>CP073645.1:5522500-7922500 GCA_018223645.1 Jasminum sambac | reverse complement strand
AAAACGAGAAAATGGTCAGAATAACTAAAGCACAACAAAAAACTAATTGATTCAAATTCCTAAAAACAAAAATTCACAATTAGAAATTAAAAAAATGCAAATTTGAAAGCTGAAACGATACAATTTGACCAAAATACGATTTTTTTCAGTAGCAAGCTATTGAGTTTGATCATTGGGTCATTTTCGATCAAAAATCATTACTAGCATGTGAAAAACAGACGTTTCAACAAAATCGGCAAATTCAAGCAAACAAATTGGGTCAAATCGAATTTAGACTCTGATACCAATTGAAAAACCAAGTACATGACCCAATCGATTATTTATCGATTCAATTAAATTCACCAATTAACTTATTCAACAAAAGCAATTAAAAACATTCCAAGTAAAACACGATAAAGAACACCAAGAATGATGACGGTGGAAAATCCATCGAAGAACTCTTCAAATGGTAAAAAATTCTAAACCAACTAGCTGCGAAAATCCACAAGAAAGCGATAAATACTTATAGACAATAAATGCTAGCATATCCTCAACCCCAGCTTGAAAACCCCGATGAACCTCGTCGCATTGTGCCTACTGTAGCCTCCGAAATTCCGGTGCCTTTTCTTCACAAGTGGATCTTCAACTTGGCTGGAACTGTGGCCACGTTGCACCAAACTCCAAAAATCCAAAGGCTAATGGTGTTTATGATTAGGGTTGGTGTTTATGGAGGTGATTGCCAATCAGATATTCGATTCAACAAAGGGTAGTAGCAATATATTGATAGAACAGACTTTTAGGAGATTGTCTTTGATGTTTAGGTTCTCCAAATCGTGTATCAAAAAAACTGGCATTGAAAAGTTTGGGAAAAGTGTAGAAAATAGGAATGAATCGAGTACTGGGCCGGGTCGTGCTTGCAGATGGGCCGCTCGAGCGGCTCTTGTGCACTGCTTGAGCGGCCCGGCTCTTATGAGCCCTCGTCGAGCGCTCCCAACTCTATTCATTCTGTTTGAGTGTTTATCGGGGAAACTTCTGCACAGTTGCTTCCGACCTAACCCAAATGGATGTTTTAATCTATCTAACCATCAACTAAACAAGTGACAGTAGACTACAACTCAAAATGTTTATTTTTGTACACAAAAGTGTCATTTACAAAATTCCTAACAATTGCCAGTTACTTTCATTGTTGTCATAATGATATTTGGCTCTCCTGATTCACTTCCGCTGCATCTTTGTGTGACATTGTGCAGTAAGACAGTAAGACATATTCTTGAGTTAATGTAATGAAAAATGCTAATTAAATGCCAAAATACCACACTGGTATTTTAAAAAACACGTTTTTGACGATTTGCTATTTTAAAAAACTCCAGATATAAATTTCTATTTAAAACTCGATTTTTGGCACTTAAGTACATTTTTCTCGCCGCCGGTGGAATCATGAATAAAATAATGCTATTTCTTATTTTTCGTAATTTTTCGAATTTCTATAATTCCTAAATTCCTTTCTTATATTTAAAAAAATAAAAAATAAAACCCCTAACCCTACCCGGCCCACATACCCCCAACCCACTTTTTCTTCTTTCGCACTTTCTTCCAAAAACCCATTGCTCTCTTGTGTTTGTTTTGGGGGGAGGGATGGGGGTTCAGGGTGATCATGGTATTTTCTAATTTTTTTACATTGTGTATACTTTTTAGAGT
This sequence comes from Jasminum sambac, assembly GCA_018223645.1. Classification (NCBI taxonomy): domain Eukaryota; kingdom Viridiplantae; phylum Streptophyta; class Magnoliopsida; order Lamiales; family Oleaceae; genus Jasminum; species Jasminum sambac. Next base: position 7,920,823 of record CP073645.1, on the reverse strand, counting down.
AATATATTTCTATTAAACTTTTATGTATGTACAATAATTATATTTATTATTAACTATTGATCAAAATCAATATGTGTCTGCCTTTAATGCTAAATAAACTTCTGAAAATTTACGATATTAATGCAATCAAATGCTACGATATTGAATATTTTTTATAAAAACTATTGAATTAGTATTAACTTAATCCGGTTTCTGATTTAATTATTTTTTTATTATTTCTTTACATTATGTATCTTTTTAAAGTGATATATTGCTACCAAAACTTTATGTAGGTACAATAATTATATTTATTATTAAGTATTGGTCAAAATCAAAATGTGCGCTCTTTAATGCTAAATTTTTTTTGAAAAGTTACGATATTTATGCAATCAAATGCTACTAAAGTTTTTGGACTAAAATATATGTGTTTATTTAAAGAGCAAACATTTTTTTTATTTTTGAATCTTTATACCTATTTGGCCTAAATTTTGGGGAAAAGAATGTTTAAAGTTAAAAATTGAATAAAGTTATAAGAAAGGAATTATAGAAATTCAAAAAATGGTGGAAAATACGAAAAATATGAAATAATATCATTTTATTCATGATTCCGCCGGCGGCGAGAAAAATGTAGTTAGGTGCGCAAAAGTTGAGTTTTAAATACCAATTTGTCACCAAAGTTTTTTAAAATATCAAATCGTCAAAATTGTGTTTTTTGAAATACCAATGTGGTATTTTGGCCGCCAATTAAAGATTTTAATTTGCTGATGAACCTATCATTCTTTTTTGTGTTCTATCTGGTGCTAAATTTTTACCACTTGTCCCACTTCAGTCAGAAGTGTTCTCAGACTAAATAGAGATATATCCATACAGGTCCTTCACCAAATACTTCACTATTTCCGAGAGAGGCAAATACAGCTCAATCGCCTATAGATTTAGATGATAAAGGAGAGAGAAGTGGAGAAAATAACGGAAAAAGATTGAGCGCTCGCGTGTAGAACCACTCGAAGACACTTGTGTACAAAATTTTTTGTATCAAGTACAACAAATAATTAGGTGTCGATACAAATAATTAGGTATAAAATCAGAGGAGTTTTAATGAAGCCACGTGTGACTCCATTTAGACGAGTCATCACATCAGCTGTGGGTATGGTCTAACCGTTGTTCACGGTTGTTTCTCGGCTCTCGCAATACAATCCGGTCAACTTTTGTTCAAGATTGTTTCTCGTAATACTATCAAGATTAATATCACTGAGATTTATGATTATGAAAAAATAAAAATAACTTGTTAGATGGCGTACATTTGCAATTACTACTGACACGTGGGCATCAATTAAAAGGATGCCTATCTTCAAGATTTGATTATGAGAAAATGAAAATAATAAGCTTGTAATTAGATTGGATCAAGAGTATAGCTGCAAGGACTATGAACAAGTGGACATGAAATCATATAGAGTACATATCTTGTTAGTCATCTGCAACTATGCTGTCAATTGAAAAACTGTAACTCATGCACACGTGTATACATGGAATATCAATATTAGCAAATTGCATAACGTATACATGTTGTCTAAGCGTTGGTGATGGGTTTAACATATGCAATATTCTCAATGATGTAGTACGAGTTGATGATGTGGCGTTGGCCTATCTCACTACTAGAAAGTGCGGCTTCACCAACGGAAAAATCCGTTGGTGAAGGCTAATTTTCCGTTGGTAATATCGCTTGCCGACGGATTACCACCAACGGAATTGTTTGTAGCTGAAAGTCGCGTAGGCAATTTTTCCAACGCACAAAAATTCGTCGGTAATTACCGACGGAAATAGCAATGGATTTTTATTCGTCGGAAAATACCGACGGATTTCAATAGTAGATGTCACCTACAAGTTCACCTATGGAAATACTCCATCAGAAATCACCGACAAAAATTTTCATTGGTATTTCCGAAGATAAACTTCATAGTTTTTCCCAATGGAATTAGCGACGGCATTTCCATCGCTAAATCTCAATTAAAAAATAAAAAAAAAATTACTATTACATTTGTATAGACTGCATGACAGATGACACTCCTAAAATATTAAAGTTACCAATATACGCAAACCAAAACATATATATTAAAAACACAAAATTATTTCATTTCTTAATTTCAATGTTGAAAAAGTACACATAATAATATCTACTACAAAATTACAAAAGTAAAATAAAATAACTTGAAACTGCAATGCCAATTTTCTATTGTTTAACAACATCCGGAAATAAATTGACCCTGAGTTTTTTGAAAGCCAATTCACCATATTATAGCACCGCCCTGCAATCCTGCACGATCAAACAACACAAAATAACAATATAGTATTAGCCAATTGGAACAAAATAATTTAACCACCACATCTAAATAGTCAAAGGCCTAATGCAGCTTAAAGATCTCGCATGTAATGATGGAAATGACAGTGTTTTCAGGAAGACAATAGTTTTATGGCAAAGATTACTATCCTAACTTCATGAACATAGATACCATGTAATTGAAGATGCAATCCTCTGGTTTGGGATAATAATGACTCAGTGATTATATCATCTTTGTACACAAAGATAGAAGTACTGAGGGCAAAGGCAGTAAGCTCTATTCTCCAAATATTAGTATCGTTATCAACAAAGAAAAGGTAAAAAGCATAACCGTTCACCACTTTAGCCTAAACCAATGTAATCAAAACTTGGTTTCTGATATTGATTCAATATTTAATGGAGGACTAATTAATTCCACAAACAAAGAGTAGTTTCTGACTTTCCATTGCAACTTACAAAATAATATTCGGGGAAGTCCAAGGGATTGCATTATAATAAGATTATAAGAAATTATTAGCTAATTGAAGCATTACAGATCAGTATATCCATCAAGCACAATATAATGGCTAATAATAAATTGCTCAAGTGAAAAACCTGAGTAAGGAAAATGAAAACCATAAGAAGAAACAACTTGCATCAGTCAGATATTGAAGATCCTTCTTCAGCTTTCCACTTTTGTGACCCCATACCTAGAATAAACTAAATGTGAAACCAAGGATTAGCCATAAGAAAATAGTAGAAATTCAGAGGAATTTGGAATAAACATACCTCAATAAATCCATAATAGTGATCCCATTAGATCAAACCATTAGATGTACAATATTTGCATGCACAAACGATGCTATAGCTAGCCTCCACGGCTGCCCTTTGTTGATAATACTATTGATCTACAAGCATACAGGACCCATAAGAATCAGAATTTATGTAACAAAATTCTCAATGTGAAAGTAAATCTAGTAGCATTGAAGTCTCAACCTTGGCTCCTCAAAAATAAGAGCTTGCCTTTTGTAAGAGTTTGTGCTATTTATACTCTACAAATTATTATTTTTTTTTAAACATACTCTGCAAATTAATTAAGATAACTTAACTGCTCAAAATTGGGGTGTAAGAACTCATGAACAGAGGTTTATTAGGTAGTGATGTTCACAAAATAAGCAAGCAAAGCAAAGCAAGAAAAATGCAATAACAGAACAATAGATATTCAGTTGGCTACCCGTCTGAAGCTTCACTGGCCTTCACAAATCGACCTTTGAATCCCTTCCTTGTATCAGCCCTTTCTTTCCTTGATTCATACTGTATGTGCTTATCCTATCTGTTTACAAAACAACATCATTATTACACAAAGAACATTGGAAATCAACTGGGAAAGAGAAGTATGAGTAAATTGCGCTTAGCAAAACCTGAACGTGGTTTTGGCCGTGATGCTAGTAAATTATTGCTCTCTGATGTTGCAGGCCCCTGGCTTGCTGATGGGTTGTTTGGGTTACTCTATAGTTCAACAAAATATATTGTATTTTAGCTCCATATGATATTATATCACAGAGTAAAGAGAAGAAGAAAATGGAACAAAATGATCATTAGCCAACTGCTATGTTTGAGCATAATCGAGTAGAGTCGTTCCTTCTAGAGTGAAGCTGTTCAGTGTAGGTTGTATTTCAATAATGTAATCATCCCTTCAAAGATTACTTCTATCCTCAAAAATCCACTGTTCTATTAAAATTACTACAATCCAAAAGCTTTAAAACAAAATAACCACCAATGAATCTAATGAGACTAACATTTGCAGAATTAGAGATGGCACAGAAGAACCACTCACGTTAAAGTCTATGGCATTCTCATGTAAAACTGGGAAGTTTACTCCAGGGACGGCTACTCCTCTTCTACTTGCCAAGGATGTGTTTTTTTACAAGTTTCTCATAATTTTGCACCATGTACTGGTCACTAGCACCGAATTTCAATTCTAGTGCATTAGAATCCTCATGGCCCCTCAATTGCCCCAAATTAAAATCCCATGTCTGGAAAACCAAATGCAACAACAACCACCATCAACATGTAACTAATGGAATTCTTCTTCGCGAGATCAAACAGAAACAATGCATCATCACACGATTGAAGGTAAGATAAGCAAAAAGGATGTGAGTTTTGGTAAAAATGAGTAGGCCATTGAACTTCAGTTTCTTCAAAAATGTATTGAGTCAAGTTCATACATACAGAACTGTGGTAATGAAACTTTAAGAGTCATAAGAGGAGATAAGAGCTTGACCTATAAATTGACAAGCTAACATAAAATTGATTAAACTAGCTTCAAGCAAAAAGGTAACGGAAAATTTCCAATATGCCAAAACAATTATTTGAAGAGATGGGGGAAAAGAGGAGAAAGACAGGGACATATTTAACTGGCAGCAAAAGTTCATATTCTTAGCATATATTTGACTAATATGCTAAGAATATCCTGCAAAAAGCATTGTGCTTATTCAAAATGCCTTCAAGAAAAGGCCATTAACACGATACTAACCTAAAACCCCCAAAATTTGATCTCTAATGAAGAATTCAATCTTCGTAATCTATCAGGCATTTATCCAACTTGTGTACCATAATATGCAAAAAATAATCCAAGATACAAGATACTATCCAGAGAATACTAATAATGATAACTTGATCAATAAATTTCTACAGAATAACCTGTCTCTGCTTACCGCAGCTGGCGTTCCCCCTTCTTTATCGCCCCTCCACCACAATTTGAGTAAACACCATTGGGTACAATCAGATCTTGCAGCATAACCGAGCTAGATAAACCGTCCTTACTCATCCACGATTCAAGTAACCGGCCCCGCCGACCGGGGTTGGAGCCCGTCCGACCTGTTTCTTATCCTCAATCACCAATCCCCAGGCAGACGCCAGCTCGAGAACCAACGGGCAACTGGAGAATCCCTCGCCGAAAACCTGTCGTGTGAGGCGGAGACGCAGGGGGGCGAGAGAAACCGCATTTGAGACTTGAGACGAAGCGTAGAGTGAGTTGCAATTTCAACTAAGGGTTCGCTATCTAAAATTTGATGAGCGGGACACTCAAATTTCCAGCGCGCGTTTCATTTTTTGGCGGAAATTTAAATTTTTATAAATTAACAAGAATTAATAAAAAATTAAGTGGAATGAATTATTATCTATATATCTATATATATTAATAAAATCAGCACATTTTTCCGCCACTTTCACCTATTTTTCTGAATTAAAAAATCAATTTTTAATTATGGCGACGAGTTTTACCGCTTCTACATGTTTTTTCCAACTCGACTTATCACCCCTCATCTTTTGATAGAATCACTCCTTATCCCTCAAATCCGGGATATTATCATGTGTGATTTTTTTAAATCTCCCATCCATATCTTTTTACCATGAAAAAAATGAAAATATGTTATTATAATTTTTATTTTACACATATTTTAAATTATAACTCAATTATAAATCTCCCCGCATAACGATGTGGAGAAAATACTAGTATTTATAAAAATGAAAAAAAAGTTATAAATTAATTTGTATTAGATAATTTATAAAAAAATTTGTTACTTGTATTAATTTATAATGAGCTTGTTATTTGTTGTAGTTAAGAATACGTCCGATAAACATTATAAAAATAATGTTCAATGTGTACTTAAAAAATAAAGATAAAAGTAAAAAAAAAAAAATCATTCATCAAACTAATTCGCAATCATTACAAAATAACATTTTTTTTTGTTTAGAATAATCTTTTTAAGAAAACGTCTTTAGGAAAATATGATAACTATACTTTTGAAATAACACTTGAAATTAAAAATACTAAGATTTCCACAGATATACTGCAGACAATTAAGGTCTGTTTCTATTTAGGATAATTTTTATCCAACACTCTTTTCTCACCTCTTTTCAACCACATACACACTTTTTAATATAATATTAACCACACATTTTATACGAAATACCGCGCGAATAACTTTTATCCCCAATCAAACAACCCCTAAGATGGTTTATTTATATAAAATAATATTAATACAAAATAAAACTAACAAAACATATATAATATTATAGATTTCAGGTCAATTTCAATACTGGTCTACAAAATTTGATCTAAACCATTCTCTTGTAAGAAAAAAATATCATATCAATTGTTGTAATTGATGAAAGTATAATAAAATATCATATCAGGGTTGGCAGTGATGCCAACCCTACCGGACCAGGGGCGCTACTTAGGTTCGATTCTCATCCCCCGTCCCCCAAATAAAAATAAAAAATATATATGGATAAAATTACTTATTAAATATATATTTATTTCAATTTTATTAACTTTATGATTTATAATTAGCAATCAATAAGGAGAAGCAAGAACTAATTGATTATACAATATTTATTCAAAGTAATGATGATTTTTTCAAGAGAGCAATTGAATAAGTAATTAATTTTTTTTAAAACTCAAAATATAATGTGTCTTCTTAGAACATTGAAATTACTAAAAAAAAAAAAAAGGAAAGAAAAGTTTATGTCAAAAAAGAAAAAACAAAACAAAAAACAAAACAAAAGAGATAAATAAAAAAATGACACTATTAATTCAGTGGCGTGCGCTGTGCAATTGACAATTCACAAATGAGATTCGAAGGTTGGCGACCCCATTGTAACACCCGTAAAAATTAGAGACCCTGATGTAATTTATCCTTTTATAAATTTTTAATGAAACGGTTGTGTAGGCATAGGTATGTGCATGGCATAGAGGAAAAACTGCTATATACAAACTGAGGACTAAAGAAATCGTTTAATCCACGTCTTTATTCGTGCAACACAATAAAAAAATACCATTTTGTGCATGAATCAAAACAAAAGGTGACCAATGAACTTTTAATCTTTTATTGTATTTCAATGTTTTGTCATTGTGACTAAAAATGATTTCGACAGTTTACTATTGCAATTCGACTAAGTCACTCTCAAATATCAGATGAAATATGTGAGGAAGGGGGAAAAATTTGCATTGCTAGCAGCCTTTATCAAGCCATGAAGTAGTCATTTCCACGGCCAGTGATTGGTCGTGTGAATGATAAGACAACTCTCAATTCAATTTTCGTCCTGTTAAGCAAAACCATTTCCACAACAAATAGGCGATCTACTAATGTTCAAAGACTTATCGATCGAATTTCAACTATAATCTGTGATTCGTTTGTGCACTTAAAATTTCCAAAAATCATGTATGAGGTCCAACTTTGCCATGGGAGATCAGCCGTTGTGCATAAAAGAGTTCAACTGACAAAGTACATGGAATGCTATTGATGATGTCCTCTATAGCCAAGTCAACAGGCCTCTAGTTTGATGTCAACCATGATGATGTTGCGCCGTGGAAATAATTAAAGTGTATAATTTGTATCCGGGCTATACATATTCTAACATGCAACTTTCAGAATTGATTACGTTCCGATGTTATTTGTTTGTGTGATTGCTCTTTGTTCGTGTTTATTTTCTTTCTCTTCGATTGCTATCTTTTTTTTTTTTTTTCTTTTTTAATGTGGTGCATAAGAGTTTGTACTTTTATGTGTGGGCGCTATTAAAAAAATTTAACTTTTATTTAATCTCGTGTTTATCTTGGTAATGGGACAGAGACCCCCGAATACTATTATAAGTCACTTCTCATTGCATCAGCAACTTGTTACTTCAGATTTGTTTTACATTTAGCTTTATATATATAGAATATTATATTGTCCTCTTTTTGTTATATAAAAATTTATTTTATCGTACTTGATTAATTTTACCTAAAAATAATTGTTGTGCACATAACAAATTTATAAATAATTATTAATATTGTAATGCTAATAACATATTTAATTTAAATATATTTTGCATAGAATATACACTCGACTGTATCTTTTTATTTTTTGAATAGATCCTTTTTAATTTTTTGTGAATGATAGATTACCAAGGGGCATAACATATTTTTACGGTACCAAAAAAAGTATTGTAGGCCGCTATTACCAACAGAATTACCAACGACAAATCAGCCAGTAAATCTTCATGAAAATCTTTTTTATTTTATTTTAATGTTACCAACGGACATATCCATCGGTAAAATATTTGTAATTTTTATTTTTTCTATTTTAAAATTTACCAACGGATTTACCTACGGGACACTACCGATGGATGATTTCCGTAGGTAAATCTATCGGTAATTTATTTTCCCCAATTCCAAAATTAATGGCGAAAAGTCAAAATTTTGTTACGTCGGCAAATTCAAAGTTCCATCGGTAATCTGTCGCTAATAGCGACGGAAATTTTCCGTCGCTATTGCCGCACTTTCTTGTAGTGTCTGGAGCGCCGCGATCGTTGGATATTTAGTTTTTTTCAGTCCGTAGTTTTCGTATTCTTGTTATTTCTTTATTTTGATCCGGCCCATAAGGCCCATCTTTGTCTTTCTAGGGTTTCGTACGGTTGTTTTTGCTAGTTAACAATAGTTTGGTTGTAATTTCATTCGGTTGACTTTGAATAAAATTTGTGGTTATTTATTCCTAGTGCAATCCCGTTATATTGTTCGTAGTACATCGCTGATCTACATCACTCAACATTTGTATATAGAGTTGTGCTATTCACACCCACCCTTTTAATCCCTACACCCACATTTTTTTAAAATTTTGTTCAATTCCAATTTTAGCCTCGCATAGTAAACAAGGGTGGATGCGCGGAGTATTTTAAATGCTCGGCCGGGGATGGCCGAGCGTCCAAAAAGGACCTCGGCCATCCTTGGCCGAGCATCCAAAATTTTTTTTTTTAAAAAAATTTTAAATTGATAATGTTTTTGATAATATTTTTTTTGATATTATTTTTGGATTTGGAGAAGGAACACGCGATCTATGAGTGAGATCGAATGGGGCGAAATCGTAATTTGGAGATTTAGTGTTCGAACTCCGTTTTGGACAAATAATATACCGATTTGGAGTAGCTCGACGCCACGAGTCGAACTCATTCTTTTCGGATGACATACGATGGATTTTGGCCATCCGAAAGCGTTTAGGCAGCGAAATCAATATTTTTCTATTTTTTGACTAATTTAATTTTATTCATTTATTTGTTTTTAATTTTATTTTATCACCATAAATAAAATAAGTGCTTTTTTAAAAAATAAAATGAAAATGATGATAAAATAAGTGTTACCCCAAATCGGTATATTATTTGTCTAAAACGGAGTTCGAACACTAAATCTCCAAATTACGGTTTCGTCCCATTCGATCTCACTCATAGAACTCATAGATCGCGTGTTCCTTCTCCAAATCCAAAAATAATATAAAAAAAAATATTATCAAAAACATTATCAATTTAAATTTTTTTTTAAACCTCATGGGGAGCTCAGCCAAGGATGGCCGAGGTCCTTTTTGGACGCTCGGCCATCCCCGGCCGAGCATTTAAAATACTCCGCGCACCCACACTTGTTTACTACCCGAGGCTAAAATTGGAATTGAACAAAATTTTAAAAAAATGTGGGTGTAGGGATTAGAAGGGTGGGTGTGAATAGCACAACTCTTGTATATATCTAAATGACTCCACAAATGTTTATAGATATGTAAAATGCATTATATGCATCGGTCAGTCGTAGAGGCTTCAAACCCGAAATTTTGGAGTATATTAATATTTTTTAAAAACACAATTTGGCTGACTTTCGTACGTATGCTGTAAATAGTTTTTTAGTTTAATAATTTGGTTTTGTTACTAGTACTCTTGAAATTTCATTAATTGTAATAAGAATTTGTATGGATTTTTTGAAATCGTAAGCGTGTTTGATTCACATTAAAATTCAATCAAATTAAATCTACTAAAGTCTACTAAAGTTATAATACGTTACATAGTCATTGTCATGTGCAATTTTCCTCTGCCCATTAATGAACTACGTACATTGACTTCAAGTCTTTTAACAAGCGAAAAGTCTTTTGGAAAATCCAAAGATTCCAATAGAAATTCTTCACCATTTCGGAAGTTTGTATTTTCCATGGAATGTTAACCATAAATTGGAATCTCAACAATCAAAGTTTGTAAAAAAAAATCCAATCCAAAAACAATGCTAAAATACCATGTTTTCACATTTTCCTTTTTCCTATTTTTGTTCTCTATTTGTCTTCAACCTGCTTCTGCTTCTTTTGGAGAAGCGAATGCTCTCCTGAAATGGAAGGCTAGTTTCAAAAACAAAAACAATTCTCTTCTACCTTCATGGTCTCTTGAACCCAACAATTCTACGAGTTTTTCAAAAAGAAGTTCAAGTCCCTGCAATTGGTATGGGGTTTCTTGCGTTCATGGTAGTGTCCATAGGCTCAACCTCACAAATGCAAGTATTCACGCCACACTCTACAAGTTTCCCTTCTTGTATCTTCCAAATCTAGCATACGTTGATTTCTGCATCAACAGACTTTTTGGCACCATTCCACCTAAAATCGGTAAACTATCAAAACTTGTCTATCTTGATTTATCTACCAATCAGCTTATAGGGACCATCCCATTGGAGATAGGTCAATTAACTAGTCTGGAGACTCTTCACTTGGCAAAAAATCACCTTAATGGCTCAATTCCCCTTGAAATAGGCCAACTAGTGTCTCTAAGAGATCTTGCATTGTGTACTAACAATCTTGATGGTCCAATTCCTACTGCTCTTGCCAATTTGAGAAATTTGACTTTTTTATATCTTTACAAAAACTCTCTTTCCAGATCCATACCAGTTGAAATAGGAAATCTTGTCAATCTTGTAATGCTTGACATAGCCGATAACACACTGACAGGTTCCATACCCTCAACTATAGGAAACTTGAATCTCCTAGAAATTTTGAACCTTTTTGATAATAAACTTTCTGGTTCAATTCCTAAGGAGATTGGGAATCTCAAATCACTTAAAAACTTGAACTTGTACAATAATAACCTCACAGGCCCCATCCCAACTTCTCTAGGTGAAGCTACAAATATGATTCAACTCTATCTCTATGGTAATAAACTTTCAGGCTCAATCCCATGTGAAATTAGTAACTTGAAATTTCTTCGCATTCTTGGACTAAACGAAAATCAGTTTTCTGGTCGTTTGCCTGAAGTGTGCAGTGGTGGGGTCCTGCAAAATTTCACTATAAACAACAATCGACTTTCAGGTCCAATCCCTGAAAGCTTGAGAAATTGTTCAAGTTTACGGAGAGTTCGGTTTGAGAATAACCAGCTTTCTGGGAATCTGTCTAAAGAATTTGGGGTCTATCCAAATTTGACATACATGGATCTAAGTAACAATGAATTCTATGGTGAGCTTTCTAGCAACTGGGGTAGTAACAAGCAATTGGGAACTCTTAAAATTGCAAAGAACAACCTTACAGGAGGCATTCCTCCAGAATTTGGAAATCTAAGCCAATTACAAGTACTCGATCTTTCGTCAAACAAGTTAAGTGGAGAGATTCCGAAGGAAGATTGGGGGTTGATTTTACTTTTGAATCTTTATCTGAACGATAACCAACTTTCGGGCAATATACCTCAGGAATTGAGATCACTTTCAAGGTTAAGTTACCTTGACCTTTCGAGAAACAAATTGACAGGGCAAGTACCAGAAGGTTTCTCTTATGTTGAGCAATTGTTTCACTTGAATTTAAGCGGAAACTATTTAAGCCAAACAATTCCTTTTCAGCTTGGCAAATTAATTCATTTGTCTGAATTGGATATGAGTAATAACGTACTCACAGGAGAGATACCATCCGCATTAGGATCTTTGACGAGCTTGGAAAGGTTAAACCTCTCACACAACCACCTCTTTGGCCTTATTCCCAAGAGCTTTCAAGACTTGCTGGGTTTGGTGAACATCGATATATCCTATAATGAGTTGGAGGGTCCAATTCCTAGTGGCAAAGCTTTTCAAAATGTCTCCATAGAACAATTACAAGGGAATAAAGGATTGTGTGGCAATACCACGGGACTGCAACTGTGCGAAGTCCATCAGGCATCTACTTGGAGAGGGACCAAACTCCTTTTGGTAGTTGTAAGTCCTCTTCTAGGGGCACTTCTACTCGTATTCGCATTTGTTGGTGTCCTAATTTTGAACAAACGAAGAAAGAGGACTTCAATTGCTGTGAACAATGACTTGTTGTCAATATCATCACTTGATGGAGAAGTCATGTATGCATCCATACTAAATGCGACTAATGAATTTGATGAAAAATTTTGCATTGGAGAGGGAGGATGTGGAAAGGTTTACAAGGCAACCCTTATATCGCAAGGTACAATGGCAGTCAAACGCCTTCATTCCTCATCTGAGATTACAAATCGTAAAGCTTTCTTGAGTGAAATCCAAACATTGAAAGAAATCAAGCACAGGAACATTGTAAAACTTCACGGTTTTTGCTCAAATGCTCAACATTCATTTTTGGTGTACAAGTATCTCGACAGAGGTAGTTTGGCCAAAATGCTATGTAGAGATGAAGAAGCTAAGACATTGGATTGGCCTAAAAGGGTAAACATCATCAAGGGTGTGGCTCATGCTCTATCTTACATGCATCATGGTTGTTCTCCTCCAATCGTTCATCGAGACATATCAAGTAAAAACATTTTGCTCGACTTAGAGTACGAGGCCCAAATTTCGGATTTTGGCACTGCCAAATTTCTTAAATGCGACTCATCAAATTTCAGTGCTCTTGCTGGCACATACGGTTATGTCGCGCCAGGTAATATTTTACTTTTTCACATACACGAGCTTAAACTTTCAATTGTATTCATTTAGTACTTTGTTGGCCAAGTTTGCTTTACACAATGAAGGTGACAGAAAAGTGTGACGTATATAGCTTTGGAGTGTTGACCCTGGAAGTGATCATAGGAAATCATCCAAGTGAATACCTCCAACATGTAATAACTCCGTCAGATGAGGACTTACAGTTGAAGGATTTGTTGGATCCACGTCTTTTGTATCCCAACGCCGAAGAAGAGGAGATTTTGATGTTCATTTTTAGGCTTGCGACCAAATGCATTCACTCAAATCCACATTTTCGACCAACAATGCCCATTGTTTCAGATATGCTTAGTGCATCTGCAACATTCTCAATGACATCTGTGCAAGTAACAGCATGAGCTCAACTACATGTTTGGGGATGATGAAACTTGTTTTTATGCATTTTTGTTGAGAATGATGTGGTGGTGTTGTTGTTACCAATAAAAGTAGTCATCCAATTTTTAATTCTTGTTTTAGCTTTTGATGTTTGATATTTATGAAAAGACTATGTATGTTGCAAGTATATATGAATGTGAAGCTTTCTTTCTCAAGTTCCATGCTTTCATATCAAACACAGCCTATTTTACTGATACTAATTGATAGAGGAATTTTAGGTTGTTTACTGAATTTCAGCCTTCAAAATTAGGTCTGGGATTGTTTAAAGTAGTTTTTTAACTTTTTATCTTACAATTTTGTTGAGAACTATTGTTAGCTACCTAGCTCAGCAGCTTTTATTGCTTCTTACATTAACTAGACACATAAGAGTATTTTCTGAGAAAATCTTAATGATCACTGTTCATCAAGAACTTCGTTTTTTTTTGTTCACTAGTTGGCAAATTGACACACAAAGTCATAATTAACTAAATCAAATTGAACGAAGTCAAGTCGAGCATGAGTCACCGGCCCAACTAGGCCAAGCTAGGCTGGTCGATTGAACGGACGGCGACAACAGTGATGAGGAAGTGGGCTTTGATCGATCTCCAAGCTTAATTACATCTTCTCTTCCAAAGACTTTCCTAGATTACGTAGGCCTGGCCAGGCTAAGTAAGCTGGTTCATTGGATCGACCGCGAAACTGGCGAGGCGCCCACGTAGGCTTTGTTCGATTCTAACCTCATCTATGGCTTTTCTCTTCCAAAGACTTACAATGCCGCTTGGGGCAATTCATATGCCATTCGGATATTGGAAGTGGCTAACCTTTCTTTATTCTTCCTATGTTAGATTGAAACTCTTCGAATTTTCCCACACTTTTTATCTTATATATTTTTTTATTATTTAATTGTGTGACTTGAAAGCGTAATTTCTCATTTAACTGAAAATAGGTTTCAACAATACACCACATTTATTTACTCAACACGTAAAATTTAATTGAACATTTAATTAGGTGAAATAGACATCGAGTTTGACACAAGTTTAAAGCTAAAATATGACCTTAAATTAACAATTCGGATACCTTAAATATGACCTAAAATAATCGGCTATATTATGTTAATTTCCAACATAATTAACAATATTTTCAGATATTAAGCCCAAAATGAAAACAATATTTCAAGATATTAAAAATTGTCGAACAAGCTCTCTCTCTCCACCATACTGTTGGCGATAAATCCACACCGGAAATGCACGGGTCGTCAACAAGTAATATAATGGAAAGTAGAGTGTCAAACCTACGAGCACTGATAGTAAATTCATTTAATTTTTGCTAGCCTTGACCGAAACTAATTAAAGATGAGATTTTTATACTGAGGGTATGTTTGATTTGGGATAAAATTGATACGCGCGGTATTCCGTATAAAATGTGTGGTTAATATTGTATTGAAAAGTGTGTATGTGGTTGAAAAGAGGAGAGAGAAAGGTTTGGGATAATTTTTATCCCGGATAGAACAAGGACTAAACTAAACTAACAATTAAAATAAGCTAAAATGATAAAAAGCGAGAATTAGAAAATTAAATTGAACTAAACACGATGAAAAAAGTTGATAGAATGAGAAAAGACGAGTATCAAGGCTCCGAATCCACTTTTCTTCTAATTATTGTCTCGATTATCAAATTGACAATGCAATTTACTTTTGAATGCCGTTTTCCAATTTTATCGAGCAATCTCTCTAGAGTAGACCTCAACCTATTCATGCGTGCAACCCACCTATATCTCTATGGTGATTATCAACACACAAATGTATTAAAAAGTATTAAGAAAACATGGGAATGTAACATAAAGCACCGGGGTACTCTCGTCCCCGATCGGACCCTATGGTTTCTAATATATTGGTCTAACTTGTTAAGGATCTCTCGATTCATAAGACAAATCACAAGTATTCAATAATTGGTGATCAAGCAATTATGAATGAATAAATCAATATTAAAAACTCAATAGCAAATCCACGTCTTAACGTCAATTTAATCATCCAAAAACAACAATCAATCGAAAAGTTTCATGCAGCCTTAATGCTACTGAAAATCTAGCCTAACATGCTGTAAAAGAAAAAAAAACAATAAAAGGAAGCCATAACCCGATAGAACTTGAGGAGTTAATTTGAATCTTCAATGATGAACTTTCTTCTCAATTCTCCAAGAATTCCCCCAATTTTTGCTCTCAATTTCGTGGTCTCTGTGTTCTCTAGCCTCCTCCCCAATTTTTAGGTCGAAAGTCCGTATTAAAAGATGCAAGCAAGCCCAAGTGTTGGAGTCCAATTCAATTTCGGAAAGTTTTCCGAAAATTTACCCGACATAACCATGCTACCGCGCGTGCGATCGTATGGTTATAAATTTGCAAAGGCATGCGGTCGCACGTGCGACCGCATGGTTATACCTGATTCAACTTTTGTCTGATTTCATTTTAGTCAAATTTTAATTGCCAGGCCAGACCTCAACTTCCAGATTTGATCAATTGAGTCCACAAACTTTTGATTTCTTCAACTTGGCTCCTATTTGATTTCTCTCCACTTTCCCACTTTGATTTCTTCCGATTGAGTCCTTCAAATTTTAATTTGTGTCCCCTTTAACCCAAAATTGTAATATTTTCTTCAATTCCCGATTTTACCTTGAAATAGAAACAAATTACACTAAATTAAATACGATATTGACGAAAAATTAAAAAATACATAGTTTAAGAGACCTAAATAAGTGCATAAATTGCACTTATCAAACACCTCCAAACTAGAACAATTGTTCGTCCTCGAACAATAAAACTAAACTTGAAGAAAGGAAATAAACAGATGAAGTAAACACCACCACAAACAGGACTCATAGTCAAACCGTGTACCAAATGCCTCAGGCAAACGAAATGATAGTGAAAATTCAAGTTGAACAAACAAAACAATCACCAAAAAGAAATTCACTTACCCAAGTGCTCGACTATCCAGTGTGTGTGTGCTAGTCATCACCTAACTCAAGTGCTTGTTAAACTATCACCAAAGAATGATCAACACAATACCATGACCGTATTCCCAAGTGGTCAAATATCCTCACCTCGCTCATGAATCACTCCTGATGCTCTTCTCTCATTTCCCAAGGTGCTTCAACTTGAGGTTTCTAAAACTTTTCTATGCATTTTCCCACACAAGATGTCAAGAAGAGTGACTAAATGTTGAAAAGCTTTACAGCTATCCGTCCATCCACTTCGGCCTCAAGTCTCCAAATTTTTAGCCTTAAAGTCGTTTCCCAGCACTTCAAACCCCTATCAATCTCGATTTTCCAAATTTTTTTAATCTTTTTTTCTTCTTTTTTTTTTCCTTTTACTGACTACATGAAACGCAATGCAATGCTCCAACAATAATGCTTTCTCAATGACCCTTGTAGTGAGCTTTAGATCGATGACTCCCGAGCTCGTCACTCAAGGCACCGGGTTTCAAAATACCCCTAAGAACTTAATCACACGAGTCAATGAGGCAAGAGAATGAGGCAAACTAAAATAAAATGAATACATGTGTGATTTCTTTCTTTTCTTTTTTTTTTTCTTGTTAGGTTTTTTTTTTATTTTTGAATAATAGCTGATAAGTGCTAGAAAAGCACTTAAATAATTCTTCTATTTTACGTGTTTGTGTGTTTTATTAATGTTATATGTTCCGTTTTATGTGTTTTTCCTTTATTGTGGTATTTAGGGTCACAAAGAATCGAAAGGAGTCAAAATGGATGAAAATCGAATGAAAAACGGAAACTCGACCAAAAGGCAAGCTTAATCAAAGATGGAGGACCTCCGATGCAATTTTATGAAAATTTGTTTTTACAATTTTTCTTGTGCCAAAGTCGAAGAACATCAAAAGAGGATTCCTACACTCTTTTCGGATCGCAAATCGGAGTTTCCTAGTGAAAGTTATGGCCGTTTGAAGAAAAAGGACTAAAAGCGTCAAAACCAAAACTGTTGGGGACCAAAGTGCAACTTTTAAAAAGTTCAGGGACCAAAGTGAAACTTTTCAAAAGGTGAAGGACCAAATGCAATTTATCAAGGACCAAAATGAACCACATTCAAAAGTTGAGGACTTGGTGTGCAATTTCGGGTGACTCGAGTCACCGCCGCGAAGTGATCGAGTCACGCCGCAACCGCCCCCTGGCCTCCTGCCGCTCGGTGACTAGGTGATCGCTTGGCGTGACTCGAGTCACGCGTGACTCGAGTCACGCCTGACACCGCCGCAGATTTTGACCAATGGACTCCACCTACCATAAAACGTGTTTTTGGTATTTTCTTGACTTCTTAGAGATAAAACAATCTGAGCACACCACAATAGACTCATGAAGGAAGACTTTTATGATTTTTAATATTTTTTGGTGTAATATTTTGCCTATAAATAGAGTATTTCCAAGCTTGAATGACACAACTTGTAGAGAGAATTAGCTTGTGATTCTCTCTAACTTTCTCCTCAATAAAATTCTCTTCATCATTAGTTCTTAGTTCTAGCTTGAAAGCTCTTAGTTTCTCATATTAAAGGAAGAAAAACCTAAATTTAGGTTCGATTAATCAATCGACGATTCTTCGGCCGAGAATATGATTAGCGGGGCATTTCTTCGCTAGTTTCTCTCTTTCTTTTATTTTTCTTGTTTGAGAAGTCTAATTTCTCATATATTGTGGAGGTAATACAAGGCTAACACTGCTAAAAAGTATTTAACCCATATATATGAGTGATTAAACTTCTATTTATTTCTTAGCATTTATTTTCTTGTTTCTATAGTTTTTATATATTACTTGAGATAGTGAAGTATAATCTATCATATAGCTGGTGATACCCGCTAATATGAGTAGTTAGACTTCTCTATCTAGTTCGAGGGGACGTTGTGTTCAATTATTATGTTGTTATCTTTTCTAACTCTTTGCTAACGCTTTCTCTATTCCTCTACTTCAATTTGTTGATTTGTTATGCTTTTAAACCCGCTTTTGAATTTATGTGATTATTGCATTCACTTTGGCCAATTGAATCAATTAATCTTTAAGTTCAAGTTATGTGCTAGGATTGGAACTTTTGATCCGTAATTGTCACTAGATTCCAATCCACGAGCAAACGAATGTCGTGTATATTTGTTAATAAACCAACTTAGATGTATTAATTCAAGTTTGTGAAATTGATCATCTAATTCAACTCATTCTTCTTGTTCATTTCACACTAGCATTGCATTAAATCCTAAGAACTTGTTTAGGTTATCCAATAGCTAGATGTTAAATTAAAGAACGCATTTTTAATTTAATACACTTAAGGAAGAATTAGATTAATCGTGAGCTTCTTGGTTAATTGAGAGTTTATAAATTGAAGAAGGAATAGTAACACGTTGCATGGGAAAGATAAACACGAGATGTTGACACAACCGAACCCGAGAACTAGATATATCTTCAATTGTTGCATTTTCATCTCTTTTATTTTGTCATTTTATTTTCAAATTTCATCCAACTTCACAAAACCCCCATTTCTAAATTAATTGATAAGAACAACTAGATTAAACACCGTTCCTCTTGGGTTCGACCCTTACTTACCACTTCTACATTAATTTGTAGTTTTGAAACCGAGTAAGGAAATAAAATTAAACTTTGGCGCGCCGCGACAAGCACGCCCAAGTTTTTGGCGCCGTTGCCGGGGAACGGTTAACCAATTTAGTTGTTTTTATTAGTTAACTTTAAAAAAAAAAAAAATTAGTCGAGCTAACGACTTTAAACAAAAGCGCTTCTTGGGAGGCAACCCAAGCATTTTCTCTTATTTTTTTATTTTTATTTTGAATTTTTGTTGTTTTTGTTTTTATTTCCCAACTTTTTATCTATCGTACTGAGGAAGATATTACTTTGAAACTGTAGGAAGAAGATATCTTGGGATTCAATTAATTGGGACGAGACATGATGGCACACAAATCGGCAATTAGCAATAGTTACTGATAACGTGTGAGGATTAATTATTGATAATGAACAATTTGTCAACGCATTTTCTCGGATGCCCACTCCACTGTACTCTTTACAGCACACTCTGCATGCACGATTGTCGGTTGAAACAGTGCCCACTTTGACTATAAATCAGAGATCATCCTCCACTCGAAACCACAACCACAATCTTCATTTTCTGTGAGTACTTCTTTCTAGCAGTGATTAGGTAATTTTTCTTCTTCCTCTTGATTTTTTTCTCTTGTTCTTCCTTTCTTCTTCTTCTTATTTGTTTTTTTTTAGTATGGACGTGTGTGATATTTTTGTATATATATGTCTTTTCTTAATATTAATTGATTATGTAATTCAAATTTTCTTATTTTTTTTCCTTCTTCAGTACCTTTGACCATATGGAAGAGTGTGATAATCTACTATGCTTATTGATTTTGATGGTTTTAATCTTATTACTTGATGTTTCTTTTTCTTTCGTGGTGTTACGTAACTAAAAAAAAAAAATTATAGTCGAGCCAACAACTATAAACAAAGGCGCTACTTAGGAGGCAACCTAAGCATTCTCTTTTCTTCTACTTCTTCAAAACTCTTGGATTTTCAATGGATACCAAACTTTCAATGGATACCTTATAAATGCACTCGATGGACTGCAACTTTCGGGTAACCATTCCATTGATTTGTGTCCACTAATCGAGAAGATAAAATACATTTCATTAAGGATGGCATGAGTAAGGAGTCTTTGGATGATATCCATCAAACTCTTGAGACGCATCCTAGTGGAATGGTGCAAATCGAACTTCTCAATCTGTGGAGTGAATTTAAAAAGGAACGAGAACGATATAGTCTTGGGAATCTGACTTTAAAAGACCCCGCTTGCCGCCTATAAGAAAACCGGATGGGAAGCCTATCCCCACTCATAGAAAGCGTTTAAGCCGCTTCGGACGTGAAACCAGAGGAAGATGTGAGCCACAATCACAACTACGTGTACATATTGTTATTTTTAATTTTTTTTTTGTTCTTGTGTCGCTTTAGTGTGCAAAGTTGACAACCTATGGCGGCTACTACTTCTTGGCTTACCATAGGGGAGTTTCCATTTCTTCTCTTTTACATGCTATTTATATTTCTACATTGGGGACAATGTAGAATTTAAGTGTGGGGGAGTGACATATTATGGTCTCGTGTGGTGATTTTTTTTTATATTGTGGTTTGCGTGTGATTTTTATTTGTGTCGACAATTTTGCATGAGATAGCAACTTTTGAATATGATTGAGCTTAATTTGCATGATTTAGCTAAAACTGCAGGATCCCGAAAAAAAATCAATTTGTTGTGTTCTGTTCTTCTCTATGCATAGTCGCTAAATTACCTGGCACGCTTATAAGGTAATTTACTATCATTCTCTGGAACACAAATTGAAGGTTGAAAATGTTGATTTTTTTTTCTAACTTTCTAGACCATAGTAAACTAACTGTTTTCTTTTCTTTTTTCTATCCATTCATCCTGCTCAAAGTAACCTGGAAACATCAATTGTTAGCAAAGCGGAGTTATAATCGCATGGTATCTGTTTTTTGTGAATGTGTCTTTTATTGACAGAGTTTAAAAAGTTTGGAAAAAGCATTGACCTATGCTGAGAATGAATTTTACTTTTATGTTCGAAATAAGGAGAGGGACCACAGGAAAGAGCTACCTACCTCAGAGTGTGAAGCCGTCACCTCGAATGGGTGAAGAAGGCTGCCTCCAATGAAAGGGGTAGTGTGAAAGCTACCTGTGGGGTAAAAGCTGAAAAGAAAATTGCAAAACCTTTCTTCTTCTTCATCAAAAAAAAAAAAAAAAAAAAAAGAAAATCGCAAGAAATGTGATAGTTACCCAAGTGTGAAGTAAGATAAATAAATTCCCTCAGTGGTTTGAAGTGCCTAATCTAAACACTCTTTAAATTGAAGACATATTTGCGATAAAACACCTGCCATGCCCTTTTTTTTTCTTTGCAGTGCTAACAGTTGATGATTTTTGGTGAACTGAGTAATTTTTAGGATCCATGGGAATCATTGTAAAATAAGAGTGGGATCACGAGAAATGAAAGGAAATATTTGACCACTTCGGGTCAGGATTTGGATAGAACATCGTAAGCTTTCATTTGGTTCCAGTTAGTGATGGGATGATAACCTTAAATGCACACACTCACAAGCCATTGTGTATTTGAGAAGAAGTGAAATTTTCATGGTTCGGGAGAATGTTGATTAAGCAAGTCACTATCTGTAGTTGGATTTCAACGTTTAAAGTTGTTTATCTCATGTAAAATCATTGTGTTATTTTGTGTCGTATGGTTGTTGTTCGAGGGCGAACAACAGTCTAAGTGTGGGGGAGTTTGATAAGTGCTAGAAAAACACTTACATAACTCTTCTATTTTACGTGTTTGTGTGTTTTATTAATGTTATATGTCCCGTTTTATGTGTTTTTCCTTTATTGTGGTATTTAGGGTCACAAAGAATCAAAAGGAGTCAAAATGGATGAAAATCGAATGAAAACGGAAACTCGGGACCAAAAAGGCAAGCGAATCAAAGATGGAGGACCTCCGATGCAATTTTATGAAAATTTGTTTTTACAATTTTTCTTGTGCCAAAGTCGAAGAACATCAAAAGAGGATTCCTACACTCTTTTCGGATCGCAAATCGGAGTTTCCTAGTGAAAGTTATGGCCGTTTGAAGAAAAAGGACTAAAAGCGTCAAAACCAAAACTGTTGGGGACCAAAGTGCAACTTTTAAAAAGTTCAGGGACCAAAGTGAAACTTTTCAAAAAGGTGAAGGACCAAAATGCAATTTATCAAGGACCAAAATGAACCACATTCAAAAGTTGAGGGACTTGGTGTGCAATTTCTGGGTGACTCGGGTGACTCGAGTCACCGCCGCAAGTGATCGAGTCACGCCTGCAACCGTCCCTGGCCTCCCGGATTCCGCTTGGCAGCTGATGACTAGATCGCGGCGTGACTGAGTCAGTGTGTGATGACTCGAGTCACGCCACATTCTGCATTTTGACCAATGGACTCCACCTACCATAAACGTGTTTTTGGTATTTTCTTGACTTCTTAGAGATAAACAACTGAGCACACCACAGACTCATGAAGGAAGACTTTTATGATTTTTAATATTTTTTGGTGTAATATTTGCCTATAAATAGAGGCATTTCCAAGCTTGAATGACACAACTTGTAGAGAGAATTAGCTTGTGATTCTCTCTAACTTTCTCCTCAATAAAATTCTCTTCATCATTAGTTCTTAGTTCTAGCTTGAAAGCTCTTAGTTTCTCATATTCAAGGAAGAAAAACCTAAATTTAGGTTCGATTAATCAATCGACGATTCTTCTACCGAGAATATGATTAGCGGGCATTTCTTCGCTAGTTTCTCTCTTTCTTTTATTTTTTCTTGTTTGAGAAGTCTAATTTCTCATATATTGTGGAGGTAATACAAGGCTAACACTCGCTAAAAAGTATTTAACCCATATATATGAGTGATTAAACTTCTATTTATTTCTTAGCATTTATTTTCTTGTTTCTATAGTTTTTATATATTACTTGGAGATAGTGAAGTATAATCTATCATATAGCAGTGGTGATACCCGCTAATATGAGTAGTTAGACTTCTCTATCTAGTTCGAGGGGACGTTGTGTTCAATTATTATGTTGTTATCTTTTCTAACTCTTTGCTAACGCTTTATCTATTCCTCTACTTCAATTTGTTGATTTGTTATGCTTTAAACCCGCTTTTGAATTTATGTGATTATTGCATTCACTTTGGCCAATTGAATCAATTAATCTTTAAGTTCAAGTTATGTGCTAGGATTGAACTTTTGATCCGTAATTGTCACTAGATTCCAATCCACGTGAGCAAATCTAATGTCGTGCATATTTGTTAATAAATCAACTTAGATGTATTAATTCAAGTTTGTGAAATTGATCATCTAATTCAACTCATTCTTCTTGTTCATTTCACACTAGCATTGCATTAAATCCTAAGAACTTGTTTAGGATTATCCAATAGCTAGATGTTAAGTTAAAGAACTCACTTTAATTTAATACACTTAAGGAAGAATTCGTTAATTAGAGCTTCTTGGTTAATTGAGAGTTGATAAATTGAAGAAGGAATAGTAACACGTTGCATGGGAAAGATAAACACAAGATGTTGATACAACCGAACCCGAGAACTAGATATTTTGTAGAATTGTTTCATTTTCATCTCTTTTATTTTGTAATTTTATTTTCGAATTGCATTCAACTTCACAAAAACCCCCCTTTTCTATATTAATTGATAAAAACAACTAGATCAAACACCGTTCCTCTTGGGTTCGACCCTTACTTACCACTTCTACATTAATTTGTAGTTTTGAAACCGAGTAAGGAAATAAAAATCAAACTTTGGCGCGCCGCGACAACCGCGCCCAAGTTTTTGGCGCCGTTGCCGGGGAACGGTTTACCAATTTAGTTGTTTTTATTAGTTAACTTTAAAAAAAAAAAAAAAAAATTTAGTCGAGCTAACGACTTTAAACAAAAGCACTTCTTGGGAGGCAACCCAAGCATTTTCTCGCATTTTTATTTTTCTTTTAAATTTTCGTGTTTTTGTTTTTTATTTCTCAATTTTTTATCTAGCGTACTGAGAAAGATAGTATTTTACAACTGCAGAAAGGAGACTCAATTATTTGAGAAGAGACGTGATAGCCCATAATTCGGTGATTAGCAGCAATTACGGAAAGAGTGGGGTTAATTATTGATAACGGACAAATCCACAAACGCTGCTTTTCTCGGATGCCCACTTCAACGTACTCTTTACAAAGACACTCGCATGCACGATTGTCGGTTGAAACAAAGGCCCACTTTGACTATAAATCGAGATCATTCTCCACTTTCGAAACCACAACCACAATCTTCATTTTCTGTGAGTACTTCTTTCTAGCGTTGATTAGGTAATTTTTCTTCTTCCTCTTGATTTTTTTCTTGTTCTTCCTTTCTTCTTCTTCTTATTTGTTTTTTTAGTATGGACGTGTGTGATATTTTTGTATATATATGTCTTTTCTTAATATTAATTGATTATGTAATTCAAATTTTCTTATTTTTTCCTTCTTCAGATCTTTGAAAATATGGAAGAGTGTGATAATCTACTATACTTATTGATTTTGATGGTTTTAATCTTATTACTTGATGTTTCTTTTCTTTCGTGTGTTACGTAACTAAAAAAAACATTATAGTCGAGCCAACGACTATAAACAAAGGCGCTACTTAGGAGGCAACCTAAGCATTCTCTTTTCTTCTACTTCTTCAAAACTCTTGGATTTTCAATGGATACCAATCTTTCAATGGATACCTTATAAATGCACTCGATGGACCTGCAACTCAGGTAACCATTCCATTGGATTTGTGTCCGCTAATCGAGAAGATAAAATACATTTCATTAAGGATGGCATGAGTAAGGAGTCTTTGGATGATATCCATCAAACTCTTGAGACGCATCCTAGTGGAATGGTGCAAATCGAACTTCTCAATTTGTGGAGTGAATTCAAAAAGGAACGAGAACGATACTGATCTTGGGAATCGACTTTAAAGACCGCTTGCCGCCTATAAGAAAGCTGGATGGGAAGCCTATCCCCGACTCATAGAAGGCGTTTAAGCCGTTTCTGGACGTAAAACCAGAGGAAGATGTGAGCCACAATCACAACTACGTGTACATATTGTTATTTTTAATTTTTTTTTTTTTTGTGTTCTTGTGTCAGTTTTTAGTGTGCACAGTCGACAACCTATGGCGGCTACTACTTCTTGGCTTACCATAGGGGAGTTTCCATTTCTTCTCTTTTACATGCTTTCTATATTTCTACATTGGGGACAATGTAGAATTTAAGTGTGGGGGAGTGGCATATTGTGATCTGCTTGTGATTTTTTTTTTTGCCTACAATTTTGCATGAGATAGCAACTTTTGAATATGATTGAGCTTAATTTGTGTGACTTAGCTAAAACTACAAGATCTCGAAAAAAAAAGCGTGTTACAGTCTTCTACGCATAGCTGGCTAAATTTATCTGAGCACATTTATAGGTAATTTACTATCATTCTCTGGAACACAAATTGAAGGTTGAAAATGTTGATTTTTTTTTTCTAACTTTCTAGACCATAGTAAACTAACTTTTTTCTTTTCTTTTTCTATCCATTCGTCCTGCTCAAAGTAACTTGGAAACATCAATTGTTAGCAAGGTGGAGTTATAATCGCATGGTATCTGTTTTTGTGAATGTGTCTTTATTGACGTGAGTTTAAAAAGTTTGGAAAAAGCATTGACCTATCTTGAGAATGAATTTTACTTTTATGTTCGAAATCGTGAGAGGGACCACAGGAAAGAGCTACCTACCTCGAGTGTGAAGCCGCCACCTCGAATGGGTGAAGAAGGTCGCTTCCAATGAAAGGGTAGTATGAAAGCTACCTGTGGGGTAAAGTTTGAAAAGAAAATTGCAAAACCTTTCTTCTTCTTCATCAAAAAAAAAAAAAAAAAGAGAAAAAAAGAAAATCGCAAGAAATGTGATAGTTACCCAAGTGTGAAGTAAGATAAATAAATTCCTCGGTGGTTTGAAGTGCCTAACCTAAACACTCTTTAAATTGAAGACATATTTGCGATAAAACACTGTCTATGCCCTTTTTTTTTCTTTGCAGTGCTAACAGTTGATGATTTTTGGTGAACTGAGTAATTTTTAGGATCCATGGGAATCATTGTAAAATAAGAGTGGGATCACGAGAGATGAAAGGAAATATTTGACCATTTCGGGTTAGGATTTGGATAGAACATCGTAAGCTTTCATTTGATTCCAGTTAGTGATGGGATGATAACCTTAATTGCACACACTCACAAGCCATTGTGTATTTGAGAAGAAGTGAAATTTTCATGGTTCGGGAGAATGTTTATTAAGCAAGTCACTATCTGTAGTTGGATTTCAATGTTTAAAGTTGTTTATCTCATTTAAAATCACTGTGTTGTTTTGTGTCGTATGGTTGTTGTTCGAGGGCGAACAACAGTCTAAGTGTGGGGGAGTTTGATAAGTGCTAGAAAAGCACTTAAATAATTCTTCTATTTTATGTATTTGTGTGTTTTATTAGTGTTATATGTTCCGTTTTATGTGTTTTTCCTTTATTGTGGTGTTTAGGGTCACAAAGAATCGAAAGGAGTCAAAAAGGATGAAAATCGAATGAAAACGGAAACTTGGGACCAAAAAGGCAAGTTTAATCAAAGATGGAGGACCTCCGATGTAATTTTATGAAAAGTTGTTTTTACAATTTTTCTTGTGCCAAAGTCAAGAACGTCAAAAGAGGATTCCCAAACTTTTTCCTGGATCTCAAATCGAGTTTCTAGTGAAAGTTATGGCCGTTTGAAGAAAAAGGACTAAAAGCGCCAAAGCCAAAACTATTGGGGACCAAACCGCAACTTTTCAAAAGTCCGGGGACCAAAGTGAAACTTTTCAAAAAGTTGGAGGCCAAAATGCAATTTCACAAGGACCAAAATGAACAACATTCAAAAGTGGAGGGACTTGGTGTGCAATTTCGGGTGACTCGGGTGACTCAGTCGCCAAGACGCGGATCGAGTCGGCCGCAAGTGACTCGAGTCACGCCCGATCATGCTCGATCAGCGCGCAAGTGACTCGAGTCACCGCCGCAAGTGATCGAGTCACGCCGCAACCGTCCCTGGCCTCCCCGTTCGCCCGCTACGGTGACTAGTAGATCGCAAGGTGACTCGAGTCGCGCGGCGACTCGAAGTCACGCCTGACGCCGCCGCAGATTTTGACCAGCGGACTCCACCTACCATAAACGTGTTTTTGGTATTTTCTTGACTTCTTAGAGATAAAACAATCTGAAAGACACCACAATAGACTCATGAAGGAAGACTTTTATGATTTTTTAATATTTTTGGTGTAATATTTTGCCTATAAATAGAGGCATTTCCAAGCTTGAATGACACAACTTGTAGAGAGAATTAGCTTGTGATTCTCTCTAACTTTCTCCTCAATAAAATTCTCTTCATCATTAGTTCTTAGTTCTAGCTTGAAAGCTCTTAGTTTCTCATATTCAAGGAAGAAAAACCTAAATTTAGGTTCGATTAATCAATCGACGATTCTTCGCCGAGAATATGATTAGCGGGCATTTCTTCGCTAGTTTCTCTCTTTCTTTTATTTTTTCTTGTTGAGAAGTCTAATTTCTCATATATTGTGGAGGTAATACAAGGCTTAACACTCGCTAAAAAGTATTTAACCCATATATATGAGTGATTAAACTTCTATTTATTTCTTAGCATTTATTTTCTTGTTTCTATAGTTTTTATATATTACTTGAGATAGTGAAGTATAATCTATCATATAGCAAGTGGTGATACCCGCTAATATGAGTAGTTAGACTTCTCTATCTAGTTCGAGGAAGTTGTGT
Source organism: Jasminum sambac (assembly GCA_018223645.1). Lineage (NCBI taxonomy): Eukaryota > Viridiplantae > Streptophyta > Magnoliopsida > Lamiales > Oleaceae > Jasminum > Jasminum sambac. Next base: position 7,893,011 of record CP073645.1, on the reverse strand, counting down.
TCAATTATCATGTTGTTATCTTTTCTAACTCTTTGCTAACGCTTTATCTATTCCTCTACTTCAATTTGTTGATTTGTTATGCTTTTAAACCCGCTTTTGAATTTATGTGATTATTGCATTCACTTTGGCCAATTGAATCAATTAATCTTTAAGTTCAAGTTATGTGCTAGGATTGGAACTTTTGATCCGTGAATTGTCACTAGATTCCAATCCATGAGCAAACGAATGTCGTGCATATTTGTTAATAAATCAACTTAGATGTATTAATTCAAGTTTGTGAAATTGATCATCTAATTCAACTCATTCTTCTTGTTCATTTCACACTAGCATTGCATTAAATCCTAAGAACTTGTTTAGGATTATCCAATAGCTAGATGTTAAGTTAAAGAACTCACTTTAATTTAATACACTTAAGGAAGAATTCGTTAATCAGAGCTTCTTAGTTAATTGAGAGTTGATAAATTGAAGAAGGAATAGTAACACGTTGCATGGGAAAGATAAACACAAGATGTTGATACAACCGAACCCGAGAACTAGATATTTTGTACAATTGTTTCATTTTCATCTCTTTTATTTTGTAATTTTATTTTCGAATTGCATTCAACTTCACAAAAACCCCCATTTTCTATATTAATTGATAAAAACAACTAGATCAAACACCGTTCCTCTTGGGTTCGACCCTTACTTACCACTTCTACATTAATTTGTAGTTTTGAAACCGAGTAAGGAAATAAAATAAATTTTATGCATCGCGACAACACGCCTAAGTTTTTGGCGCCGTTCTGTCGGGAACGGTTAACCAATTTAGTTGTTTTTATTAGTTAACTTTAAAAAAAAAAAAAAATAGTCGAGCTAACGACTTTAAACAAAAGCGCTTCTTGGGAGGCAACCCAAGCATTTTCTCGCACTTTTATTTTTCTTTTGAATTTTCGTGTTTTTGTTTTTATTTCTCAATTTTTATCTAGCTGCATCGAGAAAGATAGTATTTTACAACCCAGAAAGGAGACTCAATTATTTGAGAAGAGACGTGATAGCCCATAATTCGGTGATTAGCAAAGCAATTACGGAAAGAGTGGGGTTAATTATTGATAACGGACAAATCCTTCAAACGCGCTTTTCTCGGATGCCCACTCCAACGCACTTTACAAAGACACTCTGCATGCACGATTGCTCGGTTGAAACAAAGGCCCACTTTGACTATAAATCGAGATCATTCTCCACTCGAAACCACAACCACAATCTTCATTTTACTGTGAGTACTTCTTTCAGCATTGATTAGGTAATTTTTCTTCTTCCTCTTGATTTTTTCTCTTGTTCTTCCTTTCTTCTTCTTCTTATTTGTTTTTTTAGTATGGACGTGTGTGATATTTTTGTATATATATGTCTTTTCTTAATATTAATTGATTATGTAATTCAAATTTTCTTATTTTTTTTCCTTCTTCAGTATCTTTGAAAATATGGAAGAGTGTGATAATCTACTATACTTATTGATTTTGATGGTTTTAATCTTATTATTTCAGTGTTTCTTTTTCTTTCGTGTGTTACGTAACTAAAAAAAAAAAAATTATAGTCGAGCCAACGACTATAAACAAAGGCGCTACTTAGGAGGCAACCTAAGCATTCTCTTTTCTTCTACTTCTTCAAAACTCTTGAATTTTCAATGGATAACAAACTTTCAATGGATACCTTATAAATGCACTCGATGGACCTGCAACTCAGGTAACCGTTCCATTGGATTTGTGTCCACAAATCGAGAAGATAAAATACATTTCATTAAGGATGGCATGAGTAAGGAGTCTTTGGATGATATCCATCAAACTCTTGAGACGCATCCTAGTGGAATGGTGCAAATCGAACTTCTCAATTTGTGGAGTGAATTCAAAAAGGAACGAGAACGATACAGTCTTGGGAATCTGACTTTAAAAGACCCTGTTTGCCAGTCTATAAGAAAACTGGATGGGAAGCCTATCCCCGACTCATAGAAGGCGTTTAAGCCGTTTCTGGACGTAAAACCAGCGGAAGATGTGAGCCACAATCACAACTACGTGTACATATTGTTATTTTTAATTGTTTTTTTGTGTTCTTGTGTCAGTTTTTAGTGTGCAAAGTCGACAACCTATGGCGGCTACTACTTCTTGGCTTACCATAGGGGAGTTTCCATTTCTTCTCTTTTACATGCTTTCTATATTTCTACATTGGGGACAATGTAGAATTTAAGTGTGGGGGAGTGGCATATTGTGATCTGCTTGTGATTTTTTTTTGTGTCTACAATTTTGCATGAGATAGCAACTTTTGAATATGATTGAGCTTAATTTGCGTGATTTAGCTAAAACTGCAGGATCCCGAAAAAAAAAAAAATCAATTTGTTGTGTTATGTTCTTCTCTACGCATAGCTGGCTAAATTACCTGAGCACGTTTATAAGGTAATTTACTATCATTCTCTGGAACACAAATTGAAGGTTGAAAATGTTGATTTTTTTTTCTAACTTTCTAGACCATAGTAAACTAACTTTTTTCTTTTCTTTTTTCTATCCATTCGTCCTGCTCAAAGTAACTTGGAAACATCAATTGTTAGCAAGGTGGAGTTATAATCGCATGGTATCTGTTTTTTGTGAATGTGTCTTTTATTGACAGAGTTTAAAAAGTTTGGAAAAAGCATTGACCTATGCTGAGAATGAATTTTACTTTTATGTTCGAAATCAGGAGAGGGACCACAGGAAAGAGCTACCTACCTCAGAGTGTGAAGTCACCTCGAATGGGTGAAGAAGGCTGCCTCCAATGAAAGGGGTAGTGTGAAAGCTACCTGTGGGGTAAAAGCTGAAAAGAAAATTGCAAAACCTTTCTTCTTCATCAAAAAAAAAAAAAAAAAAAAAAAAGAAAATCGCAAGAAATGTGATAGTTACCCAAGTGTGAAGTAAGATAAATAAATTCCCTCAGTGGTTTGAAGTGCCTAACCTAAACACTCTTTAAATTGAAGACATATTTGCGATAAAACACCTCATGCCCTTTTTTTTTTCTTTGCAGTGCTAATAGCTTGATGATTTTTGGTGAACTGAGTAATTTTTAGGATCCATGGGAATCATTGTAAAATAAGAGTGGGATCACGAGAGATGAAAGGAAATATTTGACCATTTCGGGTTAGGATTTGGATAGAACATCGTAAGCTTTCATTTGATTCCAGTTAGTGATGGGATGATAACCTTAATTGCACACACTCACAAGCCATTGTGTATTTGAGAAGAAGTGAAATTTTCATGGTTGGAGAATGTTTATTAAGCAAGTCACTATCATGTAGTTGGATTTCAATGTTTAAAGTTGTTTATCTCATTTAAAATCACTGTGTTGTTTTGTGTCGTATGGTTGTTGTTCGAGGGCGAACAACAGTCTAAGTGTGGGGGAGTTTGATAAGTGCTAGAAAAGCACTTAAATAATTCTTCTATTTTATGTATTTGTGTGTTTTATTAGTGTTATATGTTCCGCTTTTATGTGTTTTTCCTTTATTGTGGTGTTTAGGGTCACAAAGAATCGAAGGAGTCAAAAAGGATGAAAATCGAATGAAAACGGAAACTTGGGACCAAAAAGGCAAGTTTAATCAAAGATGGAGGACCTCCGATGTAATTTTATGAAAAGTTGTTTTACAATTTTTCTTGTGCCAAAGTCGAAGAACGTCAAAAGAGGATTCCCAAACTTTTTCCGATCTCAAATCGGAGTTTCCTAGTGAAAGTTATGGCGTTTGAAGAAAAAGGACTAAAAGCGTCAAAGCCAAAACTATTGGGGACCAAAGCGCAACTTTTCAAAAGTCTGGGGACCAAAGTGAAACTTTTCAAAAAGTTGGAGGCCAAAATGCAATTTCACAAGGACCAAAATGAACAACATTCAAAAGTGGAGGGACTTGGTGTGCAATTTCTGGGTGACTCGGGTGACTCAGTCGGTACGCGTGATCGAAGTCGGGCCGCAGTGACTCGAGTCACGCCCGATCATGCTCGATCAGCGCCCGCAAGTGACTCGAGTCACCGCGCCGCAGTGATCGAGTCACGCCAGAACCGCCCCCTGGCCTCCCCGTCACTCGTGCGGTGACTAGCGATCGGCGTGACTCGAGTCGTGTACGGCCACTGAGTCACGCTGACGCCGCAGATTTTGACCAGCGGACTCCACCTACCATAAAACGTGTTTTTGGTATTTTCTTGACTTCTTAGAGATAAAACAACTGGACACCACAATAGACTCATGAAGGAAGACTTTTATGATTTTTTAATATTTTTGGTGTAATATTTTGCCTATAAATAGAGGCATTTCCAAGCTTGAATCACACAACTTGTAGAGAGAATTAGCTTGTGATTCTCTCTAACTTTCTCCTCAATAAAATTCTCTTCATCATTAGTTCTTAGTTCTAGCTTGAAAGCTCTTAGTTTCTCATATTCTTGGAAGAAAAACCTAAATTTAGGTTCGATTAATCAATCGACGATTCTTCGGCCGAGAATATGATTAGCGGGGCATTTCTTCGCTAGTTTCTCTCTTTCTTTTATTTTTCTTGTTGAGAAGTCTAATTTCTCATATATTGTGGAGGTAATACAAGGCGAACACTCGCTAAAAAGTATTTAACCCATATATATGAGTGATTAAACTTCTCTATTTATTTCTTAGCATTTATTTTCTTGTTTCTATAGTTTTTATATATTACTTGAGATAGTGAAGTATAATCTATCATATAGCGATGGTGATACCGCTAATATGAGTAGTTAGACTTCTCTATCTAGTTCGAGAAGTTGTGTTCAATTATCATGTTGTTATCTTTTCTAACTCTTTGCTAACGTTTTATCTATTCCTCTACTTCAATTTGTTGATTTGTTATGCTTTTAAACCCGTTTTGAATTTATGTGATTATTGCATTCACTTTGGCCAATTGAATCAATTAATCTTTAAGTTCAAGTTATGTGCTAGGATTGGAACTTTTGATCCGTAATTGTCACTAGATTCCAATCCACAGTAGCAAACGAATGTCGTGCATATTTGTTAATAAATCAACTTAGATGTATTAATTCAAGTTTGTGAAATTGATCATCTAATTCAACTCATTCTTCTTGTTCATTTCACACTAGCATTGCATTAAATCCTAAGAACTTGTTTAGGATTATCCAATAGCTAGATGTTAAGTTAAAGAACTCACTTTAATTTAATACACTTAAGGAAGAATTCGTTAATCAGAGCTTCTTAGTTAATTGAGAGTTGATAAATTGAAGAAGGAATAGTAACACGTTGCATGGGAAAGATAAACACAAGATGTTGATACAACCGAACCCGAGAACTAGATATTTTGTACAATTGTTTCATTTTCATCTCTTTTATTTTGTAATTTTATTTTCGAATTGCATTCAACTTCACAAAAACCCCCATTTTCTATATTAATTGATAAAAACAACTAGATCAAACACCGTTCCTCTTGGGTTCGACCCTTACTTACCACTTCTACATTAATTTGTAGTTTTGAAACCGAGTAAGGAAATAAAATAAATTTTGGCGTACTGCGACAACACGCCCAATAGCATTGGTCAGTGACAGTACAAACTCGTTAGCCAAAAATCCTTCAACCTAAAGTAGAAATATCAATACCTCCAACAGCAAATCCTCCCAACATAGAGTCACTACATCTGACCACCCCCAAACTAGTCCATTGGGCCAGTTTGATCCTAAAATAATGGTTGGGGAGAACTACCTGGTTCTAAGTGTAAAATTCGGTCAAACACAGGCAATCCTAAGGGAACATAGCATCTAGGTGATAAATCAACAAGAACGAGAGTTAAACAATGACCATGTGCACTTTTTAGTGAATCGGGCACAGATACGTGACAGGAAAATTGACTAAAAACTTTCAAGTGATGTTTCAAATCCAACTGAATCCAACTATCAGTTCATAAAAAAAAATTAGGCTCCTTGTCATCATCGGCGGTACACAACTTGACCAAAACAAATAAAAGACAAAACAAGATTTTTTTATCCTAACCACTAATAAAACAATAAAACACATAGTAGAAAAACCGAATGGAAGAATGTTAAAGTACCAAAAGGACATCATATATCTGAAGATTTGAAGTACAACTCCAATCTTTCACCACATAAACACAAAAATCGATAGCATCAAAAGTACCTAAAAGTACCCCCCACCCCCAACAAAATAGAGTACATTGCCCCCAATGTACAACAGTTAAGTTCAAAGATAGAAAAGTAAAATAAAAGCAAAAATAAAGGACAAAGGAGGCAGATACTCCCCTACGGTGTCTCGTGAGGCGGAGAGAACATCTGATCATGCTGAATCCCCTGTGCTGACTCTCCCTAGACACGCATTTTCTCTTGCGGGATGGTCCTTTGCCATCTTCACCGTGCCCGCCTAGATTCTTTGTATGAACCATTGTGCCTGTAATAAGAAAAGTCCACAATCAATGCCAAATATAATGATAAAGAAAATAATACCTATAAAAGCACACCCAAACTATATAGAATTGCATAAGACAAAAGAAGTTCAAATAATTGACTAAATGAAAGTGGGGCCCGTAAAAACAGTGCAAAACGATGCAAAGACGAAACAGACCCTACACTACATGGAGTACGTGTCAAAAGCAACCATATATCAAAAGTTGATGCAATTCTATCAAGTTTGGAATAAAAAATGAGGGTGGTGAAGTGGGTGAAGGGAAAGTGACGCGGCTCGAGCGGCGTCAGGCCATGACTCAAGTCACGTCAAGCAGTGACTTAGGTGGCGTCAGGCAACGTCAGGCCATGACTCGAGTCACTGCACCAACCGTGCTTAGGCCAAATTCAATGTTTAGTTCATGCAATCAAAGGACATTTTACACCAAAGTGATCATTTAACGACATAAAATCATGCCATAAAGCAGAAACCTATGAATAAGCTCAAAATTTCGTTGAAACATTTTATCGAACACTTGGCGCGCGTGGTAGTTTGTGATGGATTTTCAACATATAACAAGCAATGCAGCTACCCACTTCACATACCAAAGCCTAAATTCATCCACTAAACTATCCTAGAGCCTATACTCCTTAGTAAATTCAACATAAAATCCAAAACTTCAATCACAATTTCGAGTTAAGCCCTACAAAAATACCTACTGTCGAAATCATGGTACATTATGAGTTAAATTTCGAAATTTTCATACCTGAGTCTTTAAATTCGATTGGAAATCACTAAATCGATGATGAAGATGAGAAATTAAGCACGCACACAGTGGAACTCGAGCCTATGTACTCGAACACAAACCAAAATAACGAAATATTGCCCAAGTATAGTGCACAATCCGACGACATACGGTGGAATGAGGTTCAAATTCTTCAAAAATCGATTGTTAATGGTTTATCTTTGAGGGTGAAATTTTGGGGAAGAAAGCAATTAGGGTTCGAATGTGAAATTGGGTAAGAAATATGGCCGGATCTGTGTTTTTAAAATCTGATTTTTGGGGCCCGTTATTACCATGCGACCGCATGCGCGGTCGCATGGACTGAAAAATTTCTAGTAATGCATGCGATCGCATGTGCGGTCGCATGCATCCCAGCTCCCCAATTTAACAACCTGTAAAGACATGCGACCTCAAGTGCGGTCGCATGGTTTACCAGTACTCTATTCTGGTTTTTTTTTTTTAAATACAGTGACTTGTGGCTTGACAATAATGATTTGAAATGATATTTTGCAACTGGTTTGAACTTCAAAATCAATGAACCACGGGGTTTGACAGTCTTTGTGGATTTTTTTTAGTTCTAAAAACATGAAACTACATGAAAAACAACTAAAGATGTGAAAATGCAAACTAAAATGCAAAACTTGACTCTAAACTTAAAACTAAACTTAAAAATAACAATGAAACTTAAAGAAATGATACGGGGATGGGTTGTCTCCCACCAAGCGCTCCGTTTAGAGTCTAAAGCTCGACTTTAGTTTGTAATCACTTAAGGTGGCTCTTTCCGGCGCTTGCATTCTTTGCAATTGCCAGCTTTGCATACTGCCATCTTCCCTTTCAATTTAATGAGGCTTTTGTCCTCTTTCGGAGTCCATTCATATCCCTCTCTCCATTTTGCCTCATTTTAGCAGCTGAGCTCTACCTCGTGTGGTGATTCTTCTATATTGAAACAAACTTGGGGATTTTGGGGTGGTGATGTTGATTTTAGGATATTTAAGCTTACTTGATCATCATCCATCCGTAGAATCACCATCCCGGCCTCTACATCAATCAAAGCTCGGCTCGTGGCTAGGAAAGGTCTTCCAAGTATGATTGGGACTCTACTTCCTCCATGTCAATTACGATGAAGTCCGCGGGAAAGATAAACTTGTCCACCTTCACCAAAACATCTTCAACCACCCCATATGGATATCGAATGGAGCGATCTGCCAGTTGAAGCGTCACATTGGTGGGTTTTGGCTCTCCTAAAACAAGTTTCCTATAAATGGACAGAGGCATTAGATTAATATTTGCTCCAAGATCACATAAATAATTTTTAAAACACAAATTTCCAATAGTACAAGGAATAGAAAAACTCCCCGGATCTTTAAGCTTAGGTGGCAACTTGTTGAGCAAGATTGCGCTGCACTCTTCATTAAGTACAACTTGTTCGAAATCCTCAAGTTTTTTCTTCTTTGATAGCATCTGCTTCATGAATTTGAGGTAGAGGGGCATTTGAGCCAAAGCTTCGGCGAAAGGGATGTTAATATGGAGTTTCTTGAAAATATCAAGAAACTTTGAGAACTGCTAATCCTCATTATGCTTCCTTAGCCTCTGTGGGAATGGAATAGGCGGTTTATAAGTTCTAACGATCTCATCTTCTCTTTTAGCTTGGTCGAGTGATTTCTCATTCGTTTCTGATTTTTTCTTCTCCCCCATCACCTCATTTTCTTCAGTTTTTGTTGTTTCTTCCTCAAGACGCTTCTTCACATTAATTTATGGCAGCTCTTTCCCGCTACGCGTGGTAATAGCCATTACCAGTTCTTTTGGGTTAACTTCTGTATTACTCGGTAAACTCCTAAGTGGCCTACCAGAAATTGCATTTTCCATCTGCCCCATCCGAGTTTCCAAATTTCAAATGGAAGCTTGCTGATTTTGGAGAGTAGTCTCGATTTTCTTCATAAATTGATCAGTGCGTTCCATGTACTTCTCAGTTCTCTCCATAAACCGACCCAATGCATCCTCAAGAGAGCTTTTCTTTTCAGGTCGCTGGTACTATGGTCATTGAAATCCTCCACCATTCTGGTCATCCCTCCAACCAAAGTTTGGGTGATTACGCCATCCCTGGTTATAGGTATTGGAAAACGGATTATTTAGGTAATGTGAGCTTTCCTTGACAAAGTCAACCTGATAATGCTGCTGTGCTAGAATGGGACACTCCATTCTACTGTGATTCGCTCCACATTCTTCACAACCCGCTGGTTTAGACTATACTGCATTCACTGGACGGTTGATGTTGTCTACTTTGAGGGCTAAATTGTCGAACTTAGAAGATAGAGCGACAATAGGATCTACAACATGAATTCCAGGAGCGCTATGCTTTTTCTGATCAGATGCCCACATAGCAGTACTATTTTGCTATTCTTTGAAGAATTCGATTGCCTCAGGGATAGTCTTTGTTGTGATCGACCCATTGGCCGAAGAATCAACCAGACTCTTACATGACGGAATCAACCCAGTATAAAAGTATTTTACCTGCTGTCCATTACCGATCCCGTGGTGAGGGCATTTCCTTAGCACACCCTTGAACCTTAGCCATGCTTCATCATATGACTCTCAGTCATATTGCTGGAAAATTGATATATGTGTCTCAACTTAGCAATCTTGACTGGAGTGAAGAATTTAGTGCAAAATTTCTGAGCAAGGTCATTCCAAGTAGTAATGCTTCCAATGGGCTGCGATCTAACCAATCTAGTGCCCGTTCCCGAAGAGTACGAGGAAATAGCCTGAGTTTGATAGCATCATCTGAGATCCCTTGATATTTGAAGTGCTGGCACATCTCTAAGAACCGAGAAACGTGCTGACGAGGGTTTTCCTCTGCTAGACCGTAGAATGGATGCGTGCTTTGAAAGAGGTTGATCACATCGGTCCTCAATTGGAAGTTAGCTTGCCCGAATGGTGGATACACAATGCTAGATTGGCTCTAAATTATTTGTGGCGTCATGAAGTCACCAACTAGCATGTCATCATCGTTTTGTTGGACTTCCTCCTCACCATTTCGAATTAGTGGGTTTTCTCTTTCCTCAGCCATCTCTTTCCCTTCTCGGATTTTCTTTGCTTCTTTTAAACTGCGATGGAAAGTACGTTCTATTTCTGGGTCGAATTCGAGGCGTTTAACGACCCTTTCTCTTCACATAAACTTGAGAGAAAACAAGAGAGTAATGTATGAATTTGAACTAGAAAAATAAAAAATAAAAATAAAGCACGTAAATGTTCGAATTAGCGCTAGGAAAAGTTAAACAAAATACAAAAACAGTCCCCAGCAACAGCGCCAAAAACTTGTTGGCGATAAATCCACACCGCAAGTGCACGGGTCGTCAACAAGTAATATAATGGAAAGTAGAGTATCGAACCCACGAGGACTGATAGTAAATTCGTTTAATTTTTGCTAGCCTTAACAGAAACTAATTAAAGATGAGATTTTTATACTAAAACTGAACTAACAATTAAAATAAGCTAAAATTATAAAAAGCGAGAATTAGAAAATTAAATTGAACTAAACACGATGACAAAAGTTGATAGAATGAGAAAAGACAAGTATCAAGGCTCCGAATCCACTTTTATTCTAATTATTATCTCGATTATCAAATTGACAATGCAATTTACTTTTGAATGCCGTTTTCCAATTTTATCGAGCAATCTCTCTCGAATAGACCTCAACCTATTCATGCGTGCAACCCACCTATATCTCTATGGTGATTATCAACACACCAATGTATTAAAAAGTATTAAGAAAACATGAGAATGTAACATAAAGCACCGGGATACTCTCGTCCCCGATCGGACCCTATGGTTTCTAATATATTGGTCTAACTTGTTAAGGATCTCTCGATTCATAAGACAAATCACAAGTATTCAATAATTGGTGATCAAGCAATTATGAATGAATAAATCAATATTAAAAACTCAATAGCAAATCCACGTCTTAACGTCAATTTAATCATCCAAAAACAACAATCAATTGAAAGGTTTCATGTAGCCTTAATGCTACAGAAAATCTAGCCTAACATGCTGTAAAAGAAAAAACAAAAACAATAAAAGGAAGCCCTAACCCGATAGAACTTGAGGAGTTAATTTGAATCTTCAATGATGAACTTTCTCCTCAATTCTCTAAGAATTCCCCCAATTTTTGCTCTCAATTTCATGGTCTCTGTGTTCTCTAGCCTCCTCCCCAATTTTTAGGTCGAAAGTCCGTATTAAAAGATGCAAGCAAGCCCGAGTGTTGGAGTTCAATTCAATTTTGGAAAGTTTTCCGAAAATCTGCCCGACATAACCATGCTACCGCTCGTGCGATCGCATGGTTTTAAATTTGCAAAGGTTATGAAATTGAAACAAATTACACTACATTAAATACGAAATTGACTAAAAATAAAAAAAAAAAATCCATAGTTTAAGAGACCCAAATAAGTGCATAAGTTGCACTTCTCACATACTACCCGCGTAGAAATGGTCAAATCAACAAATACTCAATAAACTTTAAAAATAAAATTAAATACTCATTGAATTCTGAAAATGAAACTACTATTTACTTAACTTTACGTTGTGTCAACCATCCACAACTTGTAACGGTATTCTTCATGGAACATGTCATGTGGCAAAAATACACCATCTTTGATCATTTCTTATTCTTTGTCGAATTGTCTTCTCATTTTCATCTGCCACAATTTGATTTTTGTTTTTGCTTCTACTTTTGCATAAGCAAAAGCTCTGCTAAAATGGAAAGCCAATTTCCAAAATCGGAAGTCAGTATTTACTTCGTGGTCTCTCGATGCTAATAATTCCACTAATTTTTCAAAGCCAATTTCAAGTCCATGCAATTGATTTGGAGTTTCTCGCATTCATGGAAGTGTCAACAGAGTCAACATCTCGAATGCTATTGTCCTTGCAAGACTCAATAACTTTCCACTCTCAACTCTCCCAAATCTTGCTCATGTCAACATGCATGGAAATCTTGCTCATCTCAAGGAGCATGCGAGTGAGGACAAAGCATGTTGAAAAGACCTGTGATGGTACAATAGGCACTGTCATCGATCTTGAAGGCAACCTAGGTCGTAACACTCAAAGACCCCCATGTCTGTCATCACCTTCACCGAAAATACGTGGCCTATCCCATCGCACCTCCCCTATAACCACAACCTCCAATATTTTCATCCTTACTTGATGTGATCCGGGACAACTCAACACCGGTTGATTCACTTGAGTGCCAATAGGGCCAGATCACACGAGCTCGGCCAAAGAAGTTGAAGATGGCGGTGACGAGCTTGGTTGAAGAAGTATGGCAAAACCCTACTAAAGAGCCATCTCAAAGCTTGGGACGAAGATTAGGAGCCAAGAATTAGAAAGAAGTCATTTTGGTGATCAACGAGGGCCAAACAGCCTCAGTGAAGTAGTTACAGCCATAACTGATTGAAATTATGGCCGTAACTATCCAAAATAAGAAAAACTGGTTGAGGCCAACTTAGGGCCATAACTTAGGTTATGGACGGCCGTAAACCCCCAAAAATCCGTTTCTACACTTCTTCACATCTATGGGAAGTTATTACCAACACCGTGAAGTGAAGATTGGCGGGATCACGTGGATCACCTACCGGGGTTTAGCTTTTCTGTGATTGATCTAATCTCCTGTGGGTTGCGTTAGCTCAGTTCTAATGTGGTTTACATCATTGTTTTTCTTGTCTTCTTCTATTCTTCCATTTACACACCTCTGTTGTCTTTCGAAATCTCCCACACCGGGTGGTTCAATCCAATAAAGGAAGAACCTCCATTGTTGAAGGTGTTGTCATGAAAGCCTAAAAGGAAATAACTTTGTTTTTGAAAAAAAAAAATTAATGATTTTCATTGAAGCAAAAATTTGAAGTAATTGAAATTTTTTAACAGTTCTTTTATTGGATCTTTGATATGACTAGAAATTAAACTGACAATGTAAATCTTTCCTATTCAATCATCAATTTCTTTCCTTGTATCTTCAATGGTTTATCTTATTTTTAATGGGGAGTTGTATTTTTGTTGGGAATGAACATCAAGCATACGTTATAAGTTCTTTTGGTTTCGAGGGTAGGCGACGGAAACAGGGAGTTAGACATTTTTGCAGGTAATATTTCATATTTGAAGAGTTTTAAGGATGTTGATGTATTGCTACTCCTCTCCACCTTTTGAATCTAATTCGCCTACGAGGTTCCTACCCAATAGTCTAATTTTCCAGCAATGAATTACCAGCCTATTGAGCAGTTCATTGTGGTGCAATACTAGTAAAAAGTCTAATATTTCAAGTCATTTTCCTAATGGTTATATTAGTAAACAGTAAAAAAATTATCAAAATGTGGTGCAATACATAAATCTTGTAGTGGTAATATAATTATCCTTAATATAATTGATGACATATAACTAGTAAAATTATCATCTGCCATTAATGAATGGTTGTGTTTGCCATTGATATTAAAAGATATTCAAGTTATTTTATCCAACTATAACACTTTTTATGGTATTTAGTATGATACTGTAGTGTAGTCGAAAAATTATACTCCCTCTATCCCAATTACATAGGCAACTTTGACTTTCGCGTGGATTAAGACTTGTATGGGAAAAGTAAACAATGCAAATGATTTTCCCACTTTACCCTTATTAATGAGTATAAACAATTATTGGAACTATGAAAAACTCTAAAGTGTGAAATTTAATTGGGGCATAATAGTAAATTAATATTAAAAGACCTTTATAATTGGGACATCTCAAAAATGAATAATGTCCCATATAATTGGGACGGAGGGAGAATTGCAAAGTACTGTTACTCTATTGTACACCTGACACGTTATTTTCTAATGGAGATTTGCGTCGCCTCTACGCTTAAGAGGCAGTATTTATGAACTCTGCAGATGAAAATTGAGATAGTTTAGAATTTAGTAGTTGATTTATTAGTTTAGAATTGCTTATACATGTTAGTTTTAGATTAGTTTTTTGTTGTATATGGGCTACCACGAAGATTTGGGCCTTAATTGTTATTTATAATTGGGCCAATGTTGGTGTGGACTCATACTGGATTAGGGCCATGAGATGGGCCTTGCGTTTAAAATCCAAAGCATCCTTACTCTACAAGTCTGGCTCCAGGCTGTTGATTTGTGCTGGCTGTTCTCCTTTCTCCTTTTATGAAATTTGAAGAGGCTCTTTAGGGTTAAAGTGAGATTATTCCTTGGATGCACCTTTTTTCGTTATATTTTGTTATAGTCTCTTTATTTTCTCCTTTGGTGAGATTTGAGTGTAGATCAGAGTCGATTCCTTTAGTGGTGATCCTGCTTATACTTTGTAGAGAATAGTGCAAGTGATTGTTTTTTTTATTGCTTTGAGTTTGTACAAATACTGCATTTTTGGGGCTTCTAATGGAGTGGAATGGAGCATACTAGTTAGTGGACGCTCAAAGAGCGATGTAGGTGTTAGAAGTGATCGCCAAACCTCCTAGATGTTGTCTAAATCGGTGTTTTTTTTTTAACTTTCAATTGTTTATTTGCAATGGTTTTGGTGATTCAAGTGATTCTGGTTCAACAACTAGTATCATAGCCTTCCTTGGTTCACCGGAGGTTTTCCGATAGCCTTCTAAACGTCAACTGCTTCTCAATTACCTTTTACGGTAACTTTGTTTGTTTTATCCGACCCTTAGGCTTGATTATTCATTTTCTAGTGAAAACTTCTTGCTAAGCTGCTAGATTTGAAGTTTATCTTGAGATCAACATGTTTTCTATTTTTATTTTGAAAGTCAAAACCCAAAGTAGGGTAAAACCTCGTCCTACGGATCACACAAGACCTTAGGAAACTAGGTAAGTCCCTATTTGGAGATATTTCGATTCGTTTGTGTCTTCTGAAAACCCTAGTTTAGGTTCTTATAAAAAAAGGTTTATCCTAGGGCCTATTTAACCAGATTTGTTGATCTGCTTCTCTCTCATTACCTCGAATACTTGTTTTGAAGTTTTCATTGGTATATCTGCCTATTATCGGTGTGGTGAATGTACTCTGCAGTTTCCTGTGATGTACCTTGTCATTTGTGACTTATATCCTGCATATTGTGATATATTTATCATCTCTGCATCATGCCAACTACTAAGGTAGACTTGTATGTATTTGATGGCAAGGGTGATGTTCAATTGTGGTTTAAATGTGTTAAGGCTATTCTTATACAACTTAAGTGTGCTAAGGCCTTAGATAATTCATTGCATGTAGACGACCCTGGTGATAAAAAGGAAAGGTTGAAAGAAGTGGCCTAGAGTACACATATTTCTTCACTTATTTGACAATGTGATTAGAACAATGAGTGAAACTAAGACTACTACTGAATTGTGGAAAAAAAAGGATTTATATGTTTCTAAAACAATGCTAAAGAAGTGCTGTCTCATAAAGAAAATTTTCTTTTTCAAAATGGTTCCTACAATTAATCTTGATGCCAATCTCAATGTTTTCAATAAGCTTTCTCTTGATTTGAAAAACTATGATCAAACTTCTATAGAAGATCAATTTGTAGTGGTTCCTTTAAACTCAATCCCAGAAAAATACAAGGATATAAAGAATTCCCTGGAGTATGGCAGAGATAATCTCACTAAGTGTAGCCAATCAATGGGACTAACTGTCGTTCACAATGTCGTTGTAGATCTTATTTGCTTTGCCTTGGGCTCGTCTCAATTTTAATTTAATTTAATTTTTTTTGAAATTTTCGGCGCCTACATTTAAGGTAATTGAGAAGCAGTTGAAGTTCTTAAGGTGGCTACAAGAAACTCACGAATACTTCAAGAATCACTCAAGAACAACTCAAGATCATCAAGAACATCTCAAGAATCCCAAGAAAACACAAGAACAGAAAATCACAATAAAATGATCCAAGAACCTAGATCCAACTATCAATTCAAATCTAATTTCTAAAAATAGAACACAACACAAACAAATAAAATACCGGATGATTAGAGCCTCTACTCTAATACCAACTTATGGAAACCACGTTAGAACCGAGTTAACGTAATCCACACGAGATTAGAACTAATCCAGAAAAACTAAAATCCGACGATGTCGATAGGTAAACTATCAACCTTCAACTCATGACATGGAAACAATTGGTATACTAA
Source organism: Jasminum sambac (assembly GCA_018223645.1). Taxonomy (NCBI): domain Eukaryota; kingdom Viridiplantae; phylum Streptophyta; class Magnoliopsida; order Lamiales; family Oleaceae; genus Jasminum; species Jasminum sambac. Next base: position 7,876,684 of record CP073645.1, on the reverse strand, counting down.
ACCAATCACCTCCAGTGATGCAGAGTGGACAACCAACAGTGATGAATGCCATAAGAGATGATCAAACTTTTGATAAGTTTGGTTAGTTCCAAGAACAAAGAAACAAAGGAGGAGAAAAGCTAGACTCAACAATGATCCCTAAGCTCTAAGAAATTGGAGGAGTCATCTCAACTCACAAGCTTGAAAAGCTCTCAAATATATTTGCTCAAAATAGTTCTTACAAAATGAAGGCAAGATGATACATGTACAAAGCCAAAAATAGAAAAAAAACTTGCTTGCTAAGTTATAAATGGAAATAACATTTAAATAAGAAAAATATCTCAAAAGATCATAAATTGGAAAAAAAAACATGCAAGGGCATAGTTGCGGCGGCATCCCCCCAGGGTGCCCCCGCAGCCCCCTCTGCTGAAAATTTACAACATGCACAGTTTTCAATGTTTTGGCCAGAACTTTTGATTCCGATGTCTGATTGAGTTGATTCGAAGTGTGTTGGAAACTAGACTCAACGAGCTACAAATCTTCAAAACAATGACCTCCAAATTCGAATTTTATCCCAGCCAAAAATTCATCTCTCTAAACCAAACAGAAACTCAATCTTCGTTTCGTTATCGATCCGACTTTGTTTCAAAGTGATTGTTTTTCGATGCTTTTTCCCCAGACACTGCTCCAAGACTTGTAATTAATTTTTGACCCCTCTTGGATCATATCATCCCCTCCCTCTTTACGATGATTCGTCCTCGAATCACCATAAAATTAAGGAGAATGAGAATTTGAATCCGCCCCGGTCGAATGGAAATGAGTAAGCACCAACAATATGGACCAACACATGGAGGCTCTTTAACTTGGCATCGCCATGGAATGGATGTGAAAATTTCTGGGGGATGAAAGTGATGGACAAGCTTCCACAATATGTGTCATAACCTGCAAAAAAGATCAAAACAAAATAAGGTGGGATGCGTCAGATTCACCACGTACGAGATACGAGCCTTCGTGCTTGTGATTCACCATAGCCTCTTCCACCAAAAATTTCGTTTTTCCACTTTCTTGGTCAATTATAACCCTTACTTCAACGTCTTCCTTTTCCACCACCTTCTCAACCTCTATCTTCTTCACACTTTTTTCAATTCTTTCATTTTCTATGGTCTCCTCTTCCCTTCTCTTCTTTCTCTTCTTCGATTTTCCTCTTCTTTAATTCAAGCCTCTCATTCTTTTCTCTTCTCCTATTCAACCTTTGAGCAAAAAGGGCTTTCGGGAGTTAACAAAACAATCATAATCTTTTTCCCATCTTTGATATACAAGCACATGTTCTTAGTCTTGGGGTAGATTACATCCCTTCCATAATGCCATAGCTCCCCCAATATTACATGACCAGATTCCATGGGAACCACATCACACAATATTTGATCATGGTAAGCTCCAATAGAAAAATCGATCACCACTTGCACAGTTACTTTCACTCTTCCACATTCATTCAACCTCATTGTATAAGGTCTAAGATGTTGTAGTTTTCATAACCCCAACTTCTCCACAACCGTGATACTAACCAAGTTATCATAATATCCATCATCAATAACCACACTACTCGGTTTACCATTCACCAAACATCAACTTTGAAATTTTACTTGACAAATTTTCTCCATCAGTGAACAACAATCACAACACTCATTTCCAAGGAATTCAACAAACTCAATCATGCCAGAACAATTCCCGCTTCAATCAAATTCGAAGTTGGATATCAATGTGCCACATAGAAACTAGGTGACCTAATGAAAACACTCAAATCACAAACTTCAATAACAAATCAAGCACCAACACAACAACTCATTAACTAGCCTCAATATCAAATGAAGCTTAAACACAATTATAATAATTCAAACTAACACATACAAATGATAAAACTAAGTGTAGCCAATCAATGGGACTAACACTCATTCACAATGTCATTGTGGATCTCATTTTCTTTGTCTTGGGCTTGTCTCGAATTTTTTTTTTTTTTTGAAATTTTTGGCGCCTACCTTTGATTTTGTTTTTCCTTGGTAATCCAGCAACAACAATAACACAACGACAACAACAAGTACAAGAAACTCAAGAATACTTTAAGAATCACTCAAGAACTACTCAAGATCATCACGAACATCTCAAGAAACTGAAGAACGCTCAATAACATAAAATCATAATTAAATGATCCAAGAACATAGATCCAACTATCAATTCAAATCTAAGTGCTAAAAATCGAATATAACATAAATAGATAAAATAAAGATAGATTACATGATGCTTAGAGCCTCCACCCTAATACCAACTAATGTAGACCACATTAGAACTGAGCTAACGCAACCCACACGAGATTAGAACTGATCTAGAAAAGCTAAAAATCTGGCGATGATCGGTAAACTGTCAACCTTCGACTCACGACGTGGCAACAACTGATATGTTAAACCAATCACTTCCAACAATGCGGAGTAGACAATCAACAGTGGTGAACACCACAACAGATGATCAAACTCTTGATAAGTTCAAATTGTTCCAAGAACAAAGAAACAAAGGAGGAGAAAAGCTTGACTCAACAATGATCTCTAAGCTCTAAGAATTGGATGAGTAATCTCAACTCACAAACTTGAAAAGCTCTCAAATATATTTGCTGAAAGTTGTTCTTACAAAATAAAGGTAAAAGGATACATATACAAGGACAAAAATAGAAAGAAACTTGCTTGCTATGGAATAACATTTTACTAAGCAAAATATCTCAATATATCCAAAATTAGCCAAAAAAAACGCAGGGGCACAATTGTCGCCGTAGCGCGCCCAGGGTGCCCTGCAGCCCCATTTGTTGAAAATTTTTAGCATGTTGAGTCTTCAGTGTTTGGCCATAACTTTTGATTCTGACGTCCAATTGAGCAGATCAAAGTGCATTTGAAACTAGGCTCAACAAGCTACAAATCTTCAAGAAATAATGACCTTCAAATTCGACTTGTATCTCGGCCAAAACTACATCCCTTTGAATAAAACGGAAGTTCAATCTTCATTTCGTTTGTAGAATCGATCCGAATTTTTTCCAAAGTGATTGTGATTCGATTCTTTTTCCCCAGACAATGCTCCAACATTCGAAATTAATTTTTGACCCCCTAGCTTATGTCAATTAGTGCCCTGGGAAATAGAGAAAGAGAGCTTAGGTATGATGTTAGGGAATCCATAACTGGTTCACCTATTAGCCAAGGGAAAGGTAGCGGTGAGGGTCAGGAAGAAGAAAGAACAACCATGGCTTAAGAAGAAAAAGTAGGATGGAGAGAAAAACAAAAATCAAAGGCAACAGGTTAAGGAAATAAAGGTGTGCCATTATTGTAACAAAAACCTGTTATCAAAGGATCAATGATGAAAAACAAAAAGAAAAGAAAAAGGAAGCTACAGCCACTGAAGCTGGACAAGTTTTGGTAAGAACTTCTAGCAGCCTATAACGCCTCCTCCAGTTCCATATACGTACACGTCATCAATGACGTCGTCTACATCATATCTTGTGCACGTACATTAGCATAGGGCCACCTTTAGGGTCCCTGCACGTCTTTTCTTTTTCTGTTCTTTTCGTTTCGTTTCATAACATAAGTGGAACTAGAGGTGTGCTATTCATTCGTGCATACACAAAACCCTACGTTTATATCTTTAAAACATATAATGTAATATTAAGGTTTCGGAGTTCGTTACGCACCACAGGATCTTTCAATTCCCTTTCCCGATCACACACCACATCATAGCATCCGAAGGGATCTTTCGCCATCTCTTGAGCATAGCACCTTCACAAAACATAGAACATACGCACATAATGAATCATAAAGACTCAGTGGATAATAGATGCAATGCAATGCATGTCACACGTTTACTTTGGGCCCTAATTACAAATCATGTGGATACTTGGCGCCAACTTTCATTAGCCAGGCCTCGTAACTTCTTCGGGGCTTAGATCGCCAGGAGGCCAGCATTTCTTTATGGGGCTTAGATCCCCCGACTGGCCATGTATACATGATGGGGCTTAGATCCCCCATTTGACCAGCTTTACATTCGTTTGTAAACACGCGATTGATAATTGTATTCACACACATATATACTCGTGATATGCTTGTGCAAACATTACCTCTTAAGCCTTGTTTTCCTTTCACATCGTCATCATTAATACGTATCACATATGCAAGGCTTCACGATCATTTCATCATTATAAACATAAGGGTATTCCCTTCTTTACATAAGCACACACACAACATAAGGCACTAAACATTCTTGCAGTAGGCGTTTCACATATTACTTCATGTAGTGCCACGACAGTCAAACATATCATATACGCACACAACTTATTCACATTGGTTCACACAATATAAAAGGCAACCTACAACATCATGCGCTAACCCATACGCCACATTCATATCTTAGCACATACCAAAATGCATATAGCACATTCGTCATTCACACCGAACATTTCTTATGCTTCCATACGAAATGATGAACCACATTCCTCACATGGGTTTTACTTCTCCTCCTTTCATTACATGCCAAAACATTCATTCCATTTCATACCTTCTCGGATTCCTATAGCTAATAACTTATGGGAATGAGCATTTAAGGTCACATAAATCATATAAACATAGACATATCAATAACATGCCCTCACATGGTCATAAACCAAGGCCAAGGGATCCTAACATGCTTTCTAGCTTCAATGACATCATAAACATATTTATTTCTTGATAACTTCAATCATAAACATGCAATTACTTCATAAAGCATGTAAAACATCTATTACCCACCGTAAGTAGAGCACAAGCAAGCATTGGGAGCATCTCTTCATTCCTCCCATCCTTTCCCTCCTTTCCCTTCTCCTTTCCTTTCTTCTTTTCTTCTTGTAACATAGGTTACATAGGGATTACATACTTGATAGGGGAAGATTGAGATGATTACATAGGTTTATGGGGGTCTTGGAAGGGATTTGGAGGCCTTAGAACCGAGCTTGTATGATTAATTCCCAAGAAATGGTGAGAAACATCTAGAAATCCCCAATCTGCCAAGTTAAAATTACGGCCGCAACCTTCATATTTACAGCCGTAACCCGACTTTTACGGCTGTAACCTAGCCTCTATACATTTCATCCGTTTCCCTGTTCTGTGATTACGGCCATATTACCATAATTTACGGCCGTAACATCCATCATACGGCCGTATACCATAATCCTACGGCCATATAAAACTCTTTGTAAATCATTCATTTTCCTTTATGCAACATTTATGGCCGTAACCTTAAAGATTTACGGTCGTAACCTTACTTTTAAGGCCTTAACCCATACATTTACGCCGTAAATATGGTTCTGGCTGAACTTTCCCATTTTCATCATTTCAGGGCCGTTTCGGATTCCAGGGAATTTTGTATACTTCAAAACTTAACGGGAACATATCGTATACCTATTCATCATACCAAAACATCCTCACGTTATTTCATATCATATACAGAATCATATACGGAATTATACGCGTATTCAGGATGAACTTGAGCGGGGCATTACGCAGCCACTGTCAAGAATGGATTCTTGACTCTGGCTATAGTTTTCATGTGTCCAGTGAAGAATTAGTTTATCGATTTGAAGAAGTTACATACAAGCCACATAGTTATGGGAAACGACCAAACTTGTAAGATAAGGGGGATAGGGACTGTGACCATTAGGCTTGAATCTGGTGATGACTTAACCCTACCTCAAACCAGGTATATCCCTAAGCATGAGAAAAGCCTTATTTCATTGGGCATTCTTGATGACTCGTTGTATGGAATCTCAATTCATAAGGAACATATGAAGGTCTTTAAAGGAAATACCCTAGAGGTTGATTGCCCTAAAGTACATGGCTTATATTTATTAAAACCTTTTTTTTTTTTAAAGATGAAGCAACAGTCCTTGGTTCCCAAGATGACAAGTCTGTTTTTTTGGCATAACGGACTTGGTCATATTGGATCAAAAGGCCTTTTAACTCTATAGAAAAAAGGGTATTCTAGAGTCTGTGAATCAGATAGTTTGAAATCATGTGAACGTTGCATTCTAGGTAAACAGACTAGACTCTCATTTCCTACTGGCTTGCATAAATCTACTCGGATTCGTGAGTATTTGCATGCTGATCTGTAGGGCCTTGCATCTGTTTACACTCCATCTAGTTTTAGGTATTATCTGTTGATTGTTGATGATTTTTTAATAAAAAATCTAGGTTTTCCTTCTGAAACAGAAAAGGAACACCTTTGAAATTTCTAAAATAGGAAAACCCTTATTGAAAATCAAATAAATCAAAAGATTAAAGTTTTGAAAACAGATAATGGACTGGAATTTTATAATGTTGATTTCAATGATTTTTTCAAACTAAATGGCATTTTGAGGCACAAAACAGTTGTTAACACTCCTCAGCAGAATGGCACTGCTGAAAGAATGAATAGAACCTTATGAATAAGGTTAGATGTCGGCTGATCACCAACCTTTTTTATTAACATGTCCCCTTCTAGTGCCATTAATTTTGAAATTCCTAAAGAACAGTTTAGAAATGGGACTGGTAACTACTCTTTTCTAACTTTTGGCTATGCTGCATTTGTATATGATAATTCTGGCAAACTAGAACCTAGGGGCATCAAATGTATTTTCCTTGGATATGCTAAAAATGTTAAGGGTTATAGGCCATGGTTGCATGAACTAGAAGGCTATAAAGTCATTGTTAGAAAAGATGTGTTTCATGAACATATTATGCCATGCTTGAAAATGTGTCTTTAAATGAACGATACCATAGATGATTTGTTTGGGACGGAGAAATCCACCATTGAACTTACTGGTCAATCTGGTGATCAACAGGAAACATATAAAGCTGATGATATGCAAGGCAACAATGATCATTTTAATGATCAAAATGGAGAAAATAAGCAAGCATGGTTAGATTTTGAAGAATTTGATTCTGAAAACAATCAGGAAGGTGAAACACTTGGTGAATATCAACTCACAAAAGATAGAGTAAGAGGCAAACTATACCTTCTACCTGGTACGGAGATGATTGTGTGTCATATTTGTTGGTGAGTGATATTGTTGAACCTGCTTGCTATGCTAATGTTGTTAAGTGTACCGATTCTTCTAAGTGGTTGCATGCCATGAATGATGAAATGTGCTCTTTAAAGAAGAACGGAACCGAGATTTAACTTGTTGATTGGAAATGGATTTTTAAACTAGAAGATGATCCTTCAGCCAAGAACAATTTGAAATACAAAGCTGGGTTGGTAGCTAAAGGTTTCACACAAAAACAATGAGTTAACTATAATGAGATCTTTTCCCTTGTGATTAAATATACTATCATTAGGGTCATACTTGCCTTAGTCCCTGATTTGTATTGGGAATTAGACGAGTTAGATGTCAAAACTTCTTTTTTATATGGTGAACTTGATGAGACTATATACATGAACCAACTTGATGGCTTTATAGAAAAAGGTAAAGAGCATCATTTTGCTGGATAAAGAAATCTCTTTATGTGCTGAAATAGACCCCTACCCAATGGTATAAGATTTGATACTTTTGTGCTATCTCTTGAATGTTTTAGAAGTAAACATAATGTGTGTTTATATTGCAAATGTAGTGGAGGTGCTAATTCTTTATATCTATTGCTATATGTTGATGATATGTCGCTTGCTGGAAATGATCCAGCTTCTAGTCATGATATGAATTTACAATTGGAAGCTTAATTTGCGATGAAAGGTTTAGGAGAAGCAAAAATGCTTCTTGGCATGCATGAACATTTCTAGAAACAAATCTAATGGAACTTTGTTTTTACATCTAACTGATTATATTGTTAAAGTGTTGAAAAAAATTAACATGTTTGATTGTAAACCTATTACTCTACCTTTAGCTTAACATTTCAAACTCTTTGCTAAGCTTTGTCCCTCTAAATATGGGCGATAATTGGAACCGAACAGAAAAAACCAAAACCGTCCAATTGTTTTAAAAACTTTTGAGAACCGAAAACTAAAAGATGGGGAACCAAAACCGAATGATTCTTTTTCAATGCCCGAAAACCAAATCGGAAATTGTATACTTTCTATTCAAGAATTAACTCCATGCATTTTTTCGATTAAATAGACTTTTTTAGAAACACCTTCATACACTCAACATGAACGTAATCAAAGTTTTGCAATAAGCGACAATAATGTTTGAACTATTGAAAATAAATTTGTATCGCTCATTACTTTCTTCACTATATTTTACAAATAGGATGTACTCAAAACAGAACAAGAATCTAAATATAATCGGAACCGAACTGTAATTGAAACCGTTTGATTCTTGTGAACGAATGGAACCGAACTGAAATTTTTCGTTTGATTCCGATGCTTTTAATATCCAAACCGAATCTTAGTTTGTCCACCCCTACCTCTATACCTAAAGAGTTTGAGAGAATGAAAAATATACCCTATTTTGTAACGACCACACTTGATTTTCAATGTTTAAAGAATTATGCGACGTCATTATGACCTTTTCATTGTAATTTAAAGAATTTACATTTAGCGCTTGTCTAACATATTAAAAGAAAATTTTATTTAATAGTTTAATTGGGTCAAATGTTTATTGAGGGCCATAATAATTAGCCAACCAGGCTTCAAGTCAATTTCTTGATTGAATGACTTGAAAATCCACTTCCAACTGTATTGGTCCAATATACTCAACTCATAGCGAAGCCCATTCTAATTAGGTTGGGTTTACCACCCTACTCAACCCATGATGCCTATCTCAAAAACTCTCGGCTGCACCGCTCCACTTCATTCTCACATTGCAATTCTCTTGTAGACTATATGGTTGGGAAAAACTTGTCGGAGATGAGGACGTATTATAGCTCGGATTCGACGCGTAAGTCCAATGACTGCGATACTGATTTGCTTAGAGAAATTCACACTCCTGAATTCTTGAATGGGATTAGCTGCTCTGGAGTGCCCAGTCATGTTTTGAGGCTAAAAGAGGGGGTTCCAGTGATGTTGATGCGTAACATAGATCACTCTGCTGGTTTGTGTAATGGTACTCGGCTGATAGTAACTAGACTCGGAGATCATGTTATTGAGGTAAGGGTTTTGTCTGGCGTAAATGCGGGGAAGGATTTCCTAATCCCCAGGTTGAGCCTAACACCATCTGATATAAGATTACCATTCACTTTTCAGAGGAGGCAGTTTCCTTTGATGGTTTGCTATGCAATGACCATCAATAAGAGCCAAGGTCAAACACTCACAAATGTTGGGGTTTTTTTGAGTAGGCCAGTATTCACTCATGGGCAATTGGATGTCGCAGTGTCGAGGGTGACGAACAGGAAGGGTTTGAAGTTTGTCATATGTGATGAAGATGGTAATCCAACTAACAAGACCACGAATGTCGTCTATAAAGAAGTATTTAGTAACTTATAGGTTCATACCAACGGTATGTCATCAAGTGCGTTCTTCACTTTATTTAGTTATTTACATGTACCCATTATGTCATTCTGGTTTGATATGTGAAATGACGGATTTTTTTTTTACTTATATTTATCCACGTGCGATCACCCCGTCACAAATTTTGTGGAGTTATTTTGATTCATTATATATAGCACTTATACATTAATGACACTATGATTGGAAAGGGTAACTGAATGCCCTTCGAATGACTTTTATCAGTTTTAACTACATTTATCCTTTTACGCAAAATACATACATGTTTCTATTATTTGTCATGTGTTGTCGTAATATTTACTTCAATTTTAATAAGTCTTATGTCAATACAGCTAATATCTATCAATATTGTTACTTGCCAAAAAATATCGCTCCCGTGCAACGCACGAGTGAAAATGCTAGTTTAATGAAATGGGGAAACTAAATTACGGCAAGTGGAACTTTGGCGTACATTTTGTGGGCACGGGGAAAAAATTGCACGCGTCAGCAAATCGTGTGGAAATAAAAACGGTGATGTTATAGAGAAATAGAGAATTATACACAGTAATATAATTAGGTAAAATAATTGTGTCGCTCTTACTTTTTTATACAATATTAAATGATCATTGATGGTAAAATAAAACATTCACCTCGAGTATATCACCTACTAGTATCAAGCCCGTGTGATGCACGGGAACAATTAAATTTACGTATGATAAATAATTGATATAAAATTATAAATATAAATGTTAAATTATATAATGGATATAATAATTTATGTATATGAGATTGCATAATTATAAAAATTATTAAAATCTATAATATTGTATATTATAGTCAATGCAAAAATTACATAGTAAATTCACAATTGTAAATTCTAAAAATTCATGTGCCTCACATAATTAAGAAGTTTATCCAAAACATGTAACTTTAATTCTAATTACCATGCCTAGCATTGCACAACAATGCTCGTGGAGATTAATTAATTGTAAACAAACAATTAGGAATAAATATATAAAAATTCTTTGATTATCAAAACATGTCTTTCTCGTTGGTACATATCAAATTTATATTAAACACCTTTTTTCTTTCTGAAATGGACATTACGAACTCTAAATTTTATGATTTTATGCGTTGTTTTAGTGATTAGCGGTAATTGCTCCTTAATTTTAGCTCTATTGCATAAGAAGTATTATGCTTAATTTTATGTAATTTAAATTTGTAGTAAAATCGATAATTTTCCTCATCTTTATAATTCATTTGGCTTCTTTTCATTTACGTAAACTGTATGTTAATTGTAAAATGAAAACGTTTTATTTGTAATTCGATATACTTAGAAAAAGCAAAAAATATGTAATGCAAAATTCAGTTCGCGAGCATATCACATCAATCATATTAAAAACAAAAACATCATTTAATTTTTTTAATTAGAAATAGTGTGTCATGTTGGCACTGCCAATAAGGCGTTCGCCAAACGTGACACTTCAATTATAATAATATAAGGATTAATAAATTACTATTTTACTTAAAAATAAATAAATTATTCAACATAACTCCAGTTATAATTTTAACCACTCACTATTTAATTTTTTTTTAAAAAAAAAGGTAAAAAATTCTCACTATTTTTGAATAGACTAATTCACGTAACCAAGAAAAACTATCAAAGCCTACAATTTTATCACAATAAAATTAAATAAAAAATAAAAAATATTTATTATTTAATATTTTGAATTAGAACTTTAAAAAATGAAGTTATATATAAAGTTTTTCCAAAATAATTTTTTTTCTCATTAGATGTTTGTTTTAGATATTGGTTTATTTTCTATTATATTTTTAATTACTACTAATATGTTGGTTTATTTCCAAAACAAATTTTATAGTTTTCTTAAAATATTTAATGTGTGTCACATTTGCATCTTTGTCAACGTGGTACTTCACAAATTATAATATAAAGATTAATGGTATGATAATATAACAATTCAAAATATAAAGATAAAGATTAATAAATTACTCTTTATTTAAAAATAAATAAATTATTCAGTACAAATTAAATTATAATTATAGCACTCACTATTTTATTTAAGAATAATCCACTATTTGAATAATTTAATGCACATTACAAATCAAAACTATCTAAAACTATAACATTTTTTAACATGGTGAAAATAAAATACTTATTATTTAATATTTTTAATTAGAAATTCAAAAAATGAAATTACATTTAAAGTTTTTCCAAAACTATTTTTTTTCTTATTAAATTTTATTTATCACATTTAATGATAAATTTATGTTTTATTAAAAAATAATTATATTTTAATAATTTTTCCTATTTAAAACTACCAATTAATATTGGTTCATTTCCAAAAATAGAAATTTCTTTTTTTAACTACAAAATTGATTTTATGTATTTTTTAAAAAATATTAATGAGTGCAACATTGGCACTACTGCCAATTTGGCACTCCTGTTTTTATAATATAATAATAAAGACTACTAATATGTTGGTTTATTTTCAAAACTAATTTTATAATTTTCTTAAAATATTTAATGTGTATCACATTTGCATCTTTGTCTACGTGGCACTTCACAAATTATAATATACAGATTAATGGTATGATAATATAACAATTCAAAATATAAAGATAAAGATTAATAACTTACTCTTTATTTAAAAATAAATAAATTGTTCAGTACAAATTCAATTATAATTTTAGCACTCACTATTTTATTTAAGAATAATCCACTATTTGAATAATTCAATGCACATTACAAATCAAAACTATCTAAAACTATAACATTTTTTAACATGGTGAAAATAAAATACTTATTATTTAATATTTTTAATTAGAAATTCGAAAAATGAAATTACATTTAAAGTTTTTCCAAAACTATTTTTTTCTTATTAAATTTTATTTATCACATTTAATGATAAATTTATGTTTTATTAAAAAATAATTATATTTAAAGAATTTTTCCTATTTAAAACTACCAATTAATATTGGTTCATTTCCAAAAATAGAATTTTCTTTTTTTAACTACAAAATTGATTGTTATGTATTTTTTAAAAAATGTTAATGAGTGCCACGTTGGTAATACTGTCAACGTGGCACTCCCCTTTTTATAATATAAAGATTATAGTAATTATTATGGATGTCTAGTTTTATCCAAATACGAAATAATGAAACGAGTGGCAAATTAAAGGCGGTAAACTTTAGGTGAGTGAAAAGTTTATATGATTATAAGAATTTTTTATGTAATAAAAAATTTTGATGATCTGTATATTTCTTATCATATTATATTTACATATTTCTTGTCTTAATGAAATTTTCTAAATAAGAAAAGACCTTGGGACAAATTAAAAGAAAGGAGGGAATTTTATTTTAAATTTCCCAATAAGATGAAATCTGGATCGCATATAAATTGGGTGTGGCGAGGAAGAAAAACACACCACGTGCTCTTGTGAGTCAAACATGTAATTATTTTAGGAGGATATGACGACAAGCCCGCCATGGCAAGTTGGCAACAGGCTCACCCAGCTACTCGAAGCGTTGTTTTGACAAAAATAATAATAAAAATAATAATAAAAGTAGATTTGGAACTTCTTCATGCTAAAAACATCTGCCCACTCTGTAAAAGTTATTGCAAAACATAAAAAGCCACTTAAGCAATAAACAATACTATTATTATATATCACGAATGATTTTCAACAATAAAAAATATAAAGAATGTAAAATTTGTTATGAATTCGCGAGCCACGAGGAAAGAATTTATATATATTTTAATGATGTGAATGACTATTATGTCCCTGATGAAATTATGTAATTACGATTGTGCCATTCGAAGTTTCCCTATAAATAGGGCTTCAGTTATTAATGAAATTCATTCATGTGAATTCCTTAGAATTCATTCTCTCTAAACTCTCTCTATTATTTCTATACTTTTATAACACGTTATCAGCACGAGTCTCTAACCCTTTGAGTAATATGAAAGAAGTATGCTTTCTGATTCGCATCTTATAGATGATCTACGTATCGTAAATTGGATTATTACAATTTGAAATACTCAATTTTCTATAAAATCTCTCTCGTCCCATTCTCTCTAAAAGACAAAGACACCACAAAGATCCGTTATAAAATACATACTCCTACAAAGCAAATACAATAATTAATGTTAATTAGTGGAATTTTCCAAACCAAACACTGACGAATCTGGTTTCAAAAATTAGTGACAAAATGGAAGCAAAAGGAGAGGTATATATTATATATATTATATTATTATTTTATAATATAATAATATATTAAACTATAAGCGTTCGTTTTCTCGAGATATAAGAAGCATACATTATCAAAATCAATTTTTCTCGACTCCATTATACTCGATTTAACGAGATCTTCGATTTGACACCAATATTGATAAGGTAAACTTTCAAAAATTTACAAATTAGTACCCAAACTTTTGAAAAAGTTACAAAATGGTCCTTGGACTTGTGAATATTTACGTATTAATGCTTATAATGTCAAAACTTTATAAAGAAATATGTATAACGCCACGCACTTGCCGGCACCTGGCAAACAGCGTAATGTGATTGGCGGCGTAAGTATGTATTAATGTTATATAAAGAAATATGTGTAGCGTCACGCCAGAGCGACCTTGCCGTGACAGCGTAGCGGATTGTGTGAGCAGATATTCGATTTACGACCGTTTATTTTGACGATAATTATATTTTGAAGAAATAGTTAGAACAAATTTTCTTCTATAGATATTTAAGTCTCGCACTTTATTTATTGCAATTTAAATATTGCAATACCTCCTACCTGATGATGGGTTTAACCATCACTAAACGGAAGATTTTATATATTTATGCAATTTATATGCTAAGTGAAGGGTAATACCTTCTACTAAGTAGACCCTACTCCCGAAGAAGTAGTTAATCATTATGTATTTTAATTCTGGCAATTTAAATTCCGTAAATTTATATTTATTGCAATAATTCCCATAAGGTAGGTTCGACCACCTATTGGAGGAAATTTAATTTCTGCAATTTAAATTTACGCACTTTAAATTTCGCATATATTTCCAATGTGGTGAGTTATATCACACGATTGGTATGCATATTTTCAATGTGGTGGGTTACACCACACGTTACGAATGCTTATTACAAATGTGGTTGGATTAAACCCCACAATTGGATAACTGATTTATATATGTTCGATATGAATATTCTATTGATATTAAAGAAGAGATTTGAGCAAGTGATGCCAAAATTTACCGTTGTATGTATTGATGAAGTGAAATTGCTCAAAGAATCCCATTGTGATAAAGAGAAAGAAAATATACCGTGGTGAAAAATCTCATTATGAGATTAGTATATTGTGATATGATGAGAAATGCTCTTAAAGAAGCATTTAATAAAGGAATGTTCACTTTCCACGTCTATTGAATATTGATGGAGAAAATTGAGTAAGTGGTACCTGAAGTTACCATTGGATAAATAGATGAAAGTAAAATGCTCAATAGATCCCATGTTGATAAATCAAAGAAAATATATCGCATGGAAAGATTATATGAAGTAATCTCATCGATGATATGAGATTGTATTAATATGAGAATAAAATGCTCTTGAAGAAGCATAATCACTAGATTTCTGTATTTGAATAAAGCCAATATGATATTATTATTATTACTCCAGAAGAAGTACAAAACAGCCGAAGTGGAACATATTGAGAATATCAAAGATGACAATAGACACTCGAAAATATAAAAATGCGAAAAGAAAATACATATTGAACCCATAAATGAAGGGTGCGTTTCGAGAGTATAAATACTCCGTAATTCTGCCACCCTCAACATCAGGGTTCATAATGAGATATTTAAAGGATCCGAATTTCTTTTTCGCTGACACGAGTGATGACATGGCCAAGCGGATGCAGGCTTCCACAAATTCTTGAACATATGCATGAAATTTGATGAGTAGTTCATCTACACTACTAGCAGAAATAAGTATTTTTCTCGCTGAATGAGAGATAAACTTATTATCTACACTCTGATCTAGGAACGCTAGTAAGCCATCAAAGAAATGGTTAATATTCAACAAACCTATTGGTTTGACATGAAAGTTCCACTGTGCCAACAATGCTATATTGAATATTTCCTCCAGTGTGTTGTAGCGCTGGAAGGACAATGAAAGCATCACTATTATTCATCATATACGTTATTACGGTTGTGGATGGATTCTTGACATAGCACCAATATTTCTTTGGACCCATGGTAGAAATGGCTCCAATTCGAGTATTAGATCCAACTAAATGGAAAGGTATTACACTCGAAACTCTTATTCCCCATGATGATGCGGCCATTATAAGTCTAGCTAAAAGTTTGTTGTTGGTTCCTCCATATAGTATATTGATTTCTTGTCTCCTAACTCTTTTCACAGTCGGTTTGCCATATCCACATATTGGATATGGCCTACCAATTTAGATCCACCAAGAATACATACGGTTTTAATCTGGCGAGGTAAAGGCTGACTTGTATGAGATGATTCTAAAATCTCCATATCCATCTCTACTTCTATCTCTCTTTTTGCACTATACTTTTAATGTATGAACATGAGAGATATATGAATCCCTCTATTTAAAGAAAAATTTTCAAACCAATAATTGATTCTACTATTTACTTTTTGACAAATATGAAAGAGGAAAAGGCAGAAAGACATTTGTATTAATAGTCATTCAAGGGGGAGTGTTATGAACTCGCGAGCCACGAGGAAAGAATTTATATATATTTTAATGATGTGAATGACTATTATGTCCCTGATGAAATTATGTAATTACGATTGTCTTAATTCAAGTTTCCTATAAATAGAGCTGATTATTAATGAAATTCATTCATGTGAATTCCTTAGAATTCATTCTCTCTAAACTCTCTCTATTATTTCTATACTTTTATAACAAAATTGATGTGAGAGTTGGGTTTTTTGTCTAGTGGTTTTTTTTTTTCCCCTCTCTCTCTCTCTCTCAATTTATATTATATTATTATATTTATTTTATTTTTCAAAAGTTGGTAATGAAACATGTAAACAAAATTGATATTTCATATTGTAGAGTAGAATTGAGTCCAAATCTATTGTTCCACTTTTGTTCTATTACATGTCGCGTTCAATGAAAATAAGTCACGTGCAGAACTAAGTAAATAGATGACATTGTTCAAAAAAAAAAAAAACCTCACTTTCAAATCATCTATATTTGGAACAACTTAAAGAAGTTTTTCTTTATTATTTTGTGAATTTTGATACGCTCTGTTCTTTTCTTAAATGGGAGTGTAAATGGATGATACAAATTTACCATTTAATTTAAGTTCTTGAATTGCAGAATTTAGTTCTTGTCGTTGACATATTTTAGAAAATAAATAATAGTTTGATAAATTATAATAAGTTACTAATGAACAAATAAATTAATAAATTATTAATTTATCCATTTTTTGATTTTGTCAACAATCTTGAGATTATTAGTTTCGGCCATAATTTGGGCCAAAATTATGGCCAAAATTTTGACCAACCTCCACCGATCCTCACAGTGTTGTCGGAAAACTTCCTTAATTGCTAGAGTTCTCTCTCACCATGCTATATCTAAATTTGGTCTTGAATTTTAAAACGGGAATCATATGTGATCGGAAATCACTCTGATAATGTCGTAACTATGACATCACAACTTGCTCTTGAACAAGCCTATAGTTTATAAAGGATTGACTTTAGATGCATACAATTGCTACAGTGCAGTTTTCAATGGATGCCTCGGGAATCGTGATTGTCTATACTGGTATAGTCAGAGATTTGATAGAAAAAGCAATCAATAAAATATAGTTCACCTAAAACAATTATCATACAATAACAAACGTTATTAGAGAATTATTAAAATAATTTTCAAGCACTTATCATGGTATCATTGTTTCTATCAAGTGTTTGGCTACAACACATTATCTTAGACAACTGTATCTCTGGTGTGGCAAAAATTCATTGGCCATTGGTTAATATTTTATTTTTTCTTTAGAAGCATTGAACTTTGGGGACTCTGTATTTATCATAGTCCTGTATTTGTTACAAGAATTCAAAAAGGGCTCTGGACTTGAAGTTGGAATTGATCAATTTCACATTGCATTTGGAATTTCAAACTCCATGTGTGTATGCAAACCTTGGGACCCCATAAGTTACCCAATGGCCAATATATCTAGGTGTTCTATTATTTATATATATATATATTTTTCATTCTAATGATTTCATCCTATGTGTGCACCATTATTATCGGTTTGATGCTTTTGTAGTTATATATGCGATGAGGCTGATGCCTAGCCTTTGCTTGATGTCATCCTTTCAAATTTGGTAAATTAATGAAATATGAAACACCGCATTTATTTTTATTTTACCATGGTTTTTCAATTTTTTATAGTGCGGTTTTAAGATGTTCACTGGAGCTGCTACCAAGAAGCTTTTCACCAACATCCGCTTGAAGCGGTAAGCAAACACAAAATTGTTAAATAACCTTTAATATGAATTCTAGCATAGCATTATGTTGAAATTAAATAGAAATAGTTTGCTGTTTTGCTTTTTTTTTTTGGAGAGTAATAACTAATATGTGTTAGATGAAGTTGGTCAAAATGACGTTCAATAAGTGCCAGCCAACATTCTTGAACAACTTGACCTACGGCCAAGTAACTGAAACTTTGGTTTATATACACGAGCAAATCAGTTTAGTTTACTATGGTCCCTTCCCTTTCTTCAGATAGGCAGTTGGTGTTTCAATCTCCTCTCACTCTGCTTACGTTTGTTTCCTCCTCGAATCTTTTTGCTTATCTTCATTGCTTTGGGGAATGTGGTAACAATATTTCTGTTAGCACCTAAGACGATACCAATGACTACATCTGGCCGCAATATGTGGAGAGAAATATTGACGATACATCTGCATGTATGCATGTATGAAACTTATGTATCAAATTCTAAATTTCTAACATTAACAGCTTCAAATTTTCGTATCAGAATCTCTAAAAGCCTACTTGGTGGTCAATGCTCCTTTGCTCTATGGAGATGTTTCTCAAGTTCCATTCTTTATTTGCAAATATGCAATGACACTTGATGGTGAGAAGAATTTAACAGTTTTTTTTTTTTTTTTAACTTTTTCAATGGTTATATGTGACAAAATACAGGTGAATTATACTGACTATATCCCTGAAAATAGGATAATTGTTGCAAGTAATGGTCATGCAGGGTGGATAAGTAGCAAAATGTTGAGATCTCGAGTTTTTGAATCGCGGGCAGAAGTGATGCCGTTATTATTGGAGGAAATACTGTGGGGAGAGACGGTATGGATCTTTCATAGCTATAACTTCTTGGTTGATGATAAAGATGCCGATAATGTTTAAATAACATTCCATTTCAAGTTTGAAATACAGAGCCATGTCTAACCGATTTGCATGTTTGGAATTTGTTTCTATCACCTATTTGCATGTATGTGGAAAGTATTTGATTGTTGTCTTTTGCTGTAGGGGGCTGTTAGGTAATTGCTTAGAGGCAAAAATATGTTCTCGATCCAAATGGTCTTTCTCAAGCTGCAGTCCACATCGAATGAATGAAGTAAATTTTCCCCTGTCTTACACCATGAACTACATAAATGTGCAAGCTAGTATCTAATAGTAAATTATTAGAGGAAAGTTCCAATAGAACTGCTTATGCCATGATTGTGTCATTGGTTGGAGAGAATATCATTGTACTAAAATAAATTAAATAATAGAGATTCTTTGAATACATCAGAAAAGGTTTATGCCGAAATATGACATTTTTGTTGTATCTATTAATTTTCAAAGTTCTACAATTGAATTGAAGCTATTTAATCTTGGATATTTATCCTAATTATATTACCCCATATATATTATTTGATGCACCATAATTTGAGATAATTATTTTATTTACTTAAATAGGCTTAAACTAAATTACTTTAATAACCACGCGTAATTATGATTCAAATAATTTCCTTATCTATATTCCAAACATAGTTCTCCACTCTTTTTCATTTCCATAAGCAAAATTTAACCCTTTTTATTTTTTCCCATTTTTCGATTTGTCTTTTTCAGAGTGGAGAGTGTCTCTCTCTCTCCTAAAGGGCAGCTCTAGTGGACCACAGAGAATATAGTAATTTTTAATCTTTGTCTTAAACATTAGATATTGATTGCACTCTAAGATTTTAAAAAAATAATAATAATAAAATTCATATCTTAATAGTGGAAGGTTTCTTTCTTTTTGAAGAAAAACCACCATTCTGATTAATTCCTTAGAAGTACGCACAAAACCAAAAATCCGAATACGAATTTTTTTTTTTTTTTTCTAAATTGGAGTTTCAGGTTTTAAAAAATTAACTAGGAAAATTACAATATTTTTATATAAAAAAATAAATAAAGTCTTGCGTGATTGACCTTTGGTAGCCGTTTTTGGAGAATTCCAAAATTTGTTTGCATGCAATTTAATATTTGGTGGACTACATTATTTTTTAGGAAAGTAATGAAGCATATTCTTTTATTATTAGTTTAGGTTAAAACTTTGTCAAAACTATGTGGTACGTAAATTAGAAAGGTGCTTTAAATGTGGTAGGTTTAAAATGTGGTGGACAGAGTAAATTTGGTGGTTTTTATATAATTGCTCGTTCATCTTTTAAAGGATCCATCTAACTGCTTGGTGAATCATAATAAGACAAATCATAGTTGATATGTAATCCCTAAAGCAACCTATCACGATTTTCCCGTTGGAAGAACATTAGAACACCAATTCAAAATATAGAGGACCACCACCATCATTATTAGTAGGCAATGGTGGTGGTGGTGGTCCACCAATATTACAGTTCAAATTTAGTAGGCAATAATTTTTATATCTTCCACGGTTTGAGCTTAATTTAACTTGTTTCGCCTATTGAAGGTAATGCCTTTTACAAAACGAACCAAGGACATGATATGAGTTATTTCTATAATTTTTGTTTTTCATATCATGAGTGATTGCTATCATGGATATATGACAATATAATAGAAGAATATATGGTGTCACATTTTATTCGTATTTGACTACTATTTTTTTTTTTTTTTATCTATTGTGACTTATGTTACAATAGCATGGTGCATGCATTGTCTAAAAAAGTGACATGGAGTTCAAGAAAGTTACAAACATGCTCAAAAAGAGAAAAATAGTATATAAATTGACAATCTTGTTTTTTAAAAAAATGATAAATATGCTCATAATTAAGTCACAAATAGTTAACAAAGTGACGGAGAGGTTTAGAAAATCACAAATAGATGAAAAAATTGATAAATGGACTCAAGAGGTTATAAATAGTTTAAAAAGTATAAATCAAATTGAAATATTGATAAAGATACCCAAAAAGTTACAAACATTATAAAAAGTGCGAAATTAGTTTGGAAAAGTGATACACAGACTAAAAACTTTACCGACAATAAAAAAGTGACAAGTTAGGTTGAAAATAGTGACACGGGTTCTGAAAGTCACACACAGTGTCTCAAACAAATTCTTTACGGCATTGTGTCAAACCAATCAAAACTCAAACAAATCAAAAGCATATGTCCTTAATTTATGTCTGAAGAAGCAAAGTATTTACTTAATTATATCCCAGTCAATGCTGGTGATGCTAACAAAATGAATGAATGAATGCAATTCAATAACTCTCATAATCGGCTTTTCCAATGGAAAGAAAATCAAGATTGAAATCAAAATTAATGGATGCAATTCAACAGCCGTCATAATAAAAATTTCATTAGCGGTAAGCTTTTGTACACCTTGTAATGTAGCGCGATGGACTCTGTTATTGCATTCATTTTATTGTCGAAAGTATATTAGCTTTGAAGACGATCGTATGTGCAATCCATTCTGATAACAATTCTAGTCATTTGGAACTCAATCGAAATTGAAAGCATATGTTCTTACTGTACGTTCTCGTTTAGTGTTTCAGAAGGGTCAATCTCCTCCCAAAATAGTAATAAAGTGTGACGCTACATTGAAAAAAATGAAACATAGCATTAGAAAGTCACAAGTTCGAGTTAAGGTATTGCGCCTGGAAGAGAGAAGTTGGAAAGCACTATCAAATTTCCAACAATCCGCCGCCTTGTGACTATCAAATTTATCAGCATAGAACCATTCCTTTTTTTTTTTTTTAGCTTTCTTTCTTTCTTTCCCTGAATGGGCTGTCTAGAACCATTCGAAAGTTCTAATAGTAAGTACTGTTCGTGTAAATTACGGAGAGAAAAATTATATTTTCTAAATACCATTATTCTATTCCATGATGTGCATGACACCTTATTTTCAATGCCTTTTATTTTTAAAATGCTTTCTATTCATTATTAAGGGTAGTTGAGTGATTAATAAAAATATAATTCCTCTGAGAACTTCTTATGCATCATTAAGCTTATAATTCGACATTCATGGAACGTATAAAGTGTGAATGAATGATTCATTCTATATGTTTGTGTTTATCTTAGTTGGTATTAGAGCTAAATCTACGTTCTGATACAATGCTTTGAAGAAGACAATTTACTATGAAATTTGTCATTATTCACAGGGAAGCTCTTGAGGGAAGAAACAAAAATAGGAAAATTGGGTGGGTTAGAGCATCCACAATGGATGCGTTAAGTGACATATTAGGATCATAACTTAGTTAAATGTTAAAATTAGATCTACAATGGACCTATTTACATGTATGCTAAATGAATCCCTTTGGTCAGATGTTAACTTTTTTTTTTTTTTTTTTAGCTAGCACTTTAGCATGTGACATGACATATTTATGTTTAAGAAAATATTTTATTATATTATAATTTTAACTGTTCACTTTTTTATTTAGTAAATTATAGGCACATGACTTTTAATAACTAAATTTAATGTCTATTGTAAATATAAAATACTAACTAAATTTAAATATTGATGTGATAATTAACATCTTTGTCAATATGGCTAGCTAAATTTAATCCATCCATTGTGAACAGTGAGCCAGACAGTAAATGCAATTGGGGCCATATTAACTACCAAAAAAAATTGATGATTGTTATAAAATATTGATAATGAGAGCCTCGAGGAAAGTACTTTATTATATTTTATTTAGGTGAATGACTATTATGTCCCTGATGAAATTATGTAATTACGATTGTGCCATTCGAAGTTTCCCTATAAATAGGGCTTCAGTTATTAATGAAATGATTCCTGTGAATTCCTTAGAATTCATTCTCTCTAAAACTCTCTCTATTATTTCTATACTTTTATAACACGTTATCTGCACGAGTCTCTAACCTTTTAAGTAATATGAAGGGAATATGCTCTACAGTTGCATCTTATAGATGATCTTCTGTATCAGAAACCAGATTATTACACCAAAATTTTCAATTCTCAAGAATCCGTCCCAAACCAATCTTATCTTCCTCTCTCCATCTTCAATAATGCATTGCTCAATTCTTTTTCTTATTTCTCTCACATTATCTCTTATTGAAATCCACTTAGTTTATCAATGATGCACATGATTACAAATCTTTTGTCTCTCTATCTCTAACCTACCTCACTCTCTCTATCCAATCACTTATATGAAAATATGGTGCAGAGAATAAATGAAAAGGAGAGAACGGATTTCATTAAGAAATCATAACAACCGTCGCCGACTTCATTTTCCTAGCCCAAGCGAGATGGCGTGAGCATAAAGCGAGACCACATCATCGAAGCTCTCGACGAGGCGAGTCTATCGATATCAAATTTGAGTGAAAAAGGTTACCATAAGGAGAAATTGAGAAATTAGAAAGCGACCAATGTTATCCGAGGAAAGCGGAAATATATATTTGCGTTATGCTTGTTGAAACATGATAACTCTCCTCTCGTTCTCTCTCTTTATCTATATATGTATATGTATAAACTTACAAGGTGCTGATTATTGATTACTGATTGTGCAAAGAGGCTGTGACGATGAGAATTGATTCTTCAGGCAGAATGAAAAAGAAGGGAAAGCGGAAAAGGACAGGTATATATATATTATATTATATTACTTTATAATATAATAATATATTAAACTATAACATTCGTTTTCTCGAGATATAAAGGCATACATTATCAAAATCAAATTTTCTCGACTCCATTATACTCGATTTAAGCGAGATCTTCTATTTGACACCAATATTGATAAGGTAACTTTCAAAATTTACAAATTAGTACTCAAACTTTTGAAAAAGTTACAAAAGGGTCCTTGGACTTGTGACTATTTACGTATTAATGCTTATAATGTCAAAACTTTATAAAAGATATGTGGCAATACGCACTTGCCAAAGCGACGCCGGCAACTAGTAGCGTTAAGAAATGAGTATGTATTAATGTTTTATAAAGAAATATGTGTAGTCACGCACTGCCAGCAAGATCGCTACAATGTAACCGGTAGCGGTTGCATAAGAGATATTTCGATTTACTACGTTTACTTTGACAATAATTATATTTTGAAGAAATAGTTAGAACAAATTTGATTCTATAGATATTTAAGTCTCATGACTTTATTTATTGCAATTTAAATATGCAACACCTCCTACGATGATAGGTTCAACCATCACTAAACGGAAGATTTTATATATTTATGCAATTTATATGCTAAGTGAAGGGTAATACCTTCTACTAAGCGGGACTCCTACTCCTAGAAGAAGTAGTTAATCATTATGCATTTTAATTCTACGCAATTTAAATTAGAACTTTATATTTATTGCGATAATTTCCATGTGGTAGGTTCAACCACCTATTGGGAGAATTTAATTTCTATAATTTAAATTTATGCACTTTGAAATTTGTATATATATTTCCAATGTGGTGAGTTATATCACACGATTGGTATACATATTTTCAATATGATGAGTTATACCACACGTTTAGAATACTTATTACAAATGTGGTTGGATTAAACCTTACGATTGGATAAGCTGATTTATATATGTTCGATATGAATATTCTATTGATATTAAAGAAGGGATTTGAGCAAGTGATGCAAGAATTTCTGTTGTATGTATTGATGAAATGAAATTGCTCAAAGAATCCCATTGTGATAAAAAGAAAAAAGAAAATATCGATGGTGAAAAGTCTCATTATGAGATTAGTATATTGTGATATGATGAGAAATGCTCTTAAAGAAGCATTTAATAAAGGAATGTTGATTTCCACGTCTATTGAATATTGATGGAGAAAATTGAGTAAGTGGTACTGAAGTTACCATTGGATAAATAAAATTCTCAATAGATCCCATGTTGATAAATCAAAGAAAATATATCATGGAGAGATTATATGAAGTAATCTCATCGATGATATGAGATTGTATTAATATGAGAATAAAATGCTCTTGAAGAAGTATAATCACTAGATTTACGTATTTGACTAAAGCCAATATGATATTATTATTATTACTCCGTAAGAAGTACAAAACAAATTAAGTGGAACATATTGAGAATATCAAAGATGGCAATAAACACTCGAAAATATAGAAATGCGAAAAGAAAATACATATTGAACCCATAAATGAAGGGTGCGTTTCGAGAGTATAAATACTCCGTAATTCTGCCACCCTCAACATCAAGGTTCATAATAAGATATTTAAAGGATTAATTTCTTTTTAAACGCTTGACACGGTGAGTCTGTGGACTGATGGACCTGAGCTTCCACAGATTCTTGAACATATGCATGAAATTTGATAAGTAGTTCATCAACAGTACTAGCAGAAATAAGTATTTTTCTCGCTAAATGAGAGATAAACTTATTATCTACACTCTGATCTAGGAACGCTAGTAAGCCATCAAAGAAATTGTTAATATTCAACAAACCTATTGGTTTGACATGAAAGTTCCACTGCCAACGAGGCTATATTGAATATTTCCTCCAAAGTGTGTTGTAGCCACTGGAAGGACAATGAAAGCATCACTATTATTCATCATATACATCATGCGGTTGTGGATGGATTAAGCTTGTGCACCAACCTGCTTGGACCCATGGTAGGCTGGCTCCAATTCAGGTATTAGATCCAACTAAATGGAAATGTATTACACTCGAAACTCTTATTCCCCATGATCTCGCGACCATTATAAGTCTAGCTAAAAGTTTGTTGTTGGTTCCTCCATATAGTATATTGATTTCTTGTCTCCCTAACTCTTTATTTACGGTTTGCCATATCCACATATTGGATATGACCTACCAATTTAGATCCACCAAGAATACATACGGTTTTAATCTGGCGAGGTAAAAGCTGACTTGTATGAGATGATTTTAAAATCTCCATATCCATCTCTACTCCTATCTCTCTTTTTGCACTATACTTTTAATGTATGAACATGAGAGATATATGAATCTCTCTGTTTAAAGAAAAATTTTCAAACCAATAATTGATTGTACTATTTACTTTTTGACAAATATGAAAGAGAAAAAGGCAGAAAAATTTTAGTGAAATGACATATACCTGTCGGTGATTGAAAAATAATATATATTTATATACATATATATATCTTAAAAATTGAAAAATAATATTTACAACTACAAGAAAAACATTGATCTTCGTTATTACACCGAGCTTCCTTACATTAATATGAGAAAATTATTATACTAAATTTTTCTACTAAATTTACAAACTGGATCTTTTAAAGTAAGTATTTCAAGACTATAAAGTGCTTGTTGATCTTTGAATTTGGCCCATAAGGCCATCAACTCACCTTGTACGTGTCCACTAGGATGTGTCTCAAGAGCATGTTGAATATCATCCAAAGGCTCCTTACTCAATCCATCCTTAATGAATGCTATTTTATCTTCTCGGTTTCTGGACAAGTACCCCACAGATTTACATCGAGTATCACATGTCCACCGAGCACACTTGTAGCATCCTCCTAATCTTTTTGCTCTCCGTTTCTTTGAAAAACTACTTTTACCCATACCAGGCATGTATTTAGAAGGAATTGAAACCTCACCAGATAATCGAACCTTTGCTTCAATCAAATATCGAACATCTCCTGGGATGCCCTTATTCATTAGCATCCTCAACCTTTCGAGTCTACCTCAATAAATTCTTTTTAGAATTTTGATTGGTAATGATGGATAGTATTTTCGAAGATTTGAGAGCATATGATCCATTATAAGATATGGACTCTTATTAGGATGAATTTTGCGATAATTTTGATGATCTATTTATAAAATAATACAACGCGTATGAGGTAAGGCTCCGCGTTGGAACAGTATCGAAACATGAAGCGTATGTGCTAAGATTCCACGCTTGAACAGTGATGTGTAATAATGCTACCGAAACATGATGGAATATGTCGGTGAGCTATACATATGATGAAAGTAATAAATCATGTTGAGCACTATACAGATACTAGTAAAATCGATATAAGAATTTACTGAACTAAAAGTTCAATAATACTTGTTTGCAGAACCGGATTGACCATCCCGGTTTAAATAATTATTGAAATCAATAATTCAAGTGAAGAATTATAAGAATTCTTCAAATAATTATTCTCGATAATTAATTACTGGCCAATGTTGGGAATAAAATTTCAAATATATCTGGAATATATAAAGGATGAGAAATATGGGCCCACTCATCCTCCATGTGGACTACTAGATATTATGATATGGATCCACTAGATAGTCACATGTCTATATGATTCGTAATTGAAAGATTACGAAATGATTTGCTTACGATATGAGCATGATTCCCAAATTTGATGATAAAGCTAGTAAATATATATATCCCAATGATTTGAATAAATCCCTGAAGGATTTGAGTATGCGCATACAAGTGGGATATTATGTGGCAAATTATTTAAAGTCCTCCAATAAATTGCCAATATCGAGAATAGAATGCAAACTATATAAATTCTCATATTAAGGCTGAATGATAAGAACATATATGAGTTTTAGTGTTCTAAATTTTCTTAGCATGAGGAGGATCATTAAAAGCTGAAAATGATATGTGAAATGCATCATACTATATCCTCACAATTGAAATATGAACTTGAAGTTCAAGGATGCATGAAAGATTATGAACAATCGCATATATCAGGTAGGATGCTTTGATAAGTTAATATTGTTAGAAATGTTGATATTATAAGAGTTCCCCAATCATATATATCAAAGCAAATTGTAAAAGATGGTCTTAATAACGGAGGCATATACTCTTAAAGAGTATATAGACATAACTATATTGTGTAATCCTACAAGAGGATTGATAATGAGATATCTCGATAAGTTATGTCGATATGGGGAAAGAAATAAGATTGAAAGTGTCGACACAATATGAATAGATAGCGCTACATACTATCAATAATAGTGAGGATATTAAAATCCATCGAAAATGCCAATGCTGAAATATATGCCCTTATGACGAAGGTGTTCATGCACGGGTTTAATGAGAAATGAGAATGAAACTCTTGAAGAGGTTTCAAATGTATTATTGTATCAGTGCATGCAACGGCTCAAAATATCTACATTGATATTGTTGAGAAATTCATATGCTGTACTCTTTTCCTTGATTGATGTTTTTGTCCCAAAAAGGATTTTTCTCAAATAAGGTTTTTAATGAGGCAGCCCAATCTCAAGTAATATGAAATCTCCGGAAGAGATTTAGGTATATATCTCGATATATTGAGAAAATGAGATCGAAGCTGTTGATTGCATATATGCACTGAATATAACATGATATTGTATAACATCTAAAATTTCATTCACGTGGAGATGAATGAAGAGTATCAACCAATGTATATGATACTCATACAAATCTATAAAAGATTTTGAAATGCTTGCAGCATACTTGTATAAAATACGCGTTGCACTCTTTTTCCCTTGACTGAGGTTTTATCCCATTGGGTTTTCCTAGCAAGGTTTTTAATGAGGCAACATTAAAGGCGTATTCACATGAATAATGTACTCTTTTTCCTTCATTAGGATTTTTCCCACTGGGTTTTTCCTAATAATGTTTTTAACGAGGCATATTCATGGTATATTGAGGACGACAAGAGAAATTGACACAATGTATCTATTGGATCAAGTTATAATAGAGACAATGCTTTAGATCCAAATGATGATGATATTGAAATCCTTTACCAGAAGTAAAGATATCCGTCCTCAAAATATGAAATCAGATGGAGTAGTACTCTTTTTCCTTCGATCAAGTTTTTTTCCCATTTGGATTTTCGACAAGGTTTTAACGAAAGAAGATATGAATACTCATATACCACTGATAGAAATCAGGGGGAGCAATATTTTGACGAAGCAATATATAACCACTCCGAGCTTTTCTACAATCAGTTTGGAAGTTTTTTCCTATTGGGTTTTTTCTCCAAACAGTGCAGAAGACATTTGTATTAATAGTCGTTGAGGAGTGTTATAAAATATTGATAATGAGAGCCTCGAGGAAAGTACTTTATTATATTTTATTTAGGTGAACGACTATTATGTCCCGATGAAATTATGTAATTACGATTGTCTTATTCAAGCTTTCCTATAAATAGAGCTCGCTTATTAATGAAATGATTCCTGTGAATTCCTTAGAATTCATTCTCTCTAAAACTCTCTCTATTATTTCTATACTTTTATAACAATGATAAAATAATACACAACCAATAAGATGCGAAGGAAAAAATGGGAACTAAGGAAGGATGTAGGGGAAATGGTAAAGAAATGGAAACTAGGGAAGGAAAATATTCTGCATGTAGTAAAGGAAAAAAATAAATAACAAAAAAGAAAAAAACTTGAGTAGCTCACAGGGGTCACTGTGGTCCCCATGTGGCTCCACTTGTGATTGTGGATGCTTTTGGGAAGTTGAAATACGGAGCCAAATTAGTTGGCCATAATGAATGCAAAGCAAAAGGTAATGGACAATTCAATGCAGAATGAAAAGGAAATTGTAAGGCATTTAATGAACTGGAGAAAATTGCAGCAAGTGGAACATTGGCGTAAATTTTATGGGTGTTGAATATTGTCAAAAATAAATTCAAAAGGAAAAAGAAAAAACAAACCAATTGAATATATGGAAAAAAATTAGTTATTGATTAATTTGTTAAAATTATAGGTATGACTTGTAGGCTAAGATTTTTCTTATCTATGAGTTTTTTTTCTTATAAATAGAGATATTTTTTTCCCTTTTATGTATTATCTAAGTATAAGTTGAGAGAAGAATAGTATTTTAGCATTCTAGTTTTTGTGATTTTTATGGATAGTACAAAGAATAACAATTGGTGAGTATAGTAAGACTTGATGTATTTTTCTTTGTAATACTTGGGGCGACCAAATTTAAAGGAAAACTTGTGAGCCTAGCATCTTGGAGTTTTCCACGTAAATCTTGTATTGTTATTTCCTTTTATATTTATTTCTCCCGTTATTTTAGTATTTCTCAACTTGATGGCAAAATCTTGGGATAAATATGAAATCACATTCGGCTTGATTTCCAAACAAGTGGTATCAGAGCAAGGTCGTTTAGTGCGGTGGAATTTGACGTCTACGTTTACCAAACAACGATCGGAGAGTAGAAATATCAGGTTCCAAATCGGAAATGGAGAAATTTGAAGGAAGATTCGATTTTGATTTGTGGCAAGTATGAGTCAAGGATATATTAATTCAGGTTGGACTACATAAGGTTTTGAAAAGAAAAGTAATGATGTGTTTAAATAAAGTTGTTAAAGCCAGTATGATTTATGATGATTAGGCAGATCTAGATTTGACGATTATAACCACGACACGTAGTTACACTGGCAAGAATGGTTTAGTTCTGTGGGAATTGGTGCGCGTACGAAAATTCTCAGTGGGATTGATTGTGAACCGGTGGTTGTTGGAGTTAAAATTGATAAATTGCTTAAATTTATCGAGTTTCTTCTATTACTTATTGTTGAAAACTGGAAGCTGGGTGACACCATGGAAAAGAAAGCAACTTATTGGTGTTGTAAACAGATTGGTGATATGAGAAAATATTGTTTAGGTGGAGTAGATTTGATTGCTGCTCAGATCTGGACAATCCAACTCTCTTGGTGTGAGGGCGGTGGAGAAGTAATGTGAGTAGCATGGTCATCCTCATGGCATGTCGCTAGTTTCTATGATAGAGGATGTGTTACTACTGGTGGGTTTGCACACATGCATTGGCTAGCATCGATGCAGGGTGTGTGTTTGAAGTAATGTCTATGGCTGATGAGCTCTCTGGAAAGCCAGCAAGAGAGTTGTACCATAAATTTCAGCAGATTTTATTTCAACGTTGAGCCGATGAAATTCTTAGAATTTGTGAGTAATTCGAAGTGATTATACTCTTATGGTGGAGCATGTTAATTTTTTGCTCAAATTGGGATCGTCAAAAGTGTGTTAAAGGCTTGCCCGGTAATTTTTCAAATATTGTGTACAAGAAAGTAGAAGAGAAGATGAGAAATTTTGGTTTATATTTGGTAAGGAGGAGATTATAAGATATTTCCAAAAATAAATCTAAAAGGGAAAACGAAAAACAAACCAATTGAATATATGGAATGAAATTAGTGCTTGATGAACTTGCCAAAATTAAAAGTATGACTTCCAGACCAAGACTTTTCTTGTCTATGAATTTTTCTTTCTTATAAATATAGATATTGTTTTCTCTTCTATGTACCATCCAAGTATGAGTTGGGAGAAGAATAGTAGTTTAGCACTCTAATTGTTGTGATCTTTGCGGGTAGTACAGAGAATAGCAATTGGTGAGTGTGGTAAAATTAGATAAGTTTTCTTTATAATACTTGGGATGACTAGATCTAAAGGAAAAATTGTGAGCCTAATATTTTGAGAGTTTTCTTGTGACTCTTTATAGTTTGTGCAAAGAGTAGAAAATTGGGTGCGGTAAAGCTCAGATTATTTTACCTGTAATACTTGGGTTGTGGGGTGGTGAGTAAAAAGTCTATATGATTGTAAAAATTTATCACATAGTAGAAAGCTTTGACGGTTCTCCCGTGATTTTTCTCCGAATTAAATCTTATGTTGTCATTTCCTTTTACATTTATTTCCCCTGTTATTTTGGTATTTCTCAATTTGAAGGTAAGATCTTGGGATAAATCTAAAATCACATTCGGATTGATTTCCCAACAATGGAGGCCAAAAAAATTGCACAAGGCGACAAATCATGCGGAAAGAAGACAATTCAATGCAAAATGAAAAGGAAATTCTTTGGCATTTAATGAACTGGAGAAAATTGCAGCAAGTGGAACGTTGGCGTACATTTTATGGGGGCGAAAAAAATTGAACGCGACGAGAAATTGTGTGGAAAGAAGACAATTCAATGCAAAATGAAAAGGAAATTGTTAGGCATTTAATGAACTGGAGACAATTGCAGCAAATGGAACACTGGTGTACATTTTATGGGGCCAAAAAAATTGCACACGACGGCAACTCGTGTGGAAAGAAGAAATCTTGATTGCATATAAATAGAGAGAGTGGCGACTGGTGAGGAAGAAAGATACACCACGTGATCTTGCAAGTCAGACAACTGTAATTATTTCAGGAAAATATGACGACAAGCTCATCAGCTACTAAAAGCGTTGCTTTGTTACCACGTGCTGGAGGAGCTTTTCGAACGGGACTGGGCATCACAGGGCCTATGATTCATATCATAGATTTAAATTAAAGACTTTTATAGGGGCATATATAGTATTAGGTAAAATGAAAAAGTGGACCAAATTATCCTCCCACCTACCATGCATTCAGGAAGGGGGTAATTTGGTCCACTTTTTAACTTTAGCTAAAACTTTATCTAACACTATATAATAATTACATTTATTACTAGATATTAGTTAAATCAAAATATGAGCGTATTGTATCTCATTATGAAGAAATTTTTTTAAAAATTATGATATTCATGCGAACAAATGTTACCATGCTAAAAATTTTCAACAAAATTCTATTTAATTGGTATCAAATTAATTCAATAAAATTAATTATAAACCAAATAAATATATATGTAAATAAAAGGTAAAATTATTTGATTTAACTAAAATTTTGGACTAACGTCCACATGTTCCAAACTTTAGGACCTTATTATAATAACCCCTAAAACTTTGGAACCTTTTGTGCAATTTATCCTAAGTTAAATGATCAAAATGGCCCCGAGAAGAGGACAAAATAGCAAAAATTCAAGTGATTAATGGAAAAGATTGACGGAATCCATCCAAAAGGCCATCAAACATGCACCAATTTTTTTTTTTTTTGGACTAATCACTCTGCATTTTTTTATTTTGTGTCAATCTCCCAGTTTGCTTACTTTTTTTAGACCATTTGCCCCAATTTCCCATAAAAATATAAAGAACGTAAAACCATGTTCTCAATTTGTTTTTTTTTTTTTTAGAATGCTACTATATATGCGGCCACATAGGCCAACCCTTTTTTTTTTAAGGTTCGTCGACGTCACTTCTCGTATCATTCTTGACTCATCTTCGTCTCATTAAATTCTTCGTGTATGTTTTATTGAACACTTAAATTCCCAACAATTCGCCACTTTTTCAGTAAATTATATAACAACACTTGTACATAAGGTAAAGACATCTTTCGATTTCAATCTAACCAAGTAACCATAATGGAATTCTCGCAAAGCACTATCAAATTTTCAGGCAGCATGATAATTTTAAACCTACGAATTCTTGTGATAATACCTGTGAAAACACACACACGTGTCATGTGTTTTAGTTTCCCAACGCATAGCACTTTTAGGGCCTTCTCTCATCTTGTTCGTTAAACTTTTAAGAGAGAAACTCCAACTCTCTATCGAGACGGCACCACCTTGAAGTTTAACTAGGTGAAGTTCTTTCAGCATTTTTGTTATGTTTAGAGATACTTGTACCTTGTACTGACCTTCATTAACAGTTAGAAATCGATCAACCCTCCAAACTGTATTTCAGGGGCTCATCCTTCCCTTGCTTGACGTCCACTAGTCTCTGCTTTGGGGTCGACCTCAGACGGGACCCCATAAAAGCTGCTTGGAACCTGGTCGCGAGGTCTCCCCACGTCTTTATGGAATGTGGGGGGAGCTTCTTGAACCACTTCATGGCCGTATCCCCTAGTGTCAGAGGGAAGGCCTTGCACATGAGCTCGTCGCTCACCCCCTGTAATTCCATGAAGGCGGTGTACCTGTCGACGTGGCTTGTCGGATCGCTGACTCCGTCATAGTTCCCTTGCTTTGAGGTAACCCGGTTTGGCGGGCATGAGCTCGGCCTGGATCCCGAGGCTCGGCGGGAGGCCTTTCCTACCTCGGCCGAAGAGCGGGGGCCTTCTCCGGGCCTCAAGCTCGGCGACCCTTTCGCGAGGAGCTCAAGCTCGGACTGCGGAGGTGGGGACCGCGAGGCGGGGCGTGCCGTTTTCACCTTGCCCCTCGTCCGTCCGCTTCCGCTTGTGGTGGGGGCCGAGGCGGTCAGCCTGGGGTCTTTCCGGATGATCTGGTTCCCAGAGCTCTGGGGTGTTGATGTAGTCCGGTCAGTCTTGAGGATCGGTGAACCTGAGACGTCTGGCCTGGCGCGTCAGCCGAGCGCTCGAGAGGCGATATGACGCTTCGCCTCGGCATTGTCGCGTGTCCGACTGGCTGCGGTCGGCCACACCGGTGAGGTCGTCCCAGTCTTAGGACCTCGGCGGTGGCCTCGCCCGATGCGCGATGCTCGCATCCGATTGGGGTCGCCCACTCGACCAAGGGGCGTATCCGTCTTTGGGGTCGGAAATCTTGTCGATCACCCAAGTGCGGACGGTCCGGCTGTGACTCATCGGTATGCTTCGGTAGAGCTGGGATGTGTTGCTAAAGTACAAAGGGGAAGGCCCTCCTTCTAGCGCCAATTGTTGATGTCGAAATCAGTAAGGACTAATTACTTATCAACTGAGGTGGGTGTCGAGGACCGAGTAGTAATGGCGAAGGAGTAAAATATATAAGTGTAGTGTCCGAGCCAGTTCTTGATTACAGAGAATTTTTTGTGTGTGTCAAATGAATGCTAAGTGTTCTATTTATAGTGCAAAATCAGGTGGGGATCCGTAGGTCATCATGGCGCCTGAAGACCTAGGCCCAGAATAGGTGTAATGATGTCTCTGTAGCACCTGCAAGCCGTCATGCATTTAAGGCGTTGACCTCGGAATTTGGGTGTAGCCGCCAATGCATTAATGGGGACAAGATGCTCTGTAGGTTGCAGGTGGTGTCAGGGTGTCAGGTGACACGTGGATTGTCCTTCTTGTCGGCTACTGTAGCGACGGAACTGGGCGCACATAGGGCCGAGCTGACCTCGGTACGTCAGGTGGTCATCAGTGATGGAAACAGTTCTCCATGGACTGGCCGACCTGGGCCCTAGGGCGGCGTCAGGTGGGCCTAGCCGATCTCGATCTGGGACACCCTGCCGATTCCCTAGTGAGGTGAATCACAGGATCAATCCGACCTGGGACACTGGACACGTCACCGGCCGACCTGGTACTCCTACACGTCAGCGAGGGTCCGTGTTGGGCGTAGGGCCTGGGGCGCGCTCGTGCCACGTCACCAGGGTGCCAACAATATAATCACCGGCCGTAGAAAAGTATTTTATGTGAGAAGGAAAATTAAAATATTTGTCCCTTCATCTTCTTCAAAAAAACATTTTTTTCTGTGATTCCCCCAAAAGTCCTTCAATCTTCTTAATTTCGCTAGTATATAAAAGAGCCATCACCCATGGGTCATATTATTGTTCCTAGGGGCACGTGCCCTATTATTTAATTTTTTTTCCTATTATTATTATTATTAAACCCGATGATTATTTCCTACTATATATATATATATATATATATATATATATATACACACACACACACACTATGTCGGTTTATTGATTGTTTACCCTAGCGTTCACAAGGTAAATATTATCGCTTTGCTGTTCCTTTTGATGACTGTGTTTTCTGTAAGTAAATATTAGGTTGGTGTTATTCTTTCTCACTACAGGAAATTTGGCTTTTAGGGACGGCCATATCGTCCCTATAGCTTCGTACCTGTAGAGTAATAGGAGCGACATCGCTGCTATTACTCTATAGGCACCGGTATGTTGCTACTATTGCTCTACAGATATGAGGCTATACGTACCCATCGTCCCTAAAAGTCTTGTTTTTGGTAGTGTCTAAATATGAGAGAGAGTTTATAACCAATTGTTTGATGTGTTTGCCTCTTGTTATTGGTGTTGTTCTTCATGTGAACTTGTCGACATAATGGTAAAGATTCAGTCTAGTAAATGAGAAGTAATGAGAGGCCACTGGATTTTTTTATGCATAAGGGATGCAGCTGTTGCATGAAGTTTTCAGCTCATGGCCGAAGAAATGTACATCATACAAATTTTGAAATTTCTAAAAAAGTGTTCCTTACATTATTACACGAGTAACAATAATAGTAGGAACGAGAAAAATAACATCAAAGCCAATTCAGTATCTAGTCGCCTGTTTTTTTATATTGGACTCCAGTAAATAACTTCTAGTGTTATTTTGAGGTCTGCGCCCGTTAGGATGTATGTAAAAATAAGTTCTTATGTAGTTTTATGTGATATAGGAAAGAGAATGAGTAGAATTGAATGGTGGAGATTTGTGTAATACATGTGGTCCCACGAGATACGATGATGTGAAATAGAAGAGAGAATGAGTGGAGTTGAAAAATATGTGTAAAAATGTGTAGAAGAACACACGCAAATATTGGCCTACAATCTAGAGTAATAGGGTGATAACCTATTATTTTACCAAATTTTATTATTTTTTAATCTATTTTTATCCATTTTTTTTATCAAACCAATCACATCCACACATCCACATATCTCATGTGACCTATATATACTACACAAATCTTCATAATTCAAATCCACTCATTCTCTCTCCTCCTTTACATTAAAATTCATAAAAAAAAACCATAAAAAAATCTATCATATCACCCCCTAAATCTTCATTACTTTAGATGTGTGAAAGCATATAGCATTTGAATATTCATGTCCTTCGCGAACAGTGGCATAGCCAGCTAGGGGCTTGAGTTGGCTCAAGCCCACTAGCCATAAAAAAGTTTTATCTAGAATTGACATGTTTCAATGGTAAGTTGCTTGTGGCATATTGGTACAATATGTTATTTCAAAGTCTAAACTGGCAGCGTCTCGAGTTCGATCTCCCTCAATGCCTCTATAATTTGTCTTTTTCTTCCTTTTGGTTTCGTTGCCCCTATATTTTGTTTTTTCCTTCCTTTTTGTAGTACTTTTTCTAACTTTTCTCCTTTTTTTTTTTTTTGGTAAAATCTATTATCTTTTAACTAGTTATATTATGAATGGTTGTTAAATTA
This sequence comes from Jasminum sambac, assembly GCA_018223645.1. NCBI lineage: Eukaryota > Viridiplantae > Streptophyta > Magnoliopsida > Lamiales > Oleaceae > Jasminum > Jasminum sambac. Next base: position 7,839,922 of record CP073645.1, on the reverse strand, counting down.
GTTTATATTTTTTTTTATGAAGAAAGATCTAGCAAATATTTCCTTCTATTTTCTTTTTTGTGAGTGTTGACCCTAGGAAAATAATACTTGCTTCATTTGCTTGGGAAATATGGTTTTTGTTTTTTTTTCTATTAATGAATTTTATCTTCAAATGTGAATAAGATGAGTATTATTTTCTTATTTTTAATTCTTTAAAATAAAATTAAATGACGTGTAGTATTTTTTCCAAAAAATAAAATAAAATAATAATTGATTTAGATAATTGATTATAACAATCGGCAGGTATTATGTTAATGTGTGTGTACATACACACACATTAAATAACGCGAATATCCCCCTCCGGAAATTTCTACTTTAAATTCAATTTGACCTCAAAGAATAAACAATCGATAGGTATTATGTTAATGTGTGTGTATATGCATATATATTTATTTAGATATCGACTTTTAAGTTAATATATTACGTTATAATCATGTCTGGTTAAACTATATTGTATTCTCTTTTTCTTTTTTTGTAAAATTTTGTCAGCCCACCAGTATAAAAAATCCTAGCTTCGCCCTTGTTCGTGAAGGTAGTGTGAATTGGACAGCTGTACATACTGACTAAAAGATTTAAAGCAGTGAGATTTGTTTTATGTAGTCAAATAACGAGTAATAAATTTCCCTCAAAATAGCAGCGAGATTTGAAGATCTGGAGAATCAAGAATAGTATTTTTTGCCTGATGTCGTGGCATGAGAACTCGATTGCAATTACTAAATACTACAAGACAAGCACCAAACTTTTCTTCCTTGCAATTAAACTTGGCAGGAATATGCAGAGGGGGAAAAAAGAAAGAAAAAAAAGAGACATAGCAAGGCCGATGGACATAAATGTAATTTGATCAAATTACGGTATACCATTTCGAAGAAGTAATCTTGATGTGCATTACGAGAATAATTGCTCGTCAATTTAGAGATTCCTTTAAAAGCATTTATCATCGACATCAAAATTAATTTTTGACCCTAATAAATACAACTCAAAATAATTGAATATGAACTCCAAGCAGATCTCTTGAATTTGAATCTTGCTAGCTAACAAATGTATGACAATCTTTGTTTTCCTTTGAATAGGATGATTTTATTTTTGTTATATTGGGTTGCCACCACGAGTTGGGCTTTTGTCTAAACATTGCAGATGGGCCCTTTCTTGCAGTGGGCTTCTACGGGTCTGCCACTACAGTGCCCTTTATATCCAGTCTGCTGTCATTTGTTAGGGTTCAGAGAGTGAGAGTAGATCTGAGGAGGCTGCTTTGCCGTTTTTCGTCCATTCTTGATTATTCTCTGTAATTTTCCTCTTTTAGTGAGGTTTTAGGTATAGGTCAGAGTAGATTCCCTTGTGGTGATCCTGATTATACTTGTTATAGAGCTTAGGTTGAGTGTTTGATTCTTCATTCATTCTGAACTGTTCGAAACTGTGTATTTGGGGTCTTTGATGGAATGAAATAGAGGATCCTTGTTGGTGGATGCTCAAAGGGGGACGTAGGCGTTGGATTTGGTCGCCGAACCTCCTAGACGATTGTCTAAATCGGTGTTCTTTATTTTTGTTGTTTATTGTTCACTGATTTGTGACTTGAGGTTTATTTGTTACAACATCTGGTATCAGAGCCACTACCTTGGTCACCGGAGGTTCTCTCGATAGTCCTTCTAACGGCAACCGCTTCTCAGTTACCTTTTATGGTAACTTGGTAAGGCTTAGATACCCTCAGATTCGATCCTCTATATTCTGGTGAAATTTTTTGTAAACTGTTAGATCTGTGTTTTGTATTTGGACCAACCAGTTTCTTTACTTCTTCGAAAATATTAAAACCTTCAGTAGGGTAAAACCTTGTCCGAAGGTTCATTTGAGACCCGAGGAAACTGGGTAAGTCCCTACTTGGAGAGTGTTGGCACCCTGGTGATGTGGCACGAGCGCGCCCCGGGCCCTACGCCCAACACGGACCCTCGCTGACGTGTAGGAGTGCCAGGTCGGCCGGTGATGTGTCCATTGTCCCAGGTCGGATTGATCCTGGGATTCACCTCACTAGGGAATCGGCAGAGTGTCCCAGTTCAGCTCGGTCGAGCCCGCCTAACTCCGCCAGGCCTGTGCTCAAATCCGGGAGAACTGCTCCCATTACTAATGGCCAACCGGGCCGAGGTCAGCTACATGTGCGCCCGCCTAATCGCTACAAAGAGTTTACAAGAAGGACAACCCACGCGTGTCACCCGCGACACTCGACATCCTTACACCACCGCAACCGACAGAGCATCTTGTCCCCATTAATGCATTGGCTACACCCAAATTCCGAGGTCAACGCCTTAAATGCAAGACGGCTTGCGGTGCCACAGAGACATCATTACACCTATTCGACCTAGGTCGAGCCGGGCGCCATGATGACCTACGCCCCTACCGATTTTGCACTATAAATAGAACACTTAGCATTCATTTGAGACACGAGAAAACTCTCAGAAATAAGAACTAGCTCGGACACTACACTTATATATTTTACTCCTTCGCCATTACTACTCAGTCCCGACACCCACCTCGCTTGATAAGTGATTAGTCCCATCGATTTCGACATCAACAATTGGCGCTAGAGGGAGGGCCTCCCCCTTTGTATTTCAGCAACACATCCCAGCTCTACCAAAGCATACCTATGAGTCACAAATGGATCGTCTCGCACTTGGGTGATCGATAGTGTTTCGACCCCAAAGACGGACACGCCCTTGGTCGAGTGGGCGACCCCAATCGGATGCGTGGCATCGCAAGAACCGGTGAGGCTACTCCGCCAGGCCCGAGGTACCGGACGACCACACCAGCCGTGGGCCGATCTCCAGCAGATCGGACAAGCACACTGTCGAGGCGAGCGTCATATCGCCCTCCCGAGACGCCGCCTGAGGTTCAGCCAATCCCCAGCACCGACCCGAACCACAGCCCCACTACACACCCCGGAGCCCTCAAATACCAGATCATCCGGAAAGACTCCCAGTGTCTTCGACCGCCTTGGCTCTCACCACAAGTGGAAGCGAACGGACGAGGGACAGGGTGAAAACGTGCACGGCCCCCCGCCCCCGCGCTGTGTCCCACCTCCGCAGTCCGAGCTCGAGCTCCTGCGGAAAAGGGTCGTCGAGCTTGAGGCCTGGGAGAAGGCCCCCAGTCCCTCGGCAGGGGTAGGGAAGGCCTCCCCGTTGAGCCTTAGGATCCAGGCCGAGCTCATGCCCGCCAAGCTGAAGTTACCTCAGCAAGGGAACTACGACGGAGTCAGCGATCCGACGAGCCACGTCGACAGGTACACTGCCTTCATGGAGTTACAGGGGGTGAGTGACGAGCTCATGTGCAAGGCCTTCCCTCTGACACTAGGGGATAAGGCCATGAAGTGGTTCAAGAAGCTCCCCCCCACATTCCATAAAGACGTGGAGCGACCTCGCGACCAGGTTCCAAGCAGCTTTTATGGGGTCCCGTCTGAGGTCGACCCCAAAGTAGAGACTAGTAGTCGTCAAGCAAGGGAAGGATGAGTCCCTGAAGAGCTATGTGGAGCGGTTCAACAACCGATACATTGAGATCGGAAGTGTGTCGATTTAAACACCTGGTGGCGTTAGCGCCTTCAGTACAGTCCGTCCAGATTCTGGTGGTCGGTCCACGAGAACACTCCAGAGACATACCATGAGTTCTCAGTAGAGCTGAGTGCCATATCGGGCCGAGAGGCATCCGGACCTCGAGGCGGCCCCAGGACCCCGTGACCGAGAAAGGCAGCGAGAGGAACACCAGCCGCCAGCGCCACGCATCTCAAAGATCGCCTGGGCCAAGGGCGCGAGGCCGCTCGACCAGGTCCCCAGAGGTTCCAGTCCTTCCACGTCCTCAACACTAGTCTGGAAGGCGTACTGAGGCATGTGAAGGATCAGGGGATCCTACCACCCCCAACCTCGATGAGGACCCCCTCTTCAAGCCAGAACCAGGAGAGGTACTGCCGTTACCATAGGTCAGCCGGGCATGACACCGATGACTGTAGGGACCTGAAGAATGAGATTGAGGGCTTGATTCAGCGAGGACAGCTGCGCGAGTTCGTCACCCCACCACCCGATCACGGCCGACCTCGGGCCAGGCCCCCACGGCCCACCGCCGGGCCACGGAACGAGGTCCATACGTTGGTCATGGGCAACCAACACTTTGTCGGGTCGAGGAGCCTGCGCAAAAGGTTTGCGAGGGAGGCCTACACTGACTACCAGTACTCCACACAGAGGATTAGGACCAGCTCGACCCCGTCCAAGCCCCAGGAAGAGATCACCTTTATAGAGGCCAACGCAGCTCACGTCCGCCACCCTCACCAGGATGCCCTGGTCATCGGTATGGTCCTCAACGGTACACACGTACACCGGACACTCATCGACAACCCGGAGCGGGTCAACTTGTCGTACCTCCGGACCTTACTCCACATGGGCCTCGATGAGCGGCACCTGAGCCCGTGCCCCCTTGGCCCTGTGGTTGGAGTGACTGGTCATGCTACTGAGCCAATCGGGCAAATATCAATACTGGTGGAGCTGGGGGAAAAGCCGTGCGTGCGGGCCGTCATGGCCACCTTCATCGTGGTAGACCTCCCAAGCAATTATAATGCCCTCCTAGGTCGGCCCCTCCTGTACGAGCTCAGGGCCTCGACCTCCATTTACCATTATGCCATGAAGTTCCCCACGCCAATGGGATAGCGACACCTGGGAGATCAGTCGCGACCACGGCAGGACGTCACCCAACCCCTATCCGAGGTGGGCCCGGCGCCCGATCGCCGCCATGGCCGAGCTCGACGACCCCCGTAGCCGACCTGAGGACCGAAGTGCACCGATGGAAGAGCTAGACGCCTTCGAGGTCGAGCCCGGTCACGCGGACAGGGTGCTGAAGATTGGAAAGGGACTGGCTGAGCCCACACGCTCCACCCTTGTTGAGTTCCTCCGCGGCAGTTTCGACGTCTTCGCGTGGGAGCCCTCGCCCATGGTCGGCATACCTGCGTCAGTGGCTTGTCACCGGCTGAACATCGACCCCACGGTGAGACCTCGGCAACAGCGACGACGTCCGCTGAATCAGGAGCGCTATGAGGCCCTGGCAAAGGAGGTGGATAAGTTACTTGAGATTGGGTTCATCAGGGAAGCCAAATACCCCACTTGGGTTGCCAACCCAGTCCTCGTCAAGAAGAACAACGGTAGTTGGAGGGTCTGCATAGATTTTACCGACTTCAACAAGGCCAGCCCAAGGACTCGTTCCCCCTACCTCGGATAGATCAGATGGTAGATGCAACGGCGGGGCACGAGCTCCTCAGTATGATGGACGCCATCGTGCTATAACCAGATCCCAATGTATTCCGGATCGTGAGCACACCTTTGTAATGCATCGAGGTCTTTATCGTTACACAGTCATGCCGTCAGTCAAGAACGCCGGGCAACGTGCGGCGCCTTTGTCAACAAGATGTTCTCGTCCCAGATAGGGGTCACAATGGAGGTATACGTCGATGACATGTTGGTGAAGAGTGTCAGTGTCATTGACCACATCCAAGACTGGGTAACATGTTCCAAGTCCTGAGAGAATATAGAATGAAGCTGAACCCGGCAAAATGCGCCTTCGGGGTGGAGTCCGGAAAATTCCTCGGCTATGTGGTGAGCTCTAGAGGCATTGAGGCTAACCCGGAGAAGATTAGGGCCGTGCTGAACCTGAGACCTCCCACCAGGGTTAAAGAGGTCCAGAGTCTCACCGGCCGGATAGCGGCCCTGAACCGATTCGTGTCCAAGGCCACGGACAGGTGCCGCCCCTTTCTCGAGGCCCTGAAGAAAGGGAAGGACTTCGGATGGACCCCCGAGTGCCAGGAAGCTTTCGAGGAGCTCAAGAAACACCTGGCCCGACCTCCTCTCCGCCGAAGCCCAGGGCGGAGGACGCCCTCTCCTCTACCTCGCCGTCTCGAGCATGCAGCGAGTTCGACCCGCGTGTCGAGGGGGATGTCCGCATCTTGCCTATTACACAAGCCAGTCCTTCGTTGACCCGCAAAAGCGCTGCACCCCAATGGAGAAGTTAGCCCTCGCGCTCGTCACCAGTTCCAGAAAGCTTCGGCCTTACTTCCTCGAACACCCCATCGAAGTGGTGACGAACTACCCCTTGCGGCAGGTGCTCCAGAAGCCGGACTCTTCAGGTCGGCTAGCCAAATGGGCAGTGGAGCTCGGACAGTTCGACATCTCTTACCGACCTCGGCTAGCAGTCAAGCGTCAGGCCCTGGCGGATTTCATAGCCGAGTTCAGCCCACCCCTACCGAGCCCCAGTACCGAGGTCGAGCCCTGGACGCTCTAAGTAGACGGCTCATCGACGGACATACACTCGGGAGCTGGGCTCGTACTCCTGAGCCCCTCCTTGGAGTCTTTCTGCCAATCCTTGCGGTTCTCCTTTCCAGCCTCCAACAATGAGGCTGAATACGAGGCCCTGATTGCAGGCCTTAGATACGCCCAGGCGATGGGTATCTCTCACCTCCAGGTCCGAAGTGACTCCCAGCTCGTCGTCAACCAGCTCAACGGCACCTACCTTGCTAAGGACGAGCGGATGACCAGTTATTCCGACCTAGCTGCCGCCGAAATGAAAAATTTCGAGGAGCTCATCCTTCGGCAGATCCCCCGAACTCAGAACAACCTGGCTGACGCCCTGGCACGGCTCGCCACCAATGAGGGGATAGAGGAACTGGAATTTGTACCAATCAACCAACTGACGAGGTCGGCAATAGCCCAGCCCTCCCATGTGGCGGCGGTAGACCTGACCCCCCTTCATGGACGGACGAAATTTTGTCCTTTTTAAAGGATGGTAGGTCCTCGGAGGACCCCAGGCTGGCCAGACAGTTGCGTATTAGAGCTGCTCGCTACACCATCATCGACAACACTCTCTACAAATGCAGCTTCTCAGGCCCTCTGTTACGGTGCTTGACCGAGAGAGAGAGGCGGCCTTTTTACTCGACGAGGTCCACTCCAGGACGTGTGGGAACCACTCTGGTGGTCAGGCCCTGGCGTATAAGGTTCTGAGGCAAGGCTATTTCTGGCCTACCCTCAAGAAAGATGCCATCGCCTACGTCAGGCGCTGCGACAAGTGCCAGCGCCATGCCCAGGTCGGTGGAGCTCCTCCCGCTGAAATTACTCATGTGCTCAGTCCATGGCCCTTTTGCAAGTGGGGAATTGACCTCATAGGACCCATGCCAACTGGTCGGGGAGGAGTGAAGTATGCGATAGTGGCCGTGGACTACTTCACCAAATGGGCGAGGCCGAGGCCCTAGCTCGGATCACGAACGTAAGACCACGACTTCATCCGAGGGCAATCATCTGCCGGTTCGGCATACCCGAGTCCATCGTAATGCAGACAATGGTCGGCACTCGACAACCGTCGATTGAGGTCCTTCTGCGAGGACCTGGGGATCAAGAAGCACTACTCTACGCCAAACCACCCCCAGTCCAACGGTCAGGTGGAGGCCGTGAACAAGATCATCAAGCATACACTCAAACCCGACCGGAGGGCTTGAAAGCGAGGGTGGCCGACGAGCTCCGGCCGCCCTGCGTGGTCCTACCGAACAACATGCGGGACCGAAGACGGAGAGACCCTTCGACCGCCTATGGGGTAGATGCCGTCCGCATCACCGAGGTCGAGCTACCCTCATTCCGAACTTCGGCACTTCTCCGAGCACACAAATAGCCAGGGACTTATGCTCGAGGTCGACTTGCCGAGGAGAAGCGATTGACGCCGACCGCGCAGACCGAGCTATACAAACGCCGCAGCGTTTCTGCAGATTTCAACTGTAAAGTAAAGAAGCGAAGCTTCCAAGTCGGAGACCTAGTACTCAGGAAAGTCTTCCTCGCCACCAGAGATCAGGCCGCAGAAGCCCTGGCTGAGAAATGGGAAGGACCCTTCGTAGTCCTCAGAGCCCTCTGCAACGGCTCTATCGCTTTGCCTCGGCCAAGGAGCTGAGCTCCCCCACCCCTAGAATGTCGAGCACCTGAAGAAATACTTCCAGTAGCTATTAAGTTGTAAAATGTTTCAAGTTGTAAATGATTGAAAACCGGTTGTAATATCTCTACTCCAGTAAAGAATGGAAGTTTTTGAATTGTTGTTTGAATTCGGTGTTCAGTACTTAACTATCATGCCTAAGTTCGCCGCGGCGGATCCACCCCCTGAAGTGGCCGACCTCGTGGTCTGGGCTGGGGACAGATCCACCACGATGGCATCCAAACAATAAAAACAAAAATCTAGGTCCGCCACGGCGGACCCACCCCCTGACACAGCCGACCTACGTGGTCCGGGTTGGGGACAGATTGACCACAGTGGCATCCAAACAATAAAAACAAAAATCTAGGTCCGCCATGGCAGACCACCCCCTGACACAGCCGACTTACGTGGTCCGGCCTGGGGACAGATCCACCACGGTGGCATCTAAACAAAAGAAAGAAGAAACAAAGACGGCTCGATCTTGAGTGACCGATCTACGACCATGTAACACCGACTGAGCTGATTACTTGAATGATTATCGTATGAAATGGGGAGACCGAGCTGGACTCACTCACAACTCGAATAAAGCAAGTCATCAGATCGATCAGCCCGGCCCACGCCGGTGGATCCGTAACCAACTGAGGCCGACCTGCTAGGTGCGGACTGGGTACGAACCCATAGGGGTGGGACCAAACACTTGTTTAAAATTATTGGCTTTTTAGGTCTTTATTCCTATGACCCCAGCACGGGGACGACCTAGCCAGGTGAGCTGACCTAGAGCGCGGATAAACAAACAAGCATACATCGCGAGCTATTTAAGACAATTGTATACAATGAACACAAGAAAAAGAAGAGCTGAACTGAAAATGTGATTACAATTACTGGAAATCCGAAGTGAAGTTACAAAATCCCAGTTCGGTATGGCCGAACTAGGCGATGTTCATTACATAAGTAAAAAAAAAAAAAAAAAAAAAAAAAAGAGGAAAATTACAAGTACAAAAGAGAAGAAAGCGCCCTGAGGCCCCGCCGCCTCGAAGCTAGTTCTCCGCATAGCCGCATCGAGCCCCCGAGCCGCTTGACCTCGCCCAGAGGAAGCCGACGTCCCCACCGGATGCCTCTCGGTGATGTCCCCAATGACATCCTCGGCTAGCCGACGAAGGTTGAGTTCACCCGGAGGTGTGCTCGTCGGATCGCTTGTAGGACTCGCTCACTTCCTCGCGAGGCGGTCCGGCTGAACCGGGCGGAGCGCTAGCGCCTCTGGCTCGGCTCGGAGGACTCGACCTCCGCAGAAATCGCCCTCTTGGCGTCCTCCGGCTCCTTGGCCGCCTCCTTGGCCTTCCGCTGGGCCTCCTTCAGTTCAGATCGGGCTTTGCCCACGCTCGCCCTCGCCTCCACCAGCGCGGAGTCATTCTCCTTCAGGCTCCCTGATAAGTGCTAGAAAAGTACTTAAATAACTCTTCTATTTTACGTATTTGTGTGTTTTATTAGTATTATATGTTTATTTTTATGTGTTTTCCTTTTATTGTGTGTTTAGAGTCACAAGAAATCAAAAGGAGCCAAAATGGATAAAAACGGAGCGAAAACGGAACTTGGGACCGAAATGCAAGCAAATTCAAAGGTGGAGGGCCTCCGATGCAATTTTATGAAAAGTTGTTTTTACAATTTTTCTTGTGCCAATATCAAAGAATATCAAAAGAGGATTTCCACATTTTTGTCGGATCCCAAATCGGAGTTTTCTAGTGAAAGTTATGGCCATTTGAAGAGAAATGACAAAGCGTAAAAATCAGCCAGCTCGAATTCTTGCCCTTGATTCAGTAATTTGACCATAACTTTGCTACAAAATTCGGATTGACCTGCACTTATATTGTTGGAAAGGACACTCAGAGGGCTACAACTTTGATGTTGACGTCTTCAAATGATTCGGATTATATCATGGTCAAAAATGGGAAAAACCGAGAGTGATGTGAATGGAGGATTTCTTGGGCCATGTTTTGGTAGAAAATTCATAACTTTCTATTAAAATACCAAAAAAGGAAATTCCAATTGCAATAATTCAGCCAAGATGCTTACCTATACCATGATATAATATTTGAACTAATGGAGCAATTTAAGATCATGATTTGGTGGTTACCAATTAGTGGAATTATAATGGAGTAGTTGTACAATTTTTTATCATGTTTTCTTGTGAAATTTTGCCTATAAATAGAGGCATTTGTAAGGAAGGGAATACACAACTTAGTAGAAGAGAATTAGCTAGTAGTTCTCTCCAATAAAATTTTCTTCTTCATTTGTTCTTAGTTTTAGCTTGAAGATTTTAGCTTTTCATATTCGTAGGATCAATTCTTCGCTAAGTGCTCTTTTCCCTTTTATTTCTCTATTTATTTCTTAGTATTTATTTACTTGTTTACTATATTTTGCATAATCTATCATATAGTGGTGGTGATACAAGGCGAACACTCGCTAAAAAGTATGAAACCCCGCAATTATGAGTAGTTAAGACTTTTCTATCTAGTTCGAGGGGGACGTTGTGTTCAACTAACATGTTGTTATCTTTTCTAACTCTTTAGTAACGTTTTATATATTCCTCTACTTCAATTTGTTGATTTGTTATGCTTGTAAACCCGTTTTTGAGTTTATTTGATTATTGCATTCACCTTGGCCAATTGAATCAATTAATCTTTAAATTCAAGTTACTTGCTAGGATTGGAACTTTTGATCCGTAATTGTCATTAGATTCCAATCCAAAGTAGCAAATGAATATCGTGCATATTTATTAACAAATCAACTTAGATGCATTAATTCGAGCTTGTGAAATTATTCATCTAATTCAACTCATTCTTCTCGTTCATTTCATACTAACTTTGCATTAAATCCTAAGAGTTTGTTTAGGGTTATCCAATAGCTAGATGTTAAGTTAAAGAGTTTACTTTTTACTTAATACACTTAAGGAAGAATTCGTTAATCAGAGCTTCTTGGTTAATTGAGAGTTGATAAATTGAAGAAGGAATAGTAACACGTTGCATGGGAAAGATAAACACAAGTGGTTGACACAACTGAACCCGAGAACTAGATATCTAGTTCAATTGTTTCAGTTCATCTCTTTTATTTTGTAATTTTATTTTCGAATTACATTCAACTTCACAAAACCCCCCTTTTCTATATTAATTGATAAAAACAACTAGATCAAACACCGTTCCTCTTGGGTTCGACCCTTACTTACCACTTCTACATTAATTTGTAGTTTTGAAACCGAGTAAGGAAAAAAAAACAAACTTTGGTGCGCCGCGACAAGCGCGCCCACTCCCCTGCAGATCTCGCACGGAAGCCCTCGATTGCTCCCCAGCTCGGATGAGGTGGATCAGAGCTCGACTGCAGTGGACGGCCGCACTGAGGGTGTTGTCCGTGGCGTCCATCTTGGAGAGGTATTCTTCCTGGACTGGGGTCCAGGACCTCTCCATGGCGAAGTGAGCATTCGCACCTGAGATCGGCAGGACTGAGGAGCTCTGCGACCTGATCGGCGAATTGGAGCGGTAGAAATCCCGGAGTGGCTTCGGGAGGGTCCCCTTACTCTCGGCGTAGGCGGCCTCCTTGGACTCCGAAGTCCCGAGGTAGAGCAGGTCACCCCTTTGAGGTCCGAGGTCTTCACACCCGGGCTCCGCTCTACCCGCACTTGTCATTAGCCCCTTCCCGGCGCCGTGCTTGGGTGGGCGCACGGACTGAGCTACTGATGAGTTGAGGTTGGAGGTCGGAGGTTGAGAGCCCTGCCCCTCGACTCGAGGCCTCTTGGCGGCTGGGGCAGCGGACTGACGTCCCCTCATTTTTGTTTGAGATGAAGAGTGAGCTGCGAGATCGGAAACAGTTAGCATGAGAAAAGGAAGCGAGGTCGGAAGTAAGCAGTGTAGGACAGTTCGGAATATCACTTGAGGAAGAAGATCGCTGAGGGCGAGCTCGCGAGAGCCGCGAAGGAACAAGTTCTCTTCGGTTAGTACGAACGCCAATCGCGATCCGAGATCGACCACGATAGCAAATGCTCACCATTCTTCACCGGCCCGACCTCTTCGAAATCGCAAAGAAAACGAGTTGGCTGGCCAAATAAAATAATGTCGAGATCGAAGAATGATTACCGAGCTCGTGGTAGTTCACAGAATGGCGACCTCCTCCCGGGCCGTCCGACCGACTGCACACCCTCCGCCCGTAACTGGCCGCTTCCAAGCCTCTACCGAGTCCGGGAGTCCAAGAATGAAAGCACCCTGAGTTCGCCGGATTGAGCAAGAGTACCACCGAGAAAAGCCGCTCGTCCGACTTGAAAGAGTACGAGTGGTTGAACTCCCACACCGTCCTGCTCGGCTTTCGGCAAGACGGTGCCACAGCACCATCATCCCGAGGACGGTCCTCCACGTGTTAGGGGTGAGCTGAGTAGGCGCCACCCCCCAAGCACTGAGAAAGTGCTTCACCGCCCTGGGAAACGGTAGTCTCACCCCGGACTCGAGCAAGGCCTGGCTCACCGCCACGCGCCCTGCGGATGGGTAGTCAGCCCGATCATCCACCCCAGGCACCACAAACTTCACCCGAGGTGAGACCAGGTACGGGGAGTGCAACGAGCTCAGCAACTCCTTGGTCACCACCAACGCGAACTGGGAGCATCCCCACGGCCTCGACCGATCGCGCTTGGCCGACTTCTTCCTCCTCCTCCTGAGGAAGGTCGGCGGTGATGAGACCGGCTCGGATGGGAAGGACGTGCCCACATCGGAGGCGGCTGGTGGTGGACTCCACCGAGTGTCCGACGGTCGCATGGCACGCCTCTAGGACCTCCTCGACGCTGGGGGAATTCTCTTGGTGAGGAGAAGGGGAGGGCCCTGGAGATCGGTTTCCCATATCGTAATCGTATACTTCCTCTGAACCCGACGACATTTCGAAAATTGGCTAAGTTTTGAGGTCGGAAATCTACCTGAACACGAGGATGGTAACGAGCTCAAGGGTCAGCACGGTTCCGAACTTGGTTTGAGATCGAGAGAGAAATTTTCACAAGTGTAGAGAGCGGAAAAGTGGAAACTGAAGAAATGAGGGGGTATACATATAGGCAATGGTGGTGGAAGATGAAAAGACATGACCCCCCCAATCATCGACCGACACGTGGTCCAGCCTCGCGCCCACGTGCCACGCGCGTGCCAGCCCAGGCCGGTTAAGCGTCAACCCCAACCGAGGTCGGCATTCACGTTGGGGACAATTGTTGGCACCCTGGTGACGTGGCACGAGCGCGCCCCGGGCCCTACGCCCAACACGGACCCTCGCTGACGTGTGTAGGAGTGCCAGGTCGGCCGATGACGTGTCCATTGTCCCAGGTCGGATTGATCCTGGGATTCACCTCACTCCGCCTAGGGCCCAGGTCAGCAAATCCATTGAGAACTGTTCCCATTACTAATGGCCAACCGGCGGGCCGAGGTCAACTCGGCCATATGCGCGTCCAGTCCCACTGCTACAGTAGCCGACAAGAAGGACAACCCACGTGTCACCTGACACTCCTGACATCCTGACACCACCTGCAACCGACAGAGCATCTTGTCCCCATTAATGCATTGGCTTCTACACCCAAATTCCGAGGTCAATGCCTTAAATGCAAACCGGCTTGCAGGTGCCACAGAGACATCATTACACCTATTCTGGACCTAGGTCGAGCCGGCGCCATGATGACCTACGGCCCCGTACCTGATTTTGCACTATAAATAGAACACTTAGCATTCATTTGAGACACGAGAAAAAACTCTGTAAACAAGAACTAGCTCGGACACTACACTTATATATTTTACTCCTTCAGTTACTACTACTCAGGTCCTGACACCCACCTCAGTTGATAAGTGATTAGTCCTTACTGATTTCGACATCAACAGAGAGTATTTTCGATTTGTTTATGTTTTCTGAAAACCCTAGTTTTAGGATTTTTCAAAAAACAGTAAACCTTGTGTCCATTTCATCAGATTTGTTGATCGATCTCACTCTCTCGTTATTTTAAATACTAAGGTTGAAGTTACTGTTGGTATATCTACTATTATTTGTGAGGTGATATACTTTACTGCCTGTGAACTTTATCTTTCATACTGTGCATCATGACCACCACTAAGGTAGATTTGCATGTGTTTGATGGGAAAGGTGATGTTCAGTTGTGGCTTCAACGAGTTAAAGTTATTTTAATGCAATTAAAATGTGCTAAGGCACTAGATAATTCATGGCCTCCAGACACCCCTGCTGATAAAGTGTCTGAGATGGAAGAAGTGGCTTGGAGTACCATATTTCTTCATCTATCAGACAATGTGGTTAGAACAGTTGGTGAAACCAGTACTGCTGCTGAGTTGTGGCAAAAGATAAAAGATTCATATGTTTCAAAAACAATGCCAAACAAATGTTTTCTCTTAAAGCAATTTTTCTCTTTCAAAATGGATCCTACCATTGACCTTGATGCCAATCTTGATGTTTTTAATAAACCATCTCTTGATTTAAAGAATTGTGATCAAAGTTTTACTGAGGATTAGTTGGCAGTGGTTCTTTTGAACTCCATCCCTGAAAAGTACAAGGATATAAAGAGTGCCCTGGAATATGGTAGAGAGAGCCTTACCACTGATGTTATTATTAGTGCCCTTAGAAACAGAGAACAAGAGCTTAGGGCTGATATTAGGGAGTCACTAGCAGGTGAGAACCTATTAGCCAAGAGCAAAGGGGCTGGGAAGAGTCAAAAGAAAAAGAATAACCAGGGAAATAAGAAGAAACAGGGGGAGGGAGAAAAAAACCAAAATCAGGGTCAAAAGGGTAAAGAAAAGAAAGTGTGCCATTATTGTAATAAGCATGGACACTTTATTAAAACCTGTTATAAGTGGATTAATGATGAGAAAGAGAAGGAGAGGAAAGAAAAAGCTATAGCTGCTTATAATCAAGAAACCAATGAAACTGGACAAGTTTTTGTAGCAACTTCTAGCAGTCACAGTCAAGAATGGATTCTTGACTCTGGCTGCAATTTTCACATGTGTCCAGTGAGGGAATGGTTTGCTGATTTTAAGGAGTTGCATGCTGGGCAGGTTGTTATGGGTAATAACCATACCTGTAAGATAAAAGGAATAGGGACTGTGACCATTAGAGTTGAATCTGGGTATGATTTGATCCTACCACAGACCAGATATATCCCTAAGCTTGAGAGAAACCTCATTTCTTTGGGCACTCTTGATGACTCCTTGTATGGAATCTCAATTCATAAGGGACATATGAAAATCTTTAAGGGAAATACCCTAGTGGTTGACTCCCTTAAAGGACATGGTTTATACTGTTTAAAAGCAAATGTTGTTTTTAAAAATAGAGCAGCAGTACTTAGTTCCCAAGATGACAAGTCTATTCTTTGGCATAGTAGACTTGGTCACATTGGACTAAAAGGTCTTTTGACTCTGCAGAAGAAGGGTGTTCTGGAATCTGTGAACTCTGATGGTTTGAAATCATGTGAATCATGCATCTTAGGCAAACAGACTAGGTTGTCATTCCCTGTGGGCATGCATAAATCTACGTGTATTCTTGAATACTTGCATGCTGATTTGTGGGGTCCTGCATCTGTTTGCACTCCATCTGGTTTTAGATATTATCTGCTAATCATTGATGATTTTTCAAGAAAAGCATGGGTTTTCCTTTTCAAACAGAAAAGTGATACTTTTGAAGTTTTTGAAAAACTGGAAAACCCTTATTGAAAATCAAATGAATCAAAAAATCAAAGTTTTGAGAACAGATAATGGCCTGGAGTTCTGTA
The DNA here is from genome assembly GCA_018223645.1 of Jasminum sambac. Classification (NCBI taxonomy): domain Eukaryota; kingdom Viridiplantae; phylum Streptophyta; class Magnoliopsida; order Lamiales; family Oleaceae; genus Jasminum; species Jasminum sambac. The sequence goes on along the minus strand of CP073645.1, from coordinate 7,824,138 downwards.
ATGCTGAGTTCAATGATTTTTGCAAACTAAATGGCATTTTAAGACATAGAACAATTGTGAATACCCCTCAACAGAATGGCACTGTTGAGAGGATGAACAGAACCTTATTAAATAAGGTTAGATGTCTGCTAGTCAGTTCAGGCTTACCCAAGACATTTTGGGGGAAGTCAGACTGACCGGCATTTTCTTGGTTAATGTGTCCCCATCTAGTGCCATCAACTTTGAAATCCCTGAAGAAAAGTTTAAAAATGGGACTGTTAATTACTCTTTTCTAAAAACTTTTGGCTGTGCTGCATATGCATATGATAATTCTAGAAAACTAGAACCTAGGGCCCTTAAATGTGTTTTTCTTGGCTATGCTGAAAATGTTAAGGGTTATAGGTTATGGTTGCATGAATTAGGTGGCTATAAAGTTATTATTAGAAAGGATGTGGTGTTTCATGAACATATTATGCCATGCTTGAAAGATATGTCTTTGGTTGATAAAAATGGTATAGATGATCTATTTGGGGTGGAGAAATCCACCATTGACCTTAGAGGTCAATTTGGTGATTCTGAGGAAACACTTGCAGCTGATGAAATACAGGGTGATAATGATCATGTCAATGATCAAAATGAGGAGAATATGCAATCAGAAACTGATTCTGAGGAATCAAATACTGAAAATAATCAAGAAGGTGAAACACTTGATGAATATCAACTTGCTAGAGATAGGGTAAGGAAGCAGATTAGGCCTCCTGCCAAGTATGGTGATGACTGTGTGTCTTACTTGCTCGAAAGTGATATAGTTGAACCTTCTTGTTATGATAATGCTATTAATTGCACTGATTCTCTTAAATGGCTGCATGCTATTAATGATGAAATGTCCTCACTAAAGAAAAATGGAACTTGGATTTTAGTCCCTAAATTTGAAAATCATAAACTTGTTGCTTGTAAATGGATTTACAAACTGAAAGATGATCCTTCTGCTGAAAATAATTTGAAATATAAAGCTAGGTTGGTAGCTAAAGGGTTTACATAGAAACAAGGAGTTGACTATAATGAGATCTTTTCCCCTGTTGTTAAATATACTACAATTAGGATCATATTTGCTCTAGTTGCTCACTTTGACTGGGAATTAGATCAGTTAGATGTCAAAACTGCCTTTTTGTATGGTGAACTCAATGAGACTATTTATATGAACCAACCTGATGGCTATATAGAAAAGGGTAAAGAGAATCATGTTTGCTTGCTAAAGAAATCCTTCTATGGGCTGAAACAGGCCCCTAGACAGTGGTATAAGAGGTTTGATACTTTTGTGCTATCTCTTGGGTTTGTTAGAAGTAAACATGATGTATGTTTGTAATCAGAAAGACAAGTAAAAGTAATTCCTTGTATCTGTTGTTATATGTTGATGACATGCTGTTTGCTGGTAATGATCCTACCTCTATGCATGATATTAAGTTAAAGTTAAATGCTGAATTTGAAATGAAAGACTTAGGGGAAGCTAAAAGGATCCTTGGCATGAACATATCTAGAAACAGATCCAAAGGAACTCTTTTTTTACATCAAACAGACTATATTGTTAAGGTATTGAAAAAGTTTAACATGTTTGATTGTAGACCTGTCACTTTGCCTCTTGCTTCTCATTTCAAACTCTCTGTGGCTCTTTGTCCCTCTACTCCTGATGAGTTAGAAAGGATGAAGAGTATACCCTACTCTAGTGCAGTTGGTTCCCTTATGTTTCTTATGATTTGCTCTAGGCCTGATATTGCTTATGCTATCAGTGTCCTAGCTAGGTATATGGGAAATCCAGGTGAGGTTCATTGGGAGGCTTTAAAATGGGTATTAAAATATCTGAAGGGGACTTCCTGTGTAGGGATTACTTATAAAATGAACAAAGGATCTGTAACCCTTAAGGGGTAGACAGATTCTGATTTTGCTGGTGATAGAGATCATAGAAAGTCCACTTCAGCATATTTTTATACTGTTTGTGAATCTGTTGTTAGTTGGAAATCTCAACTTCAAAAGATTGTTGCTCTGTCAACAATAGAAGCTGAGTATATCTCAGCAACAGATGCTGTTAAAGAGGGGATGTGGTTGAGTGGCTTGCTTAAAGAATTTGGATTTGTGGATGAGAATGCTGTCCTGTTTTCTGATAACCAAAGTGCTATTCATCTCTGTAAGAACCCCATGTTTCATGATAGGACTAAACATATTGATGTTAAGTACCATTTCATACGTGAGGTTATCTCTAATGGTTTATTAAAACTGGATAAAATTGCCACTCAACACAATCCCTCAGATATGGGTACTAAAGTTATTGCTTTGGGGAAATTTCTTAATTGCTTGAAATTTCTCTCAATTGGTACTAACTAACTGTTTGCAGGATTGAGCGATGAAACCAACAAGTTTGTTCCATTTCATGAAGTCTTACTCCCCAAATCATGGTAGTAGGGTGGAGATTGTTATATTGGGCTGCCACCACGAGTTGGGCTTTTGTCTAAACATTGCAGATGGGCCCTTTCTTGCAGTGGGCTTCTACAGGTCTGCCTCTACAGTGCCCTTTATATCCAGTCTGCTGTCATTTGTTAGGGTTCAGAGAGTGAGAGTAGATCTGAGGAGGCTGCCTTTGCCGTTTTCGTCCATTCTTGATTATTCTCTGTAATTTTCCTCTTTTAGTGAGGTTTTAGGTATAGGTCAGAGTAGATTCCCTTGTGGTGATCCTGATTATACTTGTTATAGAGCTTAGGTTGAGTGTTTGATTCTTCATTCATTATGGACTGTTCGAAACTGTGTATTTGGGGTCTTTGATGGAATGAAATAGAGGATCCTTGTTGGTGGATGCTCAAAGGGGGACGTAGGCGTTGGATTTGGTCGCCGAACCTCCTAGACGATTGTCTAAATCGGTGTTCTTTATTTTTGTTGTTTATTGTTCACTGATTTGTGACTTGAGGTTTATTTGTTACAACAATTTTTTATTTATTTATTTATTTTTTAGTTTCATGTTCATAAATCCCAATAGATGTGGAGACCAAATAGACGAGGAGAACACTGATAATAATATTATAATGAAAATCTACCAAAACCAATGAAGGTGAAACAATTCCCATTCTAGATAAATTCAGACTTTCTTTAGCTCGTTCTAGTACACATTCCACTTAAATTTTTCTCTAATTGTTTATGGAATTATATCAATATTAAATAAGTATGATATGGAATAAATTATAATAGTTTTTAAAATTTTTTAATATAAAAGAGGAGAGAGAATTATTGGAGTTAAGTGGTTGAGATTTGTAGATGTGATAAGATATGTGGATGTGATTGATTTAGGGTAAATGAAGAATGGATAAAAAAGTAATAAAGAGGGGGTAAAAAAGATTGATTAACGGGATAATATTAGTGAGATTTATCAACAATAAAGAAAACTAAGGGGGCTGTATTTAATTTGGATTTGTAAGGATTTTAATAGATTTTTAAATTGAATGATTTTCATGGAATTTAATGGAATTTTATTGACTTTTAATAGACTTCCATGGATTTCCACAGAATCCATAAAAATCTTCCATGGATTTGGAAGGACTGTTATTTCAAATCTTTTACTGGATTTCTTTGGAATTCATTTGACAATATACATTTTCATTTCATAAAATAAATATTATTAAACATAATGAGATTAGACTTTTATTATCTGTTCTCATTAAATTATTATCGTCTCAAAAGTTGAAATTAGTAATAATTAATTATTGTCTATAAAATATTTTGATAAAAAAATAATAATTTTTTAACTACAAAAATACATGACTATTGCAAATAGAGATTTCTCAATATTTTGATATAATTTAACAAAAAAATTAAAAACTATCACATGTTTAATCAATATGTCAAAGTATATATCAAATTATTAAAGTAATAAGTAGATATAAAATATTTAATTATAAATTTTAAAAATTTTTACGAACTTTTGTAAATAATTTTTTTTTCATGAAAAGTTACACAAAAAGAAGACAAAAATATTATAATAATATTTTTACATTATTCTTATTGTGAAATTCAGAAAAAACGAAAAAAATAAAGAAGAAAAAGTAATGAAAGATGGTGGTGGTGGTGGCGGCGTCGGTGGCGGTGACGGGAAGGTGGTGGTGGCGGCGGCGACAATGGTAGCGCCATTGGCGGGATGGTGGTGGCGGTGAGATGGTAGTGGTGGATGCGGTAGCGATAGTGGCGATGGTGATAAATAAAAGTCCATCAAAATCTTAGGGGTGAGTGATAGATTTCATAAGACAAATTGTGTTTGTACTTTATGTTAAAAGATGAGTACCTAACGGATTCCATTAAAATCTTTAAAAATCCAAGACAATATTGAATACCTCATAATTTCATTGGATTCTTAAAAGTCATCATTTAATACCTCATGACTTTGATAGACTTTTAAAAAGTCCATAAAAATCTATATTGAATACCCCAATATTTTAATTGACTTTTATAAATCTCAATTGAATACACCCAAACTTTTCCAAATCCATCAAATTCCTTAAAAGTCTTTAAAACTCCTTTAAAATCTCAATTGAATACACCCCCCTAAGATTAAGCTCATGTCTCAAAAGTAGTTTAAGGTTTAGAGACTTAGGCCTTGTTTGATTGGGGGTTTAGTTGTTCCGCGCGGTATTCCGTGTAAAAATATGTGGTTAATATTATTTTGAAATATGTGTGTGTGGTTGAAAATGAGTATGAGGTATACGGAATTGCGTGCGAATTTGGTTAATACCAAATAGAATAAGGCCTTAGAGTCCCAGAAAGCATAAATTCATATATTCCCAAATGAATATGCTCAAGTATAGAATAAGATGTTTCCTAACTCACCTGGGGGGAACGGATGCAGAAGCTACCGGAAAATAGAGTTGGGACAATCGATTTTTACCTTTCTTTTGCTTTTGGAGCACCCGACTGTGTGAGATGATTAAGGCCTTGTTCTATATAATTTTTATCACACACTCTTCTCTCTCCTCTTTTCAACTACATACACACTTTTCAATATAATATTAACCACACATTTTACACAAAATACTGCGCGGATAACTTGCAAAAAAATTCTCTAATGGTAGGTGATGCGTACCATGTCAAGATGACATGGCATAATTAAAACTTGACAATGTCTACAAATAGAAAGGATGTGAGACATGATGACTCACTTTATTAATTAATTATAATTATTTATTAATTATTGAATTAAGATAAAATGTGTGTATTTCTATCTCCTCTTTTTTTGTAGTTAATTTTTCTCTCTCTTTTCTTTCGTATTTATCTTTTTAGTAGGAAATAATAAATGAAATTGTTAAAAAAAGGGGGTTGACTGCGTGTGATTCCACCATCACTGAGTGTGGCTGGCAAATTCGTCCGATCTGATCACGTTTCAACTCATTTTATCCATCTAATTATGGCAGCTACTGCGGAGGGGTCGTCCCCTCCCGTTGGAGCTCATATGAAAACATTTGCTGACATAGTCAAGGGTAAGAAGATATCTACTACTGTTCAGAACAAAACATTTGAGGAAGTGGTCATTGAAGGGAAATCTGAAGCTGTACCTATTCGGAAAGCTGCGATGTATGGTAACGAGCAATTTATACCAGTTTCTAAAAGGGAAATGCAAGTGCTATCATGCTGGCTCAAATGGGCTTTGGTTGGGAAATTTTCACATAAGAAGCCAGCTATGCCTGCTCTAATCGAAGGGATTAATGCTCTGTGTTTGATGGGAGACATTCAGGTTAGCCACTTGGACGGAAAGCACGTAATTTTTATTTTTGAAAATCAGGAAGATTATTATCGAATTTTCCAAAAAAAAAATATGGTACATTAATAAGGGATTTCCAATGAGGGTAATGAAGTGTAGCTATGACTTTCATCATGCTATTGGATCCCTAATCGTTCCACTTTGGATTGGATTACCCAAGCTCCCACTGATTTTCTATGATAAGGCCATCTTATTCTCCATAGCCTCAGCTGTTGGGACACCCTTGAAGCTAGATGAGTTAACTGCCAACAAAAAACGAATCCATCTGGCTCGTATCTGTGTGGAGGTGGATGTAACTAAGCCCCTCTTCTCTAGAATTCGTATTGGCAACGATGAATTTGCAATTTGGCAAGATGTTATTGTTGGGAAATCAACCAGAATATGATTTCACAGTTGTCCCAAGATCTTACCTTCAAGTTGAGAAATACCAAAAATAGGAGAAATAACTATGTATGGAAATAACAACACAGGATTTACGTGGAAAACTCCAAAACTGGAGAAAAACCACGGCAGACCGTCAAAGCTTTCCACTATATGAAAAATTTTTACAATCATATAGACTTTTCACTCGCCCAACCCCAACCCCAAGTATTACAAGAAAAATGACCCGAGCTTTACCACACCTAATTTTCTACTCTTTGTACAAACCACAAAGAGTTACAAGAAAACTCTCAAGATGCTAGGCTCACAATTTTTCCTCTAGATTTGGTCACCCCAAGTATTACAGAGAAAAATATATCAAGTCTTACCGCACTCACCAATTGCTATTCTTTGTACTACCCACAAAGACTACAAAACTAGAGTACTAAACTACTATTTTTCTCTCAACCCATACTTGGTTGGTACCTCTTGGCACACCTTACAAGAAGAGAAAACACATTAATTTATAGGAAAACAATTAACCTAAACCCACCACAATAAGGAGAACAATTCCTAATTCAAATTGGTTTAGGATTTTGACCAAAAGTTTTCCTTTTCCCTTTTGGATTTATTTTTGGCAATATTTCAACAGTTATTTATGAGGAGTTGCCAGCCTATTGTTCTTTTTGTAGACATCTTGGACATTCAGTTGATTCCTGTGTTTGGAAACAGACTGCTGGTATGGATAAGCCATCAGAAACTAAGAAGGATGGGGATGAAATACACACGGACACTCTGCTGGAGAGAAAAGAATGGAGGCCTAAAGGTATGGTTAAGAATGCTAATTCAACAGCTACTCAAGAGAATACATCACCTCCTGCCCATGCTAAATCACCTAAAATGTCTTCTACAGTTCAACCTATTGACCGGGTCAGCATTGGAAGTACAGGGGTGGATACAAATGTTGGTACATCGTCTACTCCTCAAGAGAAAATCTTACCTACCCTTCATGAAAATACTGCTGTGGCCAGTGGGAGATTTGAAGTTTTGCAGGATAATGATAAAGAGGCCCCAGAACTAATCACTACCATTGCAGTTCATCACATTGACCCAGTTCCTTTAGAGGGAGAGCAATCTGATTTACGGCACATAAGTACTGATTTGGGTTTGAGTATCTCCTCAACTATGGTAGAGAATGTTAATCCTCTCATTGAGATTCAAGACACTTGTGATGAGATTAAAGAATCTGCTGATGCTTTTAAGAGAAGTTCATCTTCTGATGCATTAATACAGCAGCCTCTAAATCAAAGCAAACTTAAAGCTCCAGATTCCAAGAATACCAAAAATAGAAGTCCTATGAACCTAAGAAACGGTGCCAATAAAAACCCAAAATATGTTTAAGCATGGTGCCACAAGTAATGATATGGAATGTGCGGGGCATTAATACATCCCTGCAAAGACTAAAGAAGATTAAAACCATTCATAATATTGCCTTGTTGTTTATTAGTGAGCCTAAACTTCCAGCTACTAAGATTGGGGATTACTGTCTGAATTTGGGTTTTGATAATTGCTATTCTAATATTAATAGTAAGATATGGGTCCTCTGGTTATCTTCCATGGATGTTACTGTTATAGAAGACAAAGAACAACACGTCACTGTTCAGACTGTATGGGATCATAAACCTACTCTTTTTACTGGAGTTTATGCTAAATGCAATGTTGTTCAGAGGAGAATTCTGTGGGAAGATCTAATATCCTTCTCTGCTGTAAACCATCTCCCTTGGATTGTGGGTGGGGGACTTTAATGCCATCCTCTCTGCTGAAGAACATGAAGGAGGTAATGCACCTAGTGGTCGAGCTATGGATGACTTTAATGATATGCTATTGGCCAGCAATATGGAGGAATACCAAATCTCTGAGGTCAGTAGTACTTGGACCAATAATAAACTCTGGGAAAAGCTTGATAGGTTGCTGATTAATGCAGTCTGGATCTCAAAACATCCATACTTTTGTCCTGAAACTATTTCTCGAGCAACTTCAGATCATAACCCTTTAATTATTGGTATCAAACAGAGGACCTCCCGGGTTAAATCTTCATTTAGATTCTAGTTGATGTGGTTTCAACATGATGCCTTCTTGCAGACTGTTAAATCCAACTGGGAAGCACCTCTTGAACCTTATTCGAGGTGTTTGTATAGTCTTTCTTTCAAATTAAAAAGGCTGAAAACTCATCTCAAGTCTTGGAATAAGCAAATATTTGGTGATATTTTTGCTTCTGTTCATCAAGCTGAAGCAGAGGCTCTTAGACTTGAAAGATTATACGATCGTGATAAAGATGAACATACTTTGGCTGCTATGAATGTTGCATATTCACACCTTGCATTTGTCCTTGCTCAGGAAGAACTATTTTGGAAGCAAAAATCAGGCATCAAGTGGCACAAAGAAGGGTATAAAAATACTGCTTTTTTCCATGCAGTGGTCCAAAAAAGGCGAAGTTACAACAGGATCCTCAAAATTATGACTGATGATGGCTCAGAAACTGAGGATCCTGAGATTATTAAGCAATTCGGAATTCATTTCTATCAACAACTATTATCTGAGGAACCTATCTCAGATGATTTAGCCCTAATGGATTGCATTCCATCACTTATCACTGTTGAGGATAATACCATGTTGAATTCTATGCCAACAGAATATGAAATTAAGGACTCGGTCTTTTCGCTCTGTGGTGACTCAGCTGCAGGACCAGATGGATTCCCTGCCGCCTTTTATCAGCATTGTTGGAGGATTGTGAAACTGGATGTTATTGATGATGTCACTGATTTCTTCTTAGGCAGAGCCATTCCTGATTCCATAAAGGCTACTAGTATCGCTTTTATTCCCAAAATGCCCCATGCTAAACAATGGAAACATTTTAGGCCCATCAGTCTATGCAATGTGGCCAACAAAATTATTACTAAGATCCTCTCCGCCAGACGTAACTCTTTGCTTCCCAAAATCATTTCCCCTACTCAAAGTGGGTTTACACCAGGCCGCTCCATCATTGATAATGTCTTATTAGCACAAGAGCTGGTTTATCAGATAGCTAGAAAAGTGGGAGGAGGTAACTCCATTTTCCAACTTGATATGGAAAAGGCCTATGATAGAGTCAACTGGCACTTTCTTCTTCAGGTTCTGGGGAAGTTTGGATTTGACACTTCTTGGATTAGCAAAATCCAGCATATTATCTCTTATTGTGGCTTTTCTATTCTTCTTAATGGTGAATCTCAGGGATATTTTAAGGCTACAAGAGGACTTTGACAAGGGGATCCAATTTCTCCATCCTTATTTATCATTCTTGCTGAAGTACTGAATAGAGGACTCCAACAACTCTTTAGCTCCCACAAGCACATGGCTTATTATTATGGAGGCTCCATTCTTGTTCCCAACTTATCATTTGCTGATGACATCTTGATTTTTGCTAGTGGTCAATGGAAATCTGTTCTGTTATTGGCTGAATTCTTACAGAGATACACTGGTGCCTCAGGGCAAAAGACCAATCAAGCTAAAAGTTGCTTTATAACTACTAAAGATTCACATCAGCAAATTATTCAATCTTGCACTGGTTTTTCTTGTCAGCAGCTGCCTATTACATATTTGGGAATTCCTCTACATAAAGGGTATAAGAAGATTTGCTTGTATGACAGTTTGATCAATAAAGTGAGGCAAAAAGTTTCAGGTTGGGAACATAAAAAGCTCTCATCAGGAGGAAGGATGACTCTCATTAAATCTGTTCTCAACTCTATTCCTCTTCATCTTATTCAAGCTATGAATCCTCCTAAACAGGTACTCTCTAAATTAGCCAGATCTTTTTACTCTTTTTTATGGGGAGACACTTCTCAAATGCGACATATTCATTGGCCTACTTGGGAGAGATTGTGTTTCCCTAAGATTGAAAATGGCCTAGGCTGGAATAATCTCTCCACTCAGTGTGGCTTTTGATATGAAATTATGGTGGAATTTTAGAAAGCAACAATCATTATGGAGTCAAGTGATGCATGCTAAGTATTGCAAACACTTTCACCCTACTATTGTTCCTCACAAATCTGGTGACTCTTCTATCTGGGAACGACTTTTGAATGTGAGATCTAAGGCTGAAAGTCACATCAAATGGAAGGTTGGTGATGGATTTATTCATATCATGTATGACACATGGCTCCCCACTGGCAATCTATCTTCTATGTTACCATCCTGCAAGCCTAATTTCACTGAAGTTCGAAATTATTACTGTGCTAAAGGGTGGGATGTTGATAAGCTCAGAACTGATTTTCCTACCTCTGTTATTGAGGCTATCATTTGCCTTCCTATTGGCCACCACCAGGACATTATCATGTGGGATGACACCCCTAATGCAGATTTCCAGTTTAAAACTTGTGTTGAGGAAATAGGCAGAAGCAAACAAGATAACTCCTTCTCAAATTCATTTGGTCTAAAGCATTACCTGAGAAAATCTCTTTCTTTATTTGGAGGCTGTTGAGAAATTGGATCCCTGTTGAGGAGGTTCTACGCTATAAATTTAATATTCAAATGGCCTCTAAATGTGTGTGTTGTGCTGCTTTAGAAAATATCAATCATGTCTTCTTGGAGGGATTTGCTGCTGCTGGAGTTTGGGAATATATGCATGATACCTTTGATATACACCCTCAAGATTACTCATCTCCACAGCACCTCCTTATGCACCGGGCCCTTAATTGTGAGACCGATTCTCTACAGCAAGTCCTTATACCCCCTATTACTCTATGGTTCTTGTGGTTGGAGAGAAACCATGCCAGGCACCATGATACCACTATATCTATTCAACGAATTATCAAAGAAGCCCTTTTTCTCAAAGATCAACTTCTCCTTATTCACAAGCCGCCCATCACGAAGCACCCAACACCCGCTGTTGTTTATTGGCATAAACCACCTAATCAGTGGTACAAATTGAATATTGATGGGGCACTCAAAGAGGATGTCAAAGCTGCCGGAGGTGGGGTTATTAGAGATGTTACATTTGCTGGAGCTTCTTTGATTTTTATGACTTGTGCTCTATCACTGCTGCTGAGTTAAAAGCCATTGCATTTGGTCTCAAATTGTGTATGGAGAAGAAACTTCACAACATTTGGCTTGAGTCTGATTCTCAGGTTGCTATTCAACTCATAACTTCCAATCAACTTGGAGCATGGAACTATACTTATATTCTAGCAGAGATTAAAGATTACATCCAACACCTCAATTTTAAAATAACACATGTTTGGAGGGAGGGAAACAAACTCACTGATTGGTATGGTAATACGGGCTATAAGGAACGCAAATGTTGTGTCTTCAGCTCTCAAGATGTTCCCAAGGAACCAAGTGCTACTGCGAAACTGGATAGAATTGGTCTTCCTAATCTTCGAATGTAATAATAATTCGGATTCATCTGCTTTGCATTAAGATTGTCTTTAGCTTGTTTAAGATTGGGAGTAGTACTCCCTTGCATCTCACTTACTCAACTAGGACTTGCACTTGTACTAGGCATCTTGGGAGGTAAGGACTTATTCTCATCCGTCTAGGTGTACTTGTTTCCTTTTTTTTAATAAAATCTACCATGGGCTTGGATTTTCGAGCCTTGGTATTTTCCCAAAAAAAAATTAATCTTTGTAGTTTTTTAAATATTAATTTATTACACATAAGCTACACTAAAGAAGATAAAATAAAACCATTGGAGACTATTTTTTTATATGAATGTCTATTCCTAAATCATAAAATAGAATACTTTCAAGTTACACGACGCGTAGGATGAAATGGATATTAACTATTGGAGATGCTCTAATATGCAGAGAAATATAAAATTTTCATTTGTAACGAAATTTGAACAAAACACGGAACAAAGCAGCATAACCACAAACAATCACAACAAAATAAAGCATAAACAAAAAGAGAACCACAACAAAATGAACACAAACATGCGAGTTAGGACAAAATGCAAAAAACCACTAAAATAAGTCATCTTAGTACAAAACAAAACACATTGAACTGACAAGTAAACGAAGAGTTAGTTTTTTTACCAGAATTGTAAAACCATGATGAATGATTAGCCCGCGAGAAAGTGCTTTATCAATGGAAAGGAACCTGATACTCAACCTGTTGACCACGGACCATTAGTTCATGGCCTCTTGTAGCGGTAGGCATGACTTCTTTGTACATGTCACAACAAATTTCAACAGAGAACCTTCACCAAACATAAGAAAAGGCAGTTAAGAGAAGATGACTACATAATTTCATGCTAATTTGAGAAATATAATTGTTGCTTGTTATCCCTTTATTTTAAAGGGTGATAGGATTGAATTTTTTATTGTTTTTTTTATGGATTTTTATATGAAATAAGAGAGAAAATGAGTGGAGTTAAATAGTAGAGATTGGTTGAGTATATGTAGATCCCACGACATAGGTGAATATGATTATTTAAGATAAAGAAAAAATAGATAAAAATGAATCAAAAAATTGTAAAAATAGTACGCTATTACATGCTTAAAGAAAAAAAAGAAGCTTACCAGGTCAAATGCGTTGATTGAGGGAACCATCTGCCTAAATTATGCAAAAAACTTTCACCGGACGCCACCAGTGACCATGATGTTGCCGAAAAATTTTCTAAATTGCTGAAGCTTTCTCTCGCCGTGCTGATTCTAGATCTGATCTCGAATTTCAAAACGAAAGTCATATGGACCCGTAAAATACCCCGGGAGTTCCGTAGTTACAAAACTCCCAGGTGCACTTGATCATTTTTGTACTATTCACATTCCCGTGTGTTTTTTTTTGTCTTCTCCGTAACATTTTTGTGAGATTATAATCTATAAGCTTACATTGTCTATAACAAATAGGTGGTGTTGCTTATATTAAATTAATTAATTATTATAAAATGACTATAAAATTGAGATATTGGTTTAAGTGTATACCTATGAAATTGTAAGGGATAAATGGTAAAAAAAATGTGCATAAAAAGATGATGGAAGAAGGCCACCATAAATAAGGTTTTATAATGTATACAACGCGAAAAGACATTGATACGCTTTGCCTTTTTTACACATTTCCATGCTTTTGCACGCTTAATTTAAAAGTTTTTACCCACACTTTGAGCCCCCCGTTTTATGCACATTTTTAACAGTTTTTCAAACACTAGCAATAAATAGGGTCCAATATGTGCTTGTAATTGATTAATAATTAAAACTCCTTATAAAGTTCTAGAAAAAGTGATATTTTGTTCCATTGAATCAATCTATTAAATAAAAAACTCAAAAAAAAAATCATTTTTTTTCAATTGAATTTAACAAACTGACAACAGAACTCTTAGAGTCATGGTATGTGAACATTGTGACAGTAAATTGGTCTAAAGTTTTGAATGAGAAACATTTTTTTCTCAATAATGCTCCCGATTTATAGAATTCAATAATGACTTCTATAAATTTTTAAAGTGAGTCGGTTTTGTGGAGTTTAATGAAATTTTACTTACTTTCATAGATTTCCACATAATTGTAGAAGTAGCCTACAATTTGAACAGACTTTACTCAAAACTTTTATGGGTTTGTGTAGAATTCATTTGATATTATAAATTTTAATTTTACAAAATAAATATTACCCATTAAATCATTGAATTACTTATTTGTTCATCATGTCATTATACTGTAAACTCAATTAAATGATCAAAGATACATAATAACTCTCACATAAATAAAAATATTTATTAAAAAAATGAAAAATTAAGAATCTTTAACTTGAAACTAGTACTACACTTGTGCGATGCACGTGCAAAGTATAATTTTATTTATAACAGCGTTAAAATTATTTATTAGAACAATGGAAATGAATAAACATAAAATATATCCCAAATTTGTATTGAGTAAAAAATTACATTTAAAATATTTCTTTGAAAACAGCATTCATTATCGAATCCATTGGTTTTTCATGTTTGTCACATACAAAAGACCGACTTGCAAGAGTGACTACCTTCGACTTTTGTTGATAGTCATAGCATACAGTACAATCAATGAGAATTGTCGTCTCTGAAACATGAAAGGTAATCTAGCATCAAACAAAGTCAAACACAATCTTGGTATAACAACTTTCTAAACTGCATTGGTACTAGACAAAATTTAGGCCACCACGATATTTTTTAACACGGAGTTTTGAATATTAAATTTTAGAGAATTTATGTGATGTGGATTCTGTATTGTGTGAAGTGGGGAGATCTTTACACAAAGTATTTATAAGTGAAACTATGCATATTGATTTTTCGGTAATGGAAATTTTGCAAAATGATTGAGAAAGCTTCTCTCATATGATTTTCCTTTAGCTAAATATATGTGTATATATAATAAATGTTTGAGTAATTAACTCTTGTCAGTATTTATATTTTATCTTTCAGTAATTGCGAAAACGAAGATTAGTGGTTTTTTTTAGAAAACCCATGAATTTCAGCTAACGTACATGCATGAATTCATGCCCAATTTGTGAAAATTACATTTATTGAAATTTTTTTCTACAGGTTATATAATAATCACCGTTCAATTTTCCTTTTCCATATAGTTGAATATCTAGTACCTCATTATTTTTAGTAAACGCATTAATTATTATGATTTGTTTAAATTATATACTCTTAAACGAAAATTATAATTAACACATTTTCCATTTTTCTTATTTTCTTTAGCATCAATTATTTTTTAAAGTGATTTGCAAAATGATGAAATAGGACATGAAAATTATCGTTTTCTCATTCTTTTCTAATTAATTAATTTTTATTAATTATTTAACTTCTCAATTTTTTATCTTAAAAAAATACTCACTATTTGAACCGTTTAATGCACATTACCTATGAAAACTATCTAAAACAACTCATTTAACATAGTAAAAATTTTAAATTTTTTTTTTATTTTTTGAATCCGGAAAAAAAATTTCTAAGAAAGAAAATCATTGCCAATGTGGCGCTATGCAAAATTGGCACTTTAATTTTTTTTAAAATGAATATATATATATATATATATAATTATTTCAAAAATTAAAATATATATAAAATAATTAAAATGTAATATCTAAAAGTTAAAAATATATATAGAAAATGCTAATTCTAATTTTAAGAATTAATTTAATAGGTATTGTATATAAAAGAATTTTAAAAAGTTATATAAATAAATTTGAAAATTAGAATACATGTAAAAAACATATAAAAAATAAAATAAGGAAAACAATACCAAATACGGAAAACATAATAAATTAAATAATAAAAGTAATTAAGCCCTACAAAATAATGTCAAATGTGGCATTGCCACCTAAGCACTTTGCCTATGCAGTACTTCAAATTTTATTAATAGTTAGATTTAAAAATATATAAAATAATTAAAATATAATATCTAAAAATAAAAAAATATATAGAAAATATTAATTCTTATTTTTAGAATTAATTTAGTAGGTATTGTATATAAAAGGATTTTAAAAATTATATAAATTAATTAAAAAATTAGAATACATGTAAAAAAAATACATATAAAAAATAAAATAAGGAAAACAACACTAAATAAAAAAGGAAAATACCCAATAAATACAAGTCAAAGTTAGTATTTGCCCACTAAATCAAAACATCTTATTTCTTAACTACTAACTACAACTTATAAAAAGTGATTTACCAATTACTCTTTTAGGTGTTTTATGGACATTTTTGCCACCTATCTTTCTTTTTCCACACTTTCATTTTTCCTCTATCTTTCAAATTGCACAGGAGGTCCTCCAACTTTCAAATTTTACATTTTAGTCCTCAACTTTTTAATTTTTTTCAAAAATACCCCAAAATATTTGCATTCAAGGTCCTTCATCTTTCTGATTGTTTGATTTTGGTCCTCAAACTTTTGAATTTTTAACACTTTTAGTCCTTTTTACTAATCTTTTTCCTCGTTTTCTTCTACATTGAGGAAATTCACCTACAAACACAATATTTAAGATAACATAAATAAATAAATTTTTCATCATGATAAAAAAAATATGGCAAGCATAAAAATAACTTTATACTTCATTTAATACTCTTGATAGCAATTCATAAATATCAATAGATGCACAAATATTACCTTCCCAAGTAACATGGATTACCACACCAAGTAATACACATTACCAATCTCGACAAATATCCAACTTCTCGCTTCACTCGTCTCTCAATTTCTCTTTCCAGATTATCACCCCAGGTAATCTTGAAAAATATTCAACTTCTCATTTCTCTAATTCTTTACTTTCTCTCTACACACTTTCTCTCCCCAGATTACCACTTTAAGTAATCTCGACAAATATTCAATTTCTCGCTTCCCTCTCTCTCGAATTTCTCTCTCTACACACTTTCTCTCTCTAGATTATCACAACCAGTAATCTCAATCACCATTCAACTTCTTGCTTCCATCTTCTCCGACTTTCTCTTTACACATTTTCGCTTTCTAAATTACCACCTCCAGTAATCTCGATCAATATTCAATTTCTCGTTTTCACCTTCTCAAACTTTCTCTCTCTACGCACTTTCTGTATCTAGATTACCATCCCCAGTAATCTCGGCCAACAATCAACTTCTCACTTCCCTCACCTCCGGCTTTCTCTCTCTATTCACTTTCTCTCTCCATATTACTACCCCCAATAATCTCAACCAACATCTAACTTTTCGTTTTTATCTTTCCAGATTTTCTCTATAGGTAATTTCTCTCTCTAGATTACCACCCCAATAATCTCAACCAACATCCAACTTTTCACCTTCATCTTCCCAGATTCTCTATCTCTAGAAAAAATTTCTCTCTCAAGATTATCACCCCCGGTAATATCAACTAATATTCAACTTCTCCCTTCCCGTGTACCCGACTTTCTCTCTCTACACATTTTTTCTCTCTAGATTGTTACGCCCGATAACCTCGGTAAACATTCAACTTCCCGTTTCTATCTTCTCCGAATTTCTCTCTACGCATTTTTCTCTCTAAATTACCACCCCAGGTAATTTTGATCACTATTCAATTTGTCGCTTCCATCTTCTCCAACTTTTCCTCTGTACACATATTCTCTCTCTACATTATCACCCATAGCAAACTCGATTAACATTGAACTTCTTGTTTCTCTTATCTGCAACATTCTCTTTCTACGCATTTTTTATCTAAGTTACAATCCTTAGTAATCTAGATCAGCATTCATCTTTTAACTATCAATATTCATTTTCTCCGTCGATCATCCCCGATAATCTTCTCACTCCCTTTGTCTATAAATTTCTCTCTTTTCCAACGTTCTCGCTCTAAATTAATGTGTTATAACCGAAACTTTAGGGATTTTGATTTAATTCTCAAAACTTTAATTACCAAAGATTTTAACGTTTCAAAAGTTTGAAAGATCTAAAACTTATCACAATAATATTACCTACCTCAATAACTTTATTACCTATGTTGATATAATATTACCTTACGTGGTAATCATAAGCAATCATGAATAATGATATTATTATTATTTTTTTATTTTTTGCAAAAGTATATCAAGCTAGAAAGAAAGTACATAGAGAGAGAAAGTGAGAAATGAGAGAAGTGAGAAGTTGAATATTAGTTGAGATTATCGGGGAGTCTTAATCTATAGAGAGAAAGTGTCAAGAGAGGAAAGTCGGGATGCAAAGGAAGCGAGAAGTTGAATATTGATTGAAGTTACCGAGGGTGATAATTTAGAGTGAGAAAGTGCATATATTGAGAAACTAGGGTACGGGAGAAAGAGAGAAGTTAAATATTGGTCGAGACTACTGGGGGTGGTAATCTAGAGAGAAAATGGGTAGAGAGAAAAAGTTAGAAAAGATGAAAGCGAAAAGTTGAATGTTGATTGAGATTACCAAGAATGATAATTTAGATAGAAAGTGAGTAAAGAAAAAGTCGGGAAAGATGAATGTGAAAAGTTGAATGTTGATTGAGATTATCGGGGGTGGTAATCTAGAGATAGAAAGTGCCTAGAGAAAATTGAGGCCGAGGAAAGCGAGAAGTTGAATGTTGTTTGAGATTATTGGGGTGGTAATCTAGAAAGAGGAAGTGCGCAAAGAAAGAAAGTGGGAAGCTATTGATTGAGATTACCGTGGGTGGTGATTTAGCGAGAGAAAGTGCATAGAGAGAGAAAGCCAAAGACGAGGGAAGCGAAAAGTTGAATTTTGGTCGAGATTACGGGGGGTGGTATTCTATATTACCACTCAGGTAATATCGATCGAGATTACCTGGGGTAGTAATTAAGAAGTGCTTATTTTATACACTTATTTATACCTTTAAATGAGTAATTTTTGAATTGAATACGCGGATTTTTATTTAATTATATGTAAATATTGTGTTTGTAGGCGAATTTCGTAAGTGTGGAAGAGAACAAGAAAAAAGAATAGCAAAAAGGACTAAATGGTCAAAAATCCAAAAATTTGAGGATCAAAATGAAATAATTTAAAAGATAAAGGACCCTGAGTGCAAATATTTTTGGATTTTTTGAAAGAAATTTCAAAAATTGAGGACTAAAGTTCAATATTTGAAAGTCGGAGGACCTCTTGTGCAAATTTAATGAAGGATTACCCCTTGTGCAATTTGAAAGATTGAAGACCTTCGGTGTTTTATAATATTAGTATCATTTCGAGGCTATTATGGTCATATTAAAGAAATGTGTAGTTAGTGGGCAAAAAATAAGATGGTATGACTTAGTGGGCAAATTTTTTCTTAAAGTATAGTTGCTGGGCTTTTGCCCTAAGAAAGGGAGAATAAATTAAATAATAAAAATAATTAATCCATAAAAGACAATGTCAAACATGACCTTGCCACCTAGGCAATTTGCCTAAGTGGCACTTCAAATTTTATTAATAGTTAGATGTATCGAAAATAAAAATTTAACAACATTTTATTATAATTTGTTGAGACAAACTATAAAAAATTATATCATGATCAACATTATCAGTGTGTCGAAATATCATGATCAACATTTAAAAACATTTTATGGACGTACTTGATGTTTTCCGATTCATCTAACAATTGATTGAGCATCTGGAAATGTTCTAAAAATAGCAAGTCGTAGTGAAGCTTGAAGCACAATCTTCAAGCTTAAGCTCACTTAAGCGAATATCAAAGCATATTTTTAGAAAAGAGTCATTTGGTGGTTTTGTAACCAGACGGGAATGGGTGTGGTGAAGATAATGGCGAAATTAAATATTTTCAGAAGTTTAGGACCTGGTCTATGGGCTTGTTGTTGTTGATTTACTCGAACGATATGTTAGATGTGGGGTTGAAAAATTGAGAAAATATATTAAAAAATATAAAATAATTTCTATGAGTGGTTCAAAATGATGAGAGAAAAAAAATAATAGAAGTTAATAGAAATAGATGGTATATAGAACAAGCCTATATGTAATTTTAATTGTGCCAATTTACTATTTTAAAAAAAATACAAATCACATGAGTTTTCTATTATCTTTTAAAAAGTAATATTTCAAAATAACAAATCAAACGTGTTGGCCTGTGCTCTAATCCTAACTAATTGGCACCTTCAAGTACCAATATGCTCCAGATGGACGCTACCTGCCCTCTCCCACCAACAGGGAGTAGGGTGTGTGTGTGTGTGTGTGTGTGTGTGTGTGTGTGTGTGTGTCTGGACACCTGACATCTATTTAGAGGATGTTGGCACCATAAGATGCCAACTAGTTCGCATTAGAGTAAAAATACAAACGTATTTTTAGTTTTTTAAAAAAAAAGCCATTGAAAAAAGAAAATTGAAAACATTTTCAAAACTAAAGCTAAAATTTGAAATACAACGAGAACCCAGCTTTATTGTTTGAAAAATATTATGGGCATTCTTCATCGTTTACATACAAACATACAACTCATATGCTCATAGACTAGTTATATAAAAAAGTAAGCATCCTAAGAAAATGTGTCATGTATTATTATTTGTCAAAGGAATTAAATGGAAAATTGCAGATTCTTTGGGACATTGCATATTTTTTGGGATATTGCACGTTTTAATGGGACATTGCATATTTTTTGGGATATTGTACATTTTAACCTTCCAGATAATGGCACATTGCAGATTTTATGCTTTGTACAGCTTTGACAGCTTTACTTTGTAATTGTAATCTTTTATTCTTTCCTTAATTAGGATATATGAGCTGTATACTACTATTAGGAAGATCTATAGATGATAATTTAGGGCTGAAAAGTCAGCATGTATTTTGTTATATAAGGGGGAATGCTCCTGCAAGAATAACACACAATTTTTGCTCAAAGTTCTTCTAAGTTTATCATGGTATCAAAGCCACAAATCTGAATTTTCACGTGTCTCTTGTTCTTAAATCTTGTTTAGTATAATACAGTCCCTTATTCTTGGTTATTCTTGATCAAGTTCCTTGAGCCTCATGTCTACAGATAAGTATGACGCCTTCTTGATTCGTTTTAATGGCAAAAACTACTCAGCTTGGGCATTCCACTTCAAGATATTTGTCAAGGGCAAAGGCATGTGGGGCCATGTTGATGGTAGTAAACCAGCTCCTGACAAAGTTAAAGACAAGGATGAGCATGCCAAGTGGGAGGTTAAGGATGCTCAAATCATGGCTTGGATTCTAGGATCTGTTGAATCCAACATCATCTTGAATCTTCGACCCTTCAAGACTACAGCTGAAATGCGGGGTTACTTGAAGAAACTATACAGCCAACAAAACATTGCTCGCCAGTTCCAACTTGAACATGAGTTAGCAACTCTCCAACAGGGCAATCTCTCTGTTTCTAACTTTTATTCTAGCTTCATGAATCTTTGGGCTGAAATAACTGATATAGTTTATGCTAGCTTACCTGCTGAAGGCCTTAGATCTGTTCAATCTGTTCATGAGATCACTAAGAGGGATCAATTTCTCATGAAACTCAAATCAGAATATGAAGGTATGAGGTCGAATCTTATGAATCGAGACCCTATTCTTTCTTTGGATACATGTCTCAATGATTTGTTTCGTGAGGAGCAGCGACTTCTCACTCAAACCACCATGGAAAAACATAAATCTGCCTCTGTTCCTGTGGCTTATGCAACTCAAGGCAAGACAAAAGGTAGGTACATGAGCACTATTCAATGCTTTTGTTGCAAAGGATTTGGTCTTTATGCCTCAAATTGTTCAAAAACGTTTTGCAACTACTGCAAAAAGGATGGTCATATCATCAAGGAATGCCCTACTCGACCCCCAAAGAGATCTGAAACAGCATATGCTACTTCAACTGGTTCTTCTAGTGTTAGTAATTCTGGGGATATAATAATTTTTACACAAAGCGCTCATACGCATGTTCCTATTCAACCCATAACTCCTGAAATAATTCAACAAATGATCATGTATGCATTCTCCGCTTTAGGACTCTCAGGTAAACCCTTCCATATATAAGGACCTTGGTATTTTGACTCAGGGGCTTCACATCATATGACAAACAACTCTAATATTCTTACTAATGTAAGTAATACTCTAGAAATCTTAACATTTATATAGCTGGTGGGAACCCTTTACCTATCATTTCCATTGGTGATGTTTCTTCCTCTATGACCAATGTCTTTGTCTCTCCCAAACTTACAACTAATCTTGTTTCTGTCGGTCAGCTAGTTGACAATGATTGTAAGGTTGAATTTTCTAAATCTGGTTGTGTTGTGCAGGATCAACAATTGGGGAAGACGATCATAAGGGAGCCTAAAGTAGGACGTCTTTTCCTACTCCAATTTCCTTTATCTGCATGTTTCTATTTGTCAAGTATTACTTGTAATTCTGCTTATGTTGATTACCGAGCATGGCATAAACATCTTGGACATCCAAATTCCAATGTACTTCATGTTTTATTAAATTTTGGTTTGCTTGGAAATAAAGGATCGTTCTCTCTTAGTGCTGTTCAATTTGACTGCAATTCTTGTAAGCTTGGGAAAAGTAAAACTCTACCATTCCCCGCTCACACTCCAAAGGTTGTCCAACCTTTTGATATGATACATAGTGATGTGTGGGGTATGGCGCCGGTTACTTCTCATGCTAATTACAAGTACTTTGTCACTTTTATTGATGACTATAGTCGTTTCACATGGATCTATTTTCTATATTCTAAAGATGAAGTATTTTCTGTTTTTAAGGTATTTCATGCATATATTAAGACCCAATTTTCTGCAAATATCAAAATTCTTCGTTCTGATAATGGGGGTGAGTACTTGTCTAGTTTATTTCAAGAATTTTTGCAAACCAATGGCATAATTTTTCAACGGTCCTGTCCTTCAACCACACAACAAAATGGGGTGGCTGAAAGAAAGAACCGTCATCTTCTCGATGTTGTCCGCACTCTTCTATTAGAATCATTTGTGCCCTCTTGTTTTTGGTGTGAAGCTTTTTCCACTGTTGTCCACCTCATCAATAGATTGCCATCTCCTTCTTTAAACCATGTCTCTCCTTTTACTCGGTTATTTGGTGATGCTCCAACCTATTCTAACCTTCGTACCTTCGGTTGTGTATGCTATGTTCATCTTCCTACACATGAACGCACAACTCATGGCGCAGTCAATTAAATGTGCTTTTCTAGGCTATTCAACACACCAGAAAGGTTTTCTTTGCTATGATCCCAATTTGCGTCCTATTCGGATTTCTCGAAATGTGATCTTCTTGGAAAATCAGTATTTCTTTTCCACTAACTATGATGAAGATTCTCCTTCATTTTCTGTTCTACCAAATTTTACTAACCCTTCAACAGATCCAATACCTTCAAAACCTCTCATAGTCTATCAAAGATGCAAAACTTTAGAACATCCACAGCCCACTCAAGATCATTCCCCAAATGATGATCCTGTTCCAGGACCTGCACATCTACCTCTTCGACATAGTACTCGGGTTCGTAGACCTCCGGACAGGTATGGATTCACCCATCCTTTATCATTGTCAACAACTTTGTCTTCTATTTCTATTCCCTCATCCTATAAGCAGGCAATGGAGCATGAGTGTTGGCGAAACGATATTGAAACAGAATTGCTTGCACTTGAAGAAAATCAAACCTGGGATGTTGTTCCATGTCCCCCATCTGTGAAACCTCTTGGTAGCAAATTTGTGTTTTCGGTGAAGCTTTGTTCTGATGGGTCCATAGAGCACTTCAAGGCTCGGTTGGTAGCTCTTGGAAACAAGCAAGAATATGGCCTAGACTACGATGAGACTTTCGCTCCAGTAGCAAAGATGACCACCGTAAGAACAATATTAACCCTTGCTGCATCTCAGTCATGGCCTTTACACCAAATGGATGTAAAAAACGTATTCTTACTTGGTGATTTGAAGGGGAAAGTTTACATGAAACTTCCCTTTGGTATGCCTATTTCTTCAGCTAATGATGTTTGCAAGTTAAAATGCTCTTTGTATGGCTTGAGGCAAGCACCACCAGTATGGTTTGAAACAGACATCTAAGGGGCATAGTTGTTCTCATTGTTTATGTTGATGACATGGTTATCACTGGATCGGATATGGAGGCTGTGCCTAAAATTCAAAATTTGTTAAGTTCTACTTTCCATATAAAAGACCTCGGCCAACTCACCTATTTTTTGGGATTAGAGGTGCATCATCGACCTCAGGGTATTTTCTTGAATCAACACAAGTATATTCAAGACTTGATTCAATTAGCTGGACTCAAGGATGCTACTTTTGTTGACACTCCAATGGAACTTAATGTGAAATATCACCGTGACGAAGGGGGACTTCTTGAGGATCCTACTTTATATCGAAAGCTTGTTGGCAGCCTAATCTATCTAACCATCACTCGACCAGATATCTCTTATGCTGTTCATATAGTCAGCAAGTTCATGCTAGTCCCTCGACATCACCACCTATTAGCTGTTCATCGCATTATTAGATATAATCTTGGTACACCTAGTCATGGATTATTCTTTCCTACAGGTTCTTCACTCCAACTACAAGCCTATTGTGATGCTGACTGGGCCGGCTGCCCTGACACCAGGAAATCTATTATGGGATGGTGCATGTTTCTTGGTGATGCTCTTATCTCATGAAAATGCAAAAAGCAAGACTCTGTGTCCAAATCATCCACGGAGGCAAAGTACCACGCCTTATCTTCAGGATGTTTTGAGATCATTTGGCTGCGTGGTCTCCTTACAGAGTTTGGTTTTGCTCCGGTTCAACCTACTCCACTACATGCTGTGCTATCCAAATTGCGGCCAACCCTGTCTACCACGAACGCACAAAATACATAGAGGTCGACTGTCACTCGATCCGAGAAGCTTATGACCATCAAGTTATTACACTTCCCCATGTCTCAAGTAGTCTACAAATCACGGATATCTTCACCAAATCCTTGACACGTCAACGACATAATTTCCTTGTTGGCAAATTGATGCTTGTAGAGCTACCAACATCAATTTGATGGGGGATGTCAAAGGAATTAAATGAAAAATTGCAGATTTTTTGGCACATTGCATATTTTTTGGGATATTGCACGTTTTAAGCTTCCAGATAATGACACATTGCAGATTTTATGCTTTGTACAACTTTGACAGCTTTATTTTGTAATTGTAATCTTTTATTCTTTCCTTAATTAGGATATATGTGTTGCATACTACTGTTAGGCAGATCTGTAGATGATAATTTAGAGCTAAAAAGTCAGCATGTATTTTGTTATATATAAGGGGGAATGCTCCTGCAAGAATAACACACAATTTTTGCTCAAAGTTCTTCTAAGTTTATCATTATTATTTTTATTTTTATTTTTATCACTTTTTTGTTTTTATGTGCTCACATGAACATAATTTCTTTGTGAACTAAAATAACCCTTTATCCAAATCACCAAATGGCAAATGCTTGTTTAAATCACCAAATAGTAATTTCTTATTTTTTTAAATAGCTAACATGCCACGCTAATAAATACACAAAACTCAACACAAGTGCTTTGCACGTGTTTTCCCCTAGTTCATAATAAAATTATAACTATGGTTGGAAACTATAGCGAAAGTGGTATACAAATATATTATAGTTTTATAGAGAGATGATAGAATGATAATTAATTTTTAGAACGGAGTCATTTGGTGGTTTCAAAGCTAGACGGGGACGGGTGTGGTGAAGTTGATGGTGAAATTGAACATTTTAAGAAGTTTGGGACCTGACCTATATGTAATTTTAATTGTGCCAATTTACTATTTTTTTTTAAAAAAAATCACATGAGTTTTCTATTATCTTTTAATGCATCGGATTCAAGGATTCTCAGGAAGCGGTTTTTCGAATCATTTAGCAATGACAGCGACAAATTGAATAACATATCAATTTTTATGGCCGCGACTAATTAGATCCTCCACGAGATGGGGGGTTATTAGGTTTACCCTAATTCAATTGGGAATATTCAAGTTCGAAATGATAACTCGTCCTCTCTATTACACCCTGCTGGAAATTGAAGTAAAAATTTGCTTCTTATCGTTGATTCATTTATGAAGTAAAATGTTCGGCTAAAAAGTATTTAAAGATATTAAAAAAGGTCTGTAATAGAACAAATTTTGTCAATCTCTACCAGTGATGCTGGTTATGAGCCAAGGAAAATATTCATTTACCTGGTGCCGACATATTCATGCATTATGGGAGCTCAACATTCAGCTTTTTTGTAGCAGGTAGCATATTGTTAACATTTTTCATGCTTCATTACAAATTTTACATTCATCGACTGATTTCCACGGAGGCATGTTTTGTTGTAGGCTTCTTATATAACCAGGGGCGTATATCTGAAGCCTCAACATTTGATGGCCTTTTTCAATATCTCTCGGCAGGTAGTTTTCTTGATCTGATACACTAAGTAATAATTAGCTTGCTCACTGTGAGATTATTCATGTTGAACCCAAATATAAAACTTTTGAATTCAAAGGTGACAGGAATGTCAAAAGGCTACCCAAGAAGTGACAAATTAGATATTTTTGAGAAATTAAATATTTTACTTTTTGAGGAAAATAGGCTTGGTCAAAATTTGAACACTTTTCATGTTGCAAACTTTGTGTTGCTTTCCTCTCTCTGTAACACTACGGACAACAAATATAACTTACATATGGTAAGTGTTTGAATAAATATAACATGCAGCAAAAAAAAGAATAGTAAAAAGAGCTTAGCATGCTGATGCTGTTACTTTTGATTTTATTATCGACTTAGCATATGCAGCGGTAGCTTTTCATTTTCAAATTTTATGATTTAATTAGCAAGTTATTTGTACAGTTTATTGTCTATAGATTAGATAATTAATATAATGTAATAATCGATTAGTATTATCTTCTTCGCATATATTTTTAATTTCAGAATTCTAATGCTTTATTAATTCTTACAATGCACTGCATGCAATAATCTATATTGAAGAGACCAATAAAAAGTTGAGATTCTCACATTTAATCAAAATTGTCAAATCAATTGATACTATCACTTTCAAAATATTTTAGTTCTACATTAATCTTATCAACAGCCAACTGATAAAAACCGTTATTATTTCTTCGCACGAGCGTTACAAATTTTCTTTTTCTTGGCGATTATTTGTTTCTCATACGTTGTTATGTTTTTCTATCTTTTTTTTCAAAGTTATATTTGATTGGATTATTTTTCACTTAACACATTTCACATAATAAATCGAAATTTGAAATGATGCAAATAATCAAAATTGATGATGTTAATTTGTAAATTACTTAGTAGTTAAAATTTATTTATTTTGTTATATTTTATATTTTTTTAATTTGTATTTTTTTGGGTCTTATCAATCTTTTTACTTTTTCAAATGTGATTATTTTATTATTCCCCTTGCACTGGTAAGTTTTTCTATTTTTTTCTAAGTAGTATTTAATTATTAGGGTATTATCCCCTTTGCATGGATTTTTTATTCCTGAATTCGAAAGCTTTATTACAATCCACCCCATGTATTAATCTTTGCTCAAGATGTAAACTAAAAGTTCGGGCCTCACATTTAATCGAATGATCTATTTAAAGTGAGACTGAATAATGGTGGCTAGATATACACTATGAGAGTTAAAATTGCTCTTGGGTGATTTTCTGACTCTATATTATAAATTAAAATTTTTAGAGAAAAAGTATATCCAAGCACCAATGTTAGTATTCCTTCGCACAAGCATTAAATTTTTTTTTTTATTTATCCTGGTGATTATTTTATCTCCTTACACTATTACATTTTTTAAATTTTTTGTTTCAAAGAAATATTTATTGAAGTATTTTTCACTTAACCCAGTTTACTACAAAAATAGAAATTCATCTATGACTCCATTTCTTTTCTATTGTAAATTGTACATCATACAACACATAATAGAGTATATGATTTAAGGTATATAATAATAGATTAGTAGTTGTTTCCTCATTTAAAAATATATGACAATGGTATATAAGCAGAATGAGAAGAGGATTGTAATTTTGTAAAACGAGTGAATATTAACCCTTTTAACACTACTTGTGTTGTAGGATGTTTTATGATTGTGAAGGGTGGACCAAACAATGGTCGGGAGACGCGAGACAATCGATTAGTTGGATCTGATGTCTATGCGATTTATTGATTCTTTGGAGACATGATGTGATTTATGTATTTTATATTATGTTTGTGTTATATATAGATGGTAATTGATGTTGTTGTATTTGGAGTGCCTTTGCTATTGATATGGTGGTGGATGATATACAGTTATGCTACGTTGTGCTATTTTGGATTTATGATATGGATATTAGCATGTTGGATTTGTCCGAAATACAGGGAAGATTCTATCGAATTTTATATTGAATTCTACGAATGTGGCTATTTTTTTTTAATAAGATTAGATTATTGATACATAACACTGCAACTATATGTTGGAAATATCTTCCAGTGTAATGCATGGGTGAAAAGCTATATATATATAATTTAAATTATTTAAAATAAATATCTAAATTGATGAGTTAAAAAATGTTAATCTACTGAATATGTTAAGTTGGTGAATCTATGCTAAATAAGTTAATATTTGTTTTTAAGAATGACAATGGGTCAGGTTTGGGCAGATCTGATAAGACTCGCTCCAAGGGTAGGTCAAAGGGTGGGTCAGGTCAGACTTTAAACCCTCGAGTTAATCCACAAAACAATTTTTTTTCCTCACTTCAAAAATTTTTTAACAAATAGTGAATGGGATAATAGTTAGACATTTCATCGTGAACTTATAATCTATAGATTCAAATATTTTTCGTTTCCAAATTTTCAAATATTTTTACTTATATTAAATTTTTTATAATTTTAAAAATATAATTATATTTATGATTAACAAGGCGGATTCGGGGCGAATACATCCAAACCTGGACCCACCCCTAAAATGTTTCCGAGTTACAAAATTTGCCTTCGAGTTCTAAATTATATCTTTGACATGTGAAAATGCTAATTTTGTAAATATATATGATTGAAAAGCTAAAAGTAGAATTTGAAAAGCTATATTTTTACTGCTTTTTAAATTCTGCTTCTCGAAAAGTAAATTCTTCTATAGACAGTTTTTTAAAATTTACCATATACTTAGAACTGTCTTTGATTCTTTGCGAAACAAAAATAGAACTTTAACACCAGTCCCAAACTTAGCCTAAATGTCAATTGATCCTCATTGATAGACTAAGTCAATAGTGGGTAAGCACACGTGTAAGCCAATTCTCAAACATCGGCCCATATGAAAGTTTGTGGTCCAGCTCAATATGATAGTCTGCGGTCCAAGCGTGTAGGGAAAGGCCTAGTAATCTCTACAGATTCGGGCCCAGTAGTCCTTCGCCCACCTCATGCTACAATGAATTTTGTTGTGATATGCTGATTTTTGTGGCATGATTACTGATAATTGCATTGTCTTATTAAACATTCGTACTTGGTCATACAATGGTTTTCGAATCATTACATGATCATACAATGTTCAATGCAAGATCTTGGTTACATGATTCAAACTGAATTTCATTTACAACATAATATATAAACTTGATCTATAAGAAAAAAAAAATGATTTTTTTTCTTAAGTTACATTGTTACTTCTTTCAAAAAAAAAAAAAAAAGTTATGTTGTTACTTGCGTAGTTGTTTTATTTTAAATTTGTGTCAACTACTAACATGAACGAGTTACAAGAATGTTGCATATCTCCGTTTCAATTCTTTTAACTTCCACTTTTAAGTCAAAATAAAACTTTAATATTAATCACACATGCATCTCAAATTACTATACATTATAATTTAAACATTTTGTAGTTTCTACATATCACTATCCAACCTAAAATGTTAATTTTAAGTAAAATAAAAATTTACCTGAACACAAAGTTTAATTAGTATTATATGGTTCAATCAAGATTTGATAACGATAAAATTTAAAGTACGATTTAAATACAATTGACCAAACGAGCTCACACCTAACCTAAAGACTTGGAAGAGCGACCATAAAAATTAAAGATTTGTGAAATCAAGAAATTGTTAAATTTAAAAGACAGACTAATTAAGAGTATGGATCCATGCATTAACCATCTCTTGATCTTTTATCCTTCCTATCAATCTTCTTTTTGTCTTAAACCAACTGATAGAAAATTATATTCCTTGTCCACACACTTTTAAGCATTTCAAACGTGT
Source organism: Jasminum sambac (assembly GCA_018223645.1). NCBI lineage: Eukaryota > Viridiplantae > Streptophyta > Magnoliopsida > Lamiales > Oleaceae > Jasminum > Jasminum sambac. Next base: position 7,794,379 of record CP073645.1, on the reverse strand, counting down.
GAAATCAAGAAATTTAAGATTTGTGTTCCATATGGTTTACGTTAATTGACAATGACAATGATAATGAAATCAAGTGTCCAACGATGAGAATCACGATGGTTTAATTCAAAAATAATATATATATATATATATATATATATTACTCTTTTTTTTTGGTCAAAATAATGAAAGTGTTGTTTTGACATCCTAAGCGATGGAATTTGACACAAAATAAGTACGCTCAAGCCTCAAATGCTCTAGTGGTTTAGCCAATTGGTTTTGCTTATTGCCTTATTTTTGCCTATAGGAAACGCATATTATTCTTCCTATTCCAACATTAACACGATTAACTTCGACGGACACTAACATAATATTTATATATATAATGTTTTTATGAACCAAAGATTGATAACTCATACACTTTATCATTATTTTTATCTCATTCTTCCGGATCCAACCACTCATATATTGATCTGATAACTTTTTTTTAATACTTAAATTTTCAATAACACATCTAAAAGAAAATTTAATGCGTTCAAATTTAATACAAAATATGAATTTATTGTTATTTTAAATGAATAATATTACTTGTAAACAGCTCTATATTAAAATTTCGTACGTAGAGCTTGGTTAAAAGAAACTATTTTATTGTTTAGGGAAAAAAAAACCATTTTAAAAAACATTTTTGATTGAAATTATTTTCGGTTGTAATTAATTTAATTGACGTGGCAATCACTAGTACACAAGTGACATTAGGTGACGCCCATTAGGTGACGTTTTCATTGAAACCGCCACCATTGATGCTCGGAATTAAGAAAGGGTGGCGATTATAGCAAAAATCCGCCACCCTAAACCAACGTTAAAAAAAAAATTAAGAACATAAGGTGGCTGTTGTGTAAAACAACCGCCACCCTAAGTTCGTTTAGGGTGACGGTTGTGTTAACAACTGCCACCCTAAACCAACGTTAAAAAAAAAAAAAAAATTTAATACATAGGGTGGCGGTTGTAAGCTAACAACCGCCACCCGTTTTTTTATTTTTTTATTATTAAAATACTTTTGGGTGGCGATTTTTTGCTACAACCGCCACCATTTCCCTTTAAATATTCTACCAAATTACCAGATCTGGTATTCCCGCTTCTGAGTTTCTCCTTCTTTTGAAAATTTTTCGAAATTTCTTGAAATATTCACGGTTTGAAATCAGATTTAAGTGCAATTTCTTCACAAATTGGTGCCATAATTTAAGCAAGGTAAGCTTCTTTGATCTTTTGGTCATGTCAATCTCGTTTATTTTTGTATAATAGTTAATATAATTTTTTTTCGAGTTTTTGAGTATGCAAACTTTAAATGGCCATAACTTTTGTATACGATGTCCGTTTTCAGCCCACGAGTACATTCCGGAATCGTCGCGACGAGATCTACGACACTCACCGCTAACGTCATGACCCCTTATTTCAGGCCGATCTGAGGTCATCTAAGGCCTCAAAACGCAATTTTTAGTTTTTCATCTTATAATTTTGTGTTTTTGTTCTTAGATTGTTCATTTTGTTGTAATTGGATGCGATTGGTTTTGAATAAAAATTTCGTGTGTTTTCCATTACTCATATCATTAAAAAAAAGTGGACTTTGGGTAGCGGTTTTGCACTAGAACCGCCACCCTAAGTCTTTTTAAAAAAAAATAATAATAATAAAGGGTGGTGGTTGTTAAAAACAATCCGCACCCTAAGTTTATTTTGGGTGGCGTTTTTTCAACCGCCAGCCACCCTTTTGACGACTTTGGGTGTCGCTGGTTTGGGTGGCAATCAAAAAAACGCCACCCTAAGTCTAAAACAACCGCCACCTAAGCTCATTTTTGTACTAGTGAATTGTTCTCTGACATTTTCCCTTGAAAATCGGTTCCAAACATAGTGAACTCTTTCGGGTTTCATACCCCTTTTCCTGTCTTATCATCAAACTATCCAAAACTGGAATATGGTTGCATTACGTGGAGAGTAATCTTGAAAAGTTGAATTAAAAATGGGTTTTACTTCCTTTTACAAAGAAAAGTGACTTCGTCAAAATCCATACTTAGATTCTTTGCTTGTGTTCAGTTCATTTCACTTTCCTTTGCTTTACTTTTTCACTTTTGATATCCTATTTAGTATTGGTTAAGAGCTAAGCTTGGATATAGTCATATAGATGACACATTTGAAATTCTAGAACACGATTATCATCACATTTTGTAATTCTTATCGGCGTGAATTCAAACAGATACTAAGAAAATTTATCATTATCTTTTGAAAAGATGATAAAGGGAAGAAATAAAGAAAGATTAAAATACAACAAGATCTTAAATGTATTTCTACAGTAGAGTCAAAAGATAAAAACGTTTTGTATCAAGTACATGTGAGGAATTTGTCGCAACCAAAGTGGGGCTTCAATTATTGTAGAATTAAGAAAATTGGGGTGTGTTTGAAAATTGGTAAGTTGTCTAAATTCTGTTTAAATGCGTTTAGATGTATCTGAACAGCGTTTTATAACTCAGATTCATGCAGAGATAGTTTACTATTTTATAGCAAGATAAGTCTGGAATTGTACGCTAATCAGATTGAATTGTGAAATGAAATTGTGGCAAATGTATCAAACAAAATGGCAGAAACTAACACAGTAAATAAATGCAAAACACTTGAATTTAATGTGAAAAACCCCATATGGTGAAAAATCACGTGCTTGTCACATATGAGCAAAAATCGATCCACTAGTCACCAAAGAGCTTAAATCATTACAAGCAAGCTATTGATAGTTTTATGGATAAGATCTATTAACATCTAAGAAAATATGAAAACATTCTATGTTTTCTTCCTTACCATGCATTGCGAGCCAAACATTTCGTTGCTTTTCAATAGCTTCTTGTATTCCCGCGATTCCTCAATAGATCTGCACTCCCATGTCGATCTCTTGGCTTTGGGTCTCTTCTTGCAGATAGGACTCCTCCTGGAGAACCTTTAAACAAATATAATAGATCAAAAGTTGGTGTACATGAACCGGTAATAAGCAGTACTGGAAAGTGTCATGCCAACATTATAACGATTGAGTACTTCTTTGTTTGATGAAAATGGTGCTAAGTTCAAGCTTGAAAGTTTTTAGTTTTTCATATGTCGGTGGAAGTAAAAATCTAAACTAAGTGACTATAACTAATTAACGATACTTCAGTCGTGAATATGATTAGCGGAGCATTTCTTTGCTAGTTTCTACCTTCTTGTACATTATTTGTGTGAGAGAAATATAATCTTTCATATTTCCATGGGGATACAAGGCGAACACTTGCCAAAAATTATTTAACCATTGAATGTGATTGGTCAGACTTCTCTATGTAGTTACCATTTTTGTATATTATTTGTTATTTCAGTTGGGATACAAGGCGAACACTCACTAAAAAGTATTTAACCCGCAAATATTATTGGTTAGACTTCTCTATCTGGTTCGATGGGAACATTGTGTTTAATTAACATGTTGTTATCTTTTCTAACTCTTTAGTGACGTTTTATCTATTCATCTACTTCAATATGTTGATCTGTTATGCTTTCAAATCCATTTTTGAGTTTATATCATTATATGATTATTGCATTCACTTTGGCAAATTGAATCATTTAATCTTTAAATTCAAGTTATATGCTATGATTGGAACTTTTGATCCGTAATTATCATTAAATTCTAATCTAAAGTAGCAAATGAATATCGTGCATATTTATTAACAAATCAACTTAGATGAATTAATTTAAATTTGTAAAATTATTCATCTAATTCAACTCATCATTCTCGTTTATTTTACACTAGCATTACATTAGATCCTAAGAACTTGTTTAGGGTCATCCAATACACTTAAGGAAGAATTCGTTAATAAAATTTTCTTGATTAATTGGAGTTGATAAATTAAAGAAAGAAGAGTAACACGTTGCATGGAAAAGAATAACAGAAGTTATTGATACAACCAAACTCGAGAACTAGATATTTCTTTAAGTTATTTTATTTCATCAATTTTTTACTTACTATTTAGTTTTCGAATTTCATTTAAATAAAAAAAACCCCTTCTATTTTAATTGATAAAAACAACTAAATTAAATCTCGTTCCTTTTGGGTTCAATCCTTACTTACCATTTCTACATTAATTTGTAGTTTTGAACCGAGTAAGGAAAATAAAAACAAATTTTGGTATAACAGACAGGCACCAGAGTTGCAAACTATGAATCACTCTGTGGTTAGCAATTTTTTTCTTTCATTGGGCCATCTCCAATGGGACTTTGGATTGCCATGCTCTTGCAGTAGAGAGAGAGAGTAGAGAGAGAGAGGAAGAAAAAAAGAAAGTGGAACCCACATTTTTTCCATTTTTTATTTTTTAATCGCTTTTATCTCAATTATCCCACTTTTTCTTCATAGATTTCCACCATGTCTACAAATAGACGCTCGTTCGGAATTTTTCCATACTATTTTATTATTATTATTGAATTTATTTCTACATCTCTCCTCTTTTTTACTTTTCCCTCTCTTTTTTTCCGTTCACTTTCCATCCACTTTCAAATAAAATAATACTTTTCTTCCTATATCTCTCTATCTTCTCTCTTTACTGCGCGCTTTGGGCAATTGATAGCCCATTGGAGATAGCCTTAGCAATGGCTGTGCATATTGGTGACTCTTAGTAAAGCCTTTTGATACGATCCGACCCAACTAGAACGGATCGTTGTGCGGAAACATCGAAAGACTATTAGATCTAACCTACGATCGTCAATTCAGGATTTGTTGTCAATTCGGGATTTGTTCTTGATCAATAAGAGAGGTTGGACAAGTCAAATGAACCATGATCTTGTTCACACCACAAGAACTCGATCTAAGATTCTTGATAAGTGAAATGCAATTTCTTAACTAAGAAATTATAATGAGAATTAAATTCTCAAACAACCCACCAAGGACAAAAGAAGAGAAAACTCTCTTAATTTTATTCAATAATAATAATGATCTAATATTAACAATGAAAGAAATAAAACATTTAAAGTAAAAGACTTCCTAAACAACTTAGAAGACAAGAAATATTCCTAAAATACAAAAATAGGTAATAAAACTTAAAAAAAAAGTAAAATTGAAAAATTCTCGAACAGCCCGGATTTTCCCTATGCGGCCACATGTACATTATGTGGGCGCATGTTACGCCTGTGCAACCCCCAACAAGTTTTGCTTATAACTTTTGATCCCAAACTTCAATTTGGGTGATTCAAAGTGCATTAGAACTTAGATGAAGAGTTCTTCATTCTTCAAGATTGACCATTTCGAAATTCAACTCTTATCTGCACCAAATTGGCCCTCAAATTTTGATTCTTTGTCAATTTGGCTTCGAAATTCCGTCTTAGCCTAATTTTCGCACTGGACCTCCTTTTTGAGCCCTTCCTTAACACTTTTAGGCCTCCATTGCCACTTATCGACCTTATCCAACTTTGAATTTTTCTTCGTTTTGCCCGTGACATCTGAGTAGTAACACTTTTTGTTAGTGAAAATGAAGGGAAAATGGAAACTTCTGCTAAAATTACAATGTGACATGTCAAGATAGAGCAAATAATGCTGAAGAATGCATAGAATTCGTTAGGGATAGATTAGTCATTTATGTGTTATCAATCTTTCTCTTTGTAGGTAAAACATGAAACAGGTTTCAAAAGCTAGACACCCAGTAATCAAGGAAAATCAAGTCCTCAAGATATGGAGAATCGGATTTGATAACAAACTAACAAGTTCCTGATGGGAGTGCCATCCTTTTTGGTCGAATGGTCTTTTGTCTTATAGTAATCATGAATTCTTCAGGTCTCTACCAAGGGTTCACACTAAGGCTAAATTCTGCATAGAGGTTGGAATGATTGTTTAAGCCACTGAAAATCCAATCCCTTCTGCAGTTTCAACAAGTCATTATATGACAACTAGCTGTTTCACCCGTGCGTTGCACAGGAGACAAAATTTTCAATTGATAACGATATTGATAGATGTTAATAACATTAACATAAAATCTAAAAAAATAATTAAAATAAAGAATGAGTTACAACGATAAACTTAAATAATTTAACTTCAAACAATTCTATAAAAATTTCGAAAGAGTTTTTTCTATATTTCGTACTAATCCATCCTGCAAGTATGTAAGGAACAACTCATAAAAATCCACACAACTTAATTTATTATTTTCCATAGAATAGTAACTTTATTAGTATTTACACCCGTGCTTTGCACGGGATGATAATTTATAGCAGTGATTGTGATAATATATAATTTTTTGCTCATTGCAATATTAATTCACTAATATAAATCCAAAATAAAATAACATTAAATATTATAGTTATCAAAATAACTCTACCAACATTAGTAGAGCTCATTGTTTTTTCTTTAAAATTGTTTTATATTTTATTATATGCAATTATAAATTTTTTGAGATATTAATTATACATTAGTATGATGTACGTTATTAACAATTAATATGTAAATAATGATTTTTAAGTTTTAATTATGAAATATAATCAATATAGATATATTATAAAAATAATAATGTAGTGAGTAATGTCCGACAGACCTCAACACCCCATTCCTGCCATGTTGGAAAACACTTATCCTCATTCCAACCCATCCGTATTTACACTAGGGCGAGTGAGGATGACATGAGAATTACAAACTTCCATTCCCCGTCCATGCTCCGCTAGAAAATTCTCATCCCCGTCCACGCCCCATCGTGATAGTTTAATTGAGGACTTTTATTTCAACATTTTAATTCTTCAATAAATACATTCTAAATATACTAAACACGTGTATTAACATATTAGGTATAAAATTACTAATTTAATATATTCGGCATATTAAATATTGAATGATTTGACAAAACATTTAAATTAATTTGGATGAGACAAATAAATTGAAATATATATGATTAATACTTAAAACATACAATCTATTTGATGATATTTAAAATTAAAAAAATCTCAATTGGCAAAATTCAATATAAAATAAATAATTTAAAGTAGGTAGGATTTTTAATATTTATTTAGGAGACAGAAACTTAGATAAATATTTAACATAGTCGAAAGCCAGTTAAAATATTCTAATTGAGTCATATAATTCCAATAATTGATTGAGTCGATAACCAAGCAAGAATTCTTAAATTTATTCCCTAGCGAAAGCGACATATTGAACCAAAGAATTATTATATAATTATTGGTTCGAGTAGTGCCAAAATAAAAAATAATACTATTTGAAAACTTATTTTTGGAGCTTGTTACTTTTAAAAAAATAAAAAAAAATGAGCAGATCCTTTGAAACACCGTAACTATACAAAAAGAAATATAAATGTTTTGCCATCAACTGTAACTCAAAAGAAATATCATAGAAAATATAAAAATATATGAGAATTAAAAGAAAAGCATGTTTTGAAAAAAAATGATACTTAAAAGGTAAATAAAGTTAATTAGGGACTAATGATCAGTCGATTTACTTTACAATAAAATGTAACAACCCAATTCTAAGAATCCAAAATCTTATAGACTGAACTTAATTTTATTTTAAAATACGTAAAAAGATAAATTAATTTTGTAAACGTATTTTTCTTCCCCATAGCAATATAATTAATTTTAATAATTTTTCATTTTTTGAAATAATTATGTTTCCCACTTTTAGTAATTTAATTAATTTTGATTAATTTCCGTCTAATAAAACTCTCTCAATTTTCATCAAATGAAAATATATCTAATAAAATCTAAGAAATATAATTAATTGTAACATACTTAATTCTAATTAATTCTTATTTTTAGCTAATTATTTATAAAAATAATTTATTATTTCTAAATAATTTGTTTTTAATCACAGTTTTAAGAATTGTATAAGTCTAATTTTAAAGATATTTTATAATTAAAAAGATATTTTCCATGTCAAAAGATGTCTTTCATTTTTTAGGAAAAATCTAGTTAACCACGGTAATCTAATTAATTTTAATTATTATTTATTTTTTAATTAATACTATTTTTCTTTTTTAACAATAAAATCAATTAATTTTCGTCCAACGAAATCATATCAATTTTATTCCATTGAAACCAAGTCCAATTAAATAATAACAGTATTATTAATTTTAATTAATCGTAATAGAATTCGTTTTAATTGATTTTAATTTTAATTAATTATTTATGAAAATAATTAATTATTTATGAAAACAACTATTTTAATATTTACGCTTTTAAAAATTGTATGAATCCAATTTTGAAAAAATATTGTAATTTAAAAGATATATTACAATTTAACAGATTTTTTTTCATTTTTTTAAGGAAAACCATCATCAATTTAATGATTTTTTTAAAATTAATTATATTTCCCCCTTTAAGAATGTAAGTAATTATTTTTTTTGGATCAATCTTTGTCCACTGAACACGTGTACAACAAAATATTAGCCATGGAATTTATTGTTTTAGTTAATTATTGCTTAAATAATTATAGTTAATTTTTATTTAATTTAATTATTTCTAAAAATTTAATTATTTTCAAAATAATTTGCTTCATAGCCATAATTCTAAGAATTATATGAATTTAATTTCAAAAATATCTTATAATTAAAAAGATATCCTAAAATTTAAAAGATATAGATATAGATTCAATTAATTAAAAAATTGATTAATGTTACAATTGAATGATTAATTAAACAAAATTGATGTTGCTCGCTTCTTTTAATTTTTATGTAAGTATTAAATGAATTTTAATTTTTTATCCCACCAAAATTAAATCTTAGCGAAATCGCTAATTTTAATTAATTTTCATTTATTAGCTAATTATTATTTTTAAAAATAATAAATTCTTTCTAAAATTTATTAAAGGGTCCAAGCTAAATTTTAAATTTTTATGTTACACATTTATTTTAATTTTATATAAAAATTTAATGAATTGTAATTTTTCATCACACAACAATTAAATCTTACAGAAATGTGTAATTTTAATTAATTTTCGTTCCTTAGCTAATTATTTATAAAAATGATTGATTCTTTCTGAAATTAATTATTGGGTCCAACCTAATTTTTAAATTTTTTAGTATAAATTTGGAATCGTAGTGGTGGGATTTTGTCTCAAACTCTGGCCAACTACCCATAAGTTTCTTTTTATTTTTGTGTAAAACTTTAATAAATTGTAATTTTGTTTCGCAAAAAAATTGAGTCTTTTTTTTAATTAATTTTTGTTTCTTGGCTAGTTATTTATAAATTAATTAATTATTTCTAAACTTAAGTAACGGGTTTGATCTTATTTTTTGATTTCAATGTTAAACCTTTATTTGAATTTTTGTGTAAAAATTTAATCAATGGTAATTTACTTTGTATGGCATAAAAAATAAATCTTAGTGGAAATTGTTAATTTTAAATAATTTTATTTTTTTAAATATGAGAATTATGAAAAAAAGATCAGTCAAAAATTCATTCTAATTCCTAGAAGACCCTTATCTTGTTCAACACATAAACTTATAAATTGAAGATTTGAAAGAAAAAAATTTGAAATTTACTGATTCAAAACAAAATTGAAATTTATCACAAATATATAATATTTGTCGATTTTGTGTAATTACACGAGAAATTGTACTTAAGTACTATATCAATATATAAATTATTATTTTGGCAAATTAAATATTTATTGGGAAAAAATTATTTAGTTTTAAATATAAAATAAAGCTAGCTTTACGATCTATTCTCGAGATAAACAAATTGAAATATTATTTTTCATTTAATTTATTTTCAAAGTAAATCAAATATGGAATAGAATTAAAAGTTAAAACAATTTATACATCTCATTATATTTGAATTTTACGCACAAACATCAATTAAGTGTCTTCAAAATTATCAATTTATATTTAGGTTGGACACTAATTTATATATTTATGGTAAATTTTAATTTTTCAAAAAATAAAAATTTATATATTAATAGTATGTTTATTTTAAGGCTCTCATCAAGTCGAGTAAAATAGAATCACAATTTCTTTTATATGTAGAAAATAAAAAAAAAAGGAGAGAAAATGATATAGAGAGTATTTAGATGTTATGAGATTGGATAAAGTATTGTAGAAATGATGGAATAAAATCTATATACATTAATATTAATATATTACTAGTATTACACCCGTGCGATGCACGGGAAAATTATGATTTATTTAAAATAATGTTAAAATTAAGAATTAAAATAATATTAAAAATACGAATTAGACAATGAAACTATTTCGATCCCCGGCATATTTTTGCAAAAAAATCACATGTAATTTATCATAAATATGTGTGATTTTTGTTATAAACTATGTGTGGTTTACAGTGCAGGTATAACCCGCAGAGGTTCTAAAAAATGGCTGTAGAAATGTATTAAAGTTTGAACTAAATAAAAATTTTATTTTCTGATCATCGAACCCTTAATGCACATTACCTGTAAAAGTTATTTAAAACTATCATTTTAATATGGTAAAAATAAATTTTTTAAACAAAAAAATCACTGCTAAAGTGACATTGTACCAAGTTAACATTCAAACTTCTATTAATTATATATATATATATATATATATATATGTGTATATATATATATATTTCAAAAATTAAAATGTATATAAAAAGGTAATTTTTATTTTTTAAACTAATTCAAGTACCATTGTAATTTACAACTTTAACATTATAATATCACATTTTCATTAATACTTGTACATAATTCATTTTAAATTATATTTATAATTCCCAAATTAAAATTTATATAAAAAATTAAAGTAAACATAAAAAAATAAAATAAGGAAAAAAATAATAAATAAAGAAAATAAAATAAATAAAATAAGGAAAATAAAATAATAAATGTATATTTAATGTTTGTTTTAAAAATAAAACTTTCTTTTTTTAGTTTAAATAAATGCATGCCAACATGGCACAATGCTTGCTAATGCACTCCAATTTTTTAATATAAAATTTTTGTTTTAAAAATAGAATATGAAATAATATTTTATTTTTTTAAAAATAACCACCACCAAGTTGGAACTATCCAGCGTAGCTCATTTCTTTTTATTTATAGTTAGATAATAATAATAATAAATGATAAGTGCATTTATAATTAAATTAAAATAATGAAATCACATCCAACATGGCTCATTTATTTTTATATATAGTTAGATAATAATAATAAAAAGATAAACGCATTTTGTAATTAAATTAAAATAATGAAATCACTTGTTTAATACAAAAATTATTCGTATTAAATAATTGAAATTTCTTTTTTAAATAGACGTGTGCCATGAAAATAGAAAAATCTTCCTTTTTTATTTAACTAATCCATATATAAGTTATGCAGAATTAATATCATAACGGATGTTTATTTTGGAAAAAAATGAATGGACAATTAGAGTACTTACAAATTCGTTTAATTAGTTTTTTTTCTAAAAAAAAAAAATCGTGTGCCAGCTAGGCACTGCTAATATGGCAAAGTGTCTAGTTGACATTTCAGTTTTTTTAATAGAGAAAGAGTGAGATATATATACACACACACTAAATAAGAAAAGAAAAATAAATTAAATAAGAAAAATAAAATTATTAAATGTATATTCAATGTTTGTTTGCGAATTAGGCTTTTTTTTTCTATTTATAATAAATGAGTGTCAACTTGGAAATAAATAAAAATATAACAAATATGGAAATAAAAATAAATTAAATAAGAAAATAAAATTATTAAATGTCATTTAATATTTGTTTCTAAATAAGATTTTTAAAAAAAATTTAACTAAAGGAGTGCCAACATGGCAATGTGCCTAGTTGGCACTCCAGTTTTTTTAATATAAAGATGGAGGGGAAAAATAAAGAAAGTTGGATATGGATTAGAAAATAAAAATTAAAAAATAAAAAGAGAGCTTTTTTAAAATGAGAAGACGAATTTAAGACAAAAAATATATAATAAGAAAAAATCATTATTTTCTATATATATATATATATATATATATATAAATTATTCTATATATAAATAGAAGATTATATTAGGTAAATTTAATAGGCGGGAAAAATTGAGGATGCATTTAAGCGGGAAAAAAAGGCTCTTTTTATATATATATAGATTATTGTATGTAGATCCACAAATGTTCCTTATTTCCCTTGGATATTTGCCAAATGCAATTGGTTCTAGGAGCATGCCCATAGCAAAAGATTTATTTATTTCTCTTCTTTTTTTATTTTTTGCACGGGTCTTATTGATTTTTAAAAATTTTTCATACCAAAAAATTAATTTATTGTTCCCCTTACACTGTTTAGTTTTTCTAAAATTCCATCTAAGTGTTATTTAATTATTGTGAGATGCAAATTACTTAGTAGGTACAATTTATCTACAATTCCGATTCTTTTCTATAGTAAACCATATAGCAGATAATAGATTAGATAATTAACATTATGTAATAATGAATTAGCATTATCTTCTTCACATATATTCTTAATTCCGAAATTCTAATGTTTTATTGCAATGCACTGCATGCAATCTGCGGTGAAGAGATAAATAAAAAGTTGAGATTCAAACATTTAATCGAAATTGTCAAATCAACTGATCTTTTCACTTTGAAAATACGTTCACTCTACAATTGTCTTATCAATGGCCACAAATTTTCTTTTCTTTTTTTTCAAACTAGTTTTCACTCTCCGTGTGTTGCACGGGGTAAAGCCGTATAGATTTACGTGAAATCTAAAAAAATTTGTGTAGATTGATTTTTATAGTAAAGAGCACTAGAAAATGATTTTTTAACAAATGATAGTTATGTTTAACCGATAATATCATAACGTAATATAAAATGTAAATATTTGATAGCATATGGTGCTATAAACCTATTTAAATTAAGTTGATTTAGTTGAGATTTTACTTTAAATAAATTATTTATCGTTGTCATGATAATTCCTCTTAAATATTCTAATGGGCATTAGCTATACAATACTTTGATTATTTTAAATTTTTATGTGAAATGTAAATGTGCTTTTTTAGGAGGAGAAAAAAAAAATACAAGAGAGGATAAAAACTTTAAAAAATATAAAATTAATTAAAATCCAGATCATAGTTCAAAACCAATTTATTAAAACACCAAAATAAGTGCAAACAAAACTAAAAATTAGTTTATGGTACACTATAGAAAAATCATATTAATTAGAAAAGAAATCATGATAATTTTTAACAGAAAGTTAAATGTAATTCAAAACAGCCAAATAAACAGATATTATAGAAAACAAACTTCATATTTTTTCATTTTATGATGTACTCATAATTCACAAAGTTCATCTGTGGTTGGTTGTCATTCTAGATTAAATTATAAAAAGATTTTATAATAAAAATCTATTAAATACAAAGTATGTGATCAATTAAATACGATTGAAATACTAATTACTTTTCTTGAAATGTACGCACTTCAAGTCTATCAGCATTAACCAATAGTCCTGTCTCGTGATCATCGTCTATTAGCTGTGGTTCTCTTGTCAATGGATAATATATAATGTATGAAACTTTTTTTTTGTGAATCGAAAAATAATAATTGAAAAATAATGTATATAAAAAATTCTAATTAAATATTATTCAAACTTTTAATTTGACAAAGAAATAATATAACCTCGATAGACTGATTTCAAACTTATTAGTAAAAATTATTCATCTCAATAGCACGATACTGTGAAAGAGTATAGTACATTTCTTCATTACTAAAATAAATTGTAATTGAGCAAATGGGAATTTGAAAAAAAAATGATAAAGGAACAACTCAACCAACGTAGAAACAAATAAAAACAACATAATATAAACAAAATATATATTGTACAATAAGATAAAATTAGTGAAGAACAAATTAGACACTCTACTGTATATTAAACAATAAGATAATTTTAGTGAATGACTAATGAGATACGCTTCATTTAGAAGATCTATTTGTGACCTTCCATCATTAATAGTAGAATCCATCTGCCCTCCCATTGATATAAATAAATAAATACATCATATTATAGGCTTGAATGGTTCACACAAAATGACCATTTTTTTCATTCATATTATATAGTAAATCGCTTAATTATAACATGGGGCATATCTCATTCGTGGAAGGTTGATCACTTTCCCTTACATATAACAAAATGGAAAGGCATACAACGAAATGGAAATTTTGGAACTCGACATCTTTCATAATGCTTATGTATTCTTTCATCGTGCCAATATATCGTGTTACGAAATTCACACATATAGGAGGGATCTCCTAAATTTGTCTATGATTCACTTAAAAAAAAAGTCTGTATATTTTCTAATCTTACCTAAAAGAACATAGAAATCAAAATTATTATGTAATAGTTTCAGTTTAATAAATAAGTCCTCTTTACATATTAGTCAAACATTGTGATTCTTTGTAATTTTTAATTTATATGTAGAATATAATGAAAGCTATAAAATTTCTCTACTACTTTTAGAAAATAATTAGGAAATATTGATGTTCCTTTGGGTTATAGAAAATTAGAAAATGAAGGAAATCTTGTTGTGTTAGGAAATTTTTTTACTCTTAAGCAAAAAATTAAAGATATAATTAAAAATATTTAAAGTACAAATTAAAGACATAATTAAAAATATTTGAAGTAAAAAATTTAAGGCTGTGTTTGATTGTGTATTTTTTTCCTGGAAAACCAACTTTTCCTCCTTTTTCCAACTTTTGGTATGTTTGATTGCATTTTTTTTTCCAGAAAAACGTTTTTCAACTTTTCTCAAAATCCATTTTTTTTCTTATTTTGATGGAAAACATTTTCTTTGGAGGGAGGAGGTTTTTGGTTTCCTCAAAAAACTTGCTTCATTTTTTTTAATAAACAATTTGCTTTAACTATAGAGGTAAGGAAAATGATCAAATTTCATGAAAAAACACAAAAATAAGTAATTTATCATAAAAATAAGTAATTCGTTCTAAGCAATCTGCGTGTTGAAATCTGACAATTTAACCATTTGTAATGCTTCTGTTTGAATATAATAACTTCTCAGTACATGTAATTGGTAGTTTATCTAGTACAGTAAATCAACAACAAAGATTGTATTAACTGTATTTGACGTAGCATAGTGGGTTCTTCTGTTTGAATTATAATTTTTGTTATTTTAAAATTTACTTATTTTACAGATAAATATGTAATTTATCACTAAAAATAAGTAACGTTTAAAATAGTAAAATTTATATATCAAAACTATATTCATTTTAAAAATCTCGATGAATAGAATAATATGGAACAAAAAAATTAAAAAATTATAATTATTTATCCCTCAAATCGATTTTCCAAAATAAAGTTAATATTCACCCCTATTTTTAGGGTGAATGAAATTGATTTTCATGATTTATGACACTTGGTAGAAAATAAGTGGTCCAGCAAATTTTTAACTAAAATTTTGTCTTAATAACTGTTTTTCAATTAGCCAACTTCCAATCACGTCTTCTTTATAATATATATGTAGATATAGATTTTTTATTTTTTATTTTTTTGTCTTATCAATGTTTTTATTTTTTCAAATGTGATTATTTTGAATCTTTCCTTTACAATGTTAAGTTTTTTGAAATTTTTTTATAAGTAATATTTAATTATTAGGGTATTATCTTCTTCACATGGATTTTTTATTCTTGAATTCGAAAGATTTATTACAATCCACCCTATGCATTAATCTCTGCCCAAATATATAAAATAAAAGTTCAGACTCTTACATTTAATCGAAATAATAATCAAATGTCATTTTAAATTGAGACTGAATGATGGTAGCTAGATATACATTATGAGAGTTAAAATTGCATTTGGATGATTTTTTCACTCTATATTTGTCTTATAAATTAAAATTTTTAAAGCAAAAGAATATCTAGGCACCAAGGCACCAGCGTTATTATTCCTTTACATAGGCATTAAAATTTTTCTTTATCTTGGTGATTATTTTATCCCCTTACCCCTATTACATCTTTTTAATTATTTGTTTCAAAGAAATATTAATTGGAGTATTTTTCACTTATCCCAGTTTATCACAAAAATTAAAATTCAGCTATGACTCCGATTCTTTTCTATTGTAAATTGTAAATCATACAACACATAATAGAGTAGATGATTAAAAGTATATAATAATATATTAGTAGTTGTTTCCTCATTTAAACATAGATCAAATAAGTAAAACAAGAAGAGGATTGTAATTTTGTAAAACGAGTGCATATTAGTCATTTTAACATTACTTGTGTTATAGGATGTTGCATGATTTTGAAGGGTGGACCAAAGGATGGTCAGGAAACGCGAGACAATGAACTAGTTGGATGTGATGTCTATGTGATTTATTGATTCTTTGGAGACATGATGTGGTTTATGCATTTTATATTATGTTTGTGTTGTAGATGGTAATTGATGCTACTGTATTTGGAATGCATTTTCCATTGATATCGTGGTGGACGATATACATTTATGATGCGTTGTGCTATTTTGGATTTATGATATGGATATTAACATGTTGGATTTGTTCGAAATACAATGGAGACTTTGTCGAATTTTATAATGAATCCTACGGATGAGACTCTTTTTTTTTGGATAAGATTAGATTATTGATACATAGCACTGTAACCGTATGTTGGAAATATCTTCTCGTGCGATGCATGGGTGAAAATGTTATATATGTCGAGTCATGTTTTGAGGTTGAAGGTCGGCGTTCCGGTGATGTTAATGTGTAATATCAATCATTCGTCGGGATTATGTAATGGAACTCAACTTAAAGTCACGAGACTTGATGATCATGTGGTTGAGGCAAAGGTTTTCTGTGACATGAATGTTGGGAAGGAATTTCTAATCCTTAGATTGAGTCCAAATATTTATGGGATGATTATGAGGACTTATAATTTATGGGTTCAAATATTTTTTGTTTTCACATGTCCAAGTATTTGTGTTTATATTAAAAATTTTAAAATATAATTATATTCGTAATTAATAGGGATGAATATATGCCAACCCCTAACCGCCCCCGGTTCAAAATTATATATATCTTAGATATATGTTTCCTCATGCAATGCATGGATGAAAATGCTAATAAAAAAATAAAAATGGCAACAAATAAGTTTAACTTTAAAAATTTAAATGTAACAGTGTTTGTTAGAAATAGGATATGGAAATGGCTTTTTTTTCTTTTCAAAGAATTTCAAAGTTTCCCATCATTCCCCCATCTGCAATTTTCAGTTTAATCTTATTTGTATATCAAACCTTTTCTATTGCGAAGTCTAGGGACGGAGGGCAGGTGGGTGCTTGGGAGGTCACGTGACCCCCAAGTTTTTTTGGTTTCTTTCTTTTTCCTTTTTTTTTTTTTGAATTATTAGTTTTCAAATAAATACTTATTATTTGGTAATGGCAAATATAATTTAAGAGAGTTTATTTAGTTTATTTAGTGATAATTGATATTTTGTTAATTTAGTCTATTTGCTTACTCTTATAAATTTATGATTTCACTTTGAATTTTGAAACTTAAATGTGTCAATTTTCCTTTGATCTAGAATTAGGATATGTTTTGTAAAGATTTTTAAGAAAATAAGTGTCAAATAAGCTCTTCAAGTATATAATATTCAATCAAAATTATTAATATTAACTTTGTATCACATATCACTATTCATTATTATCAAAAAGTTTAGTAGTTCACTATTTAAATTAAAAATTACCAAAATACACGATAAATTTCTTACTTTTTAGTAATATTTTTTATCGGCCAACACCTCTAAAAAAAACTTCCCTGCGGGAGCTGATATCTATGCCCGTCAACTCTTAACCTTTGGCTCTGCTATTGGCGAAGTCTATCCCACTTGAAACCCATGTACATGTACATAAACTGTATACAAACATTGTGTGACACATGTCACAAGGGCATAGTGCATGTTAGTATATGTGTAAAAATAAATTATTATGGATTTTGATGTGATATAAGGAGAGAACGAGTAGAGTTGAATGGTAGAGATTTGTATAATACAAGTAGGTCCCATGAGATATGTAAATGTGAAATATGAGAAAGAATGAGTGGAGTTGAAAAGAATATATAAAAAAGTGTAAAAATTTGTAAAACCTCGTAAGCTAACGAGCTGTAAGTTAAATTTCATTTAACTGAAAGTCATCTTTTAATTTGAATAGTGTAAAGACTACGAAATATGATAAAGTCGTGATTCTAAATGAACCGGCAATATTCAATCCCGAATTTAACTAAATATTAAAAATTAATCATTTTTATTAATTAAAAAAAGGTCTAAACAAACACTAGTATCTCTTATTATTAATATTATGGAAGACAAATATATCCAAATTGAAGTGGTAGACCTTGATTTAAATGCGGCATAAATAAGTTTATCATTGTAAAGTAGAGAATTTACTATCGTTCACATTTGAGAATACTGATTAGTGACAACTGATAAGACATAAATGGAAATGTTTGACCCTTCGTCAAAACTAGAAACCAGAATTGGTCTTACTGCTAAACACTCAGTTAAATCATATTAATCATCATTACCTCTGCTTAATTACTAGGTGGCAAGAGTCAAAACAAACCGCATATTGCTCCGCGGCCCGCGCACCTTCCATGTCGGCTATTTCTTTTTCTTTCTACCTTGTTTACCCGACGGTTTTTGTCCGTTTCAAGGAAAAAAAACACACACACACACAGACACTTTTTGTATGTACAGCATAATTCATGTTAATTGACATGATCTTGTAAAGTGAGATCTCAAATTTATAAATCGGTTCTAATATATATTATTTTATATTATATTATATTTATTTTTCATCAAAATCTAGCACGCTGACAATTCAACCTAAGGGTGGGCATTGGGTCGGTTGGGTTAGGTTCGGGCTTGACCCGATTTCAGTTGGTTTGGAAATTTCCAAACCGAAACCAAACCAGCGGGTCGGTTCGGTGGCCCAAAACCGATCCGACCCAACTCGGTCAGTTCGGGTACTACGCAAACTTTTTTATTTTTTATTTTATTTTTTTCTATCAAACCGATCGATTTTCGGGTTGGTTTGTGAACCGACGCGACCCGAACCGCCTCGGTTCGGGTTGGCGGTTCACTTTCAAATGCCTAGCCCTAATTCGACCACCACTTCTTTGAAACCACTCTTCCCATTAGTTCCTCTCTTGTAATAGTCAACTTTCAGTACACGCTTCCGAATTTACTCCAAATCAGGAGTTTGTCCTTGTGAGCTTGTTTCTGCAGGCTTCACTCAATCTTGGATGAGGAGCCACTTTCGCTGGCTGAAGCCCTAAATATCCATGTTGTTCTATCCTCTTAGTCAAATTTAATTGGGCAATTTTGTGTGCAAACAATTGTTTATCTCATGTAATAGGATTTTTATAAATCAGAGTCGAGCATGTACAATATAATAGTATATTTCTTTTAGCTCTAAAGAGTGACTTTATGCTTGTTGTCCGTCATTCCGTCATCACTTCTTCTTCATCTCCTCATCTTCTTCTCAATTGAGAAGAAGAGGATGAGGAATTTCGCCCACAAACCTGAGACCTCTACCCATGTCAAACGAGCCTCAACCCGGGGCTCAATGGCCAAGCACAGTGCTCGACCCACTTGGGGCGAGCATAATGCTCAGCCCAATTATGGGACGAGCATGGACTGAGCTATGCTTGGACCCAATTATGGGTAGAGCAAAGTGCTTGGCCCAACCAAGCTCAACCAAGTGTTAGGTCGAGCTGAGGGACTCGGGCCCTT
This sequence comes from Jasminum sambac, assembly GCA_018223645.1. NCBI lineage: Eukaryota > Viridiplantae > Streptophyta > Magnoliopsida > Lamiales > Oleaceae > Jasminum > Jasminum sambac. Next base: position 7,774,670 of record CP073645.1, on the reverse strand, counting down.
AGCCCTACCCATGGCCAAGCTCCCCCACTCCGAAATGGTCCTAGCCCAACTCAAATTGCGCTCCCATACCAAACTTAACCTGCCAACGAAAGACGATCAGCTGTGGGTCACACTTATAACTCCACCAGCACTAGGATTCTAGGGGTAAGCAATTCGACGTAGATGACGACTTCAACTAGAAGACGACTTATACTTCTAGTCAGACTCGTTGGAATTAGAAGCACACCATGAGTCAAATTCTCTACTCTCGTCGGGAGCCAAATCTTACACTTTAATCTAGGTTCCAAGGAAACTTCTAAAAGGCTTGCTTTTCGTCTCGGAAACGTGTCAGAAACCGAAACTCGACGGAAACTCCGTGGAAACGTCTCAGAAATTCCAAGAAAGTTTCCTATTTTCAATGAAATTAGGAAATCTATGGAAACTTGATGGATACTTCACGGAAACTTTAATGAAACTTTTAGGAAATTTGATATCAAAAAATCACAATTTTAAAGATTAAAAAGGTAAATAATTATAATTTATAATTTACCAATAAAATTTAAAGGTTAAAATTTTAAGTATTCTGATCTAAGATTTTGAGTATTACTATATTCTAATAATTATTTTGTGATGACGATGATTTAAAATTTTATTTAGATTGAATTTAAATATTTTTGTTATCTAATTCATATTAAATACTCTTTTGAGGTTAGATATCGAAATTATATAGCAAGACTAATAATTTCTATGTAACATTTCCACGTTTTGAATATAGTTTTAAAAAAAAAGAAGAAGAAGAAAACGTTTCCACATTTCCTGTATTTTTGAAAATTTCATTTCCCCGTCCCCGTTTCGTCTACCGTTTCCGTTTATGTGCAACCGTTTTAAATAAAGAACCCATGATTCATTCGAAGGTACGTTTTCACCTACTATCTCTTTCTTGCTCTTACGTATTTACTCCCGCATAATCCCCTTTTCCCAAGCTTATTCTTGCATTGACAGGGCAACGAGTGACCACTCGCCGCCTTTTTTTTGGGTTCAAGATCCTACGAGAAGAACATTTTTTAGAAAGAAGGAGCTTGTTTGGACCAACATAAGCATCTTTTTTCTACCTCCGAATTTTTGGTAAGAATATTTTCCTAAGAAAAACTATAAATATAGTAGAATATTAATAAAAAGTGGTTTAATGTTTATGTGGATACAACTTGTTATGCTCATAAAGTACATGTTACCTCTATATGAAATGTTATCACTTCTCAAGCTTATTATATAATTTTATTATATGCTAAAATGATGCATTGAATTTTTGGTAAGGTAAAAATTGATTAATTGTTGAAAGTAATATATATATATATATATATATATATATATATATGTGTGTGTGTGTGTGTGTTCCCTCTTTAATTAGTGTAAGTGAATTTCCACAATCAATCTATAATTCAATTCTTTGTTTATGGATTGACCGTTATTGTGGGTCTAAAACAATTGGTGCATGAATAACAATTACCGGGGATTTTGGAATTTGACTTCTTTTACTGATCGGGTCCATCAGATCACCGCCTTTTCCAGATGTTTTAATTTAGACATTCTTTTGTTTTCGACAACTATTTTTTCTCATTTATTTTGTATTCCTCGATTCTAGAAATAAGAAATTGCTTCTCATTTTCGATCAAAACATAGTCGACTATAAAATCATATCTATCCGTAGATTTTTCTGCGGTATCGAATGCACTTAGTGCAGTTCACAAACGGTAGTCAAATATTTTACTTTTATTCATTGAAATTTCTATTTTCCAAATAAATTAGAAGTTGTTTGGACAGACATGCAAAAATTGCTAACTTTGATTAATACTTTTCCACACGCTTGTATGACCAAAACATTGTCTTTAATTTCTCTGGGAAGAATGTTTGGGCCCATTTTGGCCCATTTTAAAGGGTTGGACCAACCCACTCGCGGTTGGTGATTCATGAACGGCCGTCCACTAGGCTTGAAAACACTATTCGACGTTGACTCTTTTGACTTTCAATAAACTTAGTCTCGCCCATTGTGTGTTGCATGGAATTATTTAGATACATCTATAAACAATAATACTAAAAATATTAATCAAAGATAAATGAAAAATTATACATTATAGATACTTAGAACACTGTATTTGAAAAAATATTACAAATTTTGAAATATTTCCATAATAAGAAATCTACTATCGTCACATACAAAGTATCTCCACGCGAATACGGAGACAACTATATTTTCTTGAAAAAACTGTAGAAATAATAATTGAATAACAAAAAAGAAGAATACACAATAATAACTGAACAACAAAAAAGAAGAATACACACAATATAAATATGGAACTGAATATGGTATTACAACTATTTAAAGGGCAACTACAAATTAGATGGAGGGTCGACAATATTTTTGGAATAAAAACATTATAACCTAATTTGTTTTCAAACAAAATGTAAAACACATCTTGTTTTCAATGGTTTTTAAAAAACTTGTTTCCAGATACCCTTTTGCAAATATATATATATATATATATATATAAAGATTTATATATATATATTATATATATATATATATATATATATATATATTAATATTAAGATTTATTAATTTAAATTAAAAAAAAAGATAAATACAAATGTGATATGGGTAGTTATAATTTAGTTTTTTTGGAAAATAACAATTCTAATTGAATTCAAATTTTTAATATTTATCCTAGATCATTGTTTATCACCATGTAAATATAATTTAGAAGATAATAATAATTTTAATAGGCTGCGAAGTAAATGCGGAAAAAGAGACATACGTAATCAAGAAACCACTTTTATAGGCGGCAAAGTAAATGTGGAAAGAAATATATTTAATTAAGAAACCACTTTTATAAACGGCAAAGTAAAAATAGGAAAAGAGACCTATTGGATCAAGATACCAATTTTACCATTATTTATATTAAGATATACATTTGGTGTGAAATCAAAATTCTAAATTTGAAAGACTCATAAAACCCTAATTTGGGTCGAAAACCCCCTTGCAAGTCATAATGAACCATCTTTTGTTAGTATACGGTGACCACTAATTAAAGCCTTTAATGTATAAGTGCAGTCATCATGCAGTCATCATGATCACATTTTGATTGCATTCGTGTACATTTTATTGAACTAGAACCACTTCTAAATTTCTAATAATGAGAAGATATTTCCTTTTATTTCAATAATAATTCATCCAGAAGGATGCTTTTTTGTATATTATTATAGAATAGAATATACCGACCCTTTCCCCATGGACCGCGAAGTCTTTGTGTCCTACCCTCGAAAGTCTAGAGTAAGAAATAGGTAATTAATATCAATGTGAACAACTTTTAAATTAGATATACATATATACTAGATTAGAAGACTGATACCCTCCCTATATGGGGAGGCTCCCCACGCCACATGTCTTTCCCTGATTGGAGGGGGGCCTCAAGTGGGACCCCTCCAATCAGGGGAAGACATGTGGCGTGAGGAGCTTCTTCACATAGGGAGGGGATCAGTTTTATACCAAATTAATCACGATGCTCATAATCTTATATTACAATCTTTCTGTATTGAAAATATTCATTATATTTTAGGTAATCGATATTAATCAACACAAATGCCTGTCTTGCCGATTCAATTGGTTTAGTTAGTAATAATGAAAAAACTATAGATTTTCTGAACTTTTACTATTGTTTTATTGTTTTGAACTTTTTACACGTGGCAAAAGCACGACAAAGGGAAAGACAAAAATGTACTTAATGGAAGTAACTCCAAGAATTCACGTCCCTAGGTGAAGCAAAACATAGCACTTTTGTGCCGTGCCGCAACAAAAAAATGTACTACATAATTTGGCTTGTAAAATCTTTAGCCATATTACTTGTAATTATGGCTTAATTAAGTGCTGCAAGACTTGGATCCAACACGGAGACATGGTCCACTAATGACCGCCCAAAGAGATTAATTTGTTCTATTAATAGTTTATATACTACATACATTTGTTAGTATCAACATGTATATGTATGTAAAAGGATAATCGCGGTATGATTAGTTACACTAATGATAGATAATTATTACTAAGCATTTATCAGTGAGCTCGCAATATTAACAGATGAATTATTAAGATGGCTGTGTCTTTTTTGTTACATCTTACATTCTTGAATATAGATATATTGTCACATTTCTTTCTGCATAGATTGCTTCATTGAATCAAAACAACAAACGTATTCTACATATTATTCAATTAATATTCTTGACTTTGTACATATAAACGACTTTAAATATATTGAACAATCAAGAGAATAAAAAAATTGCGATAGATTTGGATTCAACAATAATGATAGTGTCTTGAGAGGGTATCGCATTTTCACTATTATTATTTCTATCCACACTAGTGATCCCCTCCTCATGTGGGGAGAAATCATTCTCCCTATATATTACGTGTCAGCAGATAAGTTTAACACATCAGTAATGGGACCCAGTTCTTAATTTCTCAAATATATTCATTTGCTGATACATGGTATATGATGAGAATAATTTTTCTCCATATGGGGAGGAGATCACTAGTGTTTCTATCCATGTGAATTAGTGTTTGACTTAGGTACAAATTCACAAAATAATACAGTAGAATCTTAGTTCAAAGCAGAAAGGATTATTAAACGCTGTTGCTACTGCGGGCCGGCTGTCAACTGTCAATTGTCGTTACAAGACAACCATAATCCCAAAGTTAAAAGGTAGGTCAATCTAGGCCCGTCCAGACCCGGCCCGGCCCGTATAACGCCGGCCGCGTAATACTATAAAAAACCAAAACATACTACCATTTCCAAACCCTCAGAATCTGTCTTTCACACCCAAAAAACTCTCTCTCTCTCTCTCTGTCTCTCTCTCTCACACACACACATACCCAAAACCCACGTCCATTTTCTTTATCAAACCGCAAAATTTCTCTCTCCCTCTCTCACACACACAAAAAAAAAAAAACACAGAGAATAAGAAATGTGTCAGCAAACCGTACTTTGCACTTCCGAGTGCAATTCAGACAACATGTTAACCACCTTGATTCCCAAAACCCCAACATCCAACGAGAAACAAAACCAACAAAACCAAACCAAGAAACCCCACAAAAAAACTACTACAATTTCTCTCCTAATTCAAGAATCCAACTCAATTGCCAAAATTGCCCTCCCAATGATCCTAACCGGCCTTCTACTCTACTCCCGCTCTATGATCTCCATGTTATTCCTCGGCCAGCTCGGCAACCTAGACTTAGCCGGAGGCTCCTTAGCCATTGGCTTCGCCAACATCACCGGCTACTCCATCCTCTCCGGCTTAGCCATGGGAATGGAGCCCATTTGTGGACAAGCTTTTGGAGCCAAGAAGTACAAGATTCTTGGACTCACCTTGCAAAAAACAATCCTTTTGCTTATTTTCACGTCGTTACCGATATCGGGTTTGTGGGTCAATGTAAAAAAGATTTTACTTTTATGCGGACAAGATGAATCCATTGCAAGACAAGCTCAAATTTACCTTCTTTATTCACTTCCTGATCTTTTTACCCAATCTTTACTCCACCCTTTAAGAATTTACCTTAGGACACAATCCATAACTTTGCCTCTAACATTTTGTGCATCCTTTTCAATTCTTCTTCACGTACCCATAAATTATCTTCTTGTAACAAGGCTTGGTTTAGGCATTAGGGGTGTGGCTCTAAGTAGTGTTTGGACAAACATCAATCTTGTGGGATCATTAATAATCTACATATTTTTCTCCAAAGTGTACCAGAAAACTTGGGGAGGTTTATCAATGGAATGCTTCAAGGATTGGAAATCATTGCTAAATTTAGCCATCCCGAGTTGCATTTCGGTCTGCCTCGAGTGGTGGTGGTACGAGATAATGATCTTGCTGTGTGGATTACTGTTAAATCCTAAAGCGACAGTCGCTTCAATGGGGATTTTGATACAAACAACCGCATTGATCTACATCTTCCCTTCTTCTCTAAGCTTCAGTGTGTCCACCAGAGTTGGCAATGAACTAGGCGCTGCCCGTCCGGAAAATGCGAAACGTGCGGCCATCGTCGGCCTCTCCGGAAGCTTCTTATTGGGGTTGTCAGCTCTGCTTTTCACAGTATCAGTGAGAAACTATTGGGCTAAACTTTTCACTGATGATAAGGAAATCATTGCATTGACATCCTTAGTTTTACCAATCATAGGACTTTGTGAGCTAGGAAACTGCCCACAAACAACTGGTTGTGGGGTGTTGAGAGGAACAGCTAGGCCTAAAGTTGGAGCCAACATTAATTTAGGATGTTTTTATCTTGTCGGAATGCCGGTGGCAGTGGGGTTAGGGTTCTTCTTGAAGTTTGATTTTGAAGGGCTTTGGCTTGGGCTTTTGGCGGCCCAAGCCTCGTGTATGGTGACAATGATGGTGGTTTTGCTTCTTACTGATTGGGAATTTGAATCCCGAAAAGCCAAAGAATTGACCGGAGCTGCCATTGTTGACGGTGATGAAATTGAGGAAGAGGAGAAACTAATTTCCACTACTGAACAAGATTCGACAGTATAATAATATGAAAACATATAGTATATAATCATATACGTATCATGTATAACCATATATGATATCTACCAACTATATGTAAGTAAAGTAGGATAGAGAGGTAATTTTTTTAATTATTATTATTATTATTATTATTATTATTATTATTATTATTATTAATTTCATTGTAGCCTTGAAGTTTCAAGCGTGCAATTTTGTATTTTGTACTCTACATAGGTAGCATATACTAGAATTATGAAGAATCAGCAGCCACTTTGACTTCAAAATGTAGTAGTAGACAGATAGGTTTGAAAATTTAGTTGTTGGGATTTTGAGTTCTTGTTCCAAGATGGTTCTTGGTGATAAATATTTTCCTCTTCAACATTACCCACCCCCGCCCCCACCCCACCCCAAAAAAAAAAATCAAATTTTATTTTATGGGTTTGTTATTGTGATGTTGGCACTTGGCAGCCCCCCTTAATTTCATGTTTTGTCTTGTTTGACTAGCCTTTGACCCTTTGTTTGTTTAAACTTTTCCTATCAACAAACTAATGTTTATCGAAGTGAAACATTGTCATCAATCTCACAACGCTATTTCTTATTATCTAATCCAACCCAAAACGTTTTTAAAAAATAAAAATTTATCTGCACCAGCTATCAGTTTAGATCGAAAATGTTCAGACGCCGGGCGTTCAGCTGATCGCAGGCGATTTTCTCGTCCGACTCCGTTTGAAATTGAATTTTGTTGGATTATCACGAGACGGAGCTCCAGCAATTTGGAAAAAAATTTGACGCTGCGACCGTGGTGGCCGGTCAAAGATCAGTCAATGTTTTTGGCTAATTTTTAGCAAAAAACATTGACTGATCTTTGACCGGTCACCACGGGTCGCCACGGTATCCAAAATTTATTTTTCAAATTGCTGGAGCTCCGTCTCGTCGTGATGAATCCAACAAAATTTTCGGATTTCAAACTAGCCGGACGAGTGAAAATCGCCGGCGACTCAGAGCTACGGAACGCCCGGGCGTTCTTGAACGTTCCTGCGGTTTAGATTTTTTAAATTCTTAAACTCATCTTATTGCCTACATTCTTGTAATAAAATAGTTTTATATGTATACTTATACTCCCTTCGTCCTAAATATATAGTTCACTTATCCATTATGGTATTACACAAAGATTAAGAATTTTTTGGGAAAAATCAATTATACTACAAAACTTTCCAAGGCGCCCTCATTTAATTTTTCACATATTCCAAAGGTTGACTGACTTAAAGAAAGTCTCCCATTTTACATTTTCTAAAATTAGTTGGGGGCATATTTGTGAATGACAAAAAAAATAAAACATGATACTACTAAATATGAAAGCAAGACTATATATTTAGAACACCCAAAAAAAGCAATGTGGACTATATGTTTGGGAAGGAGGAAGTAACTTTTACCTAATCTGCAAAGAATATATTCCAAAAAATTCTTTTTTGTCCAAAATCAGTATTTTTCAAACCTTAGAGCTTGTTTAATACAAATTTGGCACTTTTTTTTCTATTTTTTAATGGAAAATTTACTTTAACCATAAAGATAAGGAAAATGATCAAATTTCATTAAAAAAACCTCAAAAATAAGGAAAATAACATTATTTTCCAACTTTCAAATTAATCCAATCAAACATCTACAACCATCATTTCCTAAAACCCTTTTTCCGAAATTTATTTACCCGAAAAATATTTTCCTTCTAACCATTTTCCGACTTTGTAATCAAACACACCCTAATAGGTATCGGACATACCCTTAATTCTACCTCACATGACGTGTTGGCAGTTGGCGTAAATTTTAATTTTGTTGAATTTTAGTTTTAACTAAATATGTAAACATTTTAAATGTGGTGCGTTTACTGTAGTGGTAATGGACGGCGACCATCCGTGGGGCGTGTCGGCCGTGGAGACGGTGTTCACTTTCAAATCCAAGTGCAATTGCGAGGTCCATGCGGCGCCCGACAAAATACTATTTTTATATTTTCACCCATAAAATAAAATGAAAATATCGCTGCTTACTGCACTGATGACGTCAGAAGTCATTCAAATGACTGTCGCCTTCTTTGAAACCATCGACTGTTGGCATGTCCATTTCTTCTTTCCCCAAATAGGAAACACCTAAATTAAAACAATAATTTAGCGAATATTTTGAATTGATATATATCATGATGTGTTATACTTTTTATTGGGTGATGAAAATATATTAATATATTTTATCACTTAATATATCTTTTTATCACCTATTAAAGAATTGTCTTTTTTGTTACTTAGCTTGACAATATCAATTTCAAACTGCAATTAAGATTATTAAACTAAAAAACATTCTAATTTTGTTCGTTAATTGCCTCGTGACGCATGACATTGATCAATTATAGAGTCTTGATTTTTTTTTAAATATCAAATTTGTCGAATGATAATTCAGAATTATCGTCACTCAAATATGTCGGGACAATTAATTGTGTGCGACGTTTCTCTGGCATAAATATCTCCAACATCGTCTCTCCTACCTAGTGACGTATATATATATATGTGTGTGTGTATATATATATATATATATATATATATATCATTTCCGCTTGTTTTTCCTAATATGTTCTCTTAATTATATAAATTTGATTGATCTTCAACTTTGTCACCTGGGCCTTGATATACCCTCTATTGTGACAAATTAATCAATTTCAATACAATCAACTGCGGGTGTGTCTACAATTTTAAGGTCACCCCGGACCATGAAAAATGCAAGATCGACACTAAAAGAGTAATTTGAAGTTAAAAATTAGGCGTTGGTCAATATTTTATTTCAAGATATATGTCATTTTAAGTACAAAATCTAAGGCATTCATGATATTTTGAAAATGTCATTAGATTTTTATGAAATATATAAAACTACTCTGATACTGATACTGATACTGTTACTGATACTTCAAAGTTGCAAGAGTCAATGCATACTGAAGAGAGATGTGCATCTTAGAACTTTATGAGGCAAGCATCCGTTATCCATTGTATAAAGGGTTTCTTGATATATCCAAGAGGTTCGATTTCAATGGCATGGCCCCATTAGTTATCTAAAGGCATGTTTGATAGGGAATAATCAAAGGGCGGGTGACCATAAAAAATGGCTACTTTTTATCCTTTCTTAGATGTGTATTAAAATAAATTTGAAATATTTTATTTTCTTTTCTTTTTCTCATACAATGTTACCTATAGTTTACGTATAGTTAACTAAGTGAATACTTACAAAGACAGCACTTGCTTTCTAAAGTGGAGGATGACTCCTGAAAACTAATAGTGCGCAAGCGACGACACACGATGGTTTTCTTGTCAAATTAAGAATGCAATAATCGAGTTAGAGAATTTTAGCATCACAACAATAGGCTTCTCATAAAAGTCACAATTGATGTACTCAGTAGTGTTATCCTTAACTGGTGTTTTATTAGTATTTAGTAATGTGACATTTTAAATTGTACATTACATACAATATTTAAGATTTAAGATGACAAATCAGTTACACTAAGCTAATTGTTATGATCATTGGGGACAAATAAATAACAATAAATAATTGATAAATAGCATTTTTTTTTCATGGAATGTTGTTTTTCTTTCCAGATTCGAATTCTAATTAGTTTTGTCCATTTAACACTTATTACTATTGGGTATTGACTCAAAATTATTTGCCAAGTTAAAGGACTCATGGAGGAATTGCATCTAATTAAATTGTTGGAGTGGAACAAAAAAAAAATGCATTAGAGTGCAAGAAAAAGAAAGAATTTAATTAGGAAATTTTGTGAATTTTCCTTATCATGAGTGAGGGAACTTGGAAAGGAAGAAACTTGAGGGTTATATAAATACATGCATGTAGAGAGAGGCAAAGAATATAGAAGCGACAAAAAACGTGAGGCAGTGAAAATTATATTGGAGAGAGAGAGAAAGAGAGAAAAATAAGGCTCCTGCCTTTGGGTATGCGCATGGCGCATGAGGGTCTGCTTTTAGGTACATCTTTTGTCGAGGCAAATTACACATGGGTAGTAGTTGAGTAGTATCGTTTACCATGGTGAATTGCGTCGTCAGTGGTGCTATTGAAGAAAATTAGACAGATCGAAAGAAGATGGTACAAACGCTGGTGTTGTGTACGTTGTTCTTTGACTACTATAATTTTGTTAGGGAGAGAAATAGATTGTGTGGAGAAGCCGAGTGAGTGAGGAAAAATTGTACGAGAGTTTTTTTTATCAATAAATGTGTTCTTCTCGTATGGTTGTCGACGGTCAGTTGAGCCACATTAATTATTGTGTTCTTTATTTTCTCCTCTCTTTCGTATTGTTTTTCGCTACGTGAATTTTGGTGGGGAAGTCTGTTTTATTTCCCAACAATTACAAGCTTATCAAGATTATAAATTTTTATCGGAGTGATTCATGGGAAGGAGTGCTGCGGATAATATAATGAGATCATTGAATCAAATTGAGAGTAGCAACTAAATCCTATCCACGAGTGGGCCAAAAGGATTAAAACGAAGTATAAAAATAAATGTTTCAAAAAGTAATAAAAAAAGTTAAAAAATAACGAAATGAAGACACGTTGTTTCTAAGGATAACAATACTAGCTAATTGTGTAATTAATTGTACAATCATTTAATTACTAACCGTAGAGTAGACCTGGCCATGGTTCGTGAACCTACGGTTTTGGTTCACGAATTCGTAACCGGAGTGAACAGGCGGTTCATGGTTTTAAAAAAAAATTAATTACTTTCCCATGTAGGTTTTTAACCGCAGGTTCAACGGTTTTTTTTACACCCTAATCCTCACAAACAAAATGTAGTATAATAATAATAATAATAATAATAATAATAATAATAATAATAATAATAATAATAATAATAATTGAAATTGTAAAAATTGTATGTAGAAATTTATGAATTACAAAATATAAGCAAATGTAAGTATGTAATATAACTAGCTTGAGAGTTGAGAGAATGGGATTTGACAGATTGAGATTTGAGAATTATGTGAAGAAAAAATAAAGAGGAAAGCGGCTATTTATAGATAAAAAAATTAAAGGAAAAAAATAAATTTCCAATTCTGATTCGAGAAATAATTGAATCGGCACGGAACCGGTTCCATGCCGCCTGGAACACGTTTGATCAGTAATCAGCCGAGTTTTATTGGGCCAATTCTGTGCTTGAACCGATTCAGTGGTCGAGTCTACTGTAGAGGGGTTTTCTCTGTGGAAAGGAAAAATAAAATGACTGTCCGTTTTCATTTTCTTCAAAAAATAATTTTTTTATCCAATCCACTCAAAAACTTTTCAATCTTCTTGATTTCCCTACTATCACTAGTACAGATTAGATATTGGGCATCGCACATTGGGTGGCGTTTTTTTTTTAAAACGCCACCCCAACAAATAAAAGAAAAAAAAAGAAAATTTTGAATTCGGGTGGCGGTTGTCTTCACAACCGCCACCCAAATTAAAAAAAAAATAATTAAAATCGGGTGGCGGTTGCGATGACAACCGCCACCCGAAATTAAAAAAATTTTACGGGTAGCGGTTGTTTGCATCATAACCGCCACCATACATTTAAAAAAAATAAAAATAAATATTCAAACACGGGTGGCGGTTTCTCAAAGAAATCGCCACCGTTGAGAAACCGCCACCCGTTGTAAATAAGAGGTGGCGGTTCTTTTATGAACCGCCACCCAATTGCTTATTAGCTCACCAGCAGCTCCCTTCGCCAGATCGAAGACATAGCAATTAATTGAAGCTGAAGACGATCGACGACGGCGAGAAACACTCGACATTTCTCACTCGAAAATCATAAATATTGCAGCTAATTCTTCGTGAGTTCGGCCACCATTGAAGTGAGGTAATATTTCTCTATCTATTTAACCAAGAAATTTCTTTCTTTCTAAGTTAGAATTTAAGATTCCAAATTCTAGGTATTTACTTGGAAATGGGCACGGATTTGGTCAATTTCTTGGTTTTTTGAAGACAAGATTTGAAGAGAGCTTGTCATCTCCTATCAATTGGTGACGTTTTTTCATTTTTGATGTTAGAAAATACCAATCCCCATTTGTAGCTAGATTTTTTTGGTGTAATTGTTGATTTTTCATTTTTTGGGCATATTTTAATATATGTATGTGCATTGTGATATATATGTCAAATTTGGGGATTATTGTTTGTTAATTACTGTATAGATATATTATGTGTTTTTCCCCCAAATTTTCTTAATATTTGTTTTAATGTATATGTATGTGGGATTTATCTAGTATGGTTTTAGTTAGATGTATTTATTTAGTTAGATTATTTAGTATTAGTTAAATAAGTGATAAGTAATTTTGGATGAATTAATAGTTAATATAGTTATTAAAATTATTATTTTACGGAATAATAATGGCTACCTTTAATTTTTTGAAATGATCCCAATTTACTCTTCTACATAGAGAAACTAATGCGTACAATATTTATAAATTATGTTGAATTATATTTCAATATGTAGTAAATAAATAAATATTACTTTTAAATAAATATAATTTAGTAAAATAGTAGTTTGAGAATAATATTTCAAGAAAATTAAATAAATTAGTTTGGAAAAAATTTATATAAATATATTTTATTTATTCATGAAATAAATCTTATTTTTGGATATGTCCCTAATTTAATCTTCTACATATGATACAATAATGCATGCAATATTTATAAATTATATTGAACTATATACATGTCAATATGTTATAATAAATAAATAAATATTGCTTTTATATAAATACAATTTATTAAAAAATAGTTTGGGACTTATATTTCAACAAAATAAAGTAGTTTAGAAATAAATTAATATAAAAATAATTTATTTATCAAATAAATATTACTTTTTTATGTGTCCCTAGTTTAATCTCATACATATAATAAAGTAATGAATACAATATTTATAAATTATGTTGAACTGTATTTAAATATGTAATAACCATAAGCAATATTAGGTTTACATAAATATATATATATTTATATATATATATTTATTTATTTATTTATTTATATATATATATGTAAATATATATACAGAACTTATTAAAAAAGTAGTTTGCAGGAATATTTAGTATTTCAAATAAATTAACATTAATTTTGTAGTAATATGATCAATTAGCGCAAGGACGAAAAGTGTTATATAATATCATTTTAGTATATTCATTTTAATAGTTTTGTGGTATAAATGCATCAAATTATCGAATTATTTCTCTATCCTTTCGTTATAACGGATCTTATTATATTACACCGCACTTCATTTGCATTGAGCTTAGAAAACCGTTTGAAGATAATCTTGTATGTCATTAACTGTGATCAAATTGTTGCACAGTTTAAGATGTACAAGATTATTTTTGAATTCTCCCAGTGGAGAGTTTGTCATCGATCTGCGTATGTCGGATTGTGTTAGATTTAATTTTTTGTGTGGACGGTTTTGTATTTATGTGAATTTTAGTAGTATCCCTATTCGTTCTCCGGGTGTGGATTACGTTTTACGTGAATTACACACTTAGGAGAACTAAAGGGAGATGCTGCCGAAATTTACAATAAAATACAATGCCGGTTCTATACAAAAAAATAACACAGTTTGATATTACGTAAAGATGACGAATGGACCGGAGTTGGATGTATGGGAATCCTACTTCTCTTGAATATATAAAAGGAGTAATTGAGTTTTTGAAATGTGCCGAGGAGGATAAACTAAAGTATAACAAGGATAAGATTGTATGTCCCTGTTCAGTTTGCAATAATACAATTGGTTTTGACACCGTTGCGGAAGTAAGAAACCATCTATTTAAAAATGGGTTTAAGTTGGGTTACACATGTTGGTTTTGGCATGGTGAGAAAATAGTGTGTAGTACAAGCAGTGGTGGCACCGGTTCATACTTGCGTAATGAACATCGGTTGGGCAGTGACAGCGATGGTCATGCGGAAAATGTAGAGACGAATGTGGAACACGATCGGTTTGATGAAATGTTACGTGATGCGCAAGATGACTTCGTTGATAGGCCACATGAGTTCGATAAACTGTTCGCAGATTCTGAAAAACCTTTATATCCTGGTTGTCTAAAATACAACAAATTATCATCTGTGTTTAGTTTCTTACATTTGAAAGCGAAAAGTGCGTGGAGTGATTGAAGTTTCACGGCACTATTAGAGCTTTTAGTAGATATGCTTCCGGATGACAATGAGTTGCCTAACTCAACGTACAAGGCGAAAAAGATGTTATGCCCATTGGGTATGGAGATTGAGAAGATAGACTCTTGTCCAAATGATTGTGTACTATATCGGAAAGAGTATCGGCAATTGCAAGCGTGTCCGAAGTGTGGGGTACCGAGGTATAAGAGAAGCAATCGCAACGGTTATGGCGGGGGTAAGAATGGTTCTCCAGCTAAAGTGTTATGGTATTTGCCTGTGATTCCAAGGCTTAAACGATTGTTTGCAAATGCAAACGATGTAGTAAAATTGTTGTGGCATGCAACAGAGAGGAAAAAAGATGGTAAATTAAGACATCTTGCTGATTCACCTAAATGGTGCAATTTCAACAGGAGATTTCGTGATTTCGGAAATGAAGATCGGAACCTCCGGTTAGGATTATGCACAGATGGAATGAATCCCCATGGCGATATGAGCAGTCGACATAGCACTTGGCCGGTGCTTTTGGTGATCTATAACCTCCCTCCCTGACTGTCTATGAAGCGTAAATACATGATGATGTCCTTGCTAATCTCAGGCCCAAGACAGCCGGGAAATGATATCGATGTGTACTTAACTCCGTTAATTGATGATCTAAGATTGCTGTGGGATGACGGTGTAGAGGTATTTGATGCTAATCGTCGAGAGAATTTCAATCTATGCGCAATGCTATTCTGCACCATAAATGATCTCCCTACTTTTGGTAACTTATCCGGTTACACGATTAAGGATGGTAAGACATGTCCCGTGTGTGAAGATGCAACCTTTAGCCATTATTTGGGCAATTGTAAGAAAAATGTGTACATGGATCATAGGGCTTTTCTTCCTAAAAATCATAAATATCGAAAAAATAAAGAGGATTTCAATGGGCAAACTGAGAATCGAGTCGCACGATTGCCGTTGTCTGGGGAAGAGTTGTTTGAAAGAGTTAAAGACATTTCAATTCAATTTGGCAAGACTTCTAAGCCGACTAGAAAGAGTATATGGAAGAAGAGATCGATCTTTTGGGATTTACCGCACTGGAAGTACTTAGAGGTGCAACATTGTATTGACTTCATGCACGTAGAAAAGAATGTTTGTGATAGTATCATCGGGACATTGTTAAACATTCCAGGAAAGACAAAAGATTCTTTCAGTGCTAGAAAAGACATGGTGGAATCAGGAATACGGCCTGAGTTAGCGCCTATTGAAGAGTTAGGGAAGCGTCCATTCTTACCAGCAGCGTGCTACACATTATCTAAAAGGGAGAAACAAAAATTTTGTGAATGCTTGAAAGGTTTGAAGGTTACATCCGGATATTCATCAAACATCAGCCGATTGGTGTCGATGAAGGACTTGAAATTGGTTGGGATGAAATCTCACGATTGTCATGCTATTACAACCGCCACCTAAACATTTTTAAAAATAATTACAAGGAATATCGGGTGGCGGTTGTTTAGTTACAACCGCCACCCCAACAGATTAAAAAAAAAATATTGATTTCGGGTGGCGGTTTATGTGTTACAACCGCCACCCGAGATATTAATAGCATAAACAGTATATATATTGGGTGGCGGTTGTTTTATTACAACCGCCACCCGAAATTACTAAATTAAAAAAAAATATTGGGTGGCGGTTTTTTAACCGACACCCAAAATATACTTTGGGTGTCGGGGCTTTGGGTGGCGGTCAAAGAACCGCCACCCGAGTCATAAAACAACTGCCACCACATGATCATTCTGTACTAGTGTATATTAAAGAGTCATGGGTCATATTATTGTTCCGAGGGGCATGTGCTCTATTATTATTATTATTATTATTATTATTATTATTATTATTATTATTATTATTTTGTTCTCCCAATGATGTATATCCCAGTTATCACTATCACTAATATATACAATGGTGGATGATTGTAAATTTTTTATTTTTCCATTTTACCCCTATATATGTTTTATAATTACTAATTCACCCTCAACTCATTAATTGAAAAAAAAAATTTATTTTCCTTTGATTTTCTTTCTTATTTTTTTCCTTTTTACTCTAGCTCTCATGTTTTTCTTTGGAAAATCGACATCATAGTTAAGTGAAAAGTATGAAGTATAGATTTGAATCAAAGGTTTCAATTTGAAGTATAATACAAGCTTACTTTCAAGAGCTAATGATAAGCATACAATTTTTCGTAAGCATCAAAGACAACATGTAAAAGTTAGCTTTCATGTCTTGCAGTTTCCAAAAAAAAAAAAAAAAAAAAGACAGTCCTTCATGCTTCCTAAATTAAGTCCAAATTGTATTTGTAGTTTATCAATTTAGTCCTTCAGATTTATTTTAATATTTCTATTTTTATTTTAATATCCCTACTTTAATTGATGTTTACTTATTTAAATTATTTTTATTAATTTGAGTTTCCTTTATCAATCTCGACTTCATGAAAAATATTAGTATTTTAAAAAAAACCATATATCATTAATATTTTATATAACACGTGCAACGCATGTGCTTACTACTAGTAGTTATATAAAAGGAGTGAACCTCCTAAGAAAATGTGTCAAAACTCATATGCTATTCACTAATTATATTATGTGCTCACTTTTACACAATCGCTTTTTGAACTAAAATAACCATTTATCCAACTAATAAATACGTGTTTAAATGTCCTAAATAATAATTTAATTTTTTTAAATGGACAATCTCTTATTTATTAATTACATACATGTCACGCTAATAATACACAAAACTCAACAAACGTGCTTTGCACGTGTTTTCGCCAGGAAACCATCACTAAAAGCGGTACATTATTAATATATATATACAAATTTGCAGGGAGATAATAATGGTGCGTCAATTTTTTGTGGAGTAATGGTATATTGATAGTAATATAAAATCCCAAAAAATTTTGCCAGATCATATAATTATCAATCAAAATTGTACAAATATCAAATTTTTATTACTCTGCAAGACTACAAATTATAATACTTCACTTAATTTAGTTAATTAAAGATTCTTTGGTTTCCAACTTCTAGAAAAGTCGACAGAGAACGATTTAAAGTTCTCCACCGAACAAAACAAATAGATTGGCACTACGGAAAGTAGTCAATATATACAAAAATACACGCATGCACTCGCTTCCTCTGGTGGAGACAAAGCGGCGCCGTCATTTGATTTTTACATTTTTTACTTTCCTTATAAATTTAGGTTTAGTATAATATGCGTGCTTGATAGAAATTACAGAAAAAAGTTGGTTTTAAAATGTGTAGTTAAAAATAACATATGGAGAAAATATAACATGTTATGAATAATAATTGAAGTGTTATGAATAATTGAGAATAATTTGGTGGTTATGAATTATGAGGAATAATTTGATGGAGGAATAATTTGGTGGAGGAATAATTTGGTAAAAGATGTAATTATTATATGTGAATGACTATTATACCCTTGATGAAATTATGTAATTACGATTGTGCCATTCGAAGTTTTCCTATAAATAGGGCTTCAGTTATTAATGAAATTCATTCCTGAGAATTCCTTCGAATTCATTCTCTCTAAATTCTCTCTATTGTTTCTATACTTTTATAACATAACAAAAATTATTAAATTAATAAAATACGTCATCAAAAGTAATAGTAGAAAAAAATAATTTGTTTGAAAAACTTGTATCAAGCAAGCTCTTAGTTTACTAACCCTCTACTTACTCCCTCTGTCCCACAAACATAGTTCATTGTTTTTTTTTTATCCGTCAAAAATTATAGTCAACTTTCCATTTGACATAAAATATGTAGTTAAAAATAAAATATCAATAAAATATTAAAAAAATAATTAAATCAATATAATACGTCATTAAAAATAATGGTAGAAAAAAAATGGTTTTTTGAAAAACTTGTATCAATCAAGCTCTTAATTTACTAACCCTATACTTACTCCCTATGTCCCATAAATATAGTCTACTATTCTTTTTTCATCCGCCCGAAATTATAGTCAACTTTCCATTTGACCTTTTTTTTATGTACTGCTCTTTAATATGCATTGTTATTGGCAAACACAATAACTAAAGTTGAATATGAAATCAAAGAAAAGATATATTTGTAATTTTTTCACAAATATTACTTATTTAATAATATTAATTGAACTTTCTTAAACATTATAAAAATAAAAAATTGACTATCTTTATGGGACAAAGACGGTGTTCTATGACATGGAATTCAAATATGGGTACCTAATATTATAATGTTTGACAACATTAATTGTCCTTTTGTATGCATTAGTAAAATAAATGTTGTTTGTAGATTTCTTTATTAGCTTCTTCATTTTTGAACTACACCTCTACAAGGTGAAGATCTGATGCCCACCGAGTACCTTATGGTGCCTATACTCCAAAAATAAAAAATAAAAATTTCATGTGTCCCTCCTCTCATGAGGGAACAGTTATGTATTATTCATCTAATTTAATATAGATACTAAAAGAAATTTTAACGCTGGCGTGGCGTCATGAAATCGCACCACGTCGGCGTGGACAAGGCAATTATATTGCCAATATTGGCAACAAAATGCCACCGCACCTCTATAAGAAGATTATAGGATTATTTTTCACTTCAAAAAAGCTTTGTAAGATAAGCTATAACTGTTTGCTTTGGAAAAGTTTTTGAACAATAATGTAAAGTATTTTTCGAAAAAGAAACAATATCATATCAATAAAACGACTTGTTGAAAATGACATTAGAAGTACAATAATTAGTAAAAGATCCATACAACACAGGCTAGCTAGGAAAGAGACCTAATTTGTGCCTAGCTCTATCCTTAAGAAACATTTATGATATTTTTGGAGTACATAATATTCCTATTAAATTATGTCAATTTTAACTGTATATATACACATAAAAGGTTCATAATATTTATTTAATTATATTCTCTTATATATAGGTGACAAATATTTATCGAACAAAATGATCGAATATTTTGCATGACCTTGAAATTAATTAGTAGAATTTTTTCTCCGTCCTTGGATTTGGTGTTAATAAAGAGGATATATTCTGTTGGAATCTCTGAGACACCAAGTCCAAGAAAAATTCCTCTATTTTGCAGAAAATTTTGACATATTTAAAGCAAACCTTATCCTTATAAGGGATAAGATGCATGGAATTAGGTAAATCTCGTGTTAATGAAAATGACATTCTTAAGTAATTATGACATTGTTTATATATGCCACATTGGTTTTATCCCTTTCTATTACCATTAGCAAGAGATTTCATCTTACGTGTCTATGGTATCCTATGTTTATCTCTCGTCTATAAAACATTAGTTGCTAGTTATATTATAAAAAAAAACTCATTCACACCTTTGTTTAAACAAATGACTTTTTCAATTTACGCGTGTTACATTTTTTTCATATTTTTATTTTGTGTCGTTTATATTTGTACCCACTTAATTTTTATTTATTTATTTTTATACATATACCCATTTAAACTTATAACAGTTTAAAACTTAGATTTAATAATTTAGTCAAGCTTTACACTTTTTAAAATACTAATTACGAATTCAAACTAGTTTATTTATACATTTCAAAAGAATTAAAAAGTAATGACAATTTATTTACTATTTATTTTTTTAGTTATCATCACATTATGTCAATTTCTACTTTAGTCAAGCTTTACACTTTTAAAATACTAATTACGGAATTCAAACTAGTTTATTTATACATTTCAAAAGAATTAAAAAGCAATGAAAATTTATTTACTATTTATTTTTTTAGTTATCATCACATTATGTCAATTTCTACTTTAGTTATTATGTTCATTGACATTTTTCGTCAATTTTATCCTCAAACCGTCAATTGAACAGACACCATCCATAGGTTCAACTGCTAAAGAGCATCCATCTCATTTCACGTGACAAACGTACGGTGTACCTTGACCAGGAAGTCCGGTTTTGTTGGGCTAAAGGGCCGGAAAAGTAGGTTTGAAGATGACATGAAAACGGGCCCAAAGGGTAATGATATGAAAATGGGCCCAATGGTTAATCATAATCTCTCTAAATTCATATGAATTTATTCGAAGTCGACATTTCAAAATTGTATGTTCCATAAAGAACTTGAAATGATGATTTTTGAGAGCCAGCTGTCTTTATCTGAAAGAATGGACATCGACTTGTCTTTCAATAATGGGCCAGTGGAGTAATGGACTGGCCGAGGGTCCCTAACTGGACTTCATTTGAGTCTTTTGAGATGAATGAATGTCCTTGACAGTGATAATTTTTACCCTTTTTTTTTTCAAAATGAGGCTTTAGAATTATTCTTATTATTTTATTATTATTATAATATATTTTTGAATCTTACACTCTCAAGCAAAGAATTTGGAAAAGTACAGTCCTTACAATTGCAAGGATCAAATTTGCGATTGCCGAAGTCTGGCCTAGGTGACACCCATGTTTCTCTTGGGTGATGCGGTGCCCAAGTTATCTATGTGATAGCATCGTGTAAATCTTGTTTACAATGTTCCCAAGTGAATAAGGATTAGACTTGGGATCGCTTAAGTCTGGCCTCTTGTTGCTTAAGTGTGGCCTAGGTGACACCCATGTTTTTCTTGGGAGATGCAGTGCCCATGTTGTTTATGTGATCCATCGCGTAAATCATGTTTATGCTAATTTTTTTATCGCTAGTTCTTTTTGTTTTTTTAATTTTAAATGTAAAGTAGGATATTTGTGAAAGTATACCTACTTTGCTTTCTTTTTTCTTTTTTAATTTCCGTGCTTGGGTGAGTCGGTCGGGGGGGGCGGCTTTGATTTCACCAGGCCGAAGTGTTCCTATCTGAATTTTTATTTTATAGTAAATAATTTTTATTTGTGATTCTTTTTTTATTTATGTGGTTGGGTGGGTCGCCCGGGGGGGGGGGGGGGGTTGATTTCTCTAGGCCGATGTGTTCCTATCTGAATTTTTATTTTAGAGTAAATAATTTTACGGCTCATTTAGATTTAACAATTTCAAGTGACGCAATTTATGTGTAATATTTTCGTCGGCATGAAGAAGTAGTTAAAGAGTAAAGTACATGTGTATATTTTCATCACCAATAAAGAACTATTATGTGAGTTTTGTTATAAAAGTATAGAAACAATAGAGAGAATTTAGAGAGAATGAATTCTAAGGAATTCTCAGGAATCAATTTCATTAATAACTGAAGCCCTATTTATAGGAAAATTTGAATTAAGACAATCGTAATTACATAATTTCATCAAGGGTATAATAGTCATTCACATATAATAATTACATCTTTTACCAAATTATTCCTCCACCAAATTATTCCTCATAATTCATAACCACCAAATTATTCTCAATTATTCATAACACCTAATAATTATTCTTCAATTATTATTCATAACACTCCCTTGAATGACTATTAATACAAATGTCTTCCTGACTCGCTTGGAGAAAAACCCAAGAGGGAAAAAACTTCCAAACCGATTGCAGGATAGCTTGGAGTGGTTATATATCGCTTCATCAAAACATTGCCCCCGATGTCTATTAGCGGCATATGAGTATTCACGCTTTGCCTCGTTAAAACCTTTGTCAAGAAAACCCGGTGGGAAAAAACTTGATCAAGGAAAAGAGTACAATGCTCCGCTTGATTTCATATCTTGAGAATCGATATCTTTACTACGGTAAATGATTTCAATATCATCATCGCTTTGGATCTAAAGTATTAGCTCCATTATAACTTGATCCAATAGATACATCTGTATCAATTTCTCCTATCGTTCTCAATATACCATGAATATGCCTCGTTAAAACCTTATTAGGAAAAACCCAGTGGGAAAAACCCTAATGAAGGAAAAAGAGTACATTATTCATGTGAATACGCCTTTAAAGTTGCCTCATTAAAAACCTTGCTAGGAAAACCCAATGGGATAAAACCTCACTAAGGGAAAAGAGTGCAACTCGTATTTTATACAATTATGCTGCAAGCATTTCAAAATCTTTCATACATTTGTATGAGTATCATATACATTGGTTTTATACTCTTTGTTCATTTAGAGTGCATCAATTTTCGTACACAACTACAAAACATTCACCATGAATACATGTCTCCAAACACACAATTTAAAGCATATAAATTCATCGTAAAAACATGTAAACATATAAGTAAACCTTCATAACTAATTAACACTTAAAATATATCATTTAACATTTAATACTCACTTAATAGGTTATTTCATTCCCAGGGGTTTAGCTCACCCTTTAGGGTACTCATAAACACGGGTTTAGCTCATCCGATCCTTTAATTTCCTTTTCGGTACTACACACACGATCGGTAATTTAACTTTCATGAGCATGCAACATATAATGACCACCATGCTTATCTTTAAACTTGAGCACTAGTCATCATCATTTCATCATCTCATAAGTTAAGGATTTCACATTCACCATTTATCATCTTCAATATATCTCAATATTTTCATTATCATTGATCATATGTAGCGCTACATTTTCATATCGTGTCGACACATTTCAATTTCATTTCTTTCCCCATATCGACATAACTTATCGAGATATCTCATTATCAATCCTCTTGTAGGATTACACAATATAGTTATGTCTATATACTCTTCAAGAGCATATGCCTCCGTTATTAAGACCATCTTTTATAATTTGCTTTGATATATATGATTGGGGAAATATCAACGCTTTTGGCGTGCTAACTTATCAAAGCATCGTAGCTGATATATGTGATTGTTCATAGCCTTTCATGCATCTTTGAACTTCAAGTTCGTATTTCAATTTCGAGGATATAACATGATGTATTTCACATATTATTTTCAACCTTTAATACTCCCCCTCATGTTGAGAAAATTTAGAACACCAAAACTCATACAGTTGGTATGATTTTAATCATATATGTTCTCATCATTTAACCTTAATATGGGAATTTAGACCGTTTGCATTCTATTCTCGATATCGGCAATTTATTTGAGGACTTTAAATAATTTGCCATATAATATCCCACTTGTATGCGCATACTCAATCCTTCAGGGATTTATTCAAGTATTGGGATATACATTTACTAGCTTTATCATTAAATTTGGAAATCATGCTCATACCGTGAGCAAATATTTAAATAAATTTCAAATTTCGAATCATATACACATGTGACTATCTAGTGGATCCATATCATAATATCTAGTAGTCCACATGGAGGATGAGTGGGCCCATACTTCTCATCCTTTATTCCAGATATATTTGGGATTTATTCCCAATATTGGCTAGTAATGATTTCATCATTTATCGAGAACAATCATTGAAGAATTCTTTTAATTCTTCACTTGAAATATTGATTTCAATAATTATTTAAACCGGGATGGTCAGTCCGGTTTGCAAACGAGTATTATTGAACTTCTAGTTCAGTAAATTCTTATATCGATTTCACTAGTATCTGTATAGTGCTCAACATGATTTATCATAGAAATAATTCATCGACATATTCCATCATCTTTTGGTGACATTATTGTCTACCACTATTCAAACACGGAGTTACAGCTCATACGCATCACATCCGGCTATTATTTAATTCCGAAATCGTAGCTCTTACGCTTCATATTATTTATTTAAAATCGGAGTCTTATTTCATACGCATCGTATTATTCTATAAATAAATCATCAAAATTATTGCAAAATTCATCCTAACAAGGGTCTATACATTATAATGGATCATATGCTCTCAAATCTTCGAAAATACTATCCATCACTACCGATTAAAATCCTAAAAAGGATTTATCGAGGTAGGCTGGAAAGATTAAGGATGCTAATGAATAAGGGTATCCCGCAAGATATCCGATGCTTGATTGAAGCAAAGGTTCGATTATCTGGTGAGGTTTCAATTCCTTCTAAATACATGCCTGGTATGGGTAAAAGTAGTTTTTCAAAGAAACGGAGAGCAAAAAGATTAGGAGGATGCTACAAGTGTGCTCGATGGACATGTGACACTCGATGTAAATCTGGGGTACTTGTCCGTAAACCGAGAAGATAAAATAGCATTCATTAAGGATGGATTGAGTAAGGAGCCTTTGGATGATATTCAACAGGCTCTTGAGACACATCTTAGTGGACACGTACAGGGTGAGCTAATGGCCTTATGGGCCAAATTCAAAGATCAACAAACGCGTTACAGTCTTGAAAAACTTACTTTAGAAGATCCTGTTTGTAAATTTAGTAGAAAATTTTAGTATAATAATTTTCTCATATTAATATAAGGAAGCTCGGTGTAATAACGAAGATCAATGTTTTTCTTGTAATTGTAAATATTGTTTTTCGATTTTAAGATATATAGATGTATATATATATTATTTTTCAATCACCGACAAATATATGCCATTTTCACTTAAAATTTTTTTTTCTGCATTTTTTCTCTTTCATATTTGTCAAAAAGAAAATAGTACACTCAATTATTGGTTTGAAAATTTTTCTTTAAATAGAGGGATTCATATATCTCTCATGTTGAAAATATAGTGCAAAAAGAGAGATAGGAGTAGAGATGGATGTGGAGATTTTAGAATCATCTCATACAAGTCAGCTTTTACCTCGCCATATTAAAACCGTATATATTCTTGGTGGATCTAAACTGGTAGGCCATATCCAATATGTGGATATGGCAAACCGACTCGTAAAAGAGTTAGGAAGACAAGAAATCAATATACTATATGGAGGAACCAACAACAAACTTTTAGCTAGACTTATAATGGCTGCACCATCATGGAGAATAAGAGTTTCGAGTGTAATACCTTTTCATCTAGTTGGATCTAATACTCGAATTGGAGCCAGTTCTACCATGGGTCCAGCAGGGTTGGGGCTACAAGCGCAATCCATCCACAACTGCATGATGTATATGATGAATAATAGTGATGCTTTCATTGTCCTTCCAGGCGGCTACAACACACTGGAGGAAATATTCAATATAGCCTCGTTGGCACAGTGAAACTTTCATGTCAAACCAATAGGTTTGTTGAATATTAATAATTTCTTTGATGGCTTACTAGCGTTTCTAGATCAGGGTGTAAATAATAAGTTTATCTCTCATTCAGCGAGAAAAATACTTATCTCTCGCTAGTACCGTTGATGAACTACTCATCAAATTTCATGCATATGTTCAAGAATCTTGGAAGCCCAGTCCGTCCCACAGCATCATCGTGTCAAGCTTAAAAAGAAATTCGGATCCTTTAAATATTTCATTATGAATCCTAATGTTGATGGTGGCGAGTTACTGAGTATTTATACTCTCGAGACGCATCCCTCATTTATGGATTCAGTATGTATTTTCTTTTTGCATTTCTATATTTTCGAGTGTTTAATGCCATCTTTTGATATTCTCAATATGTTCCACTTCGGCTGTTTTGTACTTCTTCTGGAGTAATAATAATAATATCATATTGGCTTTATTCAAATACAGAAATCTAGTGATTTTGCTTCTTCAAGAGCATTTTATTCTCATATTAATACAATCTCATATCATCGATGAGATTACTTCATATAATCTCTCCATGCTATATATTTTCTTTGATTTATCAACATGGGATCTATTGAGCATTTTATGTTCATCTATTTATCTAATGGTGACTTCAAGTACCACTTGTTCAATTTTCTCCATTAATATTCGGTATATATGGGGAAGTAATTTTATTCTCATCGTCTACTACTTCGAGAGTATGATTAGAATATTTGATCAACTACTTCTTCTGGAGTAGGATTCGTTATAACCAATCGTGTAGTATAACCCACCACATTGAAAATATGCACACCAATCGTGTAGTATTACCCACCACATTGGAAATATACTCAAACTATAAAGTGCATAAATTTAAATTGCAGAAATTAAATTTCCTCCAATAGGTGGCCGAACCTACCTTATGGGAATTATTACAATAAATATAAATTTACGGAATTTAAATAGCAAGAATTAAATTGCATAATATTTAACTACTTCTTCAGAGTAGGATGCTTAGTAGAAGGTATTACCCATCACTTAGCATATAAAGTAATGTAAATATATAAAACCTTCCGCTTTAGTGACTGCTTGAACCCATCATCAAGTAGGAGGTATTGCAAGAATTAAATTGCAAAGAAATAAAGTGCGAGAATTAAATATTGAACTGCTTCTACGGGAGCAAATTTGTTCTTCTAGAACAAATGCTTATTACTTCTACAAGAGCACACTTATCCTTCTAGAATAAGTACATTATGTAATTGAACTCTTCGGGAGTTAAAATAATATTCCGATCTTTTAACTCAAATGGACTTCAAGCCATTTTATATAATCAATGGATTTAGAATTTCTTCATGAATATTCTATCCATTTTTCACTGTCGTCAAAATTAGGTCGGTTTTACCCTAAGGGTAAAATTGTCCATTCCAATTCGTAAAGGTAAAATTGTCAAAAATATTTTATCAATATTTTACGATTGGAAAATTATCTCCTTTCTACTTCAATTTATCAATATCAAAATATTCAAGGACTATTTTGTAACTTTTTCAAAAGTTAGTGTACTGATTTGTAAATTTTGAAAGTTTGATAATAACATATTTCAAAACGAGTTATTACCCTATCAATGTTGGTGTCAAATCGAAGCTCTCGTTAAATCGAGTATAATGGAGTCGAGAAAATTTGATTTTGATAACGTATGCTCCTTATATCTCGAGAAAACGAATATTATAGTTTAATATATTATTATATTATAAAGTAATATAATATATATACCTTTTCCTTTTTCTTAGGCAGAAGCAATTGAACATGCACGTATTTCCTCCATTTGCCAATTCTTGAATTGCCCAAAACTCTTTGTCTCTGCATAAATGTTTTCTGTGAGTGATTGGGAAGATAGAGAGAGTGAGACGTGAGAAAGTGGGGAAAAAAATAAGAGAGAAAAGAAAGATAAGTATTGATTGGAGATGAATTAGGTTATTTATAATAATTCGGTTTCTGATACAGAAGATCATCTATAAGATGCAACTGTAGAGCATACTCCCTTCATATTACTCAAAAAGGTTAGAGACTCGTGCTGATAACGTGTTATAAAAGTATAGAAACAATAGAGAGAATTTAGAGAGAATGAATTCTAAAGAATTCTCAGAATCAATTTCATTAATAAACTGAAACCCTATTTATAGGAAAACTTCGAATGGCACAATCGTAATTACATAATTTCATCAAGGGTATAATAGTCATTCACATATAATAATTACATCTTTTACCAAATTATTCCTCCACCAAATTATTCCTCATAATTCATAACCACAAAATTATTCTCAATTATTCATAACACCTAATAATTATTCTTCAATTATTATTCATAACAAGTTTGTTATTTAAAATATCAATTAACAATGTTCACCTAAAATTATTCTTTTATTGACGAGGCAATCATGGACCATGAGAGGCCCTAATCCGTAGAGATCGTCCTTGGGCTAAGATGACAAACCTTCGATATCACCGTTCGTGAGCGGTGTTTATTAATTATCAATATTGTTTTATTAATTAATTGGTTTTTCATTTTAAAATACTCATTTACGACAATAATGAAAATGAAAAATCAATTGCATGCAGCCAAACTAAATAGCCAACTAGATTCCAAATCACAAATGACAATTTATGTAAATTATCATTAACTATACATACTAGTGGTGAAAAAATTCGATCCGATCCACACTCTGATCCGTTGATCTGCAGATAGCAGAAAGTCCGCCCGATCCAAGGCCTGACTGGAGCCCTATTTTAAAAAAATTAATCAATTTAAATAATTTAATTAGAATACACATAAAAGACACCCAACTTCCAAACCCTAAAGAGTGTAATTCGTTGGTAGTAATAAGCTCCTTCTTCTATCGCCTAGTTCCTACCGAGTTTTCACTAAAATAAAAATTTGTGAAAAACCTTAAAAACAAAAGGCTCTACAAATACGGATCGGTATATATATCACTTTCTTGATATGCTATGATTTAGATCCGATCCGACCCGATCCGAAGAATAAAATTTTTGATATGGATTTGGATCTATTAAAATACTGTAGAGCAGATTTGGATGATTTCGGTTCAATCCGAACTCGCTTAATTGCCAGTGTTATATATAAGAGTATTGTTATGCGCAGAATTCGACGTACTTACTCCCCTTGGGGGGGTGTGACCTCCTGAAATGGGGATAGTGAAAATAACAATTTCCCACTCCCCTATTGGAGAATTAATGATTATATAAATAGAGTTGTATTTGCTGAAGTTTCTGCATGGTTGTAACTGAAAACTATTGGCAAGTTGATCTCTCCAACAATAAAAGCCTGGCTGATATTTTCCCAGCGCTGGGAGGAGATTTTATCCTCCCAACACGCACATCCCCGTGAATGTAGTGGGGCCCAGGGGCAATGTGTTGTTGGGAGAATAAAATCTCTCTCAGTGCTGAGTTTAGAACGTGGCTGACAATAAAAGATATTTTCAATTTAGAATCAAAAAGTAAATTGATAAAGAATTTAGGACATGCCGCCTAAACTTTTATTTCGTTAAAACTTGACCCTTTTTATGTTCCAAAAAAAAAAAACAAAACAAAAACTTGACTTTTAGTTGAATAATAGTGGAAGTTACAAAAAGCGTAGATAGCAATCACCAGTGATTTGAAATGTATAATTAATAAGAAATGAAGTGTCAAGCGTGTAATACCATGACATTCGAGTAATGATAATAATAATACTCCTTCTATCCCACATATATAGACTTATTTGATTTTTCACAAAAATTAAAAAAAAATGTATTAAAAATATATATTTTGTGAATCGTGTTCCTAATTTACCTTTATTTAATGAGTAGAATTCGAAATTGATAGTTATAATTGAGTATTAAATAATGAGATATATATATATATATATATATATATTGTTATAAAAGTATAGAAACAATAGAGAGAATTTAGAGAGAATGAATTCTAAGGAATTCTCAGGAATGAATTTCATTAATAACTGAAGCCCTATTTATAGGAAAACTTCGAATGGTACAACCGTAATTACATAATTTCATCAAGGGTATAATAGTCATTCACATATAATAATTACATCTTTTACCAAATTATTCCTCCACCAAATTATTCCTCCACCAAATTATTCCTCATAATTCATAACCACCAAATTATTCTCAATTATTCATAACACCTAATAATTATTCTTCAATTATTATTCATAACACTCCCCCTTGAATGACTATTAATACAAATGTCTTCTGGACCTGTTTGGAGAAAAACCCAGTGGGAAAAAACTTCCAAACCGATTGCAGGATAGCTTGGAGTGGTTATATACTGCTTCATCAAAACATTGCTCCCCCTGATGTCTATCAGCGGCATATGAGTATTCACGTGCTGCCTCGTTAAAACCTTGTCAAGAAAACCCAGTGGGAAAAAACTTGATCGAAGGAAAAAGAGTACAGCTGCTCCGTTTGATTTCATATCTTGAGAACTCGATATCTTTACTACGGTAAATGATTTCAATATCATCATCGCTTTGGATCTAAAGCATTAGCTCCATTATAACTTGATCCAATAGATACATCGTATCAATTTCTCCTATCGTTCTCAATATACCATGAATATGCCTCGTTAAAACCTTATTAGGAAAAACCCAAAGGGGAAAAACCCTAATGAAGGAAAAAGAGTACATTATTCATGTGAATACACCTTTAAAGTTGTCTCATTAAAAACCTTGCTAGGAAAACCCAATGGGATAAAACCTCAGTCAAGGGAAAAAGAGTGCAACGCGTATTTTATACAAGTATGCTGCAAGCATTTCAAAATCTTTCATACATTTGTATGAGTATCATATACATTGATTTTATACTCTTCGTTCATTTAGAGTGCATCAATTTTCTTACACAACTACAAAACATTCACCATGAACACATGTCTCTAAATACACAATTTAA
Organism: Jasminum sambac; assembly: GCA_018223645.1. NCBI lineage: Eukaryota > Viridiplantae > Streptophyta > Magnoliopsida > Lamiales > Oleaceae > Jasminum > Jasminum sambac. Next base: position 7,744,004 of record CP073645.1, on the reverse strand, counting down.
AGCATATAAATTCATTGTAAAAACATGTAAACATATAAGTAAACCTTCATAACTAACTAACATTTAAAATATATCATTTAACATTTAATACTCACTTAATAGGTTATTTCATTCTCAGGGGCTTAACTCACCCTTTAGGGTACTCATAAACATCGGCTTAGCTCACCCGATCCTTTAATTTCCTTTTCGGTACTACACACACGATCGGTAATTTAACTTTCATGAGCATGCAACATATAATGACCACCATGCTCATCTTTAAACTTGAGCACTAGTCATCATCATCTCATCATCTCATAAGTTAAAGATTTCGCATTCACCATTTATCATCTTCAATATATCTCAATAATTTCATTATCATTGATCATATGTAGCGCTACATTTTCATATCGTGTCGACACATTTCAATTTCATTTCTTTCCCCATATCGACATAACTTATCGAGATATCTCATTATCAATCCTCTTGTAGGATTACACAATATAGTTATGTCTATATACTCTTCAAGAGCATATGCCTCCGTTATTAAGACCATCTTTTATAATTTGCTTTGATATATATGTTTGGGGAAATCTCATAATATCAACGCTTCTGGCGTGCTAACTTATCAAAGCATCTTAACTGATATATGTGATTGTTCATAGCATCTTTTATGCATCTTTGAACTTCAAGTTCATATTTTAATTGTGAGGATATAACATGATGCATTTCACATATCATTTTCAACCTTTAATACTCCCCCTCATGCTGAGAAAATTTAGAACACCAAAACTCATACAGTTGGTCATACCGTGAGCAAATATTTCGTAAATTTCAAATTACGAATCATATACACATGTGACTATCTAGTGGATCCATATCATAATATCTAGTAGTCCACATGGAGGATGAGTGGGCCCATACTTCTCATCCTTTATTCCAGATATATTTGGGATTTATTTCCAATATTGGCTAGTAATGATTTCATCATTTATCGAGAACAATCATTGAAGAATTCCTTTAATTCTTCACTTGAAATATTGATTTCAATAATTATTTAAACCGGGATGGTCAGTCCGGTTTTGCAAACGAGTATTATTGAACTTCTAGTTCAAGAAATTCTTATATCGATTTCACTAGTATCTCAGATAGTGCTCAATATGATTTATCATAGAAATAATTCACCGACATATTCCATCATCTTTTGGTGACATTATTGTCTACTATTGTTAAAACACGGAGTTACTGACTCATACGCATCACATCCGCTATTATTTAATTCGAAATCGTAGCTCTTACGCTTCATATTATTTATTTAAAATCGAGTCTTATTTCATACGCGTCGTATTATTCTATAAATAAATCATCAAAATTATTGCAAAATTCATCATAAAAAGGGTCTATACATTATAATGGATCATATGCTCTCAAATCTTCGAAAATACTATCCATCACTCTGATCAAAATCCTAAAAAGGATTTATCGATGTAGGCTAGAAAGATTAAGGATGCTAATGAATAAGGGTATCCCACAAGATATCCGATGCTTGATTGAAGCAAAGGTTCGATTATCCAGTGAGGTTTCAATTCCTTCTAAATACATGCCTGGTATGGGTAAAAGTAGTTTTTCAAAGAAACGGAGAGCAAAAAGATTAGGAGGATGCTACAAGTGTGCTCGGTGGACATGTGACACTCGATGTAAATCAGGGGTACTTGTCCGTAAATCGAGAAGATAAAATAGCATTCATTAAGGATGGATTGAGTAAGGAGCCTTTGGATGATATTCAACAGGCTCTTGAGACACATCCTAGTGGACACGTGCAAGGTGAGCTAATGGCCTTATGGGCCAAATTCAAAAGATCAACAAACGTTACATGCCTTGAAAACCTTACTTTAGAAGACCTGTTTGTAAATTTAGTAGAAAAATTTAGCATAATGATTTTCCCATATTTATGTAAGAAAGCTCGGTGTAATAACAAAGATCAATATATTTCTTTTATTTGTAAATATCGCTTTTTCAATTTTAAGATATATATTATTTTTCAATCAATGACAAATTATATGTCATATCACTAAAGAAAAATTTCTCGCTTTTTCTCTTTCATATTTGTCAAAAAGTAAATAGTGCACTCAATTATTGGTTTTAAAATTTTTCTTTAAATAGAGGGATTCATATATCTCTCATGTTGAAAATATAGTGCAAAAAGAGAGATAGGAGTAGAGATGGATGTGGAGATTTTAGAATCATCTCATACAAGTCAGTTTTTACCTCGCCATATTAAAACCGTATGTATTCTTGGTGGATCTAATCTGGTAGGCCATATCCAATATGTGGATATGGCAAACCGACTTGTAAAAGAGTTAGGGAGACAAGAAATCAATATATTATACGGAGGAACCAACAACAAACTTTTAGCCAGAATTATAATGGCCGCACAATCATTGGGAATAAGAGTTTCGAGTGTAATACCTTTCCATCTAGTTGGATCTAATACTCGAATTGGAGCCAGTTCTACCATGGGTCCAGCAGGGTTGGGGCTACAAGCGCATTCCATCCACAACTGCATGATATATATGATGAATAATAATGATGCTTTCATTGTCCTTCCAGGTGGCTACAACACACTGGAGGAAATATTCAATATAGCCTCGTTGGCACAGTGGAACTTTCATGTCAAACCAATAGGTTTGTTGAATATTAATAATTTCTTTGATGGCTTACTAGCGTTTCTAGATCAGGGTGTAAATAATAAGTTTATCTCTCATTCAATGAGAAAAATACTTATTTACGCTAATCTTGTTGATGAACTACTCATCAAATTTCATGCATATGTTCAAGAATCTGTGGAAGCCCAGTCCGTCCATGCATCATCGGTGTCAAGCTTAAAAGAAATTCGGATCCTTTAAATATTTCATTATGAATCCTAATGTTGATGGTGGCAGAGTTATGGAGTATTTATACTCTCGAGACGCATCCCTCATTTATGGATTCAAGATGTATATTCTTTTGCATTTCTATATTTTCGAGTGTTTAATGCCTTTTTGATATTCTCAATATATTCCACTGACTGTTTTGTACTTCTTCTGGAGTAATAATAATATCATATTGGCTTTATTCAAATACAGATATCTAGTGATTTTGCTTCTTCAAGAGCATTTTATTCTCATATTAATACAATCTCATATCATCGATGAGATTACTTCATATAAGCTTTCCATGCGATATATTTTCTTTGATTTATCAACATGGGATCTATTCAGCATTTTACTTTCGTCTATTTATCCAATAGTAACTTCAAGTACCACTTGCTCAATTTTCTCCATTCATATTCGGTATATATGGAGAAGTAATTTTATTCTCATCGTCTACTTCTTCGAGAGTATGATTAGAATATTTGATCAACTACTTCTTCCGAGTAGGATTCGTTATAACCAATCGTGTAGTATAACCCACCACATTGGAAATATGCACACCAATCGTGTGGTATTACCCACCACATTGGAAATATACTCAAACTATAAAGTGCATAAATTTAAATTGCAGAAATTAAATTTCCTCCAATAGGTGGTCGAACCTACCTTATGGGAATTATTGCAATAAATATAAATTGACGGAATTTAAATAGCAAGAATTAAATTGCATAATATTTAACTACTTTTTCAGGAGTAGGATCTGCTTAGTAGAAGGTATTACCCATCACTTAGCATATAAAGTGCAGAAATATATAAAACCTTCCGTTTAGTGACGGTTGAACTCATCATCAAGTAGGAGGTATTGCAAAGAATTAAATTGCAAGAAATAAAGTGCGAGAATTAAATATTGAACTGCTTCTACGGGAGCAAATTTGTTCTTCTAGAACAAATAATCATTACTTCTACAAGAGCACACTTATCCTTCTAGAATAAGTACATTATGTAATTGAACTCTTCGGGAGTTAAAATAATATTCCGATCTTTTAACTCAAATGGACTTCAAGCCATTTTATATAATCAACGGATTTAGAATTTCTTCATGAATATTCTATCCATTTTTCACTGTCGTCAAAATTATGTCGGTTTTACCCTAAGGGTAAAATTGTCCATTCCAATTCGCAAAGGTAAAATTGTTAAAAATATTTTATCAATATTTTACGATTGAAAATTATCTCTTTTCTACTTCAATTTATCAATATCAAAATATTCAAGGACTATTTTGTAACTTTTTCAAAAATTGGGGTACTGTTTTGGCAAATTTTGAAAATTTACCTTATCAATATTGGTGTCAAATCGAAACTCTCGTTAAATCGAGTATAATGGAGTCGAGAAAATTTGATTTTGATAATGTATACTCCTTATATCTCGATAAAACGAATGTTATAGTTTAATATATTATTATATTATAAAATCATATTTTATTTATTTCTTTACCTTTCTCCTCGTTTCCCCAGCAACAATCTTGCCTTACATTGGGGTAAAGAACTGCCTTGAGGCTGCCATCTTCAATTCTGGTACATGGTATCTGGTCGTCCATTTCTGATGCAAGTCAACTGTGATGTAAGAAACCCACATTCTTCTTCTCTATACAAACGCCGTGTGTTATATTTGCAGATTTGAAAATATGTGGAGGAAGAGAAAGGGAAGAGAGAGAAGTGATAAAATTTATTATCTGACTAATATTAAGGTTTCTGATACAGAGGTTCATCAATAGATCTGTGTAGAAAGATACTCCTTCATATTACTCAAATGGTAGAGACTCGTCTTGATAACGTGATATAAAAGTATAGAAACAATAGAGAGAATTTAGAGAGAATGAATTCTAAGGAATTCTCAGGAATGAATTTCATTAATAACTGAAGCCCTATTTATAGGAAAACTTGAATGATAAACCGTAATTACATAATTTCATCAAGGGTATAATAGTCATTCACATATAATAATTACATCTTTTACCAAATTATTCCTCCACCAAATTATTCCTCCACCAAATTATTCTCAATTATTCATAACACCTAATAATTATTCTTCAATTATTATTCATAATATATATATATATATATATATATATATTGAACCGAATAATGAGATATATTAGTAAAGTGTAAATTAAACTTCTCAAAAAAAGAAACAAGCCTATATATTTGGAATATTAAAAAAAAAAAAAGCCTATATAAGCAGGACGGGGGAGTATCTAATAATTGACATTAATTAATTAATCTGCAATGGCACCGGTAGACTTAACCTTCGAATGATAAAGGCCGATCCCAGAAGTTTCGTAAAGCTTTTATAATCATAAAACCTTGCCACAGCCAATCCTGGTCCAGCGAGAATGTACCTGCAGGTCCCTTTTGTTCACCAATCCTAATTACTACCGCCATTGAAATCTTTCGTGTAGTCTAATCCAACTCGTTGTAGGGGCAGAGTAGAATGGGCCAATTACAACTTCCAGAAGTTGACTTCATTTGATTTAATTATATGAAGTTCATTATTAACATCATGCATCTCCATCAAAGTGGCCAATAGGTCTCGAAATTTGAAGTTGTCACTGTTGTGTAAACTTTCTACTTTACTTTACTCATCAGAGACTAAGCAAAATCTTGAAGTTATTTTTCGTTCTTCTAAAAAAGAATACTTTCTAAGAATTATTTGTTGAAAAAAGGCACAAAGACTGGGGAGAGTCGCTATCAAAACGGATGTTACCATATTTTTGGCGGTATGAAGTTTCTTAATATAAAGTTATTCTCATTGCGCTAATCCAATTAACACCCGTGGAAAATTTTATTTTATTTTTTTATTTATAAATAGTGTTTTTTTTTAATCTAACTAATAAATAGGTCATTTTAGGTTTGCGGTTAGATTCAATGGATAGACGGTGTTTGACCATATTATCAGATATAGGGGTGGACAAAAAAAGGGGAACTGAACCACCCGAACCAAAACCGAACCGAAAGAACCGAAACTGTTCGGTTATTTAAAAAATTTTTGAGAAATAAAACCGAACCGGAACCGAAAGATAGAGAACCGAAAACCGAATGGTTCTTTGTCAATACCCGAAAACCGAACCTTAAACTGTTTACCCTCTATTGATGTAAAGTCAAAATACCATACATATCAAGGATTAAGATGAGAACTCTGATTATGAATACAAAGTGCCAAAGTTCGTCGCATGCATTTTTCTATTGGTGTAACTTCCACCTGTATCTAAAAGTGATTACATTAAAGTCTTGAGAAATTAAGAACGTGGTTTTTTGCATGCAAGAATATTTTTTACGCATAGTATTAGTATACTCCTCTCAAACATGAATAGACTAATTACCTTATTATTGTAGTTTTCATTCACAGTGACCACAAGAGTCATTCCCGACTTGCATTAGTTTACCAGCCAGCCATCATTGAAAAATTCGGCAAAGTTAAGAAACTTTTACACAAAAGTGGCAAGTCAAAAAAGGAAAACAAACAAGAGGACTAATAGAATTATCAATCACTAATACGAATTTGGCAATAAGTTACAATAGTGTTTGATTTATAAAAACCGAATTTGTGTCGCTTATTACTTTTTCATTATATTTTATAAAAACGATGGCGCTAAAACCGAACGGGAATTGAAATAAAAATCGGAACCGAATCGGAAACCAAACCGTTTGGTTCTTGTGAATAAATGGAACCGAACCGAACTGAACCGAACCGAAATTTTTGGTTCGATTCCCAATCCTTTCAATACCCGAACCGAACCGTCATTTGTCCACCCCTAATCAGATAGATTGTAATGTTGTTTGTTATACTGTTAGGGCGGATTGGCTCTGTTCCCCACAGTGGGGAACAGAAGCCAATACCCACGCCTACATGGCGCCACCCGGTGGCGCCACGTAGGCACGTAAAAAAAATTTTTAAAATTTTTTTAATATCTACGTTAAGTTAGATGAATAATACATGACTATCCCCCTGATGGCGGGGGGTCTCACCCGACCTCCATAATTTTTTTTCCCCAACTGTGGGTACCTTTACGGTACCCACAACTGTGGGTACCTTACGGTACTCACAGTGGGTACCAGAGCCGGACTGACTGTTAGGGTGTATTTGATTGCAAAGCCGGAAAATAATTGGAAGGAAAACGTTTTCCGAGTAAATGAATTTTGGGAAAAGATTTTCTAGGAAAAATGATAGCTGTAGGTGTTTGATTTCATTAATTTGTAAGTTGGAAAATAGTATTATTTTCATTGTTTTCTTATTTTTTTCAATGAAATTTGAACATTTTCCTTATCTTTATGGTTAAATCAAATTATTCATAAAAAAAAAGAAAAAACAGACAAACTTTTCTCAGAAAACAAAAACCACCTCTCCCTAAGGAAAACGTTTTCATCTAAAATAAGGAAAAGTACGGATTTCGAGAAAGATTGGAAAGTATTTTCCTTGAAAAAAAACCAATTAAACATGCAAAAGTGGGAAAAGAGGCCGGAAAAGAATGTTTTCCTAAAAAAGAGTGGCAAATCAAACACACCCTTAAGTTTTCTTTATTGGGGATATGCGAACAAAATCCCACATCGATTCAATATGGGTTAAGTGATTAGTTAATAAAAGATTAAACTACGTCACCCAATGAGTTAACCTTTTAGAATGGTGATTAGTTAACAAGACCCATATTTAGCCATATATACGGGCGAGACAATTTTATTATGAAGATGGTGGGCTCTGAAGTTGGATCATGTGGCCAAAAAAAGGGGTCAATGGTTAGCTCTTAAGGTGGTTATGTCCATGTAAGACGGTGATTGAGAGGCAGTAGAACTTTTGGGCCTTGATAGAGTTACTTCATTCGGGAGGGGAATTGTTGAGGATATGCGAACAAAGTCTCATGTCGGCTAAATATGGATTAAGTGATTGGTTAATAAGGGATTGAACTACTTCTTCCAGTATGTTAATCTTTTGGGATAGAACCCTAGTCTCTAACAATAGTATTAGAGCTAGGCCCCAAACTCAGCCATGTAGGCGCACATCAAAGCTCCTCGGATGCAGCCGAACGAAGGAGATAGACCCTTGAATTGTGATGGTCAAAAAAGATCCATGGACGGCTCTAAAGGAGGTTGTGCCCCCGTAAGGCAGTGCTCAGACGTAGTGGAAATTTTTGGCTTTTGATTGAACCAAAAAGGATGGATGGATTGTCGGTTTACAGGTGGCCAAGATGAAGTGGTTCTTTGTTCAAGGGAGGATTGTTGGGGAAAAGGATGCGAATGAATCCCACATCAGTTAAATATACAGTAAAATATGAGTTTATAAGGGATTATGTTACTCCTTTTAATAAGTTAATCTTTTGGGATAGAACATCGATCCATAACACTATTCAATTAGTGATTAAATAAGACCCAAGAGTCTACTCTTCCTTTACAGATTCTCTGTCTCTTCTTTGTGTAAATTCTTCTTAGTGAAGATACTAGAGTTGTAATCGTGTGAAATGGGTTGAGTGAAAGTTACGATTTTTGTGTTGATTTCCATTGTGGAAAAGTTTTTCATGTAGATTCGTTCGTCATTTCTTAGAGTTTACAAGTTTTTTGTTTGTAAATATTGTTTTGATTCAAGTTTTATAAAAGTTCTTTGCAATTTTATTAGCAAATTTGTGAATATTTTCTTAACACAATGTATAATACTTAAGACATAATAATGTCTAATGATCGATATTAATTGATGTTTGACAGCAACGATAAACATAGCTTTCAAATCATAATGGCCAATACTAGAAGATTTTTATGCAATAAATTTCTGTAATCTAAATTTATTTTTGAACAAATTTAGCTTCTTAATTCTAAAACCTTACCGTACCCCAACCAACCCTGGTCCAATGAGAGCGTTACCTGGTCCCTTTCGTAACTACCACGGCCATTGAAATCTTTCGTGTGGTCTAATATCTTTCCTAAATTGTAGTAGGGGCAGAGTAGAATGGTTTTATTCGAACTTCCAAATCCTGCCTTGATTTGATTACATACGAGATACAAAATTCATTAATAACATCTCTATCAAAGTGGCCTACAAGTCTTGAAATTTGAATATGTGGTTGTTACTTGTTAAGTAATCTTTTTACTCTGCATTATCGTCGTACTAAGCAAAATCTTAAAGTTATTTTCCGTTCTTTTAAAAGGAACACTGTGTTTCTAGAAATTATCTATTGACATACACAACTGACAAGGATCGTGATGGAAATGTATGTTACCATATTTCGAGAGCTACAATGTTTATTAAATTTATTAATTTTCATTACTCTACTCCAATTAAGATGTTACAATCGAAGTGGTTGACCTGACAATAACGAAAGTTTTAATAGGGTGATAGGGTCCTCTTTAAAATTGTTTTAAACACTTTTTTCAACTTTTTTCTCTCTCCTAAATCAATCGCATCCACATATCTCATAACATCCACAAATCTCAACCACTCAACTCCACTCATTTTCTCTCATCTTTTATTCATTTTATTTTTTATAAATAGTATTTTGTTTATCTGAATAATAAGTCATTTTAGGTCTGCAACCAAATTTAGCTAATACGATGTGTTTTACCGTATTATAAGACAACTTGTAATGTTATTTTATTATCATACTCTTGACTTTTATCCAATTACTATGTAGTAAGACGCAAATGATCACCTGCCCACTTAGTGGGCAGGGAGCATGCCCACATGGCGACACCCAAATTTTTTTTTTTTTTTTTTAGAATCTTCGTTAAGTAAGATGAATAATACATAACAGCTCCCTAATGGCGGGAGCTCATATAGGCCCCACATTTTTTTCTCCCAAAATTTACCAAGTGTTGGCATGCTCCATGTCCACATAGTGGGCATGAGATCATTTCTATGTAGTAAGATAGAACAATTACCATTTTCTTCTAAAAAAAAAAAACATACAATTACAGTGCTCCTTACACTACTAATGATCTCCTCCCTTTATATGACAAAACAATAAAATTAAAAAAAAAATGTTATAAAAGTATAGAAACAATAGAGAGAATTTAGAGAGAATGAATTCTAAGGAATTCTCAGGAATGAATTTCATTAATAACTGAAGCCCTATTTATAGGAAAACTTCGAATGGCACAATCGTAATTACATAATTTCATCAAGGGTATAATAGTCATTCACATATAATAATTACATCTTTTACCAAATTATTCCTCCACCAAATTATTCCTCCACCAAATTATTCCTCATAATTCATAACCACCACATTATTCTCAATTATTCATAACACCTAATAATTATTCTTCAATTATTATTCATAACACTCCCCCTTGAATGACTATTAATACAAATGTCTTCTGGACCTGTTTGGAGAAAAACCCAGTGGGAAAAAACTTCCAAAACGATTGCAGGATAGCTTGGAGTGGTTATATACTGTTTCATCAAAACATTGCTCCCCCTGATGTCTATCAGCGGCATATGAGTATTCACGTCGCTCGTTAAAACCTTGTCAAGAAAACCCGGTGGGAAAAACTTGATCGAAGGAAAAAGAGTACAGCTGCTCCGTTTGATTTCATATCTTGAGAACTGATATCTTTACTTCTGGTAAATGATTTCAATATCATCATCGTTTGGATCTAAAGCATTAGCTCCATTATAACTTGATCCAATAGATACATTGTATCAATTTCTCCTATCGTTCTCAATATACCATGAATATGCCTCGTTAAAACCTTATTAGGAAAAATCCAAAGGGGAAAAACCCTAATGAAGGAAAAGAGTACATGATTCATGTGAATACACCTTTAAAGTTGCCTCATTAAAAACCTTGCTAGGAAAACCCAATGGGATAAAACCTCGCCAAGGGAAAAAGAGTGCAACGCAGATTTTCTACAAGTATGCTGCAAGCATTTCAAAATCTTTCATACATTTGTATGAGTATCATATACATTGGTTTTATACTCTTCGTTCATTTAGAGTGCATCAATTTTCTTACACAACTACAAAACATTCACCATGAACACATGTCTCCAAATACACAATTTAAAGCATATAAATTCATTGTAAAAATATGTAAACATATAAGTAAACCTTCATAACTAACTAACATTTAAAATATATCATTTAACATTTAATACTCACTTAATAGGTTATTTCATTCCTGTGGGGCTTAGTTCACCCTTTAGGGTACTCATAAACACGGGTTTAGCTCATCCGATCCTTTAATTTCCTTTTCGGCACTACACACATGATCGGTAATTTAACTTTCATGAGCATGCAACATATAATGACCACCATGCTTATCTTTAAACTTGAGCATTAGTCATCATCATCTCATCATCTCATAAGTTAAGGATTTCACATTCACCATTTATCATCTTCAATATATCTCAATATTTTCATTATCATTGATCATATGTAGCGCTACATTTTCATATCGTGTCGACACTTTTCAATTTCATTTCTTTCCCATATCGACATAACTTATCGAGATATCTCATTATCAATCCTCTTGTAGGATTACACAATATAGTTATGTCTATATACTCTTCAAGAGCATATGCCTCCGTTATTAAGACCATCTTTTATAATTTGCTTTGATATATATGTTTGGGGAAATCTCATAATATCAACGCTTCTGGCGTGCTAACTTATCAAAGCATCTTAACTGATATATGTGATTGTTCATAGCATCTTTTATGCATCTTTGAACTTCAAGTTCATATTTTAATTGTGAGGATATAACATGATGCATTTCACATATCATTTTCAACCTTTAATACTCCCCCTCATGCTGAGAAAATTTAGAACACCAAAACTCATATAGTTGGTATGATTTTAATCATATATGTTCTCATCATTCAAATTTAATATGGGAATTTAGACCGTTTGCATTCTATTCTCGATATCGGCAATTTATTTGAGGACTTTAAATAATTTGCCATATAATATCCCACTTGTATGCGCATACTCAAATCCTTCAGGGATTTATTCAAATCATTGGGATATATATATATTTACTAGCTTTATCATTAAATCTGAAAATCATGCTCATACCGTGAGCAAATATTTCGTAAATTTCAAATTACGAATCATATACACATGTGACTATCTAGTGGATCCATATCATAATATCTAGTAGTCCACATGGAGGATGAGTGGGCCCATATTTCTCATCCTTTATTCCAGATATATTTGGGATTTATTCCCAATATTGGCTAGTAATGATTTCATCATTTATCGAGAACAATCATTGAAGAATTCTTTTAATTCTTCACTTGAAATATTGATTTCAATAATTATTTAAACCGGGATGGTCACTCCAGTTTTGCAAACGAGTATTATTGAACTTCTAGTTCAGTAAATTCTTATATCGATTTCACTAGTATCTGTATAGTGCTCAATATGATTTATCATAGAAATAATTCACCGACATATTCCATCATCTTTTGGTGACATTATTGTCTACTATCGTTCAAACACTGAGTTACACCATACGCATCACATCCGGCTATTATTTAATTCCAAATCGTAGTTCTTACGCTTCATATTATTTATTTAAAATCGGAGTCTTATTTCATACGCGTCGTATTATTCTATAAATAAATCATCAAAATTATTGCAAAATTCATCCTAACAAGGATCTATACATTATAATGGATCATATGCTCTCAAATCTTCGAAAATACTATCCATCACTACCGATCAAAATCCTAAGAAGGATTTATCGATGTAGGCTGGAAAGATTAAGAATGCTAATGAATAAGGGTATCCCACAAGATATCCGATACTTGATTGAAGCAAAGGTTCGATTATCTGGTGATGTTTCAATTCCTTCTAAATACATGCCTGGTATGGGTAAAAGTAGTTTTTCAAAGAAACGGAGAGCAAAAAGATTAGGAGGATGCTACAAGTGTGCTCGGTGGACATGTGACACTCGATGTAAATCATGGGGTACTTGTCCGTAAATCGAGAAGATAAAATAGCATTCATTAAGGATGGATTGAGTAAGGAGCCTTTGGATGATATTCAACAGGCTCTTGAGACACATCCTAGTGGACACGTACAAGGTGAGCTAATGGCCTTATGGGCCAAATTCAAAGATCAACAAACGCGTTACAGTCTTGAAAAACTTACTTTAGAAGATCCTGTTTGTAAATTTAGTACAAAATTTTAGCATAATGATTTTCCCATATTTATGTAAGAAAGCTCGGTGTAATAACAAAGATCAATATATTTCTTTTATTTGTAAATATAGTTTTCAATTTTAAGATATATATTATTTTTCAATCAATGACAAATTATATGTCATATCACTAAAGAAAATTTACGCTTTTTCTATTTCATATTTGTCAAAAAGTAAATAGTGCACTCAATTATTGGTTTTAAAATTTTTCTTTAAATAGAGGGATTCATATATCTCTCATGTTGAAAATATAGTGCAAAAAGAGAGATAGGAGTAGAGATGGATGTGGAGATTTTAGAATCATCTCATACAAGTCAGCTTTTACCTCGCCATATTAAAACCGTATGTATTCTTGGTGGATCTAAACTGGTAGGCCATATCCAATATGTGGATATGGCAAACCAACTCGTAAAAGAGTTAGGGAGACAAGAAATCAATATACTATACTGGAGGAACCAACAACAAACTTTTAGCTAGACTTATAATGGCCGCACAATCATGGGGAATAAGGGTTTCGAGCGTAATACCTTTCCATCTAGTTGGATCTAATACTTAATTGGAGCAGTTCTACCATGGGTCCAAAGCAGGTTGGGGCTACAAGCGCAATCCATCCACAACCGCATGATGTATATGATGAATAATAGTGATGCTTTCATTGTCCTTCCAGCGCTACAACACAATCGGAGGAAATATTCAATATAGCCTCGTTGTACGCAGTGGAACTTTCATGTCAAACCAATAGGTTTGTTGAATATTAATAATTTCTTTGATGGCTTACTAGCGTTTCTAGATCGAGTGTAAATAATAAGTTTATCTCTCATTCAATGAGAAAAATACTTATTTCTCGCTAGTACTTGTTGATGAACTACTCATCAAATTTCATGCATATGTTCAAGAATGCAGGAAGCCCAGTCCGTCGATCACAGACCAGTGTCAAGCGAAAAAAATTCGGATCCTTTAAATATTTCATTATGAATCCTAATGTTGATGGTGGCGAGTTACGGAGTATTTATACTCTAGACGCATCCCTCATTTATGGATTCAAAGATGTATATTCTTTTTGCATTTCTATATTTTCGAAAGTGTTTAATGCCATCTTTGATATTCTCAATATGTTCCACTTCGATCGCTTTGTACTTCTTCTGGAGTAATAATAATATCATATTGGCTTTATTCAAATACAGAAATCTAGTGATTATGCTTCTTCAAGAGCATTTTATTCTCATATTAATACAATCTCATATCATCGATGAGATTACTTCATATAATTTCTCCATGCGATATATTATCTTTGATTTATCAACATGGGATCTATTCAAAGATTTTACTTTCGTCTATTTATCCAATGGTAACTTCAAGTACCACTTGCTCAATTTTCTCCATTCATATTCGGTATATATGAAGAAGTAATTTTATTCTCATCGTCTACTTCTTCGAGAGTATGATTAGAATATTTGATCAACTACTTCTTCCTGAGTAGGATTCGTTATAACCAATCGTAGTATAACCCACCACATTGAAATATGCACACCAATCGTGGTATTACCCACCACATTGGAAATATACTCAAACTATAAAGTGCATAAATTTAAATTAAATTAAATTTCCTCCAATAGGTGGTCGAACCTACCTTATGGGAATTATTGCAATAAATATAAATCTACGAATTTAAATAGCAAGAATTAAATTGCATAATATTTAACTACTTCTTCAGAGTAGGATCTGCTTAGTAGAAGGTATTACCCATCACTTAGCATATAAAGTGCAAATATATAAAACCTTCCGCTTAGTGACGGTTGAACCCATCATCAAGTAGGAGGTATTGCAAGAATTAAATTGCAAGAAATAAAGTGCGAGAATTAAATATTGAATCGCTTATTGGAGCAAATTTGTTCTTCTAGAACAAATACTCATTACTTCTACAAGAGCACATTTATCCTTTTAGAATAAGTACATTATGTAATTGAACTCTTCGGGAGTTACATTAATATTTCGATCTTTTAACTCAAATGGACTTCAAGCCATTTTATATAATCAATGGATTTAGAATTTCTTCATGAATATTCTATCCATTTTTCACTGTCGTCAAAATTAGGTCGGTTTTACCCTAAGGGTAAAATTGTCCATTCCACCGCAAAGGTAAAATTGTCAAAAATATTTTATCAATGTTTTACGATTGGAAAATTATCTCCTTTCTACTTCAATTTATCAATATCAAAATATTCAATGACTATTTTGTAACTTTTTCAAAAGTTGGTGTACTGATTTGTAAATTTTGAAAGTTTGATAATAACATATTTCAAAACGAGTTATTACCCTATCAATGTTTGTGTCAAATCGAAGCTCTCGTTAAATCGAGTATAATGGAGTCGAGAAAATTTGATTTTGATAATGTATACTCCTTATATCTCGATAAAACGAATGTTATAGTTTAATATATTATTATATTATAAAATCATATGATTTACCTTTTTCCCTTTCTAATTATTCCATGGATGAGATTTACTTGCAATCCATTTACGTGATCTAAAATTCTTTGGACTCCATTCTTCCAATTTTGGAATTTCAGACATCTCAAAGCGGGTTGTGTAGAATGAGGAATTGTGGGAGAAGAATATGAACAAAGGGAATTTTCAATGATGTATTCGAAGAGAGAGAGTTATTTAGGATTGATGAGGATGAATTAATTCATTGATAATAATCCAGGTTTCGATCTGTAAGATCATCTATAAGATTTAACTGTAGAAAGCATACTTCTTTCATATTACTCAAAGGGTTAGACTGTCTTGATAACGTGTTATAAAAGTATAGTAAACAATAGAGAGAATTTAGAGAGAATGAATTCTAATTCTCAGGAATGAATTTCATTAATAATCTCAGTTCTATTTATGTGAAACTTGAATAAGACAATCGTAATTACATAATTTCATCAAGGGTATAATAGTCATTCACATATAATAATTACATCTTTTACCAAATTATTCCTCCACCAAATTATTCCTCCACCAAATTATTCCTCATAATTCATAACCACCACATTATTCTCAATTATTCATAACACCTAATAATTATTCTTCAATTATTATTCATAACAAAAAAAAGCCATGTCCCCTTCAATTGTCATGTTATTACTC
Source organism: Jasminum sambac (assembly GCA_018223645.1). Classification (NCBI taxonomy): domain Eukaryota; kingdom Viridiplantae; phylum Streptophyta; class Magnoliopsida; order Lamiales; family Oleaceae; genus Jasminum; species Jasminum sambac. The sequence goes on along the minus strand of CP073645.1, from coordinate 7,727,793 downwards.
CAGTTAACATAGCATTATCATGTCAAGAGCGATATAACTTAGCTTTTCTATGGAGACGAGATCATTAGTTTTTTCTACAGAAAGTAGATCATTACTCCTCATATACTCTTCATTACACAATCATATGAGTTAGCCACGTGTACGAACCTTGTTTGTCCGGGTTTCCTTATCGGGAAAGAATACTACAGACTATTCAACAAAACAAAAGAAAAATGTAAAAGATAACTGTTTTTTCACTTTTCCTATGGTTAAAAACACTTAAATTAATCTACTTCTAATCATTTTGTGCAAACCCACTTAAATATGACCCGTTCGTTTCTATCATTTTAAGTGGGTTAGTTATATTTGATTACAAGAATCATACTTGTGCATGTTCTTTTCTGTCCTCGCGTATCCTCAATACGAAGCAAGGTATAAAGATTAATCATTTATACATTTCTCAACTACTCTTTTCTTATAACTCTATGACAAAATAAATAGGATCCAACCAAATCAAATTAATGAAGACTTAGATTCGTTGGAACATATACTAGAATGTGATAAGAAGATTCCTTAAAAACGCTTTTGATTAGGTACTCACATGGGTACATATCCACGCTGATGTGACACTGTGTGGTGCCGCCACATCATCCTTAAAAAATTTTAAAAAAAATAATATAATATCTATATTAGGTCGGATGAATGATATATACCCTCTTGATGGGGGCCCACAAATTTTTTTTTTCGACATGGGTATCAGATCAAGACTCTCTTTAAGAATCACCAAAAATTTCCAAACAATCAATTCTATTCTAATTCTAATTGATCAAGGGTGGTTATATTGCATTATTGCCACCACACTTTTTTTTCTTGACACCACATTATTACGATATTCCATTTAAAACCATTATTTTATAAATGCATCACAATCAATTGACATGTATAACCTCAAACTATGGAAGTTAAGAGGAATGAGACGAAATGCAGTAAAATCACATTTTGGAATTTTTAGATGGACCCTTGAATCTTGATAGATGGTTACTCCAAAAACCCAAGAAAAAATTCCAAAACTAGTCCGTGAGATTAAACAACCTATGTACATGGTTTTGTTCGATTAAAATATATAATTATAGCCCTCGACAGAGAATTCATCAACTACAACACCCCCAACCTTCCCGGCGGTGGGCGGGCCCCCGGGGGGGGGGGGGGGTTGGTAGGGCGGAGGAGTTGGGAGGGCATGGTGGTAGGTATACGAATCGATGTGGTGTAGGTAAAATAAGTGTTTTACTCATTTTTGCAATACTCGGTGGACATTAATATGGGGTTATTTATGTAATTTCCATTAAGGTCATTTAAGTAAATAAAAAAAGTAACTAAAAATGTGGTGTAGGGATTAAAATTTGTAATGTATATATAATTTTCCATTGAACAAAAGTATCAATTTCAGTTACTCTTCTAACCAAAAATTTATTTTTATAATTCAATGAACATAGACTTTTTCAGTTAGACATTTTAGCCTACTGCATAGATCAAAAAGGGCATTACTCAGAATAGATTCTGACAATCCCAATAGAACGAGTTAAGAATCGAGCGTGAAAAAGGGAATTATATATAAACAATCGAGTGTTATATTGCAGAGAATAGTAATCTTGATTCTCAAGAACAAATGAGCACAATAAAAGTACTATATAACACTATTACATAATAGCATCATTTATTTCTATAAGTAATGACACATATGAAGGGGATGGGATGCTAACAAAACTCTAAATACATGAAAGAATGGAGAATAGATACCAACCAACAAGTCCCAAATGCACATCCACACTAAGCACATAATATACTTTGCCCTACTCTCTACTCAAAGCAAATCCCAATTAAAACTAGCGTGTGGTGGATTAATTGACCTTGAAGCCACAGTGGTGGTGGTGCCTCCAACGCCTGCCGTCGCTGGAGCCACCGCTGGAGCAGAGTCGAACGTTTCCCACTGTGTTGTAATCACAAAAGGCCCAGATGTTGAATTACAGGGTTGTTCCCGTTGGACGGGAGATGAAACACTCCCACTCCAACTCCCATTCCCACTCCCGTTGGAATAACGGGGCTCTTGAATAGGTGTCAAGATGTGCCCGTTTGTTGATGTTCCACCATTGATAGGCATGGAGTTCTTTATCTTCAAAACGTCGAGAGTCTCAACATACTTCTGTACCCGTCTCACCTTCAATATGAGAAACAAATAGGGAAGTTTTAACCCATATTGGTCGAAATCAAACCGTGTGTAATTTCGTTTATGTGTTAATAAGTCATACTGTAATTAAACTTTTACCTGCATTTTCCTCTGTAATTTAACATCCCCATCAGCATTAATGGCATCCAACTTAAGCAGTTGATTCATCAACAACTCAAGCAGATTAACCAAATCCTTTTCAGCCACTTTTCCACCTTTAGAAATTACAGATTCAAATGCTGAAACCTACAAGTTCCAATCACTTCAACTAATTACTACAAGTCTACAATCATTCTTCAGATAGAATTTACATAAACTTAGTCAATGGGATTACCTGCCCGCCAAACCGATCAACCTGTAAGCTGATTTCAGATATAGATTTTGCAGCTTTCTCCAGTTTGGCGTTTTTCCTCATCTCAACGTATCGTTTTTCTTGGCTAATCGGATCTTCGGTTAGAACGAGTTTAGATTTATCCTTAACTCCTGCCATATCAAGAAATGCATTTGAATCCCTTTCTTTATCCTTGTAGAATAACTTTTGATCCTGGTGGTGCAATCCTGTTAGCCCTGTTAACATCTTCTTCAACTCCCCTGCAAGTTAATTGGCTTCAAAATCCATAAACAGAGCACGACAAGGATTAAGGAAACTAAATAATAGATATTAACAATTGAATGAGTGAATTGAGAAAAGGGGGGTAAATGATTGATAGTTACCAAAGGTAGCTTGAGAACTGATATGAATTTGATGGTAAATCGACCCGTATTTGACCCGAACCCTAATGGTAGGTGGCGGCGCGTGGTTTTCATTCGCATCATTACGCTTCTGAACCAGCATTCCACCAGGCCTAAGTTCCCAAGCATCATTACTTCCGCCACCACCGGAACCACCGTTCAACGGTGGCGCTCCGTTAGTTTTAGTCTTCATTCGCATCATTTTCAATACCAAATATCCGTAACCTAATTACTCCCAACTAGAACTTATGGTTATAAATTGAGATTGATTGACGCAATCGAATTCAGATCAAACATATCCCAATCCGGGTAGCGCCAAAAGCACAAAGAAGCTACGATCCCAAAGCTCAAATCACGCGTCTACGAAGAGAATTTATATCTATATACAGCAGCCATAACTGTATGTAATACGTCAAGTAAGAGAAATCGAATAGGAACCTTCTTACTTCAATTTCTGAAGAAAATTACAAGTCAAAGCCGTGAATCTCCGATGGACAATGAGATAGCCGGAGATGAGTCTCCGGCGGCGGAAACGAATTTGATTGTGTGAACTCAAGTTGAAATCTAGAGAGAGAGAGAAGAAAGAGGGATTTTCAGATCTCTTTACTAAAATGCTGAAATGTAGAAGAAAGAATCAACGGTTGCGTGATATCTGCCAAGAATCTTGACTCTTCAAATCTTCAAACTCCGATTAACACGACGGCAATTAACTCACAGAACAATGGGGAAAAAAAAATATAAATCAGATTTATGAATTTAATTAATCCTCTCTCTCTGATTATGGAGAAGACGAGAGAAGAAATGTAGAGAGAGGCTAGAGCGAGAAAATACGAAATAATGAAAATAAAAAAATGTGTATGGACAGCGGGACAGAACAGAAGAGAACATCGAGTTCTCTCTTACGATATGTATGTACATAAAATATCCAATAAAGAATATTATTTTGTTCTAATCAATAAAAAATTGTTACTACTATAATAATAATAATAATAATAATAACAATAATAATAATATTATGAAAACAGCCATACAAGCCGCCAAAGCTGGTGTTTAACGTTAATTCTGTCTTAAAATTGCAATAGGGTTTATGGTCAAGTAAGTTACATGGATTCATGTTACACACTTATAAGAGTTTGTTTGATTTCGCTTTACAGAGATCAAAATACTTAATTTTTTACAGAATGTATGGTTGAAAAGTAAAATTATTATGAAATCAACGTATAAATAATTAAAAAATATATTAATTCATGGTTAGACTGACAAGTTTTAAAGGTGGTGTATAATAGTGCATGCTGTTGTTTTTATTTTTTGTTCAAATGCTTTCTAATTGAACTATTTCAGTGACGAATCTAAAGCTTTAAGTCGCTCCTAAAAACTGCTAACATTATTGTATTGATCTTTCCAACTAATTTACCATAAATTGTTAGAAGTTATGACTAGCAAAATTTTTCTTGACCTAATTTGATTTAATAAAATCCCTATCTCGCGCTTAGATTTTTGAGCAAAGATAGTTCCCAAAAAAAAAAAAAATTTTGACTTTTGTCATTTGCGCCTCTAATAGTAAATCAAAATTCATTACAACTTTATTATGATGCATGCTTTACATGCATGCACATTGAATTGAGTTTTCATACGGAAATTTTGAACAAATTTAAGACTGCGATATTTAACATTGACATTTTATTGCTGAGAAAATTCAATTTTAATGATTATATACCTATTGAAAATCATGAGGTATCCGCGTAAGTATTGTTTATGGAATTTATAATTAATGTGGCGCCCGTAAAATCAAGTATTATTATATTGAAGTGAAAGTTTTTAATTTTTTATACAGTACTCTTGGTGGTACTATACTACTATATGAATGTTGATAAAACTACTATACCATTCAAACTCAAAAATATTTTTTCAGAAAAATGAAAAATTGTCTAGGAGTATTTCTTTATTTTGAAATTAATCAAAGTGTATTTTGTAGGAGAAAAAAAAAAGAAAAGAAAAGAAAAGGAAAAATCATGTATACACCTTTCCAGCTGTGCTAGGTTTGACCTATCATAAAAATATGTGGAATAGGATCAACTAGTAACATGTGGCAGAATTAGGGCATTTTCGGTATTTAAGGGGGTCCTAATCATTGTGCTCTTCATTATGAGCTATAGTGGGATAGGGATTGAAAACCAAAAGTAGGACAGATGTCTATTACTGTTGAAAGACTGAAAAGGGCCGGTACCCCGGTAGGAAATCTTAATCAGCCGATCCAATGAATTTTTCACTGAACTTTCCAATAATTTGCTTTTAATTGCTATTTTTGGGTAATTGACTCATTCACCATATTTAAATCGGTTCATTCAGATGGGGGAGAGAGAGAGAGAGAGGTACGAGATTTCAAGAATTAGAATAGATAGAGATAATGAGTACATTTATTTTTGTCATATTAGTTAAATATAATTATAATTCTAGATGTAATGTATTAAAAATGAAGTTTTAGTGATGCTCTATTTCAATTTATATATGACATTTTTTTAGTAGATAGTTTGCGTTGACATGGAAGACTCTTAAACCTTGATCTTTCTTTATTAATAATGGAGTAATTATTTACATTCTATCAATAATTAACTAGCTGTTAAGGATATTAAAACCCAGCATCGCAATCCCTTCCCTCTCTACTAACCTGCCTTTCCTTCTCGCTTCTTCGTGAATCTTTACCTGCACCGTAGGGGGGTGATTTTTGGATTGAAATCACCCCCGTTCATCTCTTTGTTTGTTTTTTTATCTTTCAAGAAGTAATTTATCCACATAGATCTGAGTTTTTTCTTTCGTGTTTTTGTGATTTCGTCGTTTTGGTATGGCGTTTTTATTTTTCATTGTCTTATTGCGGTGTTGTTTGTTCGTGTGCTTCAAATTGATACATCAGCTTTGAGTTATCATTGATTCAATCCAAATTTGGGCGCCAACATTACAGATCCGGAAACATGGAAATTCCGATCACTTTGATTTTTTCACGTTTTTAGGCATTTTGCTTTTAACCTGAGTGCTGTGAGCTTATTCACAGATTTGTCATTTTGATTTTTAACATTATTGAATGCATTGTTTCGATGTATTGTGTCAATTTGAATAAATGGATAATATCTTATTTTCAAAAAATAATATAATGGAGTAATTAATTGTTTGTTTAGACTATTTAGTAACTTGTCTTTTAGTGAATTGAAATTTTCAGTTGATACATACTTCATTTTTTTGAATCGTGATGATACATACTTCTAGATAATGTTAGTTTGCTTTTGTCATTGTTGTCATGAAGATAGAAAAGCGGCGGTAAAAATGACCATCTGCAAATTTATTAAGGCTTCATGGGAGTGGTGGAAACTTGAAATAAAGATATTTAGCGACAAGCATCTATAAATGGAAATTTTAATGTTTGAGTGTCTAGAATACACTCATGTTCTCGTATCCTTCACGGGTACCAAGTGACATTCCCGTTTGCTAATGTGGACGTTTCACACTGTGCAATCGGTCAGCAATGTTTGACCAGCTTAAAAACAAAATTAAAGAAAGAAACATTTTGACTGGCCAACAATTTTTGACAAGCAAATTTTAGCTATGAAAATGCTGAGAGAAGCGGAGGCTGGTCACATAACTCAGATATAAAAAAAAAGAAAGTCCTGTATGCACTACCGCTTCTCTTGCCCAAATAGGAAAGAATACATTACAGCATTTCCAAGAAAATAAAATTAAAATCTACATTACAAATGATAAAATAATTTTTTTTTTTGAATCATATGTAGAATGCATTACCCGCCATTGTGTCAAATTAGATCATGGCAAGAGAAGCGGTGGTCGAGAGATAGAGTGGGTGTGAAGGAGAGATCTAGAATTTTTTTTCGCCCATTGTCACATAACTCAGATCTGCGAGAGAATCGCGTGAACGAGAGAACGAAGAAGTGAATAATGAGTGTGGCTGCGTTCCCTCTTTCTTCTTTATTTCTTTATTTTTATTTATTTATTTTTTTTTTGTTTTTAAGTTTCGACAAAATCACGTGACCAGCCTCCGCTTCTCTCAGAATTTTCATTGCCAAAATTTGCTGGTAAAAAATTGTTGGCCGGTCAAAATGTTTCTTTCTTCATTTTTGTTTTTAAGCTGGTCAAACATTGCTGGCAGGTTGCACAACGTGGAACGTCCACATCAGCAAACGGGCACGCCACCTGGTACTCGTCAAGGGTACCAGAACATGAGTGTCTAGAATAAAGGATATTAACTTAATTAATTTTAATTGGTATTTTCTTTTTCTTTCTTGCATGACATTTAATTAATTGAATTTTTCATTTAATTAATTAATCATGTATGTTTTGTTTTTAATTGATTTATGGTTTTAATTGATTTATCACATGAGAGTAATTTATCACATGTTTTATCTTTTTAGAATCTTTTTAAGATAAGGAGTGATATTTTTTTGTCTTATCTTGGAATTGTAATAGGGAAAGGAGTCCTTGGTCTTGAATATTTGTTGTACACATCTTTATATTATAAAAAGAGAAGTGCCATGTTGGCAGTAGTGCCAACGTGGCACTCATTAATACATACATATATATATATATATATATACTAGCATTACCCACGTGCGATGCACGTGACGATTTAAATGGTATATTTACATAAAATAATATTATAAAATAAGAAAACTATTTTTTATGAATATTTAATAAAAACATATCTAATACTTTAGATTTCACTAACGATCTACATATTTTGGCCCGAATTATTATCTTGTAAGAAAAAATATCATATCAATTATCATAATTAATAATTTTAAATAAGAACGTAATATTTGGGAACAAAATTTAGATAATATACTTATTTCAATAAAAATGATCAAAGTTATTTCAAATAAGACAAAAATAGTCTTACGGTCAGCCTATACATACATATAAATGATATATATATATATATATATATAGAGAGAGACAGAGAGAGAGAGAGAGAACGGTCCAAATAAGACTCAAAAGGGATTATACAATATGTTAGATTTAGAAAAAAATAAATAAGTAATATCACTTGGTGAATCCATAAAACCGTAAAGAATATTCTTTTTTTTTTAAAATACTACAGGCAAAGTATCTAGTTGGCATTTCAAGTCTTATAATATATAGGTTTCAAAACTCAAATGTGTATAAAATAACTAAAATGTAATATCCAAAAATTAAAATGTACATAGAAAATGATAATTCTCATTTTCAGAATTAATTTAATAAGTATTGTAAATTACAACTTTTATCTTATATCACATTTACATGAATGATGCAACACTATATATAGAAGAAGTAAAAGAATTTATAAATTAATTTGAAAAACAGACTACATATAAAAATAATAAAATATATAAAAAATTAAATAAGGAAAACAATACTAAATAAGGAAAGCAAAATAAATTGAATAAGAAAAATAATTAATCCTAAAAACTAAACCAAACATGGCAGTGCCACCTAGAGACTTTGTCTAGTTGGCACTCCTCTTATTATTATATTAAGATAAGATATATATGTATATAAAGAATAAAAATTAGCTTCACAGTTAAAAAAAAAAGAAATTCTATTTTTGAAAATAAATCAAGATTAATTGGTAGTTTTAAATAGGAAAAATTCTTTAAATATAATTATTTTTTAATGAAACATAAATGTATCATTAAATGTGATAAATAAAATTAAATAAGAAAAAATTAATTTTGGAAAAACTGTAAATGTAATTTAATTTTTCAAATTTCTTATTAAAACCATTAAATAATAAATATTTATTCATTTATATTTACCGTGTTAATAAATGTTATAGTTTTAGATAGTTTTGATTTGTAATGTGCATTGGATTATTCAAATAGTGGATTATTCTTAAATCAAATAACGAGTGCTAAAATTATAATTGAATTTGTACTGAATAATTTATTTATTTTTAAATAAAGAGTAATTTATTAATCTTTATCTTTATATTTTAAATTGTTATATTATCATCCCATTAATCTTTATATTATACTTTATGAAGTGCCAAATAGACAAAGATGCCAATGTGGCACACAATAAATATTCTAAGAAAATTATAAAATTAGTTTTGCAAATAAACTACTATTAATTAGTTAGTAGTAATTCAAAGCATAATTGAAAATAAACCAATATTTAAAACAAACATTTAATGAGAAAAAATTTATTTTGAAAACACTTTAAATATAACTTCATTTTTTAAAGTTCTAATTCAAAATATTAAACAATAAATATTTTTTATTTTTATTTAATTTTATCATGATAAAATTGTAGGTTTTGATAGTTTTGCTTGATTGCGTGAATTGGTTTGTTAAAAATAGTGCGTATTTTTTTACTTTTTTTCTTTTTAAAATAAAATAGTGCATTGTTAAAATTAAAACTGGATTTATGTTGAATAATTTATTTATTTTTAAGTAAAATAGCAATTTATTAATCCTGAGATTATTATAATTGAAGTGTCATGTTTGGCGAACGCCATATTGGCAGTGCCAATATGACACACAGTTTCTAATTAAAAAAATTAATTGATATTTTTCGTTTTTAATACGGTAGATTTGATGTGCTCACTAATTGAATTTTGCATTGCATGCTTTCTACCTTTTCTAAATATATAAAATTAAAAATAAAAAGTTTTTCTTTCTATCATTAACATACAATCTACGTAAATGGAAAGAAATCAAATAAATAATGTAGATGCGGAAAATTATCGGTACTACTACAAATTTAAGTTACATACAATTAAACATAATATTTCTTATACAATAGAGTTAAAATTAAGTAGCAATTATAGGTAATCACTAAAAGAACGGATAAAATCATAAAATTTAGAGTGCGTAATGTCCATTCTGGAAAGAAAAAATGTGTTCAATATAAATTTAATATGTACCGACGCGAAAGACACATTTTGATAATCAAAGAATTTTTATATATTCATTTTCAAGTGTTCGTTTATAATTAATTAATCTCCACGAGTATTGTTGTGCAATGTTATGCACGACAATTAGAATTAAAGTTACACATTTTGATAAAATTTTTAATTATACGATGCACGTGCATTTTTGTAATTTATAATTGTGAATTTATTTAGTATTTTTTGCATTGACTATAATATACAATATTATAGATTTCAATAATTGTTTATAATTATACAATCTCCTATGCATAAATTACATTAGTTGCGTAATTTAATATTTATATTTATAATTTTATATTAATTATTTATCGTATATAAATTTAATTATTCCAGTGCATCGCACGGGCGTAATACTAGTTTAGGATTAGTGTTGGGAGTTCAAGATTCCTTCAATCACTTGTTAAGTAAGATTTGGTAAGATTTTACATGTCTTTAATTGATTGGTAAGGTTTCAAACTCTACAAGATGAGACAAGATTTCAATTTTATATTTATCCTTACTTATCTTGCATTTTATTTTATCCTACAATTAACTATTGTGTTTTTAATATAGGAAAATACTATGATTCATTGAACTTAGATTGTCTTGTGTTACACGACATTAAATCCTATTAAATCACAAATCACAATAAAGGAGAAGCAAAAACTAAACGTTCATAGACAGAGGAAAATTGGGCTACAATATTGAACATTACCTTGGCTTCTCCCAGTGCATGACATCATAGTCTTTTGTGAGCTTTCGAGATTCAATTCATGTACACCAATTCTTTCTAACACTACACCATAATACGCGAATTGTCACGGTTTAAAACCGTGACAATTGATATTTGTCATAGTTTTAAATCGTAACAAAAAACACCGTGACAACCGGTTTGTCACGGTTTTAAACCGTGACAAATTGGGAAAAAAATTACAATATAATCTTTTGACATTAACAAACATATTTGGTTGATGGTATAAATTAGTAACAACAATTCATTCAAAAAAATTGTAAATCATTCCAAATAACATTCTCAAATCAGATTTGATCCTCACAAGAACCTGATACCTTTCTGTGCAGTCATAATAAAATTACAACAGTGTAGTAAAATTTGATGTCATAACATAATAAACATTGCAATGATCTTAAAAGATTACAATTGGAATAACATAAAATTACAGTTATGAACTGAAGTAGCCTCTTCCTGCAACAGAAGTTCAAAAAAGCAGTTGGAAGATATTTCCTGCAACGAAAGTATTAACCGTTTAACACTATAAGTGACAACATAATGAAAGAAACTTCTTGAATGTTAAATTATGAAGGATTATACATGTCTACTATTTTTTAATGAAAATTATTAGCATTAAGAATTTTATAGATGCATTTCAAACATTAATTAATGGAGGATGGATAAATACATTTCAATCCATTCCCAGCCTTAAGTGACGTCAATTTAGAATTCTAAACTCACGTCAATTCTCAATTTATCAACGTAGGATGCATAAATACAAATCCTAAGCAGTCAATGCATCATTGTCCAGCTAATATGCCCAGAAAGAAAAAAGAAATAGTAGCCACCCATTATACCATGTTGGCTGCTTGGCAAGGATTTGTGTTTGCGTTTAAGACATCGATTACTGTCATTACAATCGATTAACACCCCCCACAAGGTTAGAGCATTCATCCATAGATTCCTATTACAATACATGATCAAGAATTTAAGTCTATAGATTGACATGATGAAGAATTTAACTTCTAAGTGCCAAAGTTGAAACTCAATTTTAGTGTAATTAGAACCCGAACCTCAGTAATCTTGAGCACATTCATTAGTTGTTTTTCGTAATCCATTGCATTACAAGGCTCAATCTCTCTAATAACATATCTCATCACCGTGCAAGCGATGACCGATGGAAGATAATGCACAAGCCTGTGATCGGTATATGGAAAATATATGGCAAACACCTATAAACAATTGGATTTATAACTATACATGCATTAAAGCAAGGATGATATCAAAATTATTAAATTACATACCAGTGATGATTGAGAGAAGACGACTCTCACACCTCGTAATGAACTTCCATTGTAGGTTACTCATCAATCCAAATCTCCTCAAACTATGATAAAAAAAAATGAAATTGGAGTCACAGGATTGATCTTCCATTTCAGTGTAGAAAGAATCAGAAGCTCCATTCTCTCTATAGTCTTTGCCTCAAACACATACTTAGATTCTTCTACCTTAAGAAGACGAATAAATAAAAATAAGAACTCACATTTGCATTTTCACACACACTTTCATGACAATAAACAAGAAAGTAATTAATCTAATCCCAAAACCTCACTAAGTATTTGTTAGTGAGCCGCTCTTCTATTAATTGTTAGATCAAATTCTAATAGTTTGACAAAAGCAATTAATGTTTGATTAATTAAATTAGCGAATAAGTAAATCACATAAAACAACAGAGAGAGGTACTGAATAGGGTCAATCCCCACAACAAAACAACAATCTAAGAGGACACACCCAAGTATATATTGACACGAATCGCTTGAGGACTTGTTCAATGAGCACCACTAGTCTTATGATTTGAAACTATTGAACACCCTTCAAAAGCTGCAAAACTAAATGTAGATAAACTAACTACTCTTATGATGTTGCAATAAAAATTAGCAAAATTTCTTACAAGACACAGTGTAATTAAAAAAAATTCTTACGTACAATAAATGAAGTGTATTTCCTTTTCCCCAAATGAATTTACCTCAACACCTATGGCAGAAAACATACAACACCAGTTTACCCATGGCATAGAGAAAAACTGTACGAGCAGCAAAGCATGTTTGAGAAAAAAAATAGAAAATATTGTGATTTGAAACTATTGAACTCCCTTCAAAAGCGGCGAAACTACATCAACATAAATCAACTACTCTTATGTTGTCGCAATAAAAATTAACAAGATTTCGTACAAAACACACTGTAATTAAAAAAAATTCTTACGTACAATAAATGAAGTGTATTTACTTTTCAATAAATGAATTTACATCAACCCCTAGTGCAAAAAACAAACACCACTAGTTTACCCATGGCATAGACAAAAAATATATGAGCAGCAAAGCATGTTTGAAAAAAATAAAAAATAAAAAATAATATATATACTCCCTCCGTCCCATTTTGATAGGCTTGTTTTCCTTTTTCATCCGTTCCAAAATATAAGCTACTTTCTTTATTGGTATAAATTTAATTTCTTCATTTCCTAATCTACCCCTATTTATTATGCATGGTTATTAATAAAAGTAAGTTGTCATATTTAATATAGGGGTATATTGAGAAATATACAAGTAAAATTTACCTTTCCAATAAATATTAATTTCAAATTCTTAATCCGTGTGAAAGTCAAACTATGCCTATCAAAATGGGACGGAGGGAATATATATATACACACACAAAGTAGTTGCTCGAGCAACGATGTAGAGACAGCGCAACTGCCGCTAATGCCCGCCACCAACAATCTCCCAAACATTAAAAAATTTGCCAAAACTTGCTAAATTCAAGTTACCCAAGGCATAGAGACACCATTAATGCCAAAAAGAAAAAAAAAACCAAATATACAAGGAATCTAAGAATCCCAACCTCAGAGGGTGAAATAAAAAAACTAAAAAAAATCTCTAGAATAGCTATAAACTTTCGAAATTTACCTTTTTTTGATGCGACTGAAGTGTAGGAGAAGGAGATGAGATGTAAAAGCACTATTCCGCTGAGAAGCTGGAGAAAGAAATGATCGAAAGAAGAATTTGGGAAAAAGAGCACTTGAGTCACATTAGCTGCAATCGGTTTGAATAATGGGTCTTGCAATTGGTCTGATAATGGGTGAGGGGTAAGGGTGAGAGTTGGGAGCAAAGTGTCAAATTTACCTTGTTTTCAGGTTGGATCTATGGATTTTAATGTTAAACTCGCTAGTGATTTCGCAAAATGGGGATTGAGGGTTACTGGTTTTCATGAAATGGGGATGAAGGTAGTCTGCTAAAGGGTTTAGGTAATGACAATGGCCGATTTTATTTTTTTTTTTAATTTTTCGCCGGTTTAAAACCGTGACAATCTGTAAAAAAAAAAAAAAAAATCGTCACGGTTTAAAACCGTGACAATCAGCCAGAAATTTGGTCACGGTTTAAAATCGTGACGCTTTGAAATTTTATTGCGTGACAAATTCTTATTTTTGGTGTAGTGTAAGAACAACCATCAAAGGTTCTCCGGGAGGAGTCCAGTCCAGTACGAGAAGAAACCCCAACACGAAGAGATCTTCCGGCGGGGTTGGGGTTGAAGATTTGTTGGTGGCTCAGGGATTACAAGAAGCTATGAAGAGCATTGAGATGCTGGCTCGTATTACATGCTATGAGAGAGTAACAGAGAGTGCTTCTTGCTATTATCTTAGATGTTGTATTGTTTATGCATAAACAAACCTTAGCTTGCTTTTATTGAGTTAAACTTTATTAACTAATGGATCGGTTTTTGCCAGTAGGCTATGAGCATGTTTGTTTTCTCTTTGTAGGGTTTTCCACGTTAAAAATCTTCTGTGCAGTGTTTATTTTCCTGTATTTATATTGATGCACAAATTTGATAGTTTCTGGTCGCCAGATGTTAGATTGATCCATCTGTCACATCCAGATACATCCGGCCTATCTAATAAATAAAAACAATATGTGTTTTAATCTGGCTAACTAAACGCAACACAGACACATTTGGGGATACTTACTAAGTAAAATTAGGGAACTTAGGACTTTCAAAGGATATTCACTACTTTTAGTCGTTAAATACTTTCTCCATTCCACTAAGATAGGTATGGTTTGACTTTCACATCGATTAAGAACTTGGAATTAATATTTATTGAAAAAATAAAATTTAATTTTACATTTATCAATATACCCCTATATTAAATATAATAACTTATTTTTATCAATAACCATGCCTATTAAATAGGGATATGCTAGGAAATGAAGAAATTAAATTTATTTGTATTAATAAGGAAAATAACCTATATTTTGGGATTGACGAAAGAGAAAAACGAGTCTATGTTAGTTTGACAGAGGGAGTATTTTTTTAAAAATTATATTAAATACTTTTTTAGTCATTAAATATTGAGACCTATGCGTTTAACCAAAAAAATTCATATCTATAAATAGGAAACCATAATTCAATAAATAATGCAATCCTATATTTATAAGTGAGTGTTAGCTTTATTTTCGTATAGAAAATTAAGTTAGTAATTGGCATTTTTATTTTTCCACATTAATAATTAAGTTAGTTAAATTATGTGTTTAATTAATTTAATTATTGTGGATTTTTATGGACTTACTATCACATTGTATTTTTAGTTTATCTTGGTTTAAATTAGCACATGTGATAATTCCTTATTTTAATTAAATAAGTGAGAGTCCAAGTGGGACACGAACCCTAGCACACGTCTAGGATGACTTCTGTGTCCACGTTCGACGTATCATATGATTTGGTAAGATACTTTCCATATTATATTGAGACATGATAAGGTAAGATCTTTTTTTCCATATTTGATTATTACCTTATTTGATTTATCCTACAATTAATGGTAATCTTATTCCTTGTAGGATTTGGTGGTTTATGGTAACTTGGAGACTTGGCCAACAAGTAAGACAAGTTGTATTAAAACACCAACAATTGAAGGAACACGTGAACACGTTTGGAGCATTGAAATTCGTCCCCTACCATTCTCAAGAAACGTGTCTCCTTCTCCCATCCCGTGCATGGATTTTTCGATCATCAATTGATCAATCCCATACACACCAACCTTGATTATTAATTGATCTTGGTTCAAATCTCCGGGAGGGAGTCCTCCAACCAATAGATCTGCCCACAACTTGAAGAGATCAACACGGGAGGTGTAGATTCGCTTGAGGAGCAGCGTTACAAGGAATCATCGAAGAGAGGCGGGATGTGCTCGCATTACATGCTAAGGAAGATCGAACAGGGAGTTCTTTCATTTATTTCTTAGATGTTGCAATTAATTATACGTAGTTATTGCCTTTGATTTCCTTTGTAAAGTTTTAAACTGATTGGACGTGGTTGGTAGGTTTTGCTCGTAGGCGATGAGCACGTGGTTTTTTCCCGTTTGGGTTTCCACGTTAAAATTCCTGTGTTTTTACTGTTTATTTTTCTGCATTCTGTTATTTCCGCAATTGCGATCCAGACGCATCTGGCATTCGTAGACGCATCTAGGATACTGATTTACAGACGCATCTTACATTAAGCGAGAGGCTATTCTGTCGAATCTGAGTAACGGGACATAACACAGACGTATCTGATCACTTAAATCAGATAACTTAGACAACTATAAACTTTCAGTGAGCAATGATTATTAGATAGAGTATTCCAGGAGTATTAAAAAAAATTCTATATAGATGACTACTTGAACATGTGAAATGTTAATGTATAGTAAAACCTTGATAAATTAATACTGTTGGGACCAAACAAAATTATTACTTTAGCCAAGTTATTAATTTATTGATTAATTAATAATTTATTAATTTATTAAATATTTTTATATTTTTATTGTAGCTTGTGCATAATTTACCTTTGGAATGTAGCATGTATAATAAAAATACATTGGTTCCAACACTTAAGAGCTTGTTCTATACACAATAAATTTCATCAACTTACATCTATTTTTATCCATCTCATCATTTTCAACCACTAAAACATTGATTTGATAATTTATTTATATTTTTGAATATATTTTTTTCTATTTCTCAACCATGCACCAAAAACACAATTCAAGTAAACTACAATTCATGTGAATAGAACAAGGCCTAACATGAAAAGTAAATTAGGGGCATTTCAAGCAATTAGTCCTGCTTTACCAACCGTTTTTTCAAAAGAGGCATTTCAAGCAATTGTAATCAGAATGAAGAAAATATACCAAATGTAATATGTGTACTGCAAAAAATTAGGAATGAAGTTGAGTTTGGATTGATAGCAAAGAAAAAGCAAAAAACTTTGGATGCATATTTTATAAAAGAGGTGAATTGAGGAAAAAAGAATGTTAATTTGAGTTATGACTATGAAATTTAATGAATTTTCACAGTTATTAATTTATATATTCGTTGGGCCTTAAAGATTTCCAAAAAAAATTATTATCTTATAAATTTGCCAAGATTATTAGTTAGTACACATGCCCGAGTTGGGAGTGGTGATTTTTATTATTTAATGGAGGTTATTAATTTATCAAGCATTAATTTATCAAGGTTTTACTATATGCTAGAATTATAGAATTGCTATGGTGAATGCCTTTAATAAATGACTTGTTTCTAATAAAGTTTAAACTCCACATCTAAACTAACTGAACATTATCATTCAAACGAAAGGAGGAGAATAAAAAAAAAGTGGCATTATTAACTAGGTATATTTTAGAATTTCACTATTTTTTGAAATTTAAAACATAAACTTTTGATTGAAAATATTAAATTTTTACCCCAAGGGGCAAGAAAAGTGCAAGCAGGGGCTGCTTGAGCCCCATATGCTTTACATGCACGAAATATTCAGGCCAAACCTCATTTAAAAGATTTTCTTCATTTTTTAACTATTGTATTTCTTCTTCCTCTTTTGATTTTCATAATTTTTAATGATTCTTGTTACATCTATGTACAATTTTTACTTGTGACATATCACTTTGTTGTAACATTAGTTATATAATTAATTATACAACTAATTATATAATTATATAACGTATCATAATCTTGTAATGACGTAACAGAATGATGGTATAAAAATGATCTAGGACCAACACTTAAAAATAGGAATTTCGTTAGAAAATAAATATTTTCTATGGAAAATATAAGCAATCAAACACACCCTAAATGTGCTAATTACTTGTTAACAATTTACTTTAGCATTTAAAGAAAAGTATCGTACCAATTTTGAGAAACATCAAATTGTAATAGTAATTATTTTAATAGGATAAAATTGTGATATTTTTAAATCCAATAGGTTAACAACAAATTATTAAATTATCAAACTCTAATCCTTCAAGTTTTAAATGATAATAAAGGTTAACTGTAATACCAAAAATTAGATATTTGTATGAGGAAATTAGGTTAAACCATTCTTTTATGGTTGAAAATTTAAATCTTGCAAAATCTACTTATTTGCAAAAATCCAGAATGGCTGCTCGGTTTTCTGAACATATCCTATTTTCGGGTAAATTTAGGTCTTGCCCAGATTTTGTGCCATGTGTTCACATGGCACAAAAACCCATGCAATCGCATGGTATAAAATTTGAGCAATGTTCATATTTAATTGTCAACCATTACATAAAATGTGTAATGTGTGTAATGGTTGTTGTAGATATTAAATTTTTTAAATAAATAATTTCTTTTGGGCTGGGTTATTTTAATTGATTAACCCATTAAACTTTTTTTTTAAAATAAAATATTTATTAAAGCCCAATTTTAATTTAAAAGTTCATGAGACACATCCAACTTTTTGTTAACTTATATTCATTTGATTTGTTAAATATAATGGGAATATGCTTATATTTAAATAATCATTTAAATCGAATTGAGATAAATAATGGGCCGTTAAAACACTTATTCAAATAAATTGGATAAGTGTTAAGCGGTTACAAGGCTATTCAAAAAATTCTCATAAATACAACCCTATGTCCATTGTAGAAAACCCTAACAAGGATGGAGAAGAGCATAGCTACAGATATTCCAGCAAAGGAGAAATGAAGAAGTAAATTAAATTCTTATAAATTCTTCAAATCTAAGGAGGAATGAAGAAGAAAGGATCAAAATCCCTTCTGTTCTTAAAATAAAATCAAAGCCAATGAGAGAGGAAGAATCAGAGATAAAAATCTCTCTAGTTTTTCAAATTAGAGACAAATCAGAGTCCAAGGAGAAAGGAAGAAGAAGAGATCAAAATCGCTCCAGTTCTTCAAATCAGAGACAAATCAAAGAAGAAAGGAAAGAAAAATAAGAAGAAGAGAGCAAAGTTAAATAGAGTCTCGAGGATCAAAGTCATATTCAAGTTCCAACCAAATCTCAAATCCAGATCAAGCATTGAAGATGAAAGTCATTTTCAAGTTCCAACCAAATCTAAAATTCCAATGGAGTCATTGAAGATCAAAATCTTCTTCAAGTTCCAGTCAAATCTCAAATCCAGATTAAGCATTGAAGATCAAAATCATCTTCAATTGCAAGCCAAATCTTACATCCAAATCAAGCAATGATGATCGAAGTATCTTCAAGTCCAAGTCAAATTCAAGCCTTGAAGATCGAAGCCTTCTTCACATTCAAGCCAAATTGAAGCATTGAAGATTGAAGTCTTCTTCAATCAATGCCATGAAAATCAAAGCCTCTTCAAGTTCGAGTCAAGTCCAAAGTTCATAGCCAAGTCAAATACGGGAGATAAAGCTTTCCTTCAAATCCAAATCAAAATCAAGCACAAATCAATAAGTCAAAGCTTCCTTAGAGAAATCAAAGATGTTGGCAAATCGTCGTGAGACAAGTTAGTTTTACCCTACTGATAATAGTGTCGCAATAGTAATTTAACCTAGTACGAAAGGAATTGATTCGCACAATTGGTTATCGCGTTTGGTTGAAAAGCCAGTGGCCCAAAACTACCATTATCAGAGCGGGCAACACAACCCGGGACTGATGCTCCGTTGCACTAACCCCACCAAATGGCACGCATACATAGGCTTGGAAAAAAATCTTGCCTGTATGTGAAGGGTGCCACGCCAATCCCTGCCAAAAAATTGTCCACTTGCAAAGGTTTGGGATAAATCCCGTCTGCATGTGAGGGCGCGTGATGAAAAGTAGCATAAGCAAGTGGGTAAAAATCCCACATCGGTTAGATTGAAAGAAAAAACTGATATAAATACTAGTGCAAAGGCAACTTCCCTTGGAGATTAACCTTTTAAGGTGGAATTTCTTGTACTTGTACAAAAAAATTAACATGGTATCAGAGCCGACGAACAACCTGAGACCAATGCTCAGCTGCTGCGCCAACCCCGACCAAAAATGGTCGCCGAAAAAAATGGTCCATATGCAAAGGCTTGGAATAAATCCCGCCTGCCATGTGAGGGCGCGTGATGAAAAATAGCATGAGCAAATAGGTAAAAAAGTCTCACATCGGTTATATTGAAAGGGAATACCCAATATAAATATAAGTGCAAGGGATACTCTCATTGGAAATTAACCTTTTAAGATGAATCTCCATGTATTTGTACATAAAATTTAACATAGTATTAGAACGGGCAAACGGCCCGTGACCGATGCTCCGCTTCACTGACCCAGCCAAATGACATGAATGCATAGGCTTTGAAAAAAATCTTGCTTGTATTTGAGGGGAGCCACACCAACCCCGGCGAAAAAATGATCCACGTACAAAGGTTTGAGATAAATCTCGTCCGCACGTAAGGGGGCGTGATGAGATGTAGTATGAGCAAGTGGGTAAAAATCTCATATCAGTTAGATTGAAACAATAATAATATAAATATAAGTGTAAGGGCTACGCCCCTTGGAAGTTAACTTTTTAAGGTGGAATCCTTTGCATTTGTACAAAAAATTTAACAGAAATCAAGTCAAATTCCATCTTTTGGAGAGTAAGAATCAAGCCACGTGACCCCTCATCTTGAACGCGTAGATCATTAATAAGATGATTGTGTAGCTTTATAGTCAAGAGAATCAGCACACTTTTAAATTCCCAAGTTCTCAATTTGTAACATTTCTATTGTATTATTTTGATTAATACAAAAAAAATTTGTAATTACAGTTGTGTCATGTGTAAAAGTTGTGTTATACATTACACAAGGTGTGAATGATTGTGTAATGGCAATGTAATGATGTGTAATGATTATGTAATTATTGGAATGATGTTTGTTTTGGATGGATAATATATGCTTTTTATATTTCTCGATGAGCTTATTCCAACCAATAGCTTCGCCATTTTTTTTTCGCATTTTAGCTTCCTTTCGTTAATTATCGATAATTTTTCAAAAATTCAAAAAAAAAAAAAAAAGTACCAATGGAAATTTTGTGTCATGCGATTGCATGACACAAATCTATGCACGGTTTGGACCAGTAATACCAGATTGGCGGAATCATTTCCATTTTATCTTATTTTCAAAATGTTAAACCAAAAAGTTTGTGAAACCCCTATTTGTACCATAGTCAAAAGCCCATTAAAATAGGATTGATCAATAGGGGTTAAGTTCTTATTTGATCCTTTTTTCTTTCTTTCTTTCCGTTTTTTTTTTGCTATTTTGTTTTGTTTTGTTAAGACTTAGGATCAAGTTTTTAAGAGTAATGAAATCGAAATGCAAAAAATATGATCACTTTTATGAAGTTTATGATTAAAACGTGCTTGATCTTGATAAAATTAAGGCAAAACAACCGCTAAGTGTTTATTTGGCATAGAATTTCGGAAATAATATTTAAATATTAGGTGGAAAAGTAATTTTATTTTATTTTTTAAAGAATGCGAAAAAATTGTCAAATAATGAACGTTGAAAAATTAATGATGTTGGGTAAAACTGATTTTCCAAAATAAATGAGTCAAATTGTAAGAAACATATAAACACTAGACAACAAAATAATGCTCACATTCTAATACCAACAAGTTAACACTATAAGGTGCCAACTTGTCATTTGGAGCGTGGGTATTTGTCGAACATGGGTGCGGGCCCCCTTCATTCAGAGGTAGGAGATCATTGGCTAACAAAATAATTTACAACAATGTGAAGAATCTAAAATTTCATGTTTGTCTCAAAAAAAATATTTTTCATTTTGAACATTATTACTACATTGTAAGTACTGACACGACAGTCCTGAGTCCACTTGCACTTAGCGAACCTTCGGTTCAACAATCTGACCTACATTGTCAACTGAACATAATAAAGCAAAAGAAAAATAATTGTACCAAACATGGTACATTGTCATTCTTTTCATTAAAATTTTAATAAGTTGAAATGTTATAAATAACACAGAAAAGTTGTAAATCACTCCCTTTTACTCGTGAGTCTTTCTATTTATGCTTATGGAAAACATTAGGAATCTATATATATATATATATATATATTAATAAAACCAGCACATTTTCCCGCCACTTTTACGTATTTTTCTGAATTAAAAAATCAATTTTTAATTATAGCAATGAGTTTTACCGCTTCTACATGTCTTTTCTAACTTGACTTCTTCTTCAGCGTGTATACATATAAACACGCATCGGGTCCACCTATTTTTCTGAATTAAAAAATCAATTTTTAATTATGGCAACGAGTTTTACCGCTTCTACATGTCCCCCCGTGCAACGCACGGGTAGAAACACTAGTGTTAATTTAACGAGAAATCTATATCTATATATAAATAAAAACAGTCTTTTTTCCCTCCTAAACGCATCCTTAAATTTTCCCGCCTATTAAATTTTCTTAATATAAACTTCTATCTATATATAGAATAATTTATATATTATATATGGAATATGAGGCTTTTTCTTATTATATTTGTTATTACCGTAAATCCGTAAATAAGGGTGTTCCAAGAATTGGAATGATTTTTTAACTGATCATGTTTTCATAATTTTCATATTTAAAAAAAATTATTTAAAATTAACAGTTTTCACTAAGATTTAACTTTTATGCCATACAAAATTACCATTGATTAAATTTTTACACAAAAGTTCAAATAAAAGTTTAACATTAAAATCAAAAAAATAAGATCAGAACTGTTACTTAATTAATTTGAGAAATAATTAACTATTTTTCTAAATAATTAGCTAAGAAATAAAAATTAATTAAAATTAATAATCTCGCTAAGATTCAAATTTTTTTTTGCAATAGAAAATTAGAATTCATTAAAATTTTACACAAAAATAACAAAAACTTACCAAATATTGGCTGAGTTTGAGAAAAAAATTCCACCATACGATCCCCAATTTGTACTAAAAAATTAAAAATTAGGTTGGACCCAATAATTAATTTTAGAAACAATCAATCATTTTTATAAATAATTAGCTAAAGAATAAAAGTAAATTAAAATTAACGATTTCTATAAAATTTAATTTTTTGTGTGATAAAAAATTTCAATTCAATAAATTTTTACATAAAAATTAAAATAAATGTGTAACATGAAAATTTAAAACTTAGCTTGGACCATTTTATTGATTTTAGAAACAATTTATTATTTTCAAAAATAATAATTAGCTAACAAATGAAAATTAATTAAAATTAGCGATTTCAGTAAGATCTAATTTTGGTAGGATAAAAAATTACAATTTATTTTATTTTTGCATAAAAATTCAACGAAACATATAAGATCAATTTTTTTAATTAATCATTCAATTACAACATTCAATTGAATATATATTTATATTTTTTAAATTCCACGATATCTTTTTAATTATAAGATACTTTTAAAATTAGATTCATATAATTCTTAAAATCATACCTATCAAGTAAATTATTTTGGCAATAAGTATTTTTTAGAAATAATTAACCAAAATACAAAAATTAAATATAATTATTTAAACTATTATTAATTAAAATAATAAATTTTATTGCCAATATTTAGCTAGACACGAGTTTAGTGGATAAAGATTAATCAAGATTAATTACATTATTAAAGGGGAAAATATAATTAATTTTAAAAATAAAAAATCATTAAATTGCTGTGGATTTTCCCTGAAAAATGAAAAAAAATCCTTTAAATTGTAATATATCTTTTAAATTATAAGATTTCTTCAAAATTAAATTGATACAATTCTTAAAAGTGATGATATTAAAATGGTTATTTTATAAAAAAAATAATTATTTTCGTAAATAATTAGCTAAAAAATAATTAATTAAATATAATTCTATTACAATTAATTAAAATTAATGATCTTTATTCACGATTTAATCGGACTTGGTTTCAAAGGCGAAAATTGACATGGTTTCGTTGGATGAAAATTAATCAAAATTAATTATATTGCTAAAGCAGAAAAATAGCATTAATTAAAAATAAATAACAATTAAAATTAATTAGATTGCAATGGTTGACTAGATTTTTTCTAATTTTCCTAGAAAATGAAAGATATCTTTTGACATGCACGATATCTTGTGAATTATAAAATATCTTTAAAATTAGATTCATTCAATTCTTAAAAATGCGACTAAAAATTAATTATTTAGAAATAATAAATTATTTTTATAAATAATTAGCTAAAACAAGAATTGAGTATATTACAATTAATTATATTTTTATATTTAATTGGGTATATTTTGATGGCGAAAATTGAGATAGTTTTATTAGACAAAAATTAATCAAAATTAATTAGATTGCTCTGAGGAACATCAATTGATTGCTAAAAGGGATAACATAAATATTTCAAAAATAAAAAATAATAAAAATTATTTTGATTGCTACAAGGAAGAAAAATGTGCTTGCAAAATTAATTTAGCTTTTTACGTATTTTAAAATAAAGTTAAGTTAACACCTATAAGATTTTTAATTCTTAGAATTGGGGTGTTACAGCTTATTGTAAAGTAAGTCGACCGATATTATAATGATTATTATAGAAATAATTAATTCTTTTCCTAAATAATTAGCTAAAAATAAAAATTAATTAAAAATAATTCTATTACAATTAACTAAAATTAATAATACTATTACAATTTAATTAGACTTGCTTTCAATGGGCAAAAATTGACAAAATTTCATTGGACAAAAATTGATCAAAATTAATTATATTGCTAAAATAGAAACATAACGTTAATGAAAAATAAATAATAATTAAAATTGGTTAGATTTCCATGGTTGACTAGATTTTCCCTAAAAAATGAAAGACGTCTTTTTACATGCAAGATATCTTTTTAATTATAAAATGTCTTTAAAATTATATTCATAGAATTCTTAAAATTGCGGTTAAAACACTAATTATTTAGAAATAATAAATTATTTCCATAAATAATTAGGTAAAAACAAGAATTAATTACAATTAATTATACTATAATTAATTACAATTAATTAAATTTCTTAGATTTTATTGTATATATTTTCATTGGGCAAAAATTGAGATAGTCTTATTAGATGAAAATTAATCAAAATTAATTAAATTGTTAAATATGGGGAAACATAATTATTTCAAAAAATAAAAAATAATTGAAATTAATTAGATTATTACGGGAAATAAAAATGTGCTTATGAAATTAATTTATTTTTTTAAGTATTTTAAAATAAAGTTAAGTTAACACCTATAAAATTTTAGATTCTTAGAATTGGGGTGTTACATGTTATTGTAAAATAATTCGAGTGATAATTAGTCCCTAATAAACTTTATTTGCTTTTTCAGTATCACTTTTTAAAACAAGCTTTTCTTTTTATTCTCATATGTTTTTATATTTTCTATGACATTTCTTTTTAGTTATAGTTGGTGGCAAAACATTAATACTTCTTTTTGTATAATTACGGGGTATTTCAAAGGATCTGCTCCTTTTTTCTTTTTCTTTTTTAAAGTAACAAGCTCCAAAAATAGGTATTCAAATAGTAATGATTTTTTATTTTGACACTACTCGAACCAAAAATTGTATAATAATTCTTTGGCTCAATCTATCACTTTCGCTAGGGCATAAGTTTAAGAATTCTTATTAAACAATTGACTATCGACTCAATCAATTATTGGAATTATATGACTCAATTAGAATATTTTAATTGGCTTTCGACTATGTTAAATATTTATCTAAGTTTCTATCTCCTTAATAAATATTAAGAATCCTACATACTTTGAATTATTTATTTTATACCTAATTTTCCCTGTTGATATTTTATTTTATTTTTAAGTATAATAGGTTAGATTGTATATTTTAAGTATTAATCCTATATATTTCAATTTATTTGTTTTATCCAAATTAATTTAAATGTTATATTAAATCATTCAATATTTCATATGCTGAATATGTTAAATTAGTAAGTTTATACCTAATATATTAATATACGTTTTTAATATATTTAGAAGGTATTTATTAAAGAAATAAAATGTCGAAACAAAAATCTTGGATTAAACGATCATGATGGGGCGTGGACAGGAATGAGAATTTTCTAGCGGGGCAGGACAAGGGCCGAAACGGGGACGGGGAATGGAAGTTTGTAATTCTTATATCATCCGCGTTCGGCCTAGAGTAAATAGGATAGGTCGAAATGAGGATAAGTGTTTCAAAGACATGTGAGGGAATAGTTTAGGATTTATCGGACTATACTCACTACATTTTTAGTTTTATAATATATATGTTTATATTGATTATATTTCATAATTAAAATTAATTTAAAAATCATTATTTACATATTAATTGTTAATAACGTACATCATACTGAAGTATAATAATTAATATCTCCCAAAATTTATAATTGCATATAATAAAATATGAAATAATTTTAAAGAAAAAACAATAAGCTCTACGAATGTTAGAAGAGTTATTTTGGTATGTTTATTTTGATAACTATAACATTTAATGTTATTTTATTTTGGGTTTAAATTAGTAGATTAATCTTGCAATGAGCAAAATATAATATATTAGCATGATCATTGCCACAATTATCATTCCGTGGAAAGCATGGGTGTAAATGCTAATTAAGTTACTATTATATGGAGAATAGTAAATTAAATTGTGTGAATTTTCATGAGTTGTTCCTTACATATTTGCATGATAGATTAGTACAAAATATAGGGAAAATTCTATCGAAATTTTTATAGAATTATTTCAAGTTAAATTCTTTAAGTTTATTATTGTAATTCATTCTTTATTTTAATTATTTTTTTAGATTTTATGTTAATATTATTAACATCTATCAATGACATTATTGGTTGAAAAATTTATTCACCGTGCAACGCACGGGTGAAACAGCTAGTTTTTAATAAAACCAGCACATTTTCCCGCCACTTTTACCTATTTTTCTGAATTAAAAAATTAATTTTTAATTATAGCAATGAGTTTTACCGCTTCTACATGTCTTTTCCAACTTGACTTCTTCTTCAGCGTGTATACATATAAACACGCATCGGGTCCACCTATTTTTCTGAATTAAAAAATCAATTTTTAATTATGGCAACGAGTTTTACCGCTTCTACATGTCCCCCGTGCAACGCACGGGTAGAAACACTAGTGTTAATTTAACGAGAAATTTTTAAGAATAATAATTATTTTATTTATTAATTGATGGTAACTTGAGGTACCAAGGTTGATCTATATTACATTGTCAAGTTGCCACTGAACAAATTAAACTAAAGCCCTCTTTTTCTAGAATTATTATTGATTGTGGAATCACAACATTTATATCCTACGAAGATTTCAATCTCATGATTGGCCCTCTTTCTGGTCTTTTGCACATGCTACCCCCAAACACATAAGGGCGATAAGATGACATTTCAAAACTATTTACATCGTTCCATTTGAGTTTCTTGAATTGGCGTAAGTAGGACTTAATGTTTAGGGTCAATACAAAATGAGGATCTATTTCTACGATATTTATATTTTGGTCCTTGTTCTATATTTTTCTTGACGTGCCGGAGACACAACCCGCTACTCCTTCAGAAACCAAGAATCCGTAAGGACCCAAAGTTTTTCAGTGGACGAGACCAAAAACCAAGCGATGTCTATGAAAGAGCAAGAGGGATTGATGAAACGGCTATCAACTAGTTCTAAAAGTTGCAAAGCCTAGAGTACCCCTGAATGAAAGTAAAGAAAAGATAAATAGAACTCTATCCCAACAAGATAATACTCCGCTTCTTTGTAATTTGGGAAAAAAGAAAAGGAAAAAAAATAGAATAGAAAAGAAAAGAACGAAAGAATAAGAACTAACAGTTACGATTGAATACAACACTTTTCAACTACAAACATTGGTCTTAAATTTTACTCAATTTTTACAATTTTAATTAACTTTTAACTTTTTGTATTTTATTTTGATCCATAATAATTCAATAAATATACCCAAAAAGTTCAAAAATAAAAAAAATATTTATTCAAAATTTTAAATACAAATGGACCATGTGGGCCAACCAGCCATGTTAGATCAAGGACTTGGGTTCGTTTGATTCAAATCAAATTTGATCAAATTAAATCTATTTTTGTTCTTTCGTTATTTTCAACCATCCGTACATTTTAATTCTCAATCACATATTTAAAAATATATTCAATTCGATGAAATTTAATATGAATCAACCAAGCCAGGCTATAGTAGATGAAAGAATTCATAACATTTATAGAGAGATAGTACCAAAGTTTATCTTTGTTGTAATAAGTTGAAATTTGACATGTTGACAAAGAATGGCATTACTCTATCAAACATACAATCAATTATTTTCTAGACCATACTAATACATAATAATGAGCATTGTGTACTACAAAAAAGGGCACACAATATAATAATTTTGATATTATTCTTTTTGTTTTTTTTAATATACATCTAACATTGTCTAGTCTAATATACGTCGATAGTGGTTGAAAGTTGGCAACATAAAATTTTCGTTTCAAATTGAAAATATTTGAAACCTCATAGGCCGGTGATAGGTCCAAGTGTAGCACAACACTGGGCCATTGGCCAGTCATATTATTATCAACATGGCCAGTTATCATGTCCCTACATTTCCTTCATAGCTTAGAAAAAGACACAAAAACCTTATCTTTGAACTAATGAATTTCAACAAATAACACATAAATCAATTCATTTTCTACTGTTAGCCAAATTCTTCTCTATTGAGGGCTACTCTCTAGCAACAATGGCAGCATTGAGCTGCAAATTTCATCCCACAACCTACAAACACTTCAAAAGTTTCCCCAAAAGCCCTACCATCTCTTGCTCTTTCCAGCCTTCTCGAAGCAATGTCAAGGTACCATTTTTCTCCGTCCTCAACTTGAACAAATTGGTTTTTCAGAAGAACGTGTAGTTAAAAGGTAGTTGAAAATTTAAAAACATAATGGGCCCATTAAATGTAAATTCGAGAATTAGTTCAGGATAAAAATGAATTTTCGAAAAAGTTATCAATTCATTTGAAAATCTTTTTCTTGTTGGAGAAAAGGTAATCATAAATGGAGCAACTAAGGAAATAGGTAGGGCAGCTGTTTTAGCTGTGACAAAAGCAAGAGGAATGGAAGTGGCTGGTGCAATTGATTCCCACCTTATTGGAGAAGATATAGGAAAGGTTTCTTTTCTTTCTCTTTTTGGTTGAATTGATTAAATTTATCATTGATAAAATATTTCTTGGTAAATTTTGAGTTTCATTGTCTGAATAATGTTATTATTGATGTAGGTGTGTGACATGGAAGAGGCTTTGGAAATTCCCATAATTAATGATCTGACCATGGTCTTAGGTTCCATATCTCAGGTGACTCTCAAGTCAGGAAACATCATACATTACATGCTTAATACTCTTGATCACTAAATACAGGACCATAATTAACTAACAAATTTCCCAGCAGAGTAAAGAAACTGCGGTTGTTGTAGATTTCACTGACCCTTCGACAGTTTATGACAATGTTAAACAGGTTTAATCTTAATTACATTACCTTAATTAACAAATTGTGCCTTCACTAATCTTTAAAATTTGAGTTTTCCTATGTTGATTCAACAGGCAGCAGCTTTTGGAATGAGCAGTGTAGTTTATGTCCCTAGTATCAAGTTGGAGACAGTTTCAGCATTATCTGCATTTTGTGAGAAAGCCAGCATGGTGAGCACAGGGTGAGAATTCATTTTATTCAACTTATAAAACCTCCCTTTGAAATACACTCAAGTAGTGAGAACCATCATTTCAAGTCAATCAGTACTTGTTACTTACACATAAAGGTCACATTATTTATTAAATTATGGTTCTGTATTTACTTTAGGTACTCTTGAAGTACTTAGGCTCAATATTTAAATAGATCAATAATGATCTTCTACACAATTTAGTTAACTGTGGTTTAGTATGAACAAACTACCAGCATTTAGCGAACGAAGTCTCTGTACTTCAGGAGTACTTGAAAATTTTCACAAAGTACTTCGTACAACTTCGTGAAACCTTACAAAACATATCGTTTAGGTACTCCTAAAGTATTGAGACTCAACATTCCAGGTCAATCAACATTGGTTATCTACATATACCAGACACATTATTTACGTAGTTATAGGTTGCTATGAGTAAGTACCAACATTTAATGAAAAAAGTACTCAACTCAACTCAACTCTCTAAGAGTATTAGATTTTTTTTTTCCAGTGTCCTTTGAGTTGATATACGTAGTACAAATGCATGAAACTTGAATTCTAGGAAAATTATAGTGTTGAGGATTGATTTGCAGGGTTGTCTAGTGGCACCAACTCTTTCAATAGGATCAATACTTCTTCAACAAGCTGCAATCTCAGCTTCATTTCATTACAACAATGTGGAGATAGTTGAATCAAGAGCAACTCCAGGGGTAAGTCAATAATCCCAACCCCATTTTCTCAAAAAAAATTTGATTACAATTTAGTCCCTGAACTATCGGTCGATGGTGTCACACTCTACGATGTTAGACGAGTGAAACCAATCGCGTTCTTTTGTGAGTTTAAATATGTAATTTGTGAACAGGATTTTCCATCACAAGATGCAACGCAAATAGCAAACAATATATCCAACCTTGGTCAGATATACAACAGAGATGATATTTCAACAGATGTTAAGGCAAGGGGTCAAATTCTTGGAGAAGATGGAGTAAGGGTACATACCTTGGTTCTTCCAGGCCTCCCGTCTAGCACAACCGTGTACTTTTCCCGACCGGGCGAGGTACTTTCATTTTTGATATGTACCTCACTTAACACACCTTATATTCTTGTCATATCTGGTGTTATATACTGAAACATGCTGATACATGTCTTTGGAAAAAAACCCATTTTGCAGGTTTACACTTTGAAACACGATATCACGGATGTGACGTCTCTCATGCCAGGCCTAATTTTGGCCATTAGAAAAGTTGTACGCCTCAAGGTACATAGTTATAACGTCGAAAAATTGAAAGTTTCCATTTCTTGAAATAAAATTTGAGTTTTATCACTGAATCGCTGCTTGCATTATCGTCGCAGAATCTTGTGTATGGTTTGGAGAAATTTTTGTAGAACGGTCAGCATGGCCACTTCTCCGACCAGAAGCAATGAATCTTGGAAAACCAATATTGTTTTTAATCAAATCTTTGATTCTTGGAGTAGGATTTGTTAAGTTTTGTTTTTCTTTTATTTTCCTAAATTATTCAACTTATGACAGATGTAGTGGAGTTGGTTGTACTATAGTTCTTGTTTATCGTACCATCATCTCCAAAGCTTCTTGCAAGTGTAACCATGGACAGGGAATCAAGAACATCAGCTGTCTGCAACTCTGCATGAAACTAAACAAGAACATATATGTTTTATGCTTCCTAACATTTTAGTATATTTCACCAGAAACACTCAACAAGATAGAAATCGTTTCGAGTTTTCTTTACATAACAGATGAAACTAAACATCTTTTCAGTTTCTTGAAAATCTGAAAACAACAAAGAGAACACGCCTAAATGGTTTTGTTCAATTATTTTCAGACGAAAAGACACAACAGTATATATCCCAAGTGGAAGCATAACTTGCGTCGAGAAGGCATGTCAACAAGCGATAGCGAAGAAAACATACGCCAAGTGTAATCATTACAACCATCACCATTAACTCAAGCACAAATCTGGTGCATTATGGTATTTTACACTTGCACATTACTAAGAGTAACACCTATGCTCTATATACACAAATAAGTACTTAACCAAGTCAAATTATTTCAGAATAGAATGTCTAAAACCGGAAAAAGGTCAATTCAACATTAGTATGCAATGATATAATGTCACATCCAAGAGGCTCAAGAACAAGAAACATAGGCCGTTCTCCATTAACCAATCATTCATCTCGAACCTCCTCTTGACACACTGGACAAGTCTGCGAGTTACATTAGAAATTTAGCACATAAAACAAGTTGCTCATATAATCTGATATGGTGATAGGATCACCAGATGCGTAGATAATAATTAACAATGATTTGAGGTGTGCGGTTAATATTTAAGTTTGACTTTGACGCAACAGTAAAAATTGACTTTTATAGGTTAGAAAAGTTAGAAAAGGTTCCATAATTCTCCAAAGGGAAAGATAAAGATGAGTGGATGATTCTCACCTTATTGAGTTTCAACCAATGTATAATGCATTCTGAGTGATACTGGTGTGTGCAAGGCAAAGTTATCACCTTAGCACCATTCTTGTACTCAGAGTAACATATCACACAGCTAAAAAGTAGACACAAAACCCGTCAAAAATTATCTTTTACGGCTCATAAATCATTTGATGTATTTAAAGGCTAGAGACATACTCTTCTTTTTTCTTTTTCTTGGTGAATATCCCTGCTCCTGCTTTATACTTAAAAGTCGGTAAACGAGAGATGAGATTGTCTGAGAGGCCTTTGTTCTCATGGCCAACAGCTTCTCCTAGTGACAGCAATTCCTACAAACAAGATAAAAAGATTTCTTATCTGCAAATAATTCCTTATTTTTGAACAAGAATTTTAAGGTTTGACCACAAAATAGAGACATCCATGGTTTCACATAACCAACCTCGTAATTCATAGTATCTGGATCGATATCATCTTGCCTTGTGTTTTGAGTTTCTGTCTGTAGTAAATCAAAGAAATTAAGAGTCAGAGCAAAAACTCTTAACCTCGAAATGCAAAATACGTTCAGGAGTTTGCACAACTACCCTGGGTGGTGATTCTCTGACTACCCTGGGTGGTGTTTCTTGGGGGCTTGAATTATCGCGCTCTGCAGATCATGTAGATATTAGCATCAATCAATAAAAAAAAAAAAAAAATCTAATGTGTCATTTTTTCTTTTCCTTTTGTTTTTTTTTTTTTGCATTTTATTTTTCAGTTTAATTTCTATTTCAGAGTAACAAGATGAGACAAGGGCGCGCTGTCAGTGTTTTCAATATTTTGGCATATTTTCACTAACACTACTCAGAAGTTCACAAATTTTCAGCATTTTCGAAAACTCAATACAGATCAATTTTATGGATATAAAGAGGAGACAAGGGTGCGTTTACAGGTTACATTTTGACATATTTTCACTGAAAATACTCAAAAGCGACAAAAATTCATTTGAGTTTTCTTCACCAAAATTTTTATTTTTTTCAGAAATTCATTTCCAATACTATGAAACTAGATAGATTTTTAGCATTTTTGAAAACTGAAAACAGTTTGAAAACATCAAAACAAACAGAACCTAGAATTCTTGTAGCAAATTAATCTTATTACCAGTTTCATTGCTACCATGATTCGTAATATATAACTCAGAAAAATCATCCCCCAATTCCAAAGACCTCGCCAAGGCTTCATCAAGCGCCAATTGTGATTCATTCTCTTCTGATAACAACTCACTCCTATTGCTAGTTTGGCCATGGTCAGATATAGGACCCTTTTCCTTTCCACTTGCTTGAATATACTGATATGCACTTTCCTAAGACACAACAACAACATAACATCAACAAACAAATAACCTCGTAATTCACAAACGAAAACGAGACTATCCTGACAAAGCGTACCTGTTGTAGAAGGACTTCTTCAACATCAAGATCACCAAACTCGGGGCAGATTTCTTTGAAGTGTAATGCAAGTTCAGACGGGGTCAGACCATTCAGATATTGGTTACTCATCATCGATGTTTCAGACATTATCAGAGAGTATCTTTGTCGTCCTGTTTATAGGATGCAGATTTTCAGGCATTTAAGAAATGTTGTAATAGTATTTAATAAAATTTATGAAAAATATTCTTTGTGCAGATTAATACCAAAGATTACATAAGACGTGATGGAAAATCGAAATAATTCTATATTGGTGATCAAATATAAAATATTTACATTAATTCATGATTTCATACGGGCAAAGATCATGGGAACTATTCTTGACTGACCATTAAACATCAAAGATCACATCTTTTTCTTCTGCCCTATCCATAAAATTAACAGAATTGTAATGATTTGATTTTTGTTTATTACAATTCAGACACAACATTATTTTGCAAGAAAATAAATAAACCAAAAAAAAAAAAAAAAAAAAGGAAGAACAAGAAGGGACAGATAATCTCTGCATACATATCCAAGTAAGTGGAAGTGGACTATTTAAAGTTATTAGTTTGACCAACAAAAATCTTAGCTCAACAATAAATTAATCTAATCTGGCTGTCCTAATACAATGATGTTGACACACCTTTCTGTAACTTGAAGATTTTCAGTGGAAGAATTCATCAAATCAGAAGATAAAATATTAAAAATAAAAAATTCCCAATCACAGACATCAATTCGAAGAACTTTTGCACACCGACAGAGCTTTACAGAAGATTTCTGAGTTAATTCTCACACTTCATAAGCACAACAGATTAATTCAAACCCCATGTAACATAGAATTCTTGAAGCAATACTCAGAAATCTAACAAGATCTTATTCAAATATTAAAGCCCAGAAAACTAAACGGATTTGAACCACCAAAAAGAAAAAGATAAAAAGAAAAGATGGAAAAAAAAACCCAGAAATCATAGTATTCAAATCAAGATCAGCCTTCAAATCAAGAACCCTAAAGCGCAGAAAGGGCAAAGGAGTAACCTTCAGTGGGTTCTCTTTCTTCTCTCTATAACTAAAGTCTTCACACTGAGACCGAGCCACAGGCAAGAGAGATGTGAAGAGGAACAAGAAAAAAGATAAAACATTGTTATAAGTAATTTGGAAGAATGTGGTGGCAAAAATATAAAAATGGGGTCCTACTTGACTTTTGTCTGCTTAAATCTCTGTGCAATTGAATTGAATTGAATTGAATTGGCCCCTTTTGCCTCTGGTTAATGAATAGAAACAATCCCAATTCAGAAAAAGCAAAATTTTTTTTTTTTTAATTGTTGAAAAAGCATTTTTCATTTTAAAGAAAAACACTGGAATAAGTTGGATTTCCATTGTTTACTGTTATTTTGTTAAGACAATGATTCCCCACGGCAATAATATCCCCATTAAATATTACCTTTTTCGCCACTAAACTAGTTGGTCCCTTTCGATTGTATTGTAATGTCTATATTCAAGTTATTGGGATAAAAAATTAGATGGAAAAGATCAAAACTTTAAAATAGAAAGAACAGAATTTAACTTTAAAAGAGAAAGCAAAGAATTTGTGAACATCGATATATATGTATTTTCTCTTTATTTTACAACAAAATAATAATAAAAGGATAAAATTCACTCGAGTAGTTAACCAATAAAAATAGTTATTTTGTTTATCAATGTCTTGCGTGGTTGCAACATATGTCTGGTGGGGTTGCAACATACATGGTCTAATTGTGCTCGTTTTCAGCATTTTTTTTAATATTAAATTAAAATTTCATTTTTTTATTCAATTAAAATCAAATTTAATTTCAAACTTAAGGATGTTGAGCCTTATAAGATATATAATATTTACTTTATGTTTAGTAGCGGATAGAGTAAGAGCATCTCCAATGAGCCTTTCTATTGTCTAAAATTTAAAAGCCACATTATCAATCCATAATGTCAAGTAAAAAAAAACTTCTCCAATGGTTGGTGATGTGTACAATGTGAAGATGACATGACATAATTAAAACTTGACAATGTCAAACGAATGTCTGATTCAGAAAGAAAGAGTATTAGACATAATGAGCCATCATAAATATTAAATTATTTATTTATATATAATCTTATCTCATCTTTTCTTTATGTTTTTGAATTTTTAATGATAAATATATATTACATGTAAGCACCACTAATAGAAAATTAGCGATACCATTGGAGACCTATTTCATCAATCAATGTCAATTTCTAAAATTTAAAATAGAAGTCTTTCAATTAGTGAGTCACATAGGATGAAATCAACATTGTCCATTGGAGATGCTCTAAGGCGCACAACTATAATATTTATTGAGTGGGCCATGGAAAGGTGTCAAGACGGTTGAAAATAATGTTAAGAGATAAATATAAATAATAAAATAAATAAATAAAATTAGTTGTTAAAAACAAGCTCAGTTCCAACAGAGAACAAATGCCTTTTAATGATACTTTCTATTCGTTTTAACTTGAAGTTAATTAGTATTATGTACCTAATTAAACTTTAATCACAATGACACCTTCAAAATTAGAACAATGTATTCGTCCAATGTCATATCATCGTATGTTTGTTGAAAATAATAAAATTAACAAAAAATAATAACATTAACACGTTACATAACCACACAACTTACATGACAATATTGTCAACTGAGAATATGCATTATCCTTCCCGCACAACATTACCATCGACAATGGAATATGCATGACGGTAAAAGTGGTGACAATATCTTGCCATCATATCTAAGAAGGTCCCTAGAAATGTAGATTACTAATTGATGGCAATTGAAAACAAGCATTAATCACAGCCCACATCCTATCTAGGTCACTGCATTAATCACAGCCCACATCCCATATAGGTCAGCAAGCTACTTCCATACAACCTACGTATACCTTACATGCCATATATGCTCCCCCTCCCCTGCCCACAAAAGCATGCACACACTCAAAAAATAATTTACGGAGGGCCCACCAACCTCCCATCATAAATAATTATATATTATTCATCTAATTTAAAGATAGATACATAAAAATATAAAAATAAAAATGGGACGGCAGGCCGCCAGGTCAGGCATGGGCAGAGTTTCCCTACCTACACGAGGGGAGCACCAGCCCCTTGCATGCACACTCCTCCCTCGAAACTTTTTCTCCCCTCTTTTTCATCGACCAAAATATCGGTTGCATATTTTCACTGGCACACAACAAAATTATATTTTAGCAAACACCTATTTTTCTTTATACTTTAATCGGCTAAAGTACCATATAGGTATTTTTTTTAGGGGGTAATCGCCACATTAGTATTTTTTTCAATTCCGGCGCCACATTGGTATTTTAAGTAACTCCGATCCGCACATCGACCCAAATTGTCGCCGGAATGAATTTTCTAGAATAAAAAATTAATTTCCTAATTAAAATACAATTAAAAAAACCTTTTATTCAAAAATAATAAGAATATCTTAATTATATCTTAATTAATTATAATAATAATATAATAATAATATAAATAAAGAAGAAAATAAAAATAGATCTCCACCATCTTCACCACCACCGCCACCGCCCGGCCCACCGCTACCAACTCCTGAAACTTCAAGCGACATTCATAACCACCCTAATCGGCCAACACCGAGGCTAAAGAAAAGCGGGAAAAATCAAAGTATTTTCCTTTCTCCATCTCTTCAACTTGGCTCGTATGTGACAAAATAGCAACCAAACAGAAACCCCAATCTTTGGAAAAAGAAAAGAGGAGGAAACAAACAAACCCGGCGTCGGGAGGTAAACAATCGACCTCAACTCATCCGTCCCAACCAACAAGCGAAGGTAAATAACTCAATTATCAAGCGCAATTGAACATCAAGCTGCGAGAAGTCACCAAATCGAGTCAAAATAAGAGGAAACAAACAAACCCGAGGTCATGGGAGGTCACTACTGGTCTCAGAGGTCGAGAGACAAGAAGCGACCAAGAAATTTGGACTAAACAAGCGAAATAGTCATTCCTTACCCAAAAGCGAAGAGAACGGTTGAGCCCTAAGCTTTCAGGAAGTTGCAGGTTGTGAGGCTCACCGGAAACTTCGGCAAGGTGAGAGGGGACTGTGCGTGCGGAAATGGTTGGATAAAGGGTTGGAGATGGTGGTCGACCACTACATCTATTTTTGAATGTCGGAGTTTCAGAGTCCGGTGGCTGATAGCCTTGAGGCGGTGGCGGTGGAGATATTGGTGATCTATTTTTATTTTGTGTTCTTTGATTCTATTCTTATTATTTATTATTATTTATTAATTAAGATATGAAAATGATTAAAAATGAATAAATAATTTTTTTATTTTATTAATTAAAAATGGTTGGAAATTAATAAAATATTGGGAAATTAATTTTTTATTCCATAAAATAACTCCGGCAGCGAATTTGGGTCCATTTGCGTGTCGGAGATAGTTAAAATACTTAAGTGGCTCCGGAGTGAAAAAAAATACTAATGTGGCGATTACCCACTAAAAAAAATACCCATATGGTACTTTAGCCTACTTTAATCTCTTCGTGTTTTTTTTTTTTTTTTTAATATGTTCTGTGTCTTAATGAAAAGTTGAAAGCCATCAAAACAACACTGTTCAATAGAGTTCAGAATAGATTTCGACACACTCTCTGACCAACCAGCAGGGCATGAAGATAAGTCTTGTACACTAGGTTTAGGAGGGGATACAGTTTGAAACTTTGACACGCACACACAGACAAGCAAACTAAACACAACCATACTCGAACTCTCTTCAACTACCAGGAACGAGCACGATCATCTCAGTCGCCTCCAACTTGTCTTTTCCACGAGTCTTCCACTATCAATTCGTCAACACCCCAATCTTCATAACTGCATTATGCATCAGAAGATATAATCACAAAAGCACCACTGGACAAGGCATAAAGAGACACAGAGAGAAGAAACCAGAAAGTATTTCAGAATTTAGAGACTAACATACCTTCCATCAGGAAGGTAACGGCGAATGGTGAATGGTATCTTCCGCTGACGCAGCTCTTTCATTGCAATCTAAATGGAGGATAGAGCACAATTAACAGATGCGAAAACAAACAAGAAATCAGATTAACAAATCTTGTCTTCAAATAAACATTTATTTTGCTAAAATCTAAAATTTTAAGTTGAATAATGGAGAAGGCCATGGATTGTGTACACAGTAATGAACAGTGACTGAAATGTGGTTATTAACAAATCTTGTCTTCAAATAAACATTTATTTTGCTAAAATCTAAAATTTTAAGTTGAATAATGGAGAAGGCCATGGATTGTGTACACAGTAATGAACAGTGACTGAAATGTGGTTATTATTGATGTTTGTGAGTAGTAATGTTGAATTTTTGGCCGAAAAAAGTTCAAACAGAGGCTAAGATTAGTTCAGACGTATTTATGAAGGGTGTTTATAAAATATAACAGACGGAGATGCGGTGTGAGTAAATAGGTATTACTTGTGGGTCCTACAAGAGGGCCGGGGGCCAAAAGTTGTTAGAACATAACACATACTCGGAAGTTCTTCCTTCAAGAAACCGAGAAAGTGTTCATGAGTTATACTAAATCACTGCCTAAAACTCAATGGATAGATGTTTGCTGTGACTTCAGAAATCTCAAGTGCACAATGGTAACATGAACAAAATAACAAGCTCCACACAACAACTATCCTAGCTTGGATAATTGTAAAGTGCTCTCTTAATTTAATGCTAATTCCACAAATCCATCCAGCCATATCACCGCATCAGTTTAACATTTCGATTTATCTATTCAACACAAAAGTAAGAAAAAGATTAATTATAATTTAGAACCCTACTGAATCTAAAAGAAGAGAACAGGGTACCATGCCATACAACTCCTAGCTTAATAAAGCCTGCTTTAAGGTTTTAAGTCATAATCAATATCATAACAACGAGAAGGTAGCTAGACAAGTTTTTTCTAATCTAAAAACAAAAAACATATAGAGAGCAAATTAAAACCCATGTGTCAATATTCAAGGCAAAAGAAAGTTGTCAAAATGTTTAGACTCGATCAAAGCAAAGAACCTTATCTTCATGGTCATGGGTGAATCACCAGAGAGTATTTTGTACTAGCCTCCTTTTTATCCATCCTAAATTTCTAATAATGTTATACACAGATCAGATTCAATCTTCCTCCACTATGCTCTTCACTAATTCTAGATGAAAACAGCACTTCCAACCAGCAGCAATACATAATGAACACTAACTGATTCATTCCCTACTCAGAAACTTCAGGTGCGTAAACACAGGGTAAAATTGCATTTATAAGAAATTGTATAATAATTCAATAATTCAAAGGTACAAATTTACCTCAAGAGGATCAGTTTCACCCTCCAACTCAACCATCACTGGAGCATTCATGCTGCAAAAACCAAACACATTCCTACAACTCAAGAAATCACTCAATCAACGTAATTTAGGAAAACTATTAAACTAAACCATACCTAATCTGCAATGCACGGGTACCCAAAATCCTCGCACGCTCATATTTGGTCATATACTTAGATGTTTTCCGAGGACGTTCAACCGGTTCTTCCTCCGGTTTCTCTTCACCATCACCTACAATGTCATCTGGAGCATCCTCGTTGTTGTTGTTCTCTTCTTCCAACTCCACCTCTTCCTATCAATTTCCACAACAAAGTGCAATTAACCCCCAACCGACTACAACAACACTGCGACATATTATGCAAAATATGCTAAGAACAATAATAAATAAATTAATAACGCTTCTTACTTCTGGTTCGGGATCGATTGGCTCATCCTCGTATCTACACAATTTGAAAAATTTTAATCAGCGAAAACGAAGGCCCTAGCTAAAACCCTAATCCCAATAAGCAAGATTTAAGAATAGTTATAGCATAAAATTAAAATTTGTAGGTTTGTACAAACCCTCCGTCCATCTCGTAATCTTCATCAGCCATGGCGTCTCTGTGTGTGTGTTTCGCCCAATCACCTCTCGCTCTTTGCTGCGAATGAAGAACGAAATATGGAAAAAGTCGTGGTTATATAACGAGATGGGCCGGGCTTGTTACAGAACCAGA
Source organism: Jasminum sambac (assembly GCA_018223645.1). Lineage (NCBI taxonomy): Eukaryota > Viridiplantae > Streptophyta > Magnoliopsida > Lamiales > Oleaceae > Jasminum > Jasminum sambac. The sequence continues at coordinate 7,687,220 of CP073645.1, read as the reverse complement.
GTTCCAGATACTCACCAGAATTTATAGACAAGAGAAAATTACACAGAGCACCCTTCTAACTTTCAATAGCTATAATTAGGTCATAATGTATCTTTTAAGTTCCTATTTGGTTCAACTATTTTTGTCAATTTTTATCTTCATGCTTACCTTCATTCGGACTTTTTTTGATGGAATCATCGGCTTATTTTATTAGTCTGTTATGTACTATCACTTCTTATAACTAGTTTGAAGTACATGCTTTACATGTGGTATAAAATGGTAATTTTTGAATCATAAATTTTTAAGTTAGTATGTGCTTTGCATGTGGTATAAAATGGTAATTTTTTGAATCATAAACTTTTAAGTTTCAACTTTAATTTTTTTCAAAAAATATAAAATTAATCTAATATAGTATTAGTAATTCATTCGTGTAAGCTAAATGATACTTTTGTCCATTTTATACTCTAAGTAAAAATATTAAGGCCTTAATTTTCTTTCAAGATAGTGCAAATATCTAATCTACAAAAACCTTTTTTCCAATAAGATTAGTCACAGATATTTAAATTGATTAAATATGATACCCATCCAATTTTAAAATTATAAAAATATGTTATCTTAATTAAAAAGTTGTGAATGATGTTATAGAAAAAAAAAGGATCAATATATATTTTTAAGTGATACGCATTGAATAAAAATACATTATATATTGAAATAGTTGTAGTTTAATCAAACTAAAGTAATTTTAAAAATCACTCAAAAATTAATTATGTAATTATTGAACTACAAAAATTTTTGTGACATAATTTTAAATCAAAAGATTATCACACAACTACATGAATTTGTAAATGATTCTTTCTTTAAACAAAAGTTATTAATAATCATTTTAAATAATATACATTGAATAAAATCAAAATTAATTAAATATATTTGTAGTCTGATTTCTTCAATGCAATATAAAGAGTACTGCTCGTTGTTACAACATCGCTCAAGAACATAAGTTGCCAACACCCCATTTTCTGGAGGAAAAAAGATAGAGGGTGAGACTCCCACCATCAAAAAGAAGCTTATATATTATTCATCTCACTTAACGTAGATTCCAAAAAAAAATTTTTAAAAATATTTCAAAAAAAAAAATTTTTGGCCGGTGACGTGGCGCCCTCACGTCACACATGTTGGCAACATACGTTGCCAACATGTTGGCATTAGATCATTCACCATATAAAGAGTTAGTCATTAATTATTTATATAAATATAATATTTCTTCAATAACGGTATAATATTTGCTCTCTTCTGTTAATTAAGAGTCCTGGTAACAGGGGCATAGAGAGGAGCTCTCTACCAATTGATTCAATTGGCCACACTATGAAAAAAATTTTCAGAACTACAATGGGTTAAGTTAATCTTTTCATAATTGACGAAAGATTCAGAATTTAACTACAAATCAGGCTTCAGTTCAAAAAAACAAAAAAACAAAAAAAAACCTACAAATCAGGCTTAATCTTAAATTGTAAGTATTATCATTTTGGTAACACACACACACACACGCGCCCCCTTCTTTCCCTTCCCTCTCCCCGCCATTTGGGGCTGGAGGCGGCTCAGTTTGGCCCATCCCCTCTCCACCCTTATTCGACAATGTTATGGACAAACGCACAATGTTAATGAAAAAGAACACACACAAAACGTTAATGTTGTTTCTTCAATTTAACAATATTATTGGAAAGTATATTTATTTAATTTGAAATGTCACATTTTTATGATGGAATAATATCATAATTAGAATATTCATGCTTTTTTTCGTTGTACATTTTCTCTGGGAAACGTTACATGTATAATTTAATATTTACACATTAGCATACAGGACGATAGACTCTCTAATATTGGAGTAGAATAGTAATTTTATTCTACACACTGTATTAGTGCATTAGACACGTGTATAAAGACTTTTATATCTACACACTTCATTCTCCATTTGTTAGTTTGTGGTAGGATCTTAATTTATCTTGCATATCGGATTTCAATATTAGACATTATAATATCTTTCTTTATTTTTTCACACATTTCCTAGAATTACTATTTGCAACTAATTATCTTTTCCTTTACATTCAAGATGCGTTCTTTTATGTAGTTAAAACCTAATTCCTAAAGTTGAATAGTGTTGGGCGCTATATAATGTGCGAATATTAATAAATAGAGATGTAGGTGTGTAGCTCGATCATATTTATATTGACTAAAAAGTAATCATTAATTTTTAAATAGAAAAAACCTTAAAACAATGCACTCACAATTTAAACTTGTGAGTTGTGACTAAAATAAAGATAATTTATTTTAACTTTTCAACAATATAATCTAATTCACGCCATACAAGTACAACCACCATAATAGTTGGAGCAAAACGCAGATTCAATGAAGCCAAAATCCCAATTAGGTCACTCATGCAAAATGTTCACCACTTCATGCATATTCCCTCATGTTAACAACTATAAATAAACACCAAACACATTGAAACACACAAATCAGCAGCAAAAGCAAACTCCTCTCAAACCATATGGCAGCAATGAAATCCGTCGATTCTCTCCGCCTCCGCCCCACATGGGTGGTGGTGCTCCTCCTCATTCTGGTGGCTCAAGACCGGATTGGTCAATCTCAGGCACAGAGCACTTGCTCTTCTTCACTTGCTAACTTGAATGTTTGTGCACCCTTTGTGGTCCCTGGCGCCACCAACTCCGCCCCAAGCTCAGACTGCTGTGGTGCACTGCAGTCGTTGGATCATGAATGCATTTGCAACACCCTTAGGATTGCCGCCCGTCTCCCCTCCCAGTGCAACCTCCCCGCCCTCAACTGTGGTGGTTAGTAATTTGCTCTAAATCTCATTTTAACATAGAGTGTTTCGTTATCCGTACGGATGTAGAAGTCGTATGTAATAGGACCTATTTGAATTTTATGATTTTTAATTTTTCATTTCAAAAAATTTAGTCATTCACTACCACATGTCACATCAATATTTGTATTTGTATCAGTTCTGAATCTTTTTTTTTATTTTTTATTATAAATCTACACATAGAATTAATAATTCATGCTTCTACACAAGCACAACCATATAGATTTTTCCATTTTGCTACACACATATAATCGATAGTGGGATCCATTTAAATTTCATGATTTTAATTTTTCATTTCAAAATTTTCTTCCCTTTCTATATGCCATGTCAGTAATTATTTCTTGTTATCTTCTATTTCTAATTTGTTGATAAAATTCTTTTTGTTTTTATGGTTGCAGCAACTAACTGATTGGACGTGCTGGAGGAGTGCAAATAATAATGAGAGGAATTTGACAAATTTCTATTTATGTTTTTTCTTTTTGTATTTGAGGTGTTCACTGTGCCGTGCATGTAATGTAGGGCAGGGAAAAAACACTTGAATGAAATAATAAGAAAGTATTTCTTCACAATATACGGTCTAGACTGTGTAAATATTGATACACATATACAACTGGATACTGTATATATACGCATAAAATAAATAACTAAAATTTAAATATATAATATCGATCACTCGTCTATTATAGACAAATTTAGAATAATAACTAGTGCTCCTAACGTGTTTTCACAAGTGTTAATGTGTTATGCAAGCAATAAAAGAAGTTATCGTTATTACTTTCATAAAATGTTTTTAATTTAGACGTATTATCTAAGCTATGAGAGAAATTATTCGTTGTTCTAGTGGATTCACATTTTATATAACATATATACACGGTAACAGCTATGTAATTTATGGGGATAAATGGGAAATTTAAAACTTAAGCTTCTATGACCCGGCCCGACATCCAAATAATTGCAATACATACTAAAAATGTTTAAGTTGTTATTTATGAATTGAAAACTCGAGGATAAAACAAATAATAATACAATGTATAAAAAATAGAATGTATTTGCTATCAAGGAAGAAAATGTTAGATAAAGTCACTTAAATACAATTTGCCTTGCAATTTTGAATGCAGAAATATTGATCAAAATTTGAATTTTTGATACTAAGTTTCTCAAGCGATGACAAACTATCTAAAAAGTTTAATCATTCCTATGACACAGTTTATCGAAAGTAAATCTTGATCAAATTGAGTTTGGGAAATAGTAAGTGCCTAATCAAAACTAGTGTAATTTGCCCATGTGCATTACACGGGCATTATTTATTGACAAAATAAATAGTAAAATATTGAAAAAATATCTTGATTTCAGGTCAAGTTATTTTTTTATTTTTTATTTTTTTGCAATTCAATTAATGAAACTCGACTTAAGGGTGAATAATTTTTAAAAAACTTCTTGCATCAAGGCTAATAAAATTGATTTTGCTATATATTTAACCGAGATATGAGCAAAATTTATTCAACAATTTGTGTTAAAAATAAGTTATCATGCCATTGAAATTTATTTTTGATTAAATCCTTTTAATATCTCTATTCAACACGCTTGTAATAGGGGTATCACTGCAATCACTAATTAGTTAATTTCCAATTAGATAAATTTTGTGTCCAATAAATATGAAGTGAGATAGTAGAAAACCGGTAGAATAAAATATCAATTAAATTTTTTCAAAAAAACTTTTTAATATTTGCATATATGGGCATAATTGCTAAGGCTCAAATTATTGCTCCTCAACACATAAAAAACCCAATAGTGCACATCGTGAAGGATCACATTAAGGAAATTTGTATAACGCAACATTACAATGTCTTTGTTCTCAAACAATTCGATGTGGATACAAAATTAAACAAGTTTTGAAATCATAGTTTTTAATCTAAGAGAAAATAATCGGAACTAAAAATTATTTTTTAAATCAAATTTTAAGAGAAAAATTTAGGAGAATCTAAGACAAAGATTAAAGATAAAAATTAAATATTTAAATTTCGGTTATGTTCCCATTTAAAAAAATATCCTACAAATTAAAAGATATCTTAATTAATTTTTCGATTATTAAAAAATGAAAAACAGAAAAAAAAAACACGAAGATTTGGGCAGGAAAAATGGGGAAGTGACTCTATTGTCTTCATATTTTGTATCGTGTCTCGATCACTTGGTAAATAGTACCTCAACAAGACTCGCAATTCAAAATATATATAATTCATCTCTATCCATTATTATCGTTATAAGGTAACAAATTTGATTTTTTATTTTATTTTATTTTTATGTCGAATGCACTGAAACTATATAAAATGAAAATATGCCGCTTTTGTTGTTGGAGTTGAGGCGAACGCCTCATTTGCCTCACTGCAAAATTGGCTGTCAATATACATAAATACAAGTCATTGATTATAAGGTAAATAATATCCTATTGTTTAAGATAATATTCTATAGAGATATAAAGAATTATACAAAGAGTAATATAGCGACGTAAACTTTCTTTTTAAACTTTCTTTTTGATATTAAGTTTTTCCGCTTTCGCTAATGTTAACTTTTTATATAACAAGTAGTTAATTTATAACATAAAACATGTGTATGAACAAAAATTCAGGAGTCATATGACATGTTTCAATCAACTTTGAAAATTGAGACATCTTTTTTTTGTTATAGTTATCAACTACAAGTCATCACTATGCAAATGATCAAGTTCACACTAGTGGTTATTAACAAGCGCACTAGGTGATGTGTTAGCTTCCTTTTCTGCAGTTTCCTCCATTAATTAATTTTCCCCCCTTTTTGTTATTCCATTCAACCGCCTATTATATTTATTTTAAGTCAAATTAAAATTAAAATAATAAAATATTATTAATTATGAATTAAAATCTCTATTTTATCGATAAATGATATGATGATTTTAATCTTATTTCACCATTTAATCGCGAAAATTGGAAATTGAGTTGATTCAATTCGCAGTGCAACTATGAAAATAGTCGATTCACATAAATGTTTGAAAGTGGTTTAACAATTGATCGATATTAATTTTTGTTTTAAAATTAAAATTATTATTATTATGTCATGAAAATTACAAAGCTTGGGTTTATTTTCCAATTTTATCAACACACAAACATATATATATATATATATATATATATATATATATATATAGACAAAAGAACTTAATAAGAATTGTTTTATTTAATTTTCATTAATAATTAATAATCAATAAAATGTATGATATATATTCAAATGAATTATGGTAGACATCACTTGAATTATATATATATATATATATATCTTATGTTTCTTTTTGACAATGCAATATTTCTAAAAAGAAGTCATGTTTCTAATAAAAGAAATTCATGATTCTAATTTTGTAGCTCAATTTTTTTTAAGAAAAAAGGGAAAAAGAAGAAAATTTTATTATGATATTTAAAGTTAATACCCATAATCAGTCAACTGAATAACTCGTTAAAATAGGATAATTTGCTGGACGTGCTAAAAATTGCACTTAAAAAATGCATGAGTAAATGTGTTGCTACGCGAAATGTTCCAAACTTTTTGTTGATTTGCACTTTTCAGTATCATCAATATCTCATTCTTTTTAGAATAGTATGTTTATGTCTTAAAAACTAAAATTTGATGAATTGATCATAATATATTTTATTTCCATCAATTTGTGCATCGAACTAAAATAATAATAATAATATAAAAAAGAAACATATCCCATGGGAAAATGGAAAAGGAATGGGGCAAAGAAAAACCATTCTAACTGCATCATATCATTTTTACGTTTTCTAAAAAAGTTTCTTATGAAAATAGAAAAAAGAACAAGAAACAAAAAACATTGCACAACTTATTTCGGCCACTATTAATGTAACAGTGTCATATGTTTAACTTCTTCTTTCTTTCTTTCTTTCCTTTTTTTTTTTTTTTTTTTTTTTTTTTGTTTTTTTGGACGAAATGTAATTAATTGGAACTTGTGTGGTTCAAAAGTATAGAATATCTGTTATGGACAAATATGATAATTATTACTATTTTTCATAAGTCCTCAGTTAACATTAATGATTGTTTTCTAGACTTCGTCAGACAAGCTTTCAAAAGGACAAGTCTGCAAATATGTACATTGGAAGGTATGCCCAATGACAAATGATATGCATAACATTTCTTTGATTGTATGTAACACTACTTAGGGCTTGTTCAATTTTTCAAATTAAGTTTGATGAGATTAAATTTTCATCTCGCTAGATGTGTGGTAAATTCAAAAATAAATATTAAAAATATAAATTAATTATCATATTAATGAATGAGTGATTGAAAAAGATAAAGATCAAATAAGTAAATTTAATTTGATGAAATTTAATGTTATAGAAGAAGCCCTTAAAAAGTTGTTAAAGTAATCAAGTAAATGTGAAAAAATGGTCAAAGGGAATCTTACATAATATTTTATGAAATTACGGATGTAATGTGAAAATTAAAACATTGTCATTGTGATATAGCTTCTTTGTAATAGCTAGGTTTTCTTTCAACGTCTCACGTTAGTCACTAATCACTAATATATATAAAAAAGAAAAAAAAAAAGAATGGATGTAAAACATTTAGTTTTCCATTTTATCATCATAACTTTCGCGATTTGTCAAAAATGCGCTTAGTGAATGCCAGTAATTCAATGTTTTGAATGTCACTAAGTGTTTTCAATGTTATAATTTAATTATAATGTTATAGTTTCTTTATATTATTATATTTGTCGAATTTAATTTATGTTCTTTTTAGTTAATTAATCTTATAATTTTAATTTTAATTTAATGTAATCATAATTTTTTAACAACCAAGTTTACAAACTTTATTTTGTTATGTTAATTATAAATATTTGGTTCTTCATATTTGCAACCTCTATGGCTTCGCCTTTGCACTCACAAAAATCACGCACGATAGAAAACGTAAATTATGTTGAATTTTTTTTTTTTTTGGTTTTTCATTTTTTTAGATCTATGGATTAGGTTGATTATGTGAAAAAACATTTGTCGAATAATAGACCGTATACTCCATTTAGGCATGCAATTCTATGCGTTGGAATTCCTTTTAGCAAGTGAGTATAATTATCTATTGATTGTGTTATGTTTGTGGTGGTTCTACATTAATGATTCTTAATTAACACTTTACCTGAAATAACTATTACATATTATAATAAGATTTTGTGTAATTATTAATTAATTTCAAAGTTACGACCAATTAATTTAATGAAACATATTGTTACGTTGGTGTTGTTAGGTCAAGAAATAATATATTGAGCCTATTTGGTATATAGGTAATTTAAGAGTGTATAAGATTTTGTTTTTATTTGTTTTTATTTTTTTAAGGCGTCAGAATCTATATATATATAATACTAGAGTATTTCACCCAATTTTTTAATTCATTTTTAATTGCTTTCCCACTCAAAGTCAGCCAGCTGTTTTCCAATTTTTTTTCTTTCTTTAATATACGGGATGATGCGCATTTCCCTTTACAGAATTCATAATCTATAATATAGAAAAAGAATTGAACAAAAAATATTTTTAATCATTTATTTAATAGTTTTCCCGCTCAAACTGTTGTAGCCAATCAAAATCTTTATATATTTATATATATATAAGGAGCCTTTTTTCCCTCCTAAGCACATCCTTAATTTTTCCCGTCTATTAAATTTGCCTAATATTAACTTCTATCTATACATAGAATAATTTATATATATAGAAAATGAGGCACTTCTCTTATTATAATAATTTATCTATATTTTATCTTATGATAGTTTTTATTTGTGATTCTATTTTTCTCGACTTGATGAGAGTTTTAAAACAAGTATACTATCAATATATAAATTTTTAATTTTAAAAAAATTAAAATTTAACGCAAATATATAAATTAGTGTTCAACTTAAATATAAATCTATATATATATATAAAAAGAGCATTTTTTCCGCCTAAATGCATCCTCAATTTTTTCCGCCTATTAAATTTTCTTAATATAATCTTTTATCTATAATAGAATAATTTTTATATATATAAAAAATGATGATTTTTTCATTATATTTTATATTGTCTTAAATCCGTATTCCCATTTAAAAAAAAATCTCTTTTTATTTTTTATTTTTTATTTTCGAATGCATATCCAAATTCTTTATTTGTTCCCTCCCTAATATATTAATATTAATGTATATAGATTTTATTTTATTATTTCTACCCTACTTTATCCAATTTCATTACATCTAAATACTTTCTCTATCATTTTCTCTCCTTTTTTTTCATTTTCTACATATAAAAAAAAATTGTCATTCTATTTTACTCGACTTGATGATAACTTTAAAATAAGTATACTATTAATACATAAATTTTTATTTTTTGAAAAATTAAAATTTCCCACAAATATATATATTAGTGTTCAAACTTAAATATAAATTAATAATTTGTTACAACACTTGATCGATGTTTGTGTGTAAAATTCAAATATAATGAAATGTATAAAATGTTTTAACTTTTAATTCTATTCCATGTTTGATTTACCTTGAAAATACATTAAATAAAAAATAATACTTCATTTGTTCATTCTAGAAATTAGAATGAATTTTTGACTGATCGTTTTTTCATAATTTTCATATTTAAAAAAAATTATTTAAAATTAACAATTTCCACTAAGATTTAATTTTTATGCCATACAAAATTCCCATTGATTAAATTTTTAAACAAAAATTCAAATAAAGGTTTAACATTAAAATAAAAAAATAAGATCAGACCCGTTACTGAATTTTAGAAATAATTAATTAATTTATAAATAACTAGCTAACAAACAAAAATTAATTAAAACGTAACTAAGGTTCAATTTTTTCCGATATAAAATTAAGATTCATTAAAGTTTTACACAAAAATGAAAAGAAACTTACCGGCAGTTGGCCCGAGTTGAGACAAAATCCCACCATTATGATTCCGAATTTGGACTAAAAAATTTAAAAATTAGGTTGGACTCAATAATTAATTTTAGAAACAATCGATCATTTTTATAAATAATTAGTTAAGGAACAAAAATTAATTTAAATGACCAATTTTTGGAAGATTTAATTGTTGTGTGATGAAAAATTACAATTCATTAAATTTTTACATAAAAATTAAAATAAATGTGTAACATGAAAATTTAAAACTTAGCTTGGACCCTTTAATTAATTTTAAAATGAATGTATTATTTTTGAAAATAATAATTAGCTAATAAATGAAAATTAATTAAAATTGGCGATTTCGCTAAGATTTAATTTTGGTGAGATAAAAAAATTATAATTCATTTAATGTTTACATAAAAATTAAAAGAAACGTGCAACATCAATTTTGTTTAATTAATCATTCAATTGTAACATTAATTGATCTTTTAATTAATTGAATCAATATAGATATATATATATATCTTTTAAATTTCAAGATATCTTTCTAATTATAAGATATTTTTAAAATTAGATTCATATAATTCTTAAAATTATAGCTATAAAGCAAATTATTTTGGAAATAATTAATTTTTTAGAAATAATTAAATTAAATAAAAAATTAAATATAATTATTGAAACAATAATTAATTAAAATAATAAATTCCGTTGCTAATATTTTGCTATACATGTGTTCAGTGGATAAGGATTGATCCAAATTAATTACATTCTCAAAGGAGAAAATATAATTAATTTTAAAAAAATCATTAAATTGATGCGGGTTTTCCCTAAAAAATGAAAAAAAAATTAATTGTAGTATATCTTTTAAATTATAAGATTTCTTTAAAATTAGATGTATACAATAATTAGCTAAAATGAAAATCAATTAAAACGAATTCTTATACAATTAATTAAAATTAGTAACACTGTTATTATTTAATTGGACTTGGTTTCAATGGGCAAAAATTGACATGATTTCGTTGGATTAAAATTAATCAATTGTATTTTTAAAATAGAAAAATAACATTAATTAAAAAATAAATAATAATTAAAATTAATTAGATTACCGTGGTTAGCTAAATTTTTTCTTAAAAAATGAAAGACGTCTTTTGACATGCAAGATATCTTTTTAATTAGGGATTTTGGCGCAAATAGTCCTAAAAAACTAGTCGTATTTGATTTAGTAAAATAATAAAGGTAGTAAATGGTCAAAAAAACTTTGGTGCATAAATGGTCAAATGAATTTCTTTTTCCGTCAATTTTCTTTATTTTGTCATTTTGTGCGAGGATATTTTGGTCAAAAACATTAGAAAAAATTACACAAATGGTCCTCATCTTTGTGGGTTATTAAAATCAGTCCTAAAGTTTTTAATTTTGTTGCATTAGTCCAAATTTTAATTAAATTATATAATTTTATATTTTACCTTTTTAGTAGATGAATTTGGTCATAAATAATTTTATCGAATCAATTTGACACTAATTAGATAATTTTATCGAAAATCTTCAACGTAATAACATTTATTTATGTTTTCTTTTGTGTTAGATATGCGTATATTTTGATTTTAATCAATCGTTATGATAAATATAATTATTGTATCTTCTTAAAATTTTAGTATCATATACTCTTGTAAAAATAAAAATATAATCGAATATAAAAATAAAATAAAATACATACGTGCATATTTTGATTTAAAGCAGATATAAATGAATTGTTGTCTAAATAAAATTTTATTAGAAATATATACATGTAAGAAAAATATCGGATACAAACAATTAATTAAATCAAATAAAAATAAAAATAAAAATCCCAAAACCACCACCCACCCCACCCACCCCATCCCCAACCCCCACCACCATCGGTTGGTGGTGGCCGCCACCACCAACAGATCTAGTGGACACCACCAGATCGGTCCGTGGACACCACCAGATCTGGTGGTGACCACCAGACGGCCGGTGGCAACAAATGCCACCAGCCAGCCCGGTGGTACCGCCGCCATCAGCCGATCTGGTGGTCACCACTGATCTGGTGGTGACCATCAGATCTGGTGGTGGCTTCTGTGAAGCCACCACCAACCGGGTGGTGGCACCATTACCACCACCACCGATGGTGGTGGTGGTTTTGGGATGGGGGTGGGGTTGGGGTGTGGGTGGGTGGTGGTTTTGGGATTTTTATTTTTTTATTTTTATTTGATTTAATTAATTGTTTGTATCGATATTTTTCTTACATAGATATATTTCTAATAAAATTTTATTTAGACAACAATTCATTTATATCTGTTTTCAAATCAAAATGTGCACGTATGTATTTTATTTTATTTTTATATTCGTATATTTTTATTTTTACAGAGATATACGATACTAAAATTTTAAGAAGATACAATAATTATATTTATCGTTAACGATTGATTAAAATCAAAATATACGCATATCTAACACAAAAGAAAACATAAATAAATGTTATTACGTTGAAGATTTTCGATAAAATTATCTAATTAGTGTCAAATTGATTCGATAAAATTATTTATGACCAAATTCAGATCTACTTAAAAAGGTAAAATATAAAATTATATAATTTAATTAAAATTTGGACTAATGCAACAAAATTAAAAACTTTAGGACTGATTTTAATAACCCACAAAGATGAGGACCATTTGTGTAATTTTTCTAATGTTTTGACCAAAATATCCTCAAGAAAAAATGACAAAATAAAGAAAATCGACGGAACTACAAGAAATCATTTGACCATTATTTACCAAAAGTTTTTTTTGACCATCATGCTACCTTTATTATTTACTAAATCAAGAATACGACTAGCTTTTTGTGACTATTCATACTAAAATCCCTTTTAATTATAAAATATCTTTAAAATAATAAATTATTTTTATAAATAATTTCATAAAAACAAGAATTAATTAGAATTAATTATATTACAATTAATTATATTTCTTAGATTTAATTGGATATATTTTCATTTGATGAAAATTGAGAGAGTTTTATTAGACGAAAATTAATCAAAATTAATTAAATTACTAAAAAGGGGGAACCATAATTTTTTCAAAAAATGAAAAACTTTTAAAATTAATTAGATTGCTATGGGGAAGAAAAATATGCTTATGAAATTAATTTAACTTTTTACGTATTTTAAAATAAAGTTAAGTTAACACTTATAAGATTCTAGATTCTTAGAATTAGGGTGTTACATCTTATTGCAAAGTTCGTCGACTGATCATTAATCCATAATTAACTTTATTTACTTTTTTCAGTATTATGTTTTTTTCAAAACATGCTTTTCTTTTGATTCTCATGTATTTTTGTATTTTCTATAATATTTCTTTTGAGTTACACTTGATGACAAAATATTAATATTTCTTTTTGCATAGTTCTGTGTTTGAAAGGATCTTCTCATTTTTTTAAGAACAAGCTCCAAAAGTAGGTTTTCAAATAAGATATTTTTTTATTTTAGATTACTCTAACCAACAATTATATAATAATTCTTTGGTCAATATGCTTTCGTTAGGAATAAGTTTCCAAGAATTCTTGCAAGAATTGGTTATCGACTCAATCAATTATCTGGAATTATATGACTCAACTAGAATATTTTAACTGCTTTCAACTATGTTAAATATTTATCTAAGTTTCTATCTCCTAAACAAATATTAAAAATCCCAATGCATTTTTAAATTATTTATTTTATATCAAATTTTGGCAATTGGGATTTTATTTAATTTTTAAATATCATCAAATAGATTGTATATTTTAAGTATTAATCATATATATTTCAATTTATTTGTCTTATCCAAATTAATTTAAATATTATATTAAATCATTCAATATTTAATATGCCGAATATGTTAAATTAGTAAGTTTATACATAATATATTAATACACGTGTTTAGTATATTTAAAAAGTATTTATTGAAAAAATAAAATATCGAAATAAAAGTTTTCAATTAAACCATCATGATGGGGCGTGGATGAGGATGAGAATTTTATAACGGGGCATGGACGAGGAATGGAAGTTTGTAATTCTCATATCATCGTCGCTCGCCCTAGAGTAAATGAGGATGACTTGAATGAGGATAAGTGTTTAAAATGCAGCGAGGCAGGGTGTTAGAGTCTGTCAGACATTACTCACTATATTATTATTTTTGTAATATATCTCTATACTCATTATATTTCATAATTAAAACTTAGAAATCATTATTTACATATTAATTGTTAATAACGTACATCATGCTGATGTATAATTAATATCTCTCAAAATTTATAATTGTATATAATAAAATGTAAAACAATTTAAAAGAAAAACAATGAGCTCTACTAATGTTACTAGAGTTATTTTGATAACTATAATATTTAAGGTTATTTTATTTTGGATTTATATTAGTAGATTAATCTCAGATAAGAAAATATTTTATATTATCACAATCATTTATTACAAATGATCAGTAAAAGCAGCAGTGTAAATCTTAATTACGTTGCTATTCTATGAAGAATAGTAAATTAAGTTGTGTGGATTTTCGTAAGTTATTCTTTGCATACTGGTAGGATGGATTACTACGAAATATAAAAGAAACTCTTTCGAAATTTTTATAGAATTGTTTCAAGTTAAATTATTTATGTTTATTATTGTAACTCATTCTTTATTTTAATTATTTTTTTAGATTTTATATTAATATTATTAACATCTATCAATATCGTTATCAGTTGAAAAATTTCTCTCCCGTGCAATGCACGGGTGAAACAGCTAGTGCATAAGAAAAGGCTGGATTTTGATTTACGGCAAATTCCCCAAATTAATCACAGATTTCTGCATATCTCTTCCAAATGCAAATCTTCTCTCACCGTGATGAAATATTCGCTCTTCCTCTCTCCCCTTTCTCTCTTCGTCTCTTCCTTTCTCCATTCTTCTTTTCCTCAATTTGTGATGTCAACTTGGCAATTCTCTGCCGTGTGTTCTCCGTCGTCGCCTCTATTCTTGCCTTTTCTTGCTTCGTCTAGTTCTCCAACAAGGGAAATGTAGTTTTTTTGCTTCCTCTAACTAGATCTAAGGTATGCCTCTATTTCCCCATTTTAATTCAATCTGAAATTTTTCTTTTGGTCATATTCTTTGTTCTATAGACCTAATTCTTTCATTTCGGGCTCTTAAGCAGACATGAGCCGAGGAAAAAGGTTTTCAAGAATTGCAGTAAACACACAAATTCTTATTCACTTCCCCCTATTGTCCTCTTCTCCAATTATCTCCTAATCAGGAAGCAAGTTATTGGCCGACGATGCTACAGAACGGTGAAGCCGATGATGGTGGTTCATCCTCCTCTTCGCCTGCCTTGACTCACTTATCAATTTTCAATATCGAGTTCTTTTTCCGTTTCATCGACTTTAGATTTGGATTTTTTGGGATGTTTTTCAATTTTTTGGATGATTTTGATCTGCCAGTGGATTTAGCGAGCAGGTTTTGACATTATAGTGGATGCAATTTTTGGTTTCTCATTCCATGGTACTTTCTTCTTCAATCTAATTTTATTATTATTATGGTTCTACGCTTATAATTTTTTTTTCAATTCATTTATTATCCATTGTTATATTGTGAACGAAAATCATTTTTGCTCAAAAGCATCTGGAAGATGGTCGTACCCTCGCTGATTACAATATTCAGACGGGTGAATTTTGAATGGTTTATGTATGTGGGCTTTTTTTTTAAATAAAATCTTAAGCACTAAAATTTGTTGCTCTATCGATATTGATTGTCATTTATGGTTGAAACTTTGGTTTTGTAGAGTCGACTTTGCATTTGTTCTTAAGCTGCGTGGAAAAATTATTGAGCCTTCGTTGATTGCTTCGGCTAGAAAGTATAATGAGCACAAGATGATCTGCCAAAAGTAATTACTATAGTGTCTTCAATTCATCAAAGGTACAATTTCCAATTCTTTTCTGCTTATCTTCGTCTCTTGCTATTGCTACCTTGAATTACACATTGTTCGTTGTGAGTTATATTGCACCATGTGTTGTTGCAATCATGGAGTTTCTATCAGTTATTTAAACATGGAGTTTCTATCTGATAAGTTTGTCATCTATTGAGGTTTGTTCATGTTTTTACCTACATATTTGCTCTTTAATTTGTCAAGTCTTGTCTTTTTCAATGTATGCTGTTCTTTGATGGCCTCAACATATTCCAATGAGTAGAACTTTGTTGAATAACTTGTTGAACTGATAGTTGTGCTGATACTATTGATGTTACTAAATGTGTTACTGTTGCTATTTTCTCATAAATCTGAAGAGTTTTTATAGTGTTGCTGCTAATATTTTTGCTGTTGTTGTTAGCCGTTGACAAGTGTTCCCAAGCAAAACTTGAGAACAGTGGGATTTTAAGTATGTGTTTTGTTGTTTAGTATTTCTTTTAGCATTTTTAGAAAATTGTAAATAACAGGGATTTTAAAATGAATATGATATGCCCAAATTCCTATATCAAAGCGTTTAAATGTACTTCTATTGAGTTTGGGAAAGGACTTTGGTAGTATTTAAAGTACAAGCACCGGCAAGTAGTCTCTGCTAACAATGATGTCCTCTTAAAATAGAAACTGTAAACAATGTTTACTAATCTTATGGATGCTCCCTTTTTCCGGTAGATGTGCAAAATTTTGGGAATGAATAGCATCGATCTCTTTACACCAACAGATGATGTTGAGAAAAAGGGATATTCAAAAAGTTTGTTGCTTTCCATTTGATTTATTATTATTATTATTATTATTATTATTATTATTATGATCATCATCATCATCATCATCATCATCATCTTAAGTTTGTGGTGTTATCTAAGTCTTGAGAAAGATGGGCAAAGTCCGCCAGGTGAGTAAATGAGTTTTGTTTTTCCAATTAGTATCTATGTGATATTCATTAAGATCTTACTCATTAATCTGATTGTTAATTGTTTTGGTTGAACTGTATGCCCTTCATGAAAAGCTTTTTTTTTTTTGGATGAACATTCATTCATTCAATATAGAATCACACACATCTTCACATAGAAAGTACGCTTTTGAACAATACTTCATATGAACAAGGACTTGATGAGCATATTTTCACTGTACCACATCTTTATTGATGTTGTGTGTGTTGTAAAAGGAAGGAAAATTCTACTTTTGAAATAAAATTGAAGATAAAATTCTTAGATTGAAGGTTGGACAGGTCAGTCATACCTCTTCCATGATGCAACTCGAATACGTCCATAACTCGTGAAATGTTATTCCAGTGCAGTTTTCAATCTAATGGTGATAATTTGAGCTATTGCTGGAAGCCTATTTATGCAGCAAGTTGCTGGAGAACACAAAGCTAAGGTAGGGTACAATTTTAGCAGATCGAACTCTTGAACGGTGATTTCAGTTTCAGCAATCGTATAGCAATAGGTGGAATAATTTTCAACTCCTTTCTTCAACTACCAATAGAATTTTGTTCACAGCTTTTGTAAATAAAGCATCTAACTTCTAGCTCACTAATTATTGTTATCAATGCCTGGTTAGAAGTTGTACAGCCCTTTATTGTGTCACCACCAACTATAGCAATTTTTTTATCCCCGAGGGTTTGCAAGATAACTGCATATGTGTTTGAGGACCAGGATATAGAGATTAATTTGCCAAGCAACTTTGGGATCCAAAATTCAGAACACCATTGTAAAGGGATGATTAGACAGCATCCCGTGATCTCTTCTACGAGTTCCAGTGGACTTATGGATTTTATAAATGCTTTTTTTACATTTGTTTGATCATTTCTGCAAAGCCAATTTCAGTGTCATCCAATTAATTATTTACTATCAACATAACACACACAATATATATAGGCCTTTAAGTAGAAAGCTGTACATATACATTAGCTGTTGCTACTACTCAAAAACACAATTGATGAATTGGCCACTTGATGCCGGGGGCGGTGTAGTTAAATGACGATTATGTATGTAATTGAAGTTGCTTTGGACTATTGCCATTTGTTGCTAAGAATATTAGGGAGGAAAAAAAAAAGAATTAAGGGATCCTACGTGAACAACTTCCTCATTCCATCCTACGTGTGAACAATTCCAATCTATATTTGATTTCCACCGATCTCCCAAGATCTTCCCCTCCAATTTACCTTATTAATCCAACCTTAATTAATAAACACAAAAACTAATATTTCTTAATTTCTTACCACCCTAATTAATGAACACAGCAAGTAATATTTCTCAATTTCGTTTACAAAAATTATGTTTTTTAATTGAACATTGTATAGCAAGAGAAATAATTAAAAATTAATTTCATAAATAATTAATTAGTTTTACAAAGAATTAGTTGAGAAACAAAAATTAATTAAAATTAACAATTTTTTTAATATTTGATTTTCGTATAGAACAAAATTATAATTACTTAAATTTTTACATAAAAATTATAAAAAAGGTGCAACGTGAAAATTAACAAATTAGATTGGACCCCTAAATAAGTTAGAAATAATTAATCATTTTTAAAAATAAAATTAGTTAAAAACCGAACATTAATTTCAGTTAGCACTGTCAATAAGATTTAATTTTTATATGATAAAAATTTGCAATTCGTTCAATTTTTACACAAGAATTAAAAGAAACATGCAACACTAAAATTTTTTAAATAATCGTTCAATTGTATAATCCAATTTTTTTAATTAATTGAATTTATATCTATATCTATATCTTTTAAATTATATAAGTCCTTTAAATTAGATTCATATAATTCCTAAATTTGAAGCTATTAAGCTAATTATTTTGGAAATAATTAATTATTTTTAGAAACTATTAGCGAAAAATCAAAATTAATTTAAATTATTTATATCGCAATTAAGTAAAATTAATTATATTTCTAAGACTTAATTAGACATGGGTTTAGTGTACAGAGATTAATCAAAATTAATTATATTTGCAAAATGGAAAAATATAATTAATTTAAAAGATAATTAAAATTCATTAGATTGTTATGGGTGGCAAGATTTCCCCCCAGTAATAAGGGAAATCCTTTAAATTGTAAGATATCTTTTAAATGATACCTTTAAAATTAGATTTATATAATTCTTAAAATTGTAGATATTAAGCTTATTGTCTTAAAGATATGTAATTATTTTAATAAATAGTTAGCTAAAAATAAAAATTAATGAAAATTAATTATATTCAAATTAATTAAAATTATTTATACTGTTAAGATTTAATTGGACTCAATTTCATTTGATGAAAATTGACATGGTTTCATTTGAAAAAATTAATCAAAATTAATTATATTGCTAAAATAGGAAAATAGTATTAATATAATTAATATAAAAAGAATAAAAATTAATTAGATTACTATGAGTTGACAATATTTCAATATATCTTTTTACTTGAAAGATATCTTTTAAATTACAGGATATCTTTAAAATTAGATTTAGGCCATTCCTAAGACTGGGGCTATTTATTAAACGCAATATTTTTTAAATAATTAATTCTTTTTAGCAATAATTTGCTAAAAATTAAAATTAATTAAAATTAATTATATCACTAAATTTAGTTGGACATGGTTCCATTGGACTAAAATTAATTATATTTCTAAAGTTGGAAAAATATAATTAATTTGAAAGAATTAAAAATAATTAGAATTAATTAGATTGCTACGGATTGGTTAGATTGGTCCTAAAAACTCAAATATATCTTTTAGATTGCAAGAAAACTTTTAAATTACAATATATTTAATCATACAGTCCTTGAAACTACAGTTATTAAATTAACTAGTATCACGCCCGTGCGATGCACGAGAATAATTAAATTTATGTACGATAAATAATTGATATAAAATTATAAATATAAATGTTGAATTACAGAATTAATGTAATTTATGCATAGGAGATTGCATAATTGTAAATAATTATTAAAATCTATAATATTGTATATTATAATCAATGCAAAAAATATGGAGTAAATTTACAATTGTAAATTATAAAAATTCACGTGTATCACATAATTAAGAAATTTATCAAAACGTATAACCTTAATTCTAATTGCCTTGTATAGCATGCACAACAATGATCGTGGAGATTAATTAATTGTAAACGAACCATGGGGAATGAATATATAAAAATTCTTTGATTATCAAAACGTGTCTTTCTGGTTTTTACATATCAAATTTATATTGAACACCTTTCTTCTTTCTGAAATGGACATTATGCACTCTAAATTTTATGATTTTATGCGTTCTTTAGTAATTATTTGTAATTAATTTTTAATTTTAACTCTATTGGATAAGAGGTATTATAGTTAATTTTAAGTAATTTAAATTTGTAATAATACCGATAATTTTCTGTATTTACATAATTCATTTGATTTCTTTCCATCTACGTAAAGTATATGTTAATTGTAGAAATAAAAACTTTTTATTTTTAATTTTATATGTTTAGAAAAGGCAAAAAACATACGTATAATGCAAAATTCAATTAGTGAGCATATCACATCAACTGTATTAAAAAGGAAAAATATCAATTAATTTTTGTAATTAGAAACTATGTGTCATATTGGCACTACCAATAAGGCGTTCATCAAAAGTGGCACTTCAATTATAATAATTTAAGGATTAATATATTACTATTTTACTTAAAAATAAATAAATTATTCAATATAAATGCAGCTATAATTTTAACCACTCAAAATTTAATTTAAAAAGGAAAAAGTAAAAATATCCACTAGTTTTTAGCATTCACGTAACCAAACAAAACTATCAAAACCTATAATTTTATCACGATAAAATTAAATAAAAAATAAAAAATATTTATTATTTAATATTTTGAATTAGACCTTTAAAAAATGAAATTATATTTAAAGTCTTTCCAAAATAAATTTTTCTCATTAAATGTGTGTTTTAAATATTAGTTTATTTTCAATTACATTTTTAATTACTACTAATGAATGTTGGTTTATTTTCATAACTAATTTTATAATTTTTAAAAAAACATTTAATATGTACCGCGTTGGCATCTTTGCCTACATGACACTTTACAAACTGTAATATAAAGATTAATGATATGATAATAATATAACAATTCAAAATATAAAGATAAAGATTCATAAATTACTCTTTATTTAAAAATAAATAAATTATTCAGTGCAAATTCAATTATAATTTTAGCACGCACTATTTGATTTAAGAATAATCTACTATTTATATAATCCAATGCACATTACAAATCAAAACTATCTAAAACTCTAATTTTTTTAACACGGTGAAAATAAATAAATAAAATATTTATTATTTAATATTTTCGATTAGAAGTTTGAAAAATGAAATTACATTTAAAGTTTTTCCAAAACTAATTTTTTCTTATTAAATTTTATTTATCACATTTAATGAAAAATTTATGTTTCATTAAAAAATAATTATATTTAAAGAATTTTCCTATTTAAAACTACTAATTAATGTTAGTTTATTTCCAAAAATAGAATTTTCTTTTTTTTAGCTACAAAATTGACTTTTATGATTTTTTTTTAAAAATATTAATGAGTGTCATGTTGGCACTATTGCCAACATGGCACTTCTCTTTTTATAATATAAAGATTATTTCATAAATATTTAATTATTGTTAGAAATTTATTGGCTAATTATTAAGCTAATTATTTCAAAAATAATTAGCAAACAAATGAAAATTAATTATATTGTTAAGATTTAATTGGAATCTATGTCGTTGGACAAAAATTGACACGATTTTGTTGGACCAAAATTAGTCAAAATTAATAACTATATTGCTAAAAGGGGAAACATAAAGTTAATTTATAAAATAAAAAATAATTAAATTTAATTAGATTGCTAGGTGCTGGTCAGATTTATCCTAAAAAATGAAAGATATCATTTATATTGGAATATGTCTTTTAAATTGAACAATGTCGTTTAAACTTAAAAATATCTTTAATATTAGATTCATATAAAAGAAAATTTGGCAAATTTGATTTCATTGGACACGGTTTTAGAAATAGCCGTATTAAAAAATAAAACATAATTAAAATTGAATAGATTACTACATGTTGGCAAGATTTCCCTAAAAATGAAATATAACTTTTAAATTGAAAGATATGTTTTAAATTATTGTTATTATTATTATTATTATTATTTCATGATATATATTTCTAATTTAAAGTGATTTTCTTCGTGATATATAGTTCACATTTTTATAACATTTTCCTGCGTAACCAAAGGTCAGCTTAGACCCTTCTTCTTCTTCTTCTTCTTCTTCTTCTTATTCTTTTAAAAATTTTTACTAGAGCTTCAACCCCTTCTAATCCTGTAGTTGATTGAGAAGTTTTATTTTCCACTTATGTAGAGAGATCCTATATTAGATTGTCGAAGAATGTGAAAAGAGTAAACAAATTTGAAATATAAATTAATAATATGTATATATATATATATATCTATTATAAATTACTTATTCTAACATCTAAAATCTATATATATATAAAAGCAAGGTTTTTTCCCGCCTTTGCACACATTTTTCTTAATTTTTTAATTCATTTTTTTATTCCAACTCATCAAGTTTTCCCTCCAATGCACTTAATTAAGTTTTTAATTCATTATTTAATTAACTTATTTCATCATTATCCTTAAATGGCCATAATTATCATACCATAATAATTATCTCTATTCTATAATTCTATATCTATATTCTATATCCATATCCATAAAAAAATTATTTATATTATTTTTTATTTATTCTTAATTCTCATAACTCATTTTTAGGGGTTAATAAATATTGATTAATCAAAAAATAGATTTTGCTCGATTTGCCTCAATCCCTAAGATTGATTAAAAAATTATTTATATTCACATTTTTTATTTATTCTGATTTTTTTATTAAATTAAATTAAATTAAATATTAATAATTAATTGATAAAATTTGCCCCCTTGAGACATTTTTTTATTTTATTTAATTCTTTTTTTCGTAAATTGTAATCCCAATAATTTGTCAATCAATATTTTCCCAAGAAGCTTATTGATGGCATAATCTATGTTTATTTCTCGCTCAAACTTGCATTTTTGGAAATAAAAAAAATATTATTTTATTGTTAATTGTTAATATATAGAATTTGGTTCATTGCTTCCTATTTGCGATGGTTTTTTAACTCTATATAATAATCTTTAAATATTAATTAATTAATAATAACCATGGATCAAATCTCTTCCAGTATCCCATTTTGCATTCAAATCTCGCTCAGAACTCTTGACCTTTATCATCATCTAACGCAAACTGCTTGGGATCCGTAATACCCGCAAATCTCCCAAATTCCATTTAATCACGTAATCGGTTTTCTCAATTATCTGGGCCAATTTCTCGCAACAAAGAAAATCGTCTTCCTTCTCTCTATACAGTGAACGATTGAGTGATGGATACTACCGATGCGTGTCTTCTGGAAAAAGCTTCGATCACGACATCTTGCGCTTCAAAATGGTAATAATAGTTCTTCTAATTCATTTTTTTCATAAATCGCACTCCAAATCCATTGTCTTATTCTTCTAATTTCAACCTTTTTTTTTGCGGATTCTATCTTTGATCGACAAAGAACGCCTCGATTTTGAACTCGTTCCTGGCCTCCATCCATTGCAATAAAAATGTTGCCGCCTTATTGTGGCATTCAATGCACAGATATGTCAAGTTATTTATCGCTCACAAATTAGGTTCTAATGAAAAATTGGAAATTGATTCTTAGTTTTTTCCTAATTTCTGATAATTCGATTGCATGCCTATTGTGAATGCGATAACATAGATTTCATTACTAATTTCCTTACTGGAATATGTTGGTTTGTGATATGTAAATTGAATTTATCTTTTGTGATTTGTAAGTTGAATTTATCTATCTTTGAAGATTTGTGGGTTGCCTATTTTCTTTGTCTTGAAATATATGCCGTAAAAATTTTGATTGTAGACATCGTATATTAGCATCTGAAAGTTCATTTCTTGGGCGCTTTGTAGTCCAGAGCGCTTCACCAAACATGCATTATACTTAAAATTGAGTCAGCTGACGATGTTTGTTTTGTGAATTCGTTCTTTAGAACAAGTTGGTGCTGAGCGTAATTAGATATCCAAGGGTTAAGGTAATCAAGCTACTACTCTGTTTAATTTACCCATCTTTTATGGAGTAATAATCATTTAAGGTAATGATGTAACTCCACTTTTATTCTCTCCAATTAAACTACGATCCTCATTAATTTACTTAATTTTTGACTTTTAATCTAAATTCTTTATGCGTAATGATTTGTTGAACTTGACAGAGACCTATTTTTTACGAATTAATCGGGAATGGTTAGAACAAATTACAAAACAACAATCGTATTAGGACAATCCTGCAAAGGAGGTTCCAATTTTGTTGGTTGTGTCTATCATGCTATTTTCATTCTTTTCACAATATGACTTATTTGTCCCTTGATCTCTTCCACCATAGGTATTGTGGAGGGTAATTATTTGGTTACATTCCTGTGTTTTCTTTTTGAGGTGCTCGGTTGTATATGAGTGGCTCAAGAGTTTTGTTTTCTGTGTCCTTTTCGATTAATCGTAATAAATCTATTCCGCACTTCATTTTTCTTGCTTTTAACCATTTTTGCAAATGAGTATTATTTATTTGGTTCAATCCTCTTTTGTTCTATTTTCTATAAATAAATTATCTGAAAGTTGGTTGGAGCAATGACTTGAATTGATTATTGGTTTAAATTTACTTAGGACAAGTCTCTCTAGCCCATACATGTGTTCTTATATTATCATGTGTTTATTTGTTTCCTAAGTGTTTGGTGCAACTATTATATGTCTCTGCAAGTCGAGTTATCGACTTATTGCTTCGTGTTGATTCGACGAGGTCGTGGAAAATTGTGATGTCATGCCGAGTTGCTCATATGTTCAAAAGAATTCGGCATTAAAGTGCATTTTTAAGAACCTTTCTCAATTTATTTTTAATTGAATAATTATATTGTTCTCGTCCGATAAGCAAAACCCCTTTTTTTCCTTCTTTTATGCATGTGTTTCTTTTTTGAACTTTGAATTAAATATTAAACTCTTCAATTATTATATAAGGTGCGTCGTGTTTTCCTTTGTCCATTTTTCTTGCTTTTAACCATTTTTGCAAATGAGTATTATTTATTTGGTTCAATCCTCTTTTGTTCTATTTTCTATAAATAAATTATCTGAAAGTTGGTTGGAGCAATGACTTGAATTGATTATTGGTTTAAATTTACTTAGGACAAGTCTCTCTAGCCCATACATGTGTTCTTATATTATCATGTGTTTATTTGTTCCCTAAGTGTTTGGTGCAACTATTATATGTCTCTGCAAGGCAGAGTTACTGACTTATTGCTTCTGGTGTTGATTCGACCAGGTCGTGGAAAATTGTGATGTGATGCCAGAGTTGCTCATATATTCAAAAGAATTCGGCATTAAAGTGCATTTTTTTAAGAACTTTTCTCGAATTTATTTTGTAATTGAATAATTATATTGCTCTCGTCTGACCTGGAGAGCAAAACCCCTTTTTTCCTTCTTTTATGCATGTGTTTCTTTTTGAACTTCGAATTAAATATTAAACTCTTCAATTATTATATAAGATGCCTCGTGTTTTCCTTTGTTAATTAATTGAATATTGTATTCATTTGATACATCAACACATTTGAATCCTGTGTTACAGAGAACTTGCATGAATGTGGTCTAGCATGTCTATCATGCTAGGAAGGTGTGTGTCAAGCCTATTTTATATGTTTTCTTGTTCAAAATGTGAAATAATGAGGGCCTGATAGAATCACTGTTAGGTAATGATCCTCCTATCAAAATATCTACGCTGTGTTGAGCGAGGTAATTGATGATAGTCGGGTCTATTACATAAACTCAATAATGTTAATCTTGCACATATATTTTGCTGTTGGAATTGTCGATTCTTCAGTTAGCCTATGGGATATCAAAGGGAAGTTTAAGGATTGCCATAGAACCGCTTTTCTTTATTTAACAAATCAAGGTTCAGTCGTTTATTCGACTTTTTCTTTTTCCCAATTCTTCATTTTTTTTCATATAAGACTATTTAAATATACAACATGCTTTGTTTTTTATTGAATGCTGAAGTATTGGCATGATCTGTTGTAGTTTAGACTTTCGGTTTGAGTAAGACTTATGAATTGCAAAATATATGGGGAAAGCACTGGCTTATCGTATTTTTTTCAGTATACACTATTTTGGGTGTCTTTAGTTAAATAGAGTTCTTAAGTCGCACTTTAATTGATTTTTGATCATTTAGCGTGGAGAATAGTTGAGGAAGTGAAGGTTCCATCGCCACGTCGTTGTTGTGGAACTCCAACCAATTTGACATTGGGCGAGCATTGGACCAGGGTGGAAATTGAAACAAATCGGACTATTCGCAAGGTCTAGACGACTATGGTTTCTAAACAGAGGCAAAAGTAGTTGATTATGTTAAAAGATTAATTGGAATTAGTCTTGGTGTGGATGTAAAAGAGTTGAGATATTTATCCATGTTTACGAATATTTTAAATTTGTTTCATTATCAGTGGATTTAAAGTTGATGAACATTGCTCTAGATAGCTATATATGTGCATTATTGATGTTTATAGTCCTTAACTTCTTTTATTAATTTATTTTGAAAATTCACAATACCTGTTGTCTGCATCTGGGTTTATCTTTAGTTTTTTATTTTTATTTATTTATTCATTATTATTATAATTATTGGTATTATTATTATTATTATTATTATTATTATTATTATTTATTTGTTGAAGTTCAAGAATTGATGGTCAAAATGTTTCATATGGTGTATCTTGTCCTTCCCATTGTTGTCATTTTTGAATTTTCAGTTCATTGAATGTATAGAAACATAGATAAATCAAGATAAGTCGTTCTTATCCATTTGACACTTAACTTTAGAATTGAAAGTTGTGACCTTTTCAAAATTAGTTTCGACTGCCCAATCATTATGGACTATGAAACTTTGTGGTGTTTTGATCATGGATATTTTCCTTTTCTTTTGTTTACTCCATTTATAATTAAATATAAAATCATTTACAACAATTTATCATATGCCTTTTCACTTCTTAACCTTGCTACATACTTAATTGTGTTAGGTAATTATTTTGAAATAGTAAGAAACATGTTTACGAATGACATAAGTAATAGAAATATGTCTTTTAACACATAATATTGGTTATAAAATCAACTGTGATAAAATGACTAACTTACTATTCATATACAAATTATTCAATGACAAAAGGAAAATAATTGAAGCAGAAGAATAGAAAAC
Source organism: Jasminum sambac (assembly GCA_018223645.1). Taxonomy (NCBI): domain Eukaryota; kingdom Viridiplantae; phylum Streptophyta; class Magnoliopsida; order Lamiales; family Oleaceae; genus Jasminum; species Jasminum sambac. The sequence goes on along the minus strand of CP073645.1, from coordinate 7,660,127 downwards.
AAATCAAATGCTTGATCAGGTGAAAAATAAGGCTTAATCCAAATCAGTCTATGTATAGTGAATGGTGATTTCTTAGTGAGGCTTTGATGATGGCAAAGATTCATAGAGTCGTTTTATGAGGTCATCGGATCTTTGGGCTTAATTTTGTGCCCTTATTCAAAACAATCGCTCATTTCTATTCACATTAATTTGCGACTTACCATTATCTCATCAATTTTGAAGCATATTTGTCATGGAGAATAAATTGAAAATGTCTAAATTTAAATATGGTTGAGTGTAAATGTGTTTGTAAAATTAAAAAAAGGAAAGAAAAGAAAAAAAATCTTTCTCTTTTCTCTTTTTTAAATGAAATTTTAGGTTTTAGATTTTTCCTTTTTCCTTAATTATGTTGTAAACATGTGTATTAATTGTATTTTCTATAATTATATTTTATTATTACTTAGACTGTTAACGGGGAGTGAATTTACGGATTAGCTAGATTTTGACACAAGCCTACTACTTAAGATTGAAGATGACTTCAAGTCATATTAAATTGGTGAGTTTCTCCTCGATATGTTAATATTCGCTTTTAGAAATGACAACGGTCGGGTTAGACTGTTGGCCAAAACTCATCCCTAGACCAATGAGCTATTGAGTTGTGCCAACCCACGAATACTAGGGGTGGGTCAAGAGAAGGGTCAAGTAAGACTTTAGCCCTGCGAGTTGAGCCACGAAGTAATTTTTTTGTCACCTCAAATTTTTTTTTAGCAAATGGTGAATGGGATAATGGTGAGACACTTCATCGTGGACTTATAATTTATGGATTCACATATTTTTCGTTTCCAAATGTCCAAATATTTTTGCTTATATTAAACTTTTTATAATTTTAAAAATATAATTATTCGCAGTTAATAGGAATTGATTTAGGGCGAGTACACGCCAATCTGGACCCACACCAAAAAATTTGCGGGTTGCAAAATCCGCCATCGGATTCTAAATTATATCTTGGATACAATCTTCCCGTGCAACGCACGGGTAAAAATACTAGTTGTTTTAAAAATAAAATGTCTCTCTATATTAACTTAGCTTTTTATATTAATTGACATAATTAGTGATTGTTTTGATAAAAAAAAATCCCCGTACATCGCATGAGTATAGCTGTGTCACTTGCAAATACATTTTTGCATCATTTGCAAATGTTAATTAAAAATGTGTCTCAAACTAAACTTGCCCCCGTGAGGATAGAATATATAATTGACAAGGAGGTTAAAAAATTGCATTAAAGAGTGCCACAAATTGTTATATTTTAAAATATAAAAGATTAATTATGCGCAACGTCCCTAAACTTTTTATTGTTTTGCAATTACTTTTGATTGTTGCCATTATTCCATTAACATTTATCAGAATCTCTATTTTTTGAAAAATTAGTCACATGTGCACCGTATGGGTGAAAACATTAGATTAATAAAATTCTTAAAATTGAGGGTATTAAATTAATTATTTTAGAAAAAAAATTAAGCTTTTTACCAATAATTATCTAAAAATGAAATTTAATTATATTGCAATTAATTAAAACTACTTATATTGCTAAGATTTAATTGGACACAATTTTATCCAATGAAAATTAATTAAATTAATTATATTACTAGAAGGGGAAAATAAAATTAATTTAAAAGAACAAAAAATAGCTAAAATTAATTAGATTGCTACGGATTGATAAGATTTCTCTTAAAAATAAGAGATATCTTTTAAATGAACCATTACAAATGTTGTTTACAATGAAGTTTTTAGTATTATAGTATACTCCATCTCAGTTCCATTTGGTATACTCCTATCTATATGAAGTCGTATGTTACTTAATGAAAAATTATATTGTTTCTCTACTTTATGATTATAATTGCCCCATATTTGCACTAATTAGAATTTTATGCTCTTCATTTTATAATAATGTTTTTATTTCTATGTCGATTGGTCGTGTGGGGAGGGGATCGATGGTGCGCGAACCAAAAAGTATTTTGGAAGGATGGAATAAGTGATGAACGAGAGATGTGGGGCATAGATTACTTGGATTGCTTCTTTAACTGATTCAATGATTCTTTCAAAAAACGATTTGTTTATATACTTTATGTGTTGTTTGTATCGTGGAGAGCAATGCATATGATTGTATTAGGAGTGTTGGTGTGGTTGATAAAGTTGTTAGCAATATATAGTTATGCAATGTTGAAATTTTTGGGACTTATACTATATGTATTAATAGGATGGACTTTTCTGAGATATAGGAGAAACTCTATCGAATTTGTTAAAGAATCGTATGGATTTTGTTCTTCCTTAAAAAAAAAAAGGCGGCACAATTGTTTGATGAATATATCTTCCCGTGCAATGCATGGGTAAAAATACTAGTTAAACTAATATGTCTCCATGAATGATTTAAAATAACTTAAATAAATTAAAAAAGAAAAAATGTTGTCATCAAATATGTACTATTATACAAACAATGCGATGTTAACAATAATTTATTCACCTTTAATATATATTATGTATATTAATTCCACAAATAGAAAATTATCTAATGACGACCATTGCTCATCATATGTTGAGCTCAAAATTTGTTGATTATAATAAATACATGCAATTCAAACTTTAATAATCTTGTCTACCAATCATTATGTGTTAAATTGCATTGTATTTGGCATATGATGAGCACCGATGCTCATTAGACTATGAGGTTTGCTCATCAGCATTTATAAATAGCATTACGATACTAGTAAAATTGATATTTTAAAACAAAGTATAAAAAAAGGCTTCTAGGGAAGCTTTTTGCTTTTGCGCGTAAACATGTGATTCTTTATCAAAAATAGGACTTTTAAAGGCAACAGTATTCCCTATGGCCTCGTGCTTGTATAGTAATAGCAACAACATACTCGTACCTGTAAAGCAATAGCAACGACGTAGCTATTATTACTCTATAGGCATGAGACTATAGGAACGACATGATCGTTCATAAAAGTCCAATTTTTGTAGTGACTATTTTTAAGTCACACGGATGACGTCACACCTCATCATTAGGCAATGAAAGGTGCTTTAAGCGATGATTCGTAGAAGAATTCTATGAGCAATGTCAGTGGTACAATGAATTGGTACAATATTTTAATAAAGGGTGGACTCCACCACTATAAGGAGGGGCACAAATAGTATTTTGTATGGACCTTGTTAAAGGGTGACACACTTAATTGTACCAATTGATTGTCCATTTAGCATTATGTTAATATTATTTATTATTTATTATCCCTACTTATCAATCATATCAACGATATGATTGTTTGTTATGGCATTCAATTGTAATGATAAATGCTATCATAAATATATAATTTAAGATGACGAATCAATTAATGTCACATCAGTGATGAAGAACTGTCACCGTTTATGAATAGCATTACTGCGTGTGTGTGTATATATATAAATGCTCATATACTTAAGATGGAGAATATATGGGATATTGGTCTTATGAGTTTTGATAGTGATTTTATGGCGAGGGCAAGGGAGTACGAGGGCAAGGGAGGAAGTGATGACTCTCGAAATGCATCTCCAGGAAAGAAAAATCAAAGACATACTGCATATCAAGTTAGAGAGCTTGAAAAGTAAGTACTTGATTGATCTATGATTTCTTGATTCCATTGAATTTTGATGCTTGCTGATTTCATATTTTGTGGAAGTGCTTTCAAGGACAACCCACATCCTGATGACGAAGCAAGAAAACAACTTGGAGACAAACTAGGGTTGGAGGAAAGGCAAGTGAAATTTTGGTTCCAAAATAAAAGAACTCAAATGAAGGTAATTAATGCATGTGGCATTCGTTTTTTTTTTTTTTTTTTTTTTTTTAAGTCAAGTTTGATAAATAATTTCATTTATTTAAATATAATGATAAGTGATTCACTGATTTAAATGCAATGCTACAGTCCCAAACAGAACATGACCAACACACAATTCTAAAAGAAGAACATAACAAGCTTCTCATTGAGAACATGGCATTGAAGGAAGCCATGAAGAACTCTAAGTGTCGCCAATGTGGACGGCCAATCGTTCTCCACGAAACGCCCGACGAGCTCCACGTTCTTATGATTGAGAATGCATGGCTTAAGAATGAGATCAATCGTCTTGGCGTCCAACCAAAAGATTTCATGCCATGACTTGAACTATATCTATGCTCCAAAGATTTTAATTACTTTAATTTCCTAGTTTATTTTAGTTTGCTTATAATTCAAGTAGGATTATGACTTATTGATGCCTATATATAACGGAATATAGGTATTTTTCACCGTCTTCAAATTATCAATAAATTTTTTGAGTCTTTACGTTATATTTTAGGGAATTCCAATATAATATTGTTTCTGTTCTTTAAGGATTTTCGCTAGAATTACCGTGCTCTATGCTCCATCAATGGTTCAAATCAAAGTTCTAAAGGACTAACCTCACCCATAATATTTTTTCCATATATATTAATTTCCTCAACCATTTTGATTGAACATGAAACACACCGAAATGTTGATCAATTATTAACATCAACGTATTTCATCATTTTGACCACTTTTTATCACTTTTTTTATCTATACTTTATTTACCCTAAATCAATCACATCAACGTATTTCATCATATCCACAAATCTCCACCACTCAACTCCACTCATTCTCTCTCTTCTTTTACATTAAAAACCTTTAAAACCATTATAATTTATTCTCTATCACTCTAATAATGTAAGGGGGGAAAGGGAAGCTTAAAGGAGCTCAAGCACGTTTAAGTGCATTTTTTTGGCAATGCTCAAAGGCGGCTGCTTTTCTCCCCTTTTCTGTAAAAGCAAAGTGTAAGCATTGCTTAAGACGCACTTTTTAGAACATTGCTCGTGAACATAAAATCACAAAAGTTGTAATATTCCATATACCCTGTAATTACATCCTCTAGCATGTCGTCTAAGTGACATTATCCCTATCTGACATCAAATAATTAGATCTTGGATAAAATAGCAATTTTCCCTTATGATTGTCTCACTTGAGCTATTATTCTCTTTCACAGTTTCCTTCGATCAAGTCATGGAACAATCACTCGGTTGTCCCGAGCACTACACGTAGATTCAAACTGCTATCCAAAGAAAATACCATGAGGACTCTTCCATATGTGAAATTATTGTACAGATATATCAACCACATTATTCAAGATAAAAAATATTATCTTTAATTATTTTTATTAGTTTTTATTTTTTAAATTATTCCAGATGTGCGTACGTAAAACTCTTTATACAAATAAAAGCTATATTATAAATCTCCTTCTACATAAAAATGGCTTGAAGTTGTAAAACATTTTGGATCAATAATGCCCTGAATTATATTTTGTTATTTCTTATTTGTCCTTCAATTAATATGGTCCATAATAACTTAATTAAGTAACAAATTATTGAATACGTTTATAAAGTTTTATCAACTCTTGCTTCTTTTTGTTTATTACAATTTATGACTTACAGAGAAAAATTAGTTTGTCTTTTCATTTCCCTAAACCTATTTATTCATTCTCTTTCATAATTACATAGATAAATTTTATGCTTTGGTAGTGTATGGAATGTGTATTTTTTGATTGTTATGCTATCGCTCATATTTTTATCCTTATTTATTCTTTAGTTTATAGCATTTTTATAATTTAATATTAAGTATTATTGAGCACAAATATTTAATTTTAATCACATCTTTATTTTTCTCAAGTAGTTAATTAAAAGGAAAGTTGTGTCCCTTTGTCTCTATCGACTCTTTCGATCCTATTTAACCATAAATCAATAACGATACTTATTCTTGCCTACTTCCAAAAGAATATATACATGATGGATCGATATTTGAATTTCAAGCCTTTGTTATGTTATTTGATAATTCATATGGTAAAATTGGACACAAAACCTATATATTTCTGTAATTTTTAATATGGACCTTACTACATCACCATAATAGATGCCATAATGGTTGACATAATGGATATGTGGTATGATCTTACAAGTTTAACTACTCCATCACTTTTAGATGGGTGGTTATTAAATATGCCAACTATTATTATGTCAACCATTATGACATTCATTATGGCAGTTTAGCATTTCCCTTTTTAATATAGGGAGACTAAATGCATGTCTCAATGCGATTTTATAATTGCTAATCTATGATTATGGAGTAGAGTGTTAATGTCATTGAGAATAAATGTTTAATGTCCATTATCTCTTATTTTCTCGTATAGTTAGTGGAAGAAAAGAATTTGCATCATTTTCTTTCATCTCAGTTGTTATGTATTTATCCATTCATTTTCAAAATCTAATATGTACGGTATTATTATACATTTTTAAAAGAATATATATGATAAGTTCACATTTGAATTTCATGTATCACTACAAAAAAATTGGACCTTTAAGAGCGGTTGTCGTCCCCTATTATCTTATGCTTGTAGAACATTATGGACGATATGACAATATGTTACCTCTAATGCTCTACAGACACGAAGTTATAAGGATGATAGACTGCCCTAAAAATTCAATTTTTTGTAATGCATTTATTATATTTCATAAGTAATAAAGGAAAAAGCACTTTTTAGATTTGAATATAGCAAGATAAGTATTTCTTTTAATTTTTAAATACATTAGTATCCATTAAAAATATAGCATGTTTTCTTATTAATAATATATATTGTTGTGTGTCACATGCAACGCGCGTGGTTCTTACTAGTTTTATTAAACAGACGCATTGCGTATGCCACTAAACTATAAATTAATTAAGATACAAAAATAATAATAGATCTAAAATAATGCTGAGACTTGTATATATAGCTTGACATGTGGAAGAATTAAAAATAAGAAAAAGTCCTCATTATCATTATCAACCTTAAATCAATATTTTAATTTCATACTAACAATGATGCGGTTTTCTTTTATTTTAATCATATAGTTATTCAACATGTAAAATTATTTATATTCAAGTATCACCAATTATTAATTCTTGTAATGAATTTCTAAATGGTAGTCAATAGAGTGAAATACGAGATACAATTTTTTTTTTTTTTTTTTTTTATGTACTCCCATACTAAGAAATGTATTAAAAAATTTCAATGATATATCAAAAGTACATTTAATAAACTTACATTGCATTCTGAAGACATTTTAAAGTTCCATGGCACTTTAGGTACATTTATTGATTGGGGGTTGGAAAATGTTTTTCATTCAAAATCTTTCTTTGTGGTGTTTGATTCAACAAGGAAATGGAAAATATTTTTTATGTAAGGCAAAAAAATAGAGATTTTCCTTGAAAATAAGGGAAATGTTTTCCCATGGGCCGCCATGTGTAGAGGTTGGAAAACATTTTCCATAGAAAATGTTTTCCACTTCCACTTTTTTTCCCTCCAATCAAACACATCTAAAGAGCTACAATGGCATTATGAAGGAGATTTTAAAATTTAATGATATTTTGAGTACATTTGACAAAGTAAAACGACATTTGAGGTATTTAACTCCCATTTTATACGTCTGTCTTTCTGTGATGGTACTACAATTACGGTGTCTTTGATAGAAAATGTTATTTTTTTATCCAAATTTTACATATTCCAATCAAGCAAGTTTTATTTTCCATGAAAATTGGAATTTGTGAAAAAAAAAAGTGAAAATTTTCCTTGAAATCAAAGAATACGAATTCTTATGCGGAGGGATGGAAATTGGAATTCCATGAAATTGCAAAATTCAATTCCTTCTCCACCTTTAGTCCTGTTAGGTTTTCAGTGATTTAGTGAAAGCTCTTTATTTTGGGGCATTGTGTATTTCATCCAACCCGTAATTGCAACGATCTTGCAAGATTGGAATCCATCTTGTTTTTGAAAGATCCAACGAAGGCAAGAAATTAGAAAATAGAAACCACTAAAGGCTAGAAAATTGACTAGATATATGTTGGGGTTGTTGCAACAAAAATCAATCAAAGTGAAGGGGTTTCGATTGTAAATCCTAGGAGGAAAACTTTAAAGTACTCAAGTTTTCTTTATCAACATAGTAGACGGAAAACTTGGGGTCTGTTATGAATAATTGAGAATAATTTGGTGGTTATGAATTATGAGGAATAATTTGGTGGAGGAATAATTTGGTGGAGGAATAATTTGGTAAAAGATGTAATTATTATATGTGAATGACTATTATACCCTTGATGAAATTATGTAATTACGGTTGTACCATTCGAAGTTTTCCTATAAATAGGGCTTCAGTTATTAATGAAATTCATTCCTGAGAATTCATTCGAATTCATTCTCTCTAAATTCTCTCTATTGTTTTCATACTTTTATAACACGTTATCAAAGACGAGTCTCTAGCCATTTGAGTAATATGAAGGAGTATGTTTCACATTGCATCTTATAGATGATCTTCTCAGACGTAAACCGAATTATTATAAATAACCTAATCCATCTCCAATCAATACTTATCTTTCTTTTCTCTCTTATCTTTTCCCATTTTCTCACGCCTCACTCTCTATCTTCTCAATCACTCATGAAAACATTTATGCAGAGACAAAGAGTTGTGGGCAATTCAAGAATTGACAAATGGAGGAAATACGTGCATGTTCAATTGCTTCTCCCTAAGAAAAAGGAAAAGGTATATATATTATATTACTTTATACTATATTAATATATTAAACTATAATATTCGTTTTCTCGAGATATAAGGAGCATACATTATCAAAATCAAATTTTCTCGACTCCATTATACTCGATTTAACGAGAGCTTCGATTTGACACCAACATTGATAGGGTAATAACTCGTTGTTTGAAATATGTTATTATCAAACTTTCAAAATTTACAAATTAGTACACCAACTTTTGAAAAAGTTACAAAATAGTCCTTGAATATTTTGATATTGATAAATTGAAGTAGAAAGGAGATAATTTTCCAATCGTAAAACATTGATAAAATATTTTTGACAATTTTACCTTATGCAATTGGAATGGACAATTTTACCCTTAGGGTAAAACCGACCTAATTTTGACGACAGTGAAAAATGGATAGAATATTCATGAAGAAATTCTAAATCCATTGATTATATAAAATGGCTTGAAGTCCATTTGAGTTAAAAGATCGAAATATTAATGTAACTCCGAAGAGTTCAATTACATAATGTACTTATTCTAGAAGGATAAGTGTGCTCTTGTAGAAGTAATGAGTATTTGTTCTAGAAGAACAAATCCGCCTCCCGTAGAAGCAGATTCAATATTTAATTCTCGCACTTTATTTATGCAATTTAATTATCGCAATACCTCCTACTTGATGATGGGTTCAACCGTCACTAAACGGAAGGTTTTATATATTTACGCACTTTATATGCTAAGTGATGGGTAATACCTTCTACTAAGCAGATCCTACTCGAAGAAGTAGTTAAATATTATGCAATTTAATTCTTACTATTTAAATTCGTAAATTTATATTTATTGCAATAATTCCCATAAGGTAGGTTCGACCACCTATTGGAGGAAATTTAATTTACGCAATTTAAATTTATGCACTTTATAGTTTGAGTATATTTCCAATGTGGTGGGTAATACCACACGATTGGTGTGCATATTTCAATGTGGTGGATTATACTACACGATTGGTTATAACTAATCCTACTCGAGAAGAAGTAGTTGATCAAATATTCTAATCATACTCTCAAGAAGTAGACGATGAGAATAAAATTACTTCTTTATATATACCGAATATGAATGGAGAAAATTGAGCAAGTGGTACTTGAAGTTACCATTGGATAAATAGACGAAAGTAAAGTCTAATAGATCCCATGTTGATAAATCAAAGAAAATATATCGCATGAAAAGCTTACATGAAGTAATCTTATCGATGATATGAGATTGTATTAATATGAGAATAAAATGCTCTTGAAGAAGCATAATCACTAGATTGTGATTTGAATAAAGCCAATATGATATTATTATTACTCGAGAAGAAGTACAAAGCAGTAGAAGTGGAACATATTGAGAATATCAAAAGACGGCATTAAACACTCGAAAATATAGAAATGCAAAAGAATATACATCTCAATCCATAAATGAGGGATGCGTCTCGAGAGTATAAATACTCGTGAACTCGCCACCATCAACATTAGGATTCATAATGAAATATTTAAAGGATCCGAATTTCTTTTTCGCTTGACACGATGATGCATGGACCAAGCGGACTGGGCTTCCTGATTCTTGAACATATGCATGAAATTTGATGAGTAGTTCATCAACAAGACTAGCGTAAATAAGTATTTTTCTCGTTGAATGAGAGATAAACTTATTATTTACACCACGATCTAGAAACGCTAGTAAGCCATCAAAGAAATTATTAATATTCAACAAACCTATTGGTTTGACATGAAAATTCCACTTTGTGCCAGCGAGGCTATATTGAATATTTCCTCCGGTGTTGTAGCGCGGAAGGACAATGAAAGCATCACTATTATTCATCATATACATCATGCAGTTGTGGATGGATTGCGCTTGTAGCCCCAACCTGCTTTGGACCCATGGTAGAACTGCTCCAATTCGAGTATTAGATCCAACTAGATGGAAAGGTATTACGCCAAACTCTTATTCCCCATGATTGTGCGGCCATTATAAGTCTAGCTAAAAGTTTGTTGTTGGTTCCTCCGTATAGTATATTGATTTCTTGTCTCCCTAACTCTTTTACAAGTCGGTTTGCCATATCCACATATTGGATATGGCCTACTTAGATCCACCAAGAATACATACGGTTTTAATCAGGTAAAGGCTGACTTGTATGAGATGATTCTAAAATCTCCATATCCATCTCTACTCCTATCTCTCTTTTTGCACTATACTTTTAATGTATGAATATGAGAGATATATGAATCCCTCTATTTAAAGAAAAATTTTCAAACCAATAATTGAGTGCACTATTTACTTTTTGACAAATATGAAAGAGAAAAAGGCGAAATTTTTCTTTAGTGATATGACATATAGTACATTGATTGAAAAATAATATATATCTTAAAATTGAAAAACGATATTTACAAATAAAAGAAATATATTGATCTTTGTTATTACACTGAGCTTTCTTACATAAATATGGGAAAATCATTATGCTAAATTTTTCTACTAAATTTACAAACAGGATCTTCTAAAGTAAGTTTTTCAAGACTGTACGCGTTTGTTGATCTTTGAATTTGGCCCATAAGGCCATTAGCTCACCTTATGCGTGTCCACTAGGATGTGTCTCAAGAGCCTGTTGAATATCATCCAAAGGCTCCTTACTCAATCCATCCTTAATGAACGCTATTTTATCTTCTCGATTTACGGACAAGTACCCCTGATTTACATCGAGTGTCACATGTCCATCGAGCACACTTGTAGCATCCTCCTAATCTTTTGCTCTCCGTTTCTTTGAAAAACTACTTTTACCCATACCAGGCATGTATTTAGAAGGAATTGAAACCTCACGGATAATCGAACCTTTGCTTCAATCAAGCATCTGATATCTTGTGGGATACCCTTATTCATTAGCATCCTTAATCTTTCCACTTACATCGATAAATCCTTTTTAGGATTTTGATCTGTAGTGATGGATAGTATTTTCAAGATTTGAGAGCATATGATCCATTATAATGTATAAACCCTTGTTAGGATGAATTTTGCAATAATTTTGATGATTTATTTATAGAATAATACGACGCGTATGAAATAAGACTCCGATTTTAAATAAATAATATGAAGCGTAAGAGCTACGATTTCGAATTAAATAATAGCGGATGTGATGCGTATGAGTGTAACTCAAGTGTTTGAACAATAGTAGACAATAATGTCACCAAAAGATGATGGAATATGTCGGTGAATTGTTTCTATGATAAATCATATTGAGCACTATCTGAGATACTAGTGAAATCGATATAAGAATTTACTGAACTAGAAGTTCAATAATACTCGTTTGCAAAACCGGACTGACCATCCCGGTTTAAATAATTATTGAAATCAATATTTCAAGTGAAGAATTAAAAGAATTCTTCAATGATTGTTCTCGATAAATGATGAAATCATTACTAGCCAATATTGGGAATAAATCCCAAATATATCCTGGAATAAAGGATGAGAAGTATGGGCCCACTCATCCTCCATGTGGACTACTAGATATTATGATATGGATCCACTAGATAGTCACATGTGTATATGATTCGTAATTTGAAATTTATGAAATATTTGCTCACGGTATGAGCATGATTTTGGATTTAATGATAAAGCTAGTAAATGTATATCCCAATACTTGAATAAATCCAAGGATTTGAGTATGCATACAAGTGGGATATTATATGGCAAATTATTTAAAGTCCTCAAATAAATTGCCGATATCGAGAATAGAATGCAAACGGTCTAAATTCCCATATTAAAATTTGAATGATGAGAACATATATGATTAAAATCATACCAACTGTATGAGTTTTGGTGTTCTAAATTTTCTCATGAGGGAGTATTAAAGGTTGAAAATAATATGTGAAATGCATCATGTTATATCCTCGAAATTGAAATACTGAACTTGAAGTTCAAAGATGCATGAAAGGCTATGAACAATCACATATATCAGCTACGATGCTTTGATAAGTTAGCACGCTAGAAGCGTTGATATTTCCCCAATCATATATATCAAAGCAAATTATAAAAGATGGTCTTAATAACGGAGGCATATACTCTTGAAGAGTATATAGACATAACTATATTGTATAATCCTACAAGAGGATTGATAATGAGATATCTCGATAAGTTATGTCGATATGGAAAGAAATGAAATTGAAAAGTGTCGACACGATATGAAAATGTAGCGCTACATATGATCAATGATAATGAAAATATTGAGATATATTGAAGATGATAAATGGTGAATGTGAAATCCTTAACTTATGAGATGATGAGATGATGATGACTAGTGCTCAAGTTTAAAGATAAGCATGGTGGTCATTATATGTTGCATGCTCATGAAAGTTAAATTACCGATCGTGTGTGTAGTACCGAAAAGGAAATTAAAGGATCGGATGAGCTAAACCCGTGTTTATGAGTACCCTAAAGGGTGAGCTAAGCCCCTAGGAATGAAATAACCTATTAAGTGAGTATTAAATGTTAAATGATATATTTTAAGTGTTAGTTAGTTATGAAGGTTTACTTATATGTTTACATGTTTTTACTATGAATTTATATGCTTTAAATTGTGTGTTTGGAGACATGTGTTCATGGTGAATGTTTTGTAGTTGTGTAAGAAAATTGATGCACTCTAAATGAACAGAAGAGTATAAAATCAATGTATATGTTACTCATACAAATGTATGAAAGATTTTGAAATGCTTATAAAGATACTTGTATAAAATACGCGTTGCACTCTTTTTCCCTTGAGTCGAGGTTTTATACCAATTGGGTTTTCCTAGCAAGGTTTTTAATGAGGCAACTTTAAAGCGTATTCACATGAATAATGTACTCTTTTTCCTTCATTAGGGTTTTTCCCCTTTGGGTTTTTCCTAATAAGGTTTTAACGAGGCATATTCATGGTATATTGAGAACGATAGGAGAAATTGATACGTTGTATCTATTGGATTAAGTTATAATGGAGCTAATGCTTTAGATCCAACGATGGTGATATTGAAATCATTTACTGTAAGTAAAGATATCAATTCTCAAGATATGAAATCAAAGCGGAGCAAATTGCACTCTTTTTCCTTCGATCAAGTTTTTTCCACAGGGTTTTCTTGACAAGGTTTTAACGAGGCAAAGACGTGAATACTCATATGCCGATAGACATCGTGGGGAGCAATGTTTTGATGAAGATATAACCACTCCAAGCTATCCTCGGTTTGGAAGTTTTTTTCCCACTGGGTTTTTCTCCAAACAAGTCAGGAAGACATTTGTATTAATAGTCATTCAAGGGGGAATGTTATGAATAATTGAGAATAATTTGGTGGTTATGAATTATGAGGAATAATTTGGTGGAGGAATAATTTGGTGGAGGAATAATTTGGTAAAAGATGTAATTATTATATGTGAATGACTATTATACCCTTGATGAAATTATGTAATTACGGTTGTACCATTCGAAGTTTTCCTATAAATAGGGCTTCAGTTATTAATGAAATTCATTCCTGAGAATTCATTCGAATTCATTCTCTCTAAATTCTCTCTATTGTTTTCATACTTTTATAACAGGGTCCAAGTTTGGAAAGTTCCTGATTAGTAAGGCAATTGCTTGATCATCAAGACGGTTGGTCCTACAAATTAAAGTTCGTTATTTTTTGGTAAAGACGTGACTTGAGATGCAAAAATGTGAAAGTAGCATCTTGAGAATTTTCGTTTAACTCTTTCTAGCTTGATCAAAAGGTAGAAAATTAGGTGTGGTAAAGCTCAACTTTATTTTTCCTTGTAATAATTTGGTTGTAATTGGTGAGAGAAAATCTATATGATTGTAATTGATATGTCATATGGCAGAACATTTCTATCATCAACAACTCGTGGGTTTTCTCCTATTTTGGAGTTTTCCATGTAAATTTTGTATTGTTATTTCGATGATTTAACTAGTTAACATAAAAAAATATATTAATGCAAACATCAATGATTTCTGAGCAACGTGTGGAGGGTGTAAACATGAAACTATTTAAATGCTAACTAAACTAAATAAAGTAAAAAGTTTATCATAAGATTAAAACTTATGATCTGTGATGATAATGGTTCACAAACTAATTCTCACACAAATATCTTGTTAAAATATATTTTCTAAAGTTAGTAATTTTGGTGATTGCCAATGTTAGACCAACCTATGAAGACGTTACCCATGTGTGACCTTCTGCAAAAAAAAGTTTCATGGCGCCACGTGGCCTTTTTTGCCCCCCCCTTTTTTTGCCACGTGGACATGTTGTAATTGAACAAACCCGGTGGTTCCTGTGCATCACAAAAGTGTGAAAACTAGTTTTTAGTATAAACAGGAACTTAAACCTTTACAAATTAAGGTCCAGTTTTAGTTAAGATGAATTTTCAGATCCACGTAACACAATTCATCAGAAAAATAACACATGAGAAGCACATGTGTGCCACTAACATTGATGAAGTATCCAAATCTTTTAAAAATATAATAGAGTAACCACCAATGAATATTTAAGTAAACTTTTGTAGTCAATACTTAAACTTTCAAAGTTTAGTGACCGCACTATAATTCAACTAATTAAACCTCATTGCCGCTAGTGAAATTAACCCTTATTTTGACTAGCAGACAAAGGAAGTATTGTTGTCTCTACTTTGCCTTCCTTTTCCAACCCAATTTCTTTGTTACTCCGTCCATCCCGTGGTAATAGATTTACTCCTATTTTCACATAAATTAAGAAATATTAATTAATGTCAATAAAAATATAAATTTTACACCGTTTTCTCAAAAATATTGCTATAATCATTAAATGTTGTGAAAAATATAATAATACCAATATATTAAATAAGGATATATTAGGAAATAAAAAATCTAATATACCTTGAATAAAGTAAGTAGACTATAATTTGAGACAGAAAAAAAAAGAAATATAAGACTATCTTCACAGGATGGGGGAATATTTCAAGAGAACTTCGAAATCTTGACTATAAGAATCATTTAAGAATTTCCTGGTAAATTAATTGACTAATGTTATTCGTATGTAATGATAGATGGTAAGTAGTTTTGTGATATATTAATTAATTTGCTATTTTAAATTCTATATTTAATATAGTGTCTAAGTGATTAAAAAAATATATAGCATTTAGGATACAAATTAATTATTATCGACTAATTGCCACATCATCAATTATTACAGACATGACACTCCTTCATCCCAAATATATAGTCTACTTTGATATTGCACAAGGATTTAGAATATTTTTTGGAAAAATAATTTATATAACAAAATTTCTTAAAGTAACTTTATTTAATGTGAGTATTGGTAAACACTACCTAGACTAATGAAGAATTCACATTTTATATTCACCAAGATTAATTGGGGGTATATTTGTGAATGAATAAAAAATCATACTTCTTCTATCCCACAAAGATAGTCCACTTCTCATTTTCACCAAAAATGTTCCAAAACACCCGAATGTGCCATAGTTGTAGTACTCCCGAGTGTTTTCCAATCAAGTACAACCTCCGTTGGGAAAATAGAGATTAGATCCAAAATTAGTACGGTGAGGTGAAACTTCAGCAGTTCGATAAATTTTCGGGCAACACCATTCGCTCAAAGTCAAAGTTTTTTGCTAAAAACTTTGACTTTGAGTAAACGACATCGTTGAAAATTTTTTGAATTGCTGGAGTTACCTTTCACCTCACTGGTTCTGGATTTGGTCTCAATTTTTTTAATAGAGGTCATATGTGATAGAAAAATATCCTGGTAGTACTATAACTATGACACACCCAGGTGTGCTATATCATTACTACATTTTCACATAGAAGAAAGTTCAATTAATATTCTTGGAAAATTTCAATTTATGAATATTTTTCCTAATTTACTCTCATATTTAATTATTATTCAATTTTATTACCTCTTATTTATTGATTACAAATGTACATTAAATATGAGTATATAAAGAAACAAAATTAAGTAAAGAAAATGGACTATTATTTTGGAATAGATAAAAATGGAATAGTAGATTATTTTTGTGGGTTAGAAGGAGTACTAAAAATAGAATTAGAATTACATATTTGGGAGAGTCCAAAAAGCAACACAAATTATATATTTAGGGTGGAGGGAGTAATTATCGTGATTCAAATGGGTTCACTTGAAACCCATGCAAACTGGTTGTTCAAGGCGGTGGACCTAAGGCAACAAGACACCTTTGACTTTTCAAACTAGAAAATATAAATTGCACCGAGTCCTTGTTGTATTTTCCTTTCAAGTCCTAAAATAAATACATTTTTCTCAATTTTAAATTTCAACTTCACATTTTATTATCATATTTTTGTTTAAATACAAATCATATTATTTAGTTAATATAAAGTATAAACTGCTAAAATTTACTATCAAAGACAAGTTTAAAGGGTTGTGTACAGCTTTTGCACATCGTGGCACGGGCAAATTTAAAGTTGTCGCACAAAATTGCAATGTGTATGTAATGTTGACAACCCCAAAAACAACTCCCCCGAGCCCATGCATAACACTCTGTAGTACGTGCTTGCAATTTTTCCCCCTTTGGCTTGTGTCACTTTCAATTCTAGCACGTGTCTTGTGGCTCATGTTGGGTTGGATCGATCAGTCGTTGATGGATGGCGTGCTAGATGAGATCAGAGATGTGGGCATGGAAAACTTGCGTACGCATGCAGTACTCCTAGGGCACGTTGCCTAACCCTAGGGCACGTCGGAGGTGACACATGCAATACATACTTGCATCATGACCATTGACGCATTGCAACCAAACAACTTCCTTCGATCCTACCGTCTTTAATTAGGATCAAGTTAAATGATCGACAGTGGCAAAACTTCTTCGATGACGGGAGAAGGTATGTATGATTTTTTTGTTAAATTGGTTTTGATTTTTTAGGTTTTGTATACACCAATTGTTTCAAAATAGTTTTTCAGTTTCGGTATAATATATGATATATCTTATTTACCTTATTTTACCCATTGGTCTCTTAATCTTTTTGTATTTCTGGAAAATTTCCTTCAAAATTAAAGAAGCTTGCCCCCACCGCCGCAGCCACTACTTCCTTTCTACTTCCATTTTGAACACTAGTACTAGTATACTGCTTTATCATGGTGAATTCAACCAAAAGATTTGGAAAGAACGAGAAAATGAGGAAAGATATGAACAATTTGGCAGATTAGTGGGAGATTTTGAAGAAACTTTGCACAAATTTGTTGGTGTGTATATATATTACTAATGTTTTGATTTACAATATATGTAGAACACATCAAATACGGACCATTGTTTAGTATCAGATATGTTAAGATTGACACCTTAACTATAGATATACGAGTCAAACTTTAATACTTTTTGTCTACTAATTATAATGGTGTTAAGGCACGTCGTATTTAACATATATATGATTAATACTACTAATGCTCGTTAGATTTTGAGCAATATTCATCGTCGTTTATGAATAATATTTCCTTATTTCAAATTGATATTTTTAAGTGAAAATGCATGCATACTCGATTCTTGCTAATTTATCGCCGGTGATGTCATTATCACTGTTTATCCTCACCGTTATTATATTTATTATCACCGCTCATCTATAGTAGTTAATTGCAAGCAATTACTAAATTTTATCATCGTTGCGTTTTCATCACCGATGATGAATCATGTCACTTTTTGTTCAAAATCGTGTGAGAGGTCGGAAATGCTAGACTACCATAATGAATGTCATAATGGTTGACATAATGATAGTTGGCATATTTAATAACCGTCCATCTAAAAGCGATGGAGTGATTGAAATTGTAAGATCATGCCACATATCCATTATGTCAATCATTATGGCACCTATTATGGTATTGTAGCATGGTCCGAGGAGAGGTTCTGTACTATAAAAGTAAACAAGTACTTTGGAAAATAAATTGAGAGTAGGTGTGTAGAAGGCAAAGAAAATTGGTTGCTTTCCGCTCCACATTATTTTTTCTAGATTTCAATTAAGATTTCTGCAGCAAATTCAGAGCATGTCCTTCAGAGAGTAATGAAAGAGGAAAGAACGAAGGAAAATATATAAATCGGACTATCGGAGCAAAGACATTGGAGTTGTAGAACGTCAACAAATTTATAGCATTTTCTTGCAGTTTGTTCGCTAATTTATGTGAAATGATTGTTATATAAACTAACGTAAAGTTTTTTCGTAGTAAATTCAACCGGTAGTCCATTTATGCCCGTTCTTTAATTCGGTTGAGAGTGTGTTTTATAGCAAGAGTGTGTTTGATAGCAAAGATTCGTACACAAAAAAATGTTAAAAGTGAATTCAAACTTTGTCTTTTTAACATTTTTCTATAAAAACAAAAATTAAAACTTGTTTGAGTTCAGATCTATTATCTCGAATCTTGAGAAAAAAATTAAAGATTAATTTGATTTTGATTTTTCATTAAAAAATTGAATTCACTTTCCAAATCTAATCAATTATGCGTTTAGGGATTGCTTGATATAATTTTAAATAAAAAAAATTTCTCTCATCATATTCAACTATTTATTATTTCCTCTATATTTGAAAAATCAAAAAATTTGTTGACAAGGTTCATTATATATTTTAGTAAGGAGGTTATATTTAATTTGAATTTGTAAGGATTTTAATAGACTTTTAAATTGAATGATTTTAATGGGACTTTTATTGATTTTTGATAGACTTCTACGGATTTCCACAGATCCATAAAAATCTTTAATGGATTTGTAACGATTTTAATAGATTTTTAAATTGAATGATTTTCATAGAGTTTAATGGACTTTTATTGATTTTTGATAGATTTCCATGGATTTCCACAGAATCCATAAAAATCTTCAATGGATTTGGAAGGATTTTTATTTCAAAACTTTTACTTGATTTCTTTGGAATTCATTTGACAATATACATTTTCATTTCATAAAATAAATATTATTAAAGTTATTGAGATTAGACTTTTATTATCTTTTCTCATTAAATTATTATTATTTCAAAAGCTGAAATTAGTAATAATTAATTATTTTCTATACAATATTTTTATAAAAAGATAATAATTTTTTAACTACAAAAATACACGACTATTGCAAATAGAGATTTCATAACATTTTGATATAATTTAACGAGAAAAATTAAAAAACTATCTCATGTTTAATTAGTATATCAAAACATATATATCAAATTATTAAAGTAAGGAGTAGATATAAAATATTTAATTACAAATGTTGAAAACCTTTTACAAACTTTTGTAAATAATTTTATTTTTCATGAAAAGTTGAACAAAAGAAGATAAAAATATTATAAAAATATTTTTACATCATTCTTATTGCGAAATTAAGAAAAAAAAAAAATAAAAAATAATGAAAGATGGTGGTGGCAACGGCGGCAATGATAGTGTCGTTGGCGAGATGGTGACAATGGTGGTGCGGTGGTGGCGGTGATGTGGTGGTGGTGGATGTGGCAGTGACAGTGGTGGGGAGTGATGGTGATGAATAAAAGTTCATCAAAATCTTAGGAGTGAGCGATAAATTTCATATGACAAATTGTGTTTATAGTTTGCACTAAAAGATGAATACTTGAAGGATTCCATTAAAATCTTTAAAAATTCAAGACAATTTTGAATACTTCATAATTTTATAGGATTTTTAAAAATCCATTTAATATCTCATGACTTTCATGGACTTTTAAAAAATCTATAAAAATCTATATTGAATATTTCAATATTTTAGTTGACTTTCAGAAATCTCAATTGAATACATCCAAACTTTTCCAAATCCATTAAATTCCTTAAAAATCTTTAAAATTCCTCTAAAATCTCAATTGAATACACTTCATTTCCTTATAAGAAGTTCGCATACTCGATATTTCACGTGCCGTTGTTTTGTTAGGTCAAGAAATAATATTGAGCCCGCTTGGTACAGATAATTCAAGAGTGTATAAAAAATAAAAATAAAAATTGATTGAAAAGCATCATAGCTAATATAGGTGATAGGGAGTAGTTTATAAAGGTTTTTAAATATTTTTAATATAAAAGATGAGAGAGAATGAGTGGAGGTGAGTCGTTGAGATTTGTAGATATGATGAGATATGTGGATGTGATTAATTTAGGGTAAAGAAAGAATAGATAAAAAAAGTGATAAAAAGTGTTTTAAAATAGTTAAAAAGAGTTCGCTAACAGGCCAAATATGTTAAAATAGTTTGAAGAGAAAAACAATAAGGTTGTCATTGAATTTTATAGAATAAAATAATTGGTACTAACAAAAAAAAAGTAATTGAATACTGATTTTTGGACCAAATGCAATAATTTTTGAAAGGTTGGGGGCTCGTTGGTTCATATTTAAAGGTTGGAGACTAAAGTATAAATGGAATGAAAGATTAGGAACATTCAAATAATTTACAAATAAATAATTTTTGTCACATGTAGTAATGTAGATATATATTTTACTGGAATTAATCTTCTTGCACAATCAATTTATATAATAAGGTGCAGAGCCCTTTAATAAAAAATTATAAAAAAACACCATCGTTATTTTCTTAAATTGGTGGGATTTAATCATCTATATTAGAGGAGCTATATATCTTATAGTGCAAATGCATTGTACACCTAACATGACTCGTAAATATCTAATAAGAACCAGTGTCATACCATAAGTTAAGGTTCAAAGGTTGACACCTTAACTTTTGATGAATAACAAATTATTCAAACTTAATGCTTTTGTCTACTAATTATTATCGTGTTAATTAGTCACCTTGTATTTAGCATACGATGAGCACTAATTAATACTGCTAGATTTCGAGTCATGTTTATTGCCGTTTATGAATAATATTTCTTTATTAGAAATTGATATTTTTAACTCAAGAAACAGACGCAACTCTTTGTCATTTGCTAGTATATTATTAGGGATGTCAATAATAATATTTATCATCGCCGATATTTTTCATCACCGCTTATTCATCATCGATGATGTAACATTAATTGATACTAATTAATTTGTCACTATAAATTTCATCGTCACTGTTTGTTCATCACTGGTGATGAATCATTTCACTTTTTGTTTAAAATCATTTAAGAGGTTTTGTGCTATAAAAGCAAACAAATATTTTGGAAAATAAATCGAAAGTAGACGTGTAGAAGGCAAAGCAAATTGGTTGCTCTCCGCTCCACAATCTCTACATTATTTTTCCAGATTTCAATTTCGATTTCTGCAACAAATTCATAGCAATCCTTCGGAGAGGTAATGAAAGAGGAAAGAACGAAGGAAAATATATAATCGGAGCAAAGACATTGGAGTTGTTGTAAGTCAGCTATCTTCATTCAAATCTCCATAAATATATATATATATATATATATATATATATATATCTTCTTCGCATAAAATAATCTCTCTCTTTCCCCCTCTCCACAAAATGCTATATTTTCTTGCAATTTTTTCATTTATGTGACTTGATTGTTGTATAACTAATATAACGTTTTTCACAATAAATCTGACTGTAAGTTGTTTTTTGTCTGGTCATTAATTCTATTTCGTTATATTAGCGAGTGTTTGATCGCAATGATTTGTCATGAAAAATGAAGAGTTAAGAGTGAATTCCAACTTTGGTCTTTACTGACAAATTCGATGAAAAATATTTGAACTTATAACTCGTTGGGATCCAGATCCAATGTTTCAAATTCTACAGAAACAAAAATTAAGGGTTAATTGATTTTGACTTTTCATAGAAATTGAGTTCATTTTCTTTTTCTGAATGGAATAAAACACGCGTAGGACTTGTTTGATATAAATTTAAATTTAAAAATAAATAAATAAAAAAAAAGAAAAATTCTCTCTCATCACTTTTAACCTTTCACTAAAATATTTTCTTTACTTCTTAACTTGAGATCTAACATTATTTTTTCGATGCCCTCCATCAAACATGCCCTTCAAATAAAATAAAAAGCAAAAGAAGTACATGGTGAAAGGGAAATAATTAAAAATGATGATTTTTATTTTTATTTTTTTAATAAAAGCTACACCACACAAGTTGAATTGAACATGAGTCCACCCTCCATTTCAAAACTATTGCTTTATGGATGATCTTGTTATTCTTACCATTTCCACTGTTAAAATCGTGGAACCATCAAGTCTAAAAGATTAAGTTGATAGGTCATTCCAATTTATATTATTATTTAATTAATATTCTTAGCAAGCCCCCACCCCCCGCTCGTAGCCGAGGTTTTTTTTTTCCAAATAAAATCTAACGCGTGCACAATGCATTTTAAATGTGTAGCGCTGAGATTCGACCCAGGACCTTTGTCTGCTATAACCCCATTTTAAGATTGTGGAAAATATGATCTAAAAGTTTAAATTAATAGATCAGTTTCAATTTACATTACTTAATTACTATTCTCATCATCCACCATTGGAAATTTTCCAATTCTCGTGAAATCTAAATATGCTTTGGTTGTAAGACAAAATCTTAGGGTTTTGATCTCAAAGCTGTTTTATTCAATGATGTTCAAATCAATGATTGACTTCCTTAGTTCATGTTCTTGTTGTCGATTGACATGCTTTGATATGTATAGCAGAAACTGAAGATAGAGAACATGAGTTCTGCAAGTGATTTTCTGCGTAGGGCAATGGAGGATGAGGATAGGTCTGACAGTGATAATGTTGGAAGTTCATCTCAAAGAAAGAGAAACAGAAGACACGATCCATATCAAATTCAAGAGCTTGAAAAGTAATTAAGTTTATTGATGTGTGATTTCGTGATTTCATTGTATTACTATTTTGATTGTTACTGATTGCATATTTTCGTATAGGGTTTTCAAGGACAGACCACATCCTGATGAGAAAGAAAGAAAAGAACTCGGTGAGAGACTATGCTTGGATGAGAGGCGAGTTAAATTTTGGTTCCAAAACAAACGAACTCAAATGAAGGTAATTTGTATTCCGAATTAAAAAATCTTGTCAATCTTCTACGATACCTTTGTGCCATAGAGAAAAAGTAGCAACATAACCTTATGTCACTACTGTTGCTCTATAGGCTTGTTTCGTGAGTTAGGTTTGTTAAATGATTTAACTAATTTAAATGCAATCCTTCAGTCCCAATTAGCACATTGTGAACATAAATTGCTGGAAAAGGATAATAGAGATCTCATCATTGAGAACATGGCTTTGAAAGAAGGCATAAAGAACCCCAGTTGTGGCAAATGTGGTGCCCCACCATTCTTGGCAAAATATCTAACGAGCAGCATCAGCTTATGGTTGAGAATACACAGTTAAAGGAAGAGCTCAATCGGCTTAACATCCTAACCAAAAATTTTGTGTTTCAGCCATTCCCATCCTTGATTGCAGCTACCAATATGCCTCCTATAATGGGTAAAATGAGATTCTATCAACATCTTGCATCAACTGCAACTGTTGAGCTACTCATGCTAGCCCAACTCGATAGCCCCATGTGGTTAACAAGCTCGGATGGTAATGGTCGCACTTTGAACCTGGAGGAATATGCTAACAAAATTACCCCATGCCTAGGAATGAAACCTCATCATTTTGTAACCGAAGCAACACAAGCGACCGGTATTGTGAGTATCAGCAGTGAAGCACTTGTGGAGAAATTAATGGATGTCGTAAGTCCATCTATGGAAATTTTATTAGTATTGGTACTATGTTTTACTTTTATGGCATTATTGCATACGCTTTGTTTTGGACAGAAACAATGGACGGAAATGTTTCCCTATATAATTGGGAGAAGCTCGACCATTAATGTAGTTTCCACTAGCACAGGAGTGAACAATGATGGTGTTACACAATTGGTAATATTTTCGTTGTCATTTTAAAATCCCTCAATCCTTTTAAAGTTCCAAAAATGAAAATACAAAATAGAACATGGTTTATACCTTTTTTGTACAGATGCATGCAGAGTTCCAAGTTCTTTCGCCTTTAGTCCGTGTTCGTGAAGCGAAGTTTATTCGTCATTGCAAACAGCATAGTAATGGCCTTTGGGTTGTGGTTGATGTCTCTATAGATGCCATCCAAGAAGTGGATTACAGGAGGCTTCCTTCAGGTTGTGTGATCCAAGATATGCCAAATGGCTATTCTAAGGTAATAAACATTATGAATTTTGCTTTGTTTTGGTTTATCTGTATTTAATTGTGGTAAATTACAGGTTACTTGGATCGAACACTCACAATATGATCCCAATGGTGTACACCAATTATTTCGACCATTACTGGGTTCTGGATTAGGCCTTGGCGCACAAAAGTGGATCGCCGCTCTACAAAGAAAATGCGAGTCTTTGGTTACAATGGCATCTTCTACTCTCCATAGTAGAGATCTTCTAGGTTCTTTGTTTTAATTTTTTTTCCTATTTTCCCCATACCATGCTACAAGTTCGAAAACAGCTGATGTGACACAATTCGATACTTCCACATCAGCTGTTTGCACAAGATCTTGTACAAAGCTGATTACACTAGATAGGAAATGTATTGACTAGTGATGCATTGTATCCACACATCAGCATTTGATCAAGATGCCAGGAGAAAATTAGGAGAGCTAGCACAACGAATGACTCGTAGTTTCTGTGTGGGTGTTTGCACTACAGTGCACAAGTGGGAAGTTGTTCAAACTAGAAATGATGACAATATCAAGATAATGATGCGTCAAAGCATTGATCATCCTATGGAGCCTTCGGGTATCGTGTTGAGCGCCACAACTACTATTTCATTGCCAGTATCCAATCAACGGTTATTTGACTTCTTGCGGGACGAACAAACGCGACACTACTGGGATGTCCGCTATCAAGAAGATTCCATGCAACAAATGATGTTTATTCCCAAGGGCTTAGACCTTGTCAACACTATCTCTCTTCTCCACCCTAGTGTAAGTTGTCTTTTTTTAAAAACTAACTTATTAGGTTGAATAATTGTGGCAACCACAAGATATATAGTTCATATTGAAATGTGGCTTTAACTTTCAGGATCTTGCAAAAGCTGATAAGATAAGCATGCTCATTTTACAAGAGACGTGTAGCGATGTTACAGGATCACTCGTGGTATATGCAGATGTTAATGCTAATGCAATGACTAAGGTAATGGCCGGTGGTGATTCTTCACAAGTGGCTTTATTGCCCTCGGGATTTGCAATTTTTCCAGATCCTTGTCCTATTTCTAGTTGGCCCACTAATAAGGATACAGGAACTAGTAGCTCATTGCTTACTTTAGGATTTCAAATATTGGCGAATAGCTCCACTATTGCCAAGTTAACACCTAAGTCGATCGATACTATAAATTTCATCATTGCTAGGACGCTTCAGGGCATCAAAGTCGGCCTACAGTTAAACTGATGTAACACTCGACTGCGCATGGCTAGAGTCAAGGACGAACCTTTTCGTTGAACCAAGGGGTTGTGGTTCAAAATTGACTTGAGTTATTCCCAATAAAAGTTAGGTGTATGTACTCTATATCTCAGTTGTATTTGTTAGTCATTGAGAAAGAGTAGAACAGGTTTTTAGAAAGATCTCTTTTTATCCCCGAGGAAACTTATTAATACAGTACATTATGATGAATTTCTTATCACTTTCATCCAACATGTTGAATTTCTTGATACTTTTTAATTTTTCATTTCATTTTTCTTTCTTTTGTTAGAAATTGTTGCTTATAGTCCACACTATATATGACGGTTACCAAGCAACCGTTTCTATAGCAGTCTCTTTGAAAGCATCACAGTGTATATCAGACTCCACATTTATGGATCTCATTTTCTCTCTGCAGAAAAACTCAATTCCTCTCTCTCAATTCAATCCAACAAAACTTCAATATCTTCTTCCCAAACAAATGAAAACAACACCACGCTGTTCTAAAATACTGAAAAAATGAACACATGGTTCAGAAGCTTACTATGCATCTATAATTTTCTTCTTGGAAACTAGACTAACACACCATCGTTTGGATATGTCCATACACATAACACACCCGTAGATCGTGTTTTGCTTGCCATGGTGAGCAAATACATAGCCTCCTATCAAAAAGTTGTAATCATGTGCATCGAAAATGGGTTTTTCTAGATCTAAAGGAAAAGAGAGTTTTGGTAGCATTGTATAACGACGCAGACATTGTAGAACGCTTGGTGCATACTTCTCTTTCGCTGTGTGTCTCGTGACTCTCTCTTATCCTTTCTTTCTTCGATTTACAACACAAGCCTTGCCTCTTCTCTATACTAATAACTTAGTTGCCTCAACAACATCTCAAGTTGGAGATCATCTCTCTTTTCCACCTCTAGTTTTATATGAATAAAGGCAATTCAATTTATAGTTACTTATTTTGCAATTCTAACTTCAAGTTAGGGCTGCAAGGTGTTAGCATTTTCACTTAAATGGACATGATTTAATTAATTAAAAGCTAGTTATTTTAATTTTCATTTCTATTTTCCACACTTAATTTAATTAATTGAGTTCCTTATTGTGACAATTAAATGGACTAAATTTATTGAGGTTATATGATAAGTGCTAGAAAAACACTTAAATAACTCTTATATTTTACGTGTTTGTGTGTTTTATTAGTGTTATATGTTCCTTTGTATGTGTCTTTCCTTTGTTGTGGTGTTTAGGGTCACAAAGAATCAAAAGGAGTCAAAATGGATGAAAATCGAATGAAAACGGAAATTCGGGACCAAAATGCAAGCGAATCAAAGATGAAGGGCCTCCGATGCAATTTTATGAAAAATTGGTTTTCACAATTTTATTGTGCCAATGTCGAAGGACATCAAAAGAGAATTCCCAAACTTTTTTCGGATCCCAAATCGGAGTTTCCTAGTGAAAGTTATGACCGTTTGAAGAGAAGGACTAAAAGCGTCCATTTCCAAAACTATGGGGACCAAAGTGTAACTTTTCAAAAGTTTGGGGACCAAAGTGACACTTTTCAAAAATTTAGAGGACCAAAATACAATTTTTAAGCACCAAAATAAACAAAGTTCAAAAGTTGAGGGACTTGGTGTGCAAATATAGGGTGACTCGAGTGACTCGAGTCACTACAGCCCATGACTGAGTCACGCAGAAGACACTCGTCACGCCTCGATCATGCCTGATCACACCGCAGCCCACTGAGTCGGGCCACAAGAATGCTCCCAGCTCTTCCCCGCGTACGCCAGAACTCGAAGTCACCTCGCACGATCGTTGTCGCTCGTATGACTCGAGTCACACCGAGTCACCTTTCGTGACAAGGTCAGCCGACACCAACTTGATTCCAACGTGATTTTCACATGCTTTTTGACTTCTTTGAGATAAAACAAATTGAGCACACCATAATAATCTCATGGAATGGCACTTTTATAATTTTTTAATATTTTTTGTTGTAGTATTTTGCCTATAAATAGAAGCATTTCCAAACTTGAAACACACAACTTTGTAGAGAGAATTAGCTTGTGATTTTCTCCCACTTTCTCCTCAATAAAGTTCTCTTCATCATTTGTGTTAGTTCTAACTTAAAAGCTCTTAGTTTCTCATATTCCGGCGGAAGTAAAAACTTAAATTTAGGTTCGAATAATCAATCGACGATATACTGTCAGAATATGATTAGCTGAGCATTTCTTCGCTAGTTTTTCTCTTTCTTTTTATTTTTTCATGTTTGAGAAAGATAATTTCTCATATATTGTACAGGATACGATTACGCTGCTGAAAGTATTTAACCCACGATATGAGTAATTAAACTTCTATTTACTTACTAGCATTTATTTACTTGTTTTCTATATTTTGTGTATTACTTGTGATAGTGAAGTATAATCTATCATACCGCAAAGGGTGATACAAAAGTATGAAACTCCGCGAATATGCAGTAGTTAGACTTCTCTATCTAGTTCGAGGGGACGCTTGTGTTCAATTAACATATTATTATCTTTTTCTAACTCTTTAGTTACGCTTTATCTATTCCTCCACTTCAATTTGTTGATATGTTATACTTGTAAACCCGTTTTTGAGTTTATGTGATTATTGCATTCA
Organism: Jasminum sambac; assembly: GCA_018223645.1. NCBI lineage: Eukaryota > Viridiplantae > Streptophyta > Magnoliopsida > Lamiales > Oleaceae > Jasminum > Jasminum sambac. Next base: position 7,631,512 of record CP073645.1, on the reverse strand, counting down.
CCTTGGTCAATTGAATCAATTAGTCTGTAAATTCAAGTTACATGCTAGAATTGGAACTTTTGATCCGTAATTATCATTAGATTCCAATCCAAAGTAGCAAATGAATATCGTGCATATTTATTAACAAATCAACTTAGATGCATTAATTCGAGTTTGTGAAATTGATCATCTAATTCAACTCATTCTTCTCGTTCATCTCATACTAGCATTGCATTAAATCCTAATAACTTGTTTATGGTTATCCAATAGTTAGATGTTAAGTTAAAGAACTCAATTTAACTTAATACACTTAAGGAAGAATTCGTTAATCAGATCATATTGGTTAATTGGAGTTGATAAATTGGAGAAGGAATAGTAACACGAGCATGGGAAACATAAAACACGAGCTGTTGACACAACCAAACCCGAGAACTAGATATAGCTTCAATTATTTCATTTTCATCTATTTTATTCTGTCATTTTATTTTTGAATTTTATTCAACTTCATAAAACCCCAATTTCTATATTAATTGATAAGAACAACTAGATTAAACACCGTTCATCTTGGGTTCGACCCTTACTTACCACTTCTACATTAATTTGTAATTTTGAAACCGAGTAAGGAAATAAAATAAATTTTGGCGTACTGCGACAATCACACCCATTATATTATCAAAATATAATGCTTTGTTGAGATAATATTACTCAATAAGAGATTTAGATAGTGTTTAGATTATTTTAAACTTAGACTTTATTAGATAAATCATGCATCTACTCTTCAAAACCCTACACGCCTATCATGATAAAATTCAAACAGTGATGAGGGTGGTAAAGATATAAAGACTTATCTTTTGTCTTATCATTTTTCCATATTTATCTTTGTTTATCTTATTATTTATTTGGACTTTATCCTACCAATTTTAAATCTATCTATCTCTCTTGGATGTAGGAGTTTAAATGTGACACAATGTCTTTGATGGCAAGACATAGGACTCACACACGTGAATAAATAGGCATGAGTGGGGATTAGCTAGTGGAGATGCATGCCAAGAGGAAAGAAAGAAACGAGCATAGCCTACATGCATGCATAACTAGCTTTAGTACCTTCTTCTTCATGGACTTATAGCCTAAGATCGAGAGTGTGTCCAATGTAAAAGTATAAGTCCATCTTGTACTACAAAGCCCACAACTCAACTTCATCAAGTCAAACTTAGGGAGAAGTCAGATTCACTACACAGGAGCCTCGACCAAGAGAAGATCTTCACAAGAGGTGACGATCGGTGAGAGGACAGCGCAAATCCAGGGTGGATTGCAGAGTTACAAGAAGTTTTGAAGAGCAACGGGATGTTGGCTCGCAGTACAAGCTAGAAGAGAGATCAGGGAGTGATCATCGTTAATTCTAGTTGTTTGATAGTAATATGCGTATTGTTATCCTTAATTTCTTATAACTGGTTTAATCTCCTAACAACTAGTGAATCTGTTTGTCTGCAGGTGTAGACGGGTGGTTTTTTGCCATGTTGGGTTTTCCACCTTAAAATCGCTTGTATGCTATTTTTGTTTAAATTTCTGTATGCACTCTCCGTGCTAGATATATCTGGGCTTCAACCATAATATAACCCAAATACATTTGGTATGACTTCACTATAGGCAAACAACATTTTAACTAAACACAATTCGGATACGTCCAACTAATCTGTACGACAGACAACTCCTAATCTACACAAGGAATCTACAGAGAATTGTTATTTGTATTGTCTTAGCTTTCATAATGCATTGGCATATTGAGTTATTCTCGGCGTCAACTTAATTAAAAGGAAGTGTAATTATAGAAGAAGAAAAGATAAGTGTATTTACAAATTTGGTGCACGAAAATATGGGAGAAGATAAAGATATTTAGATTTTTGAAACTTTGATTGAAGAGAGTGGAGTCAAAATGGTTGCAAAAATTTTACATTATTTGACAAATGATAATCCAGGTTTGCAAAAGCAAATATGTTGTATGACTGGTATATTTCAATTTAAGTTGATGAATATATTATTTGCAGAATTCTCTTAGGATTATGTTATTCTTAAGGTGTCAATTAAATTTTCATGACTTCAACATGTTATCTTTGATCTTATGATTATATAGACATTACAACTCTATGAAGTAGGTATTGTTTTCTTTTATCTTTGGAAATTTCCACTCACAATTCGCTGAAGAAAGGATACAAATATAGAATGGAAGTGAAGTAAACTCTTGAACACTTGGCCTCCTCCTCAGGGCTTGTGGTCTCTACTCTATTACTAGTTACTATAGTTAATATTATGTAATGAGGTGAATTGAGAGGAATGTAGGAAGGTCTGTATTGTATTGTATTGCAATTGTATTAGCCATTATCAAGTATAAATAGCTTTGTGATGCAAACAACGTTAGAACTGAGTTAACGCAACCCACACGAGATTAGATCAATCCCAAAAACTAAACTCCCAGTAAGTGATCCACATGATCCCGCCAACCTTTGACTCACAACGTGGAAATAATCGGTGTATCAAACCTATCACCTCCAATGATGCGGAGTAGACAACCAATGGATTTTGAACGGCACGAGAGTTGATCAAATCTCAATAAGTTCGGCTGCGTCGAATAAAGAACGAGGAGAAGAAAACCTAACTCACAAAGCTAAAAGCTCTTATATATCTTCAAAGGTACTTCTTACAAGTGACTACAATGGCTATTTATACAAGTCCTCAAAATAGAAGCCATTCTTAGCCATGAAGCCAAAAATAGTAACTAAACTATTAAAATAGCAAAATATCTCAAAATATCTAAAAATATGTCCGCCTCAGTTTTTGAATCATATGATCGCATGGACAACTGCATGCCTTTGCTATTTTTGAACCATGTGGTTGGGTGGACGATCGGATGCTTTTCCAATTTGCGGTTGTAACCCCAAAAGTTGCTGCCTATCCATGGCCTGTAGTTGAAATGTGGGGGGAAAACTTGGTAGACTCATGCAATCGCATGCCTCGGAAAATTCCTCCAAAATTGCTATTTTTGCGCCCCGAGCTCTTTCCTTGAAGTGTTTTGACCCCGATCATCCTTTCTTGAATTGTTTTAATTATTGGGATTTGTTTAGTTGGAACCATCAACAAATCAAGAGTTAAATCAAAGGATACCAATGTTCAAGCTTTCCTCAAAGATCTTTTTTCGTGTTATGAACATCTAGCTATTGGTGTGATGATCCTATCCACCCTCATATTTATTATTACTATTTTGTTATTTTTGATGAATTCTAGTGGAGAAATCTAACATAAATGTTTAGGTCATGTTCAGTTGATGCAAACACTGTGTAAAATTTTTCTTTTGTGTTTATTGTTTGGCCTCATTATTCTAATTATTAACAAAACCTACAAAATGATACTTCTCTAGCTTTACTAGGATGGATAACTAATCATGATACGATATGTTTTGTAGGCTGAAAAAGAAACTAACTAGGTTTATGCACAAATCGCACTGGTTTTAACAGACTTGTCTACTAGATTATCTAAAGTAGAGGTTTTTGTGTATGGTTTTAACAATAGTAGATCAAGAAGAGGAGCAAAGTGGTCTCAAATTTTAGCTTTCCATGGTATTGTTGTAAAAATTTGCAGGAAGTAGAATAGCTCAAAGGACATTTGAATTTGGTAAGATATATTGCAGAAGTATTTTAAACAGAGCTTTTTGCAGCACATTTGACAACATACGCGAGGCGCTCTATTCAATAAATGAAAATAGATTTGGTGTTGAACTAATATACAGTTGATTGAATATATTATGGCTATTTATACTGCTATATTTGGCACCATTTCAACAGTAGAGAGCCGGTTATCTTGTTGAACATTTTTCGTACCCATGTAACTTTTTCCTCCCTATGAAGAGATGAACCCATTTTTGCTAATTTTCTTTTTTTATTTTTTTGTCTGTCCTCTAATTATGTATGTCAATCATTGATTGAAGGTAGACAGAATCAATTTTTTCATTGTAAAACCTCAGATCCTTGCAACAAAAAAAAGGCACGACCACTTTAGGCAACGGTTCTTAAGATGGAACCATTTCTAAATGTCAACATTTAGCAATAGCTATGTGATAGAACTGTTGCCTATTGTGAACATTTAGCAGCAAACCATTGCTAAATGTCCTAACTTTCAACGACCCCTTTATAGGCAACCCTTACAGAACCGTTGAGAAATGTTGAAATAACTATTGCGAAAAGGTAATTCTATACTAATGCCAGGTATACACATTTAATCTTTTTTTTTCACACCAACAAAAATTCTATGTCATACTTAGATTTTCGAGTTGAGATAGTCCCTAGCAAAATCAAGATCGGTGGGACACGACAATGAAAATTTTGAAGCATATATAGTGTACAATGTAGACTAAAAATATAAATGAATACAATAAATCTTGATAAAAAGAGTTGCCGTATATGATCTCATCATACAGAAGTCCACACTCAATTGAATCACTGAGTGATTCTAAAAAACACTATGTGAAATAAAGTGAATTCTTGATTTAAATCGTTTGCAAAGTTAATTGAATAGTAGAGCGAAATATAAATCGTAATATTAAGTTAAATCTTCACTTAATGTCAACTTCGAGAGGATCAAGTTGAAAGTCCAATATATAGATCTACCAATAATAGAAACCTTACCGGATTATACTAACAAGCTAAGTATACTTTTTGTTCAAAGCGTAACAACAAATCATGCGATAAGTGGATGGTTTTCAGCACTTAATCTTTATTAGACTCTATCATAGACTAAAACCGCAATCTCGGTCTAATCGCAGTCATCACACTCAATCTTAGACACCCACAACAGCGACACATTAGTCTCCAAAAAGCCTTCAAACACTAAATCTCATGGCGGCAAATATCATGTTGAGGACAATGGTATAAAAATCGTGCTGGAACTTCCTTTGTAATCGTTCTTTTGAAGTTGTTTTCATAGGCGGAGCTATGGGGCAGGGGGTGGTGGTCGCCTCCCAACATAATGTGCTGCTCCATTTTCCGGCCCCACAAAATTGCCATCTAGAATTTTTTTCCTTTGATATTTTATGTTGAATATTTTTTCACCCCTTAAACAAAAATTTCTAGCTCCGTTGTCAATGGTTGCTTTGTTCTTCATGTTCTTGTCTTAGTTACAGACGATATAACAATCAAGCTCAAGTTATATAAACTTAACAAGGTCATGAGCTTCTACTAGCAAAGCATCCAAGCATTCTTTAAATCAATTTGAATTAAAAGAAAATGATAAATCAAAAGATTATCAAGTAACAAACAAAAGCCAAGCATGGATTAACTAATCAAATCTCCAGCTACCCAAAATGCGTGATAATAGAGATGAAAGCACATTTGATTTCCCATAGTGGTTGGGTGTTGATATTTCGGGTCAAAGGTCCCGAGTTCAAAGCACACCTACCCTTCCTCTATTCTTCCTTGTGTGTGTGTGTATATATACACACAAAATTAGTACACCAACAAAATAGTTATCTAGTTAAACGAATTAATTAATTTCATTGTCAAGCTTAGCACACAAATTCAGAATACAATATAATTAAAAAAAAAAAAAATCAGCACAACTTTTATTAGAAAGCTATAATTTTCCTTGCCAATTTCCACTAAGTTGTCTTCACCCCTTTCATGTCGAAGAACGCCTTACATAGACAAATTTGTTGTCTTGTCTTTGCCAACTTGCTTGTCAAATTCATGCATCATCCTGCATCATTCGACTATCCACTAAAGAGACATCATTTTATTAAGTAATCCACCACTACCCAATTAAGTTATACCACCCCCGAAACGAGGTCGCTAAGACTTGGGAAGAAAGCTGCGATTGCCAATTAAAGAGGGTCACTTTATTGGGCGGTGAGAGGTATGCAATGTTGTCATTGGTAGAATGAGGTACATGAGATTGGTTGGTTAACATCATGTGGATGGTATGACCATCCTCATTGAAGTGTTTCTTGTATTTTTGAGTTCACGACTAGACGCAATTGCTATTTTGATGGGTTAATTTCATTAATTAATGGTCACTAAAGTTTTAGTGACTTAACAAAACAATCACTAAAACTCAAAAGTTTCAGTAATATTAGTCAATGAAGTTTACGTATCCTTTCACGAACAATCACCTATTATATTTTTAAAATATTTGAATGATGCTTTCATCGTTAGTTGTACAACGGATGCCATACACACACACATATATATGTATATATATATAATTGTTATAATTAATTTATATAATGTTCATAAAACCCTTCTAAAATCAAATTGGACTTTAATCAAAATTGAAATTTAAGCTTTAAAACTAAGGTTAAATTTTAGTTCAAGTGATTTTTGGGATCCAAGTGAGATAAATTCATCAAAATCGTTGGACATGAGATGCACATGCATGCCACTAATATCGACAAAATCATCTGAGTCTTTAAGAAACATAATAGTGTAACCATTAGTAAAAATATAAGTAAACTTGAGCAGCCAATACTCAAACTTTTAAACTTTAGTGAATGTATTGTAATTAGACCAAAACTTTGGTAACCACTAGTAAAATTAACCCTTATGTACTTTCCCTTCTTTTTCCAACCCAGTTTCTTTGCTATGCCGATAGAATTCCAAAATCTTAACTGTAAGAATCATTTAACAACTTCTTAGGAAATTAGTTGACTAATGTTATTCATAAGTGGTAATGGATGGTAACCAGTAATTATGTGATATTAAATAATTTGTTATTTTAAATCATACATTTAATATGGCATTTAATATATAAATCAATTATTACCAACTAATTGTCACACCATTGATAATTCATAAATGATGATTATAAATATTATTATTAAAACTTGCTTTTGAGTGTTCATGATAGTAGACATAAAGCAACAACACACTTTCAAATTTTAAACAAGAAAATATAAATTGCATATAGTGTCCTTATTATGTTGTTTTCTTTTCAAGCCTCAAAGAAATACATCTAGGTACTGGGCATCTTTAATTTTCGAATTCACAATTTATTCTCATTTTCTTGTTTAATTAACGACAAAACATATTCTTTATTTAGTTAATGCGAAGTATAAACTACTAAAATTTACTAACAAAAACTAGATTAAAGGGTAAATTATATAAAATTATGACATTTTTATCACATATGTTTCTCACATCGTTGGCAAGTTTCAATAATTATCAAACAAAATTGCAATGGGCTGTAACAACGAACCCAAAAACAACGCGCAACATAATTCTTCCATGTAAATGCACCACCAAGTCATTGGAGCCAAATGAGTTGCAAGTGCATGAACGACAAGCCATCGTGGTCGCAATTGCTTCCCTTAGGGCCTATGTCACCTTTAGTCGAACCACGGTATGTGTCTTGCAGGCCATGTTGGGTTGCATTGCTTGAACGCCATTGGACATTGTGCTAGATGAGGTGGTTGAAATGTGAGCACGAAAAATCTATCGTACAAATGTTGTACTCCTATATAAGGCACGCACAATGGCAGTGACGCAGTACGCACTCGCATCATGGCCATCAATGCATAGCAATTGAAACGGCTTCTTCCTATCCCTTTTTGTGATCAAGTGACATAATTGATCGTGATGAATTTTCCTCGCTGATGGATAAGATATTTATGATTGTACATTTTGTCAAATTCGTTTCGATTTTGTATGTTTTGTACATACCTATTGTTTGAAAATATTTTTTAGGTTTTGGTATAATTTATGATATGTCTAAATTTACCTTATTTTACTCCTTAGTCTCTTATTCTTTTTTAATTTTGTAAAATTTTCCTTCAAAACTAAAGTAATGTGTTTATAAACATAAATATGCACCATTGCACATATTATTACTTGCTGTTGTTTTTGTCGTTGTTGCTACTCTACTGTTTTCAATAGTACTAATTATAAATTAATTACCAGTCTTGAAAATTTGCCAAAAAGGAATTTTTATGAAAATAGAAAATGAAAAACCTATGGACATTCTTAGTTGACTGATATTATTGTAGCATTGGCATATGTTTATATGATTTTTTTTTCGAAATTTTCAAACTAGCTTAATTTCAAAGAGACTAGTAGCAATCGCGCATGTTGCATTTCTTGTGCAAATGACAAATGATACATGTAGTTTTTTTTTTTTTTTTTTTTGAATGTATGATATATATAGTATTAATCTTGAAGTTGTAATACCACTTTAAAAAGGTTGTTGGAGTACGTAATCGACAAAATGGGGAAAAGAGTAAAAAGGAATTTTTTTTTATAAAACTATGGATATATAATACAATATGCAAATTAAAACGTTGTCACGGTAAATAATATAACTTTTTACACATAATAGATTTAAAAGTTTATTAGTAATTTATCTAAAATGAGAGATTATCATTAACTTGTAATTACTTAGAGGTAAAAAGGGACTAGTAGCAAAATGTCTAACAATGAAATATATTTCAACGTGTACATGTACATTGTTTGGTGCCGTAAAAGTGTGTAGGACAATATGTGTGTAGGACAATATATATGTGAAGAATGGTCTCACTATTGTGAATGGTGAGCACCCGGGCTAGGTCCTGGAGGTCGGGACAAATGTAGTAGAACTCATCCGTTCCAGCCTAATCCAATTCCTTCGCGAGAGTACCGATATCTTCGCCTGGGAGTACTCCCACATGATTGGCATACTTGCCTCAGTGGCTTGCTATCGGTTGAATCTGGATCCGTCGATTCGACCCAGACAACAATGATAAGTGCTAGAAAAGCATTTAAATAACTCTTCTATTTTACGTATTTGTGTGTTTTATTAATGTTATATGTTCCGTTTTATGTGTTTTTCCTTTATTGTGGTGTTTAGGGTCACAAAGAATCGAAAGGAGTCAAAAAGGATGAAAATCGAATGAAAGCAGGAAACTGGGACCAAAAGGCAAGCGAATCAAAGATGGAGGACCTCCGATGCAATTTTATGAAAAGTTGTTTTTACAATTTTCTTGTGCCAAAGTCAAGAACGTCAAAAGAGGATTCTCAAACTTTTTCCGGATCTCAAATCGGAGTTTCTAGTAAAGTTATGGCGTTTGAAGAAAAGGACTAAAAGCGTCACTTCCAAAACTGTTGGGGACCAAAGTGCAACTTTTCAAAAGTCAGGGGACCAACGTGAAACTTTTCAGAAAGTTGGAGGACCAAAATGCAATTTTGGAAGGACCCAAATGAACAACATTCAAAAGTTGAGGGACTTGGTGTGCAATTTCTGGGTGACTCGGGTGACTCGAGTCACCGCCGCACGTGATCGAGTCAGCGCCGCAGGTGACTCGAGTCACGCCCGATCATGCTCGATCAGCGCCGCAAGTGACTCGAGTCACCGCCGCAAGTGATCGAGTCACGCCTGCAACCGTCCCTGGTCCTCTCGTTCCGCGCGCGCGGTGACTAGGCAGAATCGCGCGTGACTCGAGTCAGCGCGCGCGGCGACTCGAGTCACGCCTGACGCCGCTGCAGATTTTGACCAGCGGACTCCACCTACCATAAAACGTGTTTTGGTATTTTTCTTGACTTCTTAGAGATAAAACAATCTGAGCACACCACAATAGACTCATGAAGGAAGACTTTTATGATTTTTTAATATTTTTTGGTGTAATATTTTGCCTATAAATAGAGGCATTTCCAAGCTTGAATCACACAACTTGTAGAGAGAATTAGCTTGTGATTCTCTCCAACTTTCTCCTCAATAAATTTCTCTTCATCATTTGTTCTTAGTTGTAGCTTGAAAGCTCTTAGTTTTTCATATTCCGGCGGAAGTAAGAACCTAAATATAGGTTCGAAAAATCAATCGGCGATACTTTCGCCGTGAATATGATTAATGAGTATTTCTTCTCTAGTTTCTTTCCTAATTTTATTTTTCATATTTGAGAAAGATAATTTCTCATATATTGCGTAGAGTGATACACTTGGCGTTACGTTATAAGTATTTAACCCAGATATATATGAGTAGTTAGACTTCTCTATTTAAATCTTAGCATTATTTACTTGATTTCTATAGTTTTTATATATTACTTGAGATAGTGAAGTATAATCTATCATATAGCAGTGGTGATACCCGCTAATATGAGTAGTTAGACTTCTCTATCTAGTTCGAGGGGGAAGTTGTGTTCAATTATCATGTTGTTATCTTTTCTAACTCTTTGCTAACGTTTTATCTATTCCTCTACTTCAATTTGTTGATTTGTTATGCTTTTAAACCCGTTTTGAATTTATGTGATTATTGCATTCACTTTGGCCAATTGAATCAATTAATCTTTAAGTTCAAGTTATGTGCTAGGATTGGAACTTTTGATCCGTAATTGTCACTAGATTCCAATCCACAAGAACCAAACGAATGTCGTGCATATTTGTTAATAAATCAACTTAGATGTATTAATTCAAGTTTGTGAGATTGATCATCTAATTCAACTCATTCTTCTTGTTCATTTCACACTAGCATTGCATTAAATCCTAAGAACTTGTTTAGGATTATCCAATAGCTAGATGTTAAGTTAAAGAACTCACTTTAATTTAATACACTTAAGGAAGAATTCGTTAATCGAGCTTCTTGCTAATTGAGAGAGTTGATAAATTGAAGAAGGGATAGACACGCTGCATGGGAAAGATAAACACAAGATGTTGACACAACCGAGAACTAGATATATCTTCAATTGTTGCATTTTCATCTCTTTTATTTTGTCATTTTATTTTCAAATTTCATCCAACTTCACAAAACCCCCATTTCTAGATTAATTGATAAGAACAACTAGATTAAACACCGTTCCTCTTGGGTTCGACCCTTACTTACCACTTCTACATTAATTTGTAGTTTTGAAACCGAGTAAGGAAATAAAATAAATTTTGGCGTACTGCGACAACACGCCCAAACAACGGCGATGGAAGTCAACAAACTACTCCAAATTAGTTTTATCAAGGAAGCCAAGTGTCCTACCTGGGTCGCAAACCCAGTTCCGGTGAAGAAGAGCAATGGCACTTGGAGAATATCACGTAGATTTTACTGACTTGAATAAGGCCAACCCCAAGGACTCCTTCCCTCTGCCATGCATAGATCAGATGGTCGACGCTATGGCCGGGCATGAGCTCCTCAACATGATAGACGTCTACTCTAGATACAACCAAATTCCTATATACTCCCGGACCAGGAGCACGAGGCCTTCATTATAGACCGATGCCTTTATTGTTATTAGGTCATGCCTTTCTGCCTAAAGAATGCCGTCGCTACCTACTATCGCTGGTCAATAAGATGTTCGCCTCGCAAATTGGAAATACCATAGAGGTTTACGTCGATGACATGCTGGTTAAGAGTGTGAGAGCAGACGATCATGTCCAACACTTGAGGAAAATATTCAAGGTCCTGAGAAAGTACAGAATGAAGCTAAACCTAGCAAAGTGCGCCTTTGGAGTCGACTCCGGAAAATTTCTCGGGTATGTTGTGAATTACAGGGGCATCGAGGCCAACCCCGAAAAGATTCGAGCCGTGCTAAATATGCGACCTCCTTCCGAGTTTACAGACAGGTGCTGCCCTTTCTTTGAGGCACTAAAGAAAAGGAAGGACTTTGGGTGGACCCCCGATTGCCATCAGGCCTTCGACGAGCTCAAAAAGACCCTAGCAAAAGCTCCTCTCTTGTCGAAGCCCCGACCGGAGAAGGTCCTCTCAGTGTACTCTCTGTCTCTGAACACGCTGTGAGCTCAGTGCTCGTTCGTACTGAAGCTGATGTCTAGCACCCGGTCTATTACATGAGCCAGTCCCTTGTTGATCCCCAAAAGAGGTACACTCCAATGGAGAAGCTACCCTTAGCGCTCATCACGAGCTCTAGGAAGCTCAAGCCTTACCTCTTAGAGCATCCCATTGATGTGATAACCAACTACCCACTACGCCAGGTATTATGGAAGCCGGACACATCAGGTCGGCTAGTCAAGTAGGCGGTTGAACTCGGCCAGTTCAACATCTCTTATCGGCCTCGATTGTCCGTCAAGGGCCAGGCCCTGGCCGATTTCATAGCGAAGTTTAGTCCTCCGACGACTATCCCCAGCGCCAACCCTGAATCCTGGATGCTGTTTGTGGACAGCTTCTAATGTGCACTCTGGAGTCGGGCTGGTGCTCTTCAATCCCACCCTCAAATCCTTCAGTCAATCCCTACGGTTCTCATTCCCAACCTCCAACAATGAGGACGAATATGAGGCCCTGATTGCCGGCCTCCGATACGCCCACGCAGATGGGCATCTCTCACCTCCAAGTTCTAAACAACTCTCAGCTCATAATGAACCAACTCGAAGAAACCTATCTCGCTAAGGACAAGCGGATGACCGTTATGCAGATCTGGTTACGTCAGAGATGAAGAACTTCAAGGAAGTCAACATTCGGCAAATCCCCCGGACCCAGAATATCTTGGCCGATGCCCTAGCACGACTTGCCACGAGTGAGGGGATAGAGAAGCTGGAGCTTGTCCTTATCAATCTACTGACGAGGTCGGCCATTGCTGCACACTCACTCACCGCCACTGCCGACATCGAGCCGCCTTCCTGGAAGGACGAAATTGTTTATTTTTAAAGAATGGTAGGGCCCCTGACGAGCCCGGGCGGCGAGGCAACTATGAATTAGAGCAGCTCGGCACACCTTCATAGACGACACTCTCTACAAGCGTAGCTTCTCAGTCCTCTACTGCGGTGCCTCAATGAGAGAGAGGAGCCTTCCTGTTGGATGAAGTTCACTCAGGAATATGTGGAAACCATTTTGGTGGTTAGGCCTTGCCCACAAGGTCTTGCAGCAAAGCTGCTTCTGGCAGACTCTCAAGAAAGATTCCATCGCCTATGTCAAGCGTTGTGACAAGTGCCAAGGCCACGCCCAAGTGGCCGGAGCCCCTCCGACCGCCCACGTAGTCAGTCCATGGCCCTTTTGAAAGTGGGGAATTGATTTTATTGGACCCATGCCGACCGGGCGAGGTGAGGTAAAATACGCGATTGTGGCCGTGGACTACTTCACTAAGTGGGAAGAGGCCGAGGCCTTGGCCAGAATCATGGAACAAAAAATGATGGATTTTATCTAGATGGTGATCATATGTAGATTCGGAATCCCTGAGTCCAGTGTAACAGAAAACGACCGGCAATTCGACAATCGTTGGTTGAGGTCCTTTTGTGAAGACCTAGGGATCAAGAAACACTACTCCGTACCGAACCACCCCTGTCCAATGGCCAAGTGGAAGCCGTGAATAAAATCATCAAGCACACACTCAAGACCTGGCTAGAAGACTTGAAAGGAGGTTGGGTAGATGAATTGTCAGCCGCCCTATGGTCCTATCAAACCACGTGTAGGACTAGCACAGGGGAAACTCCATTTGCCCTGGCTTCCGGAGTCGACGCTGTCATACCGGCTGAGGTCGAGCTCCCATCATTCCGCACTAAATACTTCTCTGAGCATACTAACAACCAGGAACTCCTACTCGAGGTTGACTTACTGAAGGAGAAACGAATGGATGTCGATCTCCGCACTGAGCTATACAAGTGTCGAAGTGCACGATACTTTAACAAGGAGGTCAAACAACGAAGCTTCCAAGTCGACCGGTCCTCAGGAAGGTCTTCCTCGTCACCAGAGACCAGGCCGTGGGAGCCTTGGCTGAGAAGTGGGAGGGACCCTTTGTAGTCCTCAAGGTCTTTTGCAACAGTTTTACTATATCGGAACGGTCAATGGAGATGAACTCTCCCATCTATGGAACGTGGAGCACTTGAAATAGTATTTCTAGTAATTTCCCAAGAATTTGTTCTGTAAACTGATTATAAATGACATGTGAATGAAAACTTTTGGTCTACTATTTAAATACAGGGCTATTAGATCGATTACTTACGGGCCACCACAGTGGACCAATCCCCAAAAAAACCGAGCTACGCAGTTCAGCCTAGGGACAGATCCACCAAGGTGGCATCTACTAATCAAATCAAATAATATTTCATCTCATAAGATTTGAACCTAGGTCGATCACGGTGGACCTACCCCCAAGAAAGCGGACCTACGCGGTCCGACTTGGGGACAGATCCACCAAGGTGGCATATACTAATCAAATCAAATAATTTATCATCTCTTTAGATCAGAAACTAGGTCCACGACGGTGCACCCATCCCTAAGAAAGTCGACCTACGTGGTCCGGCCTTGGAACAGATTCACCAAGGTGGCATTTACTAATCAAATCAAATAATTTTCCATCTCTTTATATCAGAACTTAGGTCCACCATAGTGGACCCATCCCCTAAGAAAGTCGGCCTACGCGGTCCGGCCTGGGGACAGATCCACCAAGGTGGTATCCACGTCACTAGCTCTTTGTTGGCCAATCATCAAATTTTAAGTTCGTTATGGTCCACCGCACCGAAGGAACCCTAACTGAGCCAACCTACGAGGTCGAGGTAATCGAATCAACAACATGCATACCAAATGAACTGAAAAGAACGATTTGAAAAGTTCACATTGCATAAACGAGCTAAAAAGTTAACATTGCAAGAACGAGCTGAAAAGTTTAACATTGCATAAAAAGAAAAGACTTGAACCAAGCTCGGTATAACCGAGCTGGGAGATATTCATAAATTAAAAGGAATTAAGATGGGGAACATGTCCCCAGCAGTCACACTACCCTACTGGCCATCCCCCTCCTCCTCTGCCATCACGTACTCGGCCCTTAGACTCTTTACCTTGTCCATAAGAAACCCGATGTCCCAATCCGGGCGCTTCTCAGTAATGTCCCAAAAGATATCCTTGTCGGCACTCACGAAGGTCGAGTTCAACTCGAAGTTGGACTCCTCAGACTGCTTGAATTCCTCGATCACCTCTTCCCAAGATGGGCCAGCCTTTCTGAACTGAGCATTCTTCAAGCAGTCGAGCTCGGCACGGAGCGATGCGAGCTTAGCGGCATGGGTTTTCTTGGCCTTTTCGAGCTCTAGGGCCCTCTCCTTACTCTTCTTCTGGTCCTGTTTCAGCCTGACCTAAGCTTGGCCCAAGGCCAACTTGACCTCCACCAGGGCGGCGTTGCTCTCCTGTAAGTTCGCCCACAATTCTTGGATCACAACCCTTGACTGCTCCCTATTTCGGAGCATGTAGATTATAGCCCGAGTGCAATGGACCACCGAGGCTAGTGCATTATCCTCGGGCCCAAGTGAGCCCAGGTAGTGCTTCTGAACTGGGATCCAGGACCTCCCAATCGCTACGGTGGCATTGTCTACCAAGGCCGACAACAGAGGAGGACTCATCGTGCTGGTGGGGGAGTTAGCCCAAAAGAAGTCACGTAGTGGCTTCGGGGCCGTCCCCTTGCTGGAGGTGTACTCAACCTCCTTCGAGGGCGTCATCCCCAGGTAAGGTAGCTCGATGGCGTGAAGATTGACGCTGACAGTCTCGGACTAGGCCGTTGACCCCATCATCAATCCCTTTCCAACCCTGTGCTTGAAATGGAGCCCGGACCTGGATGTCGAGCCTGTAGGACAGGACTCGGGGGACTGGAGGCTTGGCGCCCGCTTAGTACTCGTTTTCTTCTGCGGAGGCTGGGCAGTTTACCGACCTCTCATTTTGGGTTGGGAAGAAGATTGAACTATAAAATAGAAGTCAGTAACTCAACAACGCATAAGGACAGAGATAGTGAGGTCGGACGGCTTACCGATGGGGGGGGAAGACCTTTGGGGTCGAGCTCGCGATAGGCGGGCAGTGAATAAATTCTCCTTGATGATGAGCTTGCATCAATCACGGTCTAAGATCGACCTCGCTATGATACCCAACTCGGTCCAACCCTCTGACGGTCCAGCCTCCTTATAATCTACACAAGACAAAATGTTGGCTCAATTCAAAATAAACAATAGCCTAGTTTGAAGGATCCTCACCAAGAGAGTGGTAGTTCACAGGGATTGCGACCTCTCCCTCCCGATCGTCCGGACTGACCAGGCATCCTCGGCCCAGAACCAGTTCTGCTTCCAACCCTTGGCCAAGTTCAGAAGCCCAGCGACAAGGGAACCCCGTAAGTTCGGCTTTGAGCAGTAATACCAGCTTGAGTGCTGCCATTCTGACTTGAAGGAGTAGAAATTGTTGAACTCCCATATCGTCAACTTCTCGAGGTTGGCCTTATACCACAGCACGTGCATCCCCACGACGGCCTTCTATATATTGGGAGTGAGCTGAGTGGGAGCGATACCCCATGCCTTTAGGAACTCCTTCATCGTCCTCGGGATCAGCAGCCTCACCTCAGACTCAAACATGGCCTGATTTACGGCTATAAACCCCGCCAACGGGTTGTCAGCCCGTTCGTCTGCCTCGGGGATGATGAATCTCACCCAATGTGAGACCTGATACGGTGAGTGCCACAGATCAAAGAACTCCCCAGTTACCACAGACTGGACCTGAGAGTAGCCCCAAGGTCTCAAAACATCACGCCCGACTTCCTTCTTTTTTCTTCTCCTAATGAAGCTCGGTGGAGGTGCCCTCGAGTTCGACTGGACAAAGGGCCCCGCCCGAGAGCCTAGGTCGGCAAGCTCTATCGTCGCCCTGACAGTTCATAGGGGTTGAACATCTAGGATTTCCTCAGCGCTGGGAGAGTTGTCTTTGTGTTGGGAGATGGGATACTCCATATCAAGCCTAACGGTCGTAGTCGAACACTTCCTTCAAATTCGATGACGTTAAGAGCAAAAAGTAAGTTTTCAAGTTTACCTGTGGCAAAGACAGATCCAAACTAATGCTTAGCACGGTAGATGACCTGGGTTGCAGCTCAAGAGTAAAATTTTTCCAAGTGTGGAGTTCCGAAAAGTGATCTTTGGGGAAATAAGGGGGTATATATAGGTTTCGACAGCGAAAGACGAAATGACACCCCCATATGCAACGCTCGAGTGACATGTGGATAGAGCCTAAAGCCACGTGGCGCGTGTGTGCCGCCAGAGGTCGGGAAAAGTGTAGATCCTACCAGGGCTAGATCGGCATCAACAGATGTTGTAAGTCCGTCTTTGGAAATTTTACTATTACTTTGTTTATTTCTCCAGCCATTATTATATCCATTTTCCTTTTTACAGAAGCGATGGATAGAAATGTTTCCGCAAGAATCGAGGGAGGATCATCCATTGATGTGATTCCCGGCATTGGAGGGAACAAAGATGGTGCTATACAATTGGTACAATATTTTCATACTCTCTTTCTGATCCCTTAGCTTTTCTATAGTTACATAAATCAAAATGAAAAATGAAACATGGTTTATACCTTTTTCGTGCAGATGCATGCCGAGTTCCAAGTTCTTTCGCCGCTAGTCCCTATTCGTGAAGTGAAGTTTATTCGTCATTGCAAACAGTATACCAACGGTATTTGGGTAGTGGTTGATGTGTCTGTAGATGTAATCCAAGAAGGTTTGGTAGCGCAAGTGGATTATAGGAGGCTTTCTTCAGGTTGCGTAATCCAAAATATGCCAAATGGCTATTCTAAGGTAATTAGCATTGTATATTTTGCTCTTTTGGGCTTAGCTGTATTTAATTAAGGTAAATTATAGGTTACCTGGGTCGAACACTTAGAATATGATGTAAATGTTCTACATCAATTGTTTAAACCATTACTGAGTTTTGGATTAGGCCTTGGAGCACAAAAGTGGATCTCCAATCTAAAAACACAATGCGAGTCCTTGACTACTGTCCAAAGTGGAGATCGCACAGGTGATCTATTTTACTTTTTTCTATTTTCTTTTTATCTACCAAATTATTGACTGGTGATGTATTTTATGTACACATCAGCACTCGATCAAGCCACTTACTGGGAGGAGATTAAGAGAGCTAGCACAACGCATGACTCATAGCTTCTACATGGGTGTTTGCACCACAGTGCACAATTGGGAAGTTGTTCGAGCAATAAATGATAACAATAATGATACGCAAGGGCATTGGTTACTCGAGAAAGCCTTCAGGCATCGTATTAAGCGCCACAACAAATGTTTCATTGCCAATATCTAGTCAATGCTTATTTGACTTCTTGCGATATGAACAAACTCGACGTTATTGGGATATGCGCTATATAGAAAATTCTATGAAATGCATGTTGTATATTCCCAAATGCCCAGACCTCATCAACACTCTCTCTCTTCTCTGTCCTAGTGTAAGTAGTCATTTGTCAAAAACTGACTTCTTATATTGAATTAATAATTATGGTGACCACAATATGTATAATTAATATTGAAATATAACTTTGATTTTCAAAATGCTATATATACTAATAAGATGAGCATGCTCATCTTACAAGAGATGTGTAGCAATGTTACAGGATCGCTCGTAGTACATGCAGACATAAATGCTAAAACAATGAATAAAGTAATGGAAAGTGGTGATTCTTCGCGTGTAGCTTTATTGCCCTCGGGATTTGCAATTTTTCCAAATTATTGTCATATTTTTGGTGGGCCCACTGATAGGGATGGAGGAACTAGTAGCTCATTACTTACTTTAGGTTTTCAAATATTAGTGAATGGCTTGCCTACTACCGTGCTAATGCCTATGTCAGTTGATACTGCAAATTTCATCATTGCTCCTACACTTGAGGGCATCAAGCCGGCCTACAGTGCGACTAATTTGCACAATGCTCCATTTGAGTGAACAAAGACTCAGTTGTATTTGTCAGTGAATAAGCAGTGGCATAGATTTTTAGAAAGGTCTTTTTTTATTCCCAGAACTTTTTTAAGCTTATTAATGCACTACATTATGATGAATTGCTTGATCACTTTCTTTTGACAGGTTAAACTTCTTGATATTTTTAAATTTTTATATTTCATTTTTTCTTGCTTCTTTACATCTTGTGTATTTCATTTTATATATCTATTATATTGTATTTTCATATTGTTTTATATATCTATTATATTGTATTACCAAGGCTCTAGACCTTGTTAATACTATCTCTATTCTGTGCTCTAGTGTCAGTGGTCGTACAATGAATTTGCGTGTGTTTTTGTAGATTTTTATCTGCTAAAAACTAAAAAAATTTTAGGTTGAATTAATTATGGGTACCACATGATGTGTAGAATTTGAGTTTGAATTTTAAGATTCTCCAGAGCATTATCATCTTGCCAGAAACTTGAAATGATGTAATGGTACATGCACCCGTCAATGTCAAGAAAGTGAATATGGTAATAGCATGTGGTGATTCTTCGCATGTGGCTTTATTGCTCTCAAAGAAAAATTTATGTAGGGCAAAATTCCAAAGGGGAAAAATGCCAAGGGAAAAAAATTAGGGGGAAAAGCCGTTCTCAAATAATGTTGAGGGAAAAATTGGGGGGAAATGAGCTAAATTATTAGGAAAATTAATTCTAAAAAGGAAATAAATAAATAAATAAATAAATAATGATTTCATCACAAAAGTTGAAAGAGTGACCTTTTTTTGTCCACGTGTCAATACATCATTGATTAATTTCAAGTTTTGTCAAACCATTTTGGGAGGCATTATTCTCTAAATTTGTGGCCACATTTGTCTCCAAATTTAGGTTTATGGACCTTAAATTAATATATTATTTGGCATGCTTGGATTTTTACCCCCACATTACTTTTGCTCTCAGGATTGCAACTGAAATGGATGGAGGAAGCGATGGCTAGTTACTCAACTAAACTAAAATGTCTTTGGCAAAATATTGTGAAATTCAATTGCTAAACTTGTAAAATCCCTTTGATTATATGTTGTTGAAGATTACTTCTATTCTAGAGCCCACAAGTGGGCATCATGGGGTGTCTACACATGGGTGGATAGGCACCACATACCCTCCTCACGGAGAAGACACGTGTCACGTCAGTCAAATGTATACGTTGTGATGGCTAGTTACTCAACTAAACTAAAATGTCTTTGGCAAAATATTGTGAAATTCGATTGCTAAACTTGTAAAATCCCTTTGATTATATGTTGTTGAAGATTACTTCTATTCTAGAGCCCACAAGTGGGCATCATGGGGTGTCTACACATGGGTGGATAGGCACCACATACCCCCTCCCCCCATGCGGAAGACACGTGTCACGCATCCGTCCATGTATACATTGTGATGGCTAGTTACTCAACTAAACTAAAATGTCTTTGGCAAAATATTGTGAAATTCGATTGCTAAACTTGTAAAATCCCTTTGATTATATGTTGTTGAAGATTACTTCTATTCTAGAGCCCACAAGTGGGCATCATGGGGAAGACACGTGTCACGCATCCGTCCATGTATACATTGTGATGGCTAGTTACTCAACTAAACTAAAATGTCTTTGGCAAAATATTGTGAAATTCGATTGCTAAACTTGTAAAATCCCTTTGATTATATGTTGTTGAAGATTACTTCTATTCTAGAGCCCACAAGTGGGCATCATGGGGTGTCTACACATGGGTGGATAGGCACCACATACCCCCTCCCCCATGCGAAAGACACGTGTCACGCATCCGTCCATGTATACATACTCAAAGGCGTTCATATATGGACACCAAAACATTTGCGCATGTTGAAAATATTCTTGTTCATGTTCTCTAGTGAAATTTATTAGATTACCAAACTAGCAATATTATGAAAAACTATGGTATTTTGAAGAAGAAATAATAGTACCAAATTTGAAACTTAAAAATGGCAAGTCAAATTACTTAATACTCAATTCAACAATGGTAATACTACCCACAGTTGGAACGATCCCTGCCTTCCAAATGATGAGACGACACTATTACCTCGAAATCAATCCCAAATGATCAAAATTTTCATGGTTCGATAATTGACAATGGTGGATACTTATGAGTGGGATTTGAATCTTATATGTGATCGATCTTTTCAATGCAAGGGACCAACTTCTAATCAAGCATATTCGACTTAGCTCACGCACAATTCTGGACTATTGGTATTGGAGGAACGATCCAAAGGGAAATTATATCATTCGTAGCGGATATCGGCAGGGCTACGCTCTCAGGTTAGCAACCTTTGATGGTGTTTTCTGGCCCGATATCGCTGAAGCAATGGGAGTTCAGGAGGCACTCTTATGGGCCAAGAACAAGCAGTTTCCAAGTGTTTGTATCAAAATGGATGTTCAAGTGGTGTACCGAGCTTTACTTTCCTCCGTTAAACATGCTTCTCACTTGGTCTTATTATTGATGATTGTCGTGCCCTCTTAAGTTAGAAATGTCTAGTCTTACATTTTCTCTTTGTCGTAGATCTGCAAACCAGGTTGCTCATGGCCTCACTAGGGCATCTAGTTGTTTAACAAATCCGGTCGAGTGGGCATCTTCCCAACCTTCGTTTTTCTTTTTCAACAAAAGAAAAAAAAAAATAACTCAATTCAGCAAATGGAATTCAACTCATCTTCAATGAATATAAATTCTAACTGTACAATTGAATTAGGTTAGAGCATCTCCATACTTGAATTGAGCATCCTACGTGGTGGAGATAGTGTGACACACAAAAAAAAAAAAAAAAAAAAAAAATTAGATCCCACATTTTCTTCTCTTTTTCTCACTTTCCTTTTTTTCCCATTTTTTCACTTTTTCTCTATAAACTTCCGTGTCACTTCTACATTTCCACGTTCATCTTCACATCCTCTATTATTATTTTTAATTATTTTTTAATATGTTTCTATAACTCTACTACTTTTTCACTTTTTCCTCTCTTTTCTTCTATCTTATTTCTTTTCAATTAAAATAATTATCTTCTCTCTGTCTCTTTCCTCCACACTATCTCCCAATTCACATCCCAAGTTGAGATGCTCTAATTACTCTGCGATGCCACGTTGGACGACCGTCAAACATGTGGGCAATTCTATTTATAGTTGAGTCACCATTTGTATAATTAACCCAAATTACTCCAGACTCCCTGTAATTCTTCTCTGTAGGACAGTTAACTCCCCACCAATAATCAAAACCTCTTTCCTCCCTAAACCCCTAAACCCTAATCCCCAAATGCAAATCTTCACTTCACACGTATCCAAAATCTTCCCCTCCAAATTCGAGCACGTATGGATTCTGCACACATTTTTGACCCGATATATGTCACAGTCCACATCCATACCCCGAAAGCAGATCCGGGTCCGAGATCACGGATACGACAACTACATGGAAGTGGAGAAGAAAGTACGGAAGGTCCTCAAATTCCAGGATTTGATCCTTTCTCAACCCAACAACATGGTATCCGTTTCGCGACTTGATATTCTCTCTCGACGAATCGGGTTCAAACAATTCGAAGCGGGTCGGTTTATTCTCAAGTTTCCGCACGTATTCGAGGTGTTTGATCATCCGGTGCAGCGTATACTCTACTGTAGATTGACACGAAAGGCAATTTCCCAAATTGATGAAGAAAACCGAGCTTTGGTGGCCCAAATCCCCGATGCGGTGACCCGGTTGAGGAAATTGTTGATGCTGTCAAATACGGGTCGGATCCGGTTGGAGCACGTTCGCATTGCTCGCAGGGAGTTTGGCTTGCCTGATGATTTTGAGTACTCGGTAATTCTGAAACACCCTCAGTATTTTCGATTGTTTGATGCTGACGAGACTAGGAATAAGTATATTGAAATTGTAGAAAGGGATAGGGATTTAGCTATATGTGCTATTGAGACAGAGAGGGAAAAGGAGTATAGAGAAAAGGGTGTTGATGCTGAGAATATTCGGTTTTCGTTTATTGTGAATTTCCCACCTGGATTCAAGATCGGAAAGTATTACAAAATTGCTGTGTGGAAATGGCAGAGGCTTCCTTATTGGTCGCCATATGAGGATATTTCTGGGTATGATTTGAGGTCACTGGAGGCTCAGAAGAGGATGGAGAAGGGGGCAGTGGCGATGATTCATGAGTTGGTTTCTTTAACTGTGGAGAAGAAGATAACTTTGGAGAGAATAGCTCATTTTAGGATGACAATGAATTTGCCCAAGAAGTTGAAGGAGTTCTTGCTGCAACATCAGGGGATCTTTTACATTTCGACTCGTGGGAATCACGGGAAGTTACACACGGTATTCCTTAGGGAGGCGTATAAGAAGGGAGACTTGATTGAACCGAATGAGTTATACTTGGCGAGAAGAAAGTTGGCTGAGTTGATATTGCTTAGTCCGAGGAAAGTGAAAATGGATAAGGAGTTGGTTTATTGCAGACGAGATGGAGCGGATGATGATAGAAGGAGTTTTGTCTTTGAAGATGAGTTTGAAAGTAATAGAAATGGGAAACAAGCTGGGGAGATTTTAGAAGATTGTAAAGGGAATGATGAACTTACGGATGTTTCTGATTACTCTGATGAGGGTGATGATTGTGAAGAGTCTGACGAAGATCCTTGTCTGACGGAGTGACTCTAACAGAGGAAGAAAGTATTTTCTTGAAGGCAAAAGTTATATCACGATCTTGAAGACATGCTTAACGAAGACAAGGGCTATATGCATAGTCGATGGAAATTGAAGCATAGTTCAGTTTTGGAAATCACAGATTAAGCTGTAAGATGATCTTGATGCCTTCAACTTTCGCAATATTCATTCAAATAACACAGTGATGGAGTGATAGATCTGTGAATTAAAGAATGACGACATAGTGCAATTTGTGAAAGATGGCATGTTTTGCAATGTTTCTTTTGAGTGATTTTGATGAAGGCTATGATATCTATTGTGGACGAAATTGGGTTATGTTAGACGTTCGTCCAGAAAATAATGGAGATTCACGCCTGCCATGTACCTTGAATGTAGCTTCTAAGAAAATTGATATTGGGAAAATGATTGATAATAGTAGAATTACATCATATGAGGAGCAATTGTTTATCAGCACGAGAAGCTGTAGAAGAAAGGTGGTTGAAATCTTGTTTACTACATGGTCCATTCTGTGTCTCATGCTACATACTACATACTAGACACGCATTGAGAGCTTTGGATAATATTTTTGGTTTTCTACGGTTATCTTACAACGCAATTCTTTTCCTCTGATTGCTGTGTTATTGAGGTTATGTCAAGGAATTTTTATGTGAAAGATAAAGAGAATGAATAGAGTTGAATGCTAGAGATTTGTGTAATATATATAGGTTGCCACGAGATATGTGGATGTGAGTGATTTGAGTAAATTCAAATTTAGAAAGAATGAAAAAAAATAAAAAATAAAATAAAATAAAATAAATTTTAACTAGTATCATGCCCGTGCGATACACGGAAATAATTAAATTTATGTACGATAAATAATTGATATAAAATTATAAATATAAATATTGAATTCCGCAATTGATGTAATTTATGCATGGGAGATTGTATAATTGTAAACAATTATTGAAATTTATAATATTAAATATTATAATCAATGCAAAAAATGCGGAGTAAATTGAAAATTGTAAATTATAAAAATTCACGTGCATCGTATAATTAAAAAGTTTATCAAAATGTGTAACTTTAATTCTAATTGCCGTGCATACTAATACACAACAACACTTGTGGAGATTAATTAATTGTAAACGAACAATTGTGAATGAATATATAAAAATCCTTTAATTATCAAAATGTGGCTTTCGCATTGGTACATATCAAATTTATATTGAACACCTTTTTTTTCTGAAATGGATATTGTGCACTCTAAATTTTATGATTTTATGCGTTCAGTTAATGATTAGCTATAATTGCTACTTAATTTTAGCTCTATTGTATAAGAAGTATTATGTTTAATTGTAGAAAGAAAAACTTTTATTTGATTTCCACATTTACGCATTTACATAATTCATTTGATTTCTTTCCAGTTACGTATTATATGTTAATTGTAGAAAGAAAAACTTTTATTTTTAATTTTATATACTTAGAAAAGGCAAAAAGCGTACAATGCAAAATCCAGTTAGTGAGCATATCACATCAGTCGCATTAAAAATAAAGAAAATATCAATTAATTGTTTTAATTAGAAACCGTGTGTCATGTTGGCATTGCCAATATGTCGTCCGGCAAACGTAACACTTCAATTATAATAATCTAAGAATTAAAAAATTACTATTTTACTTAAAAATAAATAAATTATTCAACATAAACTATTTGATTTTTAAAAAAAGTAAAAAATACTCGCTACTTTTGAACAAACTAATTCACATAACCAAGTGAAACTATCAAAACCTATAATTTTATCACGAAAAAATTAAATAAAAAATAACAAATATTTATTGTTTAATATTTTGAATTAGAACTTTAAAAAATGAAGTTATATTTAAAATTTTTCCAAAATAATTTTTTTCTCATTAAATATTTGTTTTAAATATTGGTTTATTTTCAACTATGCTTTTAATTACTACTAACTAATTAATATTGGTTTATTTTCAAAGCTAATTTTATAATTTTCTTAAAATATTTAATGTGCGTCACATTGACATTTTTGCCTATGTGACACTTCATAAATTATAATATGAAGATTAATGGTATGATAATATAACAATTCAAAATATAAAAATAAAGATTAATAAATTACTCTTTATTTAAAAGTAAATAAATTATTCAGTGCAAATTCAATTATAATTTTAGCACTCGCTTTTTAATTTAAGAATAATCCAATGCACATTACAAATCAAAACTGCCTAAAACTATAATATTTTTTAACACGGTGAAAATAAATAATAAAATACTTATTATTCAATGTTTTTAATTAGAAATTTGAAAAATGAAATTGCATTTAAAGTTTTTTCAAAACTAATGTTTTCTTATTAAATTTTATTTATCACATTTAATGATAATTTATGTTTCATTAAAAAATAATTATATTTAAAGAAATTTTCCTAGTTATTAATGTTAGTTTATTTCCAAAAATAGAATTTATTTTTTTTTTAACTACAAAACTAATTTTTATGCTTTTTTTAAAAATATTAATGAGTACCACGTTGGCACTGCTGCCAATGTGGCACTTCTCTTTTTATAATATAAAGATTTGCTTCCTATGATGGCCTAAATTTATTGGCTTCTACTGAAGGCAGTGGCGGAGGGGAGGGGTCATTGCGGTCATGTGACCCCCAAGTTTTGAGGAGATTTTTTTTTTTAATTTATGAGTTTTCAAATAAAAGTTTTATTATATTTTTTTATTATGTCTCAATGGAAAATAATAATTTAAGAGAATTCGTTTAGTTCATTTAGTGATTATTTGTATTTTGTTAATTTAGTTTATAAGCTTACTACTATTCTAATATATCTCAACAAATATCCGACTTGACTTTGACTTGTAAACTAATATCATGTCCGTGATAACTTTATTTTAGCCTAAAACTAAAATATATTTGATAAAAAAAATTTAAGAAGATGGATTTCGAATGTGTAGTTGAAATATAAAATAAAATACTAAAAATATGAAAAGTTCTTAAAGCAACGAAGTGAGTTGTTGAAATTGGTATTTAAAAAAATGAGTTTTAAAATAATCAGCGTCAACCAAACTCTTGACGTATATATCATTCAATCAAAACCTTCAATATTAAAATATTTATCTTACATCATACGTCACTATTTATTATTGTCCAAATCTATATATTAATAAAATGAGATCAATTTCCCACTCAATCTTATAATTTTCAGAATTAAAAAATACTATTTTATTTATATTTCCTACTCAAACGCAATACATAATTTTCAACTCATGCATAATCTCCCGTTATTATCACATCTGATCTTTTGATGGAATCACTCATTATCCCTCCAATCCGGGTTATTATCATGTGTGATCTTTTTAAATCTCTCATTCATATCTCCCCCATTAAATCACGCAAAATCAAGGAAAAATTTATAACCAAACTGTTGGAAGTGGAGTCCCAATCTGATTAAATTGTCCTTTCTTATGCTATTTATCATGAAAAAAGGGAAAATATGTTATTATAATTTTTATTTTACACATATTGTAAATTATAACTTGGTCATAAACCTCCCCGTGCAACGCACGGGAGAAAATACTAGTATTTTGTAATTTCCACTTCCCATTCAGTATTTAAAACAAAATAAAAAAATTATTTTTTAGCATTATTTTCTATTATCCCGCCCTTGAAAAAAAAAAAGAAGAATTCTTGTTGAGAGCCAATATACCTGCCCCAACTTCGAACCTCTGGCTCCACCACTGGGTAAAGGTGAGTTGAGGAAGTGTAGTAGACTGAAAAAGAAGTCCTTAGGGTATATTTACCCTTTGCCCGTTGGGGACCTGTTCTTTTTACCGTTCGAGCTTTTTGGTTCGCAGTTTTTCTTAGCATTGGAAACTTGTTTGCTGAAACTGAATTTTCATAGAAGAAAAAA
Source organism: Jasminum sambac (assembly GCA_018223645.1). Taxonomy (NCBI): domain Eukaryota; kingdom Viridiplantae; phylum Streptophyta; class Magnoliopsida; order Lamiales; family Oleaceae; genus Jasminum; species Jasminum sambac. The sequence continues at coordinate 7,604,322 of CP073645.1, read as the reverse complement.
TCTTGTAAGAAAAATTCAAGATGAATTTTGAGTGTGTTTATTCAGTGTTTCATTGAGGGCGACTCTTTTTGCTATTTTCTTATTTTCGGTTTTTCATATAGTAGTGTTAAAAATAAAAAATAAAAACACTACCAAAACCAAATTTTTATCACAGAAAAAATTTGAAAAGGAAAAGTGAATTAAACGACTTATGAGCGTTTTTATTTTATTTTATTTTTATATACAACGAGCGTTGTTAGTTAAAGTTAAAACACACTAGAGTCTAAAAAATGAGGAAAATACACTGTTTTAATAGAAAACTAAAATGAATTAGATGTCAAAACGAAGAATTAAAAAGAAAAGAAAACAGCATCCTTATTTTTATTTCATAATTTAAATGGTTGTTTTACAAGATTTATACTTATCATTTTTTACACTCGCTTTCACCAAATTCTTCAAAAAAATTTATTTATCGTGTCTTTTATATATCTTTTTGCTTATTTCTTTTTTTTTTCTAAGGAAAAAAATTAATTATGATTTTGGAAAAGGCTTTGTGGCACAGAATCTTCAAATGACTACCAGGTACCCGAAACGAAAGCACAGGAGCTTGTTTACCATCCACACCCTAATAAGAATATGGGCTCCCATTTTCAGGGGATAATATGATCATTTACCATACCCTTTTATTAAGGTGTGAAAATTTTCACACAAAAATATATAGAGATCTAGTATTTTTCATTTACACTTAAAAAAAAAAAAAAAAACCCTTAGACGTCAAAATAAGCAAGTTCTATTTCTAACAACTTCTATTATCACGACAGGAAGAATTGCCACAAAAGGGTGGGTCGCATGGAAGGGTGGCACAAATCGAGATGTGGAGCCCACTTTATCATCACTTTTATCGAGTTTGACTATGGAACCCTTTTCTGCCGGTGTCAGTTTCGTAAATAATTCCAGATAACAAGGTCCATTAGGCAACTCGAAATGAAAATATCAAAATCACCCATCGTCTCTCTTCATTAGTTTATATCATCCACCTACAAAATATCTTTGAAACGAATTTGATCTTTTCCCATTCCTCAGATATTTTTTTTCCGCCTTTTGCACCCTTTTCCCTCACTCGCGCGATGGCACATGTTGTCTTACGCGCCTTTTCCCAATTATACCTTTTTAAAAATTTTCTTTTTATTGTTTTCCAATTTCTATAAAAATAAATATGAGTTCTCTAAATATTTTGCAAATTTGCATTGAATTGAGGAGCAAATCTTTTCTTTTCAGTCATTTTTTTTCATTTTTCTTTCTTGATATTACCTTAATGAATAAATATATAATATATTATGCTCTCTTGATTAATTTATAATTGAAATTATTATTTCAAATAGTCTGTACAAAAATATTATTTATGCTCTCTTGATATTTAGATATCATGAGTAAAAGTTTGAAGCGTATGAGCAAAAAATGAAAAGACAAGATATTAAATGCAACCGGAATATGGCAGGTATATAATATTCTTCACTTTAATATCTGTCACTTCAAAAAAAAAAAAAAGAACAATCTCACAAGTTCAAATACGTATTATAAAAAGGAAATACCTTGATACGTACTAGATAACTATATATAATATTTTAATGATATAGGAATAAAACAAAATGCTAGTTATGATAAATTTCAAATAATTTATCAAAATCAAGTTCATACATAAAATACACACCATAATCTAATAAATGCTAATCATTTTTGTCAATGGAGTTATAACTGAGTGAATAATATAACTGTGTATTCTGTAAAAAATAAAAAAGAACAAAAAATACTCTATGTAATTAGTTTGTGCTAATTTAATTGATTAATCAAAATAAACGAGAGTATCTACTTGTGAAGCAATAAAAATGTTTCTCAAGACTAGGTGATGCAAAATAGAATTTTCTTTTTAGATCACTTTTTGGTTACTAAAATGTACTAAAATAAATATAGATGCCAAATAATAGCAAAAGAAACCCCACGTGGCGAGTATCTAGAGAGAGTGCGCAAATAGGCTCATCCAATCGAATACCTAACGTGGACACAAACAAGCACCTTTGAGGTTGCTCTATAAAAACCTAGAAATATATACACACACATACATATACTCCAAGCAAACAAACAGCACAATCCTCCGATCTGCTTCGCCGGAAAAGTGGGTTTTTCCGGTGACCTTACATGATGAAGAAAATGAGCATTGACTCAAATAGGCATTGGACAAATGAGAAACACATGGATTTCTTGAATTCTATTGAGGCTTCATTTGTTCGTACTATGTTTCATCAAAATAACGGTAATATTTCTCGTCTTGATCGGTATATACCGGACTCGTCGGAGTCGACGGAGGATTTGGCTAAAGAAAGGCGGAGAAGATTTTCAACTTCAGGTAACAAAGGGCTTTTATATATTTATTTAAAACCGGAACAAGTTAAAATCTTGTCCGTTATATATATCATATATCGAGTAATTAGATCAGTACAAAATCTAGTCCGTTAAAATCTAGTCTAAGAACGTAATTTTTTCGTGCAAAATATAACATGATAAAGGAATTCAATAAATGTGTATGTGCTTGAGAAAATGTATGCATTAGATTCATCATTGTAATTATACCTTGAGTTTTTATTTGGTAATATATTTGATTTTCTTTCCGTTTTTCACATAATTTTTACTTAATTAGTACATGTCTTACATAAACTTGTTATGGCAAACAGATAATATAGCTCCCCATGTGGAATTCCCATCACTTATGTGGATCAATCGATTTTACGTGTGAAGTAGCCTTATCGTTTAAGAACCAATAAGAAACTGCCATATAGGAGAATAATGGGGAGACGATCATTTTTGGAATATATATATATATATATATATATATTGTTATTCAATAGCGTCATTCTATTTTCTCTTTCTTCAACTAAAAACCCTATGACGATTTTACATTAATTTTATTGTATATTGAAGCTAGAATTCACTAAATTTGTAACAAGATTTACACAAGATTGTCTTGATTTGGTTTTAAAGTTTTTCGATATCCGAATCCATATAAATTTTCTCTAGTAAAATGAAGGTAGGAGATCAATTCTGAATAATAATCGAGGAATAAATGAAACCCTTAGAATATGCTTTCAGATTAATAATTTTTGTACCAGTAATGGTATGTACGTACTATGATACTTTTTTTTGTTCATGAATTTTGATTTTAATCCCCAATTTTGTTCTTTTATCAAAATTTGTAGATATTATAGAGCCGAGTGGGGGAAAGAAGGATAAGAAAACCAGATTATTGTCTCCGTTTTATGTCTCTTCACAAGACGATCAGGTGATATTTTAAGTAATTTGTTATTTATTTAAATTGGTTCTGTGCTTTTTGAGGTGCATATTATGGCAAGGGATCGATGTGTCACACCACCTTAAAATGTATTATATTATACACTCTAAAAAGTATTGGTTCAATTTTGAGATATTTATTTTGAAATGCATCGGTCCAAACTTATTGGAAACCCAAAATTTATGCTAATACTCCCTCTATCCCGTGAAAATAGGTTTGTATTTTTTTTTATTCATCCCAAATTATAATCCCTTATTTTATTTTAAGTGCATTAAATTTTGTGTTTGCTAACATATTCTTATTAAATATATTGGTATCATTGCTTGGTGATATGTTGCCCGCGCTTGGAGAAAAAAATTCTCCCAGTGCGGGCCCCACACACACAAAGCCCCCGAAAAGCGGGGGGCCCGTCAAGGGGGAGCCAAATGTCTCGCGCTGGGAGAATTTATTTCTCCCAAAGTAGTCTCCTTGAGGAGCATGTAGGCTACGATATCATTATAATTTCTCACAATATTTTGGAGAAAATAGTGTGAAATTTATATTTCTCAAGTACATTAATTGATATTTTTTAATCTCTATGAAAATAGGAGCAAGCCTATCCTCGAGAACGGAGGAGTTGAATTTAATTTAAGCAAAAGAAAGGGGAAAGAGTAATAGGAGGAGTGACAGTTTGTCATCCGCGTGTTATCAAGTAGTCTCACTGTGCCATTGAACATAATATGCCTGTATAATCTTTTATTTTGTTAAAAAATAATTTTAAATTAAACATAAACGGAGACTACATATGAACTTCGACCAATTAAAAATGTAACATAATTATTAAAATTTCACTTTGACTAAATAATATAAGTCAATTTTTTAAGTAAAATAAAATAAAAACTCAGTGAATTAAGATATTATCACATCCGATATTATTATCAAATCTAAAACTCTGTCAATAGTCAATGGTTTTGACGAATTTACGAAAATATCATGACATCCACCATAATATCTATAGTGTTATGTTGTATAATCCCATGATATTTACTTAAGAAATAATTTGGGTTGTTGTAATGTGTATTATTCAGGTGGTCCCACAAGCGAAGAACAAAGCTGACGATGATAAGGATAAAGATGAGACATGAGAGGGACTATCTTCACGTCTCACTCAGTCACCATTGAGAAAAAAATTATTCGCTCCTTTAATTTGGTGTGTTTTTAGAATAATTTCTATTTTCGTCTCTGAAATATCTTTTGTTCACGCCAGACGGAATTTCTCAGACTTTGTATATAAAATATATATGCTCTTATCATAATCATAATTTGTGTAGTTCAAAAGAAAAAAGTTGCATAATAATAATAATAAATAATAACATTAAAATAAACATAATAATTATAATAATTATTATTATTATAATAATAAAAAGAAACAAAGTAAAGTCTTATCACATCCTCTCAAGCAAACCATCACTATAATATTACTGTATGATAATTTTATAATTGTAACACATAAGTTAATTGTAGAACTGATAATATTTTCAAAAATAAAATTATACAAATAATTATAAACAAATTTGTAAAACTAAATTATTCTATATTTAAATAATATTAAATTATGCAATTCAAAATTTTTTTCTCTACTATTATTTTCGATGACCCGTGTCATTGCCACAGTACACGTTCAAAAATTACTTCACAAACCTGTTCCAAAGTCCATCATCAGTTACAGCATGCAGGCAGTGAAGATGAACAAGTCTTCAATACACAAGCAGTCTTAACAGAGGAAATATCTTTCCAAAAGAAATGATATACCTTAGCATCTATATACATATTGCAGAGCTGAATGTCACAACAGCACAAAGGTTTATTCCCAGCGTATAACAACAAAATCAGATCACCATGACAACACAAGTACAGTAAGTTTATTTTTTCGACCCAAGTAAGTACAGTTTATTAACTGTTAAGACCCATTAGCTGGTGGTGTGGATCCTACGATGTCTATGTCTTTGACCCCATCGGTTAAAGATGCCGATGAATCGCACCTTCCGCCCTCAGCCAAATCCTCAGATTCATCTTGAGAGAGAGAGCCGTTACTACGTTGTTCTCTAACTCGAGAAACTTCGTCATAATGAGCTCTCCTATGCTCCCTGAAGTTCTTCTTCCTATCACGCTCTGAATCTGATAAAGCTGCATTCAATGGTATGCGTTAGATTCAGCTGATATCCCCACTAAACACACTATTTTCTTTATTATTTTCTGAATTTAGACAAAATTCTCAAGGACATTTTGGCCAAAGAAAGGACGACAATATTCCCTTGAGGGAAGATTGTTGTACATTTAAAACAAGTATTAATGAGATAAGAAACAACCTTCTTCATCTTGATCCATTGCATCTTCATCTTCAGTCTCAGATGATGCCCAACCTGAACGACGGTGATTATCTTCGCTTGAGGAAGCCACATCATTCAGTGCAGAACGTATAGCATCTGCATGGCTTGAATCTCCAAAGCCGTCCTCAAAACTTGCCCTGATAGGAGACATTGATCCTGCATTTAACACGTTCAAAGTTCAGGAAAAAGGTAACATTTGAGAAGATTGGAGCTGTCGAAGTAGTTCCCTTCCAAGGCAAATGACTTTATATGAAAGTTAAACACAAGTTTAATAAATGCATTTTAGCACAACAACCAATGCTGTCATCCAAGGAATTTAGCTTACGCCTGGGTAAACTTTGTTTTTCAGCTAAAAAGTTATTGTTTTGGCAGTGGACACCAAAAATAGTGTGAGACAGAGTGGTAGTTTAATGTATGCTTGAAAGTAAAGTTTGATTTTGAATATGAGTATACTAAAGATAAATTTCTAGTGCGATGAAACAAAAACGAAGACACAGTTAATGGGAGATGCAACATTCCCTCGTATCAACCACAAGGAACTTCTGTAGCGGAGATGCATATTTGCTGTTTTCCAATCGACATTCACCAGCTCAATACAGTATACGTAGTCGGAGTTCAGGATCCTAAACCCCTCCCCCAGTCAAGCGGGTGAGTGATGAACACAACTTTACCGAGGGAAACAGAAGATGAAGGGAAATTTTCAGCCAGAAGGTCAATTTCACGTGTGGACCCCTTGTCATTTCATAAAAGTTGCATACACATATATTTTGAAAATTGCACGAAACCTAAATGAGTATTTGAGTAGCTTCTGCAAATTGAATTTGGGAAAAAAGCAAAAGAAAGGGAAAAGAGTATAAGAAGAATTCAGGTTTGTTAAAATCGGTAAACCAACCCAGTGTTGGAATCCGACAATGCAGCTATGTCTAGTAGGCCACTTTACAGTAGAAACAAAACTTAAGTATATATAAGTTCATATGACTTGAATCACCGCATTGGAATTATACCAAAGGCACGTTAAGGTATTCAAAATAATTAAAAGGCAGGTTAAATTGCTTAAACCTGCTACATTCATCAGAAACTGTTGCCCTCCTCCCCTAAAAAATACGGGGTTGGCCGAATGCCAAGATAAAATTATAGATTCCACATGAGTGCTGTGATGGTGTTCACCAATGATCAGCGTGAATGCAGGAAATTGACAAATTCACTTAGCCAGTGGTTCTAACAGGGAAAGCCATGCATGATCCAATAGAGATTTATTGCTATCAAAACTGACATGAGGAAAACAAAAAATGTCGAAACCGGTAGGACCTCACGCATAGACATCATTGTTCTAGTGCATACGGATCATAACTGATCAGCAAATTCTAGCAAATAGGTTTTATATATTGAATGACAATACATCACGTCTCTTACAATCATAATAAATATAGAGTCAAGTGCAAGAAACTAAATAAGCATACCATCGTCATCAATCATGGGATGATATGGCGTCTTTGGTTCAGTTATTTTCTGCCTTACAGGTTTATTCGACTCAATTTCTTCAAGATTATCTTCGTCCCATTTCACTCGTGGCCTGGCATCTCAGTTAAATAGCACATGTTAGTATAAATGTACAATTTCAGTAACTGAAAAGCTTCACACCCAGTACATCATAATATTCGAAGTTCAAGCAATGTTATGATAATCCATTGGACGGTCCACTATTTCCCTGAAAAAGACTTTCGAAACATAGAAGGAGTAATGCAGCAATTGCCACAGCTTGCTCACACAATATCTGCAGCCAGATGATAAAATTGATAAAGGTACTGCAGAGTCCATCAGGTGTTGATTAAGCAGATAAAATAATACACACGTGTGTGAACAACTGATCGTAATTCAAGCAACTTAGGCTACATAAATTAAATTGAAATATGTATTTCATTTTCATGTATGGATTCACCATATAGTGATTTAATAGGTCGTCGTTTGCTTATTTAAAATTCTTTGAACTCTACGACAAGATTTACAGCTACGAAGAAAAATACTGGCCAATATCAAGCGTTCAAGAATCCAGCAATCCACAGCAAGCAACAGATAAAAACTTACTTCTTAGCTCCTGGAGCTTGACGATCCCCAGACATTCCCAAAATCACACCAAACAATTTACAGCTGTCCTGATTATATGATCCAACAAAACATAGCCTTGTTAAACCAAATAAATAAGTTAAAAAAGTATCCTTCTTTTGGTAAACACTTGAAGGAAAAAATATGTGCACCCTTCAGATCTTCCTTATATAATAAGCTCATAATTTAAATTCAGAAACAGCAATGGAGTATAATGTCGATAATGTGGACTAATACTAAACCAAAGCTAATATTAATACAAAGATTTCTAGATCGTTTTGTGCATCCCAACTATATAAACACTAACAGACCTGAATTGAAGGTCTAATTCAAAACAAAAGCAGAGTGTTACGGGAGGGAGAACAGGCTGCTCATTTCTCTACCTGGGCCTTAAATAATTGTGCAGCCCAATTTATTCTTCCTTGCAGCCCATATTCTAATAGCCTTTCTCCTATTTAGATCAGGATGAGAAAAGAAGAGGGAGGCATATACGTATTGTTCAATTTGATGGAGAGATCGAGTTCTCCTGTGCCCCCCTTTCTGAAATTTCTCCTTCACCTACCTTTCTGTATTTTCTTCATTCCCCTTTCTATTAGATCCTATATTTGAGCTGAATTGAGTTCCAATTCAGTGATATTAATTAAAATTATAGTTTATTACGTTTGATTGGTGCTTGTTTTGTTGAATTTGAGCTGTTGAACCGTTAAATTCGAGCTACAACCATAACACAGAGAACCACAAAATACTAACGAATATTCAAGTTGATTATAGATTTGTAATTATGACCTAAAAAATGTCTGCAGATAGACGCGACCCAATCGAAAGCTAAAGTGGGAGAGAGGAGGAGGAGGGGGTGATTTTGGCCTGAGTATTTAACAGATTAGACTTCCGGGGGGAAGGGGGGGATTTTGGCCTGATTATTTCACAGATTAGACTTCAGAAAAGGATAAAACCATGTCCAAACGCAAAATATTCCGGGAAAATATAATCGCTGATGCTATAGGAGGTTGATAATAAACTATTTTCTAAGAGAATCATTCGCATCAATCAGATTGAGTGGGATAACAAAAATTATAATTACCTTCGTTTCAAGTGTGATGATGAAGAGAAAATCCGAGCACAAATCACTGCAAACGCTTGATTTAGAGATTTGTGTCACAGAGATGGTGATGAATACGAACGCGTCTCCATTTTCCCTCTCCTTCACGCGAGATACTAGATATTTCCCCATTTCCGGATGGGAATTTGGTCCGTGGGTATGAAGCTAAACGGGCCTGGGTTATCGTTAGATGGGCATGCACTTTGAGAACAGGCTCTTGTGATCATCCACTGAGCAGTTCCCCAAATGGGCCTCACCAAGAAACTCTAAAATCATCATCTATTTATAACTTTTTTGACTATTCAATTTTTATTTCATACTAGTATCGGCGTAGGCGGTGGCAGTTCCGACCAATGGTGGCGGCAGTGGAGGAGGAGGAGAAGGGAGCTTGAAGGCTAGTGGAGGAGGAGCAACAGAGAGAGAGAGGAAAAATAGAGAGCGGAGCGTGGTTGATATTGAAGATGGAATGACGGACATATCATTTTTTCTATGAGTAAGAGAAAATTGATCTCCGGTCGGGATTATAAATATCAAAATTAAAACTTAGACTTCTTTTTTTTCCTTTTTCCTAATCATATTTTAATTTTTTTAATTTCGTAAACTTAAACAAAGAATTTGTTTCAATTCTAATGTTATTGAATTCATAGATAAAAGAAATATAACTCTGGAATTTATTTTAATACATGTAATTTTTTCTTTATTTTAAAGACCCACACTAGTATAAGCTTGAAAAAGATAGTCAAATCTATATTAATTGCCCAAGGTCTGCATATGAAGTTAAAAATGTCATATCATATATTCATCAAGCAGATAGCTTTATGTTCTATTCAGCTTTAAATTTTACCAAATTAAATCTATTTTTTCTCTCTCATCATTTTCAATAATTTATTTATTGATTTGACGATTACTTTATATTTTTTAATACTCCATCTCCAATTTTTAATCACACATCCTCACCAACTTTAATCTACACCAAATTTTATCTATAAAGAACATACCCTTAGTTGTTAAGACAATGATTCGGCAATTTATTAATTATTTATTTATTCATTCTTTTCAATTATCGATATATTAAGATGAATTAATGACATGACTCTTATACACAAGAAAAGAAGAAGGGAGAAAGCAATAACTAAATACTGTTTCAATCAGATTTCTTCTCATATTTTCTATCATTTGGATTCTCATATTTAATCCAAATAATTTATGCGGATTTTTTTAATAGGATGAAATGAAATAGCCAATGAGATAATAATAAAATAGCAAATCTAGACAACCATGGAAAGTTAGAAACATCAACCAATAATCATTATTTCAATATAATAAGCTGATGCAATTTTAACATGTCTTTTGATTCACATGTTCGCGGGTCGTTCCTCCGACGGAGCAGGGGCTGTTTCTTGATCTTTGGTAGTTTTCTTGATAGTCCCTACTTTCACGTATTTGGAAATGAACTTGTACTCCCAATCCTGCAAGGCATCCAGCTCGGAAAAGCCTAGCCCCGTAAGATCTCCGTTGAGATCTTTTTGATCAAATGACATCTTCGCTAGAGCTCGACTAGCATCTTTCCCAGCAAACAACGCATAGGGTCCGCCGGGACCATAAAACATCCTGCCATAACCACGTTATATCACTCATCAATCACAGTTGTACGTAGTGGTCAATATTTGGTTATGTAATAACAACGACATCTTCTACCTAACCTACTCTTATACTTGCTTAATCTCGTAAAAAAACTCTAAAATTTTTCTTGCCGTTTAGTCTCACTTTATGCTTGTTAGATCATTGGTATTTAGTAAGATGGAAGGGGGAAAAAATCGAAATCGAACTGAGAAAAACAAAAATTGATCTGTTCTTAATTTTAAAAATTTTGAGAACCGAAACAAAAAAATAGGGAATCAAAAATCGACAAAGTTACTTTTTAATAAGCAAAAACCAAACTGAAAATCGAGTGTCTTGGTATAAAAATTAACTCGACCAATATGTTTTTTGTTAAATTAGTAGTTGTCATAAAAACAACCACATACACAAAACATTAACTTCATCTAAATTTCACGATAGCTTCAATGATGTTTGATTTATGGCAAATGCTTTTTTACGGGTCATTACCTTGTCACTACAAGTATGAATTCATCAAAAATCGAAAAAAGAAATGAATTATAACCGTTTGGTTCTTGGGGACACGAATGGAATTGAACCGAGATTTTTTGTTCGGTTCCAGTCCTTTCAATACCTAAACCAAACCAAGTTTTGCCCACACTAATTACTAGGCGAGAGCCGAGAATACTTGATGCATAGTCTTTTTTTCTTCTTTTTTTTGAGAACTAAATAGAATCACGGCAAACCCTAATATGCAATAGAGTACTGTTACTTAACACAATGATTAATTAATGGTTAACACAGTTTGATATGTCAAAATCTAATTCGTTTAAAGAGGAATTTTTTTAAGTGTTACAAACTTTTCATCAATTGATAGAATGATTCTATGTAATATGTAGGGCCCACAATTGGGAATGAATATGTGTCATTCATTCGATCCACCCACTGTGGGCACCATAAGCGGTACCCAACGTGGGTACTAGAACAAAACCACCATAATATGTAGTACCATGTATGTAGTACCTGCTCTGAGAAACATCGTAGATCTGGCCCTTGATGGCCATGAGCAACGGCTTCTCAGGATCGGAGCCGTCATACTGTCTCAACTCTTCTTCAGTGACTTCTCCGAGCTGGACGGGAGGCCGGAGGGGCCGCATATGCTCGTCGGAAGTGCGTTTTGCGTCATCGGAGGACCCGAAGTGGCTCGAAAATGCGTAGTACAGAACAACAACTGCTGCAACCAATGTAAACACGGTAGCCAGAGGAAGTCCTGTGAATTCTATGATCGATTGTTTTAAGGTTTCCCACAGTTGAATTGACATTGTTGTACTTACTTTTTCCAGACCATGAGAGAGAGAGAGATGAATGAGGATGGTGAAGAGTGGCTGTAATTGTATTGAGATAATTATATATATCTTCTTTTTTCCTAATATTATTTTATGAATGAATTCTGTTGTGAAAAATTTGTTTTCATCTCGTTCATATTTTCGGTTTTTTAATGTTTTTATTTCGCACCTTATACATTTGTACCTACTTATACTCAGAACTAAGCTTACTGCTTAGTCACGTTTTACGTTTCTTAGGATGGATGATTGTGATTAATTTGATGAAAAGAAATATTCATGATTAAAGGGTGATAGTAGTTAAATTTGATCACTTTTTATTACTTTTTTATTCATTTTTATCTATTCTTTCTTTTGGTCAAACTAATCACATCCACATATCTCGTATGTAGGACCCACATACCCACATGTACTACACAAATCTCCACCATCCAACTCAACTTATTCTCTCTCTTCTTTTACATAAAAATCTATTAAAAATTTATTTTAAAAAAATCCTATCACCCTTTATATTACCTTATAGCTAACCTCTCGGGAGTGTGACTTCACAATTTTAATTTCAGGAGCAATGGGACACTTGGTTTCAGGATGCACGAGTTTCACGAGAACTAAAATAATGGTAAAAAACAAGTCACGCCTACAACTTCTCTCCATTTTTGTTACACGTTTTTTTTTTTTTTTTTTTTTTTGGTCATTTTTTGGGTCCTTGACAACTTTTCTCCCGTTTTATTTGTATCCCCAACCATATAAAAAGAGTGAGGCTAAATGCACACCCCAATTTTATTGAGTACACTCATTTTAGGCCGAACGACCTAAGGCATGTTCGGCCTATGGAGATCGAACATGCCCAATATATATATATATATATATATATATATATATATAGGAAGCCCAAACACCATTATTGTTTGCAAAAATGTATCGTTCTACTTCACCAAATAACCAATTTTCACCAAATCACCATTGTCTTTTTTTCTTGTTCCTTCCCTTTTTTTTTTTTTTTTGGTGTTCATAAGTACTTTAGAATGTTGGCTTTGTGATGCCAAGATAGCTTGAGCAATCCGTTGCTACGCAATGACGGATTGTCTTGATAACAAAATAAAATAGCAGCGACAACGTAAAAATTAGTTACAAATTCTTCTCTAAGCACATGGTTGCAAAGTACCAATAAATTTTAGAATTCTTGCTACGGATATTTCCGTTGCAAATTTGCTACGGAAATTTCCGTTGCAAATCTACTATTTTGCAACGAATTTGTCCGTGGCAAATTTCCTACAAACATTTTCGTTGCAAATATGTTGTGGCTCTAGTTCCCTCAACATATTTCACTTCATTTTCTCTTTTTGCTCCATCAAGCGTTTATATTTAAATTTTAAAAAAATCCAAGCGTATAGTTAATTGAAGTGGCAATGTAATTTTAAAGTAAGGTTTACTATTTTTATACTTTTGTGTTCAAAGCATGTTATTTAGTACATTTAAAGAAAAAATCATTATTTGCCTGGAGATAATAAAAATATATTTAATAACATGTGTTTAATACAATATTTATTAAAAAATTATACAAAATATTAGAAGCTATCATATTTTCTTTGTGAAACCATATAGTGTACTAGCTTCCAAAATCTATATGTAAAAATTTTTAAATTTTATTTTTCATTGTATTCATATAATAAGTATATGATTGGAATTATTTTCAATAGAAAATACTTTCTCATTCGATTGAAAAGATAACAAAATTTGCATAGTTACCCAATAATAAATAAGGCTAATAATCATTATAGGAACAACTCTCACTTATTTATTAATATTAATATAAAGGTCAACATGATTCTATGGTACATTTTCTTGTTCCCAATAATTCAAAAAAAATCTTGAGTCATTTAAATGGATAAATAAAAAATAATTATTTACATTTAGTTATTAATATTAAACTAAATTGAAAATGAATCATATTTAAACTAAAAAAATAAAGTTCATTAAATAATTCACTAACTTTTCAATTTATTTTAATTTATGTAACATAGAATGTTATTTTTTTGAATTTTAAACAAATATATTATAGAGGACAAGGAAACAAGAATTAAGATTTAATTAAATAAAATTTTAATATATACAATGTTTAAAAAAAATAAATTAATTTCAAAATTAGTAAACTGCAGAGTAATATAATAAATATATTATAAATGCAAGAAATAAACAAGAAAGGAGGTTGGCCTAACGATTGGATCTTCACTTCTTGATCTCCAAGTCTTAAGTTCGAATCCTTAACTTGCACAAATCATGAGAATTTATAAAATGAAATGAAATGAAATGTGTTGTGTTGGTTAGGTGGGATGGGCTATAGCCCCTGTTCTTCTACACATTTTTACATATTTTTACACATTCTTTTTAACCTCACTAATTCTCTCTCCTATTTCACATCCACATATCTCGTGGGACCTACCTGTACTACACAAATTTCCACAATTCAACTCCACTCATTCTCTCTTCTATATCACATAAAAACACATAAAAATCTATTTTTACACCTATTGCAAAAATTAGCCACGGAAAGTATAATGCCGTTGCAAATTTGCAACGGCAAATGGTAGCACCCAAAATTAGCCTCGGAAAGCATAATGCCGTTGCAAATTTGCAACGGCATAAAATTAGCCACGGAAAGCAAAATGCCATTGCAATGGCTATTAGCCGTTGCAAATTTCCAACCAAATTAGCAACGGTGTACATTTGCAGCAGCGACAATTGCAACGGAGGCTATTGGTGGCTTTTTTTTATTTGCTACCGAAAAATCCCTTTTTGTAATGGAATATGGCCTAGGCCCATCTTTTTTCTTGTTTCTTCTTCTTCCTTCCTTTTTTTTTTTTTTTTGGTTGTTCACAGGCCGATCATTTTTCTTGTTTCTCTTTCTTCCTTGTTTCTCTTTCTTCCACGTGCTTCCAACTAGTCACATTTACAAATAGAAATTGATATTTGTACAACTTTGATTGAAAACTTGTTGGTAGTCAAGTCGCGTGAAAGATCTCATGCATAAAGAGTTTGACATACAATTCTATGGGATTTCGTCACACCACATGATTATCAATCAAATTGTCAACCAAAGTTATATAAGTAACATGATTCATTAAAATATATCATTTACTATTTCATAGTCCTACTGTCCTATCCAACCACTATTGAACATCAGAGCAATGCCATGTGTACGCATAGACACCCTCTAATAGATAGGCGGAACCTACTGCAGTGCCGGGTGTATCCATACACTCTCTAATGGAGAGGTGGAACCTACTGAAGCGCCGGGTGCATCTGTGTTCTGTACACCATCTAATAGAGAGGTGGAACCTACTAACAGGAGAGGAGTATAACTAAGAATATCCCCACCCCTCTACGTGCGGGTGTACATACACCGAGTGTACAAGTAGAATTTGTCAGAAAATTAACCCAACAAAATTTACCTGAAACACATTCAGCAAGTGATATGAGGGAGAAACAATAAATGAATGGGCAAATCAAACATAAATAACCTGAAATCCCCTTATATATTAAGCACTAGCCGACACGACAACATCAACCTCGTACCTTTTCCAGTGTACTGAGGATCACTCCTACATCTATCAATAAAACTAGGCATACGCGTCTTATTTAGAATTCTAAAAGTTGTAAAATCCTGTAAATAACTCAAGAAGAGGTTCCCGACAGACAATTTCAACCACATTTCAAAAACACCTTAGTTCAAATTGCAAGAGATTTCACCTCATCCACTTTCCAAAAATCTGGTTCATACTTGTACCACCTCATCAACCCCTCGTCGGCCCTCGTCCGCTGGCAAGTAACACATGAGTCACTCATACACGTCAAAAATTTCTTCAGCCTCCTCGCTTTTTCAAGAATCGAGTCATCGAGCTCCTTAAGAACCTTCCTAGGCACTGGCGGAGGGTGTTCGATAATCACACAATGAGATATGTTTAGTACTTCCAAATCTTTCAAGTCATCCAAGATTATGCTAAGGGCATCCTTGTATAACATAGAGCACCTAATGCTTAACACTTTTAAGCTCGGGAGGAGCATGAGTGTCGACGCAAAGGATATGTGACATGGGCCCATGATCTTTAGCTCGGTGAAGTTCTCGCAATATGTGGCGATATCCTCGATTAGATATTGAGGGTCTGATATGCTTGGCATTGTTAGTGACTCGAGGTCACTCCATGTATGAATAGCATGAGTTATTCCATTCTTCTTTATTCTATTCCATGCGGGCATAACTAGACGCTTCAAATGCGGGCACCTGCAATATACATAGGTATGACATCATCTTCCAATCAAGCAATAGCACGAAAAATTTATAGTACACCTGATGCATAAGATATATGATAAATCGTGTCTACTAAATGCTGGTCACCTACAAATAAAGACATTACTCCCGATCTAGTGCGAGCAACTGAGGCGATGCAGACCAGAATGCCAGTTGTGATGCTGCTGAGTTGCATCACATTAGTTTCTTACATAATGATTGCAAGCAGCTTGCACCAGATCGGCAACAAAAGAAACACTTTTATAACCTCTAGAATCGCAACTAAATGCTCATATTTACAAGATTCATAAAATTTTATACTTCTCAACCGCAAAGACAAAAGGTAGCTAGGCGAGATACATACAAAGATGGACATACCTCTCAGGTATGTAAGTGAATTGGTCGTCGCTGATAAACAGGTTATAATGAAAAATCAAGGTCGTTATGTTTCTGCGACTGAGACTCAATGAAATCTTCAAGACTCGGGTGAGTGCTTTATCAGACGGACCATCCACGTACACGAACGGGGCTGAGGGGATTTTAATGAAGTTAGATTTCATCATTGACAAATCAAGTGTCCGCCAGATTATAGGATCACAAGCTGCATGACGCCAAGTGCTACAAACGTGAGCAATCCCAGAAATCAACTCAAAGATGTCAAAGTACTGGAATATCTTCACCAGCACATCGATGTCCATTTCCTCCCATTTTCTTGGATGGGAGTCTGTCTCTTCCATGTCCATAGCTTGTGGATTCCTATGAAGAGTTTTAGGACGTTGCTACACCCATAAAAGAAAGTAGTAATGATGATCGGTATGAAGAATCAATGAAAAAAAAAAAAGCATCAGCAAAAATGGGTTCGGGATCGTCAGAAAAAACTAAAGCAAATTGCATGTAGGCACCCAAACTTTAGAAAGGATTAATTTCATTATCGTTGCATAACCATTTGAACCATCGGAATTCAAAAAATCCAACTTTTGATAATAACTTTCTTGTTGCATTTGAGTTAAACTTTGACAAAATCCAGCATTATCCGCTGTACTATTGCTTATAAGTATCCAAGTAAACCTCAAGACAATGATGCAAATTATGAAATGTAACTAATAAAGAAAATCTTCTCCCAGTGTACGGAAATCAGTACTCTGGGCCAAAGAGCACTACAAAACCATTGTGGGCCCCACTATTTAGTTAATTCTGACCTCCGATAAGTAGGTGACCCAGTATTTCCTTTGTATAGAGAGTTTCCTACCTTGACCCAAATCACATATTTCAAGATCAGCAAATTGAAAATGAAGCTGATAAATGGGGAAAAAAATTCAAGAAAACAAGATTTTGGTCTTCGTAATGAGGGTATGAATGTGTGTATCTACCTACCTATCTAGCTGTCTCTTTCTAGAGAGAGAAAGCATGTACTTGTTGTGATCTTCAGGGGTTAACCAAATTCAGACAAAATTAGCCACTCTCGTTTTCTCCGAAAATTCTCTCAAACGAATAGAATTGAAGAGATGCATCAAAATTTTCTCGGATACATCAAATTGAAACAAAATTGTCCGTTCTCACTCAATTAACAACATTGATCTATTCTTCACAAATGCAAACACACAATTCAACACAATCAAACAAATAAGCAAAAAAAGTGTGAGATAAGACGGGAATTATACATACAATTGAATCCTTGTCTCCGTTTAATCGCTCCTCCGGCTGTGATCTCCGCCTCCGAGTTCAATTTCTGGGTTTTCCGACAATTTTTTCTGGTTGAATTTTAGGGAAATGGAGATAGAGAGGAAAGAGAATCAGATTCTACGCCCAAACATCATAGTATATTACAGGGAAATTTACAAACAAAGAGTAGAGTGCGTGGATTTTCTGAATTCTTACAAGGGAGAGCCCGCGGTGTGTAATAATTGTGGTGTAACGTCATCATTTGCTTTCACACTTGACTCGGGTTGGAGTTTCTTTTTCCGCATTAGCCCGACCCGGTTAGCCTCGCACGACAAATTTCACGCCAGTTCACATTCAAAATAAAATTTGATTAAACTAATCACATTTACATTTACGTATCTTATGAGATCCACAGGTACAATACAAATTTTCACCACTTATTTCAAAAATTCAAATTCTATGTCAAATTTGAATTGAATTTAAATTTGGTGGCTATTGATGGAATTTAACAATATACCGTCTTTGCGGTAAAATTCCCAAGACAAAACTAGTGTCACACCCATACAAGATACAATCATATGTAAATGAGTAAAGACGTTGTATTGAAATAATATCACAAACATATTTGAACGTAAATAAATAACATTGGCAACCGAATAATTTAGTAAAGAATAATTCTCGGGAGACATTTTTTATTGACATTTTTAAGTGATATAATGATATATCATTATTTCATTGGGTAATAATGATAATATCCATGTAATGTATATCTAAAGCACATTTTTATCACCAAATCATAAAATATCACATCGTCATATCACTTGAAAATGTCAATAAAAAATATTCTCCTCGAATGATTCTTTTATAAATAATGTATTTGAATTAGTGACCACATTCAATTCGGCTCCTTTCATATTATTATTATATATTTAGAAATGTTCAAAAATCGTCGAACGTGGCACGCTCGATGGTTTCCGATCCTATACAACCTTCGTTGAGAAAATTGATATCAGCCAAAAACTTTGATTTTGAGCAAATAGCATAGTAGGAAAATTTTCGAAACTGATGGAGCTTTGCTTCGTCGTGCTGGTTCTAAATCTGATATTGATTTTCTCAACGGAGATCGTATGGAAATGAAAAACTATCGAGTGTGCCACACTCAATGATTTTTGAACATTTCTGATTATATATTATATATATCTATCATTATATTATATAGTATTCCATACGTGTGTACGTATTTAATATCGTGATAAATTTTAAATTTTCATTGTTGAAACCATGCCCATAAGAAAACTGATTGCAATAAATATTTTGAACAAATTCAATATTGTTATATTATTATTAAATTATTATATTACATTATTGTATTGTTACATTATTATTGGTATAGAATTATATACTCCCCGTCCCAGTAAGATTAGCTTTTTTTCTATTTGTCTTTATCCCGAATTATAATCCATTTTCTTTATTGAAAGTGTAGTTTATTTTCTAAGTAATTAAAGTACCTCTATTTAATATTGTTGAAATACTAAACATCAACTAAGTACTTCATCTCTAAAGGATATTAATTATTTTTAATCTACTTTTTTGTCATTTAATGCAATGACAAAATAGGAAGAATATAGAAATATTTTATAATGCCAACAATATTTAAGATATTTTTTAATATATATAAAAAATAGTGGGTATTTATCTTAATGAGACGGAGGAAATATAGTAATATATATTATTATATTATTATATATATTACATACATTTAAACATTGAATATCTATTATGAGTTTTAAATCCCCGTGGTGGAAACCGTATACATACGAATATTTATTGCAATAAATTTTTTGAACACATTCATTAGTCAGAGGAAATATAATAATACTAGTATCACGCCCGTGCGATGCACGGGAATAATTAAATTTATATACGATAAATAATTGATATAAAATTATAAATATAAATGTTGAATTACATAATTGATGTAATTTATGTATATGAGATTGCATAATTATAAAAAATTATTAAAATCTATAATATTGTATATTATAGTCAATGCAAAAATTAAAGAGTAAATTCACAATTATAAATTATAAAAATTCATGTGCATCACATAATTAAGAAGTTTATCAAAACATGTAACTTTAATTCTAATTACCATGCCTAACATTGTACAACAATGCTCGTGGAGATTAATTAATTGTAAATGAACAATTGGGGATAAATATATATAAATTCTTCGATTATCAAAACGTGCATGTCTTTCTCGTTGGTACATATCAAATTTATATTAAACACCTTTTTTCTTTCTGAAATGGATATTACGCACTCTAAATTTTATGATTTTATGCGTTCTTTTAGTGATTAGCTATAATTGCTACTTAATTTTAGCTCTATTATATAAGAAGTATTATGTTTAATTTTATGTAATTTAAATTTGTACTAACACCGATAATTTTCCATATCTACATAATTCATTTAATTTCTTTACATTTACGTAAGTTGTATGTTAATTGTAAAATGAAAAACGTTTTATTTGTAATTTTATATACTTAGAAAAGAAAAAAATGTGCAATCTGAAAATTCGATTAGTAGTATATCACATCAATTTGTATTAAAAACAAAAACATCATTTAATTTTTAATTAAAAATAGTGTGTCATGTTGGCCAAATAGAGGCGTTAAGCCAAACGTGTGACTTGATTATAATAATATAGGGATTAATAAATTACTATTTTACTTAAAAATAAATAAATTATTCAACATAAATTCAATTATAACTTTAACCACTCACTATTTGATTTTAAAAAAGAAAAAAGTAAAAAATTCTCACTATTTTTGAATAGACCAATTCACGTAACTAAGGGAAACTATTAAAACCTACAATTTTATCACAATAAAATTAAATAAAAATAAAAAATATTTGTTATTTAATATTTTGAATTAGAACTTTAAAAAATGAAGTTATATATAAAGTCTTTCCAAAATAAATTTTTTCGCATTAGATGTTTGTTTTAGATATTGGTTTATTTTCAATTATATTTTTAATTACTACTAACTAATGTTGGTTTATTTCCAAAACTAATTTTATAATTTTCTTAAAATATTTAATGTGTGTCAAATTTGCATATTTACCTACGTGGCACTTCATAAATTATAATATAAAGATTAATGGTATGATAATATAACAATTCAAAATATAAAAATAAAGAGTAATAAATTACTCTTTATTTAAAAATAAATAAATTATTCAGTGCAAATTCAATTATAATATTAGCACTCAATATTTTATTTAAGAATAATCCACTATTTGAATAATTCAATGCATATTACAAATCAAAACTATCTAAAACTATAATATTTTTTAATACGGTGATAATAAAATACTTATTATTTAATATTTTTAATTAGAAATTTGAAAAATGAAATGACATTTAAAGTTTTTCCAAAAATATTTTTTTCTTATTAAATTTTATTTATCACATTTAATAATAAATTTATGTTTCATTAAAAAATAATTATATTTAAAGAATTTTTCCTATTTAAAACAACCAATTAATATTGGTTCATTTCCAAAAATAGAATTTTCTTTTTTTTAACTACAAAATTGATTTTTATGTATTTTTTTAAAATATTAATGAGTGCCATGTTGGCACTCCTCTTTTTATAATATAAAGATATATATTATATTATATATATTACATACATTTAAACATTGAATATGAAAGCAGGCCAAAGTTTTGAGTTTGAATTCCACCATCACCTATTTAAAAATAAACTATTCATGTATTAGACTTTGATAGAAAAAGAATAAATCCCGCTTACACATGAGGGGGCGCGTTGGAAATAATAATTAAATAATATTTAATTGGAATAGATCTACTAGCTTAAAATTTTAAATCAGGTGGTTTCATAACTTTAACAATATATTTATTGTATTACAAATATTATTATATATATTTAAATAGTCAATATCTATTATGAATTTTAAATTCATATACTGTGTACATGGCGCACGTAGAAAAATTAATTGCAATAAATACTTTTAACGCCATTTAGTGTCTGTTAGCATACACATCAAAATACATTTTAATTCATTCTTTTTTAAATTCAAATTTAATCAAACAAATCACATTTATATATTTCTCCACTCATTAAATCTCCACCATCCAACTCTACTCATTCTCTCTCTTCTTACTCATAAAAATACATTAAAATTTATCCACTAACACCCTCTAAAATACTGATTAATTGAATAATCACACAAGAGTAGATAAAAAGAGTATTAATTAATATTGAAAATACTCCTTCTTCCCAGGATATATAGTCCACATTATCTTCTTGAGGTATCCAAAATATATAATCATATTTCTATATTTAAATAGTATGATTTTCTTTTTCCATTCACAAATATACCCCAAACTAATGCTAGACAACATAAAATGTTAATCCTTCTTTAAATTAGTCAACCTTTTGAATATATTACCAACATTCATATTAAATAAGGATACTTTAGGAAGTATTGTTGTATAATTTATTCTTCCAAAAATATTTTTAATCCTTATGCAATACCAAAGTGGACTGTATATTTGGGACAGAGGGAGTAACAAACATCAATTAATAACTTTGGAAATCACTCTTCCTCTCTCAACTTCCTCTCTCCACCGAAACAGAATGCAACAATGGGGATGATTTTTGGCCTTTTTGGCCTGAAATCACTACTCTCCATCTCTTTCTTTGTTGCTTTTATTAAATTTAGTAATTTTTCCATCTAGATCTGTGTTTTTCTTCATGTTTTTCGTGATTTCGTCGTCTGCGGCATTTGGGTTTTCACCGTCTAGTTACGGTTTCGTTTGTTTGTGTGATTCAGATTGGTAAATCAGATTCGATCCATCATTGATTCAATCAATATTTGTGTATTGATGTTGTAGATCCGAAAATATGGGTATTCCGATCATTTTAATTTTTTTATATTTGTAGGTATTTTACCGTTTTATGCTATTATCATAGGTGTTGTGAGTATGTTCACAGATTCACCCTTTGTGATTTTAGTGGTATTGAATTTGTGCTGCTATCGATGTATTTTACCAATTTGAATGAAAGAATATCTTTATTTGTATATCAAAGTCAAAGGTAAAATCAAAAAAAAAAAAAAAAAAACTAAGACACACATTTATGTGGTAGGAAAATACATGTAAATTCGTTCCATTAAGATATATTTATTTTTTCTTGTTGGTCCGTCCCTAAACATAGGTGATAAGTGCTAGAAAAGCACTTAAATAACTCTTCTATTTTATGTATTTGTGTGTTTTATTAGTGTTATATGTTCCGTTTTATGTGTTTTTCCTTTATTGTGGTGTTTAGGGTCACAAAGAATCAAAAGGAGTCAAAAAGGATGAAAATCGAATGAAAACGGAAACTCGGGACCAAAATGCAAGCGAATCAAAGATGGAGGACCTCCGATGCAATTTTATGAAAAGTTGTTTTTACAATTTTCTTGTACTAATGTCGAAGAACATCAAAAGAGGATTCCCAAACTTTTTCCGGATCTCAAATCGGAGTTTCCTAGTGAAAGTTATGGCCATTTGAAGAAAAATGACTAAAAGCGTCAAAGCCAAAACTTTGGGGCCAAAGTGTAACTTTTCAAAAGTCTGAGGACCAAAGTGAAACTTTTCAAAAAGTTGAAGGACCAAAATGCAATTTTTAAAGGACCAAAATGAACAACATTCAAACGTTGAGGGACTTATTGTGCAATTTTCGGGTGACTCGAGTGACTCGAGTCACGCCCGAGCGTCCTCGATCAGCGCCGCAATCGTCCGAGTCACCCCCGCAACCACGCGGGCATCCGGCAGCTTCTCGTTCCGCGCGCGGTGACTAGGCAGAATCGCGCGTGACTCAGTCGTGTGTGATGACTCAGTCACGCTGACACCACTGCAGATTTTGACCTTAACTCCACCTACCATAAAGCGTGTTTTTGGTATTTTCTTGACTTCTTAGAGATAAAACAACTTGAGCACACCACAATAGACTCATGAAGGAAGACTTTTATGATTTTTTAATATTTTTTGGTGTAATATTTTGCCTATAAATAGAGGCATTTCCAAGCTTGAATCACACAACTTTGTAGAGAGAATTAGCTTGTGATTCTCTCAATTTTCTCCTCAATAAAATTCTCTTCATCATTTGTTCTTAGTTCTAACTTGAAAGCTCTTAGTTTTTCATATTAAGTGAAGTAAAAACCTAAATTTAGGTTCGATTAATCAATCGACGATACTTGGCCGTGAATATGATTAGCGGAGCATTTCTTCACTAATTTATCTTCTTCTTTTATTTTCATGTTTGAGAAAGATAATTTCTCATATATTGCAGGTGATACACGGCGTTACTGCCGTTATAAGTATTTAACCCGCATATATGAGCAGTTAGACTTCTCTATTTAATTCTTAGCATTATTTACGTGATTTCTATAGTTTGTATATATTACTTGAGATAGTGAAGTATAATCTATCATATAGCAGTGGTGATACCCGCTAATATGAGTAGTTAGACTTCTCTATCTAGTTCGAGGGGGACGTTGTGTTCAATTATCATGTTGATATCTTTTCTAACTCTTTGCTAACGTTTTATCTATTCCTCTACTTCAATTTGTTGATTTGTTATGCTTTTAAACCCGTTTTGAATTTATGTGATTATTGCATTCACTTTGCCCAATTGAATCAATTAATCTTTAAGTTCAAGTTATGTACTAGGATTGGAACTTTTGATCCGTAATTGTCATGTTAAGTTATATTTTTAGTGTTTTAATTATCATATTTCTATAATGTTTTATTATATTTTTATATATTTTTACTGGTTATTATTTACTTTTTATGTTAGGAGTTACAAAGAGGGAAAAACGATAAAAACGGATGAAAAATCGTATTTCTTGAAGATGAAAGATCGCATGGCAATGTTACGAAATTTCTCCTCGTATTGGCATCTCCGGATAATCATTTGAGAGTTGTTAGTGGGAATATATTGGAGTGGAGATAATGATGGAGGCAAATGTTAGTGGGAACAAAAGAGAAAAGAAAATGGGAACATCATAATTGCCCATCATGTAAGAACACAATCATCACTTCCTTTTTCCTTTGTTGACTAACAATTGGGCATGTGGAAGAATTGAAAGTGGAGCTCTTATAAAAGAATGCAAGGCCATGTTACGAGAGGGATGATTCGGAGTGGAGAGAATGCATGCAAATTCCTACAGAAAAAATACGAGAATAGAGGGAGCACATGCAAGAATTTCAACACAAGAAAATTGAGAGATAAATACGAGTGAAGAGAGAATTGAACACATACACAATTGAGGAGCACAGGAAGGGAGAAAACACCGGAGGCCAAATATTTGTTTCTACCCTTAAAAATCTGGTTATGTATCTCTTTATTTTCTCTATTGAAACTCTTGTATTTAAATTTATGTGTAGCTAATTTTCTATACTTGGGACGAACAATGAATCCTCTTTGTGAACTCTAGTATTTTGTTATTGGATTTAATATTACATGATTGATTTGTCGTTAATTTTATGTTGTTAAGCTTATAAATTTATCTTTTTGATCAATTGATAAATTATAAATTGGTTTGTGTTGGATTTGAGAAATGAAAACATAAATTAGAATAAACAACATAGAACACTAATTTAGACGAGATTTAGAGATAAACTTGTGGTTAGTGCGATCTTAGGTGAAGTTTAAGCGTAACCTATTTGAATTATATTGTTTGAATGCATTCTAGAGGGTTGATAACGAATTTATTTAGAGATAAATAAATTGGCCTAATAGAATAGATTTATTTATTATCGAGAGATATAAATAATTGATTTAGTAAATTCGATCGTTAATGATAATAAAATCACTATTGAATCCAATAACGTACTAGAGGGATCAAAGTCGGTGAAATTGTAAGTCCCAAGTCTCATAATTCCCATCTTTGTTTATTTATATTTCGCAATATTAATTCTTGTTAGTTAGATATTATTTAGTTTTTATATTTGATTTGTAAGAACTTATTTTCATTGAAAAAACAAAGCAACTTTCGAATTGTCTTTTCAAATAGAGTATAAAATTGATAATTTTGGTAGTTAAATCAAGTCCTTGTGGGATCGATATTTGGACTCAAAAATCCATTTTACTACTTGTTCGACCCGTACACTTGCGGCATTTATTTAACACATTTCACAACGAACATGTCACTAGATTTCAATCCACAGTAGCAAACGAATGTCGTGCATATTTGTTAATAAATCAACTTAGATGTATTAATTCAAATTTGTGAAATTGATCATCTAATTCAACTCATTCTTCTTGTTCATTTCACACTAGCATTGCATTAAATCCTAAGAACTTGTTTAGGATTATCCAATAGCTAGACGTTAAGTTAAAGAACTCACTTTAATTTAATACACTTAAGGAAGAATTCGTTAATCAGATTGTATTGATTAATTGGGGTTGATAAATTGAAGAAGGGATAGTACACGTTGCATGGGAAAGATAAACACAAGATGTTGACACAACCGAACCCGAGAACTAGATATATCTTCAATTGTTTCATTTTCATCTCTTTTATTTTGTCATTTTATTTTCGAATTTCATCCAACTTCACAAAACCCCCATTTCTAGATTAATTGATAAGAACAACTAGATTAAACACCGTTCCTCTTGGGTTCGACCATTACTTACCACTTCTACATTAATTTGTAGTTTTGAAACCGAGTAAGGAAATAAAATAAATTTTGGCGTACTGCGACAACACGCCCAATAGGGCACTTTCTTTATTAGTATGTACTTAATTTCTTTACTTTTTAATATACTCTTATTTAATATGAATTATTATTATAAATGAAAACGAAAGATTGTCTTTTAGTATAGAGATATAGTTGAAAAAATACAAATAAAATTTATTTTTTAAATAATATTAATTATAATTTCTTAATCTGTATGAAAGTAAACGAAGCATATCTTAGCAGGATAAAGGAAGTACATAGCATTTTAGGTCATTGAGATTGTACATTTCATTTTACTTTTCAATATTATATATGTCCCTATTTAATGTGCATCATTTTTAATATATAAGAACTATTAAAGTGAAATAATAAATATTTGAAATGGTATATTAAGTAAAATATTCATGAATGTTACTTTTCCAATAATATTAATTGATCTTTCTTAATCTGTCTGAAAGTTAAAATTGGACTATTTTCATTGGACGGAGAGAGTATAAAGTGTGCATAGAATTTTTGCCGTCAAAATTTAAGTGGGTCCACCAAAAATCTCTTCTACTTAATACTCCCTCTGTCCTATAAAAATATACTTGTATTTCATTTTGATCTATTCTATAAAGATAGATCGCTTTCCTTAAATTGACTAATTAAAATATTAAGTTCATTATATATCAATATTTAATGTATATTGTTATCAATAAAATAGAATTATTAAAGTGTAATAATTAGTAAGTTAAAGGATGTATTAGAATTATTAAAGTGTAATAATTAGTAAATTAAATGGTGTATTAGGAAAATACACATACATTTTACTTTTTTAATAATATTAATTGATGTTTTCTTAATCCTTATGAAAAAATTCAACAAGCCTATCTTTGTAGGACATATGGAATATATATAATAGATTTTTGGTACTATAGGATGATAGAACGTTATTTGGAAACAAACTAATTATCGTAATAGTACAACTATGCAAGTGTTATGTATTAGTAGTAGAATGGGGTGATAGGTTGGCAAATTTACCATTTTTTTTCCATTTTTATATATTTTTTCTTTTAATCAAACCAATCACATCCACATATCTCGTAGAACTTACATGTACTACATAAATCTCCGCTATTCAACTCTACTTATTCTCTCTCATCTTTTACATAACAATTCATAAAAATCATAAAAAAATTCAATTCTATCACCCACATTATTTCTTTGTGGTAGAATTCAACCGATATAATTTAATAAAATAAATCGATGAGAAAGTTATTCTGTAATAGATAATGGTTAAAATAGTGAAACTACTGTGGCCGGAGAATTTTTAAGAGTAATAATTCAATGGATAAAAATAGGAGAAATGAGACTTGAATAATGAAATTAGATTACAAAATATGAAATTTCTGCAAATTACGTGAGAAGAACAAGTTGTAATTAAATTAGCAAATAAGAATCAATGGGTTGAGATGAGAAAAGCTGAAAAAGATTGATGATTTTCTTGTGAAATAGGGAAGTAGAGTGTGGGTTTTTTTTCTTGAATCGGGAATATATTGTCTTCTTAGTAGAGGAAACATCTTTATGGCTAAAGATAAATCGTTGATTGACATTGAGAGTATGCTTGTGATAAATTTTAGAAAAATGAATGTGCAACTGGGTACTAACGTAAAAGTATTAGAAAATTTGAAAAAGTTGAAAGTTGTTAGTTGTCACGTCAAATGACTGAAACAATTGAATATGATGCGGAAGAAAAATGATCTTTTGAAACACTGTTGTCAAACAATCTCGTAATTATGAATAAGGATATCCACCTAATGCCATTTAGCGGTGGGCATCAACCCAATCGTGTCAGTTTTGGCCTAAAACGACAACCGAACCCGTGGTTCAGTTTCTCAAGCTGAAACCGACTTGAGTTGGTTTAATCTGGTCGATTTTTGCGATTTTTCAGATAATTTTTTTTTAAGCGACCCAATCGTTTTCGGGTTGGGTTTTGCCAACCCAAAAACCGACCCAACAATTGAACCGAACTGGCCCGAACCACCTCGGGTCAACGTGGGTCGGTTTGAGTTAGCGGTTCACAGTCCAAATGCCCACTCCCAATGTCATTATTCATCAACAATGTCAATCATTCAACATTTATATAACATGTCAACATGTGATTGATGTTGTAACAATATATATGACACTAACACATCACTACGAGACAACTACTGTGAAAGTGTAACATGTAGTCATCACTCTTGGTACAATGCATATTCTATTCATCACTGCCAATACATAAAAAAGGTAAATGGCTAAAAATGATATTTGACATTTTTTTTTTCAAATAGAAAAATTGGTGACAAACAAGTTCTAAACATGTATCAAATTGAAATTCAATACGGTGCAAGTTAAGCATAATTTTAGGCCTTGCTCCACTCAATACAATTCAACACAAATTTTATTAATTTTTTCTCTCACATCATTTACAACTACCCATTCAATTATTTAATATATTTTTCTCAAATTTCAACTACACATTCAACACATATATCAAAAAATTAATTTTATCATCAATTAAACATACCATTAAAGCATCTCCAATAAGCTCTTTGAACATAAAATTCTTTATAATATAGAGAGTTAAGTCCTAAAATTTTAATCCAATAAGCTCTTCAAATTAACATTTTAATTTAGAGAGTAAGTTTGACTCTCCAAATTTGAAGAGCCAAACTTATTCTTTATAATTGAATGACTACAAGTTTCAAGGTCCTACTTCTTGAATAATATAATCCACAATTAATTTTATTGGTCATTAATACTTAAAAATATTATTATTAATTAAAATTAAGATAAAATAATAAAAAAAAATTTAAAAGAGTAAAATCTATATATTAATAAAACCAGGACATTTTCCCGCCACTTTCACCTATTTTTTTGAATTAAAGAATCAATTTTTTATTATGCAATAATAAACTTCCACACGCTTCCTCGCGCTCCAACCCAAAATCAATTTTTTATTCTGAAATTATGCACTTATTACTCACGCTCCAACCCACACACCGCTTTTACGTAATTTCTTCTGAATACACCCTTCAGCTCTGCACTTCAATTCTTATCCAGCCCGCCCACCGATATTCACAAATCAAAGGATATTCACAAATCAAATATTTATATTCACTCCAATCCTTCCCTAATCTCGAATCATTTTCCCTTATCGCTGCCTGCACACAGATCTTTAATTATGGCAACGACTTTCACCTCTTCTACATGTCTTTTCCAACTCGACTTCTTCTTCAACGTGTGTATATATATATATACACGCATCGTGTGTTGAGCATAAGTCTCCCCGTGCAATGCGCGGGTGGAAACATTAGTAAAGAGTTAAAATTAGAGAATTTGTTGGAGCATTTAAAAATTTTTACACCTTAAATTTAAAAATATTTTTTATTTAATAAAATATATTTTTTAAAAATAGAGAGGCCGTCAAATCAGACTTGTTGAGCCCATACCCCACCGGATAACCTGATTCAACCAGATCCATTTAGGGCCTACTCTGTTTGGCGTTTTCAGCCCATTTTCCATTTTCAATTTTCGAAAATGATGAAAACGCGTTCTGTTACCGTATTTTCGAAACTTGTTTTTGAAAATGAACCCAAAATTTTGTGAAGGAAGTTGAAAACATGAAAATCACGTTTTCAAAGTTTTCAGGAAAAATTCTCAGCCAAGTGAAAACAAGCGTTTCCCGTGTTTTCAACTTGTGATCCAATTTTCAATTTAAAAAAAAAAGAAAATATATATCTACGTTTCTTACACTGCAAAAGTGGTTAGCGTTTCTTCGTTCGTCCATCGCCTCTTCTCCTCCAGGTAATCGTGTCTTCCTTTGTCTCTACCTCTACCTCAATCGATCCATGAGTTTGATTCTTACTTCTTCTTTGAAATTGATCCTTCTTCTCTGATTTTTCCCGTGTTCTTTGTTGGAAGCAGCAACTATTATGGCAACCCCAGTCAAATCGTGTAGAACATCTCGCACGCAACAGACTTTTTGGAAGGTAATTTACAGTAGATCTCTTCATTTTATTTTGGAATTTCTGTGCTATCTTCATTTTCTTGTTGAAATTCTAGTGCTAAAGCTAACAAAAAGATGCAATTTTGACGTAGTTTGTGAATGAAGCTGGATGCACGATCCAACCATGTGTTATTGTAAATATTTAAGAGAAAGAAGGTCTCAATTATAAGAAAAATGATTATAATTCCTGTCAAAAATATCATCAAATCTTACTATGACCACTCAATTCAAGTTATACAATTAGCATCCTTTTCCCATTTAGTGAATTTATTAGCATTTGTTCATCACCTTCAATATAGTCTGCACTAATTTAGCTGTTAGGTTGCACTAATTGAACCAGGCTTCCTCTGATTATTCCTTCTTTCCAGTAAAATGCAATAGCACCACTACGCATTTTCATGTTTCTTGGTAATTGTTTTTTACTATGAAATTATACCTAATTGTTTTTTCTTAATGCTTTAGATAGTTTAGGGAAGCAAAATTTTCGAAAAAAATATGATGAATAAGGAGTTGTTGAGGCGTTTGGAAGTAGGTACTGATGAGGTTTTTGGGGGAATTTTGGTTTAGGGTAGGTTTATAAGATGGGTGTTGTTGATACATGAAAATTTAACTATAAGATGGGGGAATTTTGGAAGTAGGTACTGAAAATTTAGGGTAGGTTTATAAGATGGGTGTTTGTCACAAACTTGTAAGGTAATAAGATGGGTGTTTGTCACAAACTTGTAAGATGGGTAGGTCTATACCATATGGATGGTGGCTGTTCAAGTTTATCTCTGTTCTTGGCCAATTATTCTTTCTTAAGTTATTCTCTGAATTTTTTTAATTGTAGTGTTAAATATCCAATTGCCAATAAAGATGATGGATTTACTGGATGATATGTTTATGTTTCTGTGTAGAAGTTCACACGACTTTATGTTAAATTCTTCACCTATATCTATATGCGATGTTCTATTAAAGTCCAAAAGGATTAATGTAAATTCTTCAACCATAAGCACCCATTCTCGTGCACGTGAATATCCATATTTACGCGTAAATACCCGTATAGAAGAGAAAAGCAACTGACACACGTGGGGCCATTTGGAATCTGGCCAGCAACATTTGTACCGCCTGCAGCGTAATTAATGGCTGGCAAGTTGGTCAAACTCAGAATTAAATGGCCCGTTTGAAAATTGTGGAAATTAAAGTGGGTCCCTCAGAATATGTATTTGTTGACTACTCCAAGGTTGTGCACCAGTTTCATACCCTTTGCAAGGGAAAATTATAGAAAACGGTTTTCTAGTATGGTACGAGAGTTGCGATCCCACAAAAAAAAAGAGGAAAAAAGAAATGGTCAATAAAAACAGAGTCCACACGAATTTTTTATTGTATGTCATATGTT
This sequence comes from Jasminum sambac, assembly GCA_018223645.1. Taxonomy (NCBI): domain Eukaryota; kingdom Viridiplantae; phylum Streptophyta; class Magnoliopsida; order Lamiales; family Oleaceae; genus Jasminum; species Jasminum sambac. Next base: position 7,572,374 of record CP073645.1, on the reverse strand, counting down.
GTTTACTGTGCGTGTATAACCTCGTAGATGTTTTCGACAATGATAATGGAAATGTATTAACGTTTGAACAAAATAAAATTTTCATTTTCTGATCATTGAACTCCTATTGTAGATTACCCGCAAAAGTTATTTCATACTATCAAATTAACATGGTAACAAAAAGGAAAAAGGTTTTTTATTTAATATTTTTAAATGAATACACATAATTTTTTTACAAAACAAAAAATCACTGCCATGTATACACTGTACCAAGTTGATATTCAAAATTCTATTAATTATATATATTTCAAAAAATTAAAATGTATATAAAAAAGTTAATTTTTATTTTTATTAAAATAATTTAAGTACCATTGTAATTTATAACTTCGACCTTGTAATATCACATTTTCATTAATGCGTGTATATCCATTTTTAAATTATTGCCAAATTGAAATTTATATAAAGTTTAAAATAAAAATTCAAATTACAAATAAAATAAAAAATGCTACATAAAGAAAGTAAACTAATAAAATAAAGAAAATTTTTGAAATAAATGTATATTTGACCTTTTATTTTGAAAATAAAACTTTCTTTTGTAATACGGAAAAATAAAAGTGTCCCAACTTGGTACTGATAATATGACACAATACTTAGTTGCCACTTCAACTTAATTTAATATAAACATTTAAAAAAAAAAAGGAATAACTTATATAGTTTTCCTTTTATAGAAAAGTAATAACCTCCACCAACGTGGAGTTGTCCAACAAAGCTGATTCCTTTTTATATATAGTTAGATAATAATAATTAAAAACAGATAAGTGCATTTCTAATTAAATTAAAATAATGAAATCACTTGTTCAATACAAAAGTTATTCGTATTAAGTAGTTGAAATTTATTTTTTAAATAAACGGTGCCATGAATATGGAAAAAAACATAAAATCTTCCTTTTTAAAACTAAGGCCTATATAAGTTTTACATAAATTATATCATAACTGTTGTCTAATTATTTTTAAAAAATTATGGACGAATAGTGTACTTATAAATTCGCTTAATTATTTTTTCTCTAAAAAGGATAAAAATCTCGTGTCATCTACGCATCGCCAATGTGCCAAAGTGTGTACTTGGCATTTCAAGTTTTTTAATATACGTTAGACAGTGAGAGAGAGCGATATATATATATATATATATATATATATATATATATATAAGAAGCAATAAATTATTGTTAACCTGGAAATAAATACAAAATAACACATACGGAAATATTTTGAAATTAAATTAAATAAAAAATGAATTTCAATAAATACCATTTTCAATGTTTGTTTTCAAAAGCATGAAATCGGACAATAAACACTACCCAACCGCCAACCCCCAACCCACATATGAATTACCAGGCTAGCAAAAGAGAAGCCCTAATTGCTCACAGGCGAGGCACCTACGAATTACCAGCCTTATCGGGCCCTGCAATTGGGGAACACAGCGTCTGCGAAAGACGGAAAGGAGTTCCACAGATTCATCCCTATTTTGCATTTACAGCTTTCCATAATCCATGCTTGCGGATTCATATTCATCAATTGTTGCAGTGAATTCCACCTTTTTCATCGAAGACTTTGAAGTGTCTCTGGTGAGGGTCTGTTGCTATGAAAATTTGAGTTAATTCATCAAGTGCCATATTTCAAATACAAATTACCAGCCTTTTCACTCACATATCGGCAAATAAACGAGATCTCGCCAACTTTGCCTTCGATCTGTGGCCATCAACCTCAGCCCAACGCGTTTTGCTCAGGGATTCCGATTTCCAACGACACAGGCGACCTTCGATTTCGGTATAACAGTTTCTTCCCCAAATTCTCTTTTCCAATTTCGAGTTTCAATTTTTCTTCCGAAACCCCTTTCCTCTTTTTTTCAAACTTGGTCGATGGAGTTTCCCTTCCCCCCTCAACGCCGACAGTCGCCACGCGGGAAATCCAAGCAACGGCAAGTGCCAGCCGCCATCGATAAAGCACAATGGATAGGGCATTCGAAGGAGGTGTTGCTTCACTGCTGCCACGAGGAAGCAACTACCGGTGAGGGACTTATTAACGGGACTTTGACAAGGCGGGGATGGAACCGTGTGAAGGTTGCTTTCTTTAAGAATACGGCACTGAACCACGACATTTCGCAGCTGAAAAATGAGCATCGGAAGCTGAAAAAAGACTACTTCTTCATTATGGGCTTGCTCCGTCATGAAACGGGAGCTGGTCTCCACCCAATTACAGGTACACTACTGCAAGATGAAGCTTGGTGGGTGGCAAAAGATGTGGTAAGCTACCTAACTTTGAACCTTTCAATTACATAAAATCCCCATTGCGCTATGTTTTCCCCTTTTTCGGGTGTTTTCTGATTAGCCTATTGATATATGCATCAACGCTCTACCAACATATGACATCTTTAAGACTCATGCCTAGTACTTGTAATCTTATAGCGTAACATAAGGAACCAGTTTAATAGGGAGCTCGGTTGATCGAACAACTTCTCGCATAAGAATGATCTTACATGTTTGCTGTTCTGCTTGAAAAATACAGTAAAATTTTCCATTTTCATTGGAATCATACAGTAGCAGTCCAGCATGTCAAATGTGGCCTCACTGCAATTCCCTTCTTTTGTCTCGGGTTTGTAGCTACGCATCCAACTCGTCCCTTGATATCTAAACCATTGGGTAATATATGATGGTTTTGGTGGTTTCATTTGGAGGAAATTTGATTTTGAAATTTCTACTTACCATTTTTTTTTCGTGCGTTTACGTGTTTCGTAATTGTGTCATTTGTGAGCATAATATGTCAATTGTATAGCATGTAATGCTGCTATGAGTTGGTACTTTTGCGTTGAAAATGTCCACTTGTCAACCCAATGTGTAGGAACATAAAGGGAAGGTGATGGCATATCGGTTCGTGGATCTACGGCCCTATCGTGACTTAGGACCTGCCGTTTTCCAAGAAAACATGGCCACCGGTGAGTACTCCATTGCCCCTAGCAAGTACAACAACACATTTCATGCCTCAGGGAGGATCACGACGATTCTGATCCTGACAAGGCAGAAGGCAGTGGTGATAGTGGGGACGGTTGCCCAACAGAAATCCCTCCGTACATGGAACTGCCTGGTATGACTGAGAGTGGTGGTTCTTCTGAAAAGCGTAAATGGGTCGTTATGGCTACCAGCAACCTAGTAACCGGGTGCCGACGTCGATTAGCTATAATTGAGATGACTAGTGGGTCATTGCAAACCACTGGTGAAGGGAAGGCTACGCAATTGGAGGCCAATAGTGACATAATCCCCAATATTTCCCAGTGCATGAGAAAACTTAGAGACTTGGAGAAGAGCAATGTCGAACTTCACACTCATGCCGTTTTACTCATCGAGAATCCCGTAAACCGCCAGATACTGTGCGGTTTTACTTCTACAGCTGGAAGAGATTCGTGGCTCAATGCCACAAAGAAGGCCAAAATGGAGGAGACGCACAGAAGCTAGGTGAAAGAAAATGTCCCGGGCGTGCTAGCGTTATTGGTCATTGAATTAGTCCTTTCTTTGTAACTCGTAATAATTTGAGTTTGCATGTGTTGTTGTACTGTCCCGAAATGACTTGTGCGTTCCCTTTTTTGTGGTTTCCATTTCTTCCATTTTCGTTTTCCAAACCACTAACCCATGGTGTTTCAATGTAATAGATTGTATTGGTACTTCGTCATTTTCCTATTTCATATACAATCAGTTGTCGTTAATATCTACTAGCCCAAGGTGATTTCACGCAAAATTACTTTGAATACTACCGTATCGTATCACCACAATGGAAATAAAAACCAAAAAGAATGGAACATGCATTAAATTTAATTTATGTTTTATAGTAATAACTGAAGTAATTAATGCATGCAATGACAATAGCGAGTCAGTAAACTTTGGTGTGTGTGAAAATTGAAGTTGCAATTATGATTTGTGTTAATACTCCTACCATTATTGGAAAATAAATTTAAATGAATGTAATATTTTAAAGATCGGGTATCAATTCATGTGTTTACAATACTATTCACGGGTTTTCTGGAAAAAAAAATATTCCGTGATGTTTAGTTTCCACTATTTACTCAAAGGTAACATATATTGGTCATGCCCAATTAGTCAAAGATTTATAACATGCGCATTGATTCGAATCAAAATTGTTTAATATGAATTTTTTTTAACAAGACAACAATTCGAATCATAATGTTCAAACAATTATTTAAATGATTAATAGTATATATACTTCAGTATTTTTATATTATGTATGAATATTATTTTATATAAAAAAATAATGTTAATCGTCTCGTGTGTTGCACGTGGTCAAGCACTAGTGTCTAATATATTAGTAGGACACGTGCTAACTACGTATGTAGTTTAAAAAATGAGAATTAGCATTTCTATATTTGTTTCAATCTTTCACTGGCGGATATCAATTTTTTATGAATACTTTTTACTTTTTTGACGTTAGGTGTGAACTTGGTACAGTTGCAAGTACACAATTATTTTTAAGATATCTTGTCAATTGTAGTAGTTGTTGTTGTAGTTCAAATAAAGGGTTCATATATCTATCTACATATATCTAACTTCTGTTCCACAATCTCTGTGTATTTTTTTAGGAATACGACGAATACTATACACATTTACTTTACATTCTTTTTCATTTTTAAACCTAGCTAACTTCTTAGTGTGGAAAGGGTCATACCATGCGTTGATTAGGTCCAAGATTCGTTCGCATTTTTAGTACGGGGTCTTGCATGAGAAGTTTGCATAAAGGATTAGCAGTGGAATGTAGTCAACTAACAATTATGAACAAAATTTGCAAATTCCATTTTTCCCGTGTTTTATACGTACCTTTGGTTATGTTTGGTTGTGGAAAGAATCTTGCATGCTTGTTCCTAGGTATATGTTTGTAACGCTCGCTCTTAAAACATACGTATACAACCATAACGATAAGCAACGGAAGCTACACAGCGTTACAAAACCTTTAACTTGTCCGAGCTCATGAGTATTTATTTACACATTTACATCAAAACATAAACAAAATACAAGATATCATGGCCATTGGATACATTCAAAAGCGGCCTATACAGGATCAGGAGCTTCCTTTGGTTTCCCCTCCACGTCACGTCCTCGAGGATTCCCCTCCGTCCCCAAGTCCACGGTCTCGACTCTGGTCACCTATCACATCACATAACATATCGTGAGCCACGAGGGCCCAGTGGGGAGCACAATCATATGCAATGCATGACATATTCGTAATCGTGGGCCCGTTGCGAACCATATGTTTATATTGGCGCCGTAACATACATTCATACTTTAATTGGCCAGACCCCAATCCTTTGAGGGACCTCCATTTGGGCCAATTGTCTCAAACCTTTGTGAGACGAACATGATATAAACATTTGGTTGGCAACCCTATTTCTCGTTTTTCATGCATGACCATGCTTCAATGTATACACATAAATAAACACATGTAATATCATATGCATATTAACATAAAATGGGTTCATAAGCATCAAAATCCTACAAACCCCCAAATTGAGTATCTATATGCTATACCAACTTTATAGTCATATCTACTCAACCAAAGCATCAACATCATCAATCCTACCCTAACAATTATCTCTTTACCTATTTATTGCAAACCAACCAACACTAGGGCATGCTCTTACCTCAAAACACCTTAAGTGTTCTACTACCCACCTTAGAAAGATAGGACCACCAAGGAAAAACTAGGTAGAGGATGGACTTGCTTGCTTCTTCACCTTGCTCCTTAAGAACTTAATTGATCTTTAATACCAACACTTGATACAAGTATGATATGTGGATGGATTTCTAGAGATGGAGAACCTTCAAAATGTCTTAGATGTATACTTGGCTCGAAAATGAGGGTAACCATCAAGAAAAGTGACTTTTTGACCAAAAATCCATATCTGCCGACTTAAAATTACGGCCGTAAATATCTGTTCTGGTAGTAACTTCCAAAATTACTAGTAACTACCAAAATTACTAGTAACTCAATAAATTACGTCAGTAACTAGGCACACGCGACCGCGCTTCCGGTCACGCGACCAGCAGAAAATCAGTCCTTTAACCCTCATTCTTGACTTACGGCCGTAACTATAAGCCTTACGGCCGTAACGACCACATTTACGGCCGTAAATACCAACATTACAGCCGTAAATCCCAGTTTTTCTGCATTTCTCTTCCGGCTCATTCCTGGCGACCATACCTAGTTCCAACATACATTGGGCAACCCAAAACACATCCTAAACACGTCATATCCATCAACACCATCTCACGACATATTCACATCATCACGACCCATTCCCAAAAACACAAACGATAAACATACGAAATCATATAAAATCGTGACGAGATTTAGCGGGGCGTTACAATGTTTGTCAAAAGTATATTGATAGATCCGTGGAAAAATTAAAGCACATTGATGTGTCAAGGTACTACATATGAATTCCATGACCAAGCTTGGGTGGTGGCTCCATGTTCTATATAACAACCAAGATTACCCATTTCAAGTCCCTCGTACCCAAAACACTACCATGAAGCTTTTTGCCACCAAATTCTAGTTTTTGTTTCCTGGTTTTAGGCTTCGTTCAATTAGCACATTGAATGTTTATGTTTGTATGCATTTAAATTTTTTTTTTTAAGATCTATGGATCCAATTGCACCTCTTCTAAGTGAATTGTTATCGATCGATGCAAACAATCGTCAGTGGGCCGAGTTCTGTAACGTTGCAATCACTGTGATTGCCGAATTTATGAAACCATTCATCGTAAACTATGTTGTTCATGGAGAAAGATCAGGCCCTATAATGGTGCATAATGCCCTACAACGACGACTGATGTGCTACACATTATTTCGCATGGAACCTGATGTGTTCAGATTTTTTGCTCAGTGTTTAAGATCTGACTACGCCTTGGTCGAAACAGCTGAAGTCAGACATGCAGAGCAAGTGGTCATGTTCATGTTCATTGTTGCGCACTGAGCTAGCCAACGCCTCATAGCCGCTATATTCGGACTATCTGTTTGCACTGTGAATGATCATTTCCATCGTGTCTCGCGTAGCGTTATGGGCCTGGCTGACATTATCATCCGACCAGATCCGGCGTACAACGATGGTGCTGGATTCCATAAACCATTGCACCCAAACCATGCTCCTTTCCGGGTACGTCTAATTTAAATTTTTTAACTTGCCATATCTAGTATTGGTTTTCTTATTTTATATGTTTTAAATGTATTTTATTTTTTTACATATATCACAAATTTAGAGTTAAATTAAATAAAATTTTTAATTCCTTTATATTTAGTGTTGCATATTTTTAAAAAATGTGAAAAGAAAACAAAATCACAATTTAGAGTATGTATCAAATTAATTCTACAAATGAGAATTAATATTTTCTATATATTTTTTAATTTTATATTTTGTATATTTATATATATATATATATATTTTAATTAACAAAAGTTGAAGCATCAACATGGCATAACACCACATTGGTAGTGGTTATCTATTTTACAAATTTTTTTTACATTTTAAAAAACTAAATAAATATTCTCTTTTGTTATTTTTACCACGTTAAAATGTAGTTTTAAATAGTTTTCACACATAAAATACATTTAGCAGGTCAAATAATGGGTTATTAGTTTTAACAAACTATTGAGTAGCTAAATAATTAAAGTAATAATTAATATTTAGTTAATTAGAAAAGATGGAGAAAACAATAACTTCCATATCCCATTTCCTCATTTCGCAACCGACTATAAAAATGATTATTAAAATTATCATTTAATTATCTCTTCATTTTTTTAAAAATTTACAAGGATCAAAAATCAAGTTTTCAATTTTTTTATATACAGTGTTGCAAATATTAACGAAAATATGAGAAGAGATCAAAATTACAATTTACAATCCCAATGATAATTAAATTTGTATATACATTTTAATTAAAGAATGCACTATATATTGTAAGTTGTGATGACATGGCGTTGTGCTAACTTGGCACAATGCCATGTTAGTGGTATAGTTTCATAATATTGTGACATTGCTTTCTTGGGATCTAATTAATGATGTTTGAAATAGCTTTTCTTTGTTACGCAACCTACATGAATTTTATTCTATAAATAATCAGTCACCAACACATAAGATTTTTTAAAAATGCAGTTATTACATTCTAGAAAACTTTATAAGACAAAATACAATTCATAAATTTATTCATTAAATTAAACTTTTGTAACTACGAATCATAAACAATTTATTTCAAAAATAGGGGACATTTTTAAAATGTTAGGAATTATATAGAAATCTATACATAATCTATTCATATCATGGTAATTGATATCCAGCTACCCTATTATTGCATGTTATTTACACCGGACGTAGTACAAAAAATTGCATGTGGTAACGTCTACAGGCTGTTTAGGGACATAATGCATTCTATGCATTGGTTCTTTTTAGGAGGACAATTTTGACTTTTTTCACTATGTTGTGTTTACGGTTGTTATGTATGAACGATTTTTAACATAAACTTTATTTTATATGTATAGGACTGCATTGGTGCAATTAATGGGATTCATGTCAAATGCGTGCCCCCAAAGCACAATAAGAGATCGTACTATGGTCGAAAAGGCTACCCCTCACAAAATGTCCTAGCGATATGCGACTTCAACCTATGTTTCATATTCGCGTCCCCTGGTTGGGAAGGTTGCATGCATGATTCTCGTGTCCTACGAGAGTGCAAAGAAAAATATGGTGAGTATTTTCCACACCAAGCAAACGGGAAATACTACCTCGTGGATCAAGGATATCCGCACACAGAAGGTTACATGGCACCGTATCGGGGTAACGACGTCCAATATCACTTCCAGGAGTTCAACAATGCCTCATCACGACGTGTGAGAAAGGCTAGGAATCCCGAAGAAGCTTTCAACTACTTGCATTCGTCCTGTAGGAATGTCATTGAGCATACATTTGGAGTGTGGAAAGCGCGTTTTGCGATATTGCAGTCCATGCCTTCGTACCACATGAAACAGCAGGTTGAGATTGTCATGGAAACGATGGCAGTCCACAATTTCTTACTAATCAATCAATCGAATGATGCCGCATTTACCATCATGTGGGAAAATAACTATTCACCTTCTGACGTAGAGGCCGGCCCCAGTACATCGCGTACGACTCGAAGGGACGGGTGGCACTTGCGCCGCTGACGAAATATTAGCCGAGATTGTAGGCTCGAACTAGGACTAGTTTATGACATCTAGGTAAATAAAAAGGAAGATTTTATCATTTTTTTTTCCATATTCATGGCACCCGTTTATTTAAAAAAGAAATTTCAACTACTTAATACGAATAACTTTTGTATTGAACAAGTGATTTCATTATTTTAATTTAATTAGAAATGCACTTATCTATTTTTAATTATTATTATCTAACTATATATAAAAAGGAATCAGCTATGTTGGACAACTCCACGTTGGTGGAGGTTATTATTTTTCTATAAAAGGAAAATAATATAAGTTATTCCTTTTTTTTTCAAAATGTTTATATTAAATTAAACTGAAGTGGCAACTAAGTATTGTGTCATATTATCAGTGCCAAGTTGGGACGCTTTTATTTTCCTGCATTACAAAAGAAAGTTTTATTTTCAAAATAAAACGTCAAATATACATTTATTTCAAAAATTTTCTTTATTTTATTAGTTTACTTTCTTTATGTAGCATTGTTTTATTTTATTTGTAATTTGAATTTTTATTTTAAACTTTATATAAATTTCAATTTGGCAATAATTTAAAAATGGATATACATGCATTAATGAAAATGTGATATTACAAGGTCGAAGTTATAAATTACAATGGTACTTAAATTATTTTAATAAAAATAAAAATTAACTTTTTTATATACATTTTAATTTTTTGAAATATATATAATTAATAGAATTTTGAATATCAACTTGGTACAGCATATACATGGCAGTGATTTTTTGTTTTGTAAAAAAATTATGTGTATTCATTTAAAAATATTAAATAAAAAACCTTTTTCCTTTTTGTTACCATGTTAATTTGATGGTATGAAATAACTTTTGCGGGTAATCTGCAATAGGAGTTCAATGATTAGAAAATGAAAAATTTATTTTGTTCAAACGTTAATACATTTCCATTGTCATTGTCGAAAACCTCTACGAGGTTATACACGCACAGTAAACAACATATGACATACAATAAAAAAATCGTGTGGACTCTATTTTTATTGACCATTTCTTTTTTCCCTCTTTTTTTTTTTGTGGGATCGCAACTCTCGTACCATACTAGAAAATCGTTTTCTATAATTTTCCCTTGCAAAGGGTATGAAACTGGTGCACAACCTTGGAGTAGTCAATAAATACATATTCTGATGAACCCACTTTAATTTCCACAATTTTCAAACGGGCCATTTAATTCTGAGTTTGACCAACTTGTCAGCCATTAATTACGTTGCAAGCGGTACGAATGTTGCTGGCCAGATTCCAATGGTCCCACGTGTGTCAGTTGCTTTTCTCTTCTATACGGGTATTTACGCGTAAATATGGATATTCACGTGCACAAGAATGGGCGCTAACTAAAAGCGTGTTTCCAATATTTTATTGTGAAAATAGCTAGTTGTCGCCACTTGCGTGACAAGTTCTTGTTGATCTTTGCAAGCAAGCAAAGAATAAGCTTCGAGAACAAAGAATTGTTGTCGAAATTGTTGCCGCAAGAACTTGTTAGCAGCTTCTTGTCGCCGCTTGTTGCAAAGAACGAAGCCAGCGCTTTCTTTAATTACATGTGTTTGGTTATTGGTTGTCATGTTGTGGCTTTATGCATTTTCTTTCCAGCTTGTCCATTTTCTTTGATTTGGGTACATGTTTACGTTCTTTCTTTATCTTATCATTCAACAAGTTTTCAAATGCATGAATAAAGTGATTATTATTGGGTTTATGCATATTTTACCAATGGAAAATATGCACTAGGAATCATATTTGTTGTTTAGACTCAATAATATGGTTTTGTTACTATACTTTATATTCAAATCCTTCGAATAGAGAACATGGGTGGCCATAGAGGTTCTTCTATGACACCAATGCCATGGCCCGAAGCAAATGAGGCTACTTTCATTGGGATATGTCATGAATACATGAAAGCAGGAAAGCTGCAATGCACAATATTTAAGAATGATGTCATGGCCAAAATCAATGAAGAAATGATTCGCACCACAAATACAGATTATGGGGTTGACCGATTGAAGGGCAAATAGAACCGTTTGCGCAAATATTACCGCTTGTTTTTGGCAATTAAAGAGCATACAGGCGTGACATGGGATGCAAACATCGGAAAAGTAGATGCTCCAAATGACGTTTGGAAACATTTTCCATGATAAATCTTGCTAACATAATAGAACACTAGCTATTATTGTCATCTTTCTGCATATATACATCTTATTTGACATAACTTATTTTTATTATTGCAGATAAACAAAAGAGAATATGATATCATAAAAAAGCATGGATGTCCTCACTTCGAAGTATTTGGACAGCTATTTGGCGACACCACGGCCACTGGTGGACTAAGTACTGCTTCCACTCAACTTCCGCCTACGTCAGATGAAGAAAGAGACATGGAAGATAATTTTCTAACTAAGGGCAAGCATGTATGGGCCATAAGTCTTTTGGATGACAAAGAACTTGCAAAACCTATTCGCCGCCGCAAAGAACCTAAGAAGAGCAAATCAAATCAGCTCCATGCTTGTATGGCGCAGTGGTCATCTTCATTGAGTAAAAGAGAATATGAAAGTGAAATTCGCCAGCTATACTTTAAGGAGAAGCTTGCACGCCTACAGGAGAAATCATCTACTGGTGATAATGAAGCGACTAGTGAGGATCCTTATTCTCAAGCAAGATGTATGAGCATCTTGAATGACATGGAGAGTTTGGACGATGATATATATTCGAAAGCTTTAACTGCGTTTCGGAAGGATCCAGATTTTAGGATGCAGTTTGTGATAATGTCTGAAGCTAGAAGGAGGCCGGTGCTATAGCGCCTTTAGTTGTTCCATATCTTGTATCACGTTGTTCTTTTTGTGTTTGTGTGTGAAACAAGATTTACATTTCCATGTAATATTGTACTCTAAATTGTGTTGACATTTATCTTTTTTGCGTGTTGCAACATGGTATGTATTGGATTTGGGTTTTGTTATTTGGGATTACCTCTCTTTGCTTTGCTTTGCCTTGCCTATGATAATTATTGGATTTACAATTCCATATAATATTTTTGAATACAATATTTCCATATGTGCATTGACATTGTTTTCGTTTGCGCAGGGAATGGCTTGCACTAGTCATATTTTGTCCGGTGAATCAAGTGATGAGGAAGAACTTGAACTTCTGGCAAATGATCAAACCGAGGCATACGATGACAAGATGGTATGTATGATGTTAGATATTACTTGGGGGAGGAGTTTTATAAATAGGACACCGTATAGAACATCGATATTACGTGGAAAAATGTACATCAATGAAGTATTAAATGGACATCCAGATGTGTGCTACCATAATTTTCAAATGCAAAATCACGTGTTTCAGAATTTTTGTGATACTTTGAAAGAAAATGGGCTTTTAAAAGATGGAAAGAAGGTGAGTGTTGAGGAGGGGGTAGCAATGTTCTTAATGATCATAGGGTATACTACTCGATGCCCGAATTGTGGGTGATAGATTCCAACATGGAAATCACACGATTTCCATTTGGTTTAAAAGAGTATTACGCGCTGTTTGTACGTTGGGTACTAAGCTAATACGTCCGACAAACCACGGAGTTGTATATGAGCGCATTGAGCGAAAATATCCTTACTTTAAGAATTGTATTGGTGCAATTGATGGAACTCATGTGGTAGCTTGGGCACCTGCATACATACAGACTTCTTTTCGGGGAAGGAAAACAGATGTCACACAAAATGTAATGTTAGCATGCGATTTTGACATGAAGTTCACATTTGTATATGCTGGATGGGAAGGTATAGCTAATGATTCGAGAGTTTTCATTGACGCCATTACAAAAAGGGAAAATGGATTTCCAATGCCATGTGGAGGTATACAATATTTAGCTATTTTTATGTTTTGTAGCGACATATTCTCAGTATTTAGATTAAGTTATATTCAATTAGATTTGTAGATGAATGGTACATTGTTGATGCTTGCTATCCAAATATATCTGGCTTTCTTGCCCCGTATCGAGGGCGTAGATATCATCTACGTAATTATGTTGGAAGAGGAAGATTGCGAGGAAAAGAAGAGTTGTTCAATTATATACATTCTTCATGTCGTAACATAATTGAGCGTAGCATTGGAGTATTAAAAGCCGGGTTTCCTATATTAAAGTTTATCAACAACTTTCCACTTATTAGGCAAAGACACATTCCTACTGCATGTTGCACAATACATAACTTTATTCGGCAGGAGTACGCATTAGACGAGTTGTTTATGCTGTATTCTGTGGAAGAATATGATTTTTGATGATGTGCCGGAATCAAGTCAAGCTCGAGAGCCAATACAGTTCGATGCTAGTCAAACATTACAAATGGGACAAGTGCGAGATCAAATTGCTACCCAAATGTGGAATGATTACTCAAGGAGGGCTACATGACTTTATTTATCTCATTGTTGAGTTGAACTTGCATTGTTAGTATTTTATTGAACAAAATTCCTATGTATCTCGTTGACTATCTAATCATCTTTTTTTTTACGCATATAATCCTTATTTTTATATAGTCAGCTATATTTGCTCATTTATATTTCATTGCTTCAACAAAAAACAAGTTTTAACCTGTCAATGTTATAACATTCTGAAAATACGAAATTACCTCGGGAGAGGGCAGTGGACTGAGCTGAGAATTGCGCTCATGATGAGATGGTAGCAATTACTTCAACACTAAAAGTACCTTTCCAATTTATACAGTATATGACAACCTAGTAATATATATGACATGTTTTGGTGATCATTGATTTAAAAATAGTGGTGTAATGTGTAAAAGAAATGAATATCATATAACATTTTGTTATTGTTTGTATATGCATCCAGTTGAAAAATCCTTACGATAAAATATGTTGATTACTATAGTCAAATCAATTTATTATATTGTTGGTTGTCAGTAGTAGTGAAGTTCGATTAAGAGAGTTGGAAAAAAAAATTAATATTGATGGTTGAAAATAGTAATTCAAATGTTTTTGTTTTAAGTTGTAGTAATGAAGATGTAATGGTATTTAAATTTAATTCACAAATAAATTCATTATAAATAATCAAAATAGATATGTCAAAATAACAAACCAAATGCATTTTCAAGTTTTCTATTTCCAAAAATAGTTTACAGAATGATAAACTAAACGCGTTTTCAGCATTTTTGAAAACAACCAACGAAAATAGAAAACAGAAAATATTTTCGAAAATGAAAACGGAAAATGGAAATACAAACAGAACAGGCCCTTAGGGGTTGTTTGATTGGGTATAAAGTAAATATACGTGATATTTTGTGTAAAAATATGATTACGAGGTATACGGAATTACGTGCGGATAAAATTAATAGCAAGAAGAACAAAGAACAAGGCCTTAATTTCTGATCGGGGGGTTTCTCCTTTCACATCTCTGGCACTCGAACTATTCACACTTGCGCGAGAAAATGGGCGGAGGAGGAGAGCACCACCACGTAGATGGCGGGCACGGCCATGGCCCTGGCGGAGACTTTCGGGCAAAGGTTTGGAGCATGTCGGGTGGGCCCTACTGCCGGCCTAAGCACTGGAAGCGAAACACCGCTTTCGCCATGGTAGGAATTGTCCTCGTTTGCATTCCAATAGCCATGAAATCCGCCGAGCTGGAGGTATTATCTCTTTTGATATCTGAATGGTTGATTATGATCTGGAGTATTTTCTGTAGGGATCTGGTGTTAATTGACATAAATTATTTAATCTTTTCTTTAGATTTTAGGTTTAGGGTTTAGGTCTGATTCTATAACCTAGTTTTTTCAATTGTTCTGCGTTGCTGAAAGCTTAGGATACCAGTGGAAATTTCGTGTGTCATGTTTTATCTTTAGAATGAAATGAACGTCGTCGGAGGATTTGATCAATTTCTTGAATAATAGAATGGAAAATCTGGAGTTTTGTTCAGGAAGGAACAAATTTATCAGTATACGTGCGTAAGATATAATATCATACATATATGGTCTGAAAGCTTGTAAAGGTGTATCTGAGTTTTGATTATACAATATGCCTATTTGTGATCTTTGGCATGTGTTGCTTCAGAATCCTGGTTTTCCATTTTGGAAGGATTCCACGCCCTCAATTATTGTAATATAGCTGTTTTCCTCTTGGTATCGTCTGTGGCAAACCATAAGGCAAGGCTTTTGATTATGGATTTTCATTCGTTATCGGGAAAACCAAAATGAATATAAAGAATAAATGTCTGTTTTGTTGGCTATGAGAAACTCAGCCTTATTATTGTTAATAAATGATGCATGGAAGCTTTGGATTTGCTTTCAACATGATGTATCATATTACTTTCTTAGTAAAAGCTGTTCGGAAGGAGAAGGGGATCAGACAAACCCTTCCCCGAAAAATCTTTGTGGTTTACTAATGAAACAGAGGATGCAAGAATGTCTTTGCACTTTCTACTTAACAGCAAAATCTTGTAGATTAAACTGTTCCAAAGCGGTATGAAGTGACTATCTTGAAATATCAGCATTGTCAGAGGAGACAATCACACTGTACAAATACTTCCTCCAGACTTACTAATGCAGTGTGGCATGCATTTACCAACATTTCAGAGTTCATTTCCAGCCCTTCATATTTATGTGTAGAAAATAGAAATGTGATTCCTTCTAGCACGATGTTCACGAGTCTTTATTATCAAGTCACTCATATTTAGCAAGCTCTCTGTTGTGTTTTTTATCACTTGGCAAGCATCCTAATAGGGCCTAATTTGAATTTATAAACTCAGTTTTAAGTGTTTGATTGGCAGAGAGTTAGGTATCGTTAAAAGGTGGGGAAACGTTATGGTCAATGGTAAATGGTTACTCTTTGTGTTAGAAATAGCGAAAGGTTTTCAGAAATGTTTGGCTGAAAATGACTTCGGAGAAATATGATCTTTTGAAAAATCTAAACCAAACACATGCTAGGTTATTGAGATTTTTAGTGTGGTTTTTAAAAGATTATACGGTCTGAAGGATCTGAATAACTATTCCCATGCATGCTAAGGATGAATCCTTAAGAAAATGTAGATTTCTTGATAAACTAGTGGATAAGAATTTGATTTGATCTCCATCTTGTTGAACCAACTAAAAAATCTGATAGATTTTCTCACTGAACAATTTATACTTACTGTTTCTATTGACAAATTTCAGGTGATATTGTTCCCCTAAGAGTAGGTATATATACTATTGTTAGTTTGAGTTAAGCCTGGCTGCCCAAGTGCCCAACCGGTTATATTTCGTGAGTCAGATAGTTTAATGCCTTGAGCTTTGGAGTTAGCATTTCAATGTGTTCTAAGTTGTATTATTCCCACTGGAGAATAATTTCGTTCATTGTCACAATAATTGTTTTTTGTCTTGTCATGTATGATGTTATAATACTTGCTATACCATATCACACGGTCACACGACATTTCTAACATGACACTTACTTGCAGCAACGACCACATCTTCCTGTTCACCCAATTCCTTCTCAGCTGTGGTGCAAGAATTTCGGGAACAAGGACTATTGAAGACGTAGTCATAAAGCAACAAGCTGAGAATCTACCACCATTGTCTTCCGTATCAATATCATCTATATGCAATCTGTGTTTGATCAAATAAGAAACAACTTGGTTTGTTACATTTGTAGGTGTTTGAATTTACCATAGATGATGTTACATGCTCCTGGGTAATTTCGCAACTATTGGTATATCAAAATTATGAGTTTCGAAAGTCAAATCTATTTTTGTGATGTTATTACTGGATTGGACAATCTCTGTTTGCTGTTTCCAAGGCTGATAGTGAATGAAATGTTGGGTTTGAAATTCTAACATACTTCTGTCCCTAACTCCAAGAAGGGGAGCAGTGATTAGGGCGGACTTGAGAAGTGTGGTTAGGCACACATCTCAGGTTCAATTCCCCGAGGCGTCAAGTTCGCTTGTATTTCCTTCTTGGGGCCATTGGGGCGTCTAACGGTCCAAGCGTCGAGGCCTCGTGGGATTAGTGGGGGGTGGGGCCCCTGATACCCTCGGTTATCAACCAAAAAAAAAAAAGGCATCTGTCTCTATGCCCAAATGAAGTTTGGATATGTTTGATTGCAATTCCATGGAGAAGAAAACTTTTGAACTTCATAGAATCGGTTTTTTATTGTCAAAACATGAACATGTTTTGTTCATGTTTTGAAGTTAAATTCTCTCATCTTTAACTAATAATTGATGTATGTGTAAGTAATTAGTTCTTCAATTTATAATTAATTAGTTCTTCAATTTATAATTTACATTACACCATTAGAAGGCATACTCGAACCTTGTATTTTGCCGTTGCCATTTTATTTTCTGGAGACGAATATCTTCATTTACTATTAAATGGTTAAATTAACACGTATGTGGCTGTGCATTCCATTTCTAGGAGCCATTACTTTCTCCCAGACCATTCTAACAGATGAATTGCATATTGAAAATATTGTTAAAGTTTTAATGAGTAAATTACGCTAAAATCCTCGAAATTTTGAAGTCGTTCACATCTTAATCCCCAAATCCCAATTAATGTTTCGACATGATTGTGTCACCCACTTTTGCAGAACAGAATACTCCATTTAGCAAATATATGATCTCATCCATTCCTTTCTCTTTTTTTTTTTCATTATTATTAATTAACACAGAGAAAAATGTTTACCATTAACCTTATTGAGGGCTTATTCTATATGCAATATTCAATATTTATTTGAACGAAGTGTAAGATGTGTAATTAAAAATTAAGAAAAATATATTGAAAAATATAAAATAATTATATGAATTGTTAGAAATGATGAAAAAAAAAAAATTAATGAAAAATTATTACGTAGAAAACAAACCCTCAGATACTATCAAGAAAACTATTTGAAAAGCAATCGAAGAAATTAATTTTAAAAACAAAAGTCAAATAATATCGACACCACCACCATGATTATGTTGATGAAGATATTCAAAAAATTCTATACGAATCTTAACTTTAGCAACTTCATATTTAAATGCAAAATAGCAAATGTCGCAATCCAAATTTGCCGGGTGTCTTTATCACCCGTTCTTATCACCAACATTTCCTAATCATCGGAGGCAAAGTTACAACGGATGTCAAATCCTAAGGGTGATAAGATTGGTTTTTTTAATAGTTTTTTATGTATTTTTATGTAAAAAATGAGAAAATTAGTGAAATTAAATTATGGAGATTTGGATAGTATATGTAAATCTCACGAGATATATAAATGTAATTGGTTTTAAAAAAAAAGGGACAAAAATGGATTAACAAACGCTCTATACCTATGTCACCCACCTTATACAAATCTATATATCTTTATATTATAAAAACTGGAGTGCCACATTGGCAGTAGTGCCAACATGACACTCATTAATAATAAAAAAAACATAAAAATCAATTTTGTAGTTAAAAAAAAGGAAATTTTATTTTTGGAAATAAACCAATATTAATTGGTAGATATAAATAGGGAAAATTCTTTAAATATAATTATTTTTTTAATGAAACATAAATTTATCATTAAATGTGATAAATAAAATTTAATAAGACAAAAATAGTTTTCGAAAAACTTTAAATGTAATTTCATTTTTCAAATTTTTAATTAAAAACATTAAATAATAAGTATTTTATTTTCAGCATTAAAAAATGTTATAATTTTAGATAGTTTTGATTTGTAATGTCTTTGTGGATTAGTCAAATCTTGGATTATTCTTAAATAAAATAGGGCGTGCTAAAATTATAATTGAATTTGCATTGAATAATTTATTATTTTTAAATAAAGAGTAATTTATTAATCTTTATCTTTAGAATTGTTATATTATCATACCATTAATCTTTATATTATAATTTGTGAAGTACCACATAGGCAAAGATGCAAATGTGGCATGTATTAAATATTTCAAGAAAATTATAAAATTAGTTTTGGAAATAAACCAACATTAATTAGTAGTAATTAAAAATATAACTAAAAATAACCAATATCTAAAACAAACATCTAATGAGAAAAAATTTATTTTGGAAGGACTTTATATATAATTTCATTTTTTTAAAGTTATAATTCAAAATATTAAATAATAATTTTTTTATGTTTTTTTTTAATTTTATCGTGATAAAATTGTAGGTTTTGATAGTTTTGCTTGGTTACGTGAATTGGTCAATTAAAAAATACTGAGAATTTTTTAATTTTTTCTTTTTGAAAATCAAATAATGAGTGGCTAAAATTATAACTCGATTTATGTAGAATAATTTATTTATTTTTAAGTAAAATAGTAATTTATTAATCCTTATATTATTATAATTGAAGTGTCACGTTTGGTGAACACCATATTGACGGTGCCAACATGACATACTATTTCTAATTCAAAAATTAAATAATATTTTTTATTTTTAATGCTTTTGATGTGATATGCTCACTAACTGAATCTTGCATTGCCTATTTTTTACCTTTTCTAAGTATATAAAATTACAAATAAAAAGTTTTTCATTCTACAATTAACATACAGTTTATATAAATGAAAAGAAATCAAATGAATTATATAGATGAGGATAATTGTAGGTGTTACTACAAATTTAAATTACATAAAATTAAGTATAATACTTCTTATACAATAGAGCTAAAATTAAGTAGCAATTACAGCTAATCACTAAAAGAACGCATAAAATCATAAAATTTAGAGTGTGTAATGTCCATTTCAGAAGGAAAAAATGTGTTCAATATAAATTTGATATGTACTAATGAGAAAGACACATTTGGATAATCAAAGAATTTTTATATATTCATTCCCAATGGTTCATTTACAATTAATTAATCTTTACGAGCATTGCTGTGCAATGTTAGGCACGGTAATTAGAATTGAAGTTACACGTTTTCATAAACTTCTTAATTATGCGATGCACGTGAATTTTTATAATTTACAACTGTGAATTTACTCCCCAATTTTTGCATTGGCTATAATATACAATATTATAGATTTTAATATTTTTTATAATTATGTAATCTCCTATGCATAAATTACATAAATTATGTAATTCAACATTCATATTTATAATTTTATATCAATTATTTATTATACATAAATTTAATTGTTCCCGTGCATCGCACGGGCGTGATACTAGTTATATAAAGAAGAGGTGATTTGGAAGTTGCCAATTTAAAAACGGTTATTGGGACAATGAGTTAGTTGAGAATTTATGGGTCTAATTAAAATATGACACGTCATTGCTTCAAAACGCAAGTCTGAAATTTTAACTTCTTGAAGCAGTTCCAATCTTGCATTCAACCGGATTGGACGTTATCATGCATCTGAAATTAATTTATCTCCTAAATATACTTATCTTTTCAATTTAAGGTAGTGTCACAAGAAAACACATAACTAATAAATCACATACAATTGTCAACAGAATATATTATCAAGCAAAATATACAATTTGTCTAATAAGAATATCTGAAATGAATAAAAGAACCTCGAACAAAAACAATATACATATTTTAATGTTAAGAGGGAATTAATCAAAAATCATATAACTAAAATTGATTTTAACGGATATTAACTATAACAATATTATAACATTTTCTACAACTAAACATAAGAAGTTGGCATGTGATACCATTTACTTGAGGATTTGTTTTACATGAGACGGATTATCATAAAGGTAAATACAAAAATTCCTAGAAACATGGGAAGTTATCATGCCACTTCCATCAGCACATGCAGTGAAAATGGTTATGGTGATCATGCGGTTATGGTGATCATGCTTGACGTGGAATAACCTCCTAATTTTCTCCTATAAATTTAACACCTGGTCAATTTCACAACCATCCAGCAAAACATCATTAGCATTCCACAGGATAAAAATTGCTGAAGACAATGTCTCATCTATCAAATTTGATCAGCGGAATCAACCAAGGTCGATATGACTGGAAGATCAAGGCTGTTTGCATACGGAAATGGTGAGTTCCACGCTTTAACACTTTGGAATTTGTATTCGTAGATGAAGAGGTGTATAAAGAGATCAGAAAATTATGCATTCCTATTTTTTATTTTTTATTTCTTCCACTCCAGCTTCACACATTAAATATCTTGACTACAATTTCATCAATTTTCAGGGCACACGCATTCAAGGCACAGCAAAGGGGACCCATGTAATTGGAATTGCAGATAAAGTGCAAGAAAATGGCACCTACCTCATGATGAACTTTGGAGTTGTTGAAAATTACGGGATTTTTAGGTCGACTGCACATAACTATAAGCTTAATTTCGCTACCACAACACAAATTGCTAACTTGGGAGACATACAATTACCTATTTCTATTTACAATTTCAAGACTGTCGAAGAAATTCAATCAGGTTCCTACTGAGGCCCTTTGGTTGGTAAAATTCATTCAACACTTGAACAATTACATCTTTCTTTCCAAATGCAATTATTTACAATTTCAAAATTTCCTCAGACTTTTTGGGTGAAGTGGTGCATATTAAACCCAAAGTGAAAACAACAAAAAGAAGATACGACATCATCTTGCAAGATATAGAGTAAGCCCACGCAAGATTGTCTTAATTACGGACACGACCAGTCTAATAAATATATCTTACGCATTGAATTGCCTTATTTCAGAGAGAAAAAGATTGACTGCACTTTTTGGGACGATTGTTCTGAATTAGTTGAGAATTACCTACGTGCAAATCAAAACAAGCACATAGTACTACTTTTACAAATGATACGCTCGAAGAGTTTTAATGGTTTGTCGATGTCAAGTCATTATTTAATTTTCGGTTACATTTTTTGTGTATAAATGAACTAACACTAGCAATGATTTATACATCCAAGAGTTTACAGCCTATCCAACACGTACGATGCCACTAGAATCATTTTGAATGATGACATAGCAGAAGTTGTGGAATTTAAGAATAGGTGACAACTTTCTTGAGTATCACAAATGTTTTCCTTCTAAACACTCCTACTGAAAAATTCCTAACTACCCTACAGGCTTAACATCACAGAGGAATCAGAAACACATCAAATAACTATAGTCAATGACACAATTGAGACTCCTATAGAAGACGATTTGGCAAGTCCAAATACAAAGGTGGTAAAAATTTCTGAGCTTTTCCTGCTAGAAGAGGTTTGTTGGACACCATATTTTACAATTAAAAATCTACTATCCCTACCATTGCTGTGCATTATATATCTTAGCAAATTTCTCTTTTACTTAGAACAAGGACGTTTGGATTACTGGACATATTACAGTGATACTATCTGGTAGAGACTGGTCTTACTTGGCATGTCGCACATGCGCTAAAAAACTCAAAATGATTGACAACAAACACTGGTGTGAGAAAGATCTCAAGTATGAAAAATCACCACTAGCTCGGTTTAGAATCAGGGTCACCGTTGCCGATGGAAGCATGAGTGCTTCACTCATATTGTGGGACAAGGAAGTTCGAGAGCTAACTAAAACAACAGCCGTCACATTGAGAAAGAGAGTAGGAATAGTAAGATCTCTTTTCTTTACATAACATAATGGCATATCATGTTTTTCAATATTTGCACCAATAAATCATGACCTTGATTTTAATTACAGGACGATGATGATTCCAATGAGTCTAATAAGAGAAAGTCTTCTGACATGTTATCATCTTGCCCAATAGAAATTTTGAATTTGGTAGGAAGAGTAGGTATTTATAAGTTGAAGATAAGTCAACAAAACATTTCAGGGGCAGACAAATTCTACTATGTGGGAAGAATGTCAGAAGACAAATCTCTAATTAGCAAATACCAAGTTGCTGACCATCCTATGAATCCTGCGAGTAATCTTCAAGGGAAATTGAATAAGGAGTTCATACTTAAATTTTATAGTGACTCCATGTTTACATATGGTTTATAGGAAATTATTGATTTGGAGGCACTAACAACTCCAATAGATGAGTCAGTTAACGATGGAGAAAGTACTATAAAAATGACCTCAAGTTGCAAGGTGGGGGACAAAGACATTGCTTCATCCGGACAGTCATCAACAAATAAGCTGAAGAAAGTGAAGGTCGAAAAGGAGTGATGTTTGAAGCTCAGTTAACTTGATTATTAGGATTTTATTTCCAATGTTTTTTTAAGGACAAATTATGTTCATATTTCAGCATCCCAGTACAGTAAATTAGGATCTTATTTAGGATCTTATTTTCTATGTTAGTTTCATTTGAACAACTCACTTTATTCTATGTCCTGAGTTTCATCTATTGTCAGTTTGAATGAAAACTTTATAATTTCACTAATGTAGTTCACTATATCCATGGTCATTGTGTTGAGTATCCTAACAATTCGGAATCATATACATAATTGAAGTAGCCAATAAGAAGCCATACATATAACACTTCACGTTGAGAATCATAAGACATCAAGAAAATGGATTTTCTACTAAAAATTTCGTATACAGCACACCTTTACTATCTACCTCTAGCATATTCATTCAAAATTTTCAGATCATCCAAACTTTCCAAATTTATTACAATTTTCATAATTTTTCCTATTTATTTCAATTGTACACAAAAATTTTTTATATCAATATTAAGGTAGCTTTACTCTAAACGTTCAAGCATACAACTCAATAATAAATTGGTAAAGCAATTATTTGTTTTCTTAATCTACTCAGATTCCACTGCTGTCATGGAGCACTGTATATAGATATATTGTACGGAAAAAGTAGTTTACGTTCACTGAAGCAACAAGCATCCACCATCAATATTGAAAAATTAAAACATGCATACACACCAAAGCAGTTAGAATAGTCAATAGCTCCATACTAGCACATCATAACACTAACCACTATGGCAGAAAACTGTAAATGTAACTGCATCTCTAATTACTCAACTAGCATTCAATCAAAAATCATCAGAACAAATAAACAAATATAGCGACATCTCACACAAAGGCATCACCAATTAAACAAAGTCATTGAGTCATGGATAAAGATACTTCAAGAACAAGAAAACGCACATCCTTATAACCTCTAAAAGATTCAGGTTCGTCTACCTTTAACCAATCTATTTTGATTACTACATTCCAAGTTCTTTGAAATTTTTAATAATTTGCAGAGTTGAATGTACTTTTACAAAACACAGGAGAACAAGTCTCAATGATGCATAGTGAATTCAAAGAGGGCACTTCTTCAAGATTAAGCAGAATTTCAGAAGGTACATCAATTGAATAGGAGTTATTCTATGTTCAACTAATTAATGTTCCAAGCACGTTCAATCAATAGAAGATTTGCATTTACATTCCAATTAAATTCCTAAATAAGCCGGAAGGTCAATATTTAGGATTCCATTACAATGGACATAGGCACACATTTACGAAAGGGGCGACGGAGAAGGCTAAATTCACAAATACATAGTCAATTTGAAAAAGTTCCTTCAAATTTGGGTACAACTAATTTAGCAGAGGCAAACTCAGGTGAAAATGGATCAAACTCACGATCTTCAAAGTATTTTTATATCCTTCAGTTATTATAATTATCATCTATGTTAAATGTTACAACTTACTATTTTTTTCATGTTATTAATGATGCAGCATATTCAAGAAGGGAAGTACATAATATTGACTGTATCTCAAGTACACTTTATGAAACAGCAATTACTGGAACATCTTCTAATAGAGGAAGGTGATTCGAAGACAATGATTAGATTTCCTTAGTAATTTTATAGTCAATTATTAGTGATTTAGTAATATTTTATTGCAATTGTTATTGATATATCATGTTTTGTTGCGTTCAGTATGTTAGGAGTTTCTTAATAAATGTCTTATGTTTAGGGATAATATTAGTATGTCATTGGTCAATTGTTAGGAATATTTAACTACTATGTTGTATGTGTTCATGTCAGTCCAAGTTCATGTCAATATATGTTTTCTAATTGTGTTTTTCCATGTCGTACGTATCCCTTATGGATGGAATATAGCTTCAAATGATTTCTTATGAATTGCAATTCTATTCTCTTGACTTTGGCAGAATATTGCAACTTGGTAGTAGATATCTATGCATTCTATAGACTTCTCTTGTGTAGTGAGGAAATAGAAATAAAATACTTTTGATAAGAATAATACTACATTTAGAATTCATATCAGCTCACCATTGAAAATGAACAAGATGACATTTTAGGAAAACGAGTCTAATTGATGTAAATCTCATACCACAAAATGATTTATGGAGATAAGAGTTTTAGCAAATAGCAATAGTGATGCCCTTGTGCATTATTGATCATTAAAATGAAAGCAAAGTGCAAGTATTATCATTAGGAGTGGGCAAATGAACCGCAACCCGACGACTCGACCCGACCCAAACCTACCCGAGTCGGTTCGGGTCGGTTTGAACAGTGATTCGGGTCGGTTTTCGGGTTGGACAAACCCAACCCGAAAACCGAACGGGTTGCAAAAAAAAAAATTTAAATTTTACGCAAAAGACCGACCGACTCTGGGTCAGTCGATTCGAACCGAACGAACCTCGGTTCGGTTTGCGGTTTTCGATTTTCAAAAATGTAAACCGATTCAAATCGGGTCGGTTTCGGGTCGGGCCCAAACCCGACCCGACCGACCCGATTCCCACCCCTAATTATCATCAAAATGCAACCTCAAAATTGTGCACACCCAACTTCAGTTCAATGGCATGCAATATTAATTTGATACAGAGCTCTCTGGTATGCTAATTTGTTTCAATAGAAATATATTTGTAAAGATATTTCTAGCATGAGACCCACAACCGTTGGAAAAGAATTAGTGATCTATCTAAATCCTAACTTTCATGCATTATTGAAATAAAAAAGGATTTCACTCATTCTCTTAAGTTTCTGAAATTCCATGAATTAGCTCCCCTGAAGTAAAACTCATATTTCATTTCCTTTGTATCAGTCAAGCACAAACAAAAGCTTTTTTTAGATTAATTTCCATCCATTTTGTGCAAAAAGAAAATCTATATCGATGTGCAGTTCATTTCCAAAACCATCGATGGTGCCGTAATTACGGCACCATTGATGTCATTTTGGGGGTCGATTCGACCCCCGTTTTGAAATCCGGGATCAGATCTAGAATCAGCACGGCGAGAGGGAGTTCCAAAAATTTTTCGAATTTTTTCCGGCGACTCCGTTAGCCGCCGTGACCGCCGGTCAAAGTTTTGACACTATTGAAAAATTCTTGGATGGTCAAAGTTTTGACACTATTTTTGCCCAAAAATAGTGTCAAAACTTTAGCGAAAGTCGAAAAATTCGAAAAATTCTTGGAACTCGATAGATCTTTGATAAAATTCATCGACAAAATGACATCGATGGTGTCGTAATTACGACACCATCGATGGTTTTGGAAAGGAAATGTATCGATGTGAATCGCGTGTTAAATAATTTTTTCATTCCCTATGCCACAAATTCTATCTTTACGGTTTCTAAAGTCGCGCCGGTGAAAACTAGTGGGAACAAAAAAGTGGCTATACACTAGGATACTGCTAGCGCCTCATTTTATTTTTATTAGTTAATTTGTTAATAAGGCAAAGGTCCAGAATCATCAAATTGAAATAAAAAAGACTATCGATGTAAAGTTTCATTCAGGCTTTAATGTTTCACAATCAATGCTACATAAATAAATTTTAATTAGTGTTTTAAAAAATATAAAATGTGATATTTTCTTATCTTATACACAAGTCTTGATTCCAAAAATAAATAAATAAATATATTTTATACACAAGTCGGTTAAATTATCCAGATAAATAAATGTCACCATAGAGGTTGTTTCCGGAATCATTGAGCGATTTTTAATTAAGAAACGGTTGGGCCATTTTGAGGGCATGTTCGACATCCGTTTTGAAATCCGGGACCAAATCTAAAATGCGATGGGAAGTTTCAAAAATTTTTCGAATTATGGCCGCCGTGACCATTCGTCAAAATATTACCAAAACTTTAACTGGTGGTCACGGTGTCGCCGGGAAAAATTCAAAAAAATCCTGGAATTTTCCCTTGTCCTACTGATTCTAAATTTAATCCCAAATTTCAAAATGGAGGTCGAACGAATCCTTAAAATGACCTGAGCATTCTTTAATTAAAAATCACTTTTTGAAAGGAACTGATGTCACCATATTTCCAGAAATTGAGGGTAAAAGTGCAAGCGACTTTAAAAGTCGGGGACGCCTGCTGTAAAGTATCCAAGCAACTCGAAGGTTTTCAGATCAACAAGACGACTTCTGGTGACCAAGGTAGGTCCAACCGGAGGCGAAACCGACAAGCCTTGTAACCACCGCGCTAATCGGCTACCGGAGATTAATCTGCGGCGGAGCTAATTTGATCAAACCAAGCTTCTCGAGAGAGACAGAGAGAGCCAGGGAGAAAATGGTGATGTCACCGGTGGTAAATACATACCCTCTGTCGAGTTATACCTTTGGTACCAAAGAGCCAAAGATGGAGAAAGATACCTCAGTTGCTGATCGCCTTGCTCGTATGAAAGTCAAGTGCGTTCTTTTTTCCAATTTTTTCAATATTTATTTGTTTCGTTCAATTTATAGTAAAACCCTAGATCGAGCTGAAGTAAATGAGTCGAGGTTTTATGCTCCAGTTTTGGAGTTTTGTATTTAATGGATTCATGGATTTCAAATTGGTGCAGTTACATGAAGGAGGGCATGAGGACTAGCGTTGAAGGGATTTTATTGGTATGTTTCTAAATTCAGCACATGTAGTGTTCCTTTTCTTTTTTCCTTGTGAAATATTTTGAGTTTTTGACGCAATGCTTGCAATCGCTGTAGTTGAATTTCCTTTTTTGAGTAGTGAGTTATTTTGTCAAGATTATTTGACATGTAGAAGGTTATGTAAGCGATGACAAGTTAATATAGTTATATAGACATTTTCACAAGATAGTAATGTGCCTTCAAAACCTTCCATTGGTTTGATGGGCTGAGTGGACTAGATTAAAGATTGTTATGAGTGGACTAGATTAAAGATTGTTATGACAGATAGTCTAACGTTGGATCATATTCAGTCTGATAATAGTTCCCTAAGTCATCTGAAGGAACCTTATATTTCTATGCTGAGTTGTGGATGAAGTACTCTTTCCTTGTATAAAATCAGGACAAGTAAAATCAAACTTTATCACTCAGCTAAATGCCGTTGCAAACATTCTGAATTTTCCAATTGATCAGTCATTGCGGTTTTATGTTCATCTGCTGTGGCAAGCTGATCTGAAATGTTAGTTTAACAGCTTAGCCTTTCTGATGGTAAGAATGAGAAGTATGTGAAATGTTTTGATTCTGGTACAAGGATTGACTACTGAACGTAAAGTATTACGTTGATGTTTTGAATTTGAATTGCGTTCCAAAATATATGAGATCTTCCATGATGGAACTCAAAAATGGTGCACATGACATAAAGCTACTAGATGTCCTCCAGTTGTGTTTTTTTAATTCTCTGTGTTGTGCTTTGAGTTCCCCTTTTTTGGAAGTTTGTTGTTTTTTAACTTCGCGAATAAATGGGGCCCATTTTCCTTTTTTTTAGCTGCATTCATTTCCTCCATTACTAGGCCCACGAAGGCATAAAATTTTATGGCTTGGATGCTACCTTTATTATCAGACAAAAGGGTGGAAACTATGTCTTTGGTTTGGAGATTGCATTTTACGAATAGGCTTAATTGCGAATCATGGTTAAGTTGATCAAGTTCATTTCATTTTTCTACTTAGTAGCAGTTATGCGAAACAGCAATTTCTCAACTTATCTGTGTTATTGGTTTTTGATAACCAAGTTGATGTGTCAGCTACCCTTCAAAAATTCAGGAATGAAGTAAAATTTAACTTTATTAATGAACTTTGTCGCGAAGACATGGGTCTTTTGCTTGGCTGGTCATTTTCTGTTGTTATGTTCCCCTGCGGTGGCATTGAGATCCCAAACTTTTGTGCATCAGCTTGGTTTTTCTGAATATTAAGAGTGGGTACAATGTTTAGATGTCTTGCTTATTACAAGTGCATTGACTGCATAACTTGATCGTTCGTATTGTGGGCTGTTTCTTTTTGTTCTACCTCTTTTTCCCCCTCTGAAGTTTAGTATTGTTTATTTCACAAACAAGAATGGTTGTGGAAATCGTTGTTCTCTTTTCTCATTTACTGCATTCAACTCCTCTATTACAATTACGAGGGAAGGAACACAATAACAAATTTGGCTTGCACGTCGCATTTATTAGAAACATAAACAGAAACATGACAGTAATTTTTGTTTGGAGATGCATATTTTATCAATAATCTTAAATGGCTAATCATGATTAAGTTCATCTCATTTTCATCCTTGAGGAACTAGTAGGAAGTAGGAATTATGCAAAATAATATTTTCTCAACTCTGCTATGAGCCTTTATGCTTGGCTATTCAGTGTGAACGAATCCTTTTTCAAAATAAAAATATGTTCAAATCATTGTTACTGATTAAACTAATCATAATTTCATTAAACAATATAATAAGTTCTGTTTCTGTCTCTTGTTCACAATTCAAAACTACCCTGGAGACTCAGTATTTAAAAATACCATTTCTGTTTTATATATTTCTCACTCTTTCCCTCTATTTTCAGCATGAATAACCCAATAACTCAATGTTAAAAATAATCTTTCCATCTCTAGTAGTTGCTGATTAATTTCTGAACAGGTACAAGAACACAATCATCCCCATATACTACTTCTGCAAATTGGAAATACATTCTGTAAACTCCCAGGTGGCCGGCTGAAGCCAGGAGAGAATGGTAAAATGTTCTATTGCTACTTGTAGACATCTTAGTTGCTCCTTTATGTTGTCTAGTTGATTGTCAAAGACTCCCATCACCTCAATCACCCATTCGAGTGCTCTGGTGGCGAGGGGAAAAGAAAAGCAAAAGGAAAAATGTGGCAGGCCCTTTACTTTAATTGGAATCTTGCTTATTTTTAGTACTTGGTACTTAATTTTCATTTTCTTAACATATTTTTCCAGAGGTTGAGGGGTTGAAGAGGAAACTTTCTAGCAAACTTGCTGCTAATTCACCTTCTCTTCAACCAGATTGGCAGGTAATGTTTAATGTAAGTATTGTTTGTGGCATTATAATTTGCTGCTCCGTGAATCTATTAGGAAAGGAACTTAAGATATAGATACATGATTACACACACTCGAGTTCTATCTCAGATCTTGATCTACTCGGAAAACCTTAAATTCAAGGTTGTATACTATTTTTAGTCACACTATCTTCTGGAAGCAAGGATAATTATGATCTTTGTTAGATTTCTTGTGAATTTCACGCTAGTTTTTGGTGATTACTTTCTTTTCTTTTCATATGCTTAATTCTTGTACGGGCGACTTTTGTTGCAGATAGGTGAGTGCGTGGCTATCTGGTGGAGACCGAATTTTGAAACCATAATGTACCCTTATTGCCCTCCACATATTACGAAACCTAAGGTAGGACTAATTAAAACATAATATAATCGCACAAGTACTTCGTAACAATATTTTTGGCATTAATTAATGCTTTCTATTCATTTTGGTGATGCAGGAGTGCAAGAAGCTTTTCATGGTTCACCTCTCTGAAAGAGAGTACTTTGCTGTGCCCAAAAACTTAAAACTTCTTGCTGTTCCATTATTTGAACTCTATGACAATGTTCAGGTAGGACACAATCAGCAGTTCACTGAGAGATTTGAATTGAGGATATATTATGAGCAAACTAATATACCTCCCAATAATTCCATTATTTGCTCATATTTATCGCCTTAACTATGATCTTTCTAACATAACATAATCCTCCCTTTTGAATGACCCGGTTTCTACCACCATCCCCATGAAGAAACCAATAATGATAACAATAACACAGAAGGCCCTGTTTTCTTTGTTAGCATTTTGTGGTGAAGGTTGACAGGTAATTTATATGATTCTCACAAAGTTTTCATTCCCAAATGCAGAGATATGGACCTGTTATATCCACCATCCCACAGCAGCTATCCAGGTTTCAGTTCAACATGATCCACTCATGAATCGGCATGGCCCTCGAAGAGTTCGTGCAAGGATAAGGTGTTGCTGGAGAACTAGAATTGAGTAATACGCAGGTCCAGTGTTTTGCAGATGACTTGGCAAATACTGCATATTACACATGCTTCCTACAATAGATAATTTAAGTGCTGCTTACTTTAATATTATTTGACTTACAGTATTCCTTTCTGCCTTGGGTCATTACTGTAACCGTTGTAGCTGTAGCGGTAGCTTATCATTGTTTGTCCCTTTTGCGTACATTGTTTTGTGGAAACCATTTCTGTTTTACTATTTGTGGGCTGCTTCTGATGTCATATTTGGGAACATGATCTAATGTAGCCCTTTAACTGTGTGAGATATGTATGCATTGTAAGAGGAGTTGTTACGTATTGAGGCATGTTCACATTTGTTATTATAATTCACTGTAACTTGTATTGAGGAAGGATTTCATTTTGCAATAATACAAGCAGCTTTGTTACTGTTACATTGATTTTAAGTGTATCAATAACTTGGACGATTTTTCACACACTTCTGTCTCAAGTTTATTAGTAGAAGGCTTGGTTTAACGACTGCCAGAGAACACAGACCAGATCTGTCAGGGAAGAAACTTATAGTTGAGTTATGGTGTGTTTGGGTGATCTTGTGTTTTTCAGGAAAACTCAAATTTTAAGTTTGATCTTGGTAACAATGAGCAGTGTTGAGGGATGTGCGAAGGTTGATGTTTGACTTTGACTATGATTGAGCGTCAATTATTTTCTAAGTAGAAAAATGTTTAGATGAACACCGTTACTTGCGCTCTCATATTTGCAACTGTTATTACATAGAAGCTCAAGTAGGATACGGGAATTTACATTCAAGCCTCTGAATACCCTCAATTTGGCATGCTTAAAGTGGATAGTTTATAAGTAGACATCTTTATGGAAGAAGCTGGTCAATAGAAGTAGAGTAGTAACTGCAAGTACTATCCCCATTGGTGTCCATTTCAGAGCAATAACCTGTATCAAATTATATTTATTTTTAAAAAAATGGAGAAAGGAAGATATAGTAGTTTTTGCTGCATTCTTTAAACCACAAGAATTCTCGAACTCATACATACCTCAAGACTTTTGGAACCCCAGATTGGAGAGGCATTTAGATGTGCAGTGCTTATCCTCTCCAACACGTCTGATAATATATTTTTGTGAGCAAACAACGTTGATAAGTAGTCTCCATTATCATCACACGATGATATCATCAAGAATGATCAAGAACACCCAGGTGTTCTATAGTTACGGAACTCCCAAGGTGTTTTACGGGTCCATATGACCTCCGTTTTGAAATCCGAAGCTAGATTCAGATTCAGTATGGTGGCGCGGAGCTCCAGCAATTCGGAAAATTTTCCGACGACACTCATGGCGGCTGTCGTGGCCAGTCAAATTTTTTTGCCATAATTTTGGCCGGATTTCAAAACGGAGGTCATATGAACCTGCAAAATACCTCGGGAGTTCCGTAACTACGGAACAAGTTATGGAACTCCCGGGAGCAATATATCATTGCTGATGATATCATATCAAGGTAGATTGGAAATTGTCCAAAATTAGTGCTGATTTTGTAAACCAACGTATGTGGTTCCTTGGTTTCTTGGTTTCTTGTTAGAACCACATGTGCTGGTTTTATTATACAAAACTAGCATTGGTTTTGGAAAAAACCTGTAAGGTAGATGGTAACTGGACAGCCTTACCTGATCTTCGTGGTCGTTTTACTATCTGTGAGAAGTTCTCACACGGGACATTGTCAGTTTCTTGGGAACACTCTGCATCCAGCTTTGATATGTTTGCCTGTGTCCTTGTATCTTCATATTTTCTTTGAACATTTCCTATGATACCACCTGGTGGCGCAAATCAGAAACATCCCAAGTCATTGAAACTGTAAATTCTTTTAGCAAAAAGTTCGAATATTTGGTATGTTAGACTCCACAGGATCGAATTATGATCTGACATAAAATTTGCAAACTTTTTAATTATAGAGGTGGGAAATTACTGAATTTGATGAAGCTATACGGCTTTATAATTTTGTCAATGAGTCTCAAGTTAAACTTGTCAAATTCCTTGTGCAAATCTTGTAGGTAATGGAAAGCCAGCTTTCTTGCACTACACCATAACATGCAATTCGTCACGCCTAGGATCCCAAGGGGGTCACGGTTTAAAACCGTGACCCCTAGGCGGGTGGTCACGGTTAAAACCGTGACCATCAAATTTTTTTAAAAAAAAAAAATTAAGATAGTCACGGTTTAAACCGTGACCATCCCAGCAAGTCCGGTTTTGAACAAGTGACCCCAATTGAATATTTAAAAAATAATAATAAAAATTGACCAATGGTCACGGTTCAAAACCGTGACCACCGTACAGTGATGGGGTCACGGTTTTGAACCGTGACCGTTAAATGAAAAAAAAAAAATAAAACCAAGACATAGCCTTCTTCTTGAGCGGGCTTTGGGCTCCATTCTTCACCCCCAAACTCACGAAACCCTAACAAAAAAAAACCCCATTTCAAAATCCATCCACTCATTTCCACCAAAAAACTTCTCTCTTAAAGTGTAGTGTAACTATTGAATTAAAGCTCCACAAGAAGGTATTATTATTGTTCCAAGTATATTAAATGGCGATTGGCACCTAAAGGCCGTCTTTTCCGCCCCAAAACTCGTGTTCTCGGTGGTTTGGAAGCTAGAGTTGTCTTATCCGACAATAGGTTGCTTGATTAGAACACCACTTGGTAATTTTAATTTTTCGACTTTATTTTCGTTTTTTTTGCATCATTTTTTCGTTTTTTTTCAGCTTTTTAAGTATTTTTTCATCATTTTTTTATGTGCATCAAAGATATATAAATGTTTGTGTGGATTTTTTCAAATTCTTTTTCATTTTTTTGATTTATTTTTTTCATAATTACCATCTCTTCACTTGAAATTTTAGGATTTCTTAGAATGAGCTTGGTATTTTAAGTGAATTTGGTACTCAATATATAAATTACCACGATTAATCAAGATATTTAGTTGATAGATAATTGAGGCATATATTTGGAATGTGACTTTGCCACTATTTTCATTTTTTAGTGAAAATTATTAGCGAATTAGAAATGATATATTTACCACTATTGTCAATGTAACGAAGCGTCAAGTTGGATCCAAATGTTAACTCCATATAAACCGACCAACCGTCACTAACACCATAGAGAATCACAAAGTAACAAGAAACCAAGATAACAACCATAATAGTTGAACTGTATTCTTTATTTATTTAGCTTTGGAAACTTTGCATGATTTGAACCGTATACTTAATGAATTCATGATGCATTATTAACCGACAATGCGGGTTAGTAGTTGATTTGTTATATTAAAATTTATATATGACCCAATATCTTTGAAGATGCAAATCAATTCCCACCCACTCATCAAGCATTACGTAATCGTTAAGAACGCTATAAGATGTCAAATTATAAAATAATAGTCTCTGTATCCCCATTGGTGCATTCATACTTGTTAAATCTAAATGATGTTCTACAAAGTATTCTTTAATTTCCACAAATGTTTAGTTATGATAATCAATTTACAATTAATATGTTTGCTTCACTAATGATCCCATATTTATATGTGGTAGATAATTGATAAATTCAAATACGATGGTGGGGGCAGCAATTAAAAAAGAAAGATATACGATTTTGGAAATAATTGAACAATTTGTCCTATTGTCTCCACCTATTAGTAGGAGGGAACTATACCATGAGTATATGCTTCGAATAGGTTGTTCTATCTCATTAAACTTTGTTTTGTAACATCAAGCAGTTTACTTTACATGGCCTTAGTGCTACTATTTGGAATGGGTAAGGCATTTCAACAAACTCTAAAATTGAAATCTTCGAAAATTAAAGAGTCAAATCATAAATTCGACTCCAATAGATTCTTTAACTTAATATTTTAATTTAGAAGAGATGAATTGGTTTCTTTAATTTGGAAAGCCAAATTTACTCTATAATCTGACTATTCTAACTTCAATCCTCATTCTTGGACTATGCAAATTATGTTTGAGTTCATTGGGTATTCACATTTGAAAACATTGATATTAAATAGAAATGAGACAAAACATTAATATCTATTTGAAAAAAAAAAACAAAATAAAGAGTCGAGATTAGATATTTTGTTGGAATGAATAAAAAAATTTCACTTTTTAAATTTAAGAATACACTTTATTTTACAAAATATCTTTCTTTAAAAGTAAAGAGAGTCTCTGGAGATGCTCTAAGTTGTTATTCTTGCCCTTCATGCTTCTTGGGATGAGGAATCAACTTTTTATAAACGTGTTAGTTATATTGCAAAAAGTTTTTAGTATTCAATTTTTAATCATAAGTATTGAGACCGCAGAATAATATATATCTTTTATATTGTTTGCTTATCGCATAAGTGGCGGATTTCGAGGGGTTGGGGGTCATGTACCTCAACCCCCATGAGAAATATTTTTTTAATTTTAAAAATTCAAAGTATATAAAAAGATTTTTAATAATTTTTCAAAAGATTAGGAAGGTGTGGTCTAATTTGATAAGTTTTCTCATTATCTCGATCTAAATTGTATTTTAATTTGATGAATTGGAATTGTCTATATTTGATAAATACATTGTAATAACAAAGATTCAACTATGGTGTGGTAGTGACGAGATGCTAAATTTTATTATTATTATATTTTTCTAGGATAATTAATTTAGCAGAATATGTACTTGAAAATCAAAATATATATATATATATATATATATGAAAAAATATATTATTGTGTTTTCCTTGCAATATTAAGTAGTTTTGTTATGGTTATATGAGAAAACAATCCTTTAAAAATAATAAATAAATAATCAAACAATGCCATATCTAAACTTGAATACCATATTGGACAAATAGTCTTAAATTTCAAAATGTTTGCTTTTATATAAGAAATTATATATCGGAAGAAATTTCTTTGGAAGTTATAAAAGAAATGAGAAGTTATAAAAAGTGGATGCTCATACTTTTTCCCATAGTTATATTGCAATGAATCTTACATTACATATACAGATGTTTGTCTCATTGGTTGACTATCATGTGAGCTTAACAATAAATTTTTCTTATTCTTGTTAACAATGATGATTTTTCCCCAATTTGTTTAGGTTTTTGAAGATTCACGGTGTCACATTCGAAAATCACTATCTTTCACGAATTATTTAACCTAATTTGTCACGATAATGTAAGTCTTCATTGTTTCCTTTATCTCTATCTCCGCTAATGAGCTATTCATCTCTATTTGACAGATTAATCTAAGTGGTCATAAACCATTTACTTTGTATGTTATTCGTTTTTCGTTTATTTTGCTTAATCTTTATATTATTTACATGCCACTAGAATCATCATTGAGCTTAGCGTACCCGTTTGAAGATTAGTTTATAATTTACAAACTTCCATATAATTGGATAGTTTGAAATTTATAAAATAATCTTTGAATTGTCCCATTTTTGGACAATTTGTCATTGATTTGTGAATAATGCTATATGCTATCAAAATATATTATATAGTCAGTCATAATCTCGTGTGTAACGGTTTGATAGTGTCTCCTTGTTATTCTCCGGGTGTACACTACGGGTGATGTAGATCGTACATTGTGGAGAATACGGGGAGATGCTGTCGAAATTTACACATGATATTATAGATGGCTCACAATACCATTAGCTGCATTTTTGTGACATCCTATACATGTACAATAGAAACACAACAATACATCATATCGGCTAATTGTACTTGTATTGACTTATATATTAAATTAGTTTCATGTGAGTAATCCTTATTTTTGTATTGGCTGCAGATAATGGCCAGTCCATCGACACCTGCTATGCATAAAAAGGAGATTGGGTTTGACATGTTGGGAAATCCTGTTGGTAATAAGAAGTTGCTAGTGGCACGTATTCGGGCACTGTTGAGTATTTTGTTTGATACTTAGTAATATTCGTTATGGTTCATAGTAAGGTATTTGATACTTGATTTTAATTAGTGAATGTTGTTTTCAATGATTGTTCTACTTTGTAATATATGGATAGTGATACTTGATATTTGGTGGTGTAATTTATTTGTGATGAATTGATAATTTGATGCTTGATAGTTTGTAATGGATGGTGAAGATATTTGTTTTAACTCATTATTCTAATTTGTAATCGAAAATATTTGAATTGTGTAGTGTGGTGATGGATTTGGTGATGGATTTAGTGATGGATTTAGTGAATGAATTAGTGTTATGGTGTGATTAATTTTGTGTTGTGGTGAATGAATTAGTGATGGATTTAGTGAACAATTTGTGTTATGGTGTATATATATGGATATAGTACTTTATGTGAATGAATTAGTGTTATGGTGTGATGGATTTTGTGTTGTGGTGAATGAATTAGTGATGGATTTAGTAATGGATATAGTGATGAAGATGGGCTTGGTCGCATCGTAAAGCACAATCAATTCTACAAATTGCAATTTGTTTGGTCGATAAAATTCGCTACCGCTTTAAACCGCGACTAATTTTCAAATTTAACTATTCTGCGCCAAGGTGGTCCGCGGTTTTAAATCACGTGACCAATTAAATCTGATTTCAATTGGTCTGCTTAAAGCGTGACCAACCGTCAAATCTTCAGTTTTAAACCGTGGCAATTTGTCATGATTTTGAGCAACCGCGACAATCCGATTCGACGGTGATTTTGGTCACGGTTCAAAACCGTGACAAATCGACTTTGTCACGGTTTAAAACCGTGACAATTCGCGAGTTATGGTGTAGTGTTGGATAGGATGAGTCTGACAGTGCCATGAAGCAAACTCCATCCTCCACCATGTAACTGAAATTAAGCCAAGATTAAAGAATCCAATATATAATTTGCAAATGCCATTGACAAGCTGGGGTAAAAATAAATGAATAAATAAATAAAAATTAATGCAAGAAAATGAAATAACTTCACAAACAGGAGCCCACTAGTCATGTGGTGCAAGTGAAAATCGAAAATAAGAACCTAATGAACCTAAACATAGGATAAGGGCCAAGCAAAAAATTAAGAGGATAAGGGTCAAGCGAAAAATTAAATTTCTTCATCTTTAGTTGGGTTAAAATTAAGCCCGGAATGTATTTGCAATATCACCTTTTTCAAATAAAGTATTTTCTACAGTAGCACCACAAATAAAGCATACACTGGAGACTCCCATCATATGAAATGGGTTTTAGCGTCCAATTTTCTAAAATCCTTGGAAAAAGAGGGTGGATTTTCTAGACATTTTTGAAAATCATATCCGTTTATTTCAAGATTGCTACTCATACTTGTTCCGATTGTAGATCTTTTGAAATTAAGAGGATACTCTAAACAAATTTTATTTTATTTTATTTTCTTATAAGAATGAAACGTTATAAATATCAGTTTCATTGTGAGTGATAACTTAAACAGAGAGATGATTATACGAGTTAGAAAAATAAAGCATACTTGAAGCAATGGTGATTGAGGAAAATGGTCATCATTGAAGTTGGCAATGCTCCTCTTGAGATTTCTTTGAGGATGAACTCTCCTTGTTGCTTGAAAGTTGGCAAGTCACCATTTTCTTGATTCTTATAAGTTGGGCCTTCAGCAAGAGGCAACCCATCTCTCACCCTACCAACCAACGTCAGCTTCACCATAACTACTTATTTTGAAATAATGACTATTCTATTCACTTTTGTCAATAATCAGCTTTTTCAGCGGTCAAAATTTAAAGAATATATATTTGAAGGATTGATAGAGAGAAAATGTATTTATAGGACAAATGATGAGAGAGACAACACAATTAATTATGGACAAAGGAGGGAGAAGGAATCAGGAAGTGAGAGAAACTTGGTGGTGAAGTAATTCCTTCTCTCTCTCTCTCTAAAAGATGATCTTTACGCGGTGGAGGAAGCAAAAGGTTAACTTAAAAGTGGATACCCCACAAAATGAGTAAAATATGAACATATAGACATAATAAATAAAATAATTAAGTATATACTCACAACATTTATGTTAGAAATGGAATTATTTTGTTATAATTTAATGTATAAATCTTTACTTAATTTCTAGAAGATTTGAAATTTTAATTGTAATAATATTATCAGTGATTTTGATCACATGTGTTTCAGATAATATCTTTAACTATTTTTATTGAAATGTTATGCTATGATAATTATTAAGATGTTTGATTGCAAAAGGCTATCTGATTACGGAAATTAAATCAAGGTTCGGTATTTGTATAGATGAAGTACGCTTGAATATCTGGTCAGGGAACATTATGGGGTCATCATAACAGTCCCAATAGAGATATTATGAGGTTTATTTATCAATTAATCAGAGTGGCGCAGCGGAAGCGTGGTGGGCCCATAACCCACAGGTCCCAGGATCGAAACCTGGCTCTGATATTTTATTTTATTTTTTTAATTGGAAATTACATTAATGATTACAGTCATTTCAAATCACGGAAAGGAAATTCATAAGACAATTCGGTAGGGTATAAAAGATAGCAGAGCAAGCATGAACACGAGCCTCCCTAGCTAGAGCGTGAGCGGCTACGTTAGCTTGTCTGCGTGCTCCGATATTGATATTTTGATGTATTTTCTTTTTAATAGGAAATTGCATTAACGATCATAGACATTACAAATCACGGAAAGGGAATTCATGTGACAATTTGGTAAAGTATAAAAGATAGCAAAGCGAGCATGAACACGGCCTCCCTAGCTAACTAGAACATGAGCGATTACATTCACTTATCTACGCGCTCCGATATTCCTTCTTTTCTCCGATATTTAGAAGCAAGCTTCCTTGAACCACAATTTTTTTAGTGTCTCTCTCTTTTGCTATTCTTTTTCCTCCTTCAGATTAATTAATAAAATAATCATAATAATAATAAAAATATTGATGTCAAGCTTGTAAATAACACGATTCTTTAATTGTTAAACTAAGGTCAGGTATCATTTATTTCATTTTATTTTTTTTCCTGCAGCGTATCCATTTTCTTCCTATTTCTTTTCCTCCTTCAAATTAATTAATAAAATAAAAATTAACAATAACAATATTGATTTCAAGCTTTGTAAGTAACACAATTCTTAATTCTTAAATTAGGGTTTCAAGTTTTAGTGATGCTGGCATGAATTGGCGACGTGAACTGTGATGGAGAAAGGTCATCTTCAAGCTTGATGCCAAAAGTGTGTGATGTCTCTGAGTTTGGATCATTGATCGAGCTCTGTCAAAATATTCTTCAAGATGAGCAGAATTATTTGGCCTATCTCACTGGTAGGCAAGCTAACGACAGCGCTCATGCACACTAGCTAGAGAGGCACGTTTAGATTCTCGCTCTTTTATTTTCTATCCCATCCCGGATTTTATTGCACATGCAAAAGACTTGATTTGTATTGAAGTGCATCATTAATTAATAAAATCCAACTACAAATTAAAAAGAAAAGTTTTAGCGATGCTCAAACGGTCAATGAAATGACAATAAATACTTCAATAAATTGAAGGAACGCATTGATTATCACCAATGTTTTAGAAACCAATTATATATAAGCTAGAGAAGCTAATTGTCATTATTTGGAATAAGCAATTTCATGACTTATGAACAAGTATAAATTAATTCAAAACCAAGAAGTTTTTAAGTTTTATCTGGTTTTGACTTCAAATACTACTCAGTCTAGAGAAAAACGTGGTTCTTTAATTTGAAATACACCTTCATAGTGTATTTTCCTTCTTTTCTCCTTGAGATTAATTTTAAAAAATTTAAAATATTGATTTCGAGATTGTAGATAACAGAGTTCTATATTTTTAAAATTAAGGTTTGAGGTTTTGACGATGCTCAAATGGTTGAAGACGTGGCGACAAGTTCGTCAATAAATCAAAGGGACTTTGTCACAATGTCAGACATGAACACACTTTAAAAGTTCTGACCTTCATCCAATGCATTTGCCTTGGCATTCAATGAGAAGAGACCCCCAATCCCATAGAGGGGTTGGTTTGAGGTTTGACAATGCTCAAATGGTTGAAGACGTGGCGACAAGTTCGTCAATAAATCAAAGGGACTTTGTCACAATGTCCCAGAGACCGCAAGAACACACTTTAAAAGTTCTGACCTTCATCCAATGGTCGTGCGGCATTCAATGGAAAGAGACCACCCCCAATCCCATAGAGGGGTTGTGTGTGGCAATTGCTAGTAGGATGTTTTGCTCACAACATAAAATTTTCGTAAAAAGTTAATTGTCATTATTTGAAATAATCGAGTCCATGATGTGAATGAGCGTGAACTAGTATAAATTAAACTAAACCAAGAGACTCTCATGTGGCCTGATTAGAAGTACTCTCTAGTCTGGAGAAATTGATTCGTTTAAAATTAATTTACTTGTTCAATTCCTCACGACATCAATTTCGTTTGTATTTCCTTTTTGGGAGCACTGGGGTATATTCTCATCGAAGCGCCAGAGCCTCGTGGGATTAATGGTGGTGGGGCCCACATACCCTCGGTTATAAAAAAAAAATAAATAATTTACTTGTTCACACCCTTCTAAGAGGATGTGCCATGGACTCCATCATTTTAAATACTAAAAATTAACTTTTCGAATGTCCACTCGAGATTTCTAGAACACTCGTGACAATCACCCATGTACATTCATACATAACAAGGAGAACAAAGATTAGAACCTGAAAGACATAGTTAGAAAATACCTACAAGGGAATAAGTTCCAACTATTATCCAAATACATGTATGCTCACAATGAGAGAGAGAGATAGAGAGCTCACTCCCCTCTACTGCACAAGAACTTATAGCCAAACCCCAGTAGTGTAATAATAAGAGGAGAAGAAAAAGACCAAGAAACTGTAGGCGACAGACGTTTATATAGCTGAGTAGCTGTGCTCATCTTCTTGAGGAGGCTGAGAAAGAACTGTCAAGAAAACAAACACCCCATACAAGATTGTCACAATGGCTGTGAAGTTGACTAGAAAGGCCTCTGCGCCATACTTTGCAAGGCCAGAGTTCTGGAGGAATGTAAGTTTTTCAAGGTATCCTAACATCGCTGTGCCAAGTGCTAAAACATACACAAAAAGACCAAAAAGAACGTGCCATGGAAGTGCCTCGCTTCTGATTGCTGTTGTACCCCCGGGATAGAAGAAAATAAGGAAACCATAAATCCACTGCAAATTAGAATAGCATTAGAATATGAGATCCTGGAAGAGTAGCAGGAAACAAAAGAACTAAAGTGGAGTTTAGCTTGTATTCATTTTAACGTTTTCCTACCAAAAAATTAACTTGCACTGCTAAGTCAAAATTAAATTTCAGCATCAACCACACATCTCAAATCACTGCTCATTATTATTCACACGTCTTGTGGTTCCACCATCATTCAAAGAAATGGCCCAAGGTGGCTTCTAACATGTGACAAATTATCCCAATAAGACACATGCAAAAATACGACGAGCAAAGTCCACTAAGCAAGTTGTCAAATGAATATGCTTCTAGCCACAATCTTGATAAACAACTGAAGATGCAACAAACGAAACAAGAACTTTATTGGTAAGATACCTTTTAGTGAAGGCAAAATTCAAAGATATCTAGTGAGCAATGCATCAAAAGTACGTTCTAAATGAGCATTATATTTGGCAGGAGAAAAAGGAAATGCATATATAGCAGAACAGTACCTGAATACCATAGAGAGAAATGACACCAATTCCAAGCCAAGAATGCAAACTGTATAAATTGGCGATATTGCTTTCATTATGGAACTTGAATGCAGTGTAAATTCCAATGATGCCAAGAATGAGAGCAATAGCATGCAAAACAAGATGTATTAATTTCTTCTCAGGCTTCCTCAATGGAAGGCATTTGTAACTCATAATGGCTGCATTTAGGAAACCATAGA
The DNA here is from genome assembly GCA_018223645.1 of Jasminum sambac. NCBI lineage: Eukaryota > Viridiplantae > Streptophyta > Magnoliopsida > Lamiales > Oleaceae > Jasminum > Jasminum sambac. The sequence goes on along the minus strand of CP073645.1, from coordinate 7,529,205 downwards.
AAGATCAAGAGAACATAAAGAAGTTAATCATAAAATCGTAATTAAAGCAGCACGTTCATGAATATATTACTAACTGAGGAATTTTTTTCAATTACCTTCACCTCCAATGATTATTAATCCTATAAGCATTAAGACAGGATGAATCTGCAGACAAAAGAAACAAATGAGGTAATAAGTTGATTAAATTCACGGCAAGCCAGTGGCTACTTAATGTTAACACCATACTTAGAACAACTTGGAAACAAAGAAATTCTTAATGAGATTCTTCTCTCCTCGTCGATTTTCTTACTGTGTGTCCGAAATTCACCATTCCCAGCTTGGATGTAAAAGGAGTATATCGGGCAAACGTCATATTGGAATCAAATTCCACAAGTTCCAATGATGTGAAGTGGAAGTTAACCTTCAAGTGATTCGCAATCACACATGATCCTATAACTCACTTGTTAGTTGTTCTATGTATGGTTTTATGATTACTATTATTTGTTTGAACAAAACATCCTTAAAAGATTTAAATGCTCTTGCTGTCTTGCATAGAGTCGAAAACTATACAGTTAATCCACAACTGTACATATCTGCAACTATTGCCGTTTCTTCTAATACTTAAAAATCATTTTATCTTTAATATCAGACGATGTCAGTGCCTTCATCTTAGATATGAACTGTATAGATTTGAGACATTAAATTCTGGAAATATTCCAATCAGAGCTTCGCCCATCGTCTTCAATTGAAGTATTACAAAAACTTTATGGTATGATCACAATTCATAACTCATTCCTACACTTAATTCGTACAAAAACTGGCATCGAAATTCACAGAATTCAATTTCAGTAAACACCAAACAACAGTCGTACGTATAGATTGAATGATCACATGCTAGCTACTTTAATCAAAACAGAAAAACTAGATTAAATGCCAATACAGTTACTTTAACAAATACGACGCTACGAGTATCAATATCCCGAATCGATCAATATCAAATAATCAAAAGCGGATAATCGGAGATACTTACATTAAATATGAGAGTTTTGTCTGGGGCTTCCCACGCTAAACCTCCCCTGAAGCTAATACACCAAATGAGCACCATAATCGCACCCACTATGCCCAAAAAGTGAGCAACGAAAGAAAACGGCATCGCCTTCAACCCTATCGCCATTTTTCTCGCTCTCTGTTTAGTGACGTCTTCTGTGTCCCTGTCTGTGTCGTCTCCACACGAATTTTTCTTATATTTGTGGTTTATCATTTTCTTTGGAGGGCCGCTCTGTATCTATTTCTGTTTTGAAATTCTTGGAGAATTTTGGACCGTTGGATGAAGATTATTCTCCAGATGCGCTGTACCTATTTCTGTTTGAAATTCTTGGAGAATTTTGGACCGTTGGATGAAGATTATTCTGCAGAATATGAGGGAGGAGGACGCGTGTTAATCTACTATTGGGGGAAGCTGGACAAGCTGTCACCACGTGTCTCACCTGCCATCGGGTATTATCCTGTGTATCTGGTGGCATTTCATTGACGAGTGACGACTGACGATTTCATCAATTCCCGGATTAAAAAATTACAGTAACGTGTGGAATAAATTTTAGTTTTTAACGTATGAGTCTTGAGTTTTGACTACCAAAACGCTCAATTTTCTGTATTTATTATTTATTCTTATATATTTGTTGGAACATGTTGTAAAAAGCTTATTGGTATAATCATGACCCAATATTTTAACTCGTTATACATTAAGAATCTATCATTTTTTTTAATATTTTGATTCTCAAGCTAACGTTTTCTTATAAGATAAGTACTTTTTAAATTAAAAAGATAATAATACCATTTTACTTATATTCTTTACATTAAATTAAATAAAAACATTTATAACCAAGTCAACAGCTTTTTATAAGTACAAAAATAGTTTGAAATGAGAAAAATATATTGAAGATGAGTACTGGGAAGAATGTATTGAAGATGAGTACTCGTTTGTACTTATCGAAAGATTATGGACTTAGTTATAGATATTTTTATTTAATTTAATGTAAATAATGTATTTAAAAAGGTATTATTATCTTTTTTATATAAAAAGTCACTTATCTCGTAAGAAATATTAGGTTGAGGTAGAGGTGGACAAAATAACCATAACTGAGCCACTCGAACCGAAACCGAACCAAAAAAATCGTTGTTCGGTTCTTGTGAATAAATGGAACCGAACCGGACCAAAAGATGGAGAATCGAAAATCGAACAATTCTTTTTCAATATCCGAAAGCCGAACTGGAAACCATTTATCCTCTATTAAAAAATTAACTCTATGGATTTTTTAATTAAATTAATTGTTATAGAAGCACTTTCATACACTTTCTCATTACTTATGAATTTCATAATATAAATTTCGCAATAAGTCACAATAGTGTTTAATTTATATAAAATTAATTTGTATCGCTCATTACTTTCTTCATTATATTTTACAAAAATGATAACATCCAAATTGAATAAGAGTCGAAATAAAATTGGAATCGAACTGTAACCGAAATCGTTTGGTTCTTGTGAAATAAATGGAACCGAACAGAACCGAAATTTTTGGTTCGATTCCCAGTCCTTTCAATATCCGAACCGAACCGTAGTTTGTCCATCCCTAGGTTGAGGTCCAAAATACTAAAAAAAAAAAGATAGATTCTCAATGCGCAGCGAATTAAAATATTGGATTCTGATTATGCCAATAAGTCGTTGTAAAATGTATTTTTTAAAATAATTAAAAAAAGTAGACACCGCATTTGAATTATAAAAAGTGATTAGCATAGTGTGGTTAACATGGTGGTATCTAAAATCCTCTTTCAACAAAGCAAATCTTAAGTTGATTAGATTGCATTGACTCATATAGACAATATGACATATACTTATTAGCTTATTAGCACGATTAGGACTCAACGTTTTGAACCAGTGTACACTAAGGATTTATCTTTTTTTTTTTTTCTTGACATTTTCATTCTCAACCCAATATTTTATTACGAAATGAGGACGTTTTAGGTCAAAAAGACAATACCATCATTTTATTTATATTATTTTCATGAAATTAAATAAAAATATTTACAATCAAATCCATAACTTTTCAACCAGTACAGATTAGTCATCATCTACAATATATTCTCCACCACCACCAACCCCCTCCCAGCTCCACCGTCACTAACTCCGGCAAGACCTAGAAATAGATCTAGTGATCAAAAACTTTACCTCATCTACAACACATTCTTCACCACCACCGCCACCACTATCGTCACCCCAGCTCCATCACCAAAGTCGGCGAAACTATGGAGAGACCCTGGCATTATCTCATTTTCTATTTTCTAAATTATCTTATTCAATCAAATTATGTCGCACATATAACCAAATTTATTAATTGAAATATATGAATAGTTTTAATTGACTAAGATATTCGACACACAAAATAAATTGATATTCCTCAACTTTACTCTATTTAACAATCCATTGTGAATTGATTAGTCCTAATACTAACTAGTCTGATAACTGCAAAAATAAAGAAAACTATAAATCCGTGGGTCCAATATTTGGAATTTTGAAAAGGGCCTTTTTTGTTTCCTTTTCCTATCGGAAAAAAAGGCGTCATATTCTAGAATAATAATGTAATATAATAATGATATGGGGCCAGTGGTCACATTCACAACTGTAGATGTTGACCACGTGGCCATCACAATGCCATAATTCTACGTGCTACGAAGATTAGATCAAAGTTCGATCACGAGAAAAGACTGCCGTCTCCACTCTCCCGAGTAGAGTTACAGCCCTTTCTTTTACAATTTTTAACAAATTTTTACACATTTTAATACATTCATATCAAAAGTCAAACCAATTACATTCACATATTTTCTGAGACCGATTATATTACATAAATCTCCACCACTCATTCTCTCTCTTATTTCACATCAAAACTCATAAATACTCATAAATACACATACACTAATGGGGGATTCTCGTACGAAAATTTACTCGCCCCAAGACTCAGAGATGCCAGCACCCATAGCCCACTCATAGTTCCCCCCTACTCTAGGGAGTGAGGGGCCATGAGTTGCTGATACGTCCTAGGGAATTGTGAGTTATTGGTATCTTTCAATATTGGATTTATAAAATCTATTTACTTATAATAGATCACGATTACTTAGAGCCGGTTTTAAAATTTAGAGCTTTAAGTAAAATTTTATCGAAATTCTTGATAAATATTTTTTTCCAAAAAATTATATACACTAATTTCACATAAAAGCTTTTGCTAAATAAAAAATTTCAAATTATAGTGATGATGATATAAATAATCAAGAGATTATGATTGAACTCTCACTAATTGAATAATTAGACTTTCATTAAAAAAAAAAAAAGCACCCTACCTACAAATTTTGGGGCCTTGATGTTTTAGGAGGCCCTAAGTGGCTGTTTAAACTACTTAGGTCTAGAACCAGCTCTGACGTTACCTTTTTGCTTTGTAAATTGCAATGATGGTTAATGATTTAGGGTGCGGCTAAACACACCCATCCCAATTCTTTATGCACTACCTTAAGTTCAAGCTCACCCACCAGTAAAGTCCCCACGATTCTTCTATACACACTTTATGCCGATATTACCCTGCCCTAAAAATAACGTCTCTATCCCAAGCTCCCTTCTCCCATCTCTATCAGCTATCTCCCTCTCACACTCTCACTCTACTTCTTTCCTTCTTTCTCTCATATTTCCTCTATCTATTGAAGCAAAAGTGGAGCAACAGCAAATTTTCGTAGTAAAGTAAAATCATGGCGTAAGAGCATCTTGGTATGTAATTTTAATTTAGAAATGTATATATTTAATTTGATTTGAATAGATCTTAGTATGAATTGCCATAGTATGAATTGCCGGAGTTTTATTAGTAGAGTCTTGGCACCAACAATTGGGTCGTCCCCATGGGAGAAGCTGGCGTTCGTCCCCATGAGGACGACAACAGTAATGGGTCGCTCGTCCCCATGGGGACGAACGCTTCCAAATAGCTATTCGTCCCGGTGGGGACGAAACGACCCATGCCGTTCGTCCCAGGACTGACGCCCAGAGCTATTAGATCACTGAAGGGCGATCAGCTTTTTCTTTTTCTTTTTCTTTCTTCTTCTCTCTCATTCGAGAACATCGTTTTTGTTGTTTTCAAAGAGAATAGCTTTAGTTAAGGGTTTTTTTTTTCTTTGTGGGCAGAATATGTTAATACATACGTAATTAATAAGTTTTATTTTGTATTATAGTTCTGGACCTATTCTCGTAAGCCCACCAACTACTTCGATGAAAACGTCGGAAGAAGAATATTTGGCTCACCAAAATCCAGGAAGAATTAGCACAATTACCTAGAGTCACAAATACCACAAAATGAAGAAATTGAGTTACATCACAATTCAAATATGAATATAGATGATGTTCAAATGCCAAATGAACAAGAAGATGATGGAGTACAAGCGAGGGTGAGGGTGAAGGCGGAAATGATGAGCGAATGTGGAAATGTTGAAAATAATCAAAATGAAGATGATAAATCATTCCTGGAGGTCCTATCGATCCACATATTTTATCAACATATAAGACACATGTGCGCTCAAATTTGGTTAGGTAATGAAAGGCCCGTGCTCGATAAAATGTCATACCCAAAAATTAAGTGGAACTTGAAAGTGAGACCCAAGCGAAGTGGATGAATCTTTGCAAATACACGAATTGATATGTTCGTGATATATCATATCATGCACGGGATAATAATTTGATTGCGCATTTGTTGAGAGATGGCACCAGGAAACTATCGTTTCACATGCCATTTGGGGAAATGACAATTACACTAGATGACGTGCGATGCATTCTTGGTTTACAAGTCGATTGATGTGTATTGGAGCTTTCACAAAGGCACCGCCATTATTAGTAGAATGGATTTGGTTCGTGAGATTATTGGGAGTATCGATCGAGGCCAACAATGCATTTAGAGGTGCCAGGGTGAAAAAATAAAGTTGCGATGGCTGCGTTCTACCTTTATGGGTTATACTTGATGATAATGCGTGGTATATATGCGACTCGAGCCTATCTATTGTATACGTTAGGGTGCACAATATTGCCTTGAGATAAAGCGGGGATCGGAGTCTCACTGTGTATCTGCATTTCTTAGAAAAATCTTGATGAGGTGCATCGGTTTGCTTGGGAGTCTTTGGTCTAGCTCACTTATATAGACAATTAGGGCTAGCATCAAGTGCAACCGTTGCAGATGGCGGTATTCACCTTATTGGAGGTATATATTTGGCCTAGTTAAATGATTATTTAATTTTAATTTTCCGTTTATTTGTGACATATAATGGATATTTTCAGTTTAATTGAGACTTATAATGGATGTTTTTGTAACTTATTCACGGGCATGGATATATGAACATTTTCCACAGATTTAGGCCTCAGCTTGATATGCGATGCGAGGAAGGTAATCCCTTGCCATGAGGTGGGATAAGACCACGGCCTTCCTCAGAATCTAGACACCCTTCAAGCATATAGAGAGATTGGATGCGTTGGATGCAAATGAGGTGAGATCAATATGTTTAATAGATTCTCTATAATTTATGGTAAATCTATGTGTTGGGAAGTAAATCCAGAGTAGAGTAATTTATCATATTTAATTTTTCACAGTAATATGGGATCCAGTATCCTGAATCTGGAGACTCCGATTTCACGTCCTCCATCTACTTTTTATGGGTGTATAAGCTCCTTAAATATTGTGGAGCCTTATTATTGGGATCGGAGTACTTAGACAATTTGGATATAAACAAAAATTCGAAGATCCCATTGATCCAAATGTAGTGAGAGGAGCCGAGTCATAATTATTTGGTCATATGTTTCAGGATGTGGGATAGTCACGTTTTATCTAGTGGTCGATGCGGTGATAAGGCGGACACATTGTGTAATCGTGAGATAATTATATGGGTGGTATAAGACAATTTCTCATCGCTATGTGCAAAATCAGTATCAATCCACAAATCCGGTTAATTGAAATGTCTGAACACCATCGATGTTTGGGATCGAATATAGGCTCATTGACATTCTCGAGAATTTGTTCTGCGTGGGATTAGGTGTTCTTGGAATTTAGTACGCATGCTTTACTACGGTGTTGAGAATGCTTATCTCTGGCAAGGATTGACATTGGAAGAGTATCAGGAACAATCTCGTACTGGGCCCCTCGGAGACGGCGGCATAGGGGAGAATCATCAAGGGAGCTCCAAATAGACATCGTGACGATGACCTATGTGTTGTATGTCGCATTTTCCATATGTTGAAGTAATGCATGTTATAGTTAGAGATATTATGTATCTTTTACAAGTAATGACTTTGGATTTTGAGACATAATGTATTCATTACAACTGGCGATAATGAAATTAGTGGTTATGTCTTGTTTTAATATTGAGATGCTTTCGATAATCCATTACACATAATCTGTAATAGCACTGTAATATATCACATATATAAAGCGTGTAATGGTATTTCAATGTATTACGTAATATATCACATATATAAAGCGTGTAATGGTATTTCAATGTATTACGTAGGGGTGTGTAATGGACATTAATTAAATTAAAAAGCTCCACATAGGCTATTGTGTTATGACCTAAATGAGCTATTATTGTTTTGGCGTAGAAATCAATGAGTCAGTATATGTGTAAGATATGTGTAGTGCATTACAGGTGATATGTAATGTATTACAAGAACTCAATTTGGGAAAATAGTAATTCAAAGCTTCGATATGTCATCAAAATACGATACATACATGATTAGTCCAATGCAATCGAATACTAAGTTTCTTGTTTTAATATGTTGTACAAATAGCACTAAGTTTTAGATAGGAATACACATCATTCATCGAGATATAATCGTCTCAACGCTACCAGGCTACTATTTCGGTCACGATCATACTGCAACTGTCGTTCTTCATATAGATGGGCCCAACTTGTTGCACACTCATGGCGATGTGAATGCCACGATTCATAATAGGAGGCATCGGGTGTCCATCGTGCATAAAAACCTAAAAATATTTATTTAGCCGGAAAAAAAAAAAATAAGGGTATTTTAATATACGAATAGAATTAAACGCGATACTAATGAAATGATTACCATTTACAAAGCGTCTGAATACATTTAGGAGGCCATCAGCAGGTCCGTAGAGGAGAAGCGTACCACATAGGCTGCTCGGATAAAGAAATGAGGGCAATATTATATTTCGATGCTATCGGGTAGCCCGTGTATCGTAAACTCATCCAGTGATACATGTACCGACGGCTCAAAAACAATTCAATAAATACATTTGCTTATCCACACTTCCATTTTGATGAACACATCTTCGTATAATGTTTTGAAAGTAGTAAGCTCGTCAAGAAGGTCATGTCGAACCCGATACCATGCATTTTTCTCCGAAGCCAAGAAGTGCGGCAAGCGCACGAAAACCACGGTGCCCATCGGCCACTACATCCTCGGTGCGATTGATATATTCACGCATGAGCAGCGAGGCCGATCGATATACATAATGGTAGAGCGTGATCTTTGGCACGGATAACTGCCAAATAAATATATATCACAATAAAGAATATAAAAATGACACGAAAATTCACAAAAAGGGCCCGAATCGTACTTTTTGTTTTTGCCTACCCGTCGTGGATCGATAATGGCGAGAACAACTATCCTCAATGGATTCAATATATTCAAAGGCACTTGGATCACGCTTTGTTGACTTCTTGTTTCTTGATAGTCCTTTAGGCGATCACGCGTATTAGTTTTCACCACGAGTTCGAGAAACAGCGATGTTGTAGATGGCTTGGTAATCTCGGTCAACCTCCTCAACATGAACACACTGCTGTTTCATGCATCGTTGAAAATAAACTTGCAAAATCTACAAAGGCATGATTTAGGCAGTGCATATCATCTTTGACACTAACAACACCTCCAACACGTGGTTCCATATCTAATTTTCTCCAAAAACTATCAATTTCATCTAAAGGGATGGCAAATTTCTCATTTTTCCACTTAGCAAGCTCGTGTGCGGGCAAACCACAAGACTTTCTCAATACACATCCATGAGATCAAAGGATCAACTCCAACCCTATCTACTTCATTCATTTCATCTAATATCTTGTCCATGGCGATGGTGAAATCATACCGCAGAAATCTAAACATGGATATTTTATGAGTGTGTTGGACTACATGCATGCTCTTCTTAAAAAGATTGTTTAATAGCATATCGGCGTCTCAAACAAGCGTGAATTTTTCCAACAAATTTCCAAATTACCACGACTTGATCCAAGTTGTTTCTTCCGATTTTGCATGTGCACTTTCGCCCTAAAAACATGAATATCAAATAGGTTAAACAATTATTATAAAAGACAATTAATAAAAATAGTACCATACCTATTTGTCGTATTATTGCCAAAATCACGAGAACTTCATTTGTCCAACAAGCTACAAATCTTTCTTTATACGGATTAATCCTTTGCTTCATTACATACTCAACGGCATCTGGATATGCTGAATAATCTTCTGAAATTTCAAGCAATGAATAAACAGTCTGGATTTAGATAATACCAATAAATTCCACGAGGATATAAAACAATCCCACATTTCTTTGGTCGAAATAGCTTCTTAGTATTAGCCATTATATTTGTACTAATATGCCATCGACATAAAAAATGTCTCGTGATCGGAAAAATACGCTAAGCGATTCATCAATGCGATGTCTCGACATGACTATCAAGTAGGAAAAGAGGCCGATTGATCGAACATTGATTGTAGGAAGACAAAACCCATACGTAATTATCCTCCTTCGTATTCCATATATGCACATGCAATAGAAAATGTCATATCTGTGGAAGTGGCGCCAACTATTTCTAATAATGGCATCTTGTATCGATTGGTCTTGTATGTGCAATCCATCAATAATACATTAGGAAAAACACGCTAAACAATTTAAGTTCTTGAATGGGCAAAAAATAGATCCTTCTTGTATCGATACTCTCACCGCCGTACATAAACAAATATCCATGTTCTTGTAATTTTCCCAATAAAAAGCGCAATTGGGATTGACCACCACATGATCGATTATTCTATGCTTCACGTATATTGTAGATTGTCTTCATTGTTGATGCGCATTCGGGATATCTCTCTTTCGGTGTATGTAATATATTCTTGGCCGAGCATTCGTTTTGACATATCAAGCACTAATTTCTCCTCATCTACCGACAACCGACCAGCATAAGAATGACCTTCAAAATATCGTATTACGGGATGATTATGTGTACCATTTATAACTTTGTATTATCCAGACCATCACGATATTTGTCTACCTTTTAATGCAAAGGACACTCACACTTCTTTGTTGCACTCATTTTCGTAGATTCTCGTACCCTTTCCACTTCCCACGATATTTACCATTTCGTTCACATGCAAATGTCTGGCAGGGCGCATTCCACTCTCTCCTTTATCACGATCTCTTAACAACTATTACCATTCCAAATTTTTTCCCATTAATGCACTCCAATCAACTAATTCATCACGGGAATTAAAAAGAATCATACCTGACACAAAAATGATGTATAATCCATTGCCATTTCATTATTAGCACCGATGACCAATTCGTTATTTGGACCAATAATACTTTCTTGATAGAAACGTGTATTTGATTCTGTTAAAAAATAACAATTTAATGAATAAATCTTGCAATAATACCCGCAGATCATCGCAAGCAGAAAGTCTGCCCTAAACAAAAAAATTTACAATAAGCGCAAAAACGATAATGCAAAGCCAAAGACAACACAATACATAGCGGCATAGTCACAACACAAGACTACCCCTCCCCTCCCCACCCCCCACCCACACGACGCGTGCGTGTGTGTTAAGCCCCATGGGGAAGCGAACACACGCAGTGTGTTCGCCTCCATGAGGCGAACATGACATCTAATGCGCCCTCTTGAGGGCGAACCATTCCGCCGCCAGTTCATTGTAGCTTTGTGTTCGTGCGAGCAATAGATACAATATTATATATATTTCATAACTAAACACTTACATTGTAAATATACCATCCATTCGGATCGATAGTTCTCCCAATAATGGCGAAGAACTCGAAGCGAGGAAAGAGATGAAGTCGAAAGAGGCGAAATGAGGAAAGAGACGAAGTGCGAAATGGGAGCAACGTGAACTGGTTTACAATGTCAATGGCAGAGGAATGGTTTGTAATGCTATTTTAATTTTTGAAATGGAAGGGTAAAATGATAATTTTGTTTAGGGTTATTTTTGAGAGAAAAATTGAATGGGTGTATAAAGAAATTGGGATGGGTGTGTTTAGCCGCACCCAATGATTTATTTTCGATTTTGTTTTTAGTGCATTTTTGTCCAAAATTTTTATTTATTTGCGGAAAAGGTTGATATTGATACGTAAAGTCGTAAAATGATAATTGGATTAACCTGGATTTAATGTCTATTTAAGATAGATTTTTGATAAAATAATTTGGGGCCGATGAAGACTAAGATAGATTAAATATATGATTTACTGATTGACATTGTTTGTTATTCAATAAAACATGAAGGCTCGAATTGTAGCGCGTAATTATTTAAAAATAAAATTTTGACTTGAATTAAAAAGTAAAACTCAAATTGAATATGACAAATAAACTACGTTTTGTTGATTGATGCTGTTTAGTATTTAATTTTATTAATTTTGATTAATAGCGACATAAATAAAATATGAAAACTTGAGTTGGATATGGCCTGAATTCAATTCAATATTCAGTATCTATATATTATATTAAAAAATCGAGTAATAGTGGCAGAAAAAAAAAAAGCGAAAACTTGAATTGGATATGGCTTGAATTCAATTCAATATTCGGTATCAATATATCATAATAACAAAATCTAAGAGCAACTGATTTTGCGTATCGGTATTTTGTTAAATTCAGTCGTGGTCAGTTAGACAACACAGTATCCAGAGTTGCAAGTCGTATAAGTTTGAATGTTACAAGTCGTATAAGTTTGAAGGTTCTTATACATAATAGAGGTGGAAAACCAACAAAACCAATGATGAATGTTGTTTACAAAAAATATTTCAAGATTTGTAATTTTTTATTTGCTTCAATTCTTTTTTTAAAGATAGCCACCCGGCGATTAAAGCCACACAACGCAATACGCAGTTGATATGACTAAAATCTGAGATCTTTAGGTCTCATGGCCTTAACCTTTATCCTCATAATCAATCAGATAAGGCCTGATTGACATTTTACTTTAGTTTTTAATAGATTTACATTGTCTAATTCATAAGTTTTAATTTTATTTTAAATAAATTGTAATATCCTCGTGCATCGCACGGGGTATAATGTTAGTGACAATTATTTTGCGATTCTTTTTTTTAATTAATTTTTTACTTCAAAATTAAATCTACCATATTAATTTTTTATACTAATGCATTTTTTATTTTTAACAAGGTGCACTTTTTCTTCTATTTAATAAATAAATAAATGTGTTAAGTTTGATCCCACAAATGTGACACTTGGCAAACTACAATTGGATAAAAAAAATTGTGTGGGTCATAAAAAGTGAGGGGGAATTAGATTTAAAAAGTTGTGTTAGCCCCGTTTTTACTCACTTCCCCCTCAAAATAGATTTTTCCACTTTAAATTTGGAATATTATTTGGTTTTGTTGGATGAAAAAACCCAAATTTGTGGTTTTTCACCCAATATTAATTGTGCTCTAATACTCCTCCTATCCCGCAAAGATAATCCAATATATTATTTTGTAGTCTATCCCAGAAAAGGTATTTTTGTCCCAAATATATAGCCTTTATTATTTTTCACACGGATTAAGGCTTTAATTAGAAAAGTAAATAATAATACTCCATAAATATTTTTCATAGTTTACCCTTATTAATGAGTTTAAAAATTATTGAAACTAAAAAATGATTTTAAAGTGTGTTTATTAAATGAGAGTATAATATAGTAAAAGAATAGAAATCAACCTATATAATTGAAACAACTAAAAATGGAATAAAGCTTTATATAATTGGGATAGAGGGAGTAATCCACTTACCATAATTTTTCATTTCCATTAATGTCCCTAATTAATGTATCTTCAACTATCTATGTATTGAAAGTATTTTCAAATAATTAACAATACATAAGAATATATATGGAAAAATAATATAAAATTTAATGTTTCAACTTATAACTTACTATTATTTTCTTAATATGTGTGAAAGTAAGTAGTAGTCGGCTATCTTTGTGGGATGGAATGAGTAAGTGTGGTTATAATTAATCTTAATTAATACTCTTTCCGTTCAGTAAAGGTAATCACATTTTTATTTTCACAAAGACTAAGAAACTTTAATGACTAATATTCTTGGAAAATAATAATTTGTTGAATATTCTCCTATATCCTTTGATGTATATTATTTATTCTACTTTGATGGAGTAGTTTTTATATATTTATAATAATGCATATTAAATAGGGGCAAATAATAAATATAACAAATTAACTAATAAAAGTGGTATGTAATTTAAAAGTAATTTGGAACGAATAAAAAAGAAAAGCAAATTTATCTTTACGGGCCGAGGGAGTACGAGATTTGTTGAAAGAAATTGTCAATCTAAATCTTAAAGTTGATAACATAAATGACATAATTTTACTAATTATCCCTATATGCCTAATAAAATGAGTTTCATATTGAAATGCTCAATTGGTGTAATCAATTTACCCCATATTACATGTTGTATTTATGATTCCACCAAGGACATTCTATTGTTAGTCTAGAAAAACTTAGAACAACATTATTATATATTCATCTTCGATAAAACTTATAGCACTAATACTATGTTTTATTTTCTTATTTTTGAACTAGGAGGCAGAAAGTTGCCAACACCATTGATGGTGTTGGAACTCTTTTATCAATCTTAATTTGGGGGTTGATTAAATGCAGTTTTAGTCGGCCAGGATCTAGAATCGGCGGCGAGGGGAGTTGAGAAATTTTAGAATTTTTCAGCGCCATGTGTGTGACCGCGATCAGTTTTGACAACATTTTTTGGCCCAAAAATATTATCAAAACTTTGTGGCGATCACTTTGGCCCTGAAAAAGTCTGACTCACTGCGTCTTCAAATCCGATCATTGAAAATGGAGTCAAATCGACCTCAAATTTGTCGATCTTTGGCCACCATCGATGGTTTTGGAAAAGGATTGCTTTATAAGAAGAGTGCAAGGGCAGGAAAATGAATCCTTGACCTAGGAATGGAAAACGAAGACAATACCACAATACCTAAACTCAAATTGTAGGCATCTATCAGTCTGGTTTGAAGGGCTAATCAATTAATAAGAGAACGCTACGTAAAGTGAATAATTCTATTTTTCTTGTTGTCACACGAAGAGAGAGAGAGAGAGAGCGAGAGAGAGGGTGAGACTGGAAGCACATGTTTTCACATGGGTGGAGGAGCTCAACGGTCAATTTTGGGCTGCATTTAAGAAGCAATGGACTGTAATTCATTATTATACTAGTATATAGATTCGGCGGAAACCAAGCCTGATCCACTTGTGCCTTACCATCATTTCAATTATAGTACCATAGGAGTACCATTACTCCCACCAAAGATCCTAAAAATCATAATGCACGAAAAAATATCAAAGTTAAATATTGAATCTAAATGTATTTAAACGCATCAATATGTTATAAAATGAAAGGTGTGATAAAGCGTAATATCCAAATTTCGAACATAGATATCACCTATGCAGATTTTTTAAAACATTGCTCCGTATAGTAATATTGATTCCATCCCACATATATATGGTCATCTTTTCCTTTTAGATTGTTCCATATATATAATTTTCTTTCAATATTTAATTATATTTTTTATATTAATTTATAATTATATCCCATTTATGATTTATACATTAAAAAACAAAGTAAATGATATATGTGGAACGAAGGGGGCAATAATTAAGAGAGTAGCATTTTGTCCTGCAAGTGGCGAGTTTTGCCTGCTATCATTCATGATCGTTGGTCCCAAAACTCAACAACTGTGCATAATTGTGGACTTCATTTGTTGGGTCCACATCTATGTACATTGTACAGTGACAATTAAGTTGCTTAGAGGACAACATTACTTCTAAATTGTCGTCGATGTTTATCCAACAATAAATAAAGGTGAAATTTTCCCATGAAATAGAAATGTTCAACGTCACAATCCAAATTGACTAATCTTCAATTAACGATTGTACTATCCTACCCAATATATTGCATTCTAATAAAAATTCTCTCTCACTCAAAAAGTGGCCGTTAATGAGTACACAATGGCAATAATGTTTGCCCTTTGCAGTTTCCCATATATGAAAGCACAGGAATAGGCCCCCGTCCAGTAAAATTAGGGCGTGTTATTGTACATGTTTTGATAAATTTTTAAATATATTTTTAAATATATTTTTAAAATTTCACTTATTCTCTTCTATTTTACATTCACATATTTCATAAAACCTACATATATTACATAAATCTCCACCATTCAATTCACTTATTCTTTCTCTTATATCACATAAAAATTTATTTTTACGCATACACTAAAACTTTCCAAGCGTCTAAAGCTGGCACCACCGACACGGCAGCATCTGGCATAAAGATTTCACTTGCTTGGTTTCCTAAACAATCAATGAACCAAAAATTAGGCATAATTTTTTTCTCACGTTGCTCAATCCAACGCTACTTTACTTGTGAAAACCAAAAGGTGTATTCTTCCACATATAATAATAATGTATTGGTCTGAAAGCTTGTTTGGGGAAACTTTTGTTTTTTTCCTTCTTTGAGAAAAGAGATTTTTCTGAAGGTCTATAGCAAAGAAAAAGTGACTGCTAAAAATTTTTGTCAAACAAGAACTTACTAATTCACACTCTGTTTCCTCATAAAAGCAGTAACAAGAAAGAAAAACAACAAAACAATATTATAGCCTGGAAGGTATGACTTATGAGCTGGTTGAAGCCAAGGAGTAGAATGGAAGTCCAGAAAGACTGAAAAAGTTGACCTGGAAGGAATCAAGACAAATACAATAATTTACAATAAATAGAATATTTCCAGATCCTTATTATTGTGTCACATCCATGACAATATCCAATAAGAAAAAAATTTACTAAAACAACTCAACAGGATCCATCTCTGTTCTACCAGAATTTATAAGCTGTTCTTCTTTTAACAGTAATTTTGGTTTTTCAGCTGACTCTTTACCCCAACCACTTTATCATGCAGAGTATCTGATACCTTTTAATTTACAAGAAGGCAACAGAAAGCCATCAGTTTCTTATAATTCTCACAGCAAAAAGCAAACATAACTACAGCACTGACTTGCAGAATTCTTTTGATGCACACACAAGATGTTCAAGTCTTCAAAATGGAGAAGCGAGAAGATCAAAGTTGTCTTCAAAATGCAGTTTCAAGCAACTCAGGTGTGTGAATTTATAAGAAAATTCTTACGATTAATTAAATAAAGGACTGTAATTGCAATAACTTACCAGTTCTTGTGTGATGATTACAGGTGCCACAGATAAAAGCGAAGACCTTGACGCTTTCGGTGGTACCAGCAGATGTAGGAAAGCCAACCGTGAGATTGGAGAAAGCTCCAATTTTTGAAGGAAACTGCTTCTGGGAACACCCCATTTTTGAGACTGTGAAGCTAGTGAGGGAGCCGAAAATGGAAAGATTTAAAGAAAAAATCTTCCATTTCATTGTATCAACTGTGAGTAATACAACCTCTTGTACAGAATCCTTTCGACTCATGTAGCTTCATAACTGGAGAAAAGATGCTGGTTTATGAGATAATTACCATTTTTTCTGGGTTCTTGCAGAAATCGTCAAAATCAGGTGTTGTGGGAGAAAACTCAATTAACCTTGCAGATCTGGCTGAGGCCACTAAACCAATCACAATATCTCTGCCTCTACAGGCTTCAAATACTGGTGCAATTTTACATGTTAGTACTTCTCTGGACAAGCAAGTTTTATTTTTATTTTATTCTATTTTATTTTTTAAAAAAATGAAATTATAAGGCTTCAGCATATAAAATTTCAACCTCGGTAAAGCAAAGTGCGTCCTAAAACTTCTATAATAATATCAGGTCACAATTCAGAAGATGCAAGGAGATCTTGATGCAAGGTGATGACGAAGATTATCAACGGCGATCATGTTCTTTCATCCATTATAATGAAAATACAAGTTGAGTAAGTCACTAACTCTTCTTGGAAAATTTCAGATGCAATGAAGGAAGTGAAGCACTGGTAGAAGATTTTGATAGCTATGAGCAAGGAACTCTACAATCTTCTGAAGTAAGGTCTCACATACCTGCTCTTTAATTATTGATCAAACAAGGGGAAAAATCCATTCGAAAATTAAAATTCCATCTAATGAAAATGAACAGAATGGAAGCTTTGGAGATGCTGAATCAGATAACAATGGTGTATTTCAGAGATCCTACACAGATACGTCATTGGAGCGGGCTTCAGATAGAAGTATAATCGATAAAACAAACAGCTTTGATGAAACTTCTGATGATGTAATTGCGAAGTTGAGAAATCAAATTACAATGCTTGAAAGGAGAACAGAAGTTTCAGAACTGGAAGTACAATCCCATAAGAAGCAAGCTATGAAGGAAAGCAAGAAGGGACAGGAATTGCTGAAGCAGATTGATTGCCTTAAGGAGGAGAGAGATGCAATTTTAACTGAATGTGAACAACTCAAGTGGTCAAGACAAGGTAAAAATGCTGATGATGGAGTTTCAAGTGCTATGAAGAAAGAGACTGAAAATTTGAGGTTATCGCTGGAAGATGTGAAGCAAGAACTTAGAAGTGAGAAGCAAGCTAATAAGAAGTTGAAGCAGCAGTTGCAGAAGACAGAGGACTCAAATTCTGAACTCGTTATATCATTAAGAGATCTTGAAAGAATGTTGGAAAAAAGAAATTTGGAAATATCTCGACTTTCCAGCCAAACAAAGGCTAATCACAGTGGGGATGAAGCTCTTGCTATATCATCAAAGATCAAGAAAGATAATGATCAAGAAAAGAAAGCTAAGGAAGTAGAAATGTTGAAACATCAAATTGGAGACCTCTATGGTGAAATAGAACTTTGCAGGAAAGAGAAAGAAGAAGTTGAGATGCAAATGCAAAGGCTTACTGAAGATTACAAAAGTTTAGAGAAGGAAAATGAGGATATCTACTGCAATTTAGAGAACACAGAGAGAGAAAAAAGGGAAATACAACGAAATTATTCAGAGTCTTTGATCAGTGTAAAACAGTACAAACTCCAGGTAGAAAACTTGAAGGAAGAAGTGAAAAGAAAAGGGCTAAGACATTCAGAAGCTTTGAATAAGATCAATGAGCTTGAAACCCAGGTTGTGACATTGCAGATAGAACTGAACAAGCAAGGAAGAGGTTTTGAAGATGAACTAGAAGTAGTAACTCAAGCCAAAAATGAACAAGAGCAAAGGGCCATACAAGCAGAGGAGGAATTAAGGAAGATGAGGTTGAAGAATGCTGAATCCACAGAGCGTCTTCAAGAGGAGTTCAAACAGCTCTCTGTTGAGATGGCGTTTAGGATTGATGAGAACGAGAAACTTGCTAAAAATGCAGTAGAAGAAGCTAGTGATTTGAGAAAACAAAATCAAGTTCTTGAAGAATTGCTCCAGAAAGCTGAAGAGGAACTTCAAATATCGAAAGATCAGTTACAAACAAAATTGCAGGAGCTTCTGAGTGAAAATTCTATGCGTGAATCAGAGATGGTACAGAGATTGGTAGAAGAAAAAGAAGACCTGGAGAGGAAACTGGCTTTGGCGAGAAATGAAGCAGAAAAATTATCAAAAGAATCAATTTCAGTGCGGTCTCAAATAGTTGAAAAGAAGAAAATGGAAGAGAACTTGCAATTAGAATTGGAGAAACTAAAACTTCAATACGATGAAATGGAATGTCATTTGGTTCTGCTAGAACAGGAGAATGAAACCATGAAGAAAGAGAAGTGTAAATTACAGAGTGCCTTGCACAAAATGGAACAGGTAATTATGTTTATCTCATTTACTAGATGGCCTAGATAAGGTAAAAGAAAAGGATAAACTGGTTGAAATACCTGAGGACTTGCTTCGACCCGCTGCCAAATTTGCATGCGATACCCTGTTTCTGATATCAGATTTCGACATACTAACTAGAAATCATTAGCCCAGATAATAATTCCACAGATAAAGCATATTGAAAGCATATCTCCTCATTTGACTACAGGAATCTAGACCAACTAAGCACAGAACAAATTCAAAAGTGGACAGCATTCCTACACAGAATGGAATTAGCAGAAATCAAACTAAAAGGTACACTTCAACAGTGAAAACTTCCATGTTTTCACCATCTTTTCTCATAAGAAAAATTTTCTATCTGCGTGTATTTACGCACGACATGTTGCTTATTTCAGTGGAGAATCAACAATGCCGAAAGTGAACGGTGATCACGCCGGTGACAGCAGTGATGTTTCCAGCTTATCAAGTACAGTAAAGTCATTGAAGCAAAAAAACAAACACATGGAAGACGAACTGAATGATCTGCAAGAGAGATATTCAGAACTTAGCCTCCGATTTGCAGAGGTAGAAGGTGAAAGGCAGCAACTCGTCATGACCGTACGGTGTCTGAAGAATGGAAAGAAAAACTAGCCACACCGTAACAATGGCGTCAGAAAACAGCAGAGGATCTATCATCTGTCACAGAAGCAGAGACGAAAGTGGAGATTTTCAACAGCAGAAATCAAACACATACATCCATAGCTTCTTCTTCGCAGAGTGGTGATTCCATTGATGTCATTCATTATTCAATTTTGAATTTCCTCTGCTTCAAACTATTCAATGTACTCGATCAGAAAATTTCAGTTTGTTTTTTTTTTAATAAAATGACTAACAATCACATCACAGTTAAAAAAAATTCAGGACAAAAAAAACAGTTAAAATATATTATTGAAAATCGCGTGAAATATAATTTACTCACAACAATATTTACCCATATTGTATGATGACAATGTTTGAGATTACAAAACTAATCTTATTTATATGTAATGAATTTGCCTAATTATAGAAGAAAATACAAATTATGACCACGATCCAATGTGAATGGGTACGTACGTACAATCAAAACGGAAAATAATACAAGTTGGAAAAAAGTTAAACGCTATTGAAGAAGAAGCGCATATTTCAAATAGCGCGAGCTTTTACGATGTCTAGGCTCATTTCGCTTGGATCTGTTGCCTGTAATTCAACTTGAATCCCATCCAGTTCTCGCTTAAATCTGTCCTTTGAACTCGCATACACCATCTTCATTCTCACCTTTGAGATATCTGGTGACCTAAAATCAAAACAAACACAAGCTTTTAGTTTTATATGCATGTGTTTGTTTAATCTTTAAAATTATTTTTTATTTTTTGAAAAATTAAACTTTGTTAAAACTTTTTATTACCAAGTGAAAGTTAAACTCCAAGCTCAACCACACATAAAAATATTAATGAGTTGAGCTTAGCTAGAAAAGACCAAAGCGTTTTTTCTACTCAGGCTCGACCTGATTAGGCTCTTAACTTTTGAAGTGGACAAATTCTCAGTTCGGCCGGCTTGTTTGCAAGCTTTTTGCGGGTTGGCTACACTCTTTGCCACCACTAACTACACATCGAGTCTTATTGGTCCATTTTCTTTTACCTTGGATGTTTCATTCTATCAAAATAGTCAATATATGGAAGCAACTATATTGTACTGATACAATGATGCAAATTCTTTTGATTGAATGAGACGGAGATCTAAACTAAAGGAAATATTATTCTAACAAACTACGTGACAAATGCAATGATAACTGGTGCATATTATTATCCACACACACATATATATATATATATATATATATATATTGTAGTCCCTATTGTTACCTCAAAATAAATACTTAGTATGTTTTAGTATAAAAAAATTACCAGGCGATAAAGAAAATCTTGCTTTTCTGCACATTTTCGTCAGTGGTGAAGTCAAAGTCGAAGACAGCATAACGACACTCGTTGGCAGGCAGAGCAGCAGTGAAATCGTCATAAGTGTCACCAGGATTGCCGATTTTATCGACCACCACCTGTTGACCCTCAATCCTGAAGATGAGAAACCGATGGTTTCTCTTTGCTTTTAATTCAAGAAATTTCAGCTTGCAGTCATCATGGACTGCCATTCCAGATGCGGCATTCGACTGCATGTCCCCATTTAAAACATGCATATTAATAACAAAAAAAAAAAAATTTAATAAACAAACATCATGAATACATTGCAATTTACCAAGAACAAAAATAAAAATAAAATCTAAATGAATTCATCATCATTGATGCAAATTTGAACCAACATGAAATTGCGTGAAATTAATAAATTACCCATAATTTATAAATGATCAAAACCAA
This sequence comes from Jasminum sambac, assembly GCA_018223645.1. Taxonomy (NCBI): domain Eukaryota; kingdom Viridiplantae; phylum Streptophyta; class Magnoliopsida; order Lamiales; family Oleaceae; genus Jasminum; species Jasminum sambac. Next base: position 7,507,753 of record CP073645.1, on the reverse strand, counting down.
TCATTTTCATGTTATAAACAAATCTTAATTTTTCTCGACATAGGTGGAGCCAGACCTGAAATGACTCGAGACCACAATCATAACATTTTAAGTTTTACAAATAATTTGTACGATTATAATTCTTTATATTCTGCGTAAGTAAATTTTCTAATTTTGCTACCGTGTTTTGATGAATTAAAATATGAATCATCGAGAGAGGGTGGGGTAGGATAGAGCAGAATACCATTGTGACTTCCAAATTGGGGGTAGAAGAAGCGGAAAAATGATGAGAAAATTGAAGGAGAAAAAAAGAGATCGCATGGGATTCTTGTGAAATGAAGAAAATAAATGACAAGTTGGGGTGTTTATAAAAAGATGAAAAAAATTCGGTGAATGAGAGGAATTCGAGGGATAAAATAAGGGTTAAGAATTGTCTTAGCCCGTTTTAGGTTGATAACTTCCCTCTTATAACTCCTCTTATAACTAACTTTTGTTTTTCCTTTTCTTTGATAATTATATTCGCTTTATTTATTCAATGGCCTCTCTCTTTTTTTTTTTTTTTTTTCTTGGAACAACTTTTATTGGATGGATTCGTTATTAATTTACATGTCAATTAAAATAGATATATTGTATTTAAAAGATCTTTACTGATTGATGATTAAGATTATGCCAAGCTTATAATGTACTAACAAAATATAGAACAAATAATGTGAAGGAGCTCTTCTACATTTAATCATTACTTCATATATTGTGAATTGCACTCAGCAAATTAAATTGCAATGGTCCATATATATAACATTCACTTTCTCGTAATAGAATGAGTCGTATGGGAATCTACTACATGTAAATTGAAATGATTCGTTGTGGAATAAACTTATATTAACTTATAATTTTAAAAATAGTAGAGCTGAAACAGTTTGGAAGGAATAATTAAATTTATATTCAATTTTAATTTTAAAAATAAGAAAGAAGTGTGACATATTAATTGGTAATAGATGAAACTATTACAGATGACAAGAGTATTTCTAATGTAACAACGTTAAGTGTGAATTTCTTGATAATGGCCCAAAAAAAAAAAAATGCATTGTGGCACATTAATGTTTGACATTGTCAAGGGCAAGAATATAATATTATTATTGATAAGTGCTAGAAAAGTACTTAAATAACTCTTCTATTTTACGTATTTGTGTGTTTTATTAGTATTATATGTTTTATTTTTATGTGTTTTCCTTTTATTGTGTGTTTAGAGTCACGAGAAATCAAAAAGGCCAAAATGGATAAAAGCGAGTAGCGGAGCTTGGGAGATAGAAATCTGAAAGCGAATTCAGATGGAGGCTCAGTGCAATTTTATGAAAAGTTGTTTTTACAATTTTTCTTGTACCAATATCAAAGAATATCAAAGAGGATTTCCATTTTATCGGATCGAAATCGGGTTCTAGTGAAAGTTATGGCCGTTTGAAGAGAAATGAGCGTAAAAAATCGTGGTTTCGAATTCTTTGCAGATTCAGTAATTTGACCATAACTTTTGCTACAAAATTCGGATTGACCTGCACTTTATATTGTTGGAAAAAGGACACTCAGAGGGCTACAACTTTGATGTTGACCTCTTCAAATGAATCGGATCATATCATGGGTCAAAAAATGGGCCAAAACCGAGAGTGATGTGAATGGAGGATTTCTTAGGCTATGTTTTGGTAGAAAATTCATAACACTTTCTATTAAAATACCAAAAAAGAAATTCCAATTGCACAATTCAGCCAAGATGCTTACCTATACCATGATACAATATTTGAACTAATGGAGCAATTTAAGATCATGATTTGGTGGTTACCAATTAGTGGAATCATAATGGAGTAGTTGTACAATTTTTATCATGTTTTCTTGTGAAATTTTGCCTATAAATAGAGACATTTGTAAGGAAGGAAATACACAACTTAGTAGAAGAGAATTGGCTAGTAGTTCTCTTCAATAAAATTCTCTTCTTTCTTCATTTGTTCTTAGTTTTAGCTTGAAGATTTTAGCTTTTCATATTCAGCGGATCAATTCTTTACTAAGTTCTCTTTTCCCTTTTATTTTCTCTATTTATTTCTTAGTATTTATTTACTTGTTTATTATATTTTCATAATCTATCATATAGTGGTGGTGATACAAAGCGAGACACTCACTAAAAAGTATGAAACCCATAATTATGAGTAGTTAAGACTTTTCTATCTAGTTAGGGGACGTTGTGTTCAACTAACATGTTGTTATCTTTTCTAACTCTTTAGTAACGTTTTATTTATTCTTCTACTTCAATTTATTGATTTGTTATGTTGTAAACCCGTTTTGAGTTTATTTGATTATTGCATTCACCTTGGCCAATTGAATCAATTAATCTTTAAATTCAAGTTACTTACTAGGATTGAAACTTTTGATCGTAATTGTCATTGGAATTCAATCCAAAGTAGCAAATGAATATCGTGCATATTTATTAACAAATCATTTTAGATGCATTAATTGAGCTTGTGAAATTATTCATCTAATTCAACTCATTCTTCTCGTTCATTTCATCTTGGCTTTGCATTAAATCCTAAGAGCTTGTTTAGGGTTATCAATAGTTAGATGTTAAGTTAAAGAGTTTACTTTTTACTTAATACACTTAAGGAAAGAATTAGTGTGAGCTTCTTGGTTAATTGAGAGTTGATAAATTGAAGAAGGAATAGTACCGTTGCATGGGAAAGATAAACACAAGTGGTTGACTTCAAGCAAGAACAGAACTAGATATTATTTCAATTGTTTTATTTGATCTTATCTTTTGTCATTTGATTTTCATTCAAAATTCTCAAAACCCCCACTTTCCTATATTAATTGATAAAGACAACTAGATTAAGCATCGTTTCCTCTTGGGTTCGAAACCCTTACTTACCACTTCTATATTGATTTGTAGTTTTGAAGCCAGTAAGGAAAAAAATTAAACTTTGGTCTTGCGCGACAAGCGCTTAAGTTTTTAGCGCCGTTCTTGGGGGAATGGTTAACTAATTTAGTTGCTTTTATTAATTAATTTTTAAAAAAAATTTCCTTCTTCACTTGTATGCATAATACCCGATCTACTAATCGAATTCTTGAAAGTTTCGATCAGAAATCGAAAATCCATTCGAACACGAATAAGACAAGCAAAACAAACCCGAGCGAAAAAATGGCGAAAAACAATAACAAAGAACTCTCAAACAGTGATTCAGAAGTTACTCAACAACCTTTGTGTATCACCTTTCCAACCGTAGAAGAAGGTAAGATTTTGAACTAAAATGCGGATTGATACATCTTCTACCTTCTTTTCATGGGCGATCAAAGTCGAAGATCCATATCGACACTTGAAGGAGTTTCATGTGGTGTCGCGATAGCATGAAACCAGGCATCAACTGAAGAGCAAATCAAGCTCGAAATTTTCCATTTTTCACTAAAGATCGCCATGATTGGTTATACTGACTTTACCACCAGGTTGATCCACAACATGGAATCAAATGAAGCAACTTTTCCTCGAAAAGTACTTCCCGATTTCAAAGAGCGACAAATATCGGAAAGATATCTGCAGATGCGCCAAAACAATGGAAACTCTTTATAATTATTGGGAGGCGTTTCAAAAGCTCATTGCAAACTGCCCACATCACCAAATCGGTGAAAACCTCCTAGTGCAATACTTCTATGAAGGCTTATGTCATCAGGCGAAACATAGTTGATCTTTGCTAGTGGGCGCATTGATGAACAAAACCCATCTTTGAAGCTTGAACGCGATTTCAAACATAGCACTTGGCAACAATTCGGTCTGAATAGAGATGAACATTGAAGAGTTAACGAGGTAAGTAATTCTAATATTGAAAGCCAACTTTACGAACTAACACATCTTCTCAAACAAATTGTTGTAGGAAACAATCAAAGTCAAAGCATGTGGCATATGTACAAATCTAGGACATCCTACGGATGCTTGTCTGTTCTACAAGTGGATAACAACGAACAAGTGAACTCGGCAAATAATTTTCCATTCCCAAGACAAAAATACAATCGGTACTCAAACACTATAATCAGGGATGGCGAGACCACCCCAATCGAGCTATGGAAGCAACAAGCCCAGGATTCTTCTCTAACAAGCCTCAGGCCAATTCCAACAACATGAAAATTTCCTCCAGTGGCAATTTCAGCAAAACCTCAACAATCGGGTATGTTTCTCGAGGATATGGTGAAAATATTAGAAACTAACAACATTGTGAAATTTCAACGAGTTCCAAATTGAGCATTCAAAACTTGGAAAACGAGATGAAGGTCAATTGTGGCTGCCATCAATCATTTGGAAGCACAATCTGGAGGAAGTTACCATCTGACATGAGTAAATCAAGAATGTTAGTGCCATAACCTTAGGGAGAGTAAAAGAAGATCGAAAACCCTCACAAAAGTTCCACACATGAAGATAAAGAAGAAAAGTTTGAAAATGAGGTATATCCTAACCCCTCTTGTCACTACTAAAGTGATCCCTCCCCTTTTAAAGAGTAGATTGTAAAAACTAACAAAGAAGAAAGACAGAAATTTTGAACACATTTAGGAGGATAGAAATCAACATTCCCTTATTAGATGCAATCAGAACAAATTCCAGCTGTATGCTAAGTTTTGAAAGATCTTTGTACTAATAAGAGAATTGAAGAAATGAAATGATCAAAATGGGAGAAAGCGTTTATTGATTCGAGAAAGAGTTGCCTCAAAATGCAAAGACTTAGGATATGTTCATTTGTCACACTTACATAGGCAATCACCACATTGACAAAGCACTTATAGATTTAGGAGCATCCATAAATGTCATGCCTAGATCCTTGTATGCTTCACTAAATTTAGGAAGCGAAAGAAACTCACGTAATTGTACAACTAGCTAATCATTACCAATGCATACGGATGGAGTGATAGAAGATGTGCTAGTCAAAAGAAATAGGTTTAGTTTTCCTATTTGATTTTTCACGTGCTTGATATGGATGATGAACATTCACCTCACCCTACACCTATCATATTGGACGTCCATTTCTTTACACTTCGCACTAAAATTGATGTCTATGAGGTACACTATCCATGGAATTTGATGAGAAAAAGCGAACTTTAATATTTTTGATGGTTCATTAGCCTAATAAAGCATGCGCCTTTGCAATCAATTCAACTAATCCTTTTGTGTAAGCGTGTAAGTTGATTGCGAAGCGAGCCTGAACACATAAGATTGAGCCAAATCACAATTACCCCATCTCGAAGAGAAGCCATGGAAAGAAATGAGATCAAAAAATTTGGAGAAAGAATTCAAGAAGAATGTTAAAGAAATCAAGACACTCGGAGAAGCCATCGAAGACAAAGTAGAGGCAATGGATTTGAGGAATCTACTTGACAAATGAGAACATATGTCGAGCTATGACCATAAACAAAAGCGGCGCTTCTTGAGAAGCGGCCAAGCAATTTTCTTTTAATATTTGTATTTTTTATTTTTAATTTGTTTACTTTTCATCTAACGCGTATTAAGGAAGATATTGCTTTAATGCATAGGAGGATGATATTTGAGACTCAATTATTTGGGAAGAGACATGATGGCCCATAAATCGGTGATTAGCGAAAATTACGGATAATGGTGAGTTAATTGTTGATAAATGACAAATCAGTCAAGCGCGTTTTCTCAGATGCCCACTCAGCATTACTCTTTCCGGCCACTCTGCATGCACGATTGTCGGTTGAAAGCGATGCCCAATTTGACTATAAATCAAGATCATTCTCCTTCAAACCACAACACAATCTTGATCTCTGTGAGTACTGTCTTTCATGATGATTAGATAATTCTTTCTTCTCCTTCTTCTTCTTTTTATGGGCGTGTAGTGTGATATTTATATTTATATGTCTTTTTCTTATAATAGTAGATTATATAGTTCAAATTTTGTTATTGTTCTTTCTTATTAGTGTTATAATAAGAAAAAAAAGAAAAAAATGGAAGAGTGTGATAGTATATTTTACTTGGTAATTTTGATGATTTTAATCTTATTATTTAATTTTTATTTTTCTTTAGTGTGTTGTGTTAAAAAAATATCTTTTGATAGACCTTGTAAAGGCGTATTCTTCTATTCTCTTTCATCTTTCTAGTCTTTTCTTGTGTTATCTCCAAAGTGCATTGAATTTCCTCTTCCCTCAATGGCATCTCCTCCTAGTATTGTTTCTCTTTTGCAAGTATTCAAATCTTTCTCTTTGCCTCTTGACCTTCAAATGCACATTGTTCACCTAGTTGATAAGTATGGCGTTCCCTTTGGAATATCATTGTGTTTGAGGCGAGATCATCGTTACCTTTCATAGCGACGTGTAACGCCTCAAATGTTGCTTCAAATGTGGAAAGCTCTTGGATGAACCTCATTGTACTCGAAATCAAACTTTCGTTCACAACATGAATATGTTGTTTTCTTCAAAGATGGACCGATTAGGTGTAGGGCGAAAAGTCTATCGGGAAAAAGCGCTGCTTTCTGCATTAGATGTGAAGGAGTTTGATGTCTGTTGGAACAAAGACAACGTTTGCTTGACACCAAACTTCGATGGCACTTACCATTGGCGGCAACTTTGGCGTGATCACTAGGCACTCATCAGAAGATGTAAAACCGTCTCATTCATTTGAGAAGTTAATGAGTTGGATGTTACTGCTCTAAACGTCATCCCATTCTTTGGTTCTTATGGGTACATTTTGTTCTTTATTGAATGGTAAACATACCTATGTGTCATGTGGCGATATGGAGGACCTTTAAGTTAAGGTTGGTTGTCAAGCTGTTTTTGTAGAAGTATCTTGATTGAGATAGTTTCCATATGGATCGGACTTGATGGAATCATATCATTAATTTGATGTGAATACTCGCAAGATGTTGAAGGGTTGTCAGCTATAGTCACTTTGTATATATTTCTCTTCTTCATTAAAAAAAACTAAAATATTTTGATTTGTTGTTTTTCTTGTTACGCCAAATATGTCGATTCAGGTCTCTTACTCTTGGATTGTCGAAGTATTCCTCGGAAGTGCTACATTGTGCAATCACCATCCCCAAATCAAACACGATTAGATTTGCTTACCATAGGGAGTTTCTATTTCTTCTCTTTTTCATGCTTTCTATATTTCTACATTGGGGACAATGTAGAATTTAAGTAATGGAGGAGTGACATATTGTGTAACTGCGTGTGATTTTTTTGTGTCGGCGATTTTGCATGAGATAGCAACTTTTGAATATGATTGAGAAGCAATTTAGCGACTTAGGCTGAAACTACTGAGGATCCCGAAAAAATAAAATAAAATAAAATTTGTTGTGTTACATTTCTTCTCTATACATAGGCGCTAAAATTACGAAACACGTTTATAAGGTAATTTACTATCATTTTACTGGAACACAAATTGAAGGTTGAAAATGTTGATTTTTTTCTAACTTTCCTAGACCATAGTAAACTAACTTTTCTTTTCTTTTTTTCTATCCATTAGTCTGCTCAAAGTAACTTTGGAAACATGAATTGTTAGCAAGGCGGAGTTATAATCGCATAGTATCTCATTTTTTGTGAGATGTGTCTTTTATTGATAGAGTTTAAAAAGTTTGGAAAAAGCGTTGACTATCTTGAGAATGAATTTCTTTTATGTTCGAAATAAAGAGAGGACCACGGAAGAGCTACCTACCTCGAGTGTGAAGCGTCACCTCGAATGGGTGAAAGAAGAATTGCGCCGAAAAGGGGTTTAGTGTGAAAGATTACGTAGGGTAAAGGCTGAAAAGAAAGTGCAAAACTATTCTTCTTCTTCTTCATCATAAAAAAAAAAACATAAAAAGAAATGTGATAAGCTACCCGGTGTGAAGTGAGATAAATAAAATTTCGCTCAGTGGTTTGAAGTGCTCAATCTAAACACTCTTTAAATTGAAGAACATATTTGCGATAAAACACATGTCATGCCCTTTTTTTTCTTTAACGATCTGATTGATGATTTTGGTGAGCAAAGTAATTTTTAGGATCCATGGGAATCGTTGTAAAATAAGTGGGATCACGAGAGATGTAAGAAAATATTTGACTATTGGTCGGGGATTTGGATAGATCATCGTAGCTTTCATTTTGGTTCAGTTAGTGATGGGATGATCCTCAATGGTACACACTCACGCCGTTGTGTATTTGAGAAGAAGTGAAATTTTCATGGTTTGGGAGAATGTTTAATAAACAAGTCACTATGTAGTTGGATTTCACCGTTTAAAGTCGTTTATCTCATGTAAAATCATTGTATTGTTTAGTGTCATATGATTGTTGTTCGAGGCGAACAACGTGATCCCAAATGTGGGGAGTTTGATAAGTCTTTAGAAAAGCGGCAAATATCTTACCCATTTTTCACGTGTTATTTGTGTGTTTTATTAGTATTATATGTTTATTTTTATGTGTTTTCATTTTATTGTGTGTTTAGAGTCACAAGAAATCAAAAAGGAGCCAAAATGGATAAAGCGATAGCAAGCTTGGGGCCAGAAATGCAAGTAAATTCAAAGATGGAGGGCCTCAGTGCAATTTTATGAAAAGTTGTTTCTGATTTTCTTGTGCCAATATCAAAGAATATCAAGAGGATTTCCACATTTTTGTCGGATCACGAATCGGAGTTTCTAGTGAAAGTTATAATTTGAAGAGAAATATGGCGTAAAAAAATCGGGGCTCAGATTTCTGCCGCAGTTCAGTAATTTGACCATAACTTTGCTACAAAAATTGGATTGACCTGCACTTTATATTGTTGGAAAAAGGACACTCAGAGGGCTACAACGTTGATGTTGACCTCTTCAAATGAATCGGATCATATCATGGTCAAAAATTAGCAAAACCGAGTGATGTGAATGGAGGATTTCTTGGGCCATGTTTTGGTAGAAAATTCATAACTTTCTATTAAAATACCAAAAAGGAATTCCAATGCACAATTCAGCCAAGATGCTTACCTATACCATGATACAATATTTGAACTAATGGAGCAATTTAAGATCATGATTTGGTGGTTGCAATTAGTGGAATCATAATGGAGTAGTTGTACAATTTTTTATCATGTTTTCTTGTGAAATTTTGCCTATAAATAGAGACATTTGTAAGGAAGGAAATACACAACTTAGTAGAAGAAATTAGCTAGTAGTTCTCCCCAATAAATTTTCTTCTTCATTTGTCCTTAGTTTTAGCTTGAAGATTTTAGGCTTTTCATACTCCGGATCAATTCTTAGCTAAGTTCTCTTTTCCCTTTTATTTCTCTATTTATTTCTTAGTATTTATTTGCTTGTTTACTATATTTTGCATAATCTATCATATAGTGGTGGTGATACAAGGTGAACACTTTCGCTAAAAAGTATGAAACCATAATTATGAGTAGTTAAGATTTTTATCACAGTTCGAGAGGCGTTGTGTTCTAACATGTTGTTATCTTTTCTAACTCTTTAATAGCGTTTTATCTATTCCTCTACTTCAATTTGTTGATTTGTTATGCTTGTAAACCCGTTTTTGAGTTTATTTGATTATTGTATTCACCTTGGCCAATTGAATCAATTAATCTTTAAATTCAAGTTACTTGCTAGGATTGAAACTTTTGATCCGTAATTGTCATTAGATTCCAATCCAAAGTAGCAAATGAATATAAATCGTGCATATTTATTAACAAATCATATTAGATGCATTAATTCGAGCTTGTGGTTATTCATCTAATTCAACTCATTCTTCTCGTTCATTTCATACTAGCTTTGCATTAAATCCTAAGAACTTGTTTAGGGTTATCAAATAGTTAGATGTTAAGTTAAAGAGTTTACTTTTTACTTAATACATAAGGAAGAATTCATTAATCGAGCTTCTTGATTAATTGAGAGTTGATAAATTGAAGAAGGAATAGTAGCACGTTGCATGGGAAAAATAAACACAGTGGTTGTGGCCGAATAGAAGACTAGATATTTATTTCAATTGTTTTATTTGATCTTATCTTTTGTCATTTGATTTTCATTCAAAATTCTCAAAACCCCCCACTTTCCTATATTAATTGATAAAGACAACTAGATTAAGCACCGTTCCTCTTGGGTTCGACCCTTACTTACCACTTCTACATTAATTTGTAGTTTTGAAACCGAGTAAGGAAAAAAATTAAACTTTGGCGCGCCGCGATAAACGCGCCCAATTATCTCTTCATTCACTACCAGTCTACCCTCTTCGTTTTTTATAAGAATCTAAAAATAATTTGTCACATGTGTACCGGCAACTTGTTGCATTGGGGACATTTTACAGCATAGCTAATGTCAATGTCCCTTTACAATGTAGCTAGATCGCGCATATGCTTGGCTAATTTTGAGCCAAGTGCATCCTAGTGTGATCACAACTAGCTTAAAAAACTCAGGACAATACTTTGAAGACCCAATGTTCTTAACGAAAATAAATATACCATTTAGATCATTCACTAGCTATAGTATTTTTTTATTTTTTTATTTTTTTATCAATTACAGTGATCAAAGTGTCATAATTTTGAGCCAAGTGCATCCTAGTGTGATCACAACTAGCTTAAAAAACTCAGGACAATACTTTGAAGACCCAATGTTCTTAACGAAAATAAATATACCATTTAGATCATTCACTAGCTATAGTATTTTTTTATTTTTTTATTTTTTTATCAATTACAGTGATCAAAGTGTCATAATTATATACTAGCACGAGCCTTATTATGTTCCTCGCGCTGGGAGAAAACATTTCTCCCAGCGCAAGGCATTTGGCTTCTCTCCTAGGCCCCCTGCATTCCCCGGGGGGGCTGAGTGTTTGTGGGGCCCGCACTGGGAGGAAAAAATTCTTCCAGCGCAAGTAACATATCACCAAGCATACTAGCACAAAGATAAGTTTATTTCCACGATATTGGATAAATAAACTTTGTCCATGTTAGGGAACCATTTATAATGAATTTTAATGGTTTTTAATATAAAAATGAGAGAAAATGAGTGGAGTTGAGTGGTGGAGATTTGTGGATATGACGAGATATGTGGATGTGATTGATTTATGGAAAAGAAAGAATGTATAAAAAAGTGGAAAAAATCTTTAAAAATGTTCCTAACAAGGGCTTTGTTTGATGTTGCATTTTTGAAACCCTAGCTCAACAAAACAGTCTTAAGTTAAATCAAACCAAGTTCATAGAGCTTGTTGGAGACCATATACATCATTATTATATTTTTATGTTTCACACCTTCACTAAGATATTTTCTCAATGAAATTAAGATTCAGCTTCAATCAATTTGTGAGGAAAACTTGCTCTTATGTAATGAAGTCTTCTAAGTCATGTGCTTTGAGAGTATGAATCACTTGAGGTCTCTAGAAATTTGCAAACTCCATGATCGATTAGCTCTAATACCAAGTTAAGAAAAAGGAAACGCAGAGCTAGAGTTTCATTTAGGAGAAGGATAAAAAGTTAGGGAGAGAGTAATATGGAAGAATCTCGAAAATTTCATTAAGCCACCAAGATATATATTTACAAGGCTCACTAGCATAAAAGTAAAATGATAAAACAATATAAATACAAAACTGCAACTACAAAAACGTATTTTCAACAACTACTACATTTCTTCTACAAACATGATTTCTAGATATAAACATTTGGAACCAGACAAGACACAGGACCCCCCCCAAAACACCCTTTAATGCAGGGGGGCAGGGGGTCCACTGCCCTCTCTCACAGGCGAACTTTGGCCAAATTCGGCCAGGCCACACCAAAAGGCTGCTGTATAAACATTTGCATCTCATAATTACAGCATATCTCACAGAATAAGTCTACGGGAACAATCACAACATACATGACATTGCGACATGTCATTTTCACATAATGCTTTAGTCACAAATTATTTAGAGGGTGTTAGCATGTTGATGAAAAATGCATTTTAATCCATTTTTTTCAAATTTTAAATTTGGTCAAACAAATCACATCCATATATCTCCCCATTCATTAAATCTTCACCATCCAACTCCACTCATTCTCTCTCTTCCTACTCATAAAAATACATTAAAACTCATCCACTAACACCCTCTTAAGCAACAACTTACATTTTCAACCTTGCATAGTTGAAGAGGTGTGCGGTTCCATAATATATGGTAGCTACAGAATGTAAGGTACAAATCTGGGTTATCCAAAAATGGGCCCTAGAGTGACACCCCCATCGGGCCCTCCCTCACCAGCTTGCTTAACAAGGTACAAATCTTGCTGTCACTTGGGCTTGTTTGGTGCAGATTTTTTTTTTTTTAAGGGATTTTTTTCCCTGTGGTATAAGTATGGCAAAATGTGTAATTAAAAATAAATCTCGAATGAAGTCTTTCTTGAAGTTAAAGTTTGAGCTTGTGTGGGAGAGTTTTGTAAACAATAAGGAAAAAAATTAATCTATAATTGAACATCAATAAAATTGATGGTTAATGCTACTATGCTAGAAAAATGATTATTAAAATAATCTACGCCAAACAAGCTACGCTAACGTGATCCAACGTGGTGAAACTGAAAATCTGAAATTGTTGTATTATCTTTTCTCGAGTTACAAACTATGTTCTACTATTCAGTTAGACTTTAATAATAATTAATATCTCAAATATCTACTCATAAATCATTATTATTCATACATTTTGTAAGGTCATCACCGTACAAATTAAAGAATTAATTTTTATTTTTTTGCAAAAATAAAAAATTTGCCCAAACACGCCCTAAACTCCCTGAAGAGCTTCCAAAGTCGCATTCCTTGCTTTGTAGCCAAGATTTCATGATAGAAAAATCTGCTCTCACTTGATAACATTCCTTCATTTGCCTTCGCTTACTGGCAAAACAGACTTTTTCGGGCTTTCTCGTGGTTTCTATATGGGGTCAGGTTCCTCCTTTTTCTCAGCCTAGAGTGAAACCCACGTTTGCTACTGATGGCTTCACCCCAACAGTTCAATTTTAGATTTTTCCTCAAATTTTGAATCACATATCCCTTTTGGAAAATCAATTTTAATCTAGACTAGATCCATATATAGCTTATCTATATGGTGACTAATTAATTCTCATTTATTTGTTATTATTATTATTATTATTTTGAATGAATTAATTGTAATTGTTATGAATTTAATATATGTTTGATGTAGAATTTAAAATGACAATAATAAATACTTCTATTATGATATCAGTGATAAATAAACACTCTTTTTAAGTAGGTATTGTTGAAATTTTGTAATCATTCAACCCAGAAAGGTTCAAGCACCATCGATGGTGCCGTAATTACTGGCGTCGATATGCATTCAGTCGATTTGACCATCGTTTTGAAATCCGGTACTAAATCTAGAATCAGCACGACGAGTTGCCAAAAATGTAATCAAAACTTTGACCGCGGTCCACGGCTACTGGTACAGGAAAAATTCGGAAAAATTCCTGGCACTCCCCGTCGTCTTTGATTCTAAATCGATCCGGATTTAAGGCGGAGGTCGAATCGATCCCCAAAATGACATCGATGGTGCCATAATTACGGCACCATCGATGGTGCTTGAACCTTTATGTCATTCAACCAAATACTCATCCGAATTAATTAGTCATTTTAATTGTTGTGTTAATATGTTTAATGTAAAATTTAAAATGACAATAATTAATATTATGCTATTGGTGATGAATAAACACTCTTTATAATCATGTAGGCCTATCTATTTTTTACATGGACTAAGAAATGTGAAGTGTCATTGGAAAGCAAATTATGCATATAATTTTCTTATTTTTCTCTTTCTTATTTAACAAGTCTAAAAACTTGTTGGAATATCACCAAAAAAAAAAAAAAAAGGAAACTTGTTGGAATAAGCAAAAATAGTATATTACTAAATGCACAAAATAGAAACATGACTAAAAGAGTATGTTCGCTATAATTTGGAGTTAAATTAATTTTTATTTTTATTTTCTACCATTTATTATTTAGTTTATTTGATGATTATTTTATTTTTATATTAATTTTCCCTACTTTTAACTACCCATTTAAAACTATTATAATTTATAATTTTTATAAAAGATATCTAATTGAAACAAGAAAAAATAAGGAAATGTTGTTTATATGGTAATAAATTAGTAATGTTATCGATACTCAATAAAGATTCGATACCCATATATAAGCACACACTCACCAAAAATTCAATGCCTACCATTACTATATTGAGATGTGGGTATTGGATCATTACTATATATCAAAACTAGTCACAAGATAAGAAATTTAGGCCTTGTTTTTTGTAGGATAAAATTTTATTTACTCGAATTGTATATAGATTATGTGATTGAAAATAAGAGATATGGTATATTTAAAAATGAAAAGCAATTACGTGTATGGTTGAAAAAGAAAAAAGAAAAATTATTTTGAAAATTATTGCAAATCAAACAAGACCAGGATTCGCAAAAAATTAAGGCCTTATTCTATTGGTGATAAATATTATTTTTTTTATTTACGTGTTAAATGTATTATTGAAGTTTAAGAAATATATTAAATAATTGAATGAATGATTGAATATAAAAAAAAGAAAAAAATTGATAATTTTTATGTTGAATAGAATAAGGTCTAAATACTATAATAAAATATTATATACTACTAAATACTACTAGTATTTCACTAGACCGGCATTGTTACGTTCCCAATGCTGGAAAATAAAAATCTCCCAAAGGGCATTTTGCCTGCTCCCATAGCCCCGTATTCAGGGGTTTGAGTGTGGGTGAGGCCCACTGGGAGAAAAAATTCTCCCAAGATGGGCCAACATCACATTGAGCTTCACTGGTATACGTTTTTTCTGTTTGTGTCTGAAAATTTGTGAAAGGTTCAAATTTCGAAAATTCCCACTTCAACCCCACACCAGTTTAAATTCCCAAGGACTTCAATTTTTGAACTCACTCTCAAGTCTCAAACAAACCCTTAACGTCCTTCACTCACTCTACTCTCTCTTCCCCAGCATACATTTTCTTGTATCTATCACCAACCGCAGCTCCCAACTCGACAAAATGCGTGAAATCCTTCACATTCAAGGAGGCCAATGCGGCAACCAGATCGGAGCCAAGTTCTGGGAGGTGGTGTGCGCAGAGCACGGAATCGACTCCACCGGACGGTACAAAGGCGACAACGATCTACAATTGGAGAGGGTAAACGTCTACTACAATGAAGCTAGCTGTGGAAGGTTTGTTCCACGCGCCGTTCTCATGGACCTTGAACCTGGCACCATGGATAGCGTCAGATCTGGACCGTACGGTCAGATCTTTCGGCCGGATAATTTCGTTTTCGGGCAATCCGGTGCCGGTAACAACTGGGCGAAGGGTCATTACACTGAGGGAGCTGAGCTTATTGATTCAGTTCTCGATGTCGTGAGAAAAGAGGCCGAGAACTGTGACTGCCTACAAGGTAATTTTTACTGTTTAGTTTAATTTTACTTTTTATTACTGTTAAAAATGTTTTATGTAGTCTGTTTCCCTTATTTTTCATATTTTTAGATCTTCTGAAAGCTGTTCGTACCTCAGTATTAAATAGATCTACAGTAGTTCATGTATAATATGCAGGTATTGGTGCGTTTTCCATACATTTCAAGTGGTTTTAGATCTGATGACTTTTTACGTGAATTCCTTTTTTCTGATGTTTCCCCGTTACTAGTTTCTAATCATTGTACAGATTTTGTGTTTCTATTTACCAAATGTGAGCACTTAAAGGGCGTATAAGATACATGTACGCTGACAGATGCGAAATGCATTTGAAGATGTATAATTGCGATTTCATCATAAAGTTAATACTGCCATATGCACATAGACATAGTGCTTGAAGGAAAGAAAATTAGTTTCAGTCTGTCTGTGTGAATCATTTGTCGGGCAGAGTTTGATGAGATGATAGACCTGGAGATGTATTTTGTTTAGTACTCAAAAGAGAAATCAAAATTCTCGAACTGGAAAGCCAAAATACCTAATTGAAAGGAAACTAAAGCAACATAAACCCTATCTTCAGCCTGAGGTTTCCTCACAGTTCTTGTGCTATCTCAAATTCAGTAGATTTTTAATTTAAGTTACTGTCAACTTCCCTGAACTTTTTATTAATTTATCGCTGAATTGATTGCTTTAATATGTCTTTCTTGCTTTCTTGCTCTGTGACTCAAACTTTGCTTCTTGTTTGTTTTCGACTTTCAGGTTTTCAGGTCTGCCACTCATTGGGAGGTGGAACAGGATCAGGAATGGGAACTCTTCTGATATCTAAAATCAGGGAAGAGTATCCAGACCGCATGATGCTTACTTTCTCTGTCTTCCCATCTCCTAAGGTGTCAGATACTGTTGTCGAGCCCTATAATGCCACTCTCTCAGTTCACCAGCTTGTTGAGAATGCTGATGAGTGTATGGTGTTGGATAATGAGGCTCTCTATGACATTTGCTTCAGAACCCTCAAACTCACAACCCCAAGCTGTAATTTACCATTCTGTTGCCTTTTTATGCTGTTCTGATTCCAAATTGATTTGTTTACTGTCTTGCATGTTAACTGTGGAATTACATGCCTATCTATTTTATTGCTGAGCTGGGCATGCCAAATATATTGTTGCTGAATCCAATTGAATGTCAGGATCAAATGTTGTATTGTTCCAACTGTGTACATATGCGTTCATACATGCCTTTGTGCCTTCTCCAGTAATTAGTTATTAGCTTGTTCTTTTAGGAAATAGCTGCAGTCAATTTATTTTCAAACACTAATCCGTCTCATTTCACATTGACAGTTGTTTTTGGGAATATTTTACAAGTGATTAATGTTAGCATTGTTCTAACGATGATTCAATTATCGAATATTTTCTTGCTGATAATCTTGCTTTGTTTTCCCTTAAAGATCTGGTTTTTCCTCAATGCTTTATTATGTGATGGTCGCATTTGTATGCCATTGTTCATTATTTTAACAAAACTTTGTATTCATTTATGCATTTATTGATTTTTCTTGAACAGTTGGTGACTTGAACCATCTCATCTCTGCTACCATGAGTGGTGTCACTTGCTGTCTTCGGTTCCCTGGTCAACTAAACTCAGACCTCCGCAAGCTCGCTGTTAATCTCATTCCCTTCCCCCGTCTCCACTTCTTCATGGTTGGCTTTGCTCCACTCACATCTCGTGGGTCCCAGCAATACAGAGCCCTCACTGTACCCGAACTCACACAACAAATGTGGGACGCTAAAAACATGATGTGTGCAGCTGATCCTCGTCATGGCCGTTATTTAACAGCCTCTGCAATGTTTCGTGGCAAGATGAGCACGAAGGAGGTCGATGAGCAGATGATTAACGTGCAAAATAAGAACTCTTCCTACTTTGTTGAATGGATTCCCAACAATGTGAAGTCTACTGTTTGTGACATTCCTCCAACTGGGCTGAAAATGGCTTCGACTTTTATTGGCAACTCAACTTCCATCCAGGAAATGTTCAGAAGGGTAAGTGAGCAGTTCACAGCTATGTTCCGCAGGAAGGCTTTCTTGCATTGGTATACTGGGGAGGGTATGGACGAGATGGAGTTCACTGAGGCAGAAAGTAACATGAACGATCTCGTTGCTGAGTATCAACAATACCAAGATGCAACTGCAGATGAGGAAGGGTATGAGTTTGACGATGAAGACGAACTTCGGGATGACCTTCAGGATGACGCTTAAATTCGAGCATCACATATTGGGATATTATTAGATCTTAAAATTGTTTTTAAGTTTTTTCTTTAGTTTTTTGTGCTGCTTCTGAGGATTTGGATTACCATCCAGATATCTCGTCTTTCCTTTTTGACCCTGTTTTGTTGCTTTGTGTGCAATGTGTCTAAACCTTCAAGTTGCTTTGGCTATTGAACCTCTGTTGTGCTGATGACGTTCATTTTGAATGCAACAAAATGCTGTGCACTGTCTAGTAAAATTTTTGGGGGAAGTTTTTAGCTTTTACTGGTAAAAACTAAAAATATGCAGTTAGATCTTTTTGCGAGAATTACAGATTATGTGCCCGTTTGACCAGGGCGATTTTTTCTTAGTGACTTGTCTTTTATTTTCAAACTTTCGACTCTTATTTTAATTCTCATTTCGACTTCTTTGGTGAATTCAAAAATTCATGCGAAAGTTAAAATGAGAACTGTTGTAAAGTGAGCCACCGAAGGTAAAGGGAGGTAAAGGAAAAGAAAAGTAATGATAAAATGTAATGATTATGTTTTTATTATGTGAATGACTATTTTATATTGGATCAATATTTGTAATACGATATGTCTCAATATTTTTTTATAAATAGGGGATATTTGTAATGAATTCAAGAACAGAAAATGAAGTGAAAAATTCTCTCGTTTACAACATATTTCTCTCTAATTCCTTCGTCATCATCTTAAGCCAGATTTCAATCTATTTCTCTTCCAATTTTTCTCTGGGTGATGATTTTGACACCCACAATTTTAATCCCTACACCCACCTTTTTTAAAAATATTTTTAATTTCCAATTTTACCCTTTCATAGGTGGGTGTGGATGGACGAATTTGGATCCTCGGCAGCGGCCGCCCGAGGAAAATGGGCCTCGGCCAACCCTGGCCGAGGTCCTCATGGGGACCTCGGCCAAGGATGGCCGAGGTGTTTTTTGGATCCTCGGCCACCCCGGCCGAGCATCCAATTTTTTTTTTTTTTAAAAAAAAAAATTGATTGATAGATAATATAATTAATTAATATTTTTTTGATATTATTTTTTGATTTGGGGAAGGAAGATGTGATGTATGAGTTGGATCGAGGCAGGACGCAAAATCGCATTTTATAGATTTAGTGGCCAGAACTCCGTTTTGAACAAATAATATATACCGATTTAGGGCATAAAATAAAATAAAAAATAAAATAAAAATTGTGATGAAATAAAATTAAAAATAAATAAATGAAAAAATTAAATTATTCGACAAATAGAAAACGCTCATTTCACGCTTAAACGGGTTGGGATGGCCAAAATCCATCGTACATCACCCCCAAAGGAGTGAGTTGGACTCGTGGCGTCGAGCTACCCCAAATCGATATATTATTTGTCCAAAACGGAGTTCGATCACTAAATCTATAAAGTGCGATTTTTAAGTGTGATCCAACTTATACATCACATCTTCCTTCCTTCCCCAAATCAAAAAATAATATCAAAAAATATTAATTAATTACATTATCTATCAATCAATTTTTTCAAAAATTTAAAAAAATTTAGGGGAGGCCGAGGGTCCAAGAGGACCTCGGCCAAGGATGGCCGAGGTCCCTCTTGACCCTCGGCCTCCCACGAGGGTCCAAATTCATACCCACACCCACCGTTTATTATTGAGGGTAAAATTGGAAATTAAAAAAATTTTAAAAAGTGGTGGGTGTAAGGATTAAATATGTGGGTGTGAGTAGCTCCACTCTTTTTCTCTCTGTTCTTATTCCCTTGGATTTTATTCTTGGCTAGTTGGCTTCAAGCTTTCAAAAGCATATGATGTTTTCTCTTCGTATACTTATTCCTCTATTAATGATGCTCAATGATTCATCCTATATCAAAACCCTACAAACTATACCTACTTAGATTTGCAGCAACTAAAGCTACCCTTAATGAGAACCAAATCGAAGGCTCCCAAATTTCTTTAAAATCTGGTTACTATTTTTCTTCATTCAAGTTGGATTATGAATTCTATCCAATTATAAATATCGGAATCCACGCACCGTCCCCTCCCGTTGGGTCTGCCTTCTACTTAGTTTGAGTTTCAACTTGTTATTCTTTAGATCTGCCTTCTTCTCCTCTGTTTCCATGACTAATTGTGTATAATCCTCAAGAAAAGATACCACTCCTGCAAATCCAAACAAAACCATAAGATTCCTCTTTTAGCAATTTCATTTCATTGTTTATCAAAATCGATTCAAGTTGAATGATTATTAAGCACCGACAATTACCTAGATTTGTGTGGTCATGCTTGTCTATTGTAATAAAGCTAAGGATCTAGAAGAATAACTCACGTTCAAACATTAGTTTGAGTTCAAGATTCTGTCATAATACTTTTTCGCTAATTAAGATTAGTGTTATTATTTGGGGATTTTGGGAAATTGGCAATTGAATGATGGGCTTGTTTCTGTATCTATATCCTTCATCTTGGCTGGATTGTCCTTTTGACTATTATGGATGGGATTTCTTGAATGTGGAGTTGTTATACCATCTCACGCATCATTGTAAAGGGGTTACTTGCTAGAATTTCGAGATGAGCCAAGTAGACAGCATTACTATTTGGTGAAGGGGTAAATTCCTTTATATCCTAATGTTAGTATATCTTATTTTTTTTCTCTCTTAGATTATTATATATGAACTTCTTTATACCATTATCCGAATGGGGATTTCCTTAATGCCAATCTGGGGCATAATCCAAGTGTTACTTGGCGTAGTATCTGGTATTCTCGAGTTGTGGTTGAGAATGGATATCGTTGGAAGATTGGGGATGGGTCCCGTATCAACGTTTGGACTGAACCGTGGTTAAGAGATTCTAATCAGTTGCGCATTCAGACCATCATGCCCCCATTTTTGAGTGAACTTTCTGTGGCAGAGCTTATGTGTTCGGGTAGTCGACAATGGGATATTGCATTCTTGGAGGAGATCTTTGATGACAGAGATGTTGAGGCTATCTTGAGTATTCCACTTCCCAACTACTCGGGGGAAGATCAGCGCATTTGGCATTATAGTGATAATGGTTTGTTCACTGTCAAGTCAGCCTATAAGTTAATTATGGCTACGGTCTTGCCGACTGAAAACCAACAGCAACCTGGAGATTGGAATTGTATTTGGAGGCTTCGAATTCCACCCCGTGTGAAGACCTTTATTTGGCGAGCGTGCAAAGGCTGTCTTCCAACCAGAAGAGCTCTGCAATCTAGAGGTTTGAATCTTTCATCTCTATGCATCCTTTGCGAAAGGCATATTGAGAATGAATGGCATCTATTTCTTGATTGTGATTTTGCTAGACATTGTTGGAGCCATGTGGACTTTAATTTCTTTTTGGAGGATTGCATGAGTTTGTCTGAGAGTTTTGTGGAATGTTGGTTTCATATTGTTAACAAAGCACGGGTGGAGATGCAAAGTAAAATAGCCATGATTTTGTGGGGTATTGGGAAGGCGAGAAATGAGAAACTTTGGCGTAACACGATCATTCCGGCTTCGCAAACCTGTTTTTTGGCTATTGAGAGGCTTTATGAGTGGCTTCAAGCTAGAAGGGTTACCTCGGTTGATGGTCAATGGCGTCCTCAAGATAAGCCGTGCTCTAAGTGGCACAAACCTCCGGATGGATTTTTCAAATGCAATATTGATGCCTCCGTCTCGTCTAGGGTTGTTGGATTAGGGATGATCTGGAAGGATGCTAATGGGGTTTTCTTGGATTGTCAGCAGGTCCCTATTGTTGGTTCTCTGCCTATTAAGGAAGCTGAAGCTTTGGGGTTGGTGCATGCGATTAAGTGGGTTAGAAACTTCGGGTTGAAGAAAGTTATTTTTGAGATGGACTCACCAATGGTTGTTGTGGCTGTTAGGAGAAACGATGTCGACGTCTTGGAATTTGGCTCGTTGGTTTTGGAGTGTAAGAACCTGCTCGATTTGGAGGATGGGTTTTCGATCCAATATGTGCAAAGGAAAGCTAACGCCGTTGCCCATATCCTTGCTAGGGAGGCGCGTTTTCAAGCTAGTCCAATCACATTTTTTGATGTACCTAGTTCATTGTCAATTACTTGAACTTCTATTGTAAAATTATTCACTAATAGTAAGTTTCATTCAAAAAAAAAGTGTAGAAATTATGATGCTGCATTAAAATGAATTCCTAATTATCAAAAGATTATGAAATTAAGAATAAACTAATTAACTAATACACATTAATAATTAACAATGAAATGAAATTAAAATAATATTATCTTTTCTAATAATGTGAAGTAAATCATTGGCAAAAAGAAATGAGAAATATGATAATTTGGAAAATGACTGTAATGGAAAATTTTACCCTTGCGAATTGGAATGGACACTGTTATCATTATGGACTAGAACGGATAATTTTATCGTTGCGGACTGTAAAGGACATATGTACTTCTAAAGAAATTGTTAACCATTACGCAGTTTAATTCTTGTAAGTTAAATTTATATTTCTCACTATCATTTTCATATGGTCGATTACACCGCCTATTGGAATTTAAATTATTGCGATAATTCCCATATAGTAGGTTCCATCACCTATTGGGGAAAATTTAATTTCTACAATTTAAGTTTATGCATTTTTTATTTTCAATGTGGTGGCTTATACCACACAATTAGAGTAAATATTTTTGATGTGGTAGGTTATAACACACGATTGGAATATATATTATCAATGTGGGTTATACCACATGACTAAATGTATATCACCAATGTGGTTGGATTAAACCCCATGATTGGTACTAAATAAAAATAATTGATTTATATATTTAATAAAAATACTATGTTGGTATTAACGAAGGGATTTGAGCAAGTGACGCCGGAATTTACCGCCATATGTATTGATAAAATAAAATTGCTCAAAAAATCACATCGTGATAAAAGGGAAAGAAAAATACCATGGTGAATTGCTCACGAAATCACATAGTGATCAATGAAAAATAATAAATACCATGGTGAAAAATCTCATTAATATTATGAGATTAGTATGTTGTATCGATATGATAAGAAATGCTCAAAAAAACAGTTGATAAAGGAAAAGTTCAATTTTGACGTATATTGAATATTATTGGAGAAATTGAGCAAGAGGTACTGAAAGCTACCATAGCTACCTCTGGATAATTCGATAAAGGAAAATTGCTCAATAAATACCATGCTGTGAATTAAAGAAACATATCGCATGGAGTAATTGTACGAATACCGAAATGGAATAAAGTCATTGGTACAATGAGATCGCATAGACGTGATAAGAAAATCCTATTGAAAAACAAATGTCATAAATATTATGCTAATGGTGCAATAGACTTTTGTATTTGAATAAAACCCATATAATATCATTATTGCTCTAGAAGAAGTACAAAACAAAGTGGAATATATTGAGAATATCAAAAGGTGGCAATAAACACTCGAGAATATAGAAACACGAAAAGAAAATACATATTGAACCCATAAATGAGGGATGCATCTCGAGAGTATAAATACTCCGTAACTCTGCCACCCCTAACATCAGGGTTCACAATAAGAGATCCAAAGGATTTGAATCTCTTTTCCGCTTGATACCGATGGTTTGTGACTGACTAACCTGGACTTCCACAGACTCTTGAACATATGATTGAATCTTTATGAGTAGCTCAACAACCGTACTGACGGAAATAAGTATTTTTCTCGCAGAATGAGAAATAAACTTATTATCAACACTCTGATCTAGAAACACTAACAAGCCATCAAAGAAATAATTGATATTCAACAAACCTATTGGTTTGGTATGAAAGTTCCATTGTGCCCACGACGCTATATTGAATATTTCCTCTAGCGTGTTATAGCCGCCTGGAAGAACAATAAAAGCATCACTATTGCTCATCATGTACATCATGCAGTCGTGGATGGATTGTGTTTGTAGCATCAATTCAGTTGGACTAATGACATTTCTAACTCCAAATCGATTACTGCCTCCAATTTGATGAAAATGTATTACACTTGACACTCTTATCCCCCATGATTGTGCGGCCATCGTAAGACTCCTTAATAGTTTGTTATTGGTCCCTCCATACAGTATATTGATGTTTTGTTTCCCTAACTCTCTTACAAGTTGGTCTGCTATATCCACGTATTGGATATGGCCTATCAGTCTGGACCTACCAAGAACACATATAGTTTTTATCTGGCGAGGTGAAGATTGAATTACATGAGATGATTCTAATATCTCTATCTCCGTCTCCACATCCATCTCTCTCTTTCAACGAATGAATGAGAGATACATGAATCCCTCTATTTAAAGATAAATTTTCAAACCAATAAGTGATTTCACTATTTACTTTTTGACCAAACAAAAAAAAATCAGAGGAATGACATATATTGTCGGTAATTAAATATGTATATACACACACACACACATATATTTCAAAAATTGAAAAACAATATTTATAATTACGAGAAAAATATTGATCTTCGATATTACACCAATTTACCTTGCACCAATATGGGAAAATTATTATACTAAGTTTTTCTACTAAATTTACAAACAGGATCTTTTAAAGTAAGATTTTCGAGACTATAACGTTCTTGTTCATCTTTGAATTTGGCCCATATGACCATAAGCTCACCTTGCACGTGTCCACTAGGATGTGTCTCAAGAGCCTATTGAATATCATCCAAAGACTCCTTACTCAATCCATCCTTAATGAATGCTATTTTATCCTTTCGGTTTTTGAACAAGTACCCCACCGATTTACACCGAGTGTCACATGTCCACCGAGCATATTTATAGCATCCTCCAACCTTTTTGCTCTCCGTTTCTTCAAAAATTACTTTTACCCATTCCAGGCACGTATTTAGAAGAAATCGAAACCTCACCAGATAATCGGACCTTTGCTTCAATCAACCATCGAATATCTTGTGGGATGCCCTTCTTCATTAGTATCCTTAACCTTTCGAGTCTACCTAGATAAATTCTCTTTAGAATTTTGATCGGCAGTGAGGGATAGTATTTACGAAGATTCGATAGCACGTGATCCATTGTAATATCTGGACCCTTATTAGGGTGAATATTATAAGTGCTCGGGTGATTTATAAACGCGTATGAGGTAAGACTCCGCGTTTTAACAGTGGCGTAACAGAAACGTATGGGTTAAGATTCCACGCTTGAACAGTAATCATAATAATGCCATCGAAAGATGACGGGATATGTCGGTTGACTATACATATGATGAAAGTTATCAATCATGTTGAGCACTATATAGATCCCAGTATGTAAATAATTTATTGAAATCAAGAATCGGAAAAATTATTCAAATAATTGTTCTCGATAAATGATTGCCAGCCGATGTTGGGAATAAATTTTAAATATATCTGGAACATATATAAGGGATGAGATATATGGGCTCACTCGTATTCAATGTTGACTACTAGATATTATGATGTGGATCTACCAGGTAGTCACATATGTATATCATGAATGAAAATTTACGAGATTATTTGCTCACAATATGAGCACGAGTTCCAGATCTAATGATAAAATTAGTAAATATATATCAAAACAATTTGAATAAGACCGTAAATTATTGAATATGAATGGGATATGGTTGTCAAATGTTTAAAGTCCTCCAATTGATTTGCTAATATCGAGAACAAAGAATAGAATGAACAAATTCCCCCCAATTAAAGCTAAATACTGAATATACATATATATTGAAAATCAAACAAATTGTATTGAATTTGGTGCTTAGCATGAGTGGAAGCATTAATGGTTGGAAATGATATATCAAATGCATCACGTTGAATATAAATTTGAAATACAAAGATGCATGAAAGACTGTAACGATCTCATATACCAACTATACATGTTTTGATAAATTGACAAGCCCGAAGTATTGATATTCTTTAATTCCCCAAAAATATATATATTAAAGCAAATGATAAAGGATGGTCTTGTTAAAGGAGACATACTTTCTTGAAGATTATATTATAAAGATGGATCGATAATGAAATATCTTGATAAGTTATATAATTATGGGGAAATAAATAAATTTGGAAAGTATCGACACGATATGAAAATATAGCGCTATTGAGATATATCAAAGAATAATATTGAAATATTCACTCTTATAATAAAAGCATTAATATGCGGGTTTGATAAGAAAAATGAGGATAGAATTCTTGAAAAGATTATAGATAACAGTGCTTGTAATGGCTCAAAGCGATGATATTGTTGCAAAGAAAAACTCACACGTTGTACTCTTTTCCTTGTTTAAGGTTTTTATCCCAAAGGATTTTTTCTAAACAAGGTTTTTAATGAGGCAGCTTAATCATAAAATCTCAAAAGGAGATTTGGTTGTATCTCGATACAGTGAGACCATGAAATCGAGATTGTCGATTACAAATAAGTACTGAATATGACACAGTGATAAATGCGATACTTACCTGAAGGATTGTGATATGCTTTAAGCATACTTGTACAAAATACGCGTTGCACTCTTTTTTCCTTGACTTAGGTTTTATCCCATTGGATTTTCCTAGCAAGATTTTTAATGAGGCAACGTTCATGACGTATTCACGTGAATAATGAGAAATTGACTCAATGAATCTATTGGATCAGTTTATAATGAAGATATTACTTGAGTCAGATGATGGTCAATAAATCTTCCGTCAAAAGTAAATGTATTAGCCCCAAAGATGACGGAACCAAATGGAGTAATTGTACTCTTTTTCCTTCGATCAAGTTTTTCCCCATTGGATTTTCTTGACAAAGTTTTTAACGAGGCAACACATGAGTATTCCTATAAGGATGATCTTCATCAGGAGCAACTTACCATTTACTCTTCGCCAGGTTTTGTCCTACGAGGTTTTCCTGAAACACTATATGATCACTCAAAGTCTCTTACAATCAGTTTGGAAGTTTTTCTCCCACTGGATTTTTTTTTTCTCCAAACAAATTTAAAAATAGCTGTATAAATAGTCATTCAAGGGGGAGTGTTGTAAAGTGAGCCATCAAAAGTAAAGGAAAAGAAAAGTAATGATAAAATGTAATGATTATATTTTTATTGTGTGAATGACTATTATATTATATCAATATTTGTAATACGATGTGCCCCAAATATTTTTCTATAAATAGAAGTTATTTGTAATGAATTCAAGAACGGGAAATGAAGTGGAAAATTCTCTCATTTACAACAAGAACCAAGAACTTTTAGTTTGTAGGTCGAGAAATTGTGCAGAAGTCACAGTAAGAGCCAAGAACTTGTTGCATGAAAATTAAAATAAGACTCTATCCATATGAGACAAACATTTTCAGTATTCCTTTGTTCATGTAGCCATTAAAATTGTCCACTTATTTAGAGAGATTTTACTTGTTCATTTTAATGCAGCATTTTATGCCTTAGTGGATGGTTAAAGTATAGAGTCTCTAGGCTTGTTTTATACATATAAATTTGAAGAGATTAAATTTAATTTTAAATGTATGGTCGAGAATGGATAAAAATATATTTAAAAATATAAAATACAAACCCCGAGTCTTCTACGACTACTAGAAACTTTTTCTTTATATGAGGCAGATGAAATATTATTTATATTGGTAATATTCCCCTATCCACGTGTGGGTAGGGCGATATGCCCATAAAAGCCTACTAGTAACATAATCAAAGTTTGATTCTGTACAAGTATGTTCATATCAAACCTTAATTTTGTACAAGCCCTTGTAGGAATGTTAATCTACCCACGCGTGAATAGGAGAATGTTACCGTTATTTATATATGTTATATAAAACAAAGGTGATGCTGCTTTGAAATGATATAATAGTTTTTGGACCAAAGAAAAACAATGTTTATTTATTTATTCCTGCCTCTTCGGAATTAACCACATTTGAGACAGTTTCTTATTTGTGAACTTAGTAGCTTTTAATTTGTTGTGGGTGACAATATGATTGAAGTAAAGAAATTGCCTATCTTATCGTAATAACAATATATATTTATCCTCTAAATAAACCTAACTATAAGTGTCGTTTTTTTTTTTTTTGCAAAATAATTGTAAGTGTTTAATTGTGTTTGTAATAATTATTTATTTAAATTCTTCGACACATAAACTGTTAGGGGCAAATTAATCTATTAATATAGTGATTCACTTATTTGCATTGTGAAATTGGTACAAATAAATAATTTAAATAATACTAGATTTTAGAAAAATTAAATATTCGAACTTATTCACCAATAATCTTTTACTTTGCTACTTACAACTTCGTCAAGGTAGTAATATAGATTGTAAAATTGACTATGTAATATATATTCTTCCAAATGAGTTATTTAGCGTTTTATTTTGCTTTAATTCAATGTATCCCTTGCTAATTGAGACCGCTTTAATTTGGGTATTAGAAAAATTAATTGCTAATGTAATTCTACTCAATTTGAATCTAAAGAAATAAATTTTGATTATGTAAATTGAAAAATGAATGCTTTTATTATGCATTTTAAAAAAATCTTTCATTCATCTAAATGAATTATAGTGCCTATATACAATTTTATACAAATAAATTAATTATAGTACCAATTAAAATCATTTGAGTTAAATATAAACATTTACAAGAGTTAAGGACAATCATTATTGCGTCATTGATTCTTTAAGTCGGAAAAATGAAATAGAAGATACATTTTGAGCATGAAATTATACCACGTGACTGTTATTTATACGAAAAAAGATATGCATCTTGAATATTTTATCACAAGAATTGGCAGCTTCGAGCATTATGGCTCGTAGGAGAAGATATGAAATTAATTTTCAAGATATTAGTATAGAAGGTTATGAAAATGTTAGTATAGATAATGCGTGGAAATATTGTATAACTTGCATGCCTCTTTATCGCGAACCATCATTATTTAAAGCAATTGTTGGTGTCATGTTTGTTTTACGAAAACATATTGATGCATTATTTTTTATTTTTAATTTGTTCGATTTAATAACAAGTTTTTAAGTTTCAATGGTTACAACATAAGTTTTGACTTCATTTGATGCTTCGATTGTGGCACTATAAATTATGTTCAAAATCATTTTTTCAATATGATCATTTGCAAATATTTTATTTAATTTGATAGTATTTAATATTCTATAAAAAATTATTTAATATTTAACCACACATATATCTAAAAATTATTTTTAATGGTCTAATATATTTTAAAGAATATAGTTTTAAATGTGGGCACAAGTGTTTTGAATATTGTTTAAAATAGAAATGGTGTATGTGTTCATTCAAAAGTTTAAATTCTTATTTATGTATTGAGAATTCAGGCTTGTTATATTGCACCCGGGTGTACTGTAGTTACAATGCTCCTGAAGCATTTTCTGGCCCCGTCTGACCCTCATTTTGAAATCCGAAATCGGATTTAGATTCAGCATGACGAGGTGGAATTCCAGCAATTTGGAAAAAAAATATTCGACATCGTGGCGGCCGATCAAAGTTTTGGCCGTAATTTTAGCTAAAATTATGGCCAAAACTTTGACCAGTCGCCACAGGTATCGAACTTTTGTTTTCAAATTGTTGGGCTCCACTTAATCGTACTGAATCTAAATCTAATTCCGAATTTCAAAACAGACGTCTGACAGGGTCAGAAAATGCCCCGGGAGCATAGTTACAGTGCTCCTGGGTGTACCTGAACACCATGGATTGAGAATTATGAGAAAGTTAGAAATTCTCTATAACACAATTCCATATTCCCCTTATGTAAAAAGATTTCTTAACTATCTTTAATTGTTTGGACCCCGCAATGTACAACTGATATGTGAAGTGTGAATAGGATTCGAAAGTACATTTAGTAATAGTGAAGTTGTGGAGTGTATTCATATCTACCAAAGTTTGTGAATGTATTGTAGGTGAATGATAAGTGCTAGAAAAGACTTAAATAACTTTTTCTATTTTACGTGTTTGTGTGTTTTATTAGTGTTATATGCTCCGTTTTATGTTTTTTTCCTTTATTGTGGTGTTTAGGGTCACAAAGAATCAAAAGGAGTCAAAATTGATGAAAATCGAATGAAAACGGAAACTCGGGACCAAAATGCAAGCGAATCAAAAATGGAGGGCCTACGATGCAATTTTATGAAAAATTATTTTTATAATTTTTATTGTGCCAATGTTGAAGAACATCAAAAGAGAATTCCCAAACTTTTTATGAATCCCAAATCGGAGTTTCCTAGTTAAAGTTATAGCTATTTGAAGAAAAATGACTAAAAGTGTAAAAATCAGCAACTCGGATTTACTAGCGCAGTGCAGTAATTTGACCATAACTTGAGCTACAAAAATCGAATTGACCCGATTCTTGTTCTTGTGGAAAGAAGACTCAGAGGGCTACAACTGTGGTGTTTATGACTTCAGATGATTCGGACATTATGGTAGTCAAAAATAGGTAAAATCGAGAGTGTTCTGCATGGAGGATTCCTTGGGCCATGTTTTGGTAGAAAATTCATAACTTTCTATTAAAATATCCAAAAGAGAAAATTCCAATTGCATAATTCAGCCAAGATGCTTACCTACACCATGATGAAATTCCATTATCATGATTTGGTGGATACAATTTAATAAACCCATGATGGTGCATGAGTGTAATTTTTTATTGTATTTTCTTATGAAATTTTGCCTATAAATAGAGGCATTTGTAAGGAAGGAAGACACAACTTTGAAGAGAGAATTAGCTTGTAATTCTCTCCAACTTTCTCCTCAATAAAATTCTCTTCATCATCTGTTCTTAGTTCTAGCTTGAAAGCTCTTAGTTTTTCATATTCCGGAGGAAGTAAAAACCTAAATTTAGGTTCGAATAATCAATCGACGATACTTCGGCCGTGAATATGATTAGCGGAGCATTTCTTCGCTAGTTTCTCCCTTTCTTTTATTTTTCATGTTTGATAATGATAATTTCTCATATATTGTGGAGGTGATCTTTCTTTTATTTTTCATGTTTGAGAAAGATAATTTCTCATATATTGTGGAGGTGATACAAGGCGAACACTCGCTAAAAAATATTTAACCCGCATATATGAGTGATTAAACTTCTCTATCTATTTCTTAGCATTTATTTACTTGTTTTCTATATTTTGTATATTATTTGTGATAGTGAAGTATAATCTATTATATTGTGGAGGTGATACAAGGCGAACACTCGCTAAAAAGTATGAAACCCACAAATATGAGTAGTTAGACTTCACTATCTAGTTCGAGGGGAACGTTGTGTTAAACTAACATGTTGTTATTTTTTCTAACTCTTTAGTAACGTTTTATCTATTCCTCCGCTTCAATTTGTTGGTTTGTTATGCTTGTAAACCCGTTTTTGAGTTTATGTGATTATTGCATTCACTTTGGCCAATTGAATCAATTAATCTGTAAATTCAAGTTACATGCTAGGATTAGAACTCTTGATCCGTAAATGTCATTAGATTCCAATCCAAAGTAGCAAATGAATATCGTGCATATTTATTAACAAATCAACTTAGATGCATTAATTCGAGTTTGTGAAATTATTCATCTAATTCAACTCATTCTTCTCGTTCATTTCATACTACATTTGCATTAAATCCTAAGAACTTGTTTAGGGTTATCCAATAGCTAGATGTTAAGTTAAAGAGCTCACTTTAATTTAATACACTTAAGGAAGAATTCGTTAATCATAGCGTATTGATTAATTGGAGTTGATAAATTGGAGAAGGAGTAGTAACACGTTGCATGGAAAAGATAAACACGAGTTGTTGACACAATCGAACCTCGAAAACTAGATATTTATTTCAACTAGATATTTAGTTCAATTGTTTCATTTTATCTCTTTTATTTTGTCATTTTATTTTCAAATTTCATTCAACTTCACAAAACCCCCATTCTATATTAATTGATAAAAACAACTACATTAAACACCGTTCCTCTTGGGTTCGACCCTTACTTACCACTTCTACATTAATCTGTAGTTTTGAAACCGAGTAAGGAAATAAAATTAAACTTTGGTGTGTTCGACAAACGCGCCCAGTGCATAATTTGGTGATGTTACGTGGTAAATGCAATTTATGCAATTATTTACGTCTCTTAAACTACGTGTTTATATAGTTTATTTTTTAATTTTGTGTTTAATTTGGTCTATTTTGTTTATATTTTAGTGGAAAACCGAAATTTGAAGGAAATAAAGCAAAATTTGACTAAAAGAAGCTAAACTAGAATTTGGAGGCCTCAAATGGAAGAAATGATAATTGATTGAAGCAAAGAATAATGAAATTGGAGTTCCATCGAAGAAATTAAAAGTTTGAGGACTCAATCGCAGGCAATTAGTAGTTGAGGATTAAAATGGAATCGGGCAAAAGTTCAATTAGGTAAGCCCATGCAGTTGCCTCTGCGACCGCATGCCTTTGCAAAGTTATAACCACGCGATCGCATGCGTGATCACATGGTTATATCGGACAGCTTTTCGGAAACCTTTCCAAAATGTATTTGGACTCCAATTCATGGGCTTTCTTGCATTTATAAAAAGTCAATCTTGACCAAAATACAAGAAAGACGCTGGAGAACACATAAGGATGAAATTCAAAGCAAAAATTTGGGAGAAACTCTTGGAAAAATTGAAGAGGAAGGCCAGAGTTGAAAATTTAAGTTTCCCTACCTCTTTAATTCGGATAATGACACGTTTTACTTGTTTTATTTGTTTTAATTATAGCATATTAGCTTAAACTCTTTGAAGTGTTAGGATTGAGATGAACTTTGATATTTATTCATTCTTGAATTGTTTGATCGACTTTTAAGATAACTATTCGGTTTTTAGCTATCTATGCTATTTTCTTTGTTTCTACAGGTCTTTAAGTTTGAGATTGTATGATTGTTTGTGGGTTATTTCTTGAATTGAGAAATTGGATATGAATTGAGAAATAGGATATAAGTTAGACTCGTATTTTTAGCTATAGAGTCTGATAAGGGGATGAGAGTACCCCTGCGCTCTATGTGATTGTAGTGAAATTTTTGTGCTTTTAAATGCATTCTTATTTGTTGCAATTATCACATCGATATAGGTGATTCACATACAAGAATAGATTGAATTTTACTCGATAGTAATTATTCATTAAAATTGGAATTTCGATAGTTGAAATAGGGTATTGTTGTTGATCTAATAATTTGAGGGTGAATAGGCAAAAAGTGGATTTAAAACCCTAGTACTCACTTCTAGTGTCATATTTTCATAAACAAGTTTTTGCAACTTATTTAGTTTTAATTATTTGTCTTTAATAAGCTCTTACTTTTAGTTAATTTTTAGTGTTAATTATTAATTTGGTTTTTAGTATAAAAGTTCTACCCTTGTTTTTCGGTTAAGGTTAGTTCAATTGAGTGTGAGAATATTACAATTCTCGTAGATAAGATATTCGAACTCAAACCACTTTATTGCTTTTGCTATTCGTACACTTGCAGTTGGGCACTAGCACAACATCACGAGAGTTTGAGAGGGTACAATTGAAAATTTATATACACCACATTACATGATGAAAAATTAGGTGTGACTTTGGGGATGATTAGTGTTGGTGAAAGTAAATCTCTTTTAGTGATGAAAAGTGTGTGATATATATATGTTGGCAATGTTAATATATATATTTGTTTATTTATTTATTTATATTTGGTTATTTAATTTAAAAAGGCCAAATTCATAATAGGTGTAAGGTAAAAAATAAAAATAAAAATAAAAGTAAAAGTAATAATAACTAGATTCACACTCAAAAGGTAACCTGAAATAGTTGGTTTCAACATTTTAATATAGTTGAGTTTAAACAGCTTAATAGTAGTTCAACATTTTAACGGTCACTAAAATGTTCAAACACTTTAATAATATGTTGAAACAACATGATTTGAACTTTCAAAAGGAAAAAAAGAGTATGATTTGAGATAGATGACAGTGATGTACAAATAAATTTCGACACAAAGATCGTGTAAAAAAGGTTTTTTACTTGAATATATGAACGTGTATTAAGTGTTACTTCCATGAACTCTTTGGCCATGTGCTACATAAAATTGATGTTAAACAATGACAGTGTACCTCGTGCATCACACAGGATGTAAAAACTAGTTGTGTTTGAAATTGATTTGAGCTTGTTTGCCATGCGTTTATTTATTTATTTTTGAATCATTAATTTCATTGATATAATAAATTTTTTCGTTCAACTTTTCTTTATTTTGATATTTTTTTAACGGCTTTATACTGACTTTTGAGAGCATACACCATTACACCAATTATTATTATTTTGAACTAGCAGTAACACCCGTGCATTGCACGGGGAGCCGAGTACATTGATACGTAATTCCTATTAATATATATAAATTATTAGTACTGAAAATGATTACAAAAAATAACACTACAATCTAAAACATCACACGATTTAAGTAAAGCATATTCACTTTTAAAAAGCAAAAAAACATTCAAGAGAGTTTCAATTCCAACCTATAAATATTGGTACAACTTGTAACGATCAACATTTCGAAAATATCTATGAACAACATAATTTTACATTCGTATCCAACAATAATAATATTTGTTAATTATCCACAAAATTATATTGGACAATAATACCAAGCATTCTATAAAATTCATAAATATATCAATCTTGAATGCGCAATGGACAACATGTGGTAGTCTTTCCTTCATGGTTTTCTTGTCACGCAATGCATAAGGAATTGATGTATGATCGATACACATGGTAACCTACAATAGCACAAGTAAGTACAAATCTCATTAATATTGAAAAATACAAAAGCAATCTATAAGACCTCGATGATAATAAAGTAAATAATGGGCCACAACAATAAACCTAATTAATATAGCTAATAAAATAATTTTATAAAAATTTTGACAGAATTTCGCCTGTATTTCATACTAATCCATCCTGCAAACATCAAAGAAATTTAATAAAAAAAGAACAAAACTTAATTTACAACAAATAAAAGTTTTGATAAATATTAATAGTATAAAAATAGAATAACAAAAAATACAAACTGAATATTGATTAGAGCACTAAACTTAATTAATATAATAGTGAAAGAATTCTATAATATAAATGCAAAATAAAATAAATTAATATTAAATTAAATGCTATAATTATTAAAATAATCGAAATAAAAAATTCTATTAACTTTTGCTGAGCTTATATATATATATATATATATATATATATATTTGAAATTATTTTGCATTCTATTATATTTGAATACAGATTCGAGGGATATTAATTATACAATCGTGTGATATATGGTATTGACAATCAATATATGAATAATAATTTCAAAAAATTTATTGTGAAAATTTATTGTGAAATATAATCAACACATAAATATATTATAGAAATGAGAATGTAATAGGTACAGTTTGGTAGACCCAATACCCCGGTCTTGTTCTTATCTTTGTTCCGGCCATATCTTCATTTAATCGAAGTCGAGTGAAAATGAAATAAGAGGGAACTAATTCTCATTCCTATCCATACGGCATCATGATCGTGTCATCGGAATGAATTAATTAACTGTAGTATAATTTATTTTAACTAATTTTCATTCTTAAGCTAACTATTCCTAAAATGAATTAATTATGTCCAAAGTAATTAGTTTAATTGTCCAGCTTTGAGAATTATATGAATTTAATTTTAAAAATATTAAGAGATATCTTTCATTTTTTAGGAGAAATCTTGCCAATAGATTGTAATATAATTAATTTGCAATTATTTTTTTAAATTAATACTATTTTTTCTGTTTTAGCAATATAATTAATTTTGATTAATTTTCATCCAAAAAACTGTGTAAATTTCTATCTAATGAAACTGAAACAAATTAAATCATCATAGAATTAATTTTAATTTTTATCGAATTATCTCCAAAAAGATTTAATTATTTCCAAAATAATTAGCTTGAAATCTACAGTTCTAAGAATTATATAAATCTAATTTTAAAGATATTTTATAATTTAAAAGATATCTTATAATGCAAAAAAAATTATTTCAATTTTAGGAAAAATCTTGCTAACTGTAGCAATCTCATGAATTTTAATTAATTTATATTTTTTAAATTAATTATATTTCTTCCCTTTGAAAATATAATTAATTTTAATTTATCTTTGTCCATTGAAACGATGTCCAATTAAATGTTAGTAACATAATTAATAATAATTAATTGCAATATAAATAATTTTATATAATTTTCATTTTTAAACTAATTATTTCTAAAAGAATTAATTATTTTCAAAGTAATTAGCTTAACAACCTCAATTTTAAGAATTGTACGTACAAATCTAACTTTAAAGATATCTTATAATTAAAAGGCTTATTAGCGCCATAAAGACTTGAACTTTGAATTCGCTGCGCACTAAGGACCGATCCTTTTTTTTTGGCAATTCAATACCCCAACTTGATATTTGCTATGCCGAAAGGACTATCATCAGCTTTTCACCGTTAAGTCATCCCGTGTGCTCTTCATGTGTGATTTTTCAGGTCCAAAATGATCCGAAACTTTGTATATTATTACAATCAAATCTCAAATATTGAAAAATATATATTTTAGTTCCAAATTTAATTAAATTTGATTAAATAGTCCCAAATTTAGTTAATTTTAGTCGCAAATTTATTTAAATTTTTTGAATTAATTTGATACTGATTAAATAGTTTTTATCAAAAAATTTCAATGCATTAATATTTATTCGTAAATGTAAATAATATCACCAGTTTCCAAAATCTACTTTAGTATTAGAGACGCATACATTTTGATTTTAACCTACAAAAAAACAATTATTGTACATATATTGGGCGTGTTGTCGCAGTACGCCAAAATTTATTTTATTTCCTTACTATGTTTTAAAACTACAAATTAATGTAGAAGTGGTAAGTAAGGGTCGAACCCAAGAGGAACGGTGCTTAATCTAGTTGATTTTATCAATTAATATAGAAAAAGGGGGATTTTGTGATATTTGAATAAAAATAGAAAATCAACGCCAAAAATAAAAGATTGAAATAAAACAATTGTAATAAATACCTAGTTCTCGGGTTGTTGTGTCAACAACTTATATTTATCTTTTCCCATGCAAGCGTGTTACTATTCCTTCTTCAATTTATCAACTCTCAATTAACCAAGAAGCTCTCGACAATCGAATTCTTCCTTAAGTGTATTAAATTAAAGTGAGTTCTTTAACTTAACATCTAACTATTGGATAACCCTAAACAAATTTTTAGGATTTAATGCAAAGTGGTGTGAAATGAACGAGAAGAATGAGTTGAATTAGATGAATAATTTCACAAACTCAATTAATACATCTAAGTTGATTTGTTAATAAATATGCACGATATTCATTTGCTACTTTGGATTGAATCTGTGATAATTACGGATCAAAAATTTCAATCCTAGCGTAGTAACTTGAATTTAAAGATTGATTGATTCAATTGGGCAAAGTGAATGTAATAAATCAAATAAACTCAAAAACAAAGTTTATACAAGCATAACAAATCAACAAATTGAAGTAGAGGAATAGATAAAACGCTACTAAAGAGTTAGAAAAGATAACCACATGTTAGTTGAACACAACGCCTCTCGAACTAGATAGAAAAGTCTAACTACTCATATTTATGGGTTTCATACTTTTTAGCGAGTGTTCGCTTAGTATCACCACCACTATACGATAGATTATACGCAAAATATAGAAAACAAGTAAATAAATGTTAAGAAATAAATAGAGAAATAAAAGGAAAAGAGAAACTTATCAAGAAATGATCCGCTAATCATATTCACACTCAAGTATCGTTGATCGATTGAAACCTTTATTTCTTCCACTAATATGAAAAAACTAAGATCTTTCAAGCTAAAACTAAGAACAAATGAAGAAGAGAATTTTATTGAAAAGAAAGTTGGAGAGAACTACTAGCTAATTCTCTTCCACTAAGTTGTGCATTTCCTTCCTTACAAATGCCTCTATTTATAGGCAAAATTTCACAAGAAAACATAATAAAAAATTGTACAACTACTCCATTATGATTCCACTAATTGGTAACCACCAAATCATGATCTTAAATTACTCCATTAGTTCAAATATTATATCATGGTATATGTAAGCATCTTCGCTGAATTGTGAAATTGGAATTTCCTTTTTTTGATATTTTAATAGAAAGTTATGAATTTTCTACCAAAACATGGCCCAAGAAATCCTCCATTCACATCACTCTTGATTTTGCCCATTTTTGACCATGATATGATCCGAATCATTTGAAGAGATCAACATCAAAGTTGTAGCCCTCTGAGTGTCCTTTCCAACAATATAAAGTGCAGGTCAATTCGAATTTTGTAGCAAAAGTTATGGTCAAATTACTGAACTCAAGGCAGAATTGAGCTGCTGATTTTTACGCTTTGTCCTTTCTTCAAATCACATAACTTTCACTAGAACTCATTTGGGATCCGACAAAAATGTGGAAATCCTCTTTGATATTCTTTGATATTGGCACAAGAAAATTGTAAAAACAACTTTTCATAAAATTGCACTGAGACCCTCCATCTTTGAATTGTTTCGCATTTCTATCCCAAGCCGGCCCGCTTATCCATTTTGGCTCTTTGGATTTCTTGTAGACTCTAAACACACTAAAAAGGAAAACACATAAAAATAAACATATAATACTAATAAAACACACAAATACGAATAAGAAAGAGCTTATTTAAGTTGCTTTTTCTAAAGACTTATCATATATAAACTTTTATTATGAATATAATATATTTGTGCAAAAAAATATCAAATGCAAAGAATTAATCAAATCAAATCACAAAAATATAAAAAAAGAAAAATAATTCAAAAATTTTCTTTAGCATTATAGACGCGCACATTTTGATTTTAAACAATAATTATTAATAATAATTCAGGTTATTGTACCTATATAAAATTTTATTAGTGATATATTACAGTGAAAAAATATTTCTAACACAAAGAATTAATCAAATCAAATAAATTTATCAAAAAAAATGAATAAAAAATCCTCCCCACTAACCCACCCCACCCCCTCCCCCAACACTACCACCGGACTGATGGTGGTTCGAAACCACCACTTTTTTTTGATAAAATTTATTTGATTTGATTAATTCTTTGTGTTCGAAATATGTTTTTACTGTAATATATTACTAATAAAATTTTATGTATGTACAATAATTACATTTATTATTATTAATTGTTGTTTAAAATCAAAATGTGCTATCTATAATGCTAAAAAAAATTTGAATTATTTTTCTTTTTTTATATTTTTGTGATTGATTTGATTAATTCTTTGCATTCGATATTTTTTTGCAGTAATATATTATATTCATAATAAAATTTTATATATGTACAATAATTATGTTTTTGTAGGTTAAAATCAAAATATATGCGTCTCTAATGCTAAAGCAGATTTTGGAAAGTTGTGATATTATTTATATTTACGAATAAATATTACTGTGTTGAAATTTTTGATAAAAGCTATTTAATAAGTAACAAATTAATTCAACAAATATAATTAAATTTGGGACTAAATTTAACTAAATTTGGGACTATTTAATCAAATTTAATTAAATTTGGAACCAAAATATACATTTTTCAATATTTGGGGACTTGATTGTAATAATATCCAAAGTTTCGAACCATTTTGGATTTAAAAAATCGCACGTGAGGAGCACATGGGGCGACTTAATGGTGGAAAGCTGACGGAAATCCTTACGGCGCCGCAAATGTCAAGTTTGGTTACTGAATTGCCAAGAAAAAAATAGGTTCTTAGTGCGCAGCGAGTTCAAAGTTCGGATCCTTATGACGCTAATAAGTTCTAATTAAAAGATATCTCAGAATATAAAAATATAGATACAGATATGTATAGATATATATTAAAGTAATTAGAAAAATTGATGTTACATATTTCTTTTATCATACTAAAATTAAATCTTTGCAAAATTGCTCATTTTAATTAATGTTAATTTTGTTTAACTATTTCTATTTTTAAAAATAATTGATTATTTATGAAACTAATTAAAAGGTTCTATCTAATTTTTTAATTTTTATGTTGCACGTTTCTTTTAATTTTCATGTAAAAATGTAACGAATTATAATTTTGTATGTCCACAAAATTAAATTTTAGTGAAATTGCTAATAATAATTAAATTTCATTTTGCAGCTTATTATTTTTAAAATAATTATTTATTTCTAAAATAAATTAATTAGCCTATTGTAATTTTTAAATTTTAATAGTAATTTTCGCAAGAAAATAGGAGAGAATTTGACGGAATATTTAATAAATTACATTATATCTAACTTTTGTTAAAAATTTATACCTACGTCTGTTTATAGTTTATACTTACTTTATTTATAAATAAAATATTTCAGGTTATTTACGCAAAACCCCCCCAAACTATCGGTTTTATAACAAATCCAACCCCATTCTTTTTTTCGCCCTTACAGGACCCCAAACTTTAAATCTGTTTCACTACACCCCCTTGGACGGAAATCATCCATTTGCATCGTTAAATGGCCATTTTTGGTATTTTAGCGCAAGAGTAAAATAGTCCTAAATGTTAACTGAAAGATTGAGGGGTAATGTGAAACTGATAGTTTGGGGTTCTGTTGCGTAAATGCCAATAATGAACCAATAGTTTGGGGTCCTATTGCGAAAATACCAACAATTAGCCTATAGTTTGGGGTCCTATTGCGAAAATACCAATAATTAACCGATAGTTTGGGGTCCTATTGCGAAAATACCAATAATTAACCGATAGTTTATGATTTTGTTACGAAAATACCAATAAATCCTAAATGGCAAAAGTACCATATAGGTATTTTTTGTGGGGTACTATTGCCACTTAGGTATTAAAATTTTTTTCGGCGACACTTAAGTCCTTTTTTGAATTTTTTTGACTATTTAAGTACTTTCTAGTTGCCAGAGATGAGAAATTGAATAAAATATTAATTTACTATTTGATATTGATAAAAATATTAATTTCTGGTTTTTAATCATTTCCTTTTTTTTTTCTTTTCTAATTCATTAACTTATTAATATTACACAAATTTTAATAATATTGACGTGCACATTTTAATTTTAATCAGAAACTAATAATAAACGTAAGAATTATTGTACATACATAAAATTTTATTACGAATATATTGAATTAATTTGATATTAATTAAATATTTTTCACTAAAAATTTTTGATATGGTAGCATTTGTTCGCACTAATATCGTAATTTTTTACAATATAAAGACGCGCACATTTTGATATTAATCAACACTTAATAAAACAAAAGGAAGGATAGAATCCGATTCCTAATATATATGGTTAATCATTATTATTCTACATGTTAATATATTCTATATATCTATTGTAAAATATAATTAATGTGTTGTGAGCGAAAAATCAAATTAAAAAAATATTAAAATATGAGCAAAAATTTCCTCCAAAATCGGTCTCTATTTATTAATATATATATATATATATATATATTACGTATAAACAAAAATAGGTGAATGTAAATAATTTTTTGTATAGATATAGATATGTAATATAGAATTATAGAATATAGATAATTATTATGGTAGGATAATTGTTATTTAAGGATAATGATGAAATAAGGATATTTGTATTATTTTATGAGTGGGAAAATAGTTCCAAAAAATTCAAAAGAGCCAATAAAAGTGAAATTTTATGCGCGGGGAAAATTGACTCCAATCAAATTCAAAAAATGTGTCTCTCTTTATTAATAATATATATATAGATATATAGATGATGCATTAAATACCGAAAATAATCTATCTCCCTGAAGATAATAATTAAATAAATGCGTTTTGTCTGAAAAAATTTTAAAATTTGAAATTTCTAAATTTCCCACTTCAACTCGCCACCTGCTTCTTAATCCCCTGTGAGACTCCACTTTCCAACTCGTTGAAACCCTAACCCTCCTTCACTCTCACTGCCTCTGCTAATTCCCTTCTGATCTAATCCTAGCTCACAGCTCAAATATGCGTGAAATACTTCACATTCAGGGAGGCCAATGTGGCAACCAGATCGGAGCCAAGTTCTGGGAGGTGGTGTGTGCAGAGCACGGCATCGATTCCACCGGACGGTACAAAGGCGACAACGATCTGCAACTGGAGAGGGTTAATGTCTACTACAATGAGGCTAGCTGTGGAAGGTTTGTTCCTCGCGCCGTCCTTATGGACCTTGAACCCGGCACTATGGACAGCGTCAGATCTGGACCGTACGGGCAGATATTTCGGCCTGATAATTTTGTTTTTGGGCAGTCCGGCGCTGGGGAACAACTGGGCGAAGGGTCATTACACCGAGGGGGCTGAGCTTATTGATTCTGTTCTTGATGTCGTGAGAAAAGAGGCGGAGAACTGTGACTGCCTGCAAGGTATTTTGCTGTAGTTTGGTTTTTGTTTCCGAACGATAAATACTACTGTTCCAATTGTTTGATACTCTGTTTACCTCATTTTTGGTGTTTTGAGAGTTTAGCCTTGCTCTTTGTGCATCGATAATGCTAAATCTGCGGTAGTTCATGACTGATTTGCAGTCACTTGTGCGCTGTAAATACATTTCAAGTGGCGTTGAGAGTAAATCTGATGATTTTTGTTTGAATTACCTGAGTTTCTGTTGTCACCAGTTTTAAATTATTCTCACATTATAGATCTCGAGTTTCTAATTGCCGAATTAATTCTTTAAGGTATCAATTGTGATTTATAATGAACCTGCACAATACATTTGAAGATGTAAGTTTGAGATTTCAAACATGAACTTTTGTACTGCAAGATGCGCATAGATAGTACGTAAACGAAATAGATTGAACTCAATCTATATCAATTGAGAAATATTTGTCAAGTGGAGTTTGATGGGATGATATATCTTGGGTAGATTTGGTGCAGAACATAAAAAAGAAACAAACATATAAAATCCGAAAGCTAAAATACCAAATTGAACAAAAGCAAGAGCAACATCAACCAAATGTTCAGCCTGATTTTCATCCAAGGGCAACTATGATTTTCATCCAAGGGCAATTATTGTGCTCCTCAAATTTAGTAGATTATGAGTTTGAGAGATTGCCAATTTTGTTGAACTTTTTAATATTTAGTGCTCAATTTATTGCATTTCTTGCTTTGGGACTCAATTGCTGTTTTATGTTTTCAACTTTCAGGCTTTCAGGTCTGCCACTCACTGGGAGGTGGAACAGGATCAGGGATGGGAACTCTTCTGATTTCTAAAATCAGAGAAGAGTATCCAGACCGCATGATGCTTACTTTCTCTGTCTTCCCATCCCCGAAGGTGTCAGACACCGTTGTTGAGCCATATAACGCTACTCTATCAGTTCACCAGCTTCGTTGAGAATGCTGATGAGTGTATGGTGTTGGATAATGAGGCTCTTTATGACATTTGCTTCAGAACCCTCAAGCTCACAACTCCGAGCTGTAAGTTACTCATCTCTGGCCTTTTTATGTTGTTCAAGATTTATTTGCTCACTGTTTTGTATGTTAACTGTAGAATTACATACACGAATAAATTCTCTTCATGAGCTGGGTATGGGCCGACCATTGTCAATCAATCAAGTTAAAAACTCGACATTAATTGTGGACCATGTATAGCTTCCCACTAATCCAGCTCATATATGCAACTGCATATGTAATGTTTGCAGGTTACTACTAAATTTTGGCAGGGTTGATGTTTTATTCTGGTTTCTACAACTGATTTTTTACCATTGTTTTTAACTGTGATTTAATTATCTGATATTTTATTGTTGATAAAAATCTAGTTTGTTATTGCCCGGAAGATCATTTTTCCCCAATGTTTTTATGATTTTATGGTTTCGGGATTATAAAGTTTGTGATGCTTTTTTTATACCATGATTTTCATCAATATTCAGCCGAATGCAAGTCACTTGGATTTTGGAGCCTATCACAGCTCATTGTTTTAAAACTGTCGTGTTACTTATTCAATTTGGAATATTTCATTTTTTTCTCGACCAGTTGGTGACCTGAACCACCTAATCTCTGCTACCATGAGTGGCGTGACTTGCTGTCTTCGGTTCCCTGGTCAACTAAACTCAGATCTC
Organism: Jasminum sambac; assembly: GCA_018223645.1. Taxonomy (NCBI): domain Eukaryota; kingdom Viridiplantae; phylum Streptophyta; class Magnoliopsida; order Lamiales; family Oleaceae; genus Jasminum; species Jasminum sambac. The sequence continues at coordinate 7,464,044 of CP073645.1, read as the reverse complement.
CGCAAGCTTGCTGTCAATCTCATTCCATTCCCGCGTCTTCACTTCTTCATGGTTGGGTTTGCTCCACTCACATCTCGTGGGTCCCAGCAATACAGAGCCCTCACAGTTCCTGAACTCACACAGCAGATGTGGGATGCTAAGAACATGATGTGTGCTGCTGATCCCGTCATGGACGCTTATTTGACAGCCTCTGCCATGTTTCGTGGCAAAATGAGCACAAAGGAGGTGGACGAGCAGATGATCAACGTACAAAACAAGAACTCTTCCTACTTTGTTGAATGGATTCCCAACAATGTGAAGTCCACCGTTTGTGACATTCCTCCAACCGGGCTCAAGATGGCTTCGACCTTCATCGGGAACTCGACCTCAATCCAGGAAATGTTCAGAAGAGTTAGTGAGCAGTTCACGGCTATGTTCCGTAGGAAGGCTTTCTTGCATTGGTATACTGGGGAGGGTATGGACGAGATGGAGTTCACTGAGGCAGAAAGCAACATGAATGATCTTGTTGCTGAGTACCAGCAATACCAGGATGCAACTGCTGATGAGCAAGAATATGAGTACGAGGATGACGATGATCTTCAGGCGGAGTCTTGATTTTCAGCAGCATTGGATTGGTATATTGGATGTCTTGATTTTCAGCAGCATTGGATTTTCAGCTTTAGGTTTTCTTTACTTTTAGATGCTGCTTCTGAGGATAATTGAGTTACTACCTAGATGTCTTGTCTTTTGTCTCGTCTTTTGTTTACTCTGTTTTACTTCATGTCCAGTGTCTAAAACTTCTTCAAGTTGCTTTGAATATTGAACTCTGCTGTGCTACATAGATGTTAGTTTTTAATGTATTGGCTGAGTGTAATATGTCGACAAAATTTTTGGAAGCCTAATGTTCTGTTGACTTGTTATGATTTGCAGTGAAGTGTTATCAGATGAAGAAATTCGTAGCTACAATGATTTGGAATAAAATTCTAATTAAAGATTTGATCTTCTAGCTAGAAATCAAGAATACCAAAATTTTGTAAGGTGGTTTGCTGTTTCTGCCTTTGGTACCTACGGACAGCACAGATGGATTGCCGGCACCCACATGCGTTTGACTGAGCCAGCCGCTCCTGTGTGCTGCAGTGGAGGCTGAAAAACACGCTATAGGAATTACCTGCGCACTTGTGCTAGGCTACTAGCCCTGTTCCTTCACAGTCGTAAAGGTCTCGCATTTATTATAAAAGATATTTAGAATGGCATTAATATAGATATTGTGTTAGATCTTGTACGATAATAAATGTTACACATAAGCTTCGTTCATCCACTTCATTGTCACTCATAGATTTTGAGAATAAAAGTATCACTGAAAATGCTCTTGCATATTATCATGTCATTTTGTTTTCATAAGTGAGTACAAAGCACATTTTGACTAACCATTTCTCATTGCTTGAAGTGTTTCAACAACAAAAAAGAGAGTGTCTTATCTTCGAAGATGATTGCTATTTGACCATGAGCACATGGTTAGGGGCAGAATCCTCTTAAAGACATGTAGCCAACCCCGAGCTTCGATCTACCGATCTATATCTAGATTCTTGTTCTATTGAAGTAAGGGTGCGTTTGATTGAACATATTTGCCCTGGAAAATGCTAAATTCTAGCCAATTTTCCCACTTTTGTGCTGTTTGACACCCAATATTTGCCGTGGAAATTTTTTTCCACAAAGGGGTCACGTGACCCCTTTTGCCTTGAAATGGAGGAAAATATTTTCCCTTGCTAGAGGTGTTTTTTCTTTTCCACGGCAAAGCCAGACCCAACTGCCCCAATTCCACATTTTCTTTTCCCTCTTCTCTCTCCCTTTCATCCCTGACATTCCAGTGATTCCACAGCAGCCATGAACCCTCTCCCCTTTCCTCAAGCTCATCAACAATTTACAAAAAATAACGATAATCTGAATTGAGGAATAACGGGTAACAAGATCCCTAAAACGACTCAAGCCCCCAAGAAATCTGAATTGAAATCCATACTCAGCAAGCACGATGAGGGGCTGGTGCTTGTGAAGACCGATTTTGGAGATTGGTTTGGAACTCTGGCATTGTTAGTTTGTTTCTCAAAATGACCGATTTTCATGGAAAATATTACCAATCAAACACAACAGCAAGGAAAATGATACCATTTTCTAGCTTGTAAATTATTGCAATCAAACACCAATAATTACAATTTCCCGGGAAAATTTTTTCCATGGAATTCAATTTCCTGGAAAATATTTTCTTTCCACTCATTTTCCACCATTGCAATCAAACACACCCTAAGATTACTTATTGCGAATATAATCTGCACCTTGTGCTATATAACCAGCATACTGGCTGGTGCTCTCCTACACACTAGTGTGTAGGATAATGTGTATATTCCATGACGTGGCGCCACGTCGTCTAAAAAATTTTTTTTTTTATTGGAATCTACAATAAGTGAGATGAATAATACATAACTGTCCCCCTGATGGCGGGGGGTTATATGTCCCGCACGAATTTTTGAACGGGAGTGTGTATGAGTGTGTGCATGTAAAAGTGTGTAGGAGAGCGGGAGCGCCAACATACTATAAGTAAGTCACTGTACATATTAGTTTGATATCATTTTCTTTGCATTTCAAATATAGCTCCATTTCGTAGTTTTCTGTATTTAAGACAGATAGAAGAGAATGACGTTTTTACGCAATTTCAACATTTGGACATGCTTTTACGAAAAAAAATTAAAACTGTTACGAATTTTGTCTATAACTTGTTTTTCTTTTTTTTGTAATAAAAATTTAAAGATACGAAAGTAAATGAATTTTCAAAATTTTTTTAATTGAAAAGTAATACTCTTGTATTTTCCTATCAGGTCCTTGAGGACAGATCTTTACAACTTTATGGCCAGTTATTTGGTGTGTATGAAACAAATTGGAAAGGAAGATCAGATCTAGTATCCACCCATTACTGTACCAATTTGACTTGGCATAATTCGTCCATGCGCATTTATGTTTTCTATTCGTATTCTTTTCCTCTATTTATTATTTTCACATACAAACTAAGAAAAGTTAATAATTCCCCCACCCCCACCCCCGGCCCCCACCCCAACGATTATTATAATGTCTTAGAGACTAGAGCAAAATATTTCGATCTAAGACTGGAAATGGTAAATCCTTGCTTATTAGATATTGACTATCTAATAAAATTATCAAACTTTGTACATGGATTTTGCTAGAGATGTTAAAGAGCAAACAATGAGTCAAGCTTGTTCGATAAAGCTTAAAATATAAACTCTTTTATTAAGCTAAAAATTAATATCTTTTTTACGGTTTCTTCACAATCCATCTTATTTTTTAATCAGTTTCTATTGCCTGCTCAAAACGTGATCATCCAATTATTCCAATCATTGCGACACAATTTGAACCGCTACAAATTTCGTTTTTCTTCTTTTTTTTTTTTTTTTGACTAAGGGGGGAAAGGACGCAGCCCTGGGGGACGGGAGTAGGAATCGAACTCCAGCCCTTCGGCGGGAACGTGAGCGTCTTACCACTGCGCCACGCGTTCGTTCCTGTTTTTCTTCTTATTTGATTTGATGGATCTTGCTCATAATTAAATATTTTATTCATTACCACCATACAAGGAACTAGTAATAACTGTAGTGTTATATATTTAGCTTTTACTTTGACTTTTTTTTTTTTTTTTTTTATGAAAGCAGCTAAATTCAAATATTAGCAACACGTGTCAATTACAATTCCACTTAAAGCATTAACTTTTAATTTTTTTCTCTGTCAAAAAAATTTTAATTTTTTACTCAAAAATAAAATTAATATTTCTATATTTCACATTTCAGATAAGTGAAAAAGAGATATCTATAAATGGGAGATCAATTTATTCTTGATAAAATAACGACTTCATTGTCATTATACTATTACCTATAATAATTTCTTTACGAAATATAACAATCTTGAAATTATTGTAAAAATATTTTTATTATATCATTTTAAAAAATTCGATATTTCTTTAAACTATAATTAAAATTAATTATCTTATAATTTAAATTTAAAATCTTGATTATTTAATAAAATTTTCAATTTTTTTTTGACAAAAGCAAACTTATTCATTAATAGCATCAGAAGCAAGTACATCATAAATCAGGGTTGGGGGTGTCCCTTCCCAAACAAAATAGCCTGACAGAGAACTAGTTGCCCTGGCAAGCCGATGAGCAACTTGGTTCGCAGACCGACGAACACAAGAGAAACGAATATTATGCAATTCGTTACAAAGAGAGTGACAGTCACTAATCACCAAACCAAATAATGAAAGATCTTTCGAGGAGTCATGAAGAGCGTTGAACACTAACTGAGCATCCATTTCAACAATGACGTTGCTTAGGGCCATCTCCTTGATCCACGATAGAGCCTCCCGAACCCCAAGAGCTTCCGCTGTTTTAGCATCAAATAAACCATACATGTGGATGGATTTGCTCTTGATGAATGCCCCAATGTGGTTCCCAAGAATTAGTCCAAAACCAACACCGTAACCGTCCTCAAATATGGCTGCATCAACGTTCAACTTAAGGCTTCCAGATTCTGGACGTTTCCACATAGAATTAGCATTAGCCGACCCATTGACGCTGCTCGGGAATTGAGACTGTTTACGGGCTCGCTGCCATTGATGCAATTGTGTCTTGGCAAGGGTCACAGCTTTTTCAACCGTAAATGCTTTAGCGTTCCATACGACATCGTTTCGATTCTTCCACAAAATCCAACAAAGCATAACAGCTAGCTCTTTCCCTTCTTGGTCCAGATTATTCAATAACATGGACAATGTAGACTTGAAGCTCAAGTTCTCACTGAAAGAGCAATTAATGTGAGAGGTGAACCAAACTTTGAGGGCAAAAGAGCATGAGAACAAGCAGTGAAATATCGTTTCATCCTCGTCCATGCAGACCTGACAAACTGGGATGATAGGGACGTGTTTGGAATGCAAACAGTCAGCTGAGGGAAGAACACCAGTTGAGGCTCTCCAAATGAAGTTTTTGACCTTGGGAGGAACTTTGAGATGCCAAATAATTTTCCAAAAGATGTCCTCCGCGGGGAGAGATGCGGAACCATTGGTACTACGCCAAACCTTGTAAGCACTTCTAGTAGTGTAAGTGCCTTTCGCATCATGAAGCCACATGATATGATCGTCAACGTTGCAAAAGCTAAGGGGAATTTGCATGATCAGCTTCTTATCTCTTTCATTGAAGATGTCTTGAAGGATCTCCAGATCCCAAGTTCTTGAGTCCTGACAGATTAGTTGGTTGACCATAATATCCGATTCATGAGGAAATCAAACTTGAAGAGATAAAGCCATTCTCCATATCCGGCAGCCACGCATCTTTCCAAACCCGCACCGTATCTCCTTTGCCAATGCGGACACGACAGCCCCGTGTCATAAGATCTTGAGTGGCAAGGATGCTTCTCCATGTATAGCTAGGGTTGTGACCTAACTTAGCCTCCAAAAAAGAAGTACGCGGAAAGTAGCGAGCCTTAAGAGTTCTTGTAACAAGAGAGTCCTAAACCACCCCGAGCTTCCAAGCATGTTTTCCAAGTAATGCCAGATTCATATCATGCAATTTCTTGAATCCTAAACCACCCCGAGCCTTAGGATAGCAAAGTCGATCCCAACTCATCCACGAGATCCCTTTAGAAGATCCTTTTTTCCGACCCCACCAAAACGAGTTCATCAACCTTTCTAACTCATCACAAAGACCCATCGGAAGAAGAAAAACACTCATCACATAATTAGGTATAGATTGAGCAATGGATTTGAGTAGTATTTCCTTATCTGCTTTTGATAGAAGTTTCTCCTTCCAACCTTGAAGTCGTTGCCAAACGCGGTCCTTAACAAAAGCAAAAATGTCGGTCTTTTTACGACCAATCATAGATGGGAGACCGAGATGGTGGTCATGGCCGGTAGCAGCTACAATTCCCATGTAGTTGCAGATATCCATTCTCTTATCCTCACCAACATTAGATCTAAAAAATAAAGATGATTTCTGAAGGTTGATGGCTTGCCCTGATTCAATCTCGTAAGCCTTCAACATATCTTTAATCTCAGAACATTGTTGCAAGTTGGCTTTGAAAAAGAAGAGACTATCATAGGCGAAAAACAAGTGAGAGATCATTGGCACATCTCGCGCTATCTTGCAGCCGTGAATAATCCCCGAAGCCACCTTACGACGCAAAGCACACGATAAACTTTCAGCACAAAGGATGAACAGGTAAGGGGAGAGAGGGCACCATTGTCTCAAGCCACGTTCGGGAATTATCGGCCCAATGTCCACCCCATTCTGTAAAACATGATATCTAACTGTGGAGATACATAAGGAGACTAGATTGATCCAATGCGCCGAAAAGCCCAAACTAGCCAAAACCTCCTTCAGAAAAATCCATTCTAATCTATCATAAGCCTTGCTAATATCTACTTTGAGGGCCACAAAGCCATCTTTCCCTAGCTTTTTCCTTTTTAAATAGTGCATGGCTTCATAAGCAAGCAAAATATTGTCCGTGATCGATCTGCTAGGAACAAAAGCGCATTGTGATTCGGAGATAAGGCTAGGCAAGATATACTTCAACCAGCATTTTAGCAATGACCTTATAAAGGACGTTACAAAGTGAAATAGGCCTCAAATTACTCATGCTATCCGGAGATGTGGTCTTGGGGATCAAAACAATCGTAGTATCATTAAGACCAATGGGAAAGCTACAATTATTAACTGTGTTCAACCAGAAATTCACAATGTCGTTCCCAAGAATGTCCCAATGGTGTTGGTAAAAGGCCGGATTGAAGCCATCGGACCGGAGGCCTTGTCGGGGAGCATGTCAAAAAGGGCCTCATGAACATCTTGAGCATTAAAAGGAGAAGCAAGATGAGCAGATTGTTCTTCATTAAGTTTTTTTATCCATGGAACTCAAAATGCTGTTCTGGATAGTCTCATCCCTGGTGGAAGTAAAAATATTGCTGAAGTATGACCGGATTAAGTCCGGCAAACCAGAGTTCCAATTGTGCCATACGCCATTTGAGTCTTTGAGTTGATCAATTTTGTTACAATTCCTGCGAGTAGTCGCCGAAGAATGGAAGAAGTGGGTGTTCAAATCGCCTTCTTTGAGCCAATGTTGCTTTGCCCTCTGTTTCCAATAAATCTCTTGCTTCTTTAACACTTCAAAATATTCATTTTGGGCCCGTTTGAAAACAGCAACAGACGCAACATCATTCTGGTATTGAAAACGGCTCATGATGGCCTTGCAGTATCGGATCTTGTCCTTAAAGAGTCCCTTGATTTTCCTACTCCATACCTGAAGGTCACGACTTAGCAAAGAGATACGCTGTAGAGTGTCGTACGATGAGAGCTTCTCCCAACTCGCGCGAACCACTGATTTGCAATCCTCTTCAAGTAACCAACAATTCTCAAAACGGAATCTATGGGGAATAGATTTTCTTGATATAGGCTGGGGTTGGAGCAAGAGCGGTGAATGATCAGAAGAAAACCACCCTAGATTAAGGACTTTAGCTTCGGGGAAAAGCGAGAGCCAATTCGGATTAGCTACCGCTCGATCAAGTTTTTCCTCCACCTTACTCTCCCCGTCTCGTTGTCTAAACCATGTAAACTGATAACCTGTGATGCCAATATCAGATAAATTGCTGTCTTCCAAGGCTTCGCAAAACCCAGAAATAAGCCAGTTTGGATGAGGTGATCCCCCCAATTTTTCATCATAGCTACAGATGTCATTAAAATCTCCAACACAGACCCAGGGAAGTGCTGAAGATGAGCTTAATTGACGAAGGAGATTCCACCCCTCATGGCGTTTGGAACGTTCAGGCAAGCCATAGAAGCCAGTTAATCTCCATTTGGGGCGATGATTGAGAGAAACTTCCACGTCAATGTGGTGATTAGAAAAGCTAAGCAGAGAAGCCATGGATTTACTTTGCCAAAGAAGGGCTAGTCCACCGCTATGTCCAGAGCAATCCACCATCAAACAACCTTCGTAGCCTAAACGACATCTCAAACGTTAGCAGTACATGCTAACGTTTCAATGAGAAAAATAAAGTCGGGCTTATTACTTTGGACCAAGTCCAAAAGAACACGAATTGACCGTGGGTTGCCCAGCCCACGACAGTTCCAACTTAAAATACTCATTGAGTTCGGTGGGCCTGCATAGTAGGGCCCACCGCAGCCAAGTTTTTTGGATCTTCACTCATTGGGTCAGCTTCGATAGCTGGGACATTCAAATTCACGTCAGATTGATCCTCCAGTCGACGCCTTTTTTGGTCCACCACAGTGAGGCCCAGCCTATTATTTGGTCCAATCTCGTTAGAATCAGTAGAGGAAATTTCCTTGAATAGAGGATTAACTAGCACGTTCATAGAAGGTAAATCCCCAAAGCTAGGGATAGGATTGATTTGATTAGCTGTCGTAATTGCGTGCTCTACTCTAATAGCATGCGCTTGATTGTTGGCCCTTTGCATGGAAGTTTCCTCGTCTACATCATCAGCTACGTTCTTCCCAAAAATAGATTCTGAATTCTCCGACAAAGATCCCCGAAGCCACTTATCGCCGGCAGACGTTGGGGAGTTACGGAGTGGCGCACGAAGGAAGGATCCATAGGGACGTAGAATCTCTCCCTCACTAGCTGTATAGAGATGCTCGCAAGTAGAATCGGAATGGCCAATTATTCCACAAATGAAACAGAACGTTGGGACACGTTCGTATTTGAAGTTGACCCAGATCCAATCTCCCCCGGGTTTTTTCAACTTCATCCTTCTCTTTAGTGGAGAACGAACGTCCATGCAAACCCTGACTCGAAGAAAATTTTGCCACCCTCCAGAAAAAATTTTCGGGTCAGAGGCAAGATAAGAGCCAATAAAGTTGCCGATTTGAACGAGGAACGCTCGATCGAAAACCAGCAGGGACGTCAAATACCTGCACCCAAAAGCTTGTTTGGAACAACTCAACCGTGGTAGGGTTCTCATCGTCTTGGAGATGTTTGAGTAAAAGAAGGTGATTATTAAAGGTCCATGGGCCAGAGTCGAGAACTCGGTTCATGTCGATGACATGAAAGAATTGAAAGATGTAAGTACCGCCTCCCAGATCTTTGATGCAAACCCCTTTTTTGGCATCCAAAGGGATGCCATCGTGCTGCGCATCGATACAAAATGGATGGACCGGTCTGTAAGAAACTTGCCCACCAAGCAATACCTAAATTCGTCACTTCCTTGTAATGCATCATCTCCACCCAATTCAACACCCTGCTCTTCGCCGTCGATAGCCAGTTTTGAGTACAAACTCTCCAGATCCATGATGGGGAAATGAAACAAGAAACAGCCAGGATAAAGGAAAAGAAAACCAGGCTTGTCAACGGACAAGAGAGAAAAAGCACTCCAAAAGGAGAGAGTATCCACTTTTTTTTAAAAAAAATTCAATTAAGAATAAGTGGGGGTGAGAAAATGAAGACCCTATCCGGTCCCCCCCCCCCCCCCCGCCCCGGTTTTTTATTCCTCTCTTTTTCTAGATAAAAATAAGGGATTTTGGCATAATAGTCAAAAACTAGCCATATGCAGATTAGTAAATAATAAAGGTATAAGTAATTAAAAAAAACTTGCGCAAGAATGGTCCATTTGGATGGAATCCGTCTGCTTAGTTTAGGTCAAGTCATTTGAAAACTACAGATTTGGTCCATTTCATTTGAAATAAATTGCACAAAAGTCCTAACTTTAGATATTGTTCTGATCAAGTCAAAAGTTTGAAAATGTATACTTTAGTCCCAAATTTAGTTAAATTGTATAATCTTTTATATTTTATTTTTTTATGGGTGCTTATTTGGTCTGTAATTAATTTTATTGAATTAAAATTAGTCCCAAATTTAGTTAAATTGTATAATGATTTATAATAAATATAATTATTGTACATATATAAAATTATTATTATGAATATAAAATTATTATATTTATTATTAGCTATTGGTTAAAATCAAAATGTACGCATCTCTAATGTTAAAGAAAATTTTCAAAAGTTGTGATACTATATTAATACGAATAAATGCTACCGTGTTGAAATTTTTTGATAAAAACCATTTAATCGGTATCAAATTAATTCAATAAGGGTCTATGGGTGCTTATTTGGTTTTATTGAATTAATTTGATACCAATTAAATGGTTTTTATCAAAAATTTCAACACAAGAAGATTTGTCAGTATTAATATAAGATCACAACTTTCAAAATTTTAACATTGTAGATACATTTTGATTTTAACAAATGTAATAATAAATATAATAATTTTATATTAATAATAATAATTTTATATAGGTACAATAATTATATTTATTATAAATCATTATACAATTTAACTAAATTTGGGACTAATTTGAATTCAATAAAATTAATTACTTTAAAATAAGCACCCATAGAAAAATAAAATATAAAAGATTATACAATTTAATTAATTTGGGACTAAAGATACATTTTTCAAACTTTTGGATTTGATTGTAATAATATCTAAAGTTAGGACCTTTAGTGCAATTTATTTCAAATGAAATGGACCAAACGCACACCCAAGTTTTCAATGACTGACTTAACTGCAAACAGATTCCATCCAAATGACCATTTACAAGACCAAAATTTTTTACCATTTGCTTACCTTTATTATTGTGACTAAATCAATACGGACTATTCGCTAAAATCCCTAAAAATAAAAATAAAAAGCCGCCTTTTACCCGAGTAGGGAAACCCTCGTACTATTGGTGGTTAAAAATGGAATAGCCAAAAAAGGTTTGGGGATACAGTGTAAAATCGCTCTTCTTTCCATCTTTACGGTGAAATCACACTTCACAGAAAAAGAAGCCCAGTGACCTTGGGAGCAGGGGAGAGGTCGGCAATTCAGATTTTTCAAGTCAAAGGTAAATCCCTTTTTTCCTTTAAATTAATAATCGACATTATTTTTCATAACCCTTCGGAGTACATTTTTAATTAAAGATCTTTGTGGTTTATGCTTGTTATTTTAGTTAACTGATTTGCTAGCTTTGTGAAATAATTTTACTTAATTTCGGTGCTCGATGAATTAGTTCTGCGAGTAAGTGTACTAAACTTTGTTAATTAATTTTTGCAGCTAAATATTGTTAATTAGTCTTTAATCTATAAGCAGTTATTTATACTGAATATTTCGCGGTAGATTTCGATTTTGATGAATTCAATTTATGAAATGCTGGGGGGCTGGGTGGTGGTTGTGGTGGTGGTGGTGGATGGAAGAGCAGTTTGGAGGATGATTTGGGAAAAGGATCAAAACAAGTGAAACAATGTTAAAAGTACAATTGTTTAGAGGTAAAGAATATGAGAAGCTTGTAGTATTTTTGTGTTTAGTGTTATCTCTTTGAAATTGCTGTTTGAATTTATTGAATTGGTTTAACTGTTTTGCTCCTTATTGGTGTTTTATGTTCTCCAGGTTGCATAGGTTTATCTGGTTAAATGTTTCATTAGATAAAAATGTGCATCCCCAAATAGCAGCCCCGGGTTATCGGAGGAGGTTTTTCTTCATATTTGTTGTTTTTGAATATTTTTGTTGTACACTCTACAGAAAATTTTGGATGTTGACTGATCCAAGTCCCTTTTGAGTTTTCAAGAAGATTTTTGGATACAAATTTTTGGACTTTGTCAGACATGGAGCCGTTGTCGAAGCTTGTTTATTTACTGGAACCTGCTCCAATCACCCTCATTTTGACAGCAATAGCAGTAACATTTGCATCTGCTTCTCGAGGTCTAAGTTATGGAAAAGAAATGGAGAGGAACAGGGACTTATCTGAAGCATCCATTACTTTAGACAGGTCTCAGGCGCTGATGATTCCTATAATGAGCTCTTGCAGCCTGCTGTTGATGTTTTATTTGTTCTCTTCAGTCTCACAACTCCTCACTGCTTTTACTGCAGTTGCCTCTGCATCAGCCCTTTACTTCTGCCTATCGCCATATGTTATTCATTTCAAATCACAGTTTGGTTTATCGGATCCATATGTATCTCGATGTTGTTCCAAATCATTTACCCGAACTCAACTGCTTTTGCTGTTGACATGCCTGGGTTTAGTAGTCTTGTGGCTTGTATCTGGGCACTGGATTTTGAACAACTTGTTGGGCATCTCTCTTTGCATTGCTTTTGTCAGCCACGTTCGACTTCCAAATATCAAGATATGTGCACTGCTCCTTATTTGTCTTTTCGTATACGACATATTCTGGGTGTTCTATTCAGAGAGAATTTTTGGAGAAAATGTTATGGTATCAGTAGCGAGACAACAAGCATCTAATCCTGTGCATACAGTTGCCACTAGTTTAAGTCTTCCTGGGTTGCAGTTGATTACAAAGAAGCTCGAATTGCCAGTCAAGATTGTCTTCCCAAGGAATATGCTAGGGAGTACAATACCTGGAGATTCCTCTGAGTACATGATGCTTGGTCTTGGTGACATGGTAAGCTGTTTTTATTAAATTTAAGATAGCATATGTTCTATTATGGAAGATGGTTTGTTATGTTTAATTGCAAAATTCCCTGTCTACTTGTGGCGAATTAAAATACTTTTAGACTTGCCTTTGGGCATTTTCTTTACCTCTGCAGTCTGGTTTATTGCAAATTGTCTTGGTGTAGTTGCTGGTTTTCTAATGGCTGACTTCAATTACTAGTTTTTATTATTCGCATGTCACATACTGAGTTTTATCAGAACGCAATACTCCTCTTAAGTTTAATGTCACATACTGAATTTTATCAGAACGCAATACTCCTTTGAGTTTAAACATCACATGTTGCTTCCTGCATTAAAATGGAAAGCACATATTCTTCATTGTAATCTTTGAAATATGAAATTCAGATGTCTTAGATGTTGTCGATTCAAATGAGGCTTTCAGTATGCCTGTCTCTGATCTGTAGCTTTTGCTTCAGGGAAGGCCTCAAGACAAACCATTCAGCTAAGAATACATATTCCTCTAACCGAGTATTCATTGGTTTCTGTGGTTGACCTGTCTTAGCTATTGCTGAATACGATCATGTATATGGGCGGAGTTGGCTTGACTAATTTTCCCAATTTTCTCCTTTAGGTTGCTCAGTTCTTGCAAGGGATGTGTAAAACTGTGTTGATACTCTTTTTCATAGTGATCTGTGGTTCATTTTAGTTTCGCAATATCTTATGATACGTTCCTTAGGTGCACTTATCCAATCATTTGAAGTATATTTGGTCTCGTCAAACGAGTTTCATAATGTAAGATATGTTACCGAGCAAAAGGTCATGACATCCTTTATCTGTCCATCTACCTTGCTTGTTCTCTTGACTCCTTGACTGGTGCCATTGAAGCATTTCATATGCTACTATTGGAAGAGATAACTTTTCCCCCAAAATTGGGAGTTAAGATCCAAAGCTACCTTGAAGAAGAACACGTATACGAATACTTTTCATTATTTAATACCAAGTGACCGCATAAAATAATTTGATGCAGTTAATGACTTTCATGATACTTTTGTTTTCCTTCCCTGTATTTGGATGTCATAATAGCATGCCTTCCTTTTGTCTTTTATTCCCTATGTGTCTTGTTTAAGCTAAGTGCTGTAAGAAATGTAGTTGACAAGATACCAACATCTTCTGATTTTGGATTGTGGTTTTGCAGGCCATTCCTTCAATGCTTGTAGCATTGGTTCTCTTTTTTGATAACAGGCAACCCAAAGATCCCTTGAATGCCACCGACGTACAATCTTCAAAAGGGTTTAAGTATTTTTGGTATGCCCTCACTGGATATGCAGTTGGACTTGTTACTGCCTTAGCAGTTGGAATTTTGACGCATTCTCCTCAGCCTGCACTTCTGTATCTGGTATCTAACGTTTTTCATGCATTCAAACAGTAAATTAGTTAGGAAGCACACAAGACATTTTCCAGTGCACGGTTGGCACAACTATAGCGCCTTATGGCCGAATATCATTGCTCACATGGGGCCTTCAGACAGAGACTCCACATGAGCAATATTCTGCCAAGTGGGAAGTGAGAGCATCTCCAATGCATGATGTGGACTGGAGATGATGTGGAGAGAGAGGTGATGATTATTTTAATTGGAAGAGAATGGAAAGTTGTGTAGGTAAAAAGATAGGAAAAAGTGAAATACAGGTAAGAGGTGGAAACAAATTCAAGAAATATTAGTGGAGGATGTTTGGATGGATGCAGAAATGCAGACATGACACAGGAAGCGATGAAGAAAAATTGGGGAAAAAGAGAGAAAAATGAAAGAAAAGTATCGAAGAAAAAGAAATAATTGAAGTGTGGGACCCATCCAAAATTGTGTCTATATCTCTCTTCATTGGACATTTAAGATAGACATTAGCATTGGAGATGCTGAGCACCATAAATCGTGTCGTCTAGTTTACATGCACACAATTTCTCTGTTTATCTAATTTAATTCAAAGTTTGGTTGGGATTGTAAAGGGGATCTATCAACATAATTTGGCACATCAAGACTAGTACCGACATGGCTAGACACGTTTTGGCTCTGATATTTAAAGTTCTTTCTTGTGCATTATTACTTATTTTAAGTACTTATTTGATGAACTTAGGTACCTTCTACCTTGGGGCCGATAATCATCATCTCTTGGATGAGAAGTGAGCTAGCAGAGCTTTGGGAAGGAACGACGCCAAATGTGAATGAGAAAACCCACATGGCCGAAGTGTAAAATGTCATCATTTTCGCAACAGAACTCATTTGAAAGTTGTAAAAAGTCAGTTGGAAATGATTTATTACTGCTGAATCAAGATTTTAAGGATAGAATACGAACATTATGTAATTCAGTAACTGAGGAGGCTGTTTGACCTTTCTGTTAAAATCTGGACTCTTCTATCCTTTGATACAGAAAACTTGTTTTCAATTTCTATGAAGAACGACAAACCAGCAGCATCTCATCTTATCTCATATATTAACGTGTTCTGTACAAGTTCGGGGCCCATTGCATAAGATTAAGTGGTTTGATGGAGCTTACATTTGGTCTGAAGCTGGTGCACTGTTAAATTGCATCTTTAATCACACAAATATTTCAAAGGAAAACAAGCTATCAATTGCCTCTGGTTACACGAAACGAAGTACTTGTTTGAGGAAAATTTCTTTGAAAATCATGCGTTCACTTTTAAGGGAAAAGAAGATATCACTTGCATTCGTCTTTTAACTCGCTTTTAAACTCATGTTTTGTTTGGCAAACAATATTTTCATGTTTTCTTGTGATCTCACATTGTTTTTTCCTCTCTCTCTCTCTCTTTTTTAATGGTTTTTTGGGGGGGGGGGAGAGTAAAACCAAGCAATACTTCTCTTTCGATAAGATCGAGTAAAACTTTGTTAGACAGATTGATCATTACAACAAATGATCAAGTACATATTAATAGCACAATAAGGTATCCACTAGCTATCGTGTGAGCATAGATTAAAATTGAAATTATGGATCACTTCAACTTTGATCCAGATGCTATCATGTCAACTAGTAGATACCTTATCGTGCTTACTAGTGGGCACTTATCATTTGCATGATCATTACATTTTAATTTTCAAGAATCTTAGACAACAATTTCTTATGCACAATAATCTTTTCATTTTTTCTTTTAATTAGTTGTTGTTGTTGTTCTTGTTGTTATTATTATTATTATTATTATATCCTTGACATATCAAATCATCAATTGCACGTTTCGTTTTAACCTTGAAGCGTGTAATTTTATTTATTTCAACGCAAATTCATGGCTTCTAACTGATTTCAAAATGGTGATATGGAATAAAACTTTATCGCCATGTGATAGGGTGTTATGCTTTGTTATTTTATTGTGTTGTGTAAGATTAATAGATAATATAACTGAAACAGCAAAGATCGAATTAGATTAAGGGATTTGCATTATCGACATAATTTATCGCCAGCTACATATACTAAAATTTTCCACCAAAATAAAAATTAATTACAATAAATTACAATAAAAATGAATATACAAAAAATAATAAATATTCAATTGAATGTACCATCATATACAGCGGACCCAACCGCTTGAAATTGAGGGGTTATCATTTGAAGTCTTTAGAAAATTAATAACTTAGATATTTTATTATAAGTGTTCCCTACACATTTTTATATTTTGAAAACACACCATGATCACATTTCTTTTTAAAGCATAAAGTAAATCCTTCTCAATATATACAATTAAACTATCACTGAGCTATTGATCTCTTATTCAGTTGTAAGCAAAAAAATTCAACAAAAGTGACATCATCTATTTCAAAATTTACAATTTAACTTCATATCTTCACAAATTCATAGTATCCACAATTACTAATTCGTTCCTTAATTTCCAAAATCAACAGTTTCAAATAAAGGTCTGAATTATTTTTTGGCATGAAATGGTGAAAGACAGAAAAAGGTGAAGACTAAAGAGTGAAGAGTCTGTCTAACTAGCTTTGTTGGCCTGTGGAATTATTAATTTTTTAATATAAATTTTTAAAAAATTGGGCCAAAGTAGAGGGGGTCATATGACCCCTCAAAAACCCTCTTACCTCCGGCACTGATCACACATAGAGAAAAAGAAAAAAAAAATCTTAGTTATCAAATTAGTATTAGTGTCAATCACTATAGTTTTATGTTTTGTAATTTATGACCTGAATAAAGATTAAGCTAAATCATATAGTATGCAAACAAAATAAGTAAAGTAGATACTTGATTTTTACATATTAAGGCCCCTCTTAGTGTTTTATATGGCGTGAATCTATAGGCATGCTTTAAATGATTAAATCAAAGTATGTAATTGGCATGCCTAGTATGAATGCTTGGAGTTTGAAGGGTGTACTTCAAAGTCTTTGTTACTGCTAGATTAACTAATATATATATTACATATTTTCCATTTGAACAATTAATCCCATATTTAAACATTGTTTCGTAGAATAATTAATGTCATACTTTTGATCTTGAAATCATGGTTGTTATTCCTTTTTTTCCTGCAAAATTAAATAAATTAACACTTGAAAATAATGTTAACTATAGTTTATGATCGTTAAATTACATAATATGATTATTCATTAGATTTATAACTTGAAAAAAAAAAAGAAATTACATAATTGAGAAAAACAACTCACAATTTATTATAGTAACAAGGAAAACGAAAACGTCATTTTTATAAACATAATTGATCGAAATTAAAATATAAACTAATTATGACAAATGAATTTGTTTTTATAAAGTAGGGATGTTAATTTGAAAATAAAAAGACTTTTAGGGACTAAATTGATAAGTTATAAATATAATGTGTATTTAATTTAAGGAAGTAAATTAAGGGCTTGTTCTGTGTACAATAATTTTGTATAATGTAGATTTACTAGAACGACGTATTATATATATGGTTGAAAATTAAAAAAGTATATATTAAAAAATATAAATTAATTTTTATGGGTGGTTGAAAATAATGAGAGAGAAAACGTTAGTGAAAGTTAGTAGAAAATTGTTATGTGTAGAACAAGCCCTAAATTGAGTGATAGAAAATATAAAACGTAAAAAACTAAGACTTTACTCACCGCCTTTTATGCATTCGACAAACTGTGCGTATAATTAGCTTTTGAAAGTAATCTTGTATTAAACTTCAAATTGAGATATTTTGTTTAACGTTCATATTGTATACTTTTCAACTTAACTATAATATCGATTTTTTTTAAAAAAAAAGTGAGAGTAAGAGTTGAAAAGAAAAGAAAAAGAAAAAAGAAGAGGAAAACGAAGATTTTTTTTCAATTTAGGAATTAAGGATATTTTAGAAATAAAAAAAAAACATGTGTGTAAAGGTAAAAATAGGTAAATCAAAAGTTTCTAATGAATCCACCCTCTATATATATATATATACACACACTTGTCAATTGTCATTGGCTCCTCAGTCCTCCAGGTGACCGATTAACATTTTTTTCTCATCGAAAAAATGTGAAATTTACGTTTGTCTTCATATTCTTTAGAATATCTCCAATGCATAACTTCTATTCCTTCCTACATGGCACACAACTTGAAGAGAGATGAAGGCACATCGAAATCATGGATTCCACCGCTCTCCCATTTGCTATCCTCTATTTCTTCACTTTCCGTGCCACCTCTACATTTTCACATATAACTTTATATCATCTATTATTATTTTTGAATTTATTTCAACATCTTTTCTATTTTTTAGCTTTTTATTTTTCTTTCTATACTTTTTGTTTTCTTTTCAATTAAAATAATTATATTCTCTTGAAAATAACTATATTCTCTTTATCTCGATTTTGATCAGGTACCCACAGTGGGCACGTGGCGCCACCACATGACGCCACGTCATCACACCAAAAATTTTTTTATTTTTATTTTTATTTTTTGAAATTTTTTAATATCTACGTTAAATTAGATGAATAATACATAACTGCCCCCTAATGGTGGGGGGCCTCACCCGACCCCTATAATTTTTTCCCCCGATTGTGAGTACCTTACGGGTACCGTAAGGTACCAACAGGGGATACCGGATCATAACTACTCTTTATCTATCTCCTTTATATCATTGTGCACATTCACATTAATAATGGAGATGCTCTTATAAAGTCTCTAATTTTTCATCAAAAAATATCACTCTCTCTCTTAAATGGATTAGTTACTGGTTCTTGTCCATGTTTCACTTACATTGGGCCGGTTCACTAACAACTGCTCTGACAGGACTACACACGTGACGCTCATCTCAATCGGATATCGGACCCTTGTCTTCGACACCCTTAAACCCTCCAAAATTCCCTCTTTCATCGGAGCTCTGTACAGAAGGAAAAGTCTTTGAAACAGAGGAAGAGAAGCAAAAGAAAATCATAGAGAAAAATGGGGACATCGGTGCAAGTGAAGCCACTGTGTGGAGCGTACAATGAGAACCCTCTTTCTTACTTAGTCTCAGTGGACGACTTCAATTTCCTCATCGATTGCGGTTGGAATGACCACTTCGACACCTCCTTGCTTCAACCTCTTTCCAGGTTATCGCTTTTTCCCTTTTGAGTATCTCATTCTACATTTGTTGCCACTGCCAGTTTCAGTTAATGAAATTCGTATTGCACTAAGCAATTTAGCCAAAGTGATGTATATGTGTTGACTTTGATGTTTGTTACTATCAGGAAGAGTAGTTCACAAGGTCCTAAAATGAAGTCTTTGAGTTGTTTGTTTATAATAATAGGCTCTTAATGCCACTTCTTATTATGTATGCTGAGGAAGCTTGCAATTGTGATCAGGGTAGCTTCAACCGTGGATGCCGTGTTGCTATCACATCCTGACACACTTCATTTGGGTGCTTTACCCTATGCAATGAACCAACTTGGACTGACTGCTCCTGTTTTTGCTACTGAGCCTGTCTTCAGATTGGGCCTTCTGACCATGTACGATCAATATCTATCTAGGAAGGTGAAATTCTATTTTGGTAATTCCATTTTTGTGATGACGCTGATTGATCATCTTTTCACTTTCATTTATCTGTTGCATGCCGATTGAGTGAACATAGTGGTTTGAGAGTGTAACTCCATGCAGCCACTTGATGGGCTAAGTCAGCCTGGAAACTGACTCATTGTTGGGGGAGTATAGCACTTTGCACCAACCACTGCACATAGGGGCTGGTTGTTGAAGAAGTAAAGATTTTAGTGGATGAAACGTGGTAACTTAGTGTTTTAGCTTCTTCAAGATGATGAATTAGGCATGAACAAGTTCTATGGCATCTATTGGGTCCAGGTTGTTTCATAGAGGAGTTGGGGCACAGGGCCAGCTAAACACTCATATTTGTCACCTAATGAACATGAATTGAATTTTTTTTAATGAATAAGTATAGTTTGGTCTCACAGACACAATTCTATCCTTGTAGATGGTTAGATGTTTGTGTGGCTTTATCTCCTTATAATAAAAAGCACGAAAAATGCCAATATTTACACTTCTCGACTCTTATAAGTAAGCGTGTTAGTCAATCCAAACATAAGTCATGGATTCTGAACCGACATTGAAAATTTAAATAGAAAATACATTTGTCTCCATTTGCAGTCCTATGCTAAGTGTGTGTTGCTTGCTAAAAGTTTCTTTCCGACAATCAGAAGTTACTCGTAATTTTGGGTTTTAGGTATTCTAAAAGCGACTCCATTCTCCTACCCACGGTGGGCACTGTTTATCAGGCCCACTACCAACACGTTGCTGCCACATGGTAAACACAATCTGGTTTTTACTTTATTTTATTTTTTATGTTTTACTTTTTGACAAAATGTGGCAGACTCATTGGTGCTGGGCACAACTAGAAGTGCTCACTGTGTAAAGGTCAACAGTTTCATATTAAAAGAAATTTCTTAACTTGGACTTCTCTCCAACTGTTTAACTTGGACGCATGTTGGGTTTCGGGATGTCTGAGTTCTCTTCCTTTCCTGCCGATGCAGTGCTAAACTCGAGAATATTTGTGTAGCCTTGTCATAATGTTCTGGGAAAAGTTCTTTTTATTACATTGCATTGATTCTGACATAGGTTCACTATTTTTTTCCCCTTGTTTTCTCCCTGTACATACAATTTTTTAGCTGTCTAATTGCCTTCTCTTCGTGCAGCAAGTATCAGAATTCGATTTGTTTACACTGGATGATATTGATTTCGCATTCCAAAATATTACCAGATTGACCTATTCTCAGAATTACTATATGTCTGGTAAGCTTGTCCTTTAGTTTCTTGTTGATCAATTACTGTATTTAATTGTTATTGGGGCTGGCTTGGTATCTTTGATGCACTTCTGATGTAGAAAGCTAATAACTGCAAAGGTTGGTTTTCCATTAGATTATGCATCTTAGATTGAGACATTACATTGTATCATTGCCTGAGGATCAGGTTGGTTTCTCGCTTTACGCCCCACATCTAGTTTTCTTCGATCTCCAGTTGGCTCCTTGCCCGGTGTGTCTGACTTCTAATATTGCTGATCGCTGCTCTGACTCTTTCTGTCAATTGAGATGATATAGCTGTTCATTTAGGGAATCTAGCAAAATTTAGATTACATAATCTCTTGCTTGGGTGCATGATTTTTATTTGTTTTCTTACCCCTGCATCTTTTTCATTTCCTCTTCTTCTAACGTTAGGTAAAGGAGAGGGAATAGTTATTGCTCCTCATGCTGCTGGTCACCTCTTAGGAGGTACGATTTGGAAGATAACAAAGGATGGGGAAGATGTTATATATGCTGTTGACTTCAATCACCGTAAAGAAAGGTCTTATTTTGGGCAGTGGATATGTTTTTCATTTTCACAACATTTCATGCAGAGAAACAAAGAAGCTCACACATTGTTGTTTTTATCAGGCACTTGAATGGAACTGCTTTATTATCTTTTACTCGCCCTGCAGTTCTAATTACAGATGCTTTCAACGCTCTAAATAATCAGCCATCAAGACGTCAGAGGGATCAAGAATTTTTAGGTGATTATTTATCATTAGTGAGTTTGAATATTGGATAAGTGAAAATTTTCCTTTCTCATCTACACCTGTTGTGAAGTCTTCCTGGAACATGAGTTATATGATTCACTGCATTTGGCACCTTTCATTCATAAAATGTGAGTCTTTGGGGAGAATTTTCAATTCTTGTTCTCGTGTATCATAGATGCAATACTGAAGACAGTGAGAGCAGATGGAAATGTATTGCTACCTGTGGATACTGCTGGCCGAGTCTTGGAGCTGATTTTAATACTGGAACAGGTCAGTGGTCTTGATCCTTATAAGTACTACTTCTTGCAGTTGCTGTCGTTTAGTAAGGTTCACTTCTAATGTAAATTGCAGTACTGGGAACAACAACAATTGACATATCCAATCTTCTTCCTTACATATGTTGCGTCGAGCACAATTGACTATGCCAAGAGTTTTCTTGAGTGGATGAGTGACTCAATAGCAAAATCCTTTGAGCACACACGCGACAATGCATTTTTGTTGAAGTAAGAAATAATTTTTTGCAGCTCAAAGTTTTTAAAGCTTTTGGGAAGCGTGTGATAGCTTATGAATGCTGTAGAAAATTAGAAATCATGAAAGAAACTTATAAACTTGAAAATGATCATTGTGTTTCATGAGGTGATGGTTATGCTACCCAAAGTATTTGCAATTTAAGTTGTCAAGAATCTTATATGCGTCCTCATGAAGGTCTGTTCATTGAAATATGCAGACATATCACGCTTTTGATCAATAACAGTGAGCTTGAAAAATATCCTGGCCCAAAGGTTAGATGCCTGCTTACTGTATGAAATAATCTTTAACGACTTTGTTGGCTGCTTATTATGACTTCAACACATCTCTTTCAGATCGTATTAGCATCGATGGCAAGTTTAGAAGCTGGATTCTCTCATGACATATTTGTTGATTGGGCTTCTGATACAAAGAATCTTGTACTTTTTACTGAGAGAGGCCAGGTTTGTTGATTCTGATTTATGGATCCGGTACAGAAATTTAAGTCCATTTAAGTCTTTATCATTGAAGCATCATCATTTTGAAATTGATTGCAATAGCAATATCAATACCATGATTGTATCCCTTACCATTTGTGGTTATGGAGAATTAGACACTCTTAGTGCTTAATGGGGGATATTTGGGATTATAATGAAAAGGAATGGTAGGTTCATGAAGTGTGACGATATTAGGTGGGTAGTATGTTGTTATTCAAACATTTGAGTTTACTTTAACTCATACGATGATCATAATTTTTCTTGAACAAGCATTTAATAGTTGGTATTGATTATCAGTGACTATTTTAATCTAAACCACCATTTTGATATGATTTATAAATTAAGTAAAAGTGAAGAATTACATTCAGAAGTGCTACTCATTATTTTCTATACATTTTCTAGGACATGCTACTCTTCCTCTTACTATTCATATACCTAAACCATTTATAAATTTGCCAAACTGTAGCGAATTCTTTCTCCAGTCTTTTCTCATCCACAGAAAGTTCAATTGCATTTAGGGTCCGTTGGCACATAGCTTCTAACAGTAGAGCTTTTGTTAAATAGCTATTGATTTTTTCGATGTGAATCTAAAAAGTATTTTTGATACATTAGTGACAGCTTTATTAATTTTCAAGTTTCATTAAATGTCGATTCAACCTCCGAGCTAAATTGTAGCTTTTTGAGCTTCTCTAAAACAAATTTTTAAAACTATTTTTCAGTCAACAAATGCTGATATGAATATAATCAAACACATATAAATTTAACTAAAAACACCTTACTCCTTTAGAAGTGCTTTTAGATTTCAAAAAAGCCATTCCAAACATGCTTACATTTGAGTCATAAAAAATGAAGGCTTCACATTTATGCAATCTCTCTGATGGAGCATTTTATTTTTTTCTTTAAAACGTTTTCCTGCTGTTTCTTATTGGAGTTGGATCTTATTCTTCCCAAAGGAATTAGCTCGATTATATCGTTGGAAAATCTGTGTCTAGTTATTCCTCTTTCCCAATCTTTTGGAAGGATAATTTGTTTCAAACTACTAATGTTAAGAAATTAATGATTTTTTTTTCCACTCAAATTATTCATTGTTTTAATATATATTTTATGCATGTGTGTAAGGAAAAGGAGAAGAATTGGATGTACTAATAATATTCAGATTTGCAATTAATATATGCTTGCTGTGTAGCTGAAATGTCTTTATTCTGTAGTTTGCTACATTGGCACGAATGCTTCAGTCAGATCCTCCTCCTAGAGCTGTTAAAGTGACTATGTCGAAGAGAATTCCCTTGGTTGGAGAGGAATTAACTGCTTATGAAGAAGAACAAAATCGGAAAAAGGAGGAAGCTCTTAAAGCTAATCTGGTTAAAGAGGAGGAATCCAAAGCGTCTGAGCTTTCTGCAGGCGACCCAATGGTCATTGATACCAAAATTACACAACCTTCTTCAAATGGTATCATTCCAGATTTCCGTTACCGACTTCACCTGATTACTTGGCAAATTATACTTTTCTTCTGCAAAGCAGATATTACCTTGATGACATGGGAACATAATGGTAGATTTTTCATGAGATTTCAAAGAATTCTATCATTATTTATGATGAAAGGTTTTTCGAAAATTAAATTTAAAAAAAAAAATGTTAGGTGTATGATTTAATCTAGAACCCTCTATGCAATTATCTTCCTTGAATAGATAAGTTATTCGATTTTGCACCCCTGTTGTGCACACTTTTGGATACTGTCATTGAAGATGTTGCATGGCATTGAAACATTTTATCTTCTTCTCTCTTGCCGTTGAATGAGGCATGATTCGATAAAACTGTAAATTGATGGAATTATAATGTGAAAGATATGGGGCCGTAAGTTGTGAAAGGCTATGATGCTCGGACTCGAGTACGAGTGTTGGGTATGGGTGCGTATCCAAGTGTCTGATCCTTCGTTCTCAAAAATTTAGGATACGGCAACACGGCTACAAAGGGGTCCAAATTTCAGAAAAAGTATACAAATCCATCTTATAAACTTGAAATTGACTTTGGAAATACATATTTTGATAGTTTTATGTGCATTCCTAGGGAATATTAAGGATCTTCTCTTAAGTTTAATGATATAAAGGATTTTGTTTTGACTTAAAGGATCCGAGAAGGATCCATACCCTTATCCCATACCCAAGTGTCCAACACGGGTACTTCTTCAAAAGTAAAGAGTCCGAACAACATAGGTGAAAGGTAGGTGTGCTCTGTCAATTGTCAATGAAGATATGTATGGCATTGAAACATTTTTTGTTCGTCTATCTTGCCGTTAAAGGAGGCATGATACGATAAAACTGTAAATAGATGGAATTATGCCCATGATAGGCTACTATTTTTACAATTTTTTTATCCATTTTTGTTCATTCTTTCTTTACCCTAAATCAATCACATCCACATATCTCATGGAACCCATATTTACAACACAAATCTCCATCATTCAACTTCACTGATTCTCTCTCTTCTTTTGCATTAAAATCCATTAAAAACCATAAAAATTCAACCCCTATCACCCACTATAATGTGAAAGAAATGGGGCGGTAGGTTAGCGGATGGTAGTTGTGGGTCCTAAAAAGTATGCGGTGAAAGTTTAGTGAAGATAATAAATAAATGATATCCATTTAGACTGAGATCAAGTGATTCAATATGGTGTCAAAACATGTAAAGGTCCTAAGTTTGGTCTCACCGTCACCTGTTTAAGCAAGTTGTCTACGTGTTAGATTTTGATGGGAAGAAAAATATAGATCCCACCTTTATGTGAGGGGGTGTGTTCAAGATAATAGTTAAATAATATGCATTCGGATCGATCTTTTTTCTTAAGCTAGTTTAAGCTTTTGGATCAATTGGTTTAACAAATTTATGTTTGATTTTGACCATTAAACTATGAGAAAATCATAATGTTCCCCGGGCATGTACTAAAATCCAATATGTGGGAGCTTGCCCCACCACCCACCCCCAACCCAAAAAAAGGAATTTTGAGTCTTGTTAAATAGTAACTTGATGCCCATGCTTGAGTTTCATACTCACATTGGTAATCATGTAATCTCTGTAATTTGCATCCTCGCAGCTTCTGGTTCGCAAGTTGTTGCTTATAGGGATGTATTGATTGATGGCTTTGTTCCGCCGCCCTCTAGTGCTGGCCCAATGTTCCCCTTCTATGAAAATTCCGCTGAATGGGATGATTTTGGTGAAATTATCAATCCAGATGACTACACAACAAACAATGAAGACATGGACCATGCATCACTTCCAGTAAGCTTCTGTTTTTCAAAATCTATGTTTGGCCCATGTTTACCCTCAAATCACTTCTATCAACAAAGTGCTTGATCCAAAACCAATACATGCCACTTATCAACCAGTCATTTCTATGTATTATAATTTAAACCGTTGAAACTTATAGACACTTCCAGTCACGCTCTTGCTCCTTTAAACAATGTCTGGAAGTGATTTGTGTCAACTTGTGCGGATAATATTATATGCATATAATTTAGTACATCTGGAAGAAGTATACCAATTAAATTAGAAGGAAAAAGAGAAGAGGTAAAGAGAATAACCTGTTCCCTGTTGTGGTTTGCTATTGGGCAACAGTTTTTATTCCAAGACAAAACTTTACTATATATAGATCTAAAAGAGATATTAGATCTAGATGTATCTAAGATTCTAAATTCCTTTTTTAGATGGTAGTCTTATGCTGCAGTTGTTGCACATTCTTGTTAGGCATAATATGTCCAATTGCTTAAAACCTTAAGTCTCGCCATGGGACACTAGTTTCTGCAATCTAATACACACATGCCGACAGAAGCACTTCTGACACCGAAAGCTCTGGAAACATATTTGACTCTTATTATGGGTGCTAACAGCGATGCATATTATGTCTCTAGGCTGAAGATGGCCTCAATGGGAAGCTAGATGAAGCATCTGCAAGTCTTATACTTGATACGACACCATCAAAAGTTGTATCTTCAGAGCAAACTGTGTGTTGAACTCCTACTCTTAACTATTTTTAGTTCTGATACTTTAAATAAAGACTCCACACCCCACCCCCCATTCAAAAGTGCAGTTTAAAGCTCAAGTTCATCTAGTTATTTATGATTCCACTTCAATTACCCAGTTGACAATTTTTATGTACCTCACTCTCCCTTGCAGGTCCATGTCAAATGTTCATTGCTTTACATGGATTTTGAAGGCCGTTCGGATGGCCGATCAGTCAAATCAATTCTTGCCCAGGTTTCGCCCTTGAAGCTTGTAAGCACATCACATTTGAATTTTGTCATTAATTTTAAGAAAATTAATGTTATTTTCTATGTATAGTTATGACCTCTAAGGAGTCATCACTGTTGCTTTCTTTCAGGGTTTTCAATTTTTAACCATTTACTGTCTATAACACTAAAGTCACAATTTTCATGGACATACCTATCATATTCTGGGCGACACATGTTAGATTCACTTCTCAAAGACCTGGGATGAAATCATCATCCTTATTAATAACACAATCTTCGTATTGTAGGGATCTTCTCTAGACATTAGGTATTACTAGTTGCCCTGGAGCATCAGAAATTGTAGAATAATGTGAGAAAGGGGGGTGCTTATGCATAATTAATCTCAAATCGATCCGATCCAGACATCTGTATCATATAATTAGATTATTTTGTTCTCTTACATTGTTAATTGAAGGCCTATAATCTATTAACAAGAACCCTTAGAACTATAATTTGATTTGTTCTTGTATTATTTTTGGTTGGAGGTCTTGGTGCATGGATCAGCAGAAGCCACTGAGCACTTAAAGCAACACTGTTTGAAAACTGTATGTCAGCATGTATATGCTCCTAAAATTGAAGAATCAATTGATGTCACTTCAGATGTGTGGGCTTATAAGGTAAATTTCTTTGCTTGTCGGTCCATATTCAAAACCTCATGGATCCATTTGTTTACTGATGTATGAATTGAGGTTGTTAATTGTTATTTATGACTGATTGTGTCGTTCTTTCTAATATATATATATAGGCTCAACTTTCTGAGAGATTAATGAGCAATGTTCTGTTTAAGAAGGTAAGCAGACACGTATACATGCTAGTTTCAGCTGAGCTTTAAAATTTGAGGGACGATTTTTATGAGATTTATCCCCCAAAACTTTTCCCATTGGAAAGCTGAAAACAGTTTTCGAATATTTGTCAAATGTTCTTGTTTCCAATCAAACAGGTGTATACTTGGGTTGCTATTCTCTCTCTCTCTCTCTCTCTCTCTCTCTCTCAAAAATCGTTAGCAAAAAGAAAGAACAGAAAAACATTTACCCAAGAAACGCTTAATAAAATGCTGAAATTTTGGCGTGCTCCTTTTCATTCACTCATTGGTTCTTAATTCGCTCTATATCTCTGTCACGTTCATGTTTACATTTTTGTCCTTATTGCAGCTTGGAGATTATGAAATTGCTTGGGTTGATGCTGAAGTGGGGGAGACAGAAAATGGCACATTGTCCCTTCTTCCACTTTCAACTCCTGCTCCACCACATAAAACAGTTCTGGTGGGTGATATAAAAATGGCAGATCTCAAGCAATATCTTGCAAGCAAAGGGGTCCAGGTATTGTCATATTCTCTGTTTCAAACAGTCTCTTTCTGGTGCTCTCGTCACGATATTATTGGATCATTGTCGTTCTTTAATGCCTCCATTTTATGATTTGGATGTATTTTGAAGAAGTTTGAAGCTTAGGCCCAACAGGTTGTGGGGGAGAAGTGGGGTGGGGGATTTATCTCAAAACTTTCAAGTATATGGATGCACGACTCTAAATAAATTCCACGGAATAGGTTTCTAATAACAGTAGTTGAGTGGATTGATGCATGGTTATGCTTTCTGTCTGAGCTTTCTTTGAGGTGTCATTAAGTTGTTTGTTGAGGTGTCATTAAGTTGTTTGTTGGATGAATGCTCAACATATGTTATCTACTCAGGTTGAATTTGCTGGCGGTGCCTTGCGCTGTGGAGAATATGTGACATTGCGCAAAGTAGGAGATTCTGCCCAAAAGGTTGGTGACTTGTCAAATTTTGATTCTAGTTTAAGCGTATCTTTAGGTAAAAAGTGACTTTTTATGTTAAATATTGGTAAGACCACAAGATATGTGCATCATAGTGGGTAGGGATTAGAGATGTGTGGTAAATAATGAAGTTTTGAGTTTGATTGAGTCGTAATAAAAGTTATACAATCATGAAGAATGATATCGTTGTTAACAAAAAAATTCTCTCCTTTTGTAGGGTGGCAGTGCTGGCGTTCAGCAAATCATTCTTGAAGGCCCCTTATCAGAAGAATATTACAACGTTCGAGACCATCTGTATGCACAATTTTATTCACTTTAGGCTATGATGACAAAGCAATGAGCTTACCCTTTTCCTTTTCTTCTTTAACCAGGCGTTGTAATGTTTCGCACACATTTTCTGTAATCTATTTGTCTTTGTCGATGGGACTATAGAATATTCTGGCAATGTTTCTTGTCGTAACTTTGTGGCGTATCTAAATGGTAGAATAACTATAGAAAACAAATGACATCGAACCAATGGAACTCCAGAATTTAAACATTATAATGAATTCCCTGTTCTTAGTTATTGCATTTCTCATGGACGTTATGGGAACACCAGATGGATTACTTGTCCTCGGTTGACTGCATAAACACTTTGAACGATGGAAATATGAATAAAGATGAACAAAGTGCCAACATTACGGTGAATTTCTGACCAAAATTTGGTCTTCAACAAAAAATAGAGCCAAAATAGATTGAACGCTAAATAAAGAGTCAACTAAGGTACAAATATGAAGACTGAATAATCTAAAACCTCCACTCTGGAAACAGAATCTCTAAGGAACAACACTTCACTTCTTCTTTTCACCACCTCCAGCAGCCCTGCACAAATTCAGCAAATACCATAGCAATCAGAAACCAGCGATCCACTCCAACTGACTGCTCATTGTTTGAGAAACAAAACTCATTTTCCAACATCTCATTCTATCGGACTTTCAATCTTATCCTACTTCTTTACAGATATATAATTTTCCAGGTTAAAAAACATCTTTTCCTCTTAAAATTTATACCAAACAAGCATTCCAGAAATTAAAAAATAAAAATAAAAACTTTTGAGAGGTGAAATGATAGTAAACTGTAAAAGCAAGATGAGTTTCTAATCTTGTCAAGGGCGGAAAAGTCAATTTACCTCATTTTGCGGAGAACACTAGACATCTCCTCTCTCTTCTTCTTGGCCCTCTTGTGGGTGCCCAACTTTCTCTTAGCCACTTTCAGAGCACGCTTGTCCTTGCCAACTTTCAGCAGTTCAGTAATTCTCTTCTCATATGGTGCAAACCCAGCAACTTCCCGGATAAGGCTCCTTGCAAAGTGCACTCTCTTGCTCGTTTTCTGAGTCCAACAACAGGTGGAACAAAAAGATAAGAACCAATGCTATAAAGAGTCGAAAATATTGCAGATCAAAATTTACATTTTTTACTACCTGTCAAGTTGCAGTTCTAGCCCTAGCTCTAATCGGCTAAATTTAGGACAAGATACATAACTTTTATATCCGAAAACCTTAAAATAAGAACCTATTTTTAAGAAAGCTTGAGTTTCTACACTCATTTGGTATATCGTTCTCAATTGCATGCCAACACGACCCTATGATCAACACAAGTTATGAACCAATAATCAGATTCCGAGTAATTTCTCTACACCCAGCCACAGGTTATCATGCTTGTTCAAGTATCTACCACATGAGTAGAAATGATCTGTAAGATGAAGAAACTGAGAACTTGACTCAACTAAAGCATGCTTGGCATAGCTTAAATAAAACACACACAGGTATCAAGAAATGAAGACAACTCAACTATTATAATTTAAACCAATCAAATATGAAATATCTTAATACATTTACTTAAGATTAAATCTTTTAAGCTCAGCCAAACATGCTCTAACTAATATAGAACTCCATCAACTTTCAACTAGCTAAGAAACAGCACACAAAAAACAAATTGAACTTAGCCAAAAAGGGAAATTCAAAACTTACCCCTTACGAGCTGATGGGCGGGGAGCTAATTCCTTTGGGGTCACAACATGGCCTTTGTTCAGGCCAACAAATAAGCCGGTGTGTGGCTGCTTTGGAGCCATTACCTGTATACCAACAACATACACAGACGAAATAGCAAATAATCACAAAAACCCACAACCAAAAAACATAGCATTCACAAAATCTGCTCATCAATATTGGCGGATCCACATGGTGGTAGATCAATCGCCCCTACTGGATTTTGATCAGGATATTTCACGGATTACACTCGAGACAAAGACAAAACCATAGGCAAGCACAATAAATACTTTAAGAAAAATCAAAACTGGGATTCTATACGAAGATTGATTACCATCGAGAAACAACTCTGAACATCAATTACATCAGGGTGAAATTTCAACACAACATACAATGCCAAATCAGAGTAATGAAATATGAAATTACCTTCCTTCCAAGTTCGGCGATGGAGAAAAAAGTCGAGTTGAAATCACAGCAACACTTGATATTTATTAATTCGTTGCCGTCTTTTTCCCTCGCCTTCTCACCGAAATGGATAGTTCACAATTTCTAGGGTTATGGTTCGGTTGCCATGGGCTTTAAGCACAAACGGGCTCCTGTGGAATTGTCCGTTTACAGATGGGCCAAGAAAGTGACCCTAGTTTCCTTTCGGTTCTTGTGATCTTGTCCTTATTTGGCAGAATTTTTGTATAATTCTTTCTTTTTATTATTCTTAGATTTTTCTCTCGTAGACCTTATATATAAGTAGCTGAATTCTGTAAGAGGAAAGAAAGATTGAGTTGCAGATTTGTGATTATTCGAAGCGTGATTTTACAATTAAATTTTATTTATTTTTTTAATTCAGAAAATGAAACTTTCCGCGGAAAAATGACATCATATTATATGAGAGATATATAAAAGTTCGAATTCTAGAAGAGGAAGGAAAGATTGAATTGCAAATTTGTGATTATCCTTTTACAATTAAATTTTATTTTTTTAATTCATAAAAATAAAACTTTTGGCGGGAAAATGATCTCATTTTATTAATATATATATATATATATATATATATATAGATTTTTCTGAATACATTTTTTTCCCAATCATTTTTAATCAAGCACACGCACACATTGACAAATATTACATTTCAAGTTTACATTACATGTTTATCCACAAATTTATTTCTTTCTTTCTGAACAAGAAAGTTAAAAGAAAAAAAATCTTTTGGAATAGTTTTGTCCAACAAGTTATTTCAATTTTAAATACATTTTCATTCAAATGCATAAGGTAGAGACATAAACACATTCGACATATATACATCTTATATTTTCCATCACAATTGCTAAATGCTCAAAAACAAGGGTGATGGATCGGGAGCAAGGGGTTGGTCCAAGTGAAACATTAACTCCCTTTCCGTTATATTTTATTCAGGCTCGAGTCACCATCACATTTCTACGATTTCCACTGTATACCTTAAAAAAAATAGAACAAGAGGTGATGCCACATTCATTTTGTGATTAACATCAAGATTGATATCCCTTCACATAAAGGGTGGAACCAATCGTTAACGAGGACGGTCCATCAATCTCATGTGCGGACGATGTCAATTCCGATGACAAACACGAGTTGATGGCATTATTTTATTGTGAAAACAAAAGGTTCCAATGACATGTGGCAACGCAATAGTAGACATTTGAAATTCCTTCCTATTTGTAATTTTCTTCCAACCATTTTGACAATTACTTTTTGGGCTTCTTTTATGGGCTACTAAACAAACTAAACTATTTCCAAGTTCATTATGAACCCTAAATTATTTCAAAAATTTTATTAACTCATTTAATAACTTGACAATTTAACTAAACAACTTAACAAACCACCACCACCCGGCTGGGGCTGCCACGCGTGCCATCTCGATCACTAACGGTCAGCGGACAGCGATAGTTTTGGTTGCAAACCAGAACGGCCACCATCTGGTGGTTCTAGTTCTGGTTTGCGACCAGAACCACTAGAACTAAATATAGTGGTTGTACTCGTAGATAATTAGTAGCAGCAGCGGTGTTGGAGGCAGCATAGGCGGTGTAGTGGTTAGTGGTGGGAGGAAAATATGAGTGAAGAATGAGTGAAAATCAAGGTTAGAGTTAGGGATGGCAAAATGACCCGACCCGACCCGAACCCGCCGGCGACCCGACCCGAATGGGAAGGAATTTTGCCAACCAGTGGGTCGGCGGGTCGGGTTTGGGTCGGCTCCAGTGACCCGCGGTGGGTCACGGGTCGGGTTCGGGTCGGGTCACGACCCGCGATCCGCCAAAAATACATATCCACCTTTTTTTTTTTTAATTGTTATGTTTGAGACTTGAATTTATCTAAACAAAATCCAACTGTAAATGGCCAAGACCCAACTACCTTACCCAAGGCCAATTACTATCCACTAGACCACTACCAAAATCCAATATATTGTCCCTCAATGCTACAATGACTAAATCCATAATTGGCTAATCTTTTATTCACTATCAGGTCAACGGCTTGAGTTTCAAAAATACTCAATATACTCAATCTCTTATTCCTGTTCCTGACCCAATATACTTGAGTTTCAAAAATTTATTTAAAAAAATGGGTCAACAATCGGGTCAACGGCTTGACCCGAGCCGTCCGTGACCCGACCCGACCCAACTATTCGCGGGTCACGAGGGCGGGTTTGGGTCGAAATTTTATTCGCCGGTCGACCCGATCCGTTGCCAACCCTAGTTAGAGTCCGGGTTTAATAAGAAAGTATTCTATAAAATAGTTTAGGAGCCAAAATATCTAATGAAACAATTTCAAATTTATATAGGCATTAATTTGAAGTCATTTTCTCTTGCTGTTTTTACTCAAATTTTCAAATACATGCACTGCAAAACCATAGTTTTTTTTACTCTCGATAAACTTTTTGGCCTTATATTAAGTTTTTGTTGAATATTGGAAAACACGAAACCAATATGAGAACATTATTTGTCGAAGTTGTCTTCAATCGTTTCTTTCAATCACATTACAAGAGTTCATGATGATAATACCATGATGCCACATCTATCTATCAAACATTTGGTGCATTAAGATCATAAAAACAAAAAATCTACTATTTACTAATTGAATTCCATAGACGATTTTGTTACACGATCTAGCTTGAAACATCTCTCGATGAGCTTTGTTTTTTAAAATTAAATTTCTTTTAATTGGAAGCAGTGGCATTGATTTAGACGCTGACAAGCGATAAATATAAAATTGGTCGAAAAGAAATCAAATTTCTAATGTTTAATCTTTTCTTCATCTTTCTTTTTTCGTTTTCACATAAATTATATATATGTTTATAATTAAATTGTGATAATTCTTCTTATTCCACAGTAACATTGCAATGACTGTTATTAAGATCCACGTAAAGCGATTGATCATGAGATATATACAGTCATATGTAGCTAGCTAGGGTTTATAACCACATGATGAAAATATTATTTAAAGATTGCCAAAAAATGGAAAAAATATTTATAATTTGATGCAAAGAATTCGATGCCTTGAAAACCTTTCAAACTTCGCAAACTAGTGCACACTAAAGTCTCAAAGAGAACACACCCGTAGAGCTATCACAATTTTCTAAGATTTGATTTTGTGTTGAATAGCGCATGCAACATGATACTTTTCTTCATCTAATCAGTTTATTGAAAAACTCATAAATTAATATAGGCAACAAGATTCTTAGAGATGCATGGTTACGTGAAAAAAATTTATAATTGAATTAATTACTTAATTAGCTTAGTATAAATCATATAAGAATTAAAAAGTGTCATTACTATTAATGATTAAAAGGTATATGGAGTATTAAAAAATGTGAGGGGTAAAATGGTTCAAAAATGATTTAACTCTTAAGACATTTTTATATATATTATATTTTTTTATTATTTATTACATGTGAGTGTGTGTATATGTATGTACATGTATATATTTGAAGATGTGAGAAGTAAAATGGCTCAAAAATATTTTTACCCTACTTTTATATATTCTTTTATATATTTTGTAGATATATATATGGATGTATAGATATCGATTATGTTGTTTATCATATATATACTCTTCCAAATAACACTTATAAATAAATAAAAGACTATAGCCAATTGGATTAAAATATATATATATATATATATATATATATTATTTTATTTTATTTCTCAAAGCATTACATGTACAATTTAAAGACCGAAGATAATTTATTTCCCCGAGAAGACTTGCTACCACGAATAGAAGTAGCGATATTCCGATTTGCTATTATTGTTGAAAAGCAACATAGTAGATTTTGAGGTTGGTAGAAAGATCGAGGTCGAGCGAGTAGCCCGCATAGTCTTCACATTCATCTATATATGTATAACCATTGCATCTATCGACGCACACACAAATCACCCATATTCTTTGTATAGAGAATTGGTTAAGAAAAAATGAATGTTTTAATGCATGTTTACGCTTTTCTTCTTTAATTTGCATCATATTTTTCTTCAATAAATTATTACATGATTTTAATTAGTCTATTTAAATATAAGTTCATCTAACACAAGCCAAATGCAAGAAGTGTTAAATTTATTTGAATTAGTTAACTAATTACTTAACTTGAATTCGAGGGCTTTTTTTTCCTTATAAAAAAATTAAATTAGAGGTTGGTTACTTAATTAATTAATTAATTTACGTCCATTTTTAATATCAGAGGAACCAAACAAGTCATTCACTAAATGCAATTGCCAATTAAAAACTTATTTCTCTGATTTTTTTGGGAGTATATTTCTATTAATTAATCATAAGCTATTAAACTTTAATTTCAACAATATATAAAAAATTATTGTCACTTATAACCACACATTTTGTGATCTCTACTACCATTCAACAAAAAATGAAAATACTTGCTGATCGACTTGCGAGATTTGAGAAAATATTTGAAATTTATTGACTCAAATGAAATATATTAAAGATTAGGTGTATCTGATAGAGATCATTGGACAAAAATATTTTTTAAATGTGTGATTGAGAACTAAAGAAAATTGATTAGAACATATAAAAAAATTTATCAAATCAATATAATAAATAATTGAAAATGACGGTAGAGAATTTTTTTTTTTTTGAAATTTAGGGCATGTTTGATATATATTATTAAAACAAATTTTAGATGTGTGGTTGACAAATAAAAACCATGTATTCACAAATATAAAAAAATTGTGAAATCAATGTTGGGTGGTTGAAAACAATTTAGATTTAATTTGTATCAAACAAGCCCTTAAAGTGGTATCGTACATATGTAGGTAAATTTAATGAACGGTCAATAAACTTTAAAATCGTAATTGGTTAGTTGCTCAACTTTGAAATTAAATCAAATATTCACTAGCAAGTAAACATTACTAGTTGTCAATTATTGATCATTTGTTAACCTGAACTTTAAATATATTAATAAATTAATTGGTCCTGTATGATGACTGATGATATTCATTGTGGAATCAATTGGATTGATCGTTGACACAAAAAAGATTCAATTACATCAAGCAAAAACTACGTAAATTATATAAACAAGGCATTTTCAAACAAAAATGAAATCCAAAAAAAGTCACATTTCTAATGGATTATATATTTATCTGATATAAATGAATTTTTATGTTAACAATTGGTTCTGCATAGGATGTTATCAACTATGTAGACACACAATTCTTTAGAACATTTCTAAGAGCAATCCTATTGTTAGAGGGCCTATAATCCCAAATAGTCATAGAGGGAAAAAAAAATTCCATTTTTGGATGAATTTGGGGGAACAAAACCCCCTCCTTTTGGTTTTTTCACTTTCCCATTTCCCCCTAATACTAGGATTGCTCTAATGTTGGGGTAAAAAGTATAGGAGAAAAGAGTAAAGAGGAAATGGGGGTGAAAAAAACTTAAAAGGATGGGCCAAATGTGACTCATCTTTTAGGTTTTTTCATCCAAAACCCATCAACCAATGAATTTTTACTATTAAAGGCCATTTGACATTGTAGAAACGGAGTGTAAAAATCTAAATTTGAATTTTTACACCTCAATATTGAAATGCTCTTAACATATCTAAATAGTGAGTTAATGAATGCTGTGGTTGACATTGAATAAAGTTTGGTTGAGTTTTTCATTAATTTTAAAGATGTATTGATAATTGATAATTAATAACAATTTTAAACTTGAGAGGGTGATTACTACGGACCTTTTTTAGTACCAAAAGGTGTAATTCCGGACATCTCAATCGGCCCACACCGCCCTGATCCCATAGGCATCGTGAAGGAGATAAATCAGGTACTCCATGATCAGACATAATGGAGGCCCCGTGTATGATGCCCACAAAAAACCACCCCAAAGGAATGAAAATCCCCACCTGCCGCTGCTAGGTACTACGGACCTTTTTTTGACTTTCAATGACATGGTTAGTGGTTTATTGCGCAACTTCCAGAACGTCTAGCGAAACCTTTTCTCACCCCAAAAATTCCTTCTCTTCTTATATTATCCGTTGTTGGAGATTTTTAATAATCGATTTCAATTTTTCTTCTCGACGAACGAGAAACTTCGCAATGATTGATAGACCCATCTGCGCAATTGCAGGTTATTGCTTGTTTCACGCCTCCAAACAGGCAAACAAAGCAACCCACCTGCTGAAAAACCCAGAAAATCTTAATCCTCTTGAATTCTTCTCCAGCTTCGATGGTTAGGTTTCATGTTACCCAGTGTCGGAACTGAATTGTGATACTTTGATTGCCTTTCTGTGTTTCTTCCTCAATGAATAGTTGATTATCAACGTTACTCGTGTATTCTGTATTCAGGTTCAGTAATCAGCAAGTAGAAAATCAGTTCGAGTTTGTTGCTAATTGCTACTGTTGCATTATAATAATAATCAACTCGGAATTGATCGAATCTGTGTTTTCCCTTTGGAGGTGTCTTAATTATTAGTTTTAGGTTATCTGTTTCATTTTAATTGGATCGATGAAGCTTCATGGATGAAAATTGTGTATACTGCTGCTGCTACTTGCTTTGAGAATCTGTTCATTTGTTGTAATTTTGAGGCCTTTAATGATTAATCGAAACTGGTATTTGAATTTTCCGGTTTCGAGTCATCAAATTCCATTTTCTTCTATATACAGCTTGTATTACCAATTTCCACTGCTGCAATCTCATCATATGAACTGTGTATTTGGTAAATAGTTCTGCATAGTATGTATAAAGTAATAATGCTCCATAGCCTTGAAAGCTTTTCTCCTTGTGCCACCCTCAGACAGTTAAACCCCACTCCTCCTTCCATTGATGTTATGATGCTTAGATATTAGGAAGCCATGTGTATGCTCTGTGGCCTTCCTATTCTCGAATGTGTATACTGCCTAGCATGTGCACGGTGGGCATGGAAAAGGTGTCTATATACAGCAGGTCATGACAGTGAGATGTGGGACCAAGCTACGCCCGAGGAGTTTGAACCTGTCCCACGTCTCTGCCGATACATACTAGCGGTTTACGAGGATGATCTAAGACACCCCATTTGGGAGCCTCCTCGAGGCTATGGAATTGATCCAAACTGGTTACTCATGAAAAGAAATTACGAAGATACGCATGGACAAGCACCCCCATACATCTTGTACCTCGATCATGATCATGCTGATATAGTTCTTGCTATTAGGGGGCTTAATATGGCCAAGGAGAGTGATTATGCCCTCTTGCTTGATAATAAGCTTGGGAAGAGGAACTTTGATGAGGGCTATGTCCACAATGGGCTGCTCAAAGCAGCTGAGTGTGTGTTCAATGCTGAGTATGAGATTTTGAAGGAACTTGTGGAGAAATATCCGAATTATACATTGACTTTTGCTGGGCATTCGTTGGGATCAGGTGTGGCTGCTTTGTTAACCATGCTGGTGGTGCAAAATTGTGATAGGTTGGGGAATATTGACCGGAAGAGAATAAGGTGTTATGCTATTGCACCTGCGAGGTGTATGTCGCTTAATCTGGCTGTCCGATATGCTGATGTCATCAATTCTGTTGTGCTTCAGGCGAGTATTGATGTAGTTTTTGCACATCTTTCTTTTGCTTGCTTTTGTGGGTTTATTTTCTGGAATATGGAGCTTCCACAGGAAGTAGTTTTGGGACTAATGTTTATATGATTGTGGCGGAGTTCCCCATAAGCATGCATAAGTTCTATTGAGCGTTTCCTTTTTCATGTGTGTTGCTGCTTCAGTAGCTCTATTCGTCAGCTGTAATGTGACATTAATTAGTTTTCTATCTTACATCCTACATTGCTTCCATATATATCTATGGGAAGTGTAATATTTTTAACAGGCCGTTTCCTTATTGAGCCAGGATGATTTCTTGCCCCGAACGGCAACCCCATTGGAGGACATTTTCAAGTCACTTTTCTGGTAAAGCATTTGTCGGTTTTTTTTATTTTTATTTTTATTTTTAACTTAGATCATGTTTTATAGTGTTTAAATTTAAAATAAATTTTAGATGTGTGATTGAAAAGTAAAGAAAATGTATCAAAAATAGAAAAAAATGTAAATTAGCTAGATGAGTGGCTGAAAATGATGAGACAGAAAAAGTGATTTTAATTTAAATTGTATCAAGCTCTTTTTTTCTGCAACCGAAGACCCTTGTTTTCATATAAGCATCTACTTGGTGAACAGTTTGCCATGCTTGTTGTGCCTAAGATGCATGATGGATACTTGCATACCAGAGACAAAGAAGCTCAAGGATCCAAGAAGGTTATACGCCCCTGGTCGCCTTTATCACATTGTTGAACGAAAACTTTTCAGGTAAGCAGAAAGTCAGTTTTGTTAAAAGTCGGTCCAAATATGACTCGTGTATTTATAAACGTGTCTGTTTATGACCCTAGATGTGGGAGGTACCCACCAATTGTGAGGACGGCGGTTCCTGTGGATGGAAGATTTGAGCATATAGTTCTCTCATGTAATGCCACTTCTGACCATGCCATCATTTGGATAGAGAGAGAAGCTGAAAGGGCTCTGGAAGTAAGTTCGTCTTTGTTTCCCAACAATGCTGGTTTGTCTCTTTGCATCTTGGAAAAGCTTCTAACACTCATGTGTGCCGTTTCATCCTTTTGACCTCTGGCATGTAACTCGGTAGTTAAAAACCAACTTTTTAGGTAGAATAGTGGTGGGGACCTCGTGATGTGTAGTAGTTTGATAAATGTGGTTAATATTGAAGTTTGATTTTGATTAATAGTAGTTAAGTTTTTGAAGTAAATTCTGTTAGGGGTCCCCAACCTTTGAGGGTCATTACAATGAGGTCCTGAAGCTTTAAAGTCTCGCACCGAGGTCCTTAACTTTTCAAATGTTAGTATGTCAATAAAACCATTTGTTGAACCATCATCTGGTCAATGTTTTTGTAAAATGACAAAATTACCCTTCTTATCCATAAATAACAACTGCAATTTCGCTAACGTCTTGTACTGAACATACAGCTGATGCGGGAGAAAGATGATCATCTACATGTTCCATCTGAGCAGAGGATGGAACGACAGGAGACATTAGCAAGAGAGCACGGTGAACAGTACAAGGCTGCTTTACATAGGGCTGTTTCATTGGATATTCCTCACGCATTTTCGCCTTCTCAATATGGAACATTTGACCAAGATGCATGTTAGAGAAAGAGGACAGGAGATGAATAGGAATAAACTGTATTATTGTTGTGTATATTACAATGAGTATGCAAAGTATTTATAGACATACTGAGAGTACAAGAAAGTAAACCCTGCGTGAAGAAACTAGACTACCAAAGCGCCAAACTATATGTCAATATGATACATAATAATATTAACACCCCCCTTCAAACTCAAGGGGTAAATGAGAGACCATCTTGAGTTTGGACAACAAAAAATGAAAGCGATGTGGTGGATGGACTTTGGTGAAGAGATCGGCCGTTTGCTCATCAGATGATATGTGAGCGAGATATACTGTATTCCTTTTCACGTGTTGACGAGTAAAGTGACAATCGATCTCAATATGCTTGGTACGCTCGTGAAAGACATCATTTTGAGCTATTTTGGTGGTACTATCACTTTGTCACACCAAATGACTGTTGGAGACGTTTGAGGGGCTCCCATATCCGAGAGGAGCCAAGAAGCCAAACAAGTTCCCGAGTGGTGTCGGCGAGAGCACGATATTCTCGCTCGACCTTTGGAGCGTGAAGTCAAGGTTTGCTTTGCTCCGCCAGATATCAATGAGCTTCCGAGGAAAATACAAAAACCGGTGGTCGAGCATCTATCGGTCGGATTACTGTACCAATCAAGATCCGAGTGGCGTGAAGCTCCAATGATGATGAAGATGGGAAGTGAAGTCCATGAAACATAGTCCCTTTGATGTATCGAAGTATGCGAAGAAACGGTAGCATAATGAGTAGATCGTGGTCTTTGCCATGGCGACCGGTGACAATGTGCACAGATATGCAATATCTGGACGCAGTGACTGTGAGATAAACGAGATTTCCAACAAGTTGTCGATATAACGTGGGATCACCGAGGAGGTTACCATCATAAGGTGTGAGTCTCGATTTGTTTCTGAGGAGTGGAAACGGTTTTGCAATCCAGTAAGACCACTCTGGTGAGAACATCGGATGCATACTTGGCTGTGTGAGATAATAACCGGCCAGAATCGGATAGTACTTCAAGACCCAAGAAGTAATGAAGACGACCAAGGTCCTTCATCTCAAAGTGGTCACGAGAGATTCTTTCAATGAAACGATGCCTGTGTCATCATCCCCAGAATAATCATATCGCCTACATAGAGAATCAAGAAAATAGAACTAGCAGAACTCTTCTTGACAAAGAGGGCAGAATCATGTTCACTGGAAAGGAAACCAAGCGTGTGGATAGTTGAACTGAATTTCTCAAACCAGGCACGAGGGGCTTGCTTAAGACCATAGAGGGAACGTCGTAGCCTACATACCTGAGATGGAGAATGAGAAACACCAGGAGGAGGTTTCATGTATACTTCCTCGGAAGAGATCGCCATTTAGGAAGGCATTTTTCACATCCATCTGAAACATGTCCCATTTTCTAGTTGCTGCAATAGCTATGAGGCTGCGAATAGAAGTTATCCGAGCAACTGGAGCAAAGGTTTCTTCATAGTCAATACCATATTCTTGGGTGAAACCTTTAGCCACAAGTCGTGCTTTGTAGCGCATCCACCGATCCATCGGATTTTGTTTTGATCTTATAAACCCATTTACAACCAACTGCGGACTTTCCTGGAGGAAGATGAACCAATTCCCAAGTCTGGGCTCTTTCCAAAGCCTGCAACTCTTCAGTCATAGCTTGCTGCCATAGTGGGTTAGAACTAGCCTC
Organism: Jasminum sambac; assembly: GCA_018223645.1. Classification (NCBI taxonomy): domain Eukaryota; kingdom Viridiplantae; phylum Streptophyta; class Magnoliopsida; order Lamiales; family Oleaceae; genus Jasminum; species Jasminum sambac. The sequence goes on along the minus strand of CP073645.1, from coordinate 7,422,168 downwards.
TTGATATGAAGATGGCTCATGGTGGGAAAATATAGTAGAGTAACAGTGATAGTCACGAAGATGATGAGGAAGAGTTCTTACCCTGGTAGACCGACGAGGAGGGATGGTATGATCAGCAGGATCTTCGGTCGAGGCAGGCGCATCAGAATGGTCTGTAAGTGGTATCTCATGAGAAGAACAGTCGTCTGATGTGGATGTCTCAATGGAAGATGTGGCATTGTCATTAGTGGATGGTATGGTGATATCTGTTGATGAAGTAGTTGGAGTGGTTGTAGAAGTGGATGGTATGATGATATCTGTTGAGGAAGTGGGTGGAGTGTTTTCAGCGGATGGTGTGGTGAGGTCTGGTGAAGTTGTAGGTAGTGGAGATGAACATGTATCCATGGAGGGACTAGTGAAGAAGGGAATAGAAGAATCAGAAGTGACATGAAACTGGGAGATAGAGGAAAACATTTTGTGTTCCCAAAGATGACATGTCGGAGACCCAAGACGCTTAGAAACAGGATCCCAACATCTATACCCTTTGTGTTCTATTCCATACCCCAAAAAACAACACAGACAGGAACGAGGCTCAAGTTTAGAGCGTTCATGTGGTGGAGTAAAACAAAACACGCACATCAAAAACTTTCAAAGATTATAGTTAGGTGAGGTACCATATAACCTTTCGTAGGGAGATTGATTTTGAAAAGTAGGAATAGGATGCCGATTGATAGTATAGACTGCAATGAGTCGCTTCCCCCAAAAACGCTCGTGACAACCACTAGAGATAAGAAGAGTTCGAGCAAAGGTCTAGAATATGGCGATGTTTATGCTCAAAGACGACCATTTTGTTGAGATGTGCCAGGACACGAATATTGAGAAATGGTGCCTTGCTGACGTAAAAACTGGAGAAAGTTGGTTGCTTTGTATTCCATAGCATTATCTGCACGGAATACTTTGATTGTACGAGAAAACTGGGTTTGCACCATTTTAGCGAAGTCGTAATATATTTGTGGTAGTTCAGAACGATTTTTCATGAGATATATCCAAGTAAATCGAGTATAGTCATCTAAGAAAATAACAAAATACCTAGATCCGCCCATAGTGTTATGAGGCGAGGGACCCCATACATCAGAATGAATCAAGTCAAAAGGTGCAGATGAAATAGAATCACTATTATTAAATGGTAAAGCGGGTTGTTTTCCAAGTTGACAAGAGACCGAAGTCGATCAACAGAAACATGACCTAATCTTGAGTGCCAAAGATCCAAAGAAGATGCAGTAAGAGTGGAAGCAGTGATAGCAGGGATGGTTGTGAGTGATTTTGTGCGCAGGTGAACAAGTTCAAACATGCGTCCCACTTTACGACCTATCCCAATGATCCGCCCGCCCTTGGATCCTCGCACATGACAACCAAGGGAAGAAAAATGACATTTAGGCCCATATCACATAACCGACTAACCAAGCGATATAAGATTAATAGTGAGTTTAGGTATATGAAAGGTGGATGGTAGAGAGAGTTTTGAGGTTGAGATTTCTCCTTCGTGACTAATGCACAATTGAGATCCATTTGTCGCTTTGATTGGTGTGATATGTGAAACGGTGTTTTAGATATGAAGAGAGAAGAGTCATGAGTCATGTGATTGCAAAGAACTGCAGTCAAAATACCAAGAAGTACCCGAGATGGCGGACATAGTAATCGAAGGACCAGGACAAAACCTGTTTCAAAAGATCGGCAAGATCATCATTGTTGATAGTTGATGCAGAGCCCGAGGATTGATTAGTAGCGGCGGTGATAGATCATGTAGAATTGCCCTTAGCAGGTTCTTGTAGCAATCTGTCAGATAGTGATTTGGTCCGCTTTTGCCACGGTGCTTGCAAACCCGTTTAGACGATGGGAGCAGGGCATGACTAGTCTCGTGGCGCAAGAGCAAGTAGTGGAAGCTCGGTATTGGATGACTTGCCTGGTTTGGCATAATGAGTTGCCGAGCTGTATTAGATGCTTGTGATTTCGCACCAAGTCGAGTTTCTTGAGAGATGAGTTCGGTGACAACATCGGCAAGGGTTGGTAGAGGACTACGATGAAGTAGAGAAGCTCGAACAGGTTCAAACGATCATTGAGAGCCATGAGAAGTGTGATAATGCTACCGGTTATCTCGATAGGTTGCAAACGGATTTGCGTCATCGGTGTTTTTCCATGTAGGCTCTGGAAGGGTCAATCGATCCCATATGGCATGCATTTCGCATACACAAACTTCGTCAATGGATTGATCGGTAGTCTGGATTTTGCTTTGTGAAGTGCGCTAATAGCCGATATTGATGAGCAAGATCCTTAGTAGTATAGCGGTCTCGAAGAAAATCCCACACTTCTTTACCCGGATCGAAACGCCCCAGCTGCTGACTGATGGAAGGTATCGAGGTATTTCGACACCATGTTATGATGTCCCCATTTTTGCTGTCCCATTCTTCCTCACGTTCTCCGAACTTTTCATCACTTTCATCTTTCGGAACCGAGCTATAATCGCACTCAAGAATAACGCCGCCAAAGCCTTTTGGCTTTGAGAAAACTAGTCATAGCCTGTGCCCAATGCACGTAGTTGTGCCCATTAAGAGTTATGGCGATGGGACGCGAAACATCGGATCGATCCATAAGGCCCGACTATAAATGGAGGCTGAATTTCGGAAAACTGAGGCCGAAAACAGATTCAGAACGGTCAAAAACCCCAGGAACCGGTCAACCCTTGTACGGAACCGGTCAAATAACGGGTGAACCGGTCAAGTCAAAGTCCGGGCCGGTCCAGGTCAACCGAGTCAAAGTCAACGCTGACGTGGACTGATGACGTGGCGATGACGTGAACTGATGATGTGGCGATGACGGGGACTGATGACGTGGCGATGACGTGGATTGATGACGTGGCGATGTCGTGGGTGATGGCGATGGGTGATGACGTGTTGATGACGTGGGTGATGACGTGGCCGGCGACGTGGACCGTGACGTGGCTGATGACGTGGATCGACGTGGCGTAGGGTGGCGCGTGAGGACGAATTCGCGAATCGAAGACTTTCAGCGCGCGCGTGAGGGCGTGGGGTCTCCGATCGAGTTGAATCCGACGCGGTTGTGATCGTCTCGTTGTGGCGGTCACGGTGGTATAGTCGGATTTATGTTTGAGGGTTTTTTTGGGGAGCGAATCACGGCCAGAAGTTGAACTCGTGTGTGCGACCGGATGTTGGTGGAATTTTTAGATCTGACACGATTTTCGAGCAGTGATGGTGGTAGAGATGATGAGGGAAGGCTTAAAGACGATTTTTAGAATAGTTGGATGGAAGCTACCACGTTGTAGAAAGAGCGAGGAGATGAATAGGAATAAAGCTGTATTATTGTTGTGTATATTACAACGAGTATGCAAAGTGATTTATAGAAAGATACTGAAAGAGTGCTAAAGAAAGAAACCCTGGTGAAGAACCCTGGGACGCCCAAAGCGCTTCAAACTATATGTCAATATGATACATAATAATATTAACAATGCAGAAAAGTATGGGAATTCCAGTGGTGATTCTTCGACGGGATCATCTGTAAAACACGAGAACAAGGAAAGCTGGGATGAACTGATATAAGTATGGTCTCTGCGCTGAAGAAGCTATTCACTGTTAGATTGATGGTGTAACTTTAGTGTATAGTGTATACATGCTAGGCTTGTAAATAGACTCGGGCATTATTCTTTTATTCAAATTCCCTTTGTCAATTCTGCCTTTACTGATACTAAGCAGGCACAATTTGCAAGGTTAATAAATTGTGATCGGTTGGTAGAGATTTTTGGAAGTAAAAAAAAAACAAAATGGCAGTAGCTTAAATACATGTGTAGTAAAAGGTTGCTATAAAAATACGTTTATTTGCTACTAAAGAATGATTGATAAGTTGAAGTCTAATAGAGTGTTATATCGATTTAACTTTGATAGGTAATGAGATTAGAGCAATTATGTTATATCTCTTAATAAGATAATTTTTCGTGGATCGAGCTTGAATTCCTTATCAGTGATATCATAACCACTTTTGAAACTCAAGGCTTGTTTTATTGGGTGTAAAACTAATCCGCACGCAATTTCGTATAACCAATACATATTTTCAATCACACACATATCTTCCAATATAATATTAACCACACAATTTTACACGAAATACTGCACGGATAAAATTAACACCCAATCAAACAACACCTTAATCACGTGGATACGCAAGAAAATCTCAATATGAATACATAGTTTGTTTGGAAAAGTTTTAGTCAAAAGAAAAATAATTCTTTTAAGAGAAATATAGTTAAAAGTAAGGGCTGTTATTTTTATTTTTTTGAATAGTTTTGAAACAAGGAAAAAGTCTATTAAAAAAAAAGAAGAACAAGGAAAAAGTTAAACATAACACGTGGTTTGCGTTCTATTTTTTGTTTTCATTTCAATAACGTTTTATTGTATTTCTATTTTGAGAAAATTGAAAATGCATTTAGTTTATTATTTTGAAAAGAGAAAATAAAAAACTTGTTTGGTTTATACTTAAAAAAAAAAAAAGATAAACTGATCCACTAAAAATCACAAAAAAAAAAACTTTTCAACTTGTTAAAAAAGTCCTCATCTTCAACCTTCGACACCCATTTAAAACCCCACCCTACCACACCCCCTCTTCTTCCCCTTCAATAGGTCACCGGCAAACTTGTTCGTCATCCCGCCCGCCGCCCCCTCTCAACAGGTGGCCGATGAACCTTGTGGTGGTGTGAACCAATGCTGGCACCTGCTAATGGTGGTTGGAGGTTTGACTTCTCTTTGGTGGTAGTCGGGGGGCTGAAACATTCAAAAAGAAAAATTGGAGATTTAAATGTAATAAATGTAAAATTTGAAATTCGAAAGTGCATTTTCCTTATTTTAGACATTCAATTCAAAAAACTCTCAAAACGTCAAAAAGTCATTTTTGAATTTTCTTTATGAATCTTGAAAATGTTTTTGGAAATGCATTTTCAAAAATATTAAAGAGAATGTGTTTTTGATATTTTTCGAAAACTAAAAACCAAAAAAAAAAAAGAAAATCCAAAAACAGCAAATTGAACACTGAGAAAAAGTTCAACTTTCAGAAACAAGCTCCAAAGCTAAATGGCTCAAACAATGTCAAACTCCGACGCGCAACGTAATTGATCGCTATTGCTCCCCTGACCACTTAGTGGGCAGGGAGCATACCCACATGGCGGGCGCCACGTTGCCCAAAAATATTTTTTTAAAAATTTTTTAATTTTTTTTGGAAGATACGTTAAATAAGATGAATAATACATAACAGTCCACTGATAGTATGGGGGCTCATGTAGGCCCCACATTTTTCCCCCAAAATTTATCATGTGTGGGTATTCTCCATGACCACTAAGTGGTCATGGGAGCAAGACTGCGTAATTGATTATGGTAAACTAATTAAAAAGAACTGAATGTAATTTATGAATTTGTTTGGGGGCCATTATCTATTTCCAACTCTTTAATTCATTATTTGACAAACATTCTCTACTTTCAAAACTTGGTTTTTGTTATAAATATAATAATATTATTAATAAAATATTTATTAATGAGGAAAGTGAGGGAGTGGTTTATTATATTTTATTTATGTGAATGACTATTATACCCTTAATGAAATTATGTAATTATGATTGTGCCATTCGAAATTTCCCTATAAATAGGGTTTCAATTATTAATGAAATTTATCCTTTAAATTTTGATAGAATTCATTCTCCATAAATTCACTCTATTATTTATATAATTTTATAACACGTTATCAGTACGAGTCTCTAACCCTTTGAGTAATATGAAAGAAGTATGCTCTACAGTTGCATCTTATAGATGATCTTCTGTATCAGAAACTGGATTATTACAATTTGAAATACTCATTTTTCTACAAATTCTCTCTCTGCTCCATTCTCTCTCTAAAGCAGACAAGCACGACTGCTCTACCGTGAATATATACCCAACCAAACGGTAATATAACAATTCATTCTGGACACAGGTACGTATTGGTTCATAGAAATCCTTATAATTTACTTCAAATGGTGGGATGAACCATCACATGAAAAATACCCTTTATATTAGATAAATAGTTTTACCGCCATGAGGGACGGTCTAAGAGATTCTTTATTGATGAGGAATTTATTTATGAATTACTAACTGATAGACTAAGTTATCAAATAGTTTAATTATCTTACAATTCAAATATTGACATACCCATTTTTGTGATGAGTACGGCTATTATAAATTGGGTGGTTGCATGAATTCTTACATCTTTTTGTACTACTATTTACCACACTCAAAGGAGGCATTGCCACCTAGTGGAGGTTTAACTATTTATACAGTTTATATTAATTAATTATATCTTTCTGTACTATTATTTACCACACTCAAAGGAGACATTGTCACCTAGTGGAGATTTAACTATTTATACAGTTTAGATTAATTAAATTAATTGAGACTATACAATTTGTGTTACATTTTATTACATGTATCTAATACGGTACTCTACCACATAATATTACATGATTGATAAATAATTAATCATACTTGAAAATGATAAATAAGAAAATATTTTTCTTCTTCAAAATCACTATTAATCCATCCTACTTTTATTAATTATTACCAAACAACATTATATCAACCTACTTTTAAGAGTAATCAAATATATAATGGCAATTATTTTGTCTAGTTAGTTAATAAAATAACAATAATTTTGTCTAGTTAATTGATGTTCTAACTTATTTTTATTATTTTATAGTATGGCATCAAATATTACAAAATTAGAGTTTGTGGCACTCGATATTACTGGAAAGAATTATCTATCATGGATTCTTGATGCCAAAATGCATTTAAATACCAAAGGCCTCGGAGATACAATTAAAGAAGGAAATGAAACATCAGAAAAGGACAAGGCAAATGCTATGATTTTTCTTCGTCATCATCTCAATGAAGCATTAAAAAATGAATATCTTACAGTTGAAGATCCTTCGGAACTCTGGAAAAATTTAAAAGAAAGATATGATCACCAAAAAACTGTAATCCTCCCCAAGGCTCGTTTTGATTGGTTACATTTAAGGTTACAAGATTTTAAATCAGTGAATGAATATAACTCCGCAATGTTCAAAATCACTTCGACATTAAAATTATACGGAGAAACAATTACGGATAATGATATGTTAGAGAAAACATTCCCTACTTTTCATACCTCAAATGTTGTCTTGCAACAACAATATAGGGAACGAGACTTTAAAAAATATTCAGAGTTGATATCTTACTTACTTGTAGCCGAACAGAATAACAAGTTGTTAATGAAAAATCATGAATCTCGTCCAACGGGATCTTTACCAATACCTGAAGTAAACAATATGGCATCTACAAGCCGTGGACAAGGATACAATAGGCGAGGATACAATTTTGGCAATACTCGAGGCCGAGGTCGAGGACGAAATTTTTCATGGCATAAAAGTGGTTATGAAAATTTCTCAAAATTTAAGAAGGCAAATAATCATGGTGAAAGAAGGGGAAATCTCTATAAAAGAAATGTGAATGAATATGGTGAAAGAAGGGGAAATCTCTATAAGAGAAATGTGAATGAATCAACAAGGGAGCCAGATAATTCGTGCCATAGATGCGGCATGAAAGGTCACTGGGCAAAAGTCTGTCGAACTGCTAAACACCTTGTTGATTTATATCAAACATCTAAAAGGGAGAAAAGAAATAATATTGAGACCAATTTCTCATATAAGGAAGAAATTCCACTCTTGGAGCCATCAATAGCGACACATCTTGAAGTTGCAGATTTTTACGTACCAAATGAGAATTGATATTTCTTTAAAATATTATAATAGTTGTGGTTTCTATCTGTATTTGTATGAAAGATAATAATGTGTATTGTGAGTTTGTGTAATAAATAATGATGTATAATATGTGTGTGGCAGCGTGGATGTTTATGTTTGTAAAATATTATGTTCTGATTTTATATAAATAAAATACTCCATTCTAAAATTCATTATTTATTTTGAAGGAAAATATTGGTAGCCTTTTGAGTGACTCCAAGGTCATGGATGAGGAAATTTGTTTAGCAGATAGTGCTTCTACACACTCTATATTAAGAAATAAAAAGTACTTTGCGAGCTTGACCACGATGAAGAATAATGTAATAACAGTATCCGGTTCGACAGCAATTATTGAAGGCTCTCGAAGAGCAAATATCATATTGAAAAGGGGGAACACAAATTATTATCAATAATGCCTTGTTCGCCCTAAATCAAAAAAGGAATCTATTGAGTTTTAAAGATATACGGAGTAATGGGTACCATATTGAGACAGTAAAAGAAAATAATACAGAATATCTATATATAACTACTATGATTTCCAAAAGGAAACATGTGTTAGAAAAAATGCTTGCATACTCTTCCGGTCTGTACTATACCAATATTAGTACAATTGAAGTACATGTTACATCTAGTCGGAAGATTGAAAATCCAACAGATTTTAATATTTGGCATGACCGTTTAGGTCATCCTGACTGGACAATGATGAGGAGAATAATTGAAAATTCAAGCGGACATTCTCTGAAAAGTCAAAAGATTCTCCAATCTAGTGAATTTTCGTGTGCTGCATGTTCTCAGGGAAAATTGATTATGAGACCATCACTAGTTAAAGTCGGAAATGAATCTCCAACATTTCTGGAACGGATACAAGGTGATATATGTGGATCTATTCACCCGCCATGCCGACCATTCAAATATTTTATGGTTTTAATAGATGCCTCCACAAAATGGTCTCATGTATGCTTGTTATCCACTCGAAATATGGCATTTGCGATATTGCTCGCACAAATTATAAGGTTACGAGCACATTTTCCAGATTATCCAATCAAAACAATCCGACTGGATAATGCTAGTGAATTTACATCACATGCTTTTAATGATTATTGTATGTTAGTTGGAATAAAAGTTGAACATCCAGTTCCCTATGTTCATACTCAAAATGGTCTAGTTGAATCATTTATTAAAAACCTCCAACTAATTGCTAGACCATTACTCATAAGACAAAACTCCTAATTTTCGCATGGGGATATGCTATTTTACATGCAGCGAAACTTGTACGGTTAAGACCAACATCCAATAATAAATTCTCCCCATTACAATTGGTAGTGAAAAAGGAGCCTAATATTTCTCATTTGAGGATATTTGGTTGTACAGTATATGTACCCATTACTCCTCCACAACGTACTAAGATGGGACTTCAAAGAAGATTGAGAATATATATTGGTTTTGAATCTCCATCTATAATTAAATATCTTGAACCCAAGACAAGCAATATTTTTAATGCACGTTTTGCCGATTGTTAGTTTGATGAAACAGTATTCTCACCTTTAGGGGGAGAAGATAAAAAGTTGGAAAAGGAAGTGACATGGAATACTACAACATTATCCAACCTAGATCCTCGTACTGGGACATGCGAGTAAGAAGTTTAAAAGATAATTTACTTACAATGAACAGCAGATCGATTGCCAGAAGCTTTTACAGACGCTAAAGGAATAACTAAGTCACATATTCCAGTTGAGAATACTCCTATGCGAATTGACATTCCAAAACGAACTGAAATCGCAAATGAATCGAGAACAAAATTAAAGCGTGGAAGGCCCATCGGATCAAAAGACAAAAATCCTCGAAAAAAGGGGAGAGCAAATACTCAAAATAATTGCAGTAAGGAGGCAGAAAATCTCAATGAATCATTAGATGCAATCAAGCAAGAACCTCCTGAGAAGGTTCAGGTACCTGAAAATGATGAAATTAACGATGAAATCTCTATAAACTATGCTTTCACAAAAAAGAGATGGAATAGAAAAGGAACGATCGTCAATAATGCATTGCATATAATGTAGCACTTGATATAATCAATGAAGTTGAAGATGTTGAACCAAAATCTGTTGATGAATGTCGGGGAAGAGATGATTGGTTAAAATGGAAAGAGGTCATTCAAGCAGAACTAGATTCATTAGAAAAACGTAATATTTTCGGACCTATAATGCGAACACCAAAAGGGGTCAAACCAGTAGGGTATAAATGGGTATTCGTGCGAAAACGAAATGAGAAAAATGAAGTGGTGAGATATAAAGCACGATTGGTTGCACAGGGATTTTCGCAAAGACCTGGAATTGACTATGAAGAAATATACTCCCCTGTAATGGATGCAATTACTTTTCGATATCTTATCAATTTAACTGCACATGAGAAGCTTAATATGAGATTAATGGATGTAGTTACTGCCTACTTATATGGCATAATTGACAATGATATCTATATGAAAATCCCTGAAGGACTGAGATTGCCTAAAGCACATAATTCGAATGATCGTGAAATTTATTCGATAAAACTCCAGAGATCATTATATGGATTGAAATAATATGGGCATATGTGGTATAATCGCCTAAGTGAATATCTTCTGAAAGAAGGGTACAAAAATAATCATATATGTCCATGCGTCTTTATAAAAAGATCAATTTCAGGATTTGTCATTATTGCTGTATATGTAGATGATCTAAACATTATCGGGACAAATGAAGAGATTCCAAAAACAGTTGATTATTTAAAAGCAGAATTCGAGATGAAAGATCTTGGAAGAACTAAATTTTGCCTTGGTTTGCAAATTGAACATTTAAAAGATGGGATATTCTTACACCAGTTTACATATACAGAAAAGGTCCTTAAGCTATTTTATATGGATAAATCACACCCACCAAATACCCCAATGAGTGTTCGGTCTCTTGATGTGAAAAAGGATCCTTTTAGACTCCGAGAGGAAAATGAAATTGTGCTTGGTCCTGATGTACCACATCTTAGTGCAATAGGTGCACTATTATATCTTGCTAATAATACAAGACTAGATATATCTTTTGCTGTAAATCTATTGGCAAGATATAGTTCTGCTCCCACACAGAGGCACTGGAATGGAATCAAACATGTGTTCCGCTACCTTCGAGGAACAGTTGATATGAGCCTATTTTACTCAAACAAAACTGAATCTGAATTAGTTGGTTATGCTGATACAGGATATTTATCTGATCCACATAGAGCAAAATCTCAAACAGGTTATCTATTTACATGCGGAGGAACTGCAATATCATGGCGGTCGATCAAGCAAACACTCACAGCCACGTCTTCAAACCATGCAGAATTGATAGCAATATATGAAGCAAGTCGAGAATGCGTATGGTTGAAATCGATGATACAACATATTCGAAAAGAGTGTGGTTTATCCTCTATTACAACTAATCCAATCATTATGTACGATGACAATACAGCTTGTATAACTCAACTAAAGGATGGATACATTAAAAGCGACAGGACGAAGCACATTTCACCAAAGTTTTTTTCACTCATGAACTTGATAAGAATAATGAAATTGATATACAACAAATTCGTTCCAAGGATAATCTTGCAGATCTATTGACGAAAGTATTACCAACCGCAACATTTGAAGGCTTGGTGCACAATATTGGGTTGCGCAGATTTAAAGATATCAAGTGATATTACATTGATGAGGAGCATTTTGCGCTGTACTCTTTTTCCTTCGTCCCGCATTTTATCCCACCGGGTTTTACTGCAAGGTTTTAGCAGCCCTAATACTCCTATACTGCTTATAGAAATGAGGGGAGCAATATTTTGGCAAAGCACTACATAACTACTCCAAGTTTTTCTATAATCAGTTTGGAGATATTTTTATTAATAGTCATTCAAGGGGAGTGTTATACATATAATAATATTATTAATAAAATATGTATTAATGAGGAAAGTGAGGGAGTGGTTTATTATATTTTATTTATGTGAATGACTATTATACCCTCGATGAAATTATGTAATTACGATTGTGCCATTCGAAATTTCCCTATAAATAGGGTTTCAGTTATTAATGAAATTTATCCCTTAGATTTCTATAGAATTCATTCTCCATAAATTCACTCTATTATTTATATAATTTTATAACAGTTTTCCCATTTGTTCTAAAAAATGCGTTTTGGTGCTTGTTTATGTGCACTTAAACTTAAAACTTGTACTCTATACTTCGTTAGCTTTACATTTTATTATTTGTTAATTGTATTTTCATCACGTATCATCCACTTATGCGTGCTTAAATTTGAGGCTTATGCTCCTCGTTTTGGCACGCCTCATACTTTTTATAGTACGTGTTTATTTAAAAAAAAAATTTACTCAAATTGAAAAATAAAATTTGAATTGAATAAGGCAAATGGACTATGTTTTTTTGATTGATACTGATTGTTATTTAATTTTATTAATTTTGACTCGTATTGACATAAATAAAATAAGAAAAGTAGACTTGGATGTGGTCCAAATTCAATTTAATATTCAATATTTGTATATTATAATAAGAAAAATTTTCGAGTAATAGTGGCAGAAATTAAAAATAGAAAACGTCAATTAGATATGGCGTCAATTTTATTCAATATTCAATATCAATATATTATAATAACAAAAGTTAAGGGCAATTGCTTTTGCACGTCTGTAATTTGTTAAAGAAGCCGGTATTCAGTCATTGTATCAGTTATACGACACAGTATCTAGAGTTAACAGTCATGCTGATTTTATGCAGATTTAAAGATTCTTGTATATTACAAAGATAGAAAGCCCACAAAATTAATAATAGATGTTGTTTTCAAAAAATATTTCAAAATTTGTAATTTTTATTAGCTTCAATTCTTTTCTTCCTTTTAAGGTAGCCACCGGCAGTAACTAAAACCACACAATGCAACACGTCGTGGAACTCAAACATGAGATCTTTAAAACGCCAGCTTTTATCTTTTTAACCAATTGGACAAGGCTTGATTGATAATTTACTTCATTTCTTAATAAATTTGTATTGTCTAATTTGTATATTTTAATTTTATTTAAAATAGATTATAGTCTTCCCATATATCGCACGGGTGTAATACTAGTTAGAATTAGAATAAATGGGGTGCATTTAGCCCCACCCTTCTATTATTTTTTTTGGATTTTTTTCTGCATAAGATGATAAGAATTGCCACCTAGAGGAAAATGACGCGGACGAAATTGACAAAAATCTCATTTTTGGCGTGAAGTTGTTATCAAATGAGCGATTTCAGCAGCAAGTTGGCCAAAATAAAGAGGAGAGATTCGATTATTTGCCTAGAATTCTTACTGCAACCATTAATGGCGACCGACTTCTCGATTCTCTGTGTGCTCTTACTTGTAATTGCTGCTGGTGGCTCATTAGTACACGGGTATGAAAACCAATTTGATTTTCTTCTTCAATTTGAGCTTTATTTTTAAAATTAAATTCTCGTACTATTGTTGCAGTTGATGATTTTCCATTTTCTCCATAGATTTTTAGATCTACTGTCACTGGAGTTTCCATGTCTGAGTATTTACCGATATAAAGACGTATTCGCCTTGTTTATTCATTAACCAGGAATTCTAAGTTCATAATTGCGCTAGTAGATATTTGAATCACTGTAATTCTTATTCAAATGACAAAATGTTTCACATATTTGAGGGAATTTGTGTTCAGAGGCAATTAAGAAAGGGTTTTGATATTAACTGTTCATTTTCCTTTCAAATTGAGTAGATAGCATTCGAAAATTTTTTGTTGGGATTACAGTCTGATAGATTTCATCGTCTCAAGATATCTCATTAAATGGCTCTTCTCTTCTCCATGACGGTAGTTTATAGCATTTTTTCATGTAAAATAGACTTTATTTGGTTCATGAAAGTCAACAGCAATGAAGCTATATTTTCTGGATCAAGTGCTGCTAATTAGATTGCTGTAATCTCTGCCTTCAAGTGTTATTTATAAAACTAGTGCAATATTGCTTCTCATTGTTCAAAGAACGTCGTTAGAAATTCCTTGAAATGTCATTTAACAGCTATATTGTTTCAGTGCTCGGAAGGAGTCAAGGACCAAGGAAATGAAGGAAGACATCATAATCCAAGCAGGCGGTCGTCCAGTGCAATCTAGAAGTATTGACCCTTCGCAAGTGGTCCAACTCTCATGGCAACCAAGGTCAGGTAATCCGATAAATCAAACACCATGTATGTATAAATTATGAATGCCATATCAAATTTCTGAATTGGACAGCAATTCTTTTGCTGTTATATGCATGTGGAGGGTTTCATTGATGTTAGACTTCTTGAACAGGATATTCTCGTATAAGGGATTTCTGTCAGAGGAGGAGTGTGACCATCTGATTTCTCTGGTATATTCCCCATCGTACTTTTATGGACCATGCCTCTTGCTTTACGAATTTTTCTGAAACTAAATGTTATGATAATAAAATCCAGGTCAAGAAGGGTGACATGAATACACTGTCTGCGAATTTTAGTGTTTCTCTAGATCCAGAGGTAAGTGTCTCATCTTGTCGAACGTAGATGAGTAGGCTTTCATTGTAGCGTTAATTGCACCAGAGAATGTACAATCATCTATATAGATATTATTTGAACTTGAACTTGGGCTCACGAACCTTGTTTTAGTTGAGCACTTGAGCTTTTCCCTTTTTTATGCGTGCAACATCAGTAACGATCTGATATTTTAGGCTGAAATTGCTGCAAGTATTGAGGAAAAAATTTCTGCCTGGACTTTTCTTCCCAAAGGTAATTTTACTTTTCTGGTCATCACTCCCATTTATTGATGACTAAAATTGAATCGATTGATCTGTAAATTCTTAGTTTAAACTTTTAGATGAGGTCATTTAAGAGGTACCGAAATGGCCAAAAGGATCTGATTTTCTAGTCTCACCACCACCTAATTATTATTGCTCATGCCAAGCGTCAGCCCTTCCGTTTAAATGAAATTGTATTGGGTATGTGCATGATGGTTGAAGAGTAAAATTAAGCCTGAATTAATTTCAACGTAAAACTTAGCTTCTAATACTTAGTTAAAGTCAAACTTCAATATTAACTTCACATTTCATATCATTGCTCCTTATTGGTTGTTTGCCTCTCTGTCTTCACCACTAATCAACCTAATTTTCTATTTTATTTTATTATTTTTTTAGCAAAATAAATTTACAAAGACACGCGCTAAATAAATAAATGTATCCCCTCTCTAACAGCTCAAGGTCTCTGATAAAGTGGGTGAATAGTATGAACTGTTTTTTTTTTTTTATTATTATATAATCACTTTGGTTTCTTTGCAGAGTATGGCAAACCATTGCGAGTTCTACGATTTGCATCGGAGGACTCCAAACAGAACTATAATTATTTTGATAACAAATCCACACAGCTACATGACGAACCTTTATTAGCAACAATTGTTTTGTACCTCTCGCATGTGACCAAGGGTGGTGACATATTATTTCCAGACTCAGCGGTGAGAGTGAACCCTACTATTTACGCAGCTCATTGTTTTATCTTATGACAATTTGTTTTTATGAGTGCATGCAAACTTCCTGCAGTCAAAAATGTGGTCAGACTGTACAAAGAATAGCAATATTCTAAAACCTACTAAAGGGAATGCAATTCTATTCTTCAACCTACATCTTAATGCTACTGTTGACAAAAGTAGTTCCCATGCAAGATGCCCTCTCGAAGAGGGTGAAATGTGGTGTGCCACTAAAATTTTCTACCTGAAAGGAACAAGCAAGGACAAGGATGATGTCCAATCTGACAGTGGAGATTGTACCGATGAAGACGAAAATTGTCCTGACTGGGCTTCATTGGGGGAGTGTCAAAAGAATTCTGTTTTTATGATTGGCTCGCCTGATTACTATGGGACGTGTAGGAAGAGTTGTAATGCTTGCGATTTCTGAGGTTTGTGTGCTGAGATTATCTTCTCTTTACATGTTTTGTAATTTCTTTGGAATTATTCTTCGTCTGGCTTACATAGTTAATCCTTGCTTTTAAGTTCTTTCAAAGCAGTTCTTGCTGCTAGTGCACTTCTGTGCACCAATATGGTCATATGGACAGCTGCTTTATTAGTATTCATCTTGAGATGGCCTTGTGCTTGTCCAATCTAATGGACTGAATATGCCATGAAGGGCAAATAGGAAACGCCGAAAAAGACGTGGCAAAATTAAATCAAATGTGTAAATTAAGCATGTGTTTGGTTATAACTGATCTTTGATGTCAAATAGATGTGTGCACAATAATGAGTTTGTTTTGATATTTGGTTAATATTGAACTTTGATTTTGACTTTGACTGAGTACAAACACGGGCTTCATATTGATATGCAAATCTGAAGAAAGTTTGACATGCATTCAGGGTAGTGAAGCAAAGCTTGCATTTCTTGTAGCATATGTCTCACATTTCTGTTGAGCTGGAATGGTTACCATGGCCCAAATATGCTTCAGTGAGCTCAGCCCTCTCCCTGCGGGAGGGATCACTCTGCTGACTGCTCCTCCCCAAACAGCAACAGCAGATATGTCGTCTTTCAACTTTATCTTCCTGTTTGATGTGTTTAAAGCACCCCTCAGTGTTTAGATTCTTTCTTCAGAATTTTAACGTGTATGGACGATCGGTGAATGTGGAAAATGAAATCTAAATGAATAAAGTATTGAGATCTTCAGCAGCTTCTTCAGTTCATTGGCATAAAAGGGCTCATATTCTCGTCTTGATTTTCTTCGTCTTCTCTGAGCAACCCTCGGCTTGGTGGCATTTTTGTTGATTAAACACGGGGGTTGGTTCGATCGAGTTGAAAAGAGAATTGCTGGACCGAATTTCTCATTTATTAGCTATTACTATATTAAAATATTTAATGAAGGCTTCAGAAAAACGTATGTGAATGAAGGATTTCCATTGTTTTGGATGTGTGCACAAAATTTTGAGTGAAATGTATTTTTCCATGAAACCATTTACAGCCGGGCACTTGTAGAATTCACGCATATTGCTAATATTTCCATCCATTGGTTTTATCCATTTATAAATTGGGGACATTGCAAGAAATGTCCAAATTTACAATAACAATTTTAAAAAATAGCGAAAGTTAATTGCATGTACAAAATTGTCAATTTTTTCATTTTTGGACCAATTTGCCTCTATGGCAATATTCGTCGTTCTTG
This sequence comes from Jasminum sambac, assembly GCA_018223645.1. Lineage (NCBI taxonomy): Eukaryota > Viridiplantae > Streptophyta > Magnoliopsida > Lamiales > Oleaceae > Jasminum > Jasminum sambac. The sequence goes on along the minus strand of CP073645.1, from coordinate 7,405,121 downwards.
AAGTTTGCTGCATAAAGTGTTAAGGATTGCAAATATCAATTCTGAAGTTTTAGATGTCCAAATTGCAGTTTCAAGAGTATGGATTTTGCCGTCCTAATTAAATTAAATGTAAAATAATATTATCAAATTGTCTAGGTCATTAATGAATCAACTAATTGACATTCAACAACACTCACGCATGACTATATAAACCGCCTTTATTATCATCAAGTAATCTATATATATATATATAAACAGCATTTTTTCCCTCCAAAATACATTCCTAATTTTTCCCGCCTATTGAATTTGCCTAATATAAACTTCTATCTATATATAGAATAATTTATATTTCTATATATAGAAAATGAGGTTTTTTTCTTATTATATTTTTTATTATCGTAAATCCATTTTCCCGCTTAAATAAACTCTCTTTTTATTTTTTCTTTCCTAATCCATATCCAACTCTCTTTTATTTTTTTCCCTAATATATTAATATTAATGTATAGAGATTTTATTTAATTATTTCTACCCTACTTTACCCCATCTCATAATATCTAAATATTCTCTATATAATTTCCTCTCTATTTTTTTTCTACGTATAAAATATAATAATTTGTGATTCTATTTCGCTCGACATTGATGAGAGAGCTTTAAAACAAGATAATTATCAATATATAAATTTTTATTTTTAAAAAAATTAAAATTTACCCCAAATATATAAATTAGTACCCAATTTAAACATAAATTGATATTAATATAGATTAATGACTACTGATGTAATAAGATTAAAACATTTTGATAATTTGTTACGACACTTAATTGATATCAATGCGTAAAATTCAAATATAATAAGATATGTCATTATTCTGCACTTTAACATCCAAACTTCAATAACAAATTACAAATTTAATTTGTTACCTCATTAGCTTTTGTAATTATTAGTTATAATTTAGTTTATTGGGAAAAGTATTATATATTTTTCTTTCAAATATTACAAATTTCAAATTTTTTTCTATTTTTTCTATCAAATCTTCAATTAATATATATTTATGTACCGAACAATATAAGGGTATTCCGAGAATTTGAATAAATTTTTAACTGATTGTCTTTTTCATAATTTTGGTATTTGAAAAATAAAATTATTTAAAATTAACATTTTTTACAAAGATTTAATTTTTATGCCATAAAAAATTACCATTCATTAAATTTTAGCATAAAAATTCAAATAAAGGTTTAACATTAAAATTAAAAAATAAGATCAGAAATAATTAATTATTTTTATAAATAATTAACTAAGAAACAAAAAATAATTAAAATTAACAATCCTACTAAGATTCAATTTTTTTACACTACAAAATTACGATTCATTAAAGTTTTACACAAAAATTAAAAAAAAATTACCAGCACCTGGCTCAAGTTTGAGACAAAATTCACTACTATGATCCCCAATGGGTACTAAAAAATTTAAAAATTATGTTAGACCCAATAATTAATTTTAGAAACAATCAATTATTTTTATAAATAATAAGCTAAAGAATAAAAGTTAATAAAAATTAGCGATTTCTATAAAATTTAATTTTTTGTGTGATGAAAAATTACAATTTATTAAATTTTTACACAAAAATTAAAATAAATATGTAACATGAAAATTTAAAACTTAGCTTGGACCTTTTATTAATTTTAGAAAGAATTTATTATTTTTAAAAATAATAATTAGCTAATGAATGAAAATTAATTAAAATTAGTGATTTCACTAAAATTTAATTTTGATGGGATAAAAAATTATAATTTATTTAATTTTTAAATAAAATATTAAAATAAATGTATAAGATCAATTTATTGAATATATATTTATATCTTTTAAATTCCAAAATATCTTTTCAATTGTAAGATATTTTTTAAATTGGATTCATATAATTCTTAAAATTATAGCTATCAGACCAATTATTTTGGAACTAATTATTTCTTAGAAATAATTAAATTAAATACAAAAATTAACTATGATTATTTAAACTATTATTAATTAAAACAATAAATTTTATTGCTAATATTTAGCTAGACATGGGTTTAGTGGGCAAAGATTGATAAAAATTAATTACATTGTTAAAAGGAAAAATATAATTAATTTAAAAAATGCAAGAAATCATTAAATTGCTGGGGGTTTTCCTTACAAAATGAAAAAAAAAACCTTTAAATTAATATATATTTTAAATTGTAAGATTTCTTCAAAATTAAATTCATACAATTCTTAAAAGTGATGATCTTGAAATAGTTATTTTACAAATAATTAATTCCTTTCATAAATAATTAGCTAAAAATAATAATTAGTTAAAACGAATTCTATTACAATTAATTAAAATTAATACTATTACAATTAATTAAAATTAATACTACTGTTAAGATTTAATTGGACTTGGTTTTCCTAGGTGAAAATTGACATGGTTTCGTTGGACGAAAACTAATAAAAATTAATTATATTTCCAAAACAGAAAAATGACATTAATTAAAAAATAAATAACGATTAAAATTAATTCGACTGCCATTGTAGACTGAATTTTTCCTAATTTTCCTAAAATAGAAACATAACTTTATTTCAAAAAATGAAAAATAATTAAAATTAATTACATTGCTATATGAAAGAAAAATATGCTTATGAAATTAATTTATCGTTTTATGTATTTTAACATAAAGTTAAGTTAACACCTATAAGATTTTTTATTCTTAGAATTGGGGTATTATATCTTATTGTAAAGTAAGTCGGCCGATATTAAAATGATTATCACAGAAATAATGAATTCTTTTCATAAATAATTAGCTAAAAATAAAAATTAATTAAAAATAATTATATTACATTTAATTAAAATTAATAATATTGTTACAATTTAATTGGATTTGGTTTCAATGGGCAAAAATTGACACAATTTCAATGGGCAAAAATTAATAATATTCTTTTCAGTATCATTTTTTTTTTTGAAAATATGCTGTTTTTATTCTCATATGTTTTTATATTTTCTATGATATTTCTTTGTGTGTTACAGTTGACGACAAAATACTAATATTTTTTTTGTATAATTACGGGTGTTTCAAAGGATCTGCTCCATTTTTTTCCTTTTTTAAATAACAAGCTCCAAAAATATGTATTCAAATAGTAATAATTTTTTATTTTGATGCTACTCGAACCAACAATTATATAATAATTTTTGGTTCAATATATCGCTTTCGCTGGGGAATAAATCTAAGAATTCTTATTAAACAATTGGCTATCACCTCAATCAATTATTAAAATTATAAGACTCAATTAGAATATTTTAATTGGCTTTCAACTATATTAAATATTTATCTAAATTTCTGTCTCCTAAATAAATATTAAGAATCCTACTTACTTTAATTATTTATTTTATACTGAATTTTCCCTGTTGATGTTTTATTTTATTTTTAAGTATAATCAGGTAGATTGTATATTTTAAGTATTAATCACATATATTTCAATTTATTTGTCTTATCCAAATTAATTTAAATGTTATATCAAATCATTCAATATTTAATATGTCGAATATGTTAAATTAGTAAGTTTATACCTAATATGTTAATATATGTGTTTAATATATTTAGAATGTATTTATTAAAGAAATAAAATGTCGAAACAAAGTTTTGGATTAAACTATCACGATGGCGCATTGACACGGATGAGAATTTTCTAGCGGGGCGGGGACAGGAACGGGGACGGGATATGGAAGTTTGTAATTCTTATATCATCTGCGTTCAACCCAGAGTAAATGAGGATGGGTCGAAACGAGAATAAGTGTTTCCCAGCGTGGCAAGAACAGTTTAGGGTATGTCGAATTGTAACTGACTACATTGTTATTTTTATAATATATCTTTATACTGATTATATTTCATAATTGAAATTTAAAACTCATTATTTACATATTAATTATTAATAACATACATCATACTGATGTATAATAACTAATATCTCTCAAAATTTATAATTGCATATAATAAGATGTAAAATAATTTTAAAGAAAAAATTATGAGCTCTACGAATGTTGGTAGAGTTATTTTAGTATGATTATTTTAATAACTATAACATTTAATGTCATTTTATTTTGGGTTTACATAAGTAGATTAATCTTACAATGAGTAAAATGTAATCTATTATGACAATTGCTGCCACGAATTATCATCCCACGCAAAGCACGGGTGTAAATGCTAATTAAGTTACTATTCTATGGAGAATAGTAAATTAAGTTGTGTGGATTTTCGTGAGTTGCTCCTTACATATTTGTACGATGGATTAGTATGAAATATAGGGAAAATTCTATCAAAATTTTTATAGAATTGTTTCAAGTTAAATTCTTTAAATTTATTGTTGTAACTCATTCTTTATTTTAATTATTTTTTTAGATTTTATGTTAATATTATTAACATCTATCAATAACGTTATTAGTTGAAAATTTTATCCCCCGTGCAACGCACGGGTGAAACAGCTAGTTCTTTATTTATATTACCTCCGTTCCATAAATTTAGTCCACTTCCAATTTTACAAATATTAAGAAAAATGCAATTAATAGTGTTGGAAAAGTAAAATTTAAACCTATTTTCCTAATATGTCATTTTATTTATTGGGTGTTTTATTTCAACTAATATATTTTGGTAATAACAATATACATTAAATGAGGGTATATAAGACAACTAATATTTTAATAACATCTTTAAAAGGAATGTGGTCTATATTTTGGCACGGATGAAAAATGAATAATTGATTATATTTGGGGGACGGAGGTAGTATTATTTTACTTTAATGTCCACACATCACATCCTCCTAGGTGATTCAAGAAAAATGTCTTCACTTAATGCACTATTAGTTATCTAATGAATCTGTTACTGCACATTATGTTGTCTGAGTGTGAATAGAAATGTATCATTACAAAATCATCATAATCAACTATCTTTGAGGACGGTAATTTAAAACAGCCATCTCCCCGATGGAAGTAATGATCGTTTAATCTAACATTTGCATCAGACGATGTCCAAAAACACATTTATAAACTATAGAGAACAATGTTTTGATATAACATTCTCGATATTTAAATAATGTCAAAAGCTACATTTACATTAATAATCTTGATATATACAAATGGTTAGAAAAACATTTTGAAGAGATATCATGTCAAAGGGTAATTTAAACATTGTAGTGGTAAAATTGGACACTTTTCCAATAAGTATCAAAATTAGACACATTTAAATTGGCAAGACATTATTTGTCCATTTTTGTAATTCTAAATTCGCCTTTATAAATTAAATTTTATTATTTATGAATACTTTCCAAACATTTGCGATATACATTCATCCATAATACTACCATTCCTGATGAGGTACTCACAACTTTCATTTCTATATGAAACCACATGTAGTTTCATATAAAACTACACTTGATTTCATAACCTACATTAAATCGAGGTATGTTTGTTGTAATTAAATTTAAAATTACTTTATTAATTTAATTGATTGGATAATTATTTTATTTTTATATTATTTTTTCACTTTTAACTATATACTTAAAATTATTTTAATTTATACTCTCGATCAAACATCAATATATGCAATAAAAAAAAAAACCATATGCTAAGAGTGACATTAAACAGTAAACGGTAAACACTAATGACAACGACTATTTGCAGTTCGGTTTTAGGTGAAATCAACGCACCACAGTACTCTGCCAAAGGTCAAACTTGATTTATATTTGGTCATAATTAATCAATTTAAAATAGAGCTTTCTTACTGTAAAATTAAATTAGTCGTAGGTCAAATGTGCACGAGCCTCGCCGCAATATATAATATATTATACAATTCATTCATGCGATAAGTATTTGTTTATGTGACAGTCAAGTGTAACAATTACACGCTTTAAACATGACACGTATTTCAAAATTTATAGCATTATATTAATTAGTGATTTTTAAGATGGTGTTCAACGTGGATTATTGCTACATATATATAGTTATTCGGTCCAAACCAACTAATCTATGTATAAATTCAAGATATGTTAGTGATTTTATTAATAACACTAGTATGTAATTGTGTGTATTGCACGTCTTATCTTATCCTATATAAAGAAACTAAAAATGTCAATAATAATAATAATAATGTATGAATATAATGTCAATAATGTTTTTTAAATAGTATTTTTAATGTAGTTGAAGTACTAATCTAAAAGGTTTGTAGAAATTTTAGATATAAAAGTATGAATAGAATGTGAAAAAAAAAACGATGTGATTATATACATGATACATTTTTGTATAATAGAGGAAATTAAATTAATCTCATTGATGATAATAAAATACTACATATGTATTTAGTTTGAAGGTCAATGGGTCATTAATGATTATTTATGTTCGAGACATAGAGTTATTGAGTGAAAGTTGAAAAAATGTTTCATAGCATATACATCAAACTGATCAAAGTTTCCCACAGTTGCACTCTTTGGAAAGTGTAGATGCAAACATTTTGATCCTTCTCAGTTAAACTAACAAAAAATTCAAAATAAGTTATTCGTCTTAATTGTTATCTTAAATAATATCTAATTAATAAAAAGATTAATATTATATTACTAACGAGTAAACACCACTAGTAAATAATATTAAAAGCTTAAATAGGATTAAAGGGTTGACCCAGTGGTTAAGGACTCAATCCCTATACTTACCGGGGGAGGTTCTATATTCGAATTCCATCCCTACTGTTACGTCTCCAGGTCACAAGAAAAAAAAAAAAAGAAAAGAAGAAGAAGAAGAACATCCAAAAATTAAACAAATTAGACAAGAGTAACTTTTGCTAATCATTTAAGTAAAATCACGGTATTTTTTGAAACTGATTTAAAAAAAAAAAAATTAATGTGTAGCTAAAATGGTGGGGAAATGAGTAAAGTTGGTTTAAAAATAAATAAAACTTGTCACATTAATGAAAAGATTGTTACACTGACTCATAGCAAGCATGTTGGGGCTGGGGTTCGCGATGAAGTTGAAGCTCAATGTCTCAATGGTGGATTCGAATAGCGAAATGGCAGTGGTGGCCATTCATGATCAGCCATAAAATTATGGTGCGGCCTCGGGAAGATTTTTAATCTTCCCGACAAGACACACACCCCCGCCCCCTAAATGCAGGGTGGGGGGCCCACCTGCTACAGTGAGAGAGGCCGAACTTTCCCCAAGTTCGGCCAGGCTGCACCAGAAGAAAGCTGTCATGATCAGAACTTGTATGCTAATGAGGGTGCTGTAGTATGAGGAATCTTCAAACTCATCTAATCACACTTCCTTCAGTTTGAATTTAAGAACATTAAAAGAGATGTCAATGTTGTGTCTGATACCCTAGCTAGATTTGCTTTTATTAATGGTACTAGTATTGTACCTGTGCGTTGCACGGAAAGTTAATATGTCAATCTTATTTTTTAACAGTTATAGAAAGTTTAATACAATTCTTATGAATATATAAACCATAAAGGCTCAAACAATATTTTACCGACTCAAGACCATGATTTTAACAAAATTGTAATTAAAAGTGATTGGTAATCCAATTTTTTCTTTTCAATTAAGAAAATGAGAAAGCATAAGTTACGTAATCTCATTTTGTGGTAAGACTCTATGTGGCCCACTTGCATTGTACATATTTTTTTATATCAGTTAAGTTTAATTCTGCAATAGGTTTGGATTTTTGAATTATGATAGTTTCCTATAAAAACCATAAAATTATGTAAATTACATACGCTCCGATTCCAATGCCAATAAGTTGGCACCGTAAAGGTGCCAACTTACCACGTGGAGCGTGGGTATTGATCGAATATGGGTGAAGGCTCGAGCTCTCCTCATTCAGGGGGAGGGTAATACGTGGAAAAGTTGGAATCGTAAGATGCCAACGTAATAATAGGCTAACACCGTAGGTCTATCACAATCCAAACATTAAACTTCAAGATACTTAGGAATTATGATAGTAAATATGTTTAAATGTATTATTATTTCTTTTATTCTTCAGATTTGAACACAGAAGACTGGTCAATGCACTCGAGCAGCCCTTTCCTTGGTCGCTAACGACCATTTCCAATTGTCCCAATGCTGCCCCTTCAAATACCTTCAGCGAACCTTCACCCGCGTCAAACCGCCTTCACCGTAGCCACCACTCAGGCAGCACCATAGTCAGGCACTACAACCGCAACTGGATCGTTCATTCCTTCACCCACATACATTACATAATACTCAAAATCCATCGTCGATAACATAAATCATACTCTAAGACCTTAAATTCATCTCTCCCACAAAATACCCAAGAGCATTTACTGGGATTTTGATCGCTGTAAGCAAAAAAGGAATCAATTTGAAAAATAGATACAAATAAAATTTATTTTAGCGGATAAATTTTAATGTATTTTCATAGGCAGGAACAGAGAGAGAATGAGTGGAGTCAAATGGTAGAGATTTAATGAGTGAAGAGATATATAAATGTGATTTATTTGATTAAATTTGAATTTTAAAAAGAATGAATTAAAATGCATTTTGAATTGTATCTTTTTTTCAAATACAAAAAATGTTCATCATTAGAATATATATATATATATATATATATATATATGTAATTTTAAAAAAAGTAGGGTAAATGAGGGATATGTAATTTTAAAAAAGTGAAAATTAGAAAAAAACGTGGGACCCATACAAATTTATGTGTTTATCTCTCTCTTCCTTTAGACATTGAAAGTGACTTTTGCATTGGAGATGTTCTAAATTAGTTAGTGAACTATGCAATGAAATAAGCACAATTTACTCATAAAAAGTAGAGATTATAGAAAAAATAATGCTTAAATGTATAATTGAGAAATAAAGAAACAAAGTTTTAGAAGCTTTAAAAAGTTCATGGGTTGGCGCAGTGGTACCTTCCAGCCGAACTATGGGCGTCGCTCGAGTTCACTTCTCACCAATGCCCCTTCCCTAAGTAAAAAAAAAAAAATTTTGTTAAATTAAGTTAATTTGTGATTGAAACAAAGATACCTACGTCATACTAATTAATTATTTTGTCATCTTGTAATTTAACCATCGTATGACTTAAATATAAACTTTTTTATTACTTTTATTTTTATTTTTTTACTCAAACACGTCCGAAGGTAAATCCCTACCAAATCTTTATTCAAGCTTATAGAGTAGAGTTCATTTTTATTTTTTATTTTTACCAAATATAGAGTAGAGCTTAAATGAGAGAAAAAATAAAATTTTGAGATTGAGATAAATTAGAAAGTAAAAATATTTGTACAAAAGAATGAAAAATAATATGATTTTGAAATGCATTATTTATAAATGAAAGTAATGAAAACAAATTTACTATATCTAATATCAAACTTTACTAAATGAGCTCTTATTCGGGCGTTGTTCAAGCTACATTCAAGGTTCACCAGCTAGGCCTCTCAGACTGGAGATTCAAGAACTTATGGCGATTAGAGGAGGCCTCTGGATGTAGTGGAATGTGATATTTTGAGAGTAATCTATAGGAATGTTTCAACACTCTTGCAGGTGCCATACAATGGCACAATGCCCCATAATTTTTATTTTTATTTTATTTTTTTGCTATCGGAAATGGTTGGGGGTGGAAAGGGGAAGGCTTGGGGTTTGGGGGAGGAAATGTGGTAATTTACACAAAAGTCCTTGAATCTTAGAAAATAAAAAACTAAATGGCACCGAGTGGAAGGGGGCACTGATGCCGCCCACATTCACGCCACGTAGGACACTGATGCCATTATATGGCACCAACCAAAGCACTGGAATATTTCTGGAGTTATCAATGTTAGCAATTGTTTCTTGAACAGAATTTTGTATGAAGAAGTTTGTGATCTTCCTTTGCAAAGCTGTTGTGGATCATGTCATCATGTTCATCGCACATAGCTGTTGTGGATCATGTCATCATGTTCATCACACATGAGGAACATGATGGTATAGTCTACCCAATTATGCTATTAATGTTTGCAAATTGTATTCCTATTTTCGTCTTGTACCTTGTTGATGAAGTTGATTGAATAAAATTAATCTTTGGTTGTGAAAGGAGGGAAAAACGAAAAGGCTCTTATGAATAGAGAAACTATATGATAATAGAATATTTTAGTCCCAAAAAAGGGGAAAAAAAGAACAGAAAAGAAACAGAACAATCGATACATGCTGTAGCACAATGGGCTTAGTTTTTATTGGGACTATTGACACCCAAAAATTCCTAAACACACTCCAAAAAATTCACCTCCCAAAATATCCACCCACTTTTTTAACCAAAAAAAAAAAACACGAAGAAGAAAATTGGTGCATTTTTTATGCCATTTTAGGCAGATGCCATTTCGGGCAGCATTTGTTGTCGAAAATGACAGCAACAACTCGACCAATTATTATTGTTTTATTTTTTTTTTTTCGATTTGCCCTGTAGCTAACCATGATCGAACAGCTTTGAAGCTATTCGGCAATAGTTGGCCAAACAGCTAATCAGCAGCCAAATAGCTCTAAAGCTGTTTAGTCATGGATGGCCGAATAGCTGGCCGAACAAATTTTTTCTTTTCTTTTCTTTTTTTTTTTTAAGGTAAACATGAGATATTTCAGGAAAGGTGGATTTTCTGAAGTGTGTTTAGCAATTTTTGGGGTGTCAAAAGTCCCAACATTTTTTCGTTGTATAACATCTCCGGGCTTATTTTTCATCGTATATAACGTTTCCTTCTTCAGTTCTCGATTTTTATCACTCTTACCTTGTTCAATTCTCCCTTTTCTCTCTCTAAAAATTCCTTTCTCTCTGCATAAGTTCGTATGCACATATATTCGTAGAAACTGTTGTTTTTAGTGTGGACACATACCGACGACCTTTGGTTCCTCCGATCGCCGGCGATCTCTCCTATCATCTACCTGAAACTGGTATGTAGACTTTAACTCTATGTGCCATGAGTCACGTGCCAATCACGGATCACGGAGCTCAAACCCTAGCGCAAGTTTTTGATTTCGGATTTTATTTATTTTAGAATTTTCCTATGGTTTATTATCGTTGGATTTGCCTTGTTTTCTGACTAGCCTCACTCATTTTTGCTTGTATATATTTTATCCAATCATCGCTCATCTTGAAATGTTCGTACTATTTACTCGATTTTGTCTATTAGGATTTATTGCTCGTGTATGATAGTCCATTGGCAAGTTATATCTTATGGTTTCTATGTTGTTCCGTCGTTTGTCTGATTGACTGATTCTAGTGAATACTACTGCATTGACGCATTGGATCCAGTGTCGTATTATTTCTTAGTTTTCTTTTAGAATTAGTTGTTATGTTTTGTTGGCAATTGAATAATTGCCTTTGTGTTTATTCCACAACATCCATTCTGTTGGATTGCAGGTGTCAAGGTTGTTCGAAGAATCTTTGTTTTGAAGTTTTAACTGCCTTTTATGTTTGCATTCTATGGTTTCTGAATAATTCATTGATGAACCATTTAGTGTATTTTTTTATATGGATTAAATTCGATTTAAGTTTGACAAAAATTGCAATGTGTAGTTGAAAGTAAATGAAATTAGTATAAAAAAATGAAATAGTTGTCAAATCAGTCAAATGAATGGTTGAAAATGAAAGTAATTGAAAATGAAAGTTAAAAAAGTAGTTTAAATTTAAAGTGGTTTTAAATTGTATATGTTATGTACCCTTAGTTTACTATTGTATTACATTTGGATAGGTGAGACATGGCTTATTAGAGCAGTAGGAAACAGATTTTGTGCTTTCGAGAACTGTGCTAAAATCACAGTACAAAATGCGATGTTTCTGCATTTGTGAACCGGAGCTATAGATTTTATGCACTTCTATCGAGCCCGTGAGAGTTTTTTGTTGTACCAAACCTTACTATGTGTTTCAACATTCTCCATGTTGAAGACATTTGTACATACATACATACTATGTGTTTTTTGTTGTACCAAACCTTACTATGTGTTTCAACATTCTCCATGTTGAAGACATTTGTACATACATACATACATACATAGATTTTATGCACTTCTATCGAGCCCGTGAGAGTTTTTTGTTGTACCAAACCTTACTATGTGTTTCAACATTCTCCATGTTGAAGACATTTGTACATACATACATAAATTGCTCTCAAACTTAATGTTTTATAAAAGCTCAAATAGAAGTACAGGCAAATGAGTCAGGGTTGAGGTCACCTGTGACGTATAGTGATGGTATAAACACTTTAACAGTATGATTAGTGCATTCAACATCCTGATTATCTCATATTTCATTCTATATACTCGTATTTATTATGATATAAATGCTCATCAACAAGCATATTTATGACTGGCGCGTCAGATTTCTATTGTGCAAACCATGTGGTTGGTTTCTGATTGAAGAAAGTTGTTAAATCTTAAGATTGTACATCTCCATTCTAATTAATCTTTTAAATGCAGAGATTGAAAGTAATTTGTTTACCTTCTCTGATTAAGTAAATATGTTACTTTCTGTCGTAGACTGTATCGTTTCATCTTTGTTACTAATGCTTTCTTTTCTTTTTGTAATTAAATTCTTTATTTATTCAGAGTCCCTGCATGAGGAAGAAATAGCTAAATCATAAATGTCAGTTGTGAAACTCGGCACAGGTGGAGCTCTTAATGATATGAAAATAGAAGAGGGGAATGATTCCCTCGAGACTATCTCCAGTCAGGCGATCCACAAGGAGTCCCTTCTCACTTTCTCGAGGACAGGTGACAGCCCAGTCCAGTGGATCCAGTTTCTTCATGATCAGCCAGGTACGAGGCTACTAGCTGGAGTGTTGTATGTACGAACTTGTCCATGGGGTTAAGGACTTATTTTTGCTACTTGAACTCAATGGATAATTGGGAACATGAAATTATGCTTCTGGGCATTCATCTCTCAAATGCTAAAAGCTGTTCATGTTTCCAAAGCCGATTAATGGGAAAATTATGCAATACGTTCTGTAATTTGGAAGCAGATTGTTGAAATTGTGTCTTTTTCTCACTTATGAATGTTGATTGGTAGACTATCCTCTCTGTGCAGATCTGTCTTGTTGGCCCTTGCTGACTCCTCTGAAAGTAACAATGCATAAGTGTGAGAAGTGTTCCCGTGAGTTTTGTTCACCAGTTAACTACAGAAGACATAGCCGTATACACCGCCGATCTTTAAATGTCAATAAGGTTGTTTTACTTTTTAACAACTTTTTGTGGAGTCAGATTCATAAAATGCAATTGGATGTTTGTTGATATATTGGTTCTTCTTTCTTATGGTTTTACTGAGGTTGTGTTTTCCTTTCTGGGTGTATGTTCTGCGATATCTCTGATGCCATGGCTTATACTGTGTAGGAATCTCACAAAAATAGGGAATTGTTTGCTGCATTTTGGGATAAGGTACTTCCTTGTTTTGGTATGCTCATTCTCCTTCTTGTCCCTTCGTGTGCTGAATGATTATTTTTTCTGTCCGTTACAGCTCTCAGCAGAGGAGGCCAAGCAAGTTCTATCCCTCAAGGATGTATCCTTAAAGGTGTTAACAATTCCCCATCAACTATATGTAGATTTATGACCTCGTTTAACTAAGATTTTCATTTTATTCCAAAATCATTTTCCACCACACTTCTCCATTGGTGTGATAATTTTTTCTTGCTTTCTAGAACTTCTCTCTTTATTCTAACATCACAATCAAAAATCCTCTCTTGCGAATCTCCCCAAAACAAGCACTCTATGCGTGTTCACATCTGCAGTAAATTTCATTCTATCTTTTTGATAATTCTCTAAGGTAATTGATTTAAAATTTGCATGCAAGTCAATCGTTAAGTTCTGTTTTTGCATGCTTATATTGATAAATATTCAAAAGTTTCGTGAAGTTTTAATTGACGAACAGTTTTATAAGCTAACTGCTCTGCTGAACATATTCTGAAAGCATTGTTTTCCAACTTCCAAGTATTTAAAATAATTCTCACTAGTTTGGTTCTCACATTACATGGATCTCAACATAGTTTTCTACAATATAGAAAGTTCTACAGCTTGCTAAATTTTACAGTTTGTTTTGGAGTTGTTTCTTCCTGTGGTTGTAATAACGTTAGACTTAGCTGGTGCCACTCACATTAAATTTGAGCAAATTAAATTTTCTTTTAGCCTTGTGGTTGAGAATTGGAGAAAAAGTATTAAAAAAAAAAAAAAAGTCAAGTTAATGCATGAGTGGTTGAACAGGGTGAGAGAGAAAAAAGTAAATTTAATTTGATGAAATTTAATGTGAATAGAACAAGGCCGTAGTCAAATGTATGTTAAATACAAGATGAATATATTGTCCAGATGGCAATATATGCTTGGGGATCCATTTGTTTTTTAATTGAGGATACTTGATTTATTTATTTATTTATTTTTATCTTTATTGTGCAGTCAGTATAATATGAGCCAATGTCCTGTAGTTGCACTTTGCCCCATCTTACCTTCTAAATTTTTCTTTTCCATTGAGGTTGACTTTCTTCTGGATTCAAATATTAATTTTAAATAGATACGTTATTCACTTCAGGAAATTCCTAGTTCGTCAGTCATTAGGACCTTGTCTTCTTCTCTCCACCAGTCAGCTGTTTGGACTCTTCCACAAGCTTATGTAAGAGCTGGCTCCATATTATCGGTAAGGGAGGTTTTGTCCATCATGGTTGCCCTAGTCTCTCACCGGTTCCGAATAATCTTATTTGAAAAATGTATTTCCTTTATCTTTAATATCTTATATGAAGAAGATTCTCTTTGTTGTCTATTTACAGGATATTATTGAAGCCAATCCGTGCCGGCTTCCGATATCTTCTCAGGAATTATTTGGCATCCTAGATGATGCTAGTGAGAATACATTCTTATGTGCTGGTACAGCTGAGTCTCTGCAAAAATATGTTTTTGATGAGGAAACTACTAAACAGAGCCTTAAGTTGACAAACTTGATTGCCTGCACCAGCTTCCTGTTTGAGCAGCAACTGGTATTCCTCTGCCTGCTGGCATGTTTACTTGCTTTGAGTTGCCTCCATGTGGCTCATTTATATACCGGCATTATGCACGATTGACAAAGGTTTTATGTTTATCAGATTTGGAATCTAATCTGAGGTCTCATTTGTACACAGGCATCATGCGCCACTCACACACATTATTTTTAAGGTTCTACGTATACAGGACTTAAAAATTGGATCTAACCTGGGAAATATGATATGAAATTCCACGAATATGTTTGGCATATGAGGTTGCATTTTCTTCACTTGCCTCTGTTCTGCTTTCAGGAACCAATTCATCTTTGTCTTTTGTTCTTTTGTTGCTTTTTAGTTTCCGGGCTTTTGTGTTGTGGTGGGGGTTTCCATATCAACTTGTTTAAATTGAGCTGTCCCCTTTTCCAGTTGGTTTCCCTTACATCCTGGAATTATTTATAAAGATGTCTTTTAAGTCACTGCAATTTTGTTATTAGGTGAAAGCATGGGTGGCAGACAAAGATGCTGAGGCTTTAAGATGTCAGAAGTTGCTTGTGGAGGAGGAAGAAGCAGCACAGAAAAGGTAGGTTTAGGTTTTTGATATATTAATCTCATAATGGGGTAGTCTGTGTAACTAACTGGAAGGTTTAAGATGTGATGCACAAGACAGCTAAATATGTCTTAACTACATCCAGCCAGTACATGATACTTATGCTCTGTAATGTGGAACTCAAGTACTGCTGCTGCTTGTTGGTTATGAGTGGGATACTGGGATCTATGTTTTTGAAGATTGAATCTCAAATTTTAGAACCAGAGAGTACTGTTGGAAAGACGAAAGAGATCTTATCAGTGAAACTGGTACCTGGAATATGTGATTTGTATTGAACTATTTCACTGCAGTCTATTTTATATAAAATGGAGCAGTTATTGGACTATTATAAATGTTCTCCAATTGATTGTGCGATACTTACAACAGGCAAGCTGAACTATTGGAAAGGAAAAAACAGAAAAAGCTTCGACAGAAGGAACATAAAACAAAGGATGAATTATATGGATGGTTGAACCTTGCTCTTGATGCAATAGATGAGTCACTTTCAGCTGAACCTTCCGATCCTCCATCATCACCATCTCATTCCAACTTGGATTCTCTGGACATGCCAGTAAATGTTGCCTCTAGCCCTGAAACCATTCAGCTTCGAAGTGAAGAAATAGATGGTTCTGAAGATCAGTTTGATTTAAGTAGCGAACACAATTTCCAGACTGTTGAAACCCAGATGATGGACAAAGATGGCCACTGGCATTTGGCCACCAATAGATGGCAGGTGGTGAAGTCAAAGAAGTGTGGACAAAATGGCTTTTATGGTACTCGCAATATCCAATTGTTGAAACCTGAACCTGTACAGAAGCTTGCTCCTCCTAAAGATCATGGGAGCCTACTTAATGGCAGCAAAGTTCGGACCAACAAATTTATAGCAGATTGTGATGATGAGAACTCAAAACCTAGATTGCATGTGGATACCAGTTACCAAACAGATTGCGATGATGAGAACTCGAAACCTAGATTGCCTGCGGAGATCAGTGACCAAACAGATTGCTATGATGAGAACTCAAAACCTAGATTGCGTGTGGAGATCGGTTACCAAACTGATTGCGATCCTGAGAACTCAGAACCTAGATTGCATGTGGAGACCAGTAACCAAACGGAACAAAATAGCTGCAAGGTGATGATAGGTTCTATTCCTGTCACACTAAAAGATCGTGATTGACGGCAAGATACTCGTAGTGCCAAACACTCCATACCTAAGAAGACTGGGCTTCTGGAGAAGCTGGTTACAGATAGTGCAGTTCAGCCTTGTAGTTCCATTGACCAACATGAAACCAGTGGTAACTCTCCAGTCGGTAAAGGTGATATAGCTTCTGAACAGAGCATGTTGGAGAAGGGTGATGATCAAACGGCGTGCTGTCAAAAATGCCCGCAATCATCCCCTACTCACAGTGATGACCTCAATGTTGGAAAGAACAACGATGTGTTTTCAGATGGCGATGCTAGACGAGGAGGTTTACTGTTCTCTATTGCTGCTGCAAGAGAGTTTCTTTCGCAGAGTACGTCTACCTATTACCTATTTATGCATTAGCATTCATTTTATGCATCAGATTTAATCAAGTTGCTTGGTATCAATATATCCAGGATGGAAGGAAGCTATGTCATCAAATCATTTGGAATTAGTCTTATCCGCTGGGCTCAAACCTCCATTATGCTCCAGCTTTGAAGGCAATTCAATGGATGCACAAACGTCAGATATTCATGAATGCGCAGTCAATGCCAATGCTAAGAAGCAGCCCACTGGCCCTATAGGTGTCAACCTGAAATGCCCAGGTTGAGTTTATTTAGAAACTAAGGATGAAAAGAGATTTGAGATTAAAATACATACCAACCCAAACAGAATGCTGTTGTCTAGTAGCAGAGGAGAGTAGTTCAGTATACCGAATTAGTTAACTTATTGCCCTTGCATTCTCATCAGGGCTTTGAATTTTTCACCCATGGTCTTCTGTCAGTAAGTTGGAGATGACCTTTTTATGGGGCAAGTGGATTATACTGAAATTGTTTTGGAAAGTGATGTTTTTGGATTCTCATTTATGCCCCCTTAAATAATATGGGTTTTCTGATAGTCCATTTTGGTTTGTTATATGTGCATTTTTGCCGTGGCTGATAATCATTTATTCAGGGCATCTCCAATTGAGCATTGCTATAGTGCAAATTGACCTTTTTGGTGCTCCAATGGAGCTGCGCCAAAAGGGGTCAATTTTGGTGCCCCTTGAGCTGAGTGCTTTGGTGTTTGACACACCAAAACAATTTCATCTTCTATCATTGTTTCCTGTTCTTTGTGTGGTTGGGGGTGGTGGTGGTGGTGGTTTTTAGTTAAAATTAGTTGTTTTAGTTCACAAATAATTAGTTAGTATTGTTATAAAACTATAGAAATAATAGAGAGAGTTTAGAGAGAATGAATTCTAAGGAATGAATTTCATTAATAACTGAAATCCTATTTATAGGAAAACTTCGAATGGTACAATTGTAATTACATAATTTCATCAGGGACATAATAGTTATTCACATAAATAAAATATAATACATTATTCCATCGGGTGCCTCATTCTTGGATTATTATATTTATAACACTCCCCTTTGAATGATTATTAATACAAATGTCTTCTAAACTTGTTTGGAGAAAAACCCAGTGGGAAAAAACTTCCAAACCGATTGCAGGATAACTTGGAGTGGTTATATACTGCTTCATCAAAACATTGCTCCCCCTGATGTCTATCAGTGGTATAGGAGTATTCAAGTGCTGCCTCGTTAAAACCTTGTCAAGAAAATCCAGTGGGAAAAAACTTGATCGAAGGAAAAAGAGTACAGCTACTCCATCTGATTTCATATCTTGAGGACGGATATCCTTACTTCTAGTAAAGGATTTCAATATCATCATTGTTTGGATATAAAGCATTATCTCTATTATAACTTGATCCAATAAATACACTGTGTCGATTTCTCTTATTGTCCTCAATATACCATTAATATGCCTCGTTAAAACCTTATTAGGAAAAACCCAGTAGGAAAAATCCTAATGAAGGAAAAAGAGTATAATATTCATGTGAATACGCCATTAAAGTTGTCTCATTAAAAACCTTGCTAGGAAAACCCAGTGGGATAAAACTTTAGTCAAGGGAAAAAGAGTGCAACACGTATTTTATACAAGTATGCTTCAAGCATTTCAAAATTTTTCATGGATTTATATAAGCATCATATACATTAGTTGATACGCTTCATTCATTTCCACGTGAATGAAATTTAGATATTATATAATATCATGTTATATTCAGTGCTTATATGCAATCAATACTTGATCTCATTTTTCTCACTTATATCGAGATATATACCTAAATCTCTTCCTGATATTTCATATTAGTTGAGATTGCCTCATTAAAAACCTTGTTTGAGAAAAACCTTTTGGGACAAAACATCAATCAAGGAAAAGAGTACAAAGATATGAATTTCTCAACAATATCAATGTAGATATTTTGAGCCGTTGCATGCACTGATACAATAATACATTTGAAACCTTTTCAAGAGTTTCATTCTCATTTCTCATTAAACCCGTGCATGAACACTTTAATTATAAGGGCACATATTTTAGCATCGGTATTTTCCGATGGATTTCAATATCCGCACTATCATATGTAGCACTATCTTTTCATACTGTGTCGACACTTTCAATCTTATTTCTTTCTTCATATCGACATAACTTATCGAGATATCTCATTAGCAATCCTCTTGTAGGATTACACAATATAGTTATATCTATATACTCTTCAAGAGCATATGCCTCCGTTATTAAGACCATCTTTTATAATTTGCTTTGATATATACGATTGGGGAAATTTCACAATATCAACGCTTCTGGCGTGCTAACTTATCAAAGCATCTTAACTGATATATGTGATTGTTCAAAGCATCTTTTATGCATTTTTGAACTTCAAGTTCATATTTTAATTGTGAGGATATAGTATGATACATTTCACATATCATTTTCAACCTTTAATACTCCCCCTCATGCTAAGAAAATTTAGAACACTAAAACTCATATATGTTCTCATCATTCAACCTTAATATGGGAATTTATATAGTTTGCATTTTATTCTCGATATTGGCAATTTATTGGAGGACTTTAAATAATTTGCCACATAATATCCCACTTGCATGCGCATACTCAAATCCTTCAGGGATTTATTCAAATCATTGGGATATATATATATATATATATATATATATTTACTAGCTTTATCATTAAATCTAGAAATCATGCTCATACCGTGAGCAAATCATTTCGTAATCTTCCAATTACGAATCATATACACATGTGACTATCTAATGGATCCATATCATAATATCTAGTAGTCAACATAGAGGATGAGTGAGCCCATATTTCTCATCCTTTATTCCAGATATATTTGGGATTTATTTCCAATATTGGCTAGTAATGATTTCATCATTTATCGAGAACAATCATTGAATAATTCTTTTAATTCTTCACTTGAAATATTGATTTCAATAATTATTTAAACTGGGATGGTCAGTCCGGTTTTGCAAACGAGTATTATTGAACTTCTAGTTCAGTAAATTCTTATATCGATTTCACTAGTATTTGTATAGTGCTCAACATGATTTATCATAGAAACAATTCACCGACATATTCCATCATCTTTTGGTGACATTATTATCTACTACTGTTCAAACACGGAGTTACAGCTCATACGCATCACATCTGCTCTTGCTCAATCATGCGAGTCTTAGCTCTTACGCTTTACAGAGTCGTAACTCATATACCTCGTATTATTCTATAAATAGATCGTCAAAATTATTGTAAAATTCATCCTAACAAGGGTCTATACATTGTAATGGATCATATGCTCTCAAATCTTCAAAAATACTATCCATCACTACCGATCAAAATCCTAAAAAGGATTTATCGAAGTAGGCTTGAAAGGTTGATGATGCTAATGAATAAGGGTATCCCACAAGATATCCGATGGTTGATTGAAGTAAAAGTTCGATTATCTGGTAAGGTTTCGATTCCTTCTAAATACATGCTTGGTATGGGTAAAAGTAGTTTTTCAAAGAAATTGTGAGCAAAAAGATTAGCAGGGTGATACAAATGTACTCGGTGGATATGTGACACTCGATGTAAATCTGTGGGGTACGTGTCCAGTAACCGAGAAGATAAGATAGCATTCATTAAGGATGGATTGAGTAAGGAGTCATTGGATGATATTCAACTGACTCTTGAGACACATCCTAGTGGATACGTGCATCGTGAGCTTATGGCCTTATGTGCCCAATTCAAAGATGAACGAGCACGTAATAGTTTAGAAAAACTTATTTCAAAAGATCCTGTCTGTAAATTTAGTAGAAAAACTTAGTATAATAATTTTCTCATATTAATATAAGGAAGCTCTGTGTAATAACGAAGATCAATGTTTTTCTTGTAATTGTAAATATTGTTTTTCAATTTTTAAGATATATATATGTATATATATATATATATTATTTTTCAATCGCCGATAGGTATATGTCATTTCACTAAATTTTTTCTGCTATTTTCTCTTTCATATTTGTCAAAAAGTAAATAGTACAATCAATTATTGGTTTGAAAATTTATCTTTAAATAAAGGGATTCGTATCTCTCATGGAAAGTATAGTGCAAAAAGAGAGATAAGAGTAGAGATGGATATGGAGATTTTAGAATCATCTCATACAAGGCAGCTTTTACCTCACCAGATTAAAACCGTATGTATTCTTGGTGGATCTAAACTGGTAGGCCATATCCAATATGTGGATATGGCAAACCAACTCATAAAAGAGTTAATGGAGACAAAAAATCAATATACTATATGGAGAAACCAACAACAAACTTTTAAGTAGACTTATAATGGCTGCACCATCATGGGGAATAAGGGTTTCGTGTGTAATACTTTTCCATCGAGTTGGATCTAATACTCAAATTAGATCTAGTTCTACCATGGGTTCAGCTGGGTTGGTGCTACAAGCGCAATCCATCCACAACTGCATGATGTATATGATGAACAATAGTGATGTTTTCATTGTCCTTCCAGGCGGCTATAACACACTGGAGGAAATATTCAATATAACATCATGGGCACAGTGGAACTTTCATACCAAACCAATAGGTTTGTTGAATATCAATTATTTCTTTGATGGCTTACTAGCGTTTCTAGATCATGATGTAAATAATAAGTTTATCTCTCATTTAGTGAGAAAAATACTTATTTCTACTAGTACTGTTGATGAACTACTCATCAAATTTCATGCATATGTTCAAGAATTTGTGGAAGCTCATGTCCGTCGGTCACAGACCACTGGTGTCAAGCGAAAAAGAAATTCGGATCCTTTAAATATCTTATTATGAACCCTGATGTTGGGGGTGGCAGAGTTACGGAGTATTTATACTCTCGAAATGCACCATTCCTTTATGGGTTCAATATGTATTTTCTTTTCGCATTTCTATATTTTCGAGTGTTTATTGCCATTTTTGATATTATCAATATGTTCCACTTCGGCTGTTTTGTACTTCTTCTGGAGTAATAATAATAATATCATATTAGCTTTATTCAAATACAGAAATCTAGTTATTATACTTCTTCAAGAGCATTTTATTCTCATATTAATACAATCTTATATCATCGATGAGATTACTTCATATAATCTCTCAATGCGATATATTTTCTTTGATTTATCAATATGGGATCTATTGAGCATTTTATTTTCATCTATTTATCCAATGGTAACTTCAGGTACCACTTACTCAATTTTTTCTCCATTAATATTCGGTAAATGTGGAGAATAAATTTGATTTCTATCGTCTACTTCTTCAAGAGGAGGATTATAATATTTGATCAACTACTTCTTCTGGAATATGATTAGTTATAACCAATCGTGTAGTATTACCCATTACATTGGAAATATGCATACTAATCGTGTGGTATAACCCACCACATTGGAAATATGCCTTTATTTTAAAGTGCATAAATTTAAATTGCAAAAATTAAATTCTCCCAAATATGTGGTCAAACCTTCTATATGGAAATTATGGCAATAAATTTACGGAATTTAAATTGCGAGAATTAAAATACATAATGATTAACTACTTCTTCAGGAGTATGATCTGCTTAGTAGAAGGTATTACCCATCACTTAGCATATAAATTGCATAAATATATAAGACCTTCTGTTTAGTGATGGTTCAACCCATCATCAGGTAGGAGGTGTTGCAGTATTTAAATTGCAGTAAATAAAGTGCGAGAATTAAATATTGAACTGCTTCTACGGGAGCAGATTTGTTCTTCTAGAATAAATACTCATTACTTCTACAAGAGCACACTTATCCTTTTAGAACAAGTATATTATGTAATTAAACTCTTCGGGAGTTAAAATAATATTCCGATCTTTTAACTCAAATGGATTTCAAGCCATTTTATATAATCAATGGATTTACAATTTCTTCATGAATATTCTATCTATTTTTCACTGTCATCAAAATTAGGTCGGTTTTACCGTAAGGGTAAAATTGTCCATTCCAATTCGCAAAGGTAAAATTGATAAAAATATTTTATCAATTTTTTACGATTGGAAAATTATCTCATTTCTACTTCAATTTATCAATATCAAAATGTTCAAGGACTATTTTGTAACTTTTTCAAAAGTTGGGGTACTGATTTGTAAATTTTTGAAAGTTTACCTTATTAATATTGGTGTCAAATCGAAGATCTCGTTAAATCGAGTATAATGAAGTCGAGAAAATTTGATTTTGATAATGTATGCTCCTTATATCTCGATAAAACGAATGTTATAGTTTAATATATTATATTTATAAAATAATATAATATATATACATTTCCGTCCTTTTCTAATATATATATCTTTCCGTCATTTTCTGATTTTCCTTCTGCCGAATTCGTTTTTGCATATTTCTGGATTAGAAATTAAAGATATGAAGTAACACGGTGTGATTTGTGAGTACTTTCTGGTTTCAATTACAATTGAAGAGAAGATGCGTGTAGGAGAAATTTATTAAAAAACAATTCGTTAATTGAGAAGTGTTTAATTCGGTTTCTGATACAGAGGATCATCGTTAGATGCAACTGTAGAGCATACCCCCTTCATATTACTCAGTTGGTTAGAAACTCGTGCTGATAACGTGTTATAAAACTATAGAAATAATAGAGAGAGTTTAGAGAGAATGAATTCTAAGGAATGAATTTTATTAATAACTGAAACCCTATTTATAGGAAAGCTTTGAATGATACAATCGTAATTACATAATTTCATTAGGGACATAATAGTCATTCACATAAATAAAATATAATTCATTATTCCCTCGGGTGCCTCATTCTTGGATTATTATATTCATAACAAGTATGTAAAATTTTGTTGTTTTAATTGATAAAATAATATACTCCTTCTATCCCTATTATGTGGTCCACTTTTCTTTTTTAGGATGTCTTATTTATTTGATCCACTTTTATATTAATTTATAATTATATCCTTATGTTATTTTTTTAATATTACTTTTAATATACACTATTAATTAAATTAGGGTATTCTAGGAAGTTTGTGTAATTGTCATTTTTCATATTATTTTTAATTAGGGTAAAAAGAATAAAGTGGACTATATAATTAGGATGGAGGGACATATTTGTGCGGTAGGATGATTTATGGATACACACAACCTTTATTTTGAAATTCAAGATCAGGTTTGGATTTAGCACCATGGATTGGAGCTCAAGCAATTCGAAAAATTTTACGGCGATACAGTGGTGGCAAGTCAAAATCGCCGGAAAATTTTTCGAATTGTTAAAATCTCCCTTGTCGTGTTGAATATATATCTGATCTTGGATTTCAAAATAAATATCGTATGTGTCCATAAATCACATCGGGAGCGCTTGAAAGGGACTACACGTTTGTGTGTATGCATGTGACTGACAATATATGGTGTAAGATATTATATATCAATATAAATTATTTTTGTAATAACAAAATTAAAGAAAATTAGTGAATAAGAGTGAATAGTACCCTTAGTGTAAGGTTTATTTAGTGTTAGTGGGTTGAGGTAAAAATTTTGAATTGGTGTAGTGCTGACACTTGCGGTGCAAATTGACAACAAATCATGCATATGAGTAGGTTGCCAATATTGTGGCTAAGAATAGTGGGTATTTATTAGGTTGATTGCCCGTCTCATTTTGCTCTCATATGAATGGAATAACCCCAAAATTAAGAAGTGGATTTGATCACGTCCCAGCTATTGGGACGTGCCAGCAGTGTATCCCCCGAGGCTTTTTTGGGGGCTCTCTTTTGTTGGGCGGAAATTCCTCCTCCCAGCGTTGGCACTAAAAACAATCTCAACGGTTAAACCAATGGAAGATTTTGTGGTTTTTGTTAAGAGTGTGTGCGCGTGCATCTCTGAGGCTCCATTTCCTTTGATGTTTTGAAATTGTTTTCTATTCTCAAGAGAAAATATGTTCTCTTTGACAATTTAAAAACTACATTTGGAAAACTCAAAAAAGTTTCAAGAAAACTTAAAACGATAAAAAAGTGGTTTTGGACGTATTCTTCAAATTGAAAATTGCCAAAACAGATTTTCAAATTTTAAACTTCATACTATTCCGTTGAAATCACAATTTTTATTTCAATTTATATTTTACCCTCAACCACCATTGGCCATCACCGTCACGGTGGCGTAGCGGTCCCTACTAGCATGGTCTTCGCCGGCATTGTGGAGAGGTAACTTCATATTCGGGCGCCGACAAACTAGAGATAGTGCACCGACGAACGAAGCAAACAAGCTTGGCTCACTGTTAATGGCGAATTAGAGATGTTCTGATTCGCGATCCGCAAACCAAATCTGGCTCGTGACTGATGACCTAGTTTCGTATTCACTATTAATGGCAAACCAATTCATCGACAAATCAGGTTTGCTGGCATTGTGGCAAACAAGGTTCACCTGTGCCTGTAAAAAGAGAGGAAGGGTCAGGGTTGGTGGTGCGTTGCCGAGTGGGGTGGCGGTGGAGTGAGTTGTTGGCGGCTGGTTGAAGATAATAGCCCCCCGTTAGTGTATGTATATTTATGAGTATTTATGAGTTTTGATGTGAAATAGGATAGAGAATGAGTGAGATTGAGTGGTAGAGATTTATGTAGTACAGTGGGTCCCAGAAAATATGTGGATGTAATTGGTTTGATTTTTGATGTGAATGTGTTAAAATGTGTAAAAATTTGTTAAAGTTATAAAAGAACAAACTGTAAATTCATGGGGATAAGTGGCGTCTATCGGAACACATGTTGGCACCGTTGGCACCTTAAAAGCACCTTGACCAAATGTGTTATTGCATAATGTCTAGACATCCTGTATTTGATCCTGTGTCGTGGAGAGATAAAAGACAAAAAAAAAAAAACCGTGGATCTTATATTTTCTTTTTTTTTTTTCTCACTTCTCCTACTTTTTCCCCATTTTTTCCACTGTTTCACTATAAATTCCTGTGTCCATTCTATATTTAGAAATCTAATTTCATATCTTCTACTATTATTTTATCATTATTTAAAAATTTCCTATTTTTTCATTTTTCTCAGCCCTTTTTTTCTACACATCATCTTTTTATTTTTAATTAAAATAATTATTTTTTCCCTATCTTTCTCTTTATATCATCTTATAATATTCACCCAACACCCACGGGCAATGGAAACGCTGTTATATTAATTAAAAGCACAGAAGTTGCCAAGGATTGGAACAACACTCTCACCATTGACTTTGCATGACACGTCGTTGAAATGCTCCGTATCAAATCCCGAACACCTGCCACGTGTACCCCTCTGTGTCTGTGTCAATGTATAAAATATAATTTTACCAGAAAAGTGTTTTGCTTCTCCTAGAGAGCATCTTATGAATCAATCATTTAAGATGTGTTAACGGATGAATTTTAATATATTTTTATGAATAAAAAAAGAGAGAATAAGTAGAGTTAAATGATAGAGATTTAATAAATTGAGAGATATATAAATATAATTTATTTAATTAAATTTAAAATTTTAAAAAAATATATTAAATTATTAATGCTAACACCCGCTGAAGCTTGTTCGATTGAGAAAAATGTTAGTTTATTTGAATAATATGTTAGATATATAATTAAAAATAAAAAATATTAAAAATATAAAATCATTTTATAGATGGTTAAAAATAACGAGAAAAAAATTAATAAAAATTAATAAAAAATTATGATGAATAAAACAACCTCTCAACCAAATACTATCAATTAATATTGTTGGATTTATGTTTCACGTATTTTGTATTACATTTAGTTAAAAGATAAAATCTATAATTATATATTGAGGTAATTGTAAAATTACATTATGTGGAGATTTGTCTACCGTTTCAAAATCAAAATCTGTATTATTTAACTTCAGAGACAATATTTAAAAAAAAAAATTATTATTTGACTTCGAACCAAATATATATAAATGTAAAAGGTATAAGAGTACAGATCTACAATTAATATTTTTCATTAAATAGTGTAATTTGATCAGGTTTTAGATAAATACCAGATAATTTTTTTAGGTGATACTACATGAACATAGAGAATTATATAAAAATAATATAATAAAGATAAAATGATTATATTACCCTTATTTTTTATACAATATTAAATAATCATCAAGGATAAAATAAGACATTCACGTTCAATATGTCACCTATCATGACAATCACTATGAATGTCTAGCTTTATCCAATTTTTTTTTTACTCAAAACCATGGCTTGTGGATAGTCTTTTTAACTCCCTTGATACAACATTTTTATGACATTCTGAAAATCCTCTCCTTCCTCGCGTCTCTTTCACCACAAAGAATTCTACTTTTCATCCCTCATTTCATTTGAAACACAAAAAAGAAGAAGAAAAAAAAATGTCAGGTGGTGTTGGTCCGCCGAGAGACATAGGCATAACCAAAGAAGAACCGGCCGAATCCGCCGACGAAAACAGGACCTCAACAGTAACCGCAACCGCAGCCGCCGTGAAAACCGCCTTAAAAAGCCCCACTCGCGGCAGTTTCTTCACTTTCCGGCAACTCAACTCCCTCGCCGTCATCATTGTCCTCTCCGTCAGCAGCCTCGCAAGCATCGAAGACTTGGCTTTCGCCACCTTCTCCATCCTCTACATGTACTTCATCTCAAAGGTCGCATTCCCGGCCCCACCTCCCTCCGGCCAGGAGCCACCGATTTTCGACAAGAACAACAAGATCCTAAAGCTTTACGTCTTCGTTGGAGTCGTCACCGGATTATTTTTCTCGATAGCGTATATCTTTCATGGCATCTCCCAAGGTGATAAAGTGGGGATCCAAGGTGCGGCCCCACATGTGTTTTTATTAGCAAGTGAGATTTTCTTGGAAGGTCTTGCTTCGGCGGCAGGTTTTTCGTTGCCTATTCGCATTTTCGTGCCGGTTTTTTACAACTCAAGGATGATTTTCGCGGTGGTGGAGTGGCTGAGGGTGGAGTTTGCTGTGAAAGACGGCGGCGGGTCGAGGAGAGTGCAGATTGGGAGAGGTCTTGCGGGTGGCTAATATGGTTGATTGGAGTTTTAACTTGTTTGGATTTTTGCTGCCTCTTTTTGTCCCAAGAGCTTTGCTTGAGCTACACTTTTGCTGCCTCTTTTTGTTCCAAGAGCTTATTACACACAAATCAGAAAGAACGCCACACTCAATAGGCGTGGTCCCCACAAAAAGTGATCTTTTTCCTATTTTCAGACAGAGTAGAATGTGTGTAATTTGTTGCATCTTAACTTTTTCTTGTCCCAAAGGCGTATTTTAAGATATATTACCCTCATCGCAAGGTTAAGGAGTAATGTTGTTTTGATGTACATTTTTAGTGTTTTGCTGTTTGTGAAGTATCTTTATTATGCCCTTGGAGGAAGTTTCATTTGTTTTGTAAGGACTATATGGACTACTACTTTGCCTCAAAATATTATAGGAAGTAATTTTTACAAAGAACCAGGAACAATATTACTTGGAAACATATTGACGATTGACGATAATAGTGAAAGTTAAAACAGTGAAATTTGATAAATTTGGAATTTTTACAAAATTAAGAAGAATGATGAGTTTTTGGTAATTTTCACTTGGAGTTTTTGGTGAATGACAACGTATATACAGTATTCTTTAAATAAAGAAAATTTTATATGGTTGTTATAATATTTTAACATTGATCAATGTCTTAATATCATCTAGAGGTGTTATCTAGCAATCTCTAGTAAATTGTGATAACATATTTACATTGATTAATGTTGTAATGTCATTTAGCAATTGTGTTAATGGTTTCCAACAGTTATCGTACGTGTATCCTTAGTTAATATCCCGTTAAATTAGAGAGTGATAATTACGCTCACCATCACATTGCCTAACAGTGTTTTCGCCGCTCATCTTCATACGCAAAAGATATGTTATGCCCATATGTGGGCGAATGGACGACACGTGTCTCCTTTAATGCTATTGGAGCCGGCGGGGGTGGGGGTGTGTGCAGATATCGTCCATTCGCCCAAGATGTCCACATGTGGGTATTAGATTATCAACGCATCTTCATCACCTCCATATTTCTAGCATTTATAAAGTTTTTGTATCACAAGGCACCAGTGGCTATATTTTCACTAATCACTAATTAATATAAGCATTACACACGCTCCAGTATTATATGGATATCCCAACAACTAGTTAATAGTAGTCCTTATTGAACTTTGATACAAGCTGAACAAATGTACAAATAGCCTTATAAAAAGCGCAAGTAACAAATCTATTTCTTCGCACGTTAAATTAGATCACTTCAAAAATCAACCACCACAAAATAACCCCATCACTATTTATATAATTGTTCATATATTTTATTTATATATATGGTTTTTTCTTTTTTTTTTTTTTCCCACACACAGAGTTGTTGGGTAACTGGATGCATCATCATCAACCCGAAAACACCTACCATTGTAGGATCCACAACCAATTCCAGTCAAGCAGGTTGAAAACAGTTAGAGGAGAGATGCAGAAAAAAATTGTTTCATTAGCAGGGTAAAAGTCTCAGTCCATTCTCTGTACAGAAGTTGCAGACTGGAAGAAAAATAGTTCTACACCTGCTTATTGTACAGCCTTGCTCTTTCTTCCCTTCTCTCTTCTCTATGCAATAATATAACAGATATACATTTAACAGAGACCATTCATTGAAGGATCAGCTATACACCCGCCCCACAAATAGCAACTTTCATCATTGTGTCTGCGCTAAACTAGTACCAAAAACAAATCTCACAACATCTAGCTAGTATTTGTAGCTAGTTTATACTCCATCCGTGCGCTGATTTGTCAAATGGCGACGAAGGATTCAAGTCAAAAGATGGACTCAGCTTAACGGGATCTCTTAAGAGTTGCTGAGATACACGATCAGCCAAAACTGTTTGTTTGTCATACATTTCTCCATTGCCAGTCGTTCCAAAATGTTTTCCCAAAGCATCTTTATCACTTGACGTCAGTTCCCGAAAAACATTAGATCCCGACTGTGCATTTCGAAATATGTCGGGGTCCCAATAGGGCGGGTTATTGAGACGAGGACTGGCTGGGGACTTGGGCAAGTTAGTGAAAATGTCTTGAGATAATATAGATTGGTCGAGAAGATGAAACGGGATGGTGCCAGTCCCACCGGTGAGAGGTGTCGATGAGCCGGACATTGTTAGGGGACTAGAGATGGGCGATGGAGACATCCTCCCGTTCATGTAATGAGGTGACCTTGAATGTAGGAGAGGACTCCCTGTTGGAGAAACTGGGCATGATACGTTCCTTGGGATATAGATATCGCTGCTGGAAATATGAAGAATACAATCTATCAGTGAACATAACCAATTATATAGCTATCTTCATCCTTTTACCATGTCAGCAAGGGCTTCCTCTAATTTGTCATGTTGAAGAAATTGAACACCTTTTTCCTCTGGAAGGAAAATATAATATTGTAGGAAAAGCAAAAAGGCAAAGAAAAGTTTGTCAATCTGTGATATGGCTCCTATATTTTCTACACAGAGAGTGAGGGAATTACCTGGTATGAAAATTAGATTTGGATACTCTAGATGAGTGGATACCAAGTCTCTCTGAATCCAGGAGTTGAAGACTTCTAGTCTGTCCAATGCCCTGTAGATAGTTTGAAAAAATAAGTGGCAGTTAAAAATGAATGGGAGAAAATGTCTCAAGTGACAAGGAAAAATATACGTCCGCGTTGATAGGAATTTGACAACAATGTAAGCAAAAGCACAAGTCAATTCACAAAGCTTCTACTTGAAGTCACGTGTTGCATGTAAACAAGCTATCAAATGGACATAGCTAAAAAGGCTTCACAAACCCAATTCCCAAGGCAAATTGCCTGATTGTCTCCATGACAAGTCTGTCTTTCTTAAAGATTCGCACGACGGAAACAAAAATTCTTTTTTCCGAAGGCGAAGGAGGAGATTGGAATCCAGAAACTCAAAGATAGGGTTCCCCTTTTATACTTGCCAAGTGGTCATAATTATTTGATTTATTTCATTTTCATATTTCCAAAAACATTGTCTCGACTTGCTAGAACTTACTCCAGATTGGGACCAAAGACGGAAGGGGGTTGGGTGGGTTTGGGGGTGTTGTATGTGATTGTAACGCATCTGAGGACAGCAAAGAAGTCAAACAAGTTACCACAGGAGGATCTGGAGGTGTAGTTCCCAATTTGGAGTTTTCTGGAGGCACAGCACTTTTCACAAAAGGGTGATCCAAAAGCCGAGCAGCTGTAGGACGATCCAAAGGATTCCGCTGGAGGCACTGCCTCACAAAATCCTTGCCTTCATCTGAGAGGTGTTCTGGAATTGTGGGGAGTTCCTTACTATTCCCAATCTTGAACATGGCTGCAACCTTCAGTCCGGAACATAAAGTATCAGATATAAGAAAGGTCAAGAGAAAAGATATTTAATCATGAATGCTACAAGTTGACATTCTGTTGGCAATGTGTGCTTAACTGACATGGAATAACTATAATGATCTCACCTTCTTAAGATCGATGCACACACTAAAGGCTTGTTTGGGAAGTGAAAGCATATAAAAATCAGTGATAGAAAAGAAGGTACAGCATGTGGTCCTATGGAAAATATGCTAGAAAAGTAGGTAATAAACTGTTTAAAACTGTTCTCTCTGAAAACAACCGCTGAGACAAGCCCCCAGCATCTGCTTGAGGAGATTTTAGAATAACTAATTTTTTAATGGGCAGGGAAAATATGAGGATTTATTGGAATGGTGAATGCTGGTTCAAAATACAATAATTCACTGAAAATGATTTTGAAGAGAAATGATTTTTGAGAAATCTAAATCATACAAGCTCTAAACAAGATTTTTACAGAAAATGAGAATTCAAACTTCTGACCCCTTCATACTGACTCCAAGGAGGCTTTGACAAGGCCATTTCCAAGACCGTGCATCCGAGACTCCATATATCAACAGCAAGGCTAGGCCCTTTTGAATTCCTTATAACCTAACAATGCAGGATACAGGAAATTGCAATCATAAAACTTGAAAGAAAGCCAGTTAATGCTATGGTTGCGGCTAAAAGGGGGGAAAAAGGTTCTCCAACCTCTGGTGCCATCCAATAAGGACTGCCCTTGAATGATAATGGACATGTCTGCCCCGTCATCTACAAAAGAGAAAAAAACCACATAAAGGCTGGTACTGCCATAAAATATATGGACAATAATTAATACTTGTGTTGAATGTGGGGGAAGGAAAGAGAAAGAGTTAAAAATAAAATAAAAAATGAAAAAATAAAAAGAAGGAGAAATAGGGAACTGGAGAGAATATAGAGCTAATGTATAACGAAAATATGAGTTTATTCAACAATCCAATTACTATTAAATAACAAACTCAATTCTAAAAGCCTAATTTACGTAGGAAAAGAATGAAATGATCCATAATCTTAAGTCAAACTAACCACAATGTGTGTCTGTGTTTGTACGTGTATAATAAAACTCTAATTCGAGTTGAACTACGATTATAAGACACTAAATAAAACTATATTATTAAGCTTGGATATTTCTATACTCATTCTCCGACATGATGCTTCCGTCTTTCCTTTCATTTGAAGATCAGATGGTAGTGCATATTGTGTAAACTTTGAGTTTTCATTTGCTGGCGGTAAGCCCCTCGAATTGGATTATTTATTTCTTGACCATTAGCTATGGAAGGAAATTAAAAGAGAAAGCATCAATTACGTGTTTTGCCATCCCAAAATCAGCCAATTTGACACGGCCGGTTGGATCCACCAGGATATTAGCACCCTTAATGTCCCTGCAAAAAAGGCATACAAGGAAGATGACATGATTTGAGATGAAGTATGGTTCACATCGAGGCTCTAAGAAGAAAAGTTATCAAAAAAAAAAAAAAAAAAGAGGAAAGAAACCAAACTCACCTATGCACAGTATTTTGGGCATGCAAAAACGCAAGCCCTGACAAAATTTGTTGAGTATAACTACGGATAGCTGATTCTCCCAATTTTCCATACTCTTGTAAGAGCTTGTGGATGGAACCACCAGATACATATTCCAAATAGATATATAATTTATCATCCACCTAATCATGGAACATAATTTCAGCAGCAGTGAAAACACACGAAACAACTAAAGCATAATTTAGCAGCAACACAATATAACTTTACATGAAGAATGTTATAACTTATGACCAACATTATCAAAGTGTAAGTACTGAGTTCGTATAGATATCAGTTATGATGGATTTCAACGAATTTCATAATACATTAAACAAATGCATCTACTAAGCCCACTTCAAGTGCATTGTATCATCAAATATGAAATGAGACATTTGCTGACTCAAGTTTCAAGATTAGAAGATTCATATACGAAACTGCATTGATATAGGCCGGAAGGACAGATCTAACAGGGGGCAGGCATAGGCCATAGTCCATGCCGACCCAAAAAAATTCGAAAGTTCACGTCGAAAACCTTTTTTCTCATAGATAATCTTCGTCAAATTAAATTTTTTCTTTGTTACAGCCCATGTCATTAAAATTTCTAGATCCGTCCTTATAGTGGCAATTAAAGAAATGCAAGAATACAACTGACCGTTTCAGATCCATAGTACTGCACGATATTTGGATGCCTTAAACGACTTAGCAATGCAATCTCCTGCAAGAAACATATATGAATGTAACAGATATGTCCAGATAAAACTGATATGAAACTTGCAATCAATAAAATCGGTACCATGGTCAAACATTTTAAAACTCACCTGTCCCAACTGCTTTGCACTTTCCTTCGACTTCGCATCATCTGAAAATAATGTGACCTCCTTCATGGCACACATTTCACCAGTTTCACTGAGCATCATCAGGTCACACGTGCAATATAGAAAATCAATCATCAACTTTAGACAATGAATAAATTGAAAAACTAATGTATGGAATAATATGTTAAATAGTTTAAATAACATGACGGTATGGTTGGATTAAGATGTGCTATAAGAACAAGAATCGGCCATCTAAAAGAAAAGGAGAAAATCAAAAGACGAATTTTCTATTTCATATAATGTCTACATGAGCAATGAATAAAAGAACATGAAAAGTGGCAGACGCGAACTGACTATCGTACCTGTTAAAACCAACATAAACATGCCCAAATGTGCCTCTACCAAGCAATTTTCCCTTTTTCCATCGTGAGCCAGGGGTTGTAAAGTTTTCTACTCGTCCAGGACTTCGTGGTACAGGAGGTGAAGTTGCAGCTGAATTCGCATGAGGGAACATTGAGGAATTGGGACTTGTTACAGGAGGAAGGGGCAGGCGGTGACTTTGCTGTTTTGTATCATCGGGCCAACTCGACTGTGATTCAGTGTGCCCCCCGCCAGCTCTTGGATGAAGCGGTGTAACAGCACCACTGTGAATTCTGGAACCAGGGCCAGGGCTTGTCATTCTCGGGCTAGGATTGGGAGAACATTCTGGACTCCCTCTACTAGGTTGCCAAAATAATTGCCCAGACATATCTCCTCCCATTGAATTGTGCCCGGAGGTCTGACCTGAGCCTGGACTGGAGCAGGCACCAGAACCAAGAAAGAGAAGATCTGGGTAATGCTTTCCATTAGTAAAAGCAGAACTTGTTAGTTGCTCATAACGGGAAGTTCCCATCGGACTTCTGGAGGGACTGGACATTGAACTATCTGGCGCACTGCAAAAGGCACCAAGAGGAGGGACTTGTAGATTTGGCACTTGATTGCGCAGTTTTCTTCCAGTAGGAGATGAAGAGGACATATTTTTATTGGGCGAGAGATTCATTGGAACCGGTGACTCACTTGAGATATTAGGTGCAACAGGAGACTGATCCTTGACAAACATGCTTCGGGGAAAAAAAGAGCATGATGTTAGTGAGACAGATGGAAACATTATACATGCATAATCAAGACATTGCTGAGAATGAACTGCCTACGCTACTTTAAATTTGGGCACTCCACTCACCGTGAAGGGCTGCCTGCAGCAGTTCGACTCCCAATATCACAGTCAATTGCCAACGGACTTCGCTGACGTGAGTCAACAGGATCATCACTTTCGATGGAGCATTCACTAGAGATTGAATTACCAACCTCCGCATCCACATCTACATCAGAAGGGTCAAGCCTCTGTCGGATGCATCCAGGTCTAGGGAACAATGACGCCCTGGGGATCCTCTGTGATTTCGGTTTCACCACATCAGCCATTCCAGAATCTGCATTCCCTACATTAGCAGGGGGCAGACCTGGCAAGGGAAGTGGTTGGGCCTGAGGCCTTTCAGCGAAACTCTGACATCTTGCAACGTGCTTGGAAGGTGATGTTGACCTTGACTCAGCCCGTGACAGAGACCCTTTCTCTGAAACCGTGTCACTGGAATGTCTTCTAGACCCCCCTGACCTATTGGAAGATTTACTTTCAGGACCCCTGAACTTCCTGTTAAATGTGTCAAACAAACTCTCTTTCGATATTTTCTTTTTTGCATCCTTTGAAGCTGACTTCCCCCACCACGGAGGCATATTTTCTGATACATATGAACAGGAGATTACTCCAATAGTGAAACATATTATGAAACACAATCAAAGTAAAATCGGATTTTCAATCCCCCATCCTGCCAATGACTTGTTC
The DNA here is from genome assembly GCA_018223645.1 of Jasminum sambac. Classification (NCBI taxonomy): domain Eukaryota; kingdom Viridiplantae; phylum Streptophyta; class Magnoliopsida; order Lamiales; family Oleaceae; genus Jasminum; species Jasminum sambac. The sequence goes on along the minus strand of CP073645.1, from coordinate 7,369,410 downwards.
TTCTGTCAGTGAAAGACCATAGTTCAAAATTTTATCATGAAACATATTTCCACCTATCAAAATAATGACATGTAATTATTGTTGTTAACATAAAAGATTGGGAGACAGAATCAAATTGAACTACTCCATGAAGATCTTTCCTATTTTTTGCTTTTCTGAGGTGAATGGGGGTAAACTCGGTGCCTAAAAGTATGCATTATCACCCCTGAAGTATTCATCTCCTTTCCTAACCCTATTTGAATATATTCACCAGTAATTCCATTACTCCTGAATCGCGACCATATAAGTTTCATAAATGTCAACTCTGCCAAAGTCAAAACAATCAATTTATTGGGATAATTTATTTTCCCCCATTTTTCCAAATAGAACAACCACAGTTCCTTTCCTTTCTTGCAAAGTTGCAGTTCATTTTAGTTGTAATTTTTCTCTTATTTTTTTACTGATGCTACTGATCTTCATCAATTAAGTAAAGTGCTGAACTCATGTCTCAACTACTCAAAAACCACAGCTTTTCGCAATAGATCTAAACATAATTGGCAAAAGTTTCAGCAAAAAATATTAATAACTGTCAGTAATCGCAGTAAATTAACAAACTATTTCAAGAAACTTACCTCAGGTTCTCAGCCAATCACATCTCACAAACACACACTACCGCCCTCACTTTTCAGATTCGACGAAATTCGGGACTTTGATACTTATTCTTCCTCCACACCAAAATGTTGAAAAACCAAACCCTAGAAATTCAAGCAACCAAGAGTTGATGCGCGATTGAAAAACTCGACTTCGAAAAAACTTCAGCGAGTTTGCAGAGAGAGAGAGAGAGAGAGAGAGTCGAGTGACAGCAAGGGGAGAGAGAGAGAGAGAGGAAAGAGAGGGCGAAGAAATGGAGCATACAAATAATTATTGTAATATTAATTATTCAAAAAGAAAAAGGACGCTGCGTAAACAAATTTACGGAATAATCATAATTGGAAATTAATTATTTTTCCCAATTAACTTTTGGGAAAATTACACGATGGGTCTCCTGTCTATTAACATTTAACGGGCCGGTCTTCAATCTTCAAAAATAAACAAATCAGTCCCTTATCTTTTATATGTGTGTGAGTGTGTGGATCAACGACATAATAATAATAATAATAGTAATAATAATAATAATAATAATAATAACAAAAAATTATTTAGAATCATCATCCGTGGGTTGCAATGTCCGATTATCTGTCATTTTGGCTAGTCGCTGTATATTATATTCTATGTGCACATAAGATGTTGTTTGTTATATTGTGTGCATATAATGTTGCTTGTTATGTTGTGGATCTCACGTACTAAAGTTAGCTCATTTTGTATATAAAAAGAGTTTCTTATACAATATTATATATGTTTTTCTTTATGGTGTACGTCTTAAATATTACTTCTTCATTGTTTATTCATTCTTCTTTGATTCATTTGATGTCTTTTACTCTTTTGAAAAATGAACAGGGAAGTTTTTATCATTATTTTGTTTATTTATATGTGAATAAGTACATTTTAGACCAAATAATGCCTTTGCAAACGTACAAAATTGTGTAATACTTGAAGAATTAAGTAATTTGTTATAAGTTGAAATGCTACCTAAATTTTCTTCAATGAACTAAAAGGCCACCCGAACCTTTTTAACACAAGTGTTCAACAGCAAGATGACCTTTTTTTTATGTTATAATGCTTTATAAATTTTGTTGATGCATTAATAATTTAGCCCGTGTTCTCCTACACATTTTTACATACTTTTACACACACATTTCGTGGGACTTACATGTACTACATAAATCTCCATCATTCAATTTTACTCATTCTCTCTCCTATATCACATCAGATCACATAAAAACACATAAAAATACACATCCTAACACCCTATAAATTGGGCAGAGTACTTTAAACTTGTAGATAGAACACACTTGAAGGAAAAAAAAAAGAAAAAGAAAAATGTTTCTCATTTCTCTAATAAACAAAGCATTTGGATCGCATGTTTAACAAAATCATTTAAAAGAGAAGTGCTAATTTTGAAAACATGCGTGTTTTTTTTTGGGGCGGGTTAGAAAAACGTTGCATGGAAATGTAAATGATTAAAAATTTTTTAAAGGTGAACTTGTTTGGCAAAGTTTAAAATTCCGTTACTTTTTCCTTACATTCGTTTTCCATCAAATAATAATAATAATAATAATAATAAGAGCATAGCCACCTAGGTAAAGTATTTGGGTGGCAATGCCATATTTGGTATTTGCTTTTATGAATTAATTATTTTTTTATTTAATTTATATTATTTTCTTTATTTGATGATATTTTCCTTATTTTATATTTTTATATGCATTTCATCTTTTTTTATATATCAATTCTAATTTTCAAATTAATTTACAATTTTTTAATTCTTTTATATATTTAGTGTTGCATGCATTTTAATTTTTTGGTATTACATTTTAGTTATTTTATATATTTTTTAATTTTTGAATTAATTATATAGCTGAAGTATCAACTTGGCATGGTACTACGTTGGCAGCGGAAATTTGTTTTAGAAAAAAGACTTTTCACTTATTTAAAAACCGCTGCCAACGTAGTACCATACCAAGTTGATACTTCAGCTATATAATTAATTCAAAAATTAAAAAATATATAAAATAACTAAAATGTAATACCAAAAAATTAAAATGCATGCAACACTAAATATATAAAAGAATTAAAAAATTGTAAATTAATTTGAAAATTAGAATTGATATATAAAAAAAAGACTTTTCACTTATTTAAAAATAAATAAATAAATCCTCTTTTTATCGTTGCTACGTTAAGGAGAATGAAATCATCTAACCACATTTTTTTATTCAATTTAAGTTGAATGCGATATAAAATCGATTCAATATATTCAGAATTAAATTCGAGCTAAATGTGGCACGGAATCAATTCAATATTCATAAATTTTATATATGTATGTAAAGGTCAATCATAAGATTATTGTTAATCGTATTTGAAATATATTTGAACAATTATGTATGATTCATAAAACATATTATTTAGACTTTTTTGGTTCAACAAGTATTGTCTAAATTTTCTTCCGAAATATTATGTTCTTACTTTAAATTATTAATTACGACAACTGATATGACATTTTTCTTACAAAATAATATTTCGCACTAAAATGTATAAATCGTTGTTGAAATCTATAATATTACATATGTTTCATTATTTTTATTATATATATTCATAATAACTTATTGTCTCATTTTATAATATTATTTTATGTAAATATACAATATTAATCGTCCTGTGCAATGCATGGGGTAATACTAGTTTTCATGAAAAGAAAAATTAATAATAATAATTCTCTCATCTCCTATGATATTCTTTACTTTTTAATTGACCTCATCAATACAACATCGTTTTTAAAATAGTCATCGCAATTGTTATGGGTTGATTATGTATGTTCTTTTTGTTGTATTAATTAAAAAACTCATGTATAGAATTGTGAATTAAAATATTTTCTTAATATTGACATTTGATTGTGATGGAGAAATCAAAGTTAATTTTAGTAGAAAAGAGTTACGATGAAGGGTGACATGTTTTTATGAATTCTTACAAAATAGAACTAATTAAATTTTAACAAAATGGGCCATACTAAATCTATCAAAACGAAGGGTGGTTGAAAAAGTTAAATTATAAACGCCTCACAATCGCAAAAATAATTTAATATTTCAATTTCGCTCCATCACCAATTGTATTGCAAAATATTCACCAAATCTCTCATGTTTGGAGTCCTCAATGTCAATCAAAAAAATTTTTCGATGTCGATAATGAATTTAACACAATTGTCCAGCTTTGAACCTAAACACATTTCTCTGATAAGATGATTCTTCTAAGAAATATACATTCTTACATCACTTTCTTAACTACTTATAAACTATTGACACACCTTGAATCTTTGTGCCACAGAAGCAACTAAAAAGACTTGATTTCTAAATTATGTCAACCTTATAAATCTTCAAAATTAGTAGATTACCATCTAATTGGTAAAACTAAGTTTACGGTCAATATTACTTGGGACATTTGGAGAATTAAAATTCATATTACTCACCCTCTTGACATCTTGTCAATCCTAGACTTTCACAAAAGATAGCAACACAAAAAATAACCTTAAACATTAAACTTATAGAAAGGAACACCCATTGAAAATGAAAGATGGCCATAGTAAATGCAAGGGGGAATGCATTTAGCTACTTAATAGTAAGAGGGCATATCCCATCAATAAACATTACCCCACTGATGGAAATTCAGTTTGCAAGTAGTAATCACCTCCAAATTTTGGCCTAGGAACCTAGTCTTGGCAGTTTTGGATTGATACATCTCCCCAACAAGCGCATGCAAGTAGGATCACAAAGGCTTGTGATTGTGAAACTTGTGATGGTAATGTGACTGTAGTCAAGAATTTGTTGTGAATACTTACGAGAATAAAGAAGAGAATACTTAGCAAACACACGCATTATTGAAATTGTAACTTACGCGCTCATTATTATAATTTTTTGAATGTGTAACTTACTCACTTATAAGTGAACTTACATAAGTAGTTCGAAGATATATCACTCCTTAGTTGTAAGTAGTTTCAAGATCACTCCTTGATTCTTTCCCCTAGCTCCATGGTACCCAGACGCGCATGCATATATAACACACACACACACACACACACACACACACACAAAAACCTTTGTGTGAATGGATTGTCAATATAGGGAAAAATAGGTATAGGGATGACAACGGTAGTTCCTAAAGGTTGACATGTCGTTCTTATATATCTACAAGGACAACATGTCATCCCTAAAGGGCCGTCTCCGTGTCACGGTTGATCTATAGGCTATAGCGACGACATTATCGTCCCTATAGGGTCGATAATCTATAGGGACGACACTTGTCATCGCTATAGATAAACCTTTAGGCACAACATTTGTTGATTTTAGGGGCGACATTTGTCATCCTTGCAGGTATTCAATTTTTTTAAAAAAATAAAAAATTGTACATGAACATCAATTATGATGTTCTGAGAGTGGACTCCTTGTCAATGTTGTAATTTGCCCGATGCTGGAAATTCTATGAATGACACGCCCCGCACTAAATTATCTCTAATAACTTGACACGCGGCGTGCGCCGACGATGGAGACCAGCCTGACACTGGACCCACCGCCAAGGCAAACTGAACTTGACATGAAACTATAATTTCTCTGTACTAAAATGAACTTATAAAAATTATGAAAAGGTTTCCTAAATAAATTGGAATAACCAATCCGAAAATATTTAATATTATATGCAGGAATTGTGGAAAAAGAATTATAATTGAGAAAATGATGAATAATTCTAAAACCAATGATTTAAAAAATATTTATAATAAATAAATAAAAACCTCAATCATATTTGGCATGTATATCAAAATGTGACGATTGCTAAGTTAAAATATGAATCATCTGAATACTATGGTGGTCGGCTCAGAACTCCACGGGTAATCCACTAATGCTCAGACTCGATCTTTTAGAATTATGAACTGCTTCTAATTTGGTTGGTAGGCCTTCCCAATTGTCTCGTCACCACCACGCGAAACCACGACAAACCAAGCTTCCTCCTTCCTTTTTCCTTTTTTTTTCCTTTTTCTTTTCTTCTCGCAAATGGCTTCTCTGGCTGCTGCGTTGCTGTTGACTTCTCACGAATGGCCTTGTTCGTTTCCTATGTATATATATATATATATATTATGTATATATATATATATATATATATTATATAATTGCAACATAGGTCCCTTTCTTTTAATTAAGAGATTTAAGTTGGTCATTTGACCCTTATTTACGTCCATAGCCCACCAACTTCCAATTAAATCAATTAAATCTATAAACTTTCAATATGCCAAATTAAATCTCTTTAATAATTTGTCTTTGACCCATAATTAACGGTCTGGACCAAGTAGTAGCCAAAATTTTAATTAGTGAAAATCCGGGTCGTAACAACCTTACCTCCTTAAAAGAATTTCGTTCTCGAAATTCAAAGAACTTGGGTATGGAGGAACCTAGTTACCTAGAACCTTGATAATTGATTTCTCCTTTAAATACTGTAATACCTCAAACTTAACCCAAAAATAATGTAATTTCGACCATAAAATGGATTAATATATAATAGAAAAATCGAGTCGTAACAATCTTACATCCTTTAAAGAATTTCGTCCTCGAAATTCAGTTAACTAGTATGCATAAAATGAGAATACTTGACCTGTACTCTTCATTCTCCAACCTGAATCATTTGTCTCGATAATTGTTAGCATAGCATATATGTGGAATCAATAGTTTACCTTGCTCTATTTACTCTTATCAGCAAAGTGGTCCATCACTTTCTCTTCTAAACTTTCCCAAGCGACAAAATTTCCTTTAACAATTACACAATTACATCACTTTTCATGTATAATCAAATTGTCCTCCACAATCAAACCGTTAAGCATCCCAAAATAACTTGGTATAGAATAAATAATCAAATCTGCCTCTAAAAATTTCCCATGTAATCAAAGTTGTACCACAACGCTAACTTTTAAAAGAACATCCTTTAATTCATAACAGGAACGCAATAAGACATGCTTTCGAATCATCACATAAATACCATAATCCCAAAGATACCTTCAATGCGTATGTTTACTTTCCAAATCTCAACATCAGATACATAAATTGTACATACAAGAAGATCCATCCCAATTTGATGAATCTTTGTATTACCTTTTTTTTTGTCTGTATTTCTCGTATATAAGAAAATTCTTCATTCAGATAATTACTAGTAGCCACATTTGATACATTACATTGTTCTTGGAATCATTACCCTAACTTACCAACCTCTATAACTTCTTCCCATTTAGGAAGACGCTGAGCTTGAGATAATGGACTTAGTTGCCCGTGAATTCTACCACCATGACTTATGACTTGTTACAAAATGAGTGATATGATGAAAAAAGGAATTGCATATGAAGAAGTTTTAAAAGTTTTAGAGAAAATATTTTAAGCAATCGTCAAGACTTCAGGAAATTCATAGTGAAACTTCAAAACAGGACCGTGCTCTGATACCACTTGACACACCCCGCACCAAATTATCTCTAATAACTTGACACGCGGCGTGCGCCGACGATGGAGATCAGCCTAGCACTAAACCCACCGCCAAGGCAAACTGAACTTGACATGAAACTATAATTTCTCTGTACTAAAATGAACTTATAAAAATTATGAAAGGGTTTCCTAAATAAATTGGAATAACCAATACGAAAATATTTAATATTATATGCAGGAATTGTGGAAAAAGAATTATAATTGAGAAAATGATGAATAATTCTAAAACCAATGATTTAAAAAATATTTATAATAAATAAATAAAAACCTCAATCATATTTGGCATGTATATCAAAATGTGACGATTGCTAAGTTAAAATATGAATCATCTGAATACTATGGTGGTCGGCTCAGAACTCCACGGGTAATCCACTAATGCTCAAGCTCGATCTTTCAAAATTATGAACTGCTTCTAATTTGGTTGGTAGGCCTTCCCAATCGTCTCGTCACGACCACGCGAAACCACGATGAAACCAAGCTTCGTCCTTCCTTTTTCCTTTTTTTTTTTCCTTTTTTTTCCTTTTTCTTTTGTTCTCGCGAATGGCTTCTCTGGCTGCTGCGTTGCTGTTGACTTCTCACGAATGGCCTTTTTCGTTTCCTATGTGTATATATATATATATATATATATATATATATATATTATATAATTGTAACCTTGGTCCCTTTCTTTTAATTAAGAGATTTAAGTTGGTCATTTGACCCTTATTTACGTCCATAGCCCACAAACTTCCAATTAAATCAATTAAATCTATAAACTTTCAATAGGCCAAATTAAATCTCTTTAATAATTTGTATTTGACCCATAATTAACGGCCTTGACCAAGTAGTAGCCAAAATTTTAATTAGCGAAAATCCGGGTCGTAACAATGAAAGCTCTAGATATATTTGATTTTAAAACATCGATGTCACATTGCTATAAGAAGAATAAAAATTTGTAAATAGAAAAGAAAAACAAAACTAAGAGAAATTCTTGTACTCTTCCGACTAAGAGTAAATTAAGAAAAACGCTTCACCTATTTGCTAAGGAAAATTCTATTGACTACATCAATGGGCAATGCATGTGCTAGATATATAGCTTTCAATCCTGGATATTCAAGAAGTGATGAAAGAAAGACCTGAAAAAACCAAACACAAGATTGTTAATATAGATGACAATCAATCAATCAAGTTCTAATATGCTCCCCAATTTTCAAATAGGGAACACAATCCATGTCATAACCTGACGGTTGATAAGTTTTGGTTGTGTTGGCTTCCATGATTTTGAACAACTCTCCAACTCTGAAATTTACCATGGTGAGTTTCAACAATTAAAAAAATTGGTGCTTGTGTTGCTCACACAGCATATAACCATAGTCTTCTGTTTTGTCACACAGCTTCAATTGATCCTTGAAATAATTCACTTGCTCACACAAATTTTCCGATTTTTGTAGTAACTATAATAAGTAAAACAAATTAAGTAGAAAACAATTCACAAGAACTAGACCAAATAGAATATTATCAGATCAAGCATTAGCAGACAATAATACAAATAGAGAAAGGAGAGGATTTTAACCAGAAACCAAACCATAATATTACCTTGGCAATAGGCATGGGCAATGAAACTGAAGAAATCATCTATTTTTGACTTTCCCTTATAGGAAGTGCCAAACACAAGACATAGAAATCAATATTCTGCAGAAGATGTTAATTGGAATGAATGGTGATCTCCTTCCCATGTGGGAGGAAACCCATGCCAAGTGTTAACTTAAAAAAAAAAAGGTTCCACTCAAGGCCCCCCTTCCAATATCCGCGGGGAAGGGGGGGGGGGGGGGACATGGGGTGGATTTCCTCCCCAGGTGGGGAGGAGATCAAAACTGTAATTGGAATTTCAACAAGTAGGCATAGTGTCAATGGTAACATCCATTGGAATTTCAGAATGATATAATTCACATTGGGAAAAGATAGAAGTCAACATCCTGAATTATTGCTGTATTGATCCTGGCCTATGAAAAAAAGGTGACAAACGAGATCACCTAGAATATACTTCCAAGTTTCTGATACGAGGTTGATTTTGGTTGTAACTTCCCGCACAAAAAAGGTGACAAACGAGACCGCCTAGAATATACTTCCAAGTTTCTGATAGAAGGTTGATTTTGGTTGTAACTTCCCGCACAAAATCTCTTCCATAACTTCACATCACGAAAAAAATCAAAAGAACGAATTAATATAATAAAACTGTCCAGAAGGAGTGTTAATCAAACTAAAATGTCGTCCCTATAGGTGCTTAGCTATAGAAATGATTTCAAGTTGTCTCTAAAATGTCATCCCTGCACCTTCTGATTCTTGTAGTGTTAGGATTTTGTGACTCAAGAAGGTGAAGTTTTTCCAAACTCTAGAACTCTGCTTTATGCCAAAACCAATTGAGATATTGTTTAGTATGTTACTTGAATCCATTTGCGAGAATTCTTGCATGGTGCAACAATTCTTTCCACTTCTTTTTTTTTCTTTCAAAAAATAAAAAAATAAAAAATGAGGAGCATCATTTAGGATTTTTCCGGCGTTTAAAAAGCCAGTAAAATCCTTCCCCCCAACCAAAAAAAAAAAAAAAAAAAAGAAAGAAAGAAAAAGTAAAGTGTTGTCTTTATATTTGAAGTACTATATTCTATCAATAAATTCGATTTCAGAGTTAATTAAATGACTAAAAATATTTAGGTTAGTAATTTCAAATATCAATGCATATATATATATATACATATATATATATATATATATATATATTGTTCTTTTAAACACCTGCATTATTTTCTGTAACTTTTTTTACATTTTTTATTTTTTTATAACTCGAACATTATAATTTCTCCTAACCCCTAAAATTAATAAGTCGAAAGGATTGTAACTACATTATGTGTTATTATGATTAATTATATAGCCTATGTAATTTCTTTAAATTTGAGGTTAATTACGCCAATGGTTTCAATAGCCATGATCTCTACCAAGAAGTTTGTTGTCGAATGAAGGTAATTTTGTGGTTAATTAGGTGGTGAGGACTAGTGGTAGCTTCAAGATTTTATTGACATCAAGTTATGGGAAGGATGATGGTTGGGAGCAACGCAAAGGATCAATTTTTTTTTTTTGACACTATATGGGTTGATAGTGAGTCAGTGACAATTGACGATGCTAATGAAAATGATAGCGACTTTTCAAAACAAAGACGGTGATAGGAGTGATTGCACTAACAAGTAAGCCGTTAAGAGTTGGCGTTAAGTGAATAGTAAGATTTTTTAAAAATATACTGTGTATAAAGTTATTTTCAATAATACATTATAAAAAATAATATTTTTCATGATTATCATAAATTAATACTTTTTATCACACGTTTCTTCAAAATAGTTAACCTCTTTTTTCAAAGAACTTGGTCAGACGTCAAACAAGTCACTAATTTTTTTTTAAATTTTTTTTAAAAATCAAAACGAGTCACTAATTTGAGGAGTTGAATGCTTCATTTTTTTATTTTTAATGTGTGTTTGATATATATTTTTGAATAAATAAGTTTTGATTGTAATAGTAAACAAAAGTAGTATAAACATAAAAAAAAGAAAAATCAAATCAATTAAATAAGTGGTTTTGGAAAAATAATTATTGATTTAAGTGGTAAAAACAGGCTCTAAATATGAAAGGGCCTCATATCGAACCACTTTTATGCCCATCTAAATGTTAACGGATCTGGTCTAGTTCTTCTGCGATTGCCATGGCCCGTGTAGTCCAGCCCACGTCACTCTTTCATAAACCCTAAATTCTGTCCCATCTCTCGGACTCTCACTCTCTGTGTCTCGTAAACCCTAAATCTCCTCTATATATTGAAGCTTATCGTCCCTGCTTCACGGTCACACGCTGTCAATAACCCGACCACTGTCCGCACAGCAGTTGCAATGGCTTCAAGGAGGTATGAGCCAATTAATCAAACAAATGGTTGTCAGCAAACTATGAACCTCACAGGTTAATTGACTTCTTGTTAATCGAATTTCTATACGCCATGGTGGGGCATTTGATTTGGTGCAGTAGAATTTTCCCTCAAAGTACAGGGTAACACGGTTGATGCGATTTTTTACTCAGCTTGATCAGGTTTGCCTTGTGTGTAGCCTACAGATTGATGTGTGATTGAATATTGGCCGTTTATCCTCGTAATGTTGATTGATTTTGGTTCTATTTGATCTTCTTGTTCTGTTATGGATTATAGAGTTGGTTGATTCGATTTCAACCTCACATTCAGTTATGGTTCTCAATCTCACTGGAAATGCCAATCAATTTCGAACAACAGGGAAACACAAAAGTAATGAAATGAAGCTGAAATTATGAACTTAATAGTTCATTTATATATAATAATGAAGAAATTAGAGAAATAAACTGGGAAAATCGAGAATTGTGGAGAAGAGGAAGGTGAGTAAAGAAGAAAGAGAAGTGAAAAATCAGTCTTCTTGTTCTGTTATAGGTTATATAGTTGGTTGATTAGTTTTCAACCACACATTCTTTAAAAAATTAAATTTTGTCAAACTTTTTCTTACATATTAAACACAGCTACCGGCAGTCCAGGTAAATCACTCTTCTTACAAAAGCTCTATTAAACAAGCTCATATTTTAATTGTCTCTAAATTGTGCTATGATGAGTTACTCGGATTCCCCTTCAGGACATCTTGGATGATGCAAAAACCGAGCTTCTGATGCACACAAGCCATTATTTAACTTGTTCATTATATTTCTTGGATTTTATGTTATTTTATTTATTTATTTATTTTTCTGGCATATATGGAGCTAGAATCATTTTTTATTCTAGTTTTAGTAACAACAATTTCTCAAAGGGTGAGGCTAAATGCACCCAACCCAATTCCTAAGCACACCCATTTTCCCCCTTTTTCCCCATTTTACCCTTCCCCAACCCGAGAGAGAAAAAAAAAAAAAACACAGTTTCAGCCTTCAAGCTGCCATTGTTGTACGACCTTCAAAGAAGAGAAACGCCATTGTTGTACAGCTTCCCCTTCAAGCTCGGTTGATAATTAAAATTTCAACAACAGCTTGTTCGCACCTACAACTGTAGCAGCAAAATATCAAGCATTTGGATGTTCATTACAATCTAAAAATTGATGAAGGTAAACAAAAAAGCTCAGAAATATCAAATTAATCCAAAACTCAGACGATGATGACGAAAAACCTGAGATAATAACGACGAGGAAAGGGATTCGTCCCCACAAGGATGAACCCCTTTGAGGGATGAACCCCTTTGAGGGGGTTCGCCCCAGTGGGGGCGAACCCCCCTTGTGGTGTTCGCCCCTTCGGGACGAACATTCAGTTGAAGGTTCGTCCCGAAGGGGACGAACAGTTGAGCAGCAAAATTTTTTGTTTTTTTTTTTTTTAGATTTTACGGTTCATATGGATAATTTTGTCATTTTGCCTTTTTTGAAAAAAATATGGGTGCACTCAGCAATTGTAGTGGGTGCATTTAGCCTCACCCTTTCTCAAACTCTTAGTTTGAAAGGTGTTAATCTCTGAAGTATTGACTCAAACATATTATTAATTATATAGTATTCCTTTATCTGCGGCACGTGATGAGTTACTCGGATTCCCCTTCAAGACATCATTGGGTGATGCAAAAACCGAGTTCCTGATGCAAGTACCAAAATTAATATTTTAGTGTTGTTCATTTAACTTTTTTCTATCGAAACTTTAATTTGTATGATCCACTTAAAGTCGAATGTCAATGTAGACCACACATCTCAAAATGTCAGTTTGATTTCATAGCAGTTTGATTTCTCAAATGTCAAGGAACAGGTTTCCTTTACAATCTCTACATGTTCAATTTAGGATTTATTTGTTTTATATTTGGGATTTAAGGCTTATATCCATATGAATATTGCACGAAGGAGATTCATTTTTGCTGCAATTGCTCATTTCAATGATTGTTTTGCCATATGAATGCTGCTTTCGAGAAAGATTATTGTTCAGTTCATTGATGTAACAGTGGTATGGAATTTTCTTTATTCTTTTGCCATAAAGATTGTTCATATAGTTCCTCTAATCTGAGTAGGAGTGTTAGGAAGTTGACTATTTGGGTTTATTAGTTTAAATAAATGTTTGAGCAGTGGATACATGATGGATTTTCTGGTATGTCTATATTACAGGTCTGACATTTATGCATATGCTTATTTGGGGTTTCTTGAATCCATTGCAAGATAGAATTCAGCATTTGCAATCGAACATAATTGCTCTGGTCGAATGGCAATTATTGTTTAGCATTTTGATAACTTGTTTGAAATTACCTTCCTTAAAGTTTGAGATATTCTTGTATTCAAGATTGTTGTCATTTTACCTCTCTTGGAGTTGGAATATTTCTTCTAATTCAATATGATAGAACGATCCACCTCTCAATGTATCTTGTTTTATTGCTTCTTTTAGTTCTTGGTCGTGCATCTGAAATGAAAGTGTATGTGCTAATTGAGTGCAATTGGCTGCCAAAAAAGAATTTAGTTAGCTCTCAAAAGTCCGTCAAGAAATGAAAAACAATTTGTTAGACACAATGGAGGAGGTCGAGTTGCTGCAGCTAGCAAGTGTCTGAAATGGCATAGGAAGACCCAACATCGTCCATTTTGATTGATTTGGGACAGGAAGAGTATAACATGAGAGTACTAACTTGGGCAAATTTAAACTTGAACCTTTATTGCAATGCTCTATATTCACATGTTCTTTTTGTTCAAGATCCGATTTTGGCAATGCAACTTTTTATTGAACGTTTTAATGAAATTTGATTTGTCAAGAGCAATCAAGTACTTATATTCTCTCTCTCTCTCTCTCTCTCTGGTAACGATTAACCAACTTCAAAATGTGTATACATCAATTTTGCTAGCGACAAAGTTTTCCGATGCTGTGTGCTGTACCAAATTTGAAAACAAAAATAATTATAGAGCTTGTTATTATTTAATTTTCTATTTTCGAAAGCAATTATTTCGAGTAACAAAAATAATGGATCTTTGGAAAATTTATTTAAGAAAGCCGCCCGTGTTTTTGCGAAACAACTTTTGTCAAACAAGTCAGCGTTAATTTGTAGAACTGAATCCAACGAGCGACATGTGGACTATGCGAGCCTGTGCAGTCCAGCCCGAGTTGCACTGATAAACCCATAATAAAAAGATGCGTTGTTGTTCGCCGCAATCGTCTCCCATCTCTGATCTCTGTATGCTAAAAATCAACTTGTCACTTGTAGCAATTCAATCAACTTTGCATAATTCCATCGCCTTTCAATAACTTGCACATCTCTTTGGGCACTAATTTTCACTAACTGGCCTGTAAACTTGTTTAATCATGGACGGTTGGTTAATTATACATTTCCAATTACGTGCTACATTTTCATTGCGATGATACACCCTTCCATTTTTTTTTTTTTTTTTCCTTCTTCCCAGGGCGGGGAGAAATTTTGTCCACAATGCTTTCATCTTAGTTGGGAGATTTTGTGTTTTAATATCAGGTGGCATATCTTAATTGGCTACACAGACTTTCGCGGAGTAGGGCCTCTGGGCTGTTGGGGGCCAGGGTGGGGTGGGGTGGGGTGGGTGGGTTGGTGGGGGCTAAGGGTTGTGAAAGAAACAAAGATAAGAGATAAAAGAAGATCGAGTTATTGTTGAGATAATAGCTGGGTAACTCACCATATTGCTATCCTCCTGTACGTTACCATTTAATAGTTACAACTATGAGCTTAGCTTGTGTTTGTTTATTAAACCCAAGTAAAGATAGTTCTTGTACATATAGTATTCTTTATATGGTACATTTTGAATATTACTTTTTCTTTTTTCATATCTCCCAGATGATATTCTATGTGTATGTAGGACCTTTTTTTTGCTTGGATGATGGACGTTGTTTGTTGTATTGTGGATCTCATGTACTAATGCAAGCTCATTTTATACATGAAGAGATTTTCTTGTGCAATGTTACACATGTATTATTCTTTATATTGTATGTCTCAAATATTACCTTTTTTTTTTTTTATTCTCATCTGTCATCTCGGCTGTTTTCAATTTGTATATAGGATGTTTGTTATATTGTAGATTTCATGTACTAATATAAATAACTAGAATTAAATATTATTGGCGCTACATTCACAAATCCCGTTTCCTTTGTCACCGCAGATCTCCTTTACCGTTCTAAAGCGTACTTATTTACATATACATAAATAAGTAGATTAATATAAAATTCTAACGAAATAACGAATAATACTATCCATACAAATTGTGTACTATTTTTTTGATCAATCAATGAGCTTGATGCTAAAAACTTCAAGTTTTCTTATTCAAAAAAAAAGGGAACTACAATTTTCATTTCATTTTATATATATTCATTCAAGAGAAAAAGACGTCAAACGAATCAAGCACTGCAGAAATAAACAAAGAATTAAAAAAAAAAGAAGAAAAAACTGATATTTGACACATTCAATAAAGAATATCATATATAGCATTGTATAAGAAACTTTCCTCATATATAAAATGAGCTAACATTAGTATGTGAGATCGAGAATATAACAAACAAAATCCTCTATAAACGTAGAATATAGTCGAAATAGCATATATATTAAAATAAAGAAAATGTAATATTTGAGACGTAAATATAAAGATTAACATATATAACATCATACAGGAAACTCACTTCCTATCTAAATTGAGCTAGCATTAGTACTTGAAATCTACAATATAACAAACATCCTATATACAAATTGAATACAGCCGAGATGACAGATGAGAATAATAAAAAAAAAGGTAATATTTGAGACATACAATATAAAGAATAATACACGTGTAACATTGCACAAGAAAATCTCTTCATGTATAAAATGAAACGGGATCTATAAAATGAAACGGAGATCTATATTCTTACAAATCTTGCATGGAGATCTGCGGTGACAAAGGAAACGGGATTTGTGAATGTAGCGCCAATAATTATCAATTACAGAGGCGTGTAATTAGAATCAAAGATAAGAAAGGAATGGGGATTTGTGGGTGTAGTGAATTGCAACGGAGATTGGTGACAATCAGGGATTTGAGATTGATTACGCACTGAGAGAAGCCTCGAAAATTAGGGATTGATATGAGATTAGGCGTGTGATAGTGATGAAAATTAGTGATTCGCGTTTATCTCAAAGCTTGAGACGGAAATAATGGTAAAAAAATTAATTATTTAATTCAGGAGAATCAAAAAATGAGTAGGAAAACTTCCTTGGTTTATTTATATATAGATGCTTTATATATTGTGAGATAGCTTATAGATCCCTTCCAATTACTGACTTATATCGTATATATAGTTCAGTCATACAATGCTCACAAACTTAGACATGATTATATTGAGCTTTATAATCCATCCAAAGTTGATCTACAGTCTTGCCCAGGAGATCAGCAAAGTAGTTATCATTGTAGCCATATCTCATTTTCTTGTTAAGCTCTGCAACAAACCCCAATCTGAGAGTGTTACAATAATCCAAAAATCTTGCTGTGACGTCATAACCTTCATCCCACCTATCTCCTTGTCCTGGTTTCTTCCAATGATTTGGTGCATAACCAGCTTTCCCTCTCACGTAATCTGCCACACCTGTTTATGTACAGTTGTAGAATTTAAGAATTGGTATTTGCTTCATTGCTTGATACTCCCTCCGTCCCACTAAGATAGGCACCCACCATTTTTCACACATATTAAGAAAACATCTTAAATATTCTTGGAATGATAAGATATTCATATATTCTTCCAATTTTACCCCTATATTGAATGGCCAAAAAGTAGTGTGAACATGTTTAAATATCTTGGGAGATGAAATATCTATCTTGATATTTAGTATTCCAATTATCTTAAATAGGGGTATTTTAGTACATGGAAAATAAATTATACATTCAATAAGGAAACTAGACTATAATTTGGGACAGACAAAATAGGAATATTTGCATATCTTAGTGGGACGAAGGGAGTAGTTGTTTTAGTTGTTCTAAAAGCCATAAAGTGTAATTAGACGTCAAGTGGGTATCTAGTTAGAGTCAAAGCAAAAAATGACATAAAACATGACCAGATGACAAAAGAGCAAACGTCACACATAATATATCATTCAGGTGCTTAGAAGTTATATACGAGTTTCGCACTGGTGTATCATGTGTCGATAATAAGAGGTTAGTAGAATATGGATCATTTGAAATTCGTGAAGTCAAACTGTACACTGTGGTTAGGCAACACGAGCATGTTTTTACACCTAGTCGGGACTTGAGCTAACTTTTTACATAGGCTTTTTAAGTACCCATACATTGGGCCATGATAATGTGTAGAAACGAAGTAGCTAGTAAGTTATCAACTCTTCAAAATTATGCGGTTATAATTATTTAAATTTGTGTTTAGTCCAACTAATTTTTCTCATGATCTAACCAATAATTTAATAATTTAAACTTTTAGATGAAGTGAATGATCATACCTTCTAAAAGCTCCTCAGGAGCTTGACCA
Organism: Jasminum sambac; assembly: GCA_018223645.1. Classification (NCBI taxonomy): domain Eukaryota; kingdom Viridiplantae; phylum Streptophyta; class Magnoliopsida; order Lamiales; family Oleaceae; genus Jasminum; species Jasminum sambac. The sequence continues at coordinate 7,351,777 of CP073645.1, read as the reverse complement.
TTTCCATTCCATTGCCAGATGCGGGTCATTTCATAATATAGAACTCCAGTGATCTCTGTTTTCAAATCACCTGAGTTATAACTTTCTATATATCTGGCACTGAGATGAATCTCGTCATTAACATTATACGCAACCCCATCTATATTATCATCGACAAACAAACTCACTTTCTCGACGTTTTTCTTGTTGGCCGGGTTTGCGTCTTGTCTGAACATTCTCCATATGAAATGTGTAGCTAAATCCATTGTTTTGATGCTATATCGATCCCCAATATTTCTAGTGAACAGAGCACCTCCGGTAGTGTTAGATGCAGTGTTTGTGAGTGTATAGTGCACAGCATGGATGCCTTGGATGGCCACTAGAATTACAAAAGAAGAGAGACATAGTATCACAATTGAGTTAGCCATGTTGCGGTTTTAATGTATGGACTTTGTAATTTGTGGATGAGTTATGTACTATGACTCACTTATATATATACACATACACGCGGGGCTTGTTTATAGTGAATTAGCCACTTGTATTTGGATAGCCACTTGTGTTTAGAAGTGAGTATAATATTACTCTTTGGAAAATGATGTTAGTATGCAGAAATATAGACACTCAAGTGTTGCATGTTAATAAAGAGTGGAGTGAAATTATTATCATTTTAAGGCCCATGCGACAGGTACACACACTTTTGTATGTAATAAATGTCACACCCTAATAAGGTGAGAGCCCCCCTTCAGGGGGATAATATGGTAATTTTATACCACATCCTATTATAGTGTAAATTAATGTAAATTAGGGTTGAATTTAAAGTTAATGTAAATTTTAATGTAAATTAGGGTTCCTATTGGAAATTTTAAAATTTTGGAGATTTGAATATAATATTTACAATTATAACATTTAAATTGAGAATGAGACTTAATCTTATTTGTTAATAAAATGGTAAAAATGGATGGTAAATTATCAAATTACCTTTATTTAATCTATATATTAATAAAGAGATGCCACCTTTGGAAGAAATTTTTTCTCTCATTTATCATCATTTTTAAATATAAATTTTGTAAAGTTTTTTTCCCTGTTATGAGACTTTTTCTCCACTGGTTGATTTTTAAATTAAAATTTAGTTTTCCCGCTTATGAAATTTTCCCTCTATTAGTTGATTCTTTTAAATTAAGTTCTAAATTTTGATTTTATTTTTCTTTCCTAGTTGATATTAAATTCCTTAACAATTATCATTAATGGTCACAAATCTTATTAAGTCTATTTGACTATAATTGATACACACACACACACAAATATAGTGAGAGCTTTTTATTTATTTTTTAATTAACATAATCGATTTTCCTACCTCAATGTAGGAGATTTTTTTTTAATTTTTTTAGTTATAATATTTTTTTAAAATTAAAAAATTCGATTCAACCAATTAATTATTCTGAAAATAATAAATTACTTTTATAAATTAGCCAAGAAATGAAAATTACTTAAAATTAACAAGTTAGCTAAAATTTAATTTTAGCACCACACAAAATTAAAATCGATTCAATTTTTACACACAAATTAAAAGAAATGTGTAAAGTTAAAATAAAAAAATTAAATTGGACCCTTAAGTAATTTTGACCTAATTAATTATTGGGTTATTTTCAAAAAACCCCAAATCTTTCGAGTTTATAATAATTCCAATCCCGTTCATTTCTTTCAAATTGGAACCCCCAATCTTTAAATAAAGTGCCACTTGATCCTCCACTGACGGATTTCATCAAATTGAACTGTTAAATTGGCTTTTTTTTTAATACTAGTAAACAACACGTGCTTTGCACGTGATAAGAAAACGGTGTCAATAATGTAATTTTTTTTTCAAATCATTTGAAATCTTTGGTTATCGTAAATGTTTAACAAAAACAATCATATTTTTTAGTCACTAATTAAATAAATGGTTTTTATTGGTCGACGTGATCTCTCGAACATATATAAGAAAAATATGCAAGTAATTTGTAAGTGAACAGAATTTGAAAAGAACTGTTATAAATTTAGGAGTAATGTATTTAAAAGATTTCATATTATGTATTTTCATTTTCAATTCTTGAAATTATAACTCAGACAAATGAAGAGGTGCAAAATTCATGAATGTTCAATTAATTAAGTAAGGAAAAACTTTATAAAAGGACGAATATGAATAATAATTCTATAAAATTTGAAAGGGCATAAAATATTTCATATTATGTATGTTTATTTTCAATTCTTGAAATTAAAGCTCGACAAGTGAAGGGGTGCAAAACTCATGAATGTTCAATTAATTAATTAATTAACTAAGGACAGCTTTAATATGATTTATTGTATTTAATTAATTAAACTTTATACAAGGACGAATAAGAAATTCTATCAAATTTGAGAGGGCAAATTCGTCCTAAAATGTTTCTCACCTCTTAGAGACTTTTAATAGTAGTATAGATATAGATATATCGCTATGTGCACTAAAGTTTGGGATAAAACTTGAAACAATATTTTATTCCATAATTTTATATCTTTTTAAACTTTTTAAATTTTAACAATGTGCAATTTAGTCCTAAATCTTTTTAAATTTCAGAATTTTAACTTTAATTTTTTGCAATTTAGCCCTAAATTTTTTAATTTTACAATTTCAACATTAATTTTGGAAAATTGACGGAAATGGTCCATAAATTTTGTGGTTGTTGTGAAATTAATATGAAATGAAAAAAAGGTAGCGTAATATTAATATCATCGAATTAATAATTTGATACTAATTTAGTTTTTTATAATTAATTTTATCAAATTTAATTGACACTGATTAAATAATTTTTATCGAACATTTTCAACATAGTATTATTTGATCAGAATAACAGAATACCAGTTCGTGGACTACTCGGGTTTGGCCCCCTGAGCCAGACGAGCCCAACTGAAACCGAGCTCAAGAATTGGATCACGAGCCAAGCCGAGCTCGGGGACGAGCTGAACCTTAGCTCGTTCTTGACGAGCCGAGCCGGCTCGTTTGCCATCCCTAGGTAAGTATGACAAAATTTGTGTACTATAACGAATATTAAATATGAATATAGATAATTAAGAGCTTGTTCATTGTAGTTTTCTTTAGAAATCATTTCTATTCATTATCATTTTCAACTACTCATGTTATAGGTTGCTTTTATAATTTAAATTTTTTTATTTTTCTTTTCCTTTTTGTTAGATAATTAAAAAAATTTTTTTTAGAGAATTATAAATTTTTTTAATACTTTTCAAATATGCATAAAAAATAATTTTATAATCTCTTGTAATCATACACTAAAGTTAAGCGTGTGTTCATGTATACGTTTTTTTGCCTACAATTTTCTTAAAAATGAACTTTTTTATGGATAGTGATGGGAGCCATAAATGTGGATAATAATGAGTTTTGAAACGTCTGATTGATATTAATATTTGATTTTGATTTTTAGTAAAAGATGATTTTTACGTGAAAATAAGTGGGGACAAACACATGCTAAGTCTGATTTTAATTAGATAATAAACACAAGAATTTTGCGGTAAATTTCTACCATGATTCCCAATCTTTCACTTTATTTTCACTTTAGTACTCAGCCCTTTTTTTACCAAAACAATTCAAACATTTCAAAAATTAGCGACATTAGTCCAAATTGACTCGTTAATCGACAATAACAGGTCATTAAGTCAGCCTCTTTGTTTTATTTAAAAAGTAAGGATAATTTGTCAAGTTAACATCTACTTTTACGATTTTATTAATAAATAAAGGTTAAGTCTTCATTTGCAATTTGAAATTTAATGCAAATTAGGGTTCGTGTAGGAAATTTTAAAATTTTAGAGACTTGAATGCAATATTTACAATTATAACATTTACATTGAGAATGAGGCTTAATCTTTATTTATTAATAAAATGGTGAAAATGGATGTTAAATGATCAAATTACCCTTATTTAATTCTAAATAATAAAAAAAGGCGAATGGTCTAATAACTTGCTATTACGGTCTAATAACTTGCTATTTCAGGCTAATAAGTCGATTTAGACTAATGCTACTAGTTTTGAAAGGTTTGAGACTGTGCTGTCACAGAAAAAGGTGGAGGACCAAAATGTAAATGGAGTGAAAGAATGTAATTTTGTAATTTATCCTAATTTTTTTAGGAAAAGAAAGTTAGTTAAGGGCTTGTTCTTTTGGGTGTTAGATTTATCCGCACGCAATTCCGTATAACCACATACACATTTTCAACCACACACACATCTCCCAATATAATATTAACCACACATTTTACACGGAATACCGCGCGGATAAATTTAACACCCAAAAGAACAAGCCCTAAATTGAGCACAAACAAGCACTAAGAAGACTTTTCGTTGACCGAGTACAACGAAGTTCTAGATGGTAATAATTAATATACATTGATGTAAATCATTTGTAAACTGCCATATCTTGAGTATTTTAATATGTCCACATATGGATATACATCAAAACTAATAATTAATATGCCAACAAGACTTTGTTGACGACTCTATGACGGGACTATCTCTTATGGTAATTAGTGGTGGGCTTGTTTGTTGCATCTGCCACTATCTACTATGTAAATGAGTAAAAAAGTATGTAAACAAAGGGAGAGCCACCATGCACAATGCTCCACTATCTCTCTCCAGTAACCAGAATATGAAATAAAATAATATATCAAAATTATTATTAAAGAAAATGAGATATACATTGAGCCACTCTGCACAATGCTCCACCATTTCTTTCTCCATTAATCAGAATGCGAAATAAAATAATATGTCAAAATTATTATTAAAGAAAATGAGAAATACATTGAGCTACTCCGCTCAATGCTTCACGTACTATTTCTTTCTCCATTAACCAGAATATGAAATAAAATAATACGTCAAAATTATTAATTAACGAAAATGAGAAATACGTACATTGAGCATAGACAGTTCAACTGAGCATTGAATGCCACAACTTGAAAACGAATCATCCACTGCGCTTCTTCCTCACATTTTGCCACACAAAATATGCGTGTACTTGGCACACAAAATATGCGTGTACTTGTAGCAATGCCCGAGATTTCTCAGGTATAGCCAAATTCAAAAAATAATAAAGAACAATTTCTTTACCTGTTTCTACAGACAACAGACGGATGATTTAAAGGAGATTGATTTTATTTTATTTTATTTTTTTTTTAAGCAATATCATCCGACTAACATCCATCGTCCTCGGCCGCTGGTATTTCTTTGCCTTATTCCCTTGCACCGCAACCATTGATGATCCATTGCAGTTTATGCAAGTGACCTCTTATGTAACAATTAGCACTTCCTGGTTTTAGTCAACAAATTAAAACCCGACATTAGTAAATTTGAAAAGAGATTAATTACAGCATTAACATTAACCAAATCAATCAATAAATCATAGCAACTTTATTTTCAATAAATCATACAATAAATTTCTATCACATAAAAAATTCTATATTGTTGAGATCTAAATCAGAGTTCAATTGATTTTTGAATACCAGAAATTAGGACAATTGATGGGTTGATTCACAAAATTCTAAATAAATAAAAAAACTGAGGAATCTGGGTGATGTAGAACAAATGACCGAGTGGATTGAAGAAGAATTGGATTGGAAGAGACGAAATCGCTCTTTGCCGATTTGGCGTTCGAGCTCTATTTGGGGCGAATAATATACCGATTTGGGGTAGCTTTACACCACGAGTCGAACTCACTGCTTTGCAGTGATATATGATGGATTTTGGGCGTCCGAGAACGTTTAGACAGTGGAATCAGTGTTTTTTTTTTGTTTTCAGAATTATTTCGGATTTTCGTTTTATTTGTTTTTAATTTTTTGTTTTACACCCGGGTATGCCTAGCGTGATTTAATTTGGTTAGAAATAATTTTCCTTATTTATTAGGAGTTTTAATTAAGTTATTAATTAGTTTTCTTTTTCTACAAGAATTAGCATTTTCCTTAATTAGTTTTCTTCTTCTGCAAGAATTAGGATTTTCCTTCTACTATAAAAGAAGGCTCTTGTAGAACGTTTTGGACATTCAGCTATTAATAAAATTTCTTTGAATTTTTAACCAAGATTTAGTGGATTCCAAGATTTGGTTACTACCAAGGGTTTCTCTTGAATCCCTTACTTTCGTTCTGCGTCACTGGGAGATGCAGAAGAAATTTACCCATCCACCAATTTCTGTCGAACATCAATAAGAAAACAACAAACGATGAAAAACTATTTAAATCGGAAGAATCAAAATCCTCAACGATGACAAAGGAAACGAGATTTGCGAGCGTAGCGCCAATAATTATTACTCCCTCCGTCCCACTAAGATAGGCGCCCACCATTTTTCACACATATTAAGAAAACATATTAAATGTTGTTGGAACTATAAAATATTTCCACTGTCTTCCTATTTTATCCTTGTATAAAATAACAAAAAAGTAGTGTGAACATAATTAATATCCTTGAGAAATAGAATATCTAATTGATTTTTAGTATTTCAAACAATATTAAATAAGGGTATTTTAATCAATTAGAAAATAAACCACACTCTCAATAAGGAAAGTGGACTATAATTTGGGACAACCGCAAATGGAATACAAGCCTATCTTAGTGGGACGGAGGGAGTAATTACAGAGGGATGTAATTTAGAATCAAAGAAAAGAAAGGAAAGAGGATTCCTGGGTGTAGTGAATTGCAGCGGTGATTGGTGAAAATCAAGAATTTGAGACTGATTACGCACGAGATGAGAGAAGCCTTGAAAATCAGGGATGGATATGAGATTAGGCGCGTGATAGTGATGAAAATTAGTGATTCGTGTTTGTCACAAAGCTTGAGCCGGAAATAACAATAAAAAATTAATAATCTAACGCAGAAAAGTCCAAAAATGAGTTGGAAAACTTTCTTGGTTTATTTATATATATATATATATATATATATATATATAGGAGGTGCTTTATATATTGTGAGATAGCTTATAAATCCCTTCCAATTACTGACTTATATTGTATATATATTTCAATCATCCAATGCTCACAAACTTAGGCATGATTATACTGAGCTTTATAATCTATCCAAAGTTGATCTACAGTCTTGCCCAAGAGATCGGCAAAGTAGTTATCATTGTAGCCATATCTCATTTTCGTTTTAAGCTCTGCAACAAACCCAGTTCTGAGACTATTACAATAATCCAAAAACCTTGCAGTGACCTCATAACCTTGATCCCACCTATCTCCTTGTCCTGGTTTCTTCCAATGACTTGGTTCATAACCAGCCTTCAATCTCACATAATCTGCCACACCTGTTTATGTATAGTTGCAAAATTTAAGAATTGGTATTTGCTTGATAGTTGTTTTAGCCGCTCTAAAACCCATAAAGTGTGATTAGACATCAAGTGGGCACCTAGTAAGAGTCGAAGCAGAAAATTACATGAAACATAACCATATGACGAAAGAGCAAACGTCACACGTGAACGATCACTAGTACAAAAAGGGGATTGGGTGGCGGTTGTTTTAGACTTAGGGTGGCGTTTTTTTGATCGCCACCCAAACCAGCGACACCCAAAGTCGTCGAAAGGGTGGCGGTTGAAAAAACGCTACCCAAAATAGACTTAGGGTGGCGGTTGTTAAAAACAACCGCCACCCTTTATTATTTTTTTTTTTTAAAAAAGGACAAAGGGTGGCGGTTGTTGGACACAACCGCCACCCGAAGTCGACTTAGGGTGGCGGTTGTTTCCAACAACCGCCACCCTTTGTCCTTTTTTCTAAAAAAAAAAGCACTTTGGGTGGCGGTTTTGGTGCAAAACCGCCACCCAAAGTCCATGGTTTTTTTTAGATACAGCTATGAAAAACACACGAAATAATTTTTATTCAAAACCAATTGCATTCAATTACAATAAAATGAACAATCTAAGAAGGAAAACACAAAACTATAAGATGAAAAGTTAAAAATTGCGTTTTGAGGCCTTAGACGACCTCAGATCGGCCTGAAACATGGGGTCACGGCGATAGCGGTGAGTGTCGTAGATCTCGTCGCGACGATTAGGAATGTACTCGTAAGTGAAAGCGGACATCGTATGCAAAAGTTATGACCATTTAAATTTTACATGCTCAAAAACTCGAAAAAATGTATATTAACAATTATACAAAAATAAACGAGATTTACATGACTAAAAGATCAAAGAAGCTTACCTTACTTAAATTATGGCACCAATTTGTGAAGAAGCGATTTCAAACCATGAATATTTGAAGAAATTTGAAAAATTTTCAAAAAGAAGGAAAACTGAAGCGGGAATACCAGGATCGATGAGTTGGTGGAATATTTAAAGGAAAGGGTGGCGGTTGTAACAAAAACCGCCACCCAAAAGTATTTTAATAATAAAAAATAAAAAAGCGGGTGGCGGTTGTTAGCTTACAACCGCCACCCTATGTATTAATTTTTTTTTTTACTCGTTTAGGGTGGCGGTTGTTAGCTTACAACCGCCACCCTATGTATTAATTTTTTTTTTTTACTCGTTTAGGGTGGCGGTTGTTAACACAACCGCCACCCGTTGTACTAATTTTTTTTTTTTTTTTACGTTGGTTAAGGGTGGCGTTGTTAACACAACCGACACCGAATTTACTTAGGGTGGCGGTTTTTACACAACCGCCACCCGTTGTTCTTTTTTTTTTTTTTTTAAACGCGTTGGTTTAGGGTGGCGGATTTTTGCTATAACCGCCACCCTTCTTAATTTCGAGCATCAAGGGTGGCGGTTTCAATGAAAACGCCACCTAATGGGGCGTCACCTAATGTCACTTGTGTACTAGTGGATGCTTAAGCAAGCTTTTTAGAATATATCATTTAGGTGGTCAGAAGTTATCTATGAGTTTCACACTGGTGTATCATGTGTCGATAACAAGAGGTTAGTAGAATATGGATCCTTTGAAGTTCGTGTAGTCAAGCCGTAAATTGTGGTTAGGCAAAATGAGCAAGTTTTTACGCCTAATTGGGACTTGAGCTAACTTTTTACATAGGCTTTTAAGTACCTATACATTGGGCCATGATAATGTGTAGAAACTAAATAGTTAGTAAGTTATCAATTCTTCAAAATATGTGGTCACAAGTATTAATGACATATTTAAATTTGTGTTTGGTCTAGCTTTTCTCACAATCTAACCAATACTTTAATATCTTAAACTTTTAGATGAAGTGATTGAGCATACCTTCTGTAAGCCCCCCGCGAGTTAGGCCATTTCCATTCCATTACCAGATGTGGGTCATTTCATGATACAGAATTCCAACGATCTCTGTTTTCAAATCACTCGAGTTATAACCCTGTATATATTTGGCACCGAGATGGATCTCGTTATTATCAACATACGCAGCCTGATACATATCATCGACAAACAAACTCACTTTCTTGACGTTTTTCTTGTCGGCCGGGTTTGTGTCTTGTCCAAAGATTCTCCATATGAAATGTGTAGCTAAATCCATTGTCTTGATGCTATATCGATCCCCAATCTTTCTAGTGAACGGAGCACCCCCGGGAGTGTTAGATGCAGTGTTTGTGACTGTATAGTCCACGGCATGGATGCCTTGGATGGCCACTAGAATTACCAAGGAAGAGAGACATGGTATCATAATTGAGGTTTTAATATCTGGGTTTTGTAATTTGTGGATGAGTTGTGTACTATGATTCATTTATATATATACACACACACACGTGGGGCATGTTGGTAGTGAACTAGCCCTTGGGTAGTTGTGTTTGGAAAAGTTGACATCGGGTTGACCGTTGATAGTGAATTAGCCACTTGTGTGCTATGATATAGGTCAACTCCAATACCAAATTAGAAGTGAGTATAATATTACTCTTTGGAAAATGATGTTAGCATGCATAAAACTTGCTTGGATTTTTGTGAGCGTATGGTTTATGGTCAGAGGAACTTTGTTTTGTTTTAAATTATTTTATTTTATGTTTTTATTTATTTATTTATTTTTTGTTAAAAAATTTTTTGGGTGGTAAGTATGACAAAATTTGTGTACTATAACGAATATTAAATTTGAATATATATAATTAAGAGCTTGTTCATTGCAGTTTGCTTCAGAAATCATTTACACTCATTATCATTTTCAATTATTCATGCATATTATGTGATGTTTTTATAATTGAAAAAGTTTTTTTTGTTTCTGTTGTTATTTGTTTATTTATTTATTTTTTTGAGAATGAAAAAAAAATCATTCTATACTCTCTTCTAATGATACACTAAAGTTTAGTCTGATTTTAATTAGCTAATAAAAATAAGAATTTTAGGGGTAAATTTATCCAATGATTCCCAATCTTTCACTTTATTTGCACTTTAGCACTTCGGTATTTTATTTTATTTTATTTTATTTTAACCAACATAACTCAAACCTTTCAAAAATTAATGACATTAGTCCAAATTGACCTGTTAACCGACAATAATAGGTTAGTAAGTCATTCTCCCTTTTATTTAAAAAATAAGGATAATTTGATAATTTAACATCTACTTTTACAATTTTATTAATAAATAAAGAATAAATCCTCATTTGCAATTTAAAATTTACTGTAAATTAGGGTTCATGTTGGAAATTTTAAAATTTGAGACACTTGAATGCAATATTTACAATAATATTTGAATTGCAAATCAGAATTAATCTTTATTTATTAATAAAATAGTAAAAGTGGATGTCAAATTATCAAATTACCCTTATTTAATTTTAAATAAAAAATGAGAATAGTCTAATAACTTGCTATTGTAGGCCAACAGAATTGACTAATACCGTTAATTTTGAAAGGTTTGAGATTGTGTTGTCACAAACAAAGGTTGAGGGCCAAAATGTAAATGGAGCGAAAGATTGATGGAGTGAAAGGTTGTCACAAAGACGACTCGTGTCTTTGGCTGCTTACAACGAAGTTCTAGATGGCATTAATTAATATACACTCACGCAAATCATTTGCAAACTAGCACTTTAGTATCTGGATATTTTAACATGTTTATATGAATAGGTGATCAAAATTAATAAGTGCTCTCCCCGTCCAACATATATAATCTACTTTTTTTTGGGTTGTCCCACATATATAGTCATCTTTCTATATTTTGTAGCATTTTTTATATATTCATTTACTATTATACCTCACATATATTCTTGAAAATATAAAATTTTTAACGACTTATATTCATTTAGATAAAAGCATTATAGAAAGTTACTTATAAAATTCACTTTTCCAATACTATTCTTAATCATTGTGAAGGAACCAAATTGGACTATATATGTGGAATGGAGAGAGTAATAATTAATTTACCAACAAGACTTTGTTGACGACTTTATGATAGGACTAATTTCTTACCCCTCCGTCCCAAATATATAGTCCATATTTTCTTTTTGGGGTGCCCTAAATATATAGTCCCCTTTTCATAGTAAAGGGTCTAATTTATGTTATTTTACTAGTATACCCGCATTAAATACTTAATTGTAGTTATCAATTTTCAATTTTGCTCATTAAATATAGGTAAATTAGGAACACAGATAACAAAATGTATATTTCCAATAAATTTTTTAATATTTGTGCAATACCAAAGTGGAATATATATTTGGAATGGAGGGAGTATGGTTTTGTTCATACTAGTGGTGGGCCCGTGTTGTTTGGTGCATCGGCTACTATGTAAATCACTATCACTAATCACTAATATATAAAAAGGTGGAGGATTGAAAACTTTTGATTTTCCAATTTTTCACTTATATATATTTTATAATTTCTAATTAGTCCTTATTCATTAATTGATGTAAAATGCTTCATTTTCCTTTGATTGTTTGTTCTTTCTTTTCCCATGTTTTCCCCTTTTTTTCTTTATCTCTCACTCTCATATTTTTATTTTGAAAAAATTGACATTACAATTAAGTGAAAAATATGCAATATGGATGTTAAACCAAATGTCTTAATTTGAAAATTAATACAAACTCACTTTCAAAAGTTAATTTTGAACATATGATTTTTTGTAAGCACTAAAAACTAAGGGTAAAAGTTAGTTTTTATGTTTTGCACTTTCCGTAAAAAAAAACCCTCAATATGATGTTTCATTAAATTAAGTCCAAATTATATTTGTAATTTGTCATTAGACCCTAATTTTTTTTAAACTTTTTATTTTTATATTAACACCTCTACTTATTTGATGTTTTCATTTTTCAATTTGATTATGCAAGCATTCTATATAGATGCAATTAGTTGGAAAAAAAAGAAACGAAGTTTCAAATTGTTGATGCTTTCTTAATGTTAAATTCTTACAATCAATAAAAATGTAATAGAACTACGCAAATCCACCCCTCTCTTTTGAGTTGAATTACACCATCAACATAATTACATTTCTCCCTAATCACACAGATTTACGCAAACTTCTATGTTAAAAGCCGAAAATATCGAAGAAAGCATTCGCACTGAAGGTCAAGTTTGAACAAGTTAAAATATAAACGGCCTTAAATATTCAAAATTGTTGAAAAGAGAAAAAGAATACACCGAAAGGGGAACAGAAAAGCATGTTATGATGATGTTTAATGATAGTGTTCCCAATATGCAATAGTTAATATCTTTGTGTGAATGACTATTATGTACCATATCAATATTTTTCTATAAATAGGGGCTATTTGTAATGAATTTAATAACGAGAATTGAAATGAAAACTATCTCGTTTACAACACGTTATCAACACGAGTCTCTCATAATATTCACTATATTCTCCCATCTTCATTCTCAACTAATCTACTTTCAATTTAGATCTGTAATCCCTTGTTCCCCTTCTCTCTTACTAAAAAACTCCCAGATTTATAAAGAATCGATCATTGTTCATCTAATATGCATACATATATACATACACAAACCAAAAACAATGGGCATGTTTATGACTCTCTCTCATGAATTTCCCACACATATTACAATCAATGTTTGAATTACACATGTCCACTTTGTCCCTATTTCTAAAGTAAATGTAAAGCAAAATCCGCTTCAACTTCTCGCTAATGATGTGTGACAAAATTTCATCCTAGAACTAGACTTCCTCAGTTCCTTTCCACCATCACCTCTTAGTCAAGAAAATCAAATTCACCAGATCTTGATCTTTCTCTCTTCTCTCTATATCATCACTTAGTTTAGAATAATTCATAATTCTTCCGAGTTACTAAAAATATAACAATCAAAAGGTGTCAATTTCGCAGTAGATATCTCTCATTTTTCTCTTCCTAATTTTTCACCATCTTTCCTTCTCTATGTGAAAATTACTTAATTTCTCACTCAGATCATACCCTCGATTGGACCCTATTAATATTAAGCACACACGAATTCGAGTTTTATGGATATACTCATCTACATTTGGGTTCCGTATTTAAGAGTAATTCTTCAAATTATAAGTAGAGGGCATCACAACTTGTGGGAGCCAACTTCAAAAATAGGGTTCTGTCAACGAATTGTTTGGGGTTTTGAAACGAATTCAAAAGAAAAAAAAAATCAATCATTGGCAAAGAAATCTCAATGGTCCATGGGTAATGTGAGGATGTGGTAAGAGTTTTAAAATTGACCGTGGTCGTTACAGTTTGTGTTTTAATTCCCACTGTAGTTAGTCATGTGATGTATGATGGTGATTTATCTAGTTATATTCGTAATTCCAAACATTTCTCTTTCTCGGCTATTAGGTGTCTTTTATCTGTGATGTTGAATGTTGTTGAATGTTGTAGAAGTGAATTTTAAGTATCTATTTTAAAATGCACGTGTCGTTTACATTTGCTTGTTATGATTGTTTTATGATCTCAAGTTTGCCTTCTTGGGAAAACCAAAGAAAGAAAATGAACAGGAAGCATGCAGGCAATATTCACCCAGAACTTTTGAAATGAACGCATTAGCTAAGTACTGTCAAATAGCATTACACAACGTAACATTCCTGTATAAATAGTCTCACATGCAAACAACTCTAAATAAGGATAAGGAAATGTATCAATAATCCCATACATCACATGATCCAAACATACGTTCAAAATACAATAGCTAAAAATGCATATTCTAGTTTTCTAGCCATGGGTGAAGATGAGGAACTCATCATCTTGCATTGTGTCATTGTACTCATCCAATCCACCACAAAATCCACTAGGCGCAAAAATTGTCTTGCAAACTGCTATGAACACCGCATTCCATGGATAGCGTATCAGGGTGATAAGGGTCATCGTCATTGTCCTCTTCATCTACCAATTGTGACCTGTGTATGAAATAGACATATTTGTAGTTGATAGGCGTTCTAATTGGAAAGAGATATGATATTTAAAATAAGGGAAAGAATTTGACAAAGAATTTTGATATGTACTTCGACATGGACTATGCATTTCGATATTTCCGTTTAAATATGCAATATTTCATTCGATATGCACGTCGAAATTTTACCTAGGTTGTAGCTTTGGGCATGTCCTAACGGTGTGGCCCAGAGCTTTGCAATGACTGCAACACTTTTTTCTCTTCTCCGTTCCCTTTTCCTTAGATGACTTCAATCGATTTGAACTACCTTTCGTTCGCACGGCAATCGGGTCGGCCATGTTCAATGGCTCGTCGAAGTTGGTACTAGACGGGAGGGGAGGGGGGAAAGATGCTGCCCCTGTTTCAATACGTTCCCTGATTTTTTTTCTCAGAATAATCATCTCCGTAAGTGCAAAATTACTGATGTCCTATGCAATGGCGGCCTCTTCAACCATTTCCATTGTAAAACCTGCTAAGGAGCTACGTCTCGAAACTAACGTTTGGTCCAGCCCAATTTGCCTAATTTCATCAAAAACCGGCTGGGACTTTGCCTTCTTTGTCCACCTCTCCAAAATATACTATCCGGGCAAGAACGTAACGTCCTTCTTCAGCAACATACGCAAAATGTGTCGACATGGATACCCGTGGAATTCAAATAATTGGCAGCTGCATGTCATGAGTTCAGAACCTATATACGAAATAAATGATGTGGAAGTCAATAGACCTATATTTGAAGCCATATTACATAAAAGTGATCGACTAGAAGAACATAAAACATTCATATGGCACCCATGATTCATCTACCAATACAATCAATTTATGAAACACCGATAAAGGAAAACCAGACCTGTCCAGCAAGTAACCGTACGCGCACGATCAGATAGCCCATCCCCAATGACTTTGCGAATCTCATAAACCTTTCTATCATTCGACGATGAGACCTTCTTCGGCTTGTACGATAAAGTAAGTTGTAATTCCCCTTGGAAACGCAAAAAAATTATTTTTGTGTATATTGTAGCCATCTGCTTCTCCATAGGGAAAGATGTCACGGAACGAGGCACTTGAGCCCAGTCAATGTATGAGGCATGCGTGTCCACATTCCTCTAGTGTTCGATTGTCATCCAGTATCTTAGTATGAAATCTGCAAGAGAGTTTTGGCTGATGACGAATCTTTTTAAAAAAACATGGTTCGCTTCAACTCTCTGGCTACTTGACATCCCGGCTGCAAAAACATGCCTCACATAAACTGGAACCCACCTGAAATAGAAGAATTTCCAATTACAAAGCTACATTTTCGTAAGAACAATGATGCATTTACAAGCGATGGTTCTCTTCAATAGATTAAAAATCCAAACTTAAAGAAAAAACAAAAACCATTTTTAAAGTTAGTAATACAATTAACCTACCTGGCTCGTATCTTGTACATAGTCCGCAGCCACTCACTTGCCCTCAACTGTTTGGTATTCATTAGTGCACCCCACCATTTTTCAAAATCCTCTACTGTCTCGGAATCTCTAATAAGGCTATAAAGAGTACTCTTGTACTCTTTGTACAATGCAGCTCCCAATTTTTCAGAAAATTTGTGTTCAATATGCCACAGGCACAAGCGATGCATCGTATTAGGTAGAAGCTCAGATACCGCCTTCCTAATTGCTTGATCTTGGTCTGTTATAATAATGTTCGGCGTAACACGGTTTGGCATGCAAGCGAGGAACTCCGAGAATAACCACCTGAACGAGTCGGTTGTCTCGTCACTAATGAAACCGGATCCGAACACAACTGTCTGACGGTGATGGTTCACGCCTACAAAAGTTCCAAGGATCATAGAGTACACATTTTCTTTGTAAGTCGTATTAAACACAAAAACGTCTCCGAAATATGCATACACATTTCGTGACTCACAATCAGCCCAAAAACATCTCTTAAATACCTTCACCTCATTTCCTTCGGCGGTCTCCATGGCATCTGTATCATAAACGTAGTATCAATTCGGATTCCGACTCTTCTCTTTCCCCAAGAAGTAGATGAGGGACTCCGCATCGTGACCCAAAAGCTCTCGGTGCAAGTCACGCTTGTAGTTTCTCAAATCCCCCTCACAAAAACCAACAGACGACGGACCACCCATATCTACCTCTATAATTCGAAACTCTTGACATAACGGAACATTTGCTTGTAAGAGTTGATCAACAAGTTTCTTCCTAGATTTCGGCATCACCCTGTGCGATTTGAGGAACTGTACCTTCTTCGGAGTAGCTAGAGGATGCGTATGCTCTTCTACAAACTTGCTAATAATAAACCCATCCCCTTTAACTTGTCTCCTAATAGACATACTGGCCATACACATACAACGCGTTTCTCCCCGATTTCTTTCAATAGTTCTTGGTTGACTATCTTTTATCTTCTCTTGATATGTCTCATCGGTCTTTCCCTCTCCCGAGCAAACGAATGTCTTAAGACGATACTACCCGGCTTTTTTTTAACACAATTTCGTCTTCGTACACTGAAGCCCTTCACCTTCGCATATTGATTGTAGAACAAGTACGCATCCTCCTCCATGTTAAATGTCTTCCCCACTTTCGGAACTTCTACATCTTTACTGCATTCCATACCTATGAATAAACAATGGTGAGATTCCGCAGACGTACACAACAACAAAAAAGGAAAAAAATGAAAAAGGCAGCAACCAAAATGTTCTTGAAGAAATACAATAGCTAAGAAAAAATTATGCCAAACAAGCTCCTTGTTATTTACTCATTTGCATTGAGATTTTTAGATCATTTATGATAGTTGCAGTATTCATTATTCCTGTAATTGTGGATATGAGATGAATAGAAATAAGTGATTGGGAGGAAGTTTGAAGAAGGCGCTGCTGCAATACCTGCCTTCTCTTATCACCTATATCTCGAAAGTAATGTTGCAATAAATTGATTGAATGGTAAAAGGAATAAGAGTGCTACAATAGGAGAGAAACCAATGGGCAAATATTTCCCTTCCTTCTGATGGTCTTTGCTAGTTAATATTGAGACTGCATTCTTAAACTTATTACTTGGTCATATCCTTTGAGGTAGGAGAAAGTCATAGGGATGGCAAAATCATTGTCCACAATATCATTAATCCCGTGCGTGGCCTTTTTTCAAGTTTATAATTGATTCTCCAAAAAAAAAGTATATAATTGATTCTTAATTTCTTGTGATGTTATCTCAATATTCCTCAACCCAAACTTGTGACCAAATGACATGCATTCTTCTTGCAAGTGACTAATTATTATTATTTTTTGTCTCCACGATCAAACAAATCACGACTCCTTTTCCATGTATTAAAAAAATGCATCAAGTTGAAGCGTCCTAATTAGAATAGTATAAATATAAAGAAATATATACACCACCTGGTCCTGTAGTCTCGATGTCAGCAAGGCCGGTGGTTCCTTTGGCAGCTGGTCCTGTAGGCTCAACGTCAGCTTCGCCAGTGGTTCCTTGGCCGGGGGATTCAGCGGTGTCAGACGCTAGCGGCATCTGTGCTTTACCGTCGACGGATTCCGATTCATTGCTGGGCAGCATCATTTGAGAAATTACAGCCGATTCAGATGGGTTTTTGATCGAATTGACGGAGGGGAATTTTGGGATTAGGGTTCCTATATATTAAAGGAGAATTTTGGGAAGAAATGGATTTTGGGATTTGTTTGATCTTGGGAGGATTAGGGTTCTCTGGAGCAGCTGAGTGAGAAAGAGGGGAAGAGAAGCTAATCGGATTCCTTGTCAATTCGATCAAATTTTGACCCTTTTGGTTTTTGTGTTTTAATTATTATTTTTTTCAGATCGGTTGCTGCTCTTTCCAGAATTGTGCAAGTTGATCCTCCGTACAGCTCATCATCCATCTCTTAGAACCAGCTGACATGGCACCCCACATCATCCGTTGGTAGATGGTCCTGCCCACACAGTGGGCAGGTGATCATGAGTGGTTAGTTCAAATATAGTGACCGTGAACATGTTATATTTAGTATGTCTAAAAATATAAGGATAATTTGGTAATATTGTTGTTGCAAATTCCGACTTCATCACATCCCATGTCATCACTACCTCTCCACCACGTCCAATCACCACTCTTTACTTAAACCACTATTGGAACAAAAGCTCGAAGATGCCACCACATGTAAGGAAATTAAACTAAGGTCCTAAGGTATAAAGTAATTTTTGTATGTGTGGTTAAAAAGTAGAGAAAATATTTAAAAGAAGAAGATAAATATTAAATTAATATAATGAATAGTTGAAAGTGATGGTGGAGAAAATTGATTTGAATGATTTGTATCAAACAGGTTGTTGATAATTTAGTAGCAATGCACACGGAAATAATAGCCGTATTTCAAAACAAAGACGATGACATTGAGTGATTGTATTAATAGGTCAAGGGGGTGGTGGCTAAGTAGAGTTTCTTTGTGAAAAGAGTGTGAGACTCAAAATAAATTAAACAGTATTTTTTTAGTGCAAATTAGGGATCATAGGAGTGTGGTGTGGTGTCTCGAACCCAGAACAATTGCCGGTAAAGGGGTCCCTTCTCATCAGGCGAAACCCCTTGGACAAATTGGATAGTTTTTAGTACATCGATGAATTTACTTTTGTAATTGCAATAACACGCTATAAAAATACTCTTACGCAACATATTTCTCCCAAATAATTAACTTTTTGTCAAATATTTGAAGAAATGAAATACTTTGATTTACAAATACAATGGGCCTAATGGGCCTGGTTTTGTTTCCGTTATGCCCATTCAAATGTTAACGAGGCCTAGTCCAACGACCACCATTTGAGCCCGTGTTAACTGTCATAAACCTTAAACTCTCTCTCCATCTAACTCGCTTTCGGATCAACCCGAAACACCCCTTTTGCCCCGATTCTCTCTTCAACCGATGGTGTGGGCCGTGTGGCGCTCGTACTTGTTGTAAGTAGTTTTCTTTTTTCTGTGATTTTTAAAATAGATATACTTGACACTGTTCTTTTCTATATTGTTTTCCAGGTCTCTGATGGAAAGTCCTCTTCGACTAAAAGATATTTTGAGTACTTACACATTGTGAGTGCAAATTCACTGAAATGTATTATTAACTTTTGAGGTTATAAATTATTATTATTAAAGTAATGGGATTCGATATCTTTTTGGTATATGACACTCACTAGATGAAATTTAGTATTGTCTTAGTGAGTGTTTCAAGAAAGTAGTATTTTCTTAGTGTGTTTCCAATATGCTCTATTAATGAATAACAATTTTTTTTTTCCAAAAAATAAACTCTCAAAACTAACAATGAAGAATTTATCATTGATTTTAGTGATTTGTTTCTAAACGTAATTTTAGTTATGTGTTGAAAGACATGCCTTCTTTATCCACCACCCCCAACACGCCACCCTTTTTTTTTGGATTTACTAGATTTTGGTTCTTGAAGGACGTTGATGAGAATTTGGTTGTCACTACTAGATTGCTTGGTGGACTTCATTAGAAGTGTAGAAAAAAAAAGGCAAAATGGAACAGTAGTGAAAATATGCTAAAAGAAGTTTACTGTGGAAGATGATTTATTCCATTGATATAAAGAGTATAAATACAGAAAAAAGGATCATGACTACAGATATTTTTGGATAGAAATCTTAACTAATAGAATTATTTGCTACTTGATAATCCTAGATTTGTGGAACACACTATCATTGACTTAGTAAACAAAGAAACATAAACTAGATAAAATATTCCATAAAATCAGCTCCATAAAGTCTCATCAATTCAACACTCCTCCTTGAGACTTTTCTTTGAAATTGCCAGCCTGCATCTCAATTCCTCGAACCTACTCTTGGGAACTGACTTTGTAAGGATATCGACAATCTGCATCTCAGACTCGCAATGCACCAACTTAATCTCCTAATTCTTTTATGCTTCTCTAATTGAATGATATTTAACTTTAATGTGCTTTGTTCTTCCATGCTGGACAAGATTATTTGCAATAGCGATTGCAGATTTATTGTCACACATGATAATAGTAGGTTGAACTTGCTCTTCTCCAAAATCAGTCATTAATTTCCGAAGCCAAATTGCCTGATTTGCTGCAGCAGCTGCAGCCACATACTCAGCCTCTGCGGTTGACTGAGCCACTACATCCTGCTTTTTGGAATTCCATGAGAAGGGACCTAATTCAAATGAAAAAATATACCCTGAAGTACTTTTAAAATCCTCCATACTTCCAGCCCAATCACTGTCAACATATCCTTGCAACTTTCCTCCAGCTTTCTTTTCATACCACACGCCAAAATCAACAGTACCTTTAATATACCTCAACACCCTTCTAGCAGCATGAAGGTGAGCCTGACTTGGTGAGTGCATTAACCTTGACAACAAGCTAGCTGGAAACATAAGATCAGGTCGTGTAGTGGTTAAATAGAGAAGGCTACCAATTATACTCCTGTAAATAGTCGAATCCACTTTGTCTTCTCCATCATCGAGCGTTAGTTTTCCGTTCTGGACAAGTGGTGTTGCAACAGATTTTCCTTGCTCCAAATTAAACTTTTTAAGGACATCCCAAGCATATTTTCTTTGAGTTAGAAAAATACCTTTTTCCATCTGATAGACCTCCATTCCTAAAAAGTACTTCATCAACCCTAAATCTAACATTTCAAACGCTTGCTGGATTTCATCCTTGAACTTTTTTACAAGCTGAAAATTACTCCATGTTACTAACATATCATCAACATACAGGGACAAGACTAGTTTTTCTCCATATTCTAGACTTTTAACATATAATGTTGTTTCATTATCGCTCCTCATGAATCCTTGATGGATCAAATAAGAGGCGATTCTAACATACCAAGCCCTAGGTGCTTGCTTTAGCCTATATAATGCTTTTCGCACTCTGTAAACTTTGTCTTCTTCATCTGCAATTACAAAACCTTGAGGCTGGTGTACATATATCTCCTCCTCAAGAATGCCATTAAGAAAGGCTGACTTGACGTCTAAATGAAAAACACTCCATCCACGGTTAACAGCAAAAGCTAATAGCATTCCGATAGTGTCATGCCTCACCACAGGTGCAAATGTATCACCATAATCTACTCCAGCCATTTGTGCATAACTCTTCACAACCAACCTGGCCTTATGTTTGAAAATGGAGCCATCGGGATTTAACTTAGTTCTGTAAACCCATTTTACACCAATCACATTCTTCCCATTTGGCTTGGTCATGAGCTCCCATGTTTGGTTTTTCTCAATCATGCTAATTTCCTCCTTCATAGCCTTTTGTCATTCTTCATATTTGGAAGCTTCAACAAAATCTACTGGTTCAGAGATAGCTAAATTGCACCTCGCATAAATCTCAGATAGAGGTTTAGTTTAAGATTTGGAGAATCCAAGTCTGAATCATAATCATCATCTTCACTTGCAATAGAGTCTTTTGGACTCACATTTTCTCCTCCTGAGCTCGGAACCTACTGTGGAAGTGCAAATTGCTTTTCAACTGAATTCTTCTCCCAATTCCAGAAGGCCATTTCATTGACTTCAAGATCTCTACAAATTGTGATCTTCCTTGTCTTCATGTTATAAACTCTGTATCCCTTCGATTGAGCTGCATAACCCAAAAAGATACCCAGTTCTATTTTCTCATCCAATTTGTTTCTTTTGGCTGCTGGAACGTGAAAATAACACACTGAACCAAAGACTTTCAAGTGCTTAACTGATGGTTTTATCCCAAACCATGCTTCATATGGTGTCATATCCTTTACAGACCTTGTAGCAAGCCTGTTTGGAAGATAAATAGCTAAATTTACAGCTTCAGCCCATAAATACTTAGGCAAGCACTTCTCAATAATCATGCATCTAGCCATCTCCATTACAGTCCTATTTTTCCTTTCGGATACCCCATTATGTTGTGGAGTATAAGGTACGGTAAGCTGATGATTAATGCCTGCAGGCTTCACAAAATTTTATGAATTCTCGAGAATTGTACTCCATACCATTGTCTGACCTCAAGGCTTTAATGCTACATCCAGTTTGATTTTCCACATAAGCTTTGAACTTCTTAAACATAGATAGAACTTCAGATTTATTAGTCATGAAATAAACCCATACCATCCTTGTGAAATCATCAATGAATAATAAGAAATACTTGCTTCCATTTAGAGATGGAATGCTCATTGGACCACAGACATCGCTGTGGACCAACTCAAGTTTTTTTGCAGCCCTCCAAGTAGTGTTAACAGGAAAGGATTTTCTATGCATCTTCCCCTTTTGACAACATTCACAAAGATCATTAGTCACATGAAGAGAGGGCATATCCATTACCATACCATTATCCTCCATAAACTTTAAGGATTTCTGATTATAGTGCCCAAACCTTCTGTGCCACAGCAAGGTTTCATCGGTTTTGGCACTATAGACATGTTGTTTAGCCATATTGAAATCCAAGGAAAAACTTTCATCTATCATTCCAACTTTTGCAATTTCATAACCATGAGGATCAAGAATAATACACATATTATTCTTGAAAGTGACAGAATATCCATTCTTTAACATTTTAGCCACACTCAATAGGTTTTGATCTAGGCAAGGAACATAAAGAACATCATAAATGAGCTTGGTACCTCCTTTAGTATGAATAGTGACAATACCATTGCCCTCTGACTGCACAAGATCCCCATTTCCCAACTTTACTTTGACTTTGTAGGATTTGTCCAGGGAATTGAACATGCTTACATCACCTGTCATGTGGCTTGTACAACTGTTATCAACAAGCCAAATGTTGGCTCCTAGTGGTTGAGAAGGTTTACCGGCCATAAATAAACGTTCCTCGGGTTGTGATTGATCTTCAGTGTGGTTTGCTTGTTCTGCAGGCTGTTGTTTTGTCTGCCCTATCTTATATCGACAAAACTTTTCAGTATGTCCATATCTCTTACAATTTGTACACTGGTACCGAGGTTTACCTTTATGCCAACAATCTTTCTCCAAATGGTTTGTCCTTCCACAAGTACTGCAGGGTGGAAGCTTTCCCTTTTTGTGAGCTTCTTTCGAATTTGCAGGAGCTTTATCTTTTCCTTGTTTGTCACCAGTAGATTTCTTCCCATCTTTCCCTCCATTTTTCTTGCCTCTGTGCTTCATAAAAAATACCCCTTCAATATTTTCTTCTGACATCATAAAGGTCTTTTGCTCCTGTGCTTGCAACTTACTAATAAGTTTTGCAATTGACAAAGTTTTCAAATCACAAGACTCTTCAATTGCTGAAATCTTGGGTTCAAATTTTTCTGGCAAGCTGATCAGCATTTTCTCCACCACTTTTGAGTGTTCAAACGTCTCCCCATACAACCGAATTTGATTCACAAGTTGCATGAGTTTTGCAGAATAGTCTTTTACTATCTCTCAATCCTTCATCCTAAGCATTTCAAACTCTCTTTTAAGAGTTAACAACTTGACAAATTTTACCCTGTCACTGCCTTCAAACTCTTCCTTCAATTTATCCCATGCTTGTTTTGGTAAATCACAAGTCATTATTCTTGTGAAAATTACATCTGACACTGCTGAGTGTATGCAGGTAAGTGCTTTAGGTTTTTTGGCTATATCTTCCTCGTGTCTTCTGATCTGTGCCAGTGTTGGATTTACTGGAAGAGGAGCAGGGTCAGCATCATTCTCAATGACCTCCCACAAACTCATAGCTTTTAAGTAGGACTTCATCTTAACAGCCCATAAATTATAATGCTCTCTTGTAAAGAGAGGGGGTGAAGGGACAGATAAATTGCTTGAAGTCATTCTTTAAATTTTGGAGCTCTCAGAACTCACAGAAAAAATGAAAATCACATCCCTTAAGAAGAATGCTCTGATCCCAATTGCAGAAAAAAAGGCAAAATGGAATAGTAGTGAAAATATGCTAAAAGAAGTTTACCATGGATGATGATTTATTCCATTGATATGAAGAGTATAAATACAGAAAAAAGGATCATGACTACAGATATTTTTCGATAGAAATCTTAACTAATAGAATTATTTGCTACTTGATAATCCTAGATTTGTGGAACAAACTATCATTGACTTAGTAAACAAAGAAACATAAACTAGATAAAATATTCCATAAAATCAGCTCCATAAAGTCTCATCAATTCAACAAGAAGAATGCTGGGATCCTAAAAGTAAAGGATGTTTCTTTCTGGGAATTAGAAACATATTTTAAGCATTAGAACTCTCAGGAGTTCATAGTTTTTGAGCACCATGGTGTTTGGTCAGATCTGATTGAAGTTAATTGATATATATTCTACGAATATATTCTATTTTGTTTTATTTCTTTATTTATTTGTGCAAATTTTGGTTGATGATCCACTAATTTGGCACAAATTTATAAAGTTGAATTCTATTTGCATCACATATAGATCAATGGGTTCTGTGGGATCTAAAGAACGGTTCTCGTGCTCTAAAACTGCTGAATGTTTCGAGTTATTTCTAATACGTATAAATATGTTTCTTTATTTATTTGTGCAAATTTTGGTTGATGATCCACTAATTTGGCACAAATTTCTAAGGTTGAATTCTATTTGCATAATATAGATCAATGGCTTCTATGGGATCTAAAGAACGGTTCTCGCGCGCTAAAACTGCTGAATGGTCCGAGTTATTTCCAATGCCCCTCAGTAGATAAGACACCTCTTTTGTCTTGGGATTCTAGCATTCTACACACTGGCGAAGCTATTTGTTTTTTTGGGGGGGAGGGCGGGGGTCCCCCGACACAATGCGAAACTCTGTTTGTTGCCCTGCGAAATTGTTGTAAAAAAATTTTTCTTTTATGTTTTGTGTTGAACTTTTTTTATCGTCCCCCAAACTAAAATTTCTGACTTCGCCAATGATGCTACATATGAGGTCCACCACTCATATCAAGCAATATATCTCCTCCATCGAGTTATGAATGTCAGCTGGTTTTCCCGTACTCATTGTCTCGACTGTGCTCAGGCATTTGCCAGACTGGGATGATGCTTCAAGTCAGGTTATAGGCTAGGAATTTGGCATATGTCTTATGCATTTACCTTCTTGCATATTTTAAATTAGTTTTCTATAGAAAAAATTATACACGCAACAATTTATTCGCGTATGATTTTAACTCCGCCTATAAGGCCCGGGTAGAAGGAGGATGGTTTAATTTTTAATCAACTCATTTACTCCTTTTCTTTTATGTTTTAAATTTAAAATGTTTATAAGCACATAATGAAAATCAAGTCTAGTCTAGTGAGAATTTGAGAGGTTTAGTCCTATACAGTACTGATGATGAGTCATGTATGTGTTTCCAGCGTGTATTTTGTATTTTTTAATTAATTAATTTCATATTATTTTTATACTCTTTTTTGATGTTAACGTTGTTGTACCTGTGATCACTGGAATGTTATTATTAAAGTTCCTTTTTGTTTCTTAACTAATATTTGTTTGTCAACGGTAAAATATTAATCTTTTAAGACCGATTTTTGTTTATCGACATAAGAGTTGTTACGTCTTCCCACCTTAAGACGAATTTTTGTTTAGCCTAATGGAGCAAAAATAATTTGACGCACTAGTTGGCGTAGGTGACGTGAGTTGGGTCAAACTCACTCTGAACTATCCCACTATTCCAATATAAATGGAGAATATTCGATAATTAGTAATTTGGGTAACGAGCACCTTAATGAGAATATCTTCATCAATTAAGAATGTTATTTATCTTTTTATCTTGTTTTGCATCTTTCACCTTGTTTGTATTTTTTTTAATTTAAGGGTGTGTTTGATAGGATTCCGGGAAAACGTTTTCTGGAAAACGGATTCCTACCTTTTCCTTAGATTGAGTTTTCCAGAAAAACTATGATTTTTGTGCTTTAAACGCTTGTACCTAGAAAACGTTTTCCTGGAAAAAAAAATCAATCAAACACCCAAAGCTGGAAAAAATAGTTGGAAAACTCGTTTTCCAGGAAAACTTTTGTGCAATCAAACATACCCTAAGATCATAAAACGTGATTCATCGGCGAGATCAAATTTCGAGTTTAAGCGGTTATAAATATTTGTCGACTAAGTAAAGTTTGCACAATGACAAGAGTTGAGCGTCTGGACTTTAGTCATCGCTTAAGTGAAGTTAAATTAGGACATCTTGAGCGAGATCAAGTTTACGGTGCTCTCGCGGTGATCGCTCACCCTGTTGTCATCCGTCATCCTTCTATTGAATTTTTTATTTTTATTTTTCATTAATACTGCTGTAGAAGTTAAATCGATAGTTTTTGACGAATTCAACAATCGTATTGTAGATCTATGACAATGAATGATGAGTCTGGAAAGCATGTTTCTCCAAGTACACACAATTTCTTATACCAAAAAATACTACTCCCTCCGTCCCATTTTTATAGGCATTGTTTAACTTTCACACGGATTGAGAATTTGAAATTAATATTTATTAGAAAGGTAAATTTTATTTGTATATTTCTCAAGATATTCCTATATTAAATATGATAATTTACTTTTATTAATAACCATACATAATAAATCAAGATAGATTAAAAAATAAAAAAATTAAATTTATATTAATAAAGAAAATAATTTATATTTTGGGACCAACGAAAAAGCAAATCATCTATTAATGATACGGAATGAGTTCATTTTCAGGTGCGAAAATTTACTAGAAACGTGAAAGTAAACAAAATTACAATTAATGCAGTTAAAACTGTTGCAGCTGTCTCATACATACCCTTTGCCGTGTCACTGGAAATGGGAAAGCAAAGAATCAAATCAATCAATTCTTGAAGAATTGAGGGCAAATCATTAAAGTTCTCTTTGTTTGCACCTTCACATGCAAGAGCTTCACGAGCAACCAGCTGTCTAATAATCATTTGGAATTATACGCACATTTACATACAAATATAAAGTTCAGTGAAATGTCAAAATTTTTCAATGTAATAAGTGCTAAAGATACAATACTTTTCCCACTTAAAAAAAAAAAAAAAGATACAATACATTTTCTTCAAGGGCTCTCTTGCTCCTTCTTATTAATGCTCCCTCCGTCCAACTGAGATAGGCTTGTATTTTATTTTTGTTTATCCCAAACTATAGTCCATTTTCTTCATTGAGAATATAATTTATTTTTTACTTGATTAAAGTACCCATATTTCATATTAGTATAATACTAAAAGCAGACTAACTATTCCATTTCCCAAATATGTTAATAATATTCACACTATTTTTATCAATTAATGCAAGGGTAAATAGGAACAATATAGAAATATTTTGTAATTCCAACAGTATTTAAGATATTTCTTTAATATGTGTAAAAAATTATCGGTGTCTATTTTAGTGGAATGGGGGAGTAGGTATTAAAGATATGTCGGTCTTCAGGCCTATAGCAGCTCGAATGGGATTTGAAAGGTGGGGGTGTTGTGCGTATAATGATATATGAGAGAGAAACAGAGAAACATTATTTTGATACCGTTAAAAAAATTTATTTATTTATTTATTTTTTGTGGTGGGGGGACAAATCCCCGGGGGTGTTTAGGAATCGAACGTCGATCGTACGCCGAAACGTGAGCATCTTACTATTGCGCCACGCATTCATTCCTAAAATTTATTTTGATAGACTTGTAAGGGAAAGAAATTTGAGGAAAAAAAGAGGGAAAATGAAAAAGAAGAGTAAGTGGACAGAAAAAGTGATAAAAAAGAAATAATAAGTAGGATTCACTATATTTTTTGTGTCTATCTTTCACACACCAGTGCACGTTCACAAATGTTGCATTGGAAATGCTCTTAGTGACTTGGGGGACCACCTAGAAATATTAATGTCCTTTACTTTTGTTAGTATAAAAATGATCTTCGAATATCAAATTAATAGAAAAAACTCCGCATATCAAAATTTGCTTAGGACGTATTTGATTGGCAAAGGTGGGAAACTTACAATCAAACACCAAACGATGGAAAACAATTTCTTAATTTGACATTTTCCAGGAAAAATATAACCAATCAAACACACATTTAGTATTTCTATTTCAGACAAGATTAAAATATGTGTTGAACTTGATTGAGTAGTTTAGATTTTTGAATCAAGCGTGAATATTAGACCGATGACCTGCAGTTGATCTTGTTCGGCGTTGATCTAAATGGTTTGAGTAATGTTCTAGTTCTCCATTGATAGAATAAGGTATATCCCAAATGATGTGGGACCGCATGTCAATCGGGACGATCAGATGACACTACCACATTATCGTATATTTATTAAAAATGATAAATATCTCCCCAATTGATGTGACATTATTACATTAACTAGAGACGCCAGTGATATGTTGCCAACATTGGCACAAAAATTTCCGTGCCCAAGCCGAAGTGGCGTTATTTTGTGGTGCCACGTCGGCTTACAATTTTTTTTTTAAAATATCCATATTGGATCGGATGACTGATACATATCCCCGTTGATGGGGGATACCAGTGGAACCCATAAAATTTTTTTTTGGGCATGGATACGTGCCAGCATTGGCAACCAACTTTACCCTAGCTAGGGATATGTCTCATCCTCGCCTGCGCAAAGCTCCAAATGGCCACAGATAGTGTAGACAGCGCCCGCTCAGTCACAGCAAACAGAGTGATTTTCACTTGTGGCCTCGCAAGACCACGCACGCGCTCCACTACGCTTCGATCACTGAAAGACTGATTTACCTCCTTTATGACTCGCGCTGCGGGCATGGCGGTTGGGATGTCCGGAATTACACCTTTTGGTACACAGGGATATGTCTCATCCTCTAAAGGTGCCGACAACCATTACTTATCGAGTAACAACTTATCCATCGATAAAATTTCCACATATAAACGCGTGGGGCCAGACTGGTAGTCATCGCGAGTTGACTAATTTTAGAGTTTTATTTTTCTTTTAAAAAAGTCTCCAATAATAATTAATCTACAGGACAGTATTAATTTACCTCTGAGTGTAGAATATTCACTCCGAAAATTATTCATATCCGTCTTAACTCTTAAGCTGCACTTTTCTCTCTGTTTCCCACTCTCAAATCATCCACTCAATGTAATCTGTATCAGTCTTCAAAAACCCAGAAACTATACATCAATGGATACCAAATCCCTTCTTCTTCTCTCTCTAACTTTCTCTCTCTTCGTCATCGCAAGAGCTGCGTATAAACCTCAAGATAATTACCTCATAAACTGTGGATCAACCGTAAGTAATGTCGCCATTGATAGCCGAAATTTTAGCGGTGATTCATCAGAAAATGCCAAAAATTATCTGTCAGGAGGTAAGTCAACTTCTATCAGGAACCCAAATTCGCCTTCCAATTCTTCTGTACTTTACACTACGGCTAGAGTTTTCACTTCTGCTTCGAGCTATGTCTTTAACATCGAGAAAACTGGGACCCATTTTGTACGTCTCCATTTTTCTCCTTTCGCTTCTCCGGATTTTGATCTCAGGAATGCAAATTTTAGGGTTTCTGCAAATGGGGTAATTCTTTTGAGTAACTTTGGTACTCTGTTTACTGTGATTAAGGAGTTCCTTTTGATGGTAGATGAATTAGAATTGGAAATATCATTCACTCCTGATAGTGAATCGAGTTTTGCATTTGTGAATGGAATTGAACTGTTTTCTGCCCCCAAAGATTTCCTAATTGATAATGGTGGGATAGCATTGATTAGCCCTAATGGAATTCAAGAATTCAAGCAGAACATTTCTTTGCAAAATTTGGAAACTGTTCATAGAATTAATGTTGGAGGATCGAAATTAACCCCTTTTAATGACACCCTTTGGAGAACTTGGATCCCAGATGAAAATTTTCTTGTGTTGAAATCTGCAGCTAAGCTTGCAAGAACTAGTGATCCACCCAATTACCAACCGGGCAGTGCGACCCGGGAAATTGCCCCGGATAATGTATACATGACTGCACAGCAAATGAATATCGAAAATGGAACTGCAAACTTTATGTTCAACGTTAGTTGGGATTTTCCAGTGAGATCTTTGGTGGGCGATTTGCATTTTATTCGGTTGCATTTCTGTGATATTGTTAGTGTTGCTCTTAACACATTGTACTTCAATGTATATATCAATGGGATCACTGCTTATAAAGATCTTGATTTATCTTTACTTGCATTTCACCTGCTCGCCTCGCCTTATTACATTGATTTCGTTGTGAAAAGTTCTGACGACAATTTGAATTCTGTTCGGATTAGTATTGGCCCTTCTGAATTGAGTAATTCTTTGAGGAAGAATGCTATCTTGAATGGGGTTGAGATCATGAAAATACTAAATTCTTCACATCAACTTCCAAGGAAATATAAGAAGAAAAGTCTTTGGATTTTGGTGGGCTCCTTGGGTGGAGGAATATTTGCATTGTGTGCAGCCATTCTTGCAGTTTTAGTGATCAAATGTTTAAAGAAAAAGCCAAAACCGGGACTTCATCAAAGTACGGGACAGACCCCTCTGCGTGTGTTGTCTGACAAAACTGTTCTTTCTTCTCCCGGTGGAAATGCCTACGACAGTTTAAAGATCCCATTGGCTGATATAAACTTGGTGACCAATAACTTCGACAAGGATTTGATAATAGGCTCGGGTGGATTTGGAACAGTGTACAGAGGGGTTTTACAGGATAACACGAAGATTGCTGTGAAAAGAGGTTTACCAGGATCAAGACAAGGACTGCCAGAGTTCCAAGCTGAAATTACCTTCTTGTCCAAGATTCGCCATCGACATCTCGTTTCACTTGTGGGCTATTGTGAAGAGCAATCTGAGATGATACTAGTGTATGAGTACATGGAGAAAGGTGCTCTAAGGAGTCATTTGTATGGCTCATCATTAGCACCTTTATCTTGGAAGCAAAGGCTCGAAATTTGCATAGGTGCTGCTAGAGGTATTCATTACCTTCATACGGGGTCAACGCAAGCAATTATCCATCGGGATATAAAGTCAACCAATATTTTGCTTGATGAAAACTATGTAGCGAAGGTTGCTGATTTTGGGCTTTCGAGGTATGGCCCGCGTGTTGATGACTCTCATGTAAGCACAGCTCTTAAAGGAAGCTTTGGGTATATTGATCCCGAGTATTTCAGAAGGCAACAACTTACAGAAAAATCTGACGTGTATTCATTTGGGGTTGTGCTTTGTGAAGTTCTTTGTGCCCGATCGGCGGTGAATCCATTGCTCGACCGAGAGGATGTGAATCTGGCTGAGTGGGCTTTGAAGTGGCTTAGAAAGGGGATGATTGATGAGATCATTGATCCTCATCTCAGAGGTCAGATGAATTTGAATTCTTTGAAGAAGTTTGGTGAAACTGCTGAGAAATGTTTGGCTGAGTATGGTGTAGATAGGCCAACCATGGGTGATGTCTTGTGGAATTTGGAAAATGCACTTCAGATTGAAGTAAATCAAACGCCAAGAGAACTCAAAGAAGAAACAATTGATGATCCTAGAACGTCTAATGTTGGGACCTCCATGGATGAACGGAGGGGATAAAGATGGTGGGGTTTCAGATATTACCGATTTATCACGAGAGAATTTTTTGATAAAAAGTGAAAGTAGATACATAAAGAAAATCAGATATTACTCTATAGTTTTTGAATCACTTTTCATAACTCATTTTTCACTTCTTCATTGTGGACTTCTTTCTTGTGGCTCACCATTAATTAACCAACCTAATGTCTAAATACATGAGAGCTTAGTTGATAAAGTTTTTCTCTTTAGAAGAAAAGCAATTATTTGGAAGCAAATGTCAGTCTGTGGCCATTGTCCAAGAACGCCCGGGCATTCCATAGCGTACGGAACGCTCGTTGCGGCCAGTCAAAATTTTGGTCATAATTTTGGCCAACCTTTGGCCAAAAACTTTGACCGTCCGCCACCGACCGCCACGATGTCCAAAATTTTTTTCTAAATTGCTGGGACTCTTCATCATCGTACTGAATCTGAATCCGAACTTAAATTTTAAAATGGAAGTCGGGCAGGGCCGTAAACACCGCGGGAGTTCCCTAAGCTAAGCAACACCAAGCGAAGGAACACCAAGGTGTTCCTTAGCATTCCTTATTGTTTTGTAGTT
Source organism: Jasminum sambac (assembly GCA_018223645.1). Classification (NCBI taxonomy): domain Eukaryota; kingdom Viridiplantae; phylum Streptophyta; class Magnoliopsida; order Lamiales; family Oleaceae; genus Jasminum; species Jasminum sambac. Next base: position 7,319,502 of record CP073645.1, on the reverse strand, counting down.
AAAGAAATGAAGCCGTTGAAATTTGAAAAGATATATAATTTTGAGAAATGTGTAATTGTAAATAAATGTAAGAAAATATGATTAAATTCCGAATTTGGTCAAACATGCTATAAATAAATCGAGTCGATCTACACATACCCACCCATTAGCGAGCTACACTGACTTTAGATAATATAAAACTTTATGTACTATTTACATTTTTTTCTTGAACATTACAATGGGATGTATGGCTATGAAATTGAACCCTACATCAAGGGCGCTGGAAATTCATTTATATGTCACTAGACTTATAGGCCACATATGTCTTGGCTTACATAGCATACATTTAATTATTATACTTTTAAATCAATATTTTAAGTTTACTTATTATTATGTTAATTAATTTCTGTACTATTCTAAAGTCGGGAGTCATCCCACTTAATTCTTAGGGCTTGTTATATATACCATTTTTTCTATTAATTTTCATTAATTTTTTTTCTCTTATTATTTTTAACAACTCATACAATTATTTTATATTTTTTAATATATTTTCTCCAATTTTCAATCACATATTTATCACATCGTTCGAGTAAATTAATATAAATCAACAACATTTTCTATAGAACAAGCCATTAGATGCAATACTTTGTGTGTACATGTTATTACATTAGCTGTGCGCTAGAGTATCTACATAACACTATTTTTTTAACTTTGTCAAACAAGTTTACTCTTAATTTATATTTCTCCATAAATTTTTTCTTACTGCTCTTCCAAATTATCACTTTTCTTTTAGAAATACGAAACTGTTCAAGAACGCCCAGGCGTTCCATAGCTTACGGAACGCCCGGGGTGTTTACGGGCCTGTCTGACCTCCGTTTTGAAATTCGAAATCGGATTCAAATTCAATACGACAAGACGGAGCTTAACAATTTAAAAAAAAAAAAATTTTAACACCGTGGTGGCTGATCAAAATTTTGGCCATAATTTTGGCCAAAAACTTTGATAGGCCACCACCGACCACTGCGTTGTCAAAAATTTTTTCCCCAAATTACTGGAGCTCTACCTCATTATGCTGAATCTAAATCCAATCTCGGATTTCAAAATGGAGTCGGACGGGCCCTTAAACACCTCGGGCGTTCCGTAAGCGACGAAACACCGAGGTGTTCCTTAACATTCTTTTCAAGTCACATAATGTATAGTGGTAAATGTAAAAAGTTTCAATGGTCTTTTCAAGTCGAGTGAGTGTGTGACATTCTTTTTCTAGCTCAGCCTCTCAAGTCTCGGCACGACTATTGCTAGCGAAAAACTTTAACCGCTATAAAGATCAACTGCCATCTCATGTGCAAGTCACATAATAAGTGACTTAACGGAAAAAATGTTGCGTATTCAATATTGGAGATTGTTTTCTTCTAATAAACGGAAGATTTAGGACTGATGGTGGTAAAAATCAAATAGATTTACAATTGAAATGAAATGCTGGATCAAGAGCTTCTTCCGCAAGGCTACACGCAGAAATAATAATAATAATAATAATAATAATAATAATAATAATAATAATAATAAATAGAGTTTTTGGAAAGAAAACACATTTTAAAAATAGTAAAGTTTTACGGTGAAATGTAAAAATTAATATTGTTTTTATAACGTGTATGATTGAACATTAAAGAAATTAAGAAAAGGTTATTGCTAACATAGTTTTGTCAAATAAATACTAAGTGCAAACTTAGCCCAGAGAAAGGTTCTAAAAAGTGTGAGGCGTGTGAAAACAGTGAGATTGAGCTGCAAGCCTTATAAGCCTATTTGTCCCTTAGCAAGGCCTAGGCATGAAAAGACATTTTTCATTTTTTTAACATTATTTTAATTATTCTAGACTAATACATAATTAAAACAAGAATATCTGAAAAATTGTGCAAACTTCCACATATTTTCTAGTAACAAACTCATGCAATTAAATTCAAAATTAACACAATCAGATATTTAAATTTTAATAAAAAGGAAAAAATACGAACATGATCAACTCAACCAAAATAAAATATGAACATAGACATTGAACTTTAGAAATTAGAACTTTATTGAGATTCAATTCAATATATTTTTCATTCAAATTAATACTTTGATAGTTAATAAAAAATTAAAAATTAATACAGTGAAGTCTCAAAAAGAGATGGAGCTTACAAGTTAATATTGGTCAACCAAAACTAAAAAAATAATTAGTAGAGCAACTAAAAGGTATACGTCATTACAATAATACGCATGTAAGAGGTAGTCAACTCTAACTTGATTGCCTTTTCTCAAGCCTTTCACCAGGTGAGGCGTTTCAATCGAGCCCCAAGCCTAGGCGGGCCTTTTAGAATACGATCTTGGAGTGCATGTTTGACTATCAATATTTTTCATGTTCATTACTCTTTTTATCGTGATTGTTCATAACAGTGGCCACTAGTATACAATTGATATTGGGTGTCGCCCATTGGGTGACGGTTCAATAGAAAAACGTCACTAAAAAATTACGGATGACGGTTGTTAGAAAAAACTGATACCCAATGTAACACCCGCCCCAGTACGTCCAGCGGCATCGTACTAGGAAGGGCGTTACCTGCGTGACGTCACCGAGCTAACACATTTACAAACGTTTTACGAAAACCCCAAAACGATAATTTGCATATATATATCTAACGTGATAGCTCCAAAAGTTATATTACAAAAGAGATTGCAAAAGAGTGCTTTTGTATGCACATGACCCCAAAATCTTTTTCCTTCCCGTTTCTACACGTCGACGAGCTCACGCGTGAGAGGATCCAGCGCCACCTCCAGCCTGCCTCCTACTCGCAGCATCATCTAAAACATAGAAAAGAGCACACGTGAGTCATAAAGACTCAGTAGGAAGAGACACAAGACACAAGAACATCACATATCACTCCCGGGCCCATTGCGAATCATGTGTTAGCATTGGCGCCATTTTAAACATTTGGCCGGCCTCGTATCATCATCGGGGCGTAGGTCCCCCGTGAGGCCATACTATCGGTTATTGGAGCGTAGGTCCTCCATTCGACGACGTATCATTCGTTGGGGCGTAGGTCCCCCATATTTGGCCGAAAACATAACATTAACGCAACACATGATAGGCAATCCAATCCAATCACGCATGACATATGAGTACACATGGACGAGACATTCATAGCATAGCATTTGGCAACATAAGCATATCATGAACCAATGTTAGGAAGCACCTAACCCTAGAAAATCACCATAACAAGCTAACCATGTCCCACTTTCCAAAACTAGGAAATTAGCCAAAGAAACTTGCATACATAGCTATCTAAGGATCATTCATGTCTCCACTTACCTCCTACATAGATATTCTATCTCAAACCTACCTCAAAAGACAAGAAACCAAGCTAGGAGATTGGTTGGATGATTCCTCTTCTCCCTTCCCTCTTCTCTTCCTTCCTTCCTCTTGCTTCCAAGATTGGAACTAGGATTGGAGTAATGATCCACAAGCCAAATACCAAGCCAAAATCTTAAAATCACCCTTGAACTTGTTCTCTAGGGTTTTGGGGAGTTGGGGGTCGAAAGTGATGGAAAAACCCCAAGCCAACGTGTTAAAACCCAATCCAACAGTTTCTGCCGACTTAAAATTACGGCCGTAACTCTATCTTTACTACCAGTAACTCCCAAATTTACTGCATTGCCCATGAATCTTACGGCCGTAACATTACGATACGGCCGTACTCAAAGAACATACGACCGTAATAAAGTCTCTGTAAATCCATGCATCTCACCCTTCAATAATTACGGCCGTAATCCATAACCCTTACGGCCGTAACCCATATAATACGGCCGTATCTACAAGTCATACGGCCGTAATTAGCTCTCTGTAAATTTGGCACATTTCCTCATTCCACAAATTACGGCCGTAACTATCTTACTTACGGCCGTAACCATACAATTACGGCCGTAAACCCCACAATTACGGCCGTAAAACTCGATCCTGCAGAATTTTGTAGCGGCCCCGTTAGCCGCTCGGGAGGCCGATTCGACACTTAATACCATACATAGCATCACCACGAAGTCACCAAGGGTCCAAACACATATTCACCACCTCACGATCATACATAACATCATAAATCACATGCATAAACGGACGGGATATTACACCCAAAATATATTTTTTTAAAAAGAAATTATACCCATTCTAGAATAACAAGTGGTGGTTTTTACTGAAAATCGGCACCTAAAATTAAAAATGATTTCTTTTAATTAAAAAATATATGTTATTTTTTTGGGTGGCGGTTCTTCTTGTACAACCGCCACCCATTATTAGATCTATTAACAAGATCTAGATCTAACTTTCTCTTCTCCCTCTCTCTCTCTCTCTCTCACTTTCTGTCCTCTCTCTCTCTCAAGGTATAAAGGGTGATTGAGAGTGTTTTTTAATGATTTTTAATGATTTTTAATGTAAATGAGGAGAGAGAATGAATGAAGTTGAGTGGTTGAGATTTGTGGACGTGATAAGATATGTGGACGTGATTGATATAGGAGAGAGAAAAAAGTTGGAAAAAGTGGAAAATTTTGGAAAAAGTGGTTCCCATAGATGCTATAGATCTGCAAAGTTCGACCATTTCCTCCAAAGAAGGGGACTCTTGATATTTCCTACAAGTACAAAATGGAATCAAGGAAATAAGGGTGTGTTTAATTGCAAAGCCGGAAAATGGTTAGAAGGAAAACGTTTTCCGGGTAAATGAATTCTGGGAAAAAGGTTTTCCAGGGAAATGGTAATTGTAGGTGTTTGATTGGGTTAATTTGAAAGTTGGAAAATGATGTTATTTTCCTTATTTTTGAGGTTTTTTTTAATAAAATTTGATCATTTTCCTTATCTTTATGGTTAAAATAAATTGTCTATTAAAAAAAAAAGAAAAAAAAGTGCCAAACTTTTCCCGGAAAACAAAAACCACCTCCACCCCAAGGAAAACGTTTTCCTCCAAAACAAGGAAAAGAACGGAAATCGAGAAAAAGCTGGAAAACGTTTTCCAGGAAAAAAAGTGCAATCAAACGGCCAAGGATGGAAAAAAAAGCCGAAAAATGAGTTTTCCTGAAAAAAATTGGTTGAATCAAACACACCCTAAGACATTTTTCAAAGAAAAGTTCATAATATCCATCAGTATACGATATTTGTATGGTATTACAACTACAACAACTCTAGTCAACAACCAAAATTATCACCAACCATGGCTAGAACCATGCTTTTCCCACTAGAATCTGTTGAGAGCTTCTCTCATCTCTCTCTAACTATCTCTCCTCTCTTAAGTGCTATTTCCTTTATCGGATCTGGTGATGGTGATGGTGGTGTTGGTTTGAACGGCCTATTGGGAGGTGCAATTTTCATATTTACTCTGTTTTTTGTCTAATCGCGATTATCGTATTTGGGAAAATCAGCTTCTGGTTTTCAATCTGTTTTCTTTTTACTTTTGTTTAATAGATTTGTTTTGGGAAAATCGCGATCTGTTTTTTTTTTAATATTTACTCTGCCATGCATATGTTTTTACAGCAAACAAAGAAAGGATTATAAATCTTCCATATTATGATGGATTTGGTGCAATCGAGACTCCATTGCTCGGTTAGTCGACGAAGAAAGTTGAGAAAAAGCTCGGCAGTGCGAAACAGGGGCTTTGCCTCCACAAACTCATGATTGCAACTGTATTTTTTATTTTTTTATTTAAAAATAGATTTTAGGTGATAGTTCTTCACATTAGAGCCGGCCAAGGGTATTTATTTAAAAAAATAATTACAATGGGTGACGGTTTTTCTATGAACAACCGCCACCCATTGTAAGTATAAAATAAAAAAATATATACATAAATTAAACATTTTAGGTGACATTTATTGAATCGCCACCCGATCTCGCGATATTAGGTATCCCCATTTCGGGTGGCGTTTCAAGAATCGTCACCCGTTTTTCTTTTTAACTGCCACCACATGTCCCTATTGTACTAGTACCGGTGAACGGAGGGGGGGAGAGGGGTGTCGCGTGACCCCTAAGTTATGGAGATTTATCTATATTTATTTATTTATTTTATTTTTACTTATGAATTTTCAAATAAAAGTTTTATTATATTTTTTTATTATCTCAGAAGGGTAAATGATAATTTAAGAGAGTTTTTTTTTTTACTCCATTTAGCGATGATTTGTATTTTGTTAATTTAGTTTATTTGCTTACTACAATTATAATATATTTACAAATTTGCGACTTCACTTTGACTTTTGAAACTAATATTTTATTTGTGTTAACTTTCTTTTAATCTAAAACTACAATGTGTTCAATAAAAAATTTTAAGAAGATGAATTTCGAATGTGTAGTTGAAATATTTGTCAAAAAAAAAATGTGTAGTTGAAATATAAAGCAAAAGCACTATTAAAAATATGAAAAGTTCTCAAATTAATGAAATGAGTTACTGAAAATAGTGTTGTAGAAAAATGAGCAAGGCGAGGGGGGAGCTCTAACAATTTTGGGCAAAAATATTGTCAAAACTTTGACCGACCATGACGGGCCGGTGCGGTATCGCCGGAAAATTTTTCGAGTTGAGGGAGCGCCCCCTCGCCTTTGCTGATTCTAAATCTAGTTCCGAATTTCAAAATGGAAGTTGGACGGGGTTTCAAAATGGCCCGAGTATTCCATAATTAAGAAACACTCGAGCATTCCTGAACAATTTCGATTCACAGCATCCAAATATTCTGTAGTTCCCACTTTCCACCAATATATTTAAATTAAACATTTACCTGAATACACATAAAAAAAGCTTTGTTTTTCAGCAAAATTTTCTACTAGTCAGCCTTCTTAACAAAGGTCTTGCCACTCGTATACCCGTAATTTTCGTCGTAAGAAAAACAAGTTGATACTTTTATTCATGATATTGTCTAGTCAACCTTAATTAACACAATCTTACTTGAAAAGATTATGCACTGCCGGTATTACACCCGAAAGGATTATTGTATGCCGTATGGGCCACAACATCCCAATTCCCAAATGAAGGTTGACGTCCAACTAGTGAAGCATCAACAAATGTGTCTCTCGTGCTAGGTGACCTAATTAATAGAGAAATATTACAATCATTCTTGCAGTATTGGCATTTCAATTTAATAAAAGCAAAGTTATATTATTAAATTATTACGAATATTGTAATACAGTAGTAATGCCTGATTATCAGTCTTGCTCACCGCTATCCTATAACTTGATTTTACCCAGTAGACCCGTCCTTGCTGTAGTGCCAAATTCTTCTAGTCGGCCGTTGGTATAATACTCGGTGGGATTTCAAGTGCAAATTATAACCTTCTGATATAAGTGGGAACTTGGGATTCTAATTGGAATTATAATTTCTATTTACAATGTTTCCGTGAATTTGTTGAAGTTGAGTCGTGAATTTTTCAAGTTTTTTTCTTTACACGTTGAAATCTGTTACTTTTGCAGTTTTCGAGAGGGATTGTTACACATTATCTTTTTTTTTCCTACAAAAGAAAATTATTTTTCTCCAACATCAACTTCAACATTTCATCTTATTAATTTGATCATTTTTCATATATTTTAATACTTTATATTACATATCAAGCACACTTTCAGAAATTATTTTCACAAAAATCTCCACCAAACATACAAAAATAAAGTTCAAGGCTTTACGTAAACTATATTTTAGTATAAGTTGTAAAAGGTATATTGTATCAAACTTTGAAAATAGTTTTTAAGCGGAGCATGTTTGTGTCAGGCGAGGCCGACCAGCACAGTGACCAGGTGGTCAGTGAAGCCCAAACCTCGTCTGTCAACAATCGGGTCGCCTTTTCTGTCCCATTAGAAGTGGACCTCGTCATGTTCTACTCATTGCAGGTCATTTTGCCATTCTTAATCCGAAATCCAAAAACGATAGTAATAGTTTAGATTTATTGATTTTGACTGATTGTTAAGCATAAAATTATCTAAAAAGTAAAAACCACCACAATAATAATTGTAACACATGTTTTATGACCTATTATTTTAGAAGGTATTTGCAAACTTTCAAAAATACCTAAAATAGTGAGGAGAGAGAGAATGAGTAGAGTTCAAAAATACCTAAAATAGTAAGGAGAGAGAGAATGAGTAGAGTATAATAAGGGTGCATAGTGAATCCTATTAGATGTGAGAGTGTGGTTTGTTTGACCAAATTAAAAAAGGAAAGTAAGAAAAAACTCTCAGTTACCCACCGACCCAAGAAACATCGTATTAGAATCCCACCAGAATTTCATTATTAACATCAGCGTATATATAATATACTGTTTCTACTCCACTTTTTTCTTCTTCGTCGTAAAATTTACTGAAGAATTTATTCATTCTATCGAGTTGTGGTTTGTGAACGATAATCATTAATCAATCTTCATATCGCCAAAGAGATTTTATTTTCAAAAAGAATAATTTGTTGCCGTTGTTTCTGTCCAATAATATATTCAGTGCCGTAAGTTCAAGATTGTTGTTTCTTGATGGCGATGATTGAGAGTCAAAGGCAGAGGAATGAGAGGATGGACCCAAGATTCAAGGGGCTGTACGGTATCAAACGACAACATGGGAAGAAATCTTCAGCGAGCGTGACTCGTACTCTGGTGGAAAGGAGGCCATTAACGTTGGAAGAAAAGCAAGATTTGAAGAGAGAACTGCTCAAGATATCAACTTTGTCTTCCCCGGCGACAAAAACTCCTCCAACTGATGTTATAGGGTGCACTTCGCCTGTTAAAATGTCGCCGAAAAGGGGTCTTCGTGAAGCGATGCTAAGGAGCCGCTTTGCAGATACTATTTTCAGAGCCCAACAGACTCTATTGGATCATGACAAGAAGACGACACAAGAGACGCAGACACTTGAAGAGAAGGCTAGGATTGAAGCAGAAACCAGAGCAGCCCAAGAAGCCTCACGAATGAGGGCAGAGGAGGAGTTGAATATGCAACGTGCGAGAGCCAGAGAAGCAGCAAGGATTGAAATAGAAAAGGTCACTAACACGGCTAATTTCAATGACGCTCAAGCGATAATGAGGGATTTTGAAGCATTAATACAAGGCCCCCAACATTGGGAATCGGAGCTCTGAGAAGATGAAGATGATCGATGCAATTTCACAAGTAGAAAACAGACAAATTTTTTCGGGCGTACGTACTGGCATAGATTTGGTGTTTAGGTTCTAACTGTAATTATTCTTGTGGGTTTTGTGGCGCAAAGTAAGCGCAATATGTATATGTACCTAGATATTCATTATATGAATGATATATATATATCGGGGGCAGGATAAATGATGAACAGGTGCTACGGAGCTGTCAACCCGTTGGGAGTTCCCGGTGCACCTCCTGATGCCTGCCGCCGATTCCTTTTTGTTCGGGAAAAAAGAAATCATAATTAGAATATCTTTAGTTAGTCCAACAATTACTGAAACTAGAAGTTGTGCATAATTTTTGGGTAGATGGTGCCATGCAATTAGTAGAAGCTCTGTCTATAATAGTTAGAAATTTTCTTGTAAATGAGAGTGCCCAATGGTGCTGCAATTAGTTTGTTAATGATTGTGTATTTACATCCAACGTAAATCTTTTAAATTTTTGTTGTGCTGAAATTAAGATGATTGTAGCAGGGATGGTGGGTTATGATTGATGCTAACTTCGCCATATGATTCATATCAATGTTGTGTAGAAGCCTTTACTTCCAAGTTCTTAGGTTATCAAGCAGCAATTTCTTCCTTCTGATGAGTTTTCCTATGAAAAGATTCAGGGTTTGGGGTTGGTTCTGCTCAGTTGTTAGGGTACTTTTACCAAGCCAAGCCCACTTTGTGAAAATAAGGCCCGGCCCAGCCCTCACCGAGACGGAGTCAGAGTCCGGGCCGGGCGCCAAGTCGAGTCCAAGTCAGCTCGGACAATGTAATATTTCTCTTTTAAAGAATTTGAAGAATGTATAAAAACTTGTTAAAGTAACCTACATCCATAGGCAAATGATTAATGTTCAATTTTAAAATTTTAAACATGCACTATTGTTTTAAGTTGACAGTAAAATTTATATTACGATTAAATATAAAAATGGACCAAAAAAAAAATTAGTACACTTATTGTTTAAAGTAACCAACCAAATGAAAGCTTTTACGAGCCGAGTAGTTCGGCTGGCACTTATTTTCGAGCCGACTTTGTTCTCATTTTTAAGAATGTCCGGCTCAGCTCGTAGCTCACTTAAAGTGAACCACGAGCGGAGCTTGAGCTTCTAGAGCCAGGTTGGCTCATTGACATCCTCACTTCACTCTCCAAATGCAAGATTGCTGGGGGTTGGCAATTGATGGAGAGGTAATGGAACTCTAACCTTGTATTAGATTGACCTTCAGAGATTGAAAGGTTACGGTTATATAAATTTGTTAGATTGGCATTCGTGTGTGCCGTTCCGGTGGGTGCATGTGTGGTCATTTTTACAGGTCACATCATCTCCAGGCTCCAGTGTTTCCAATAACAATGGGCACAGAACTGCACATCCATTTCTGTAATTGATCCGTATACATCATCTAATCATCTGTATAAATTACTTTATCCTTGTGACCCCACGTAAATGGCCTGATAACAATAATAAAAGCCATTAAGAACGTAAAAGATTGTTATGTACCATTTTACCAGGAACAAGAACAAATATTGTATCACTGATACATGTTTTGAAAGTATCCATTCTGCACTTTCGGAATAATTCACAGCAATCATGGAACTGAACATTTTACACCAATCCACGTGTCTTACTACAACAAATAAATTGCATGCAGACAATATCAGATACTGTGTTGAGAGTTGAAGCTGTGTTGCCCATTATGCCTCAGCAGTGCTTCGTCAACCTGACGTCGTTGCTGCTGTTGTATCATCTCCTCATCTCCGTTTTCCATTTCTGAACTACTTGAAGGTTTAGCACCAGAAGTGATAAGGTTCTTGAACCAAGTAGCTTGAAATCGAGGAGATGCTCCTCGGTTTGAGTTGCTCGGAGATTCGGCATTGAGAATTGAATTGTTGGAAGCAACTCCCGCAAGAAACCGATATGCCACTTTGCTAGCAGTTACAATCTCGGTTTTAGCTTGCCTAAACTGCATCACCACAAGAATTCGTGAGATAAAGAACATATAAAAGGAGAATGGAGAAGAGTAGAATCTTTGAATGAGTGGTTGAAATTGATGTTGGAGAAGAATGAATTTTGAGATAATGAGTGCCAAACAACAGCAGTTTAAAATTTCCCTATACGTTCAAACTTATTGAGGATCGCCTAGTGTACACTAATTGCACTTTTGAATATAAGAGAGGATTCTACACCGACTACAATGCAAAGTGAGGACTGCTTATACTCTATTTTCACGCATTCAAGTTTTGCCGATTGGGGGTTGAGGCCAAGACAACTGATACTGGCAGGAATTATGACTTTGCCATAGAATTTTTAAATAATTTTAAATAATTTCAAGTGAGGCCTAAAGAACAATGTCTGTAAGAAAATAAATAGTATACCCGATAAGCTGTACTTTCTGCCATTTCCACAGCAGCATCCCCAGCATGTGCAAACCTATTCACCCAACCTGTCATGAAACTCGTAAGAACACTACATAGAAAACAGTAGAAAAAAGGCCCAAGTAATTGACCATTCTAAATAAGAAATGGTAAAAGGTAGAATCCACAGTAAAATATCAAATAAATTCATAAATTCCAAGATGGAATCTTTCTTGAGATCTGTAGCAACTAATTCTCTCTTGCAGCACATATACAAATCAAGCAACTTCATTTTGATTTCAGGTGAGAAAACTTGTTTAGCTAGCCTCAACTGACTCTAGGCTAAATGAATCTAATACAAGAATGGAACAACTGTAATAGAAACATCATCCGATTTTATTGCGGCCAAGAGGGAAAACAGAATCATTTTTATCATAATGGCAAAATTCATTGCAGCATACTTGGTTTAGCTCTTTTATGTTTACACATCTTGTTAAGATCTAAAGTTGAGTCAGAATAGTATCCTGGAGTGTTGCTTTAAGAATCCACAAGAGCTCATAAAATAGATACCATATCTTAACAAAACAAGGAAGATTAGAAAAACAGGCGTATTTCTCCCCAGAGCTTTAAGGCACCATTTTACTGAGATGGCGTGATGAGTTCCAAAGGTGGAAATGATCCCTATATATCATCCCTTTTCAGGTTTAGCAAAGTTCCACAAACCTAAACCTTCAAAGTTCAAACCAATTTGTCTTTGTTTCCACAACCCAACCTCACGTAAATTAATCAATCCCAGCACCATTACTCATCTCTAACCCAGACCTCATTCACCAAAAGCTTTTAGCTCAATGTTTTGCTACTTCTCGGAACTGAATCATTAGTTGAAAAACTCAAATGCATCACTAGTTTAAAGTATATGACTATATGTTGTTGTTGCATGTGTGTGTGCGTGCACGCTTGCAGAGAAAAAGGTACAAAGAGATTGCAATTACCGGGAAGCTTTGGCACACCCAATCTTTCACAAAACGCATCACAGAAATGATTGCAATTTTTTGATAACAAATCATAAGAATGTCCAGGCCACTCTCTACTAAGTTCCCTCAGGATCTGATTGACCTTGGACATAGAATAGAGTGTTTCTCCAAGTTTGATGCTTTCACGGAATGTATACATTGGATTCTGTGTAGAGGGGCAGCTAAAGACACCAGTACCTTGCTCACAGTACCCAAAGGACCATTCCTCGTCTCCATAAATCTGTTAGCGTGTAAATCATCTAATTATAAAAGCATTATAACACCCAGACATATAATATTCAATATAATTTTTCAGTCATCCCCACCCAACATGAATCATATAAAAATGTCAAATGATTTGGCACACACACAAAACAAGCACAAGGAGGCACAAAAAGTAGGGTAAAAAGTCTAAAATCCAGGGGAATAATTAGAGAAGGCATATAAAAGAATCAGTAAGCAAGTATACATGAAGCAAAGCTCAAGGTAGCATTTCCAATGAAATCTCAACTATTCATCGTTGATAAAGACACTAGACCTTGCTCTGCCTTATCAAATTAGAGTATGCTTGGCTATTGTTTATCAGCAGTCAAACTATGCGATCCAAAAGCACTACCCAGCTATCAACTGCACATAAATGATTACTCTTCAAAGGCACTTTCACCATCAACAAATGAGATGCTTGTAGCAAAGCTTCTTACATTCACAAGTTCAAATAAAAGAAGAATCCATCCCGACATAACATGATATACATACATATGTCAAATAGCAGACTAAGAAACCAGATGAACAGAACAATGACATTTGCAAACCTATGAATCTCAGTGGTGTAGAAAGCGGACATTGGTGCAGAATTTGAACGAATTACATATTGTCAACAACAATGACAATCTACCCATAAACGACTTAATAATACCGAAAGAAACAACGTCTAATAACCCCATTGAGGCTCCAGGTAACAAACACTATGTCAGTTTCCATTTTATTAACTTTGCCTCAATCAGTGTTGCAGTCGTTTCTTTCCCCCCTTAGAGAAAACACAGTTATTCTGTCACCCTCCTGCACTGTTTGCTTTTCTTCCTTTTGACCAGGAAAAATGATTAAATGAAGCCCTTCTCAGGAAATGTCAATAAAGCCACCAAATAAAGATATAGAAAGCCCTCTTTCTTCACCGATAAATAATCTCACTACTACAAAGGGAACATCGAATTAGCCTAAGCAGTCCTCCACCAATTAGGCTGAGGTTTCTGAAACCTTAAAGTTTGGTCATAAATAAGACCAAAAGAACTGGAAAAAACGTATATAAAAAACAATGTCATTGTGCAATTATTCAGAAAAAATTGAACACCAGATGCTGCAAATGGAGGACAGTTGCATCAAATAGATACTACCAATTCACGCTTCAATAGCCAATTAAAGGCGATCAGGATTCAAATGAGAGCTCAATTGCGAAAGAGTTAAAGCACAGAGTTCTTTGGAAGACTGAGGGGACGTCCAAAGGAGTCAACAAAAATGTGGCTTGAAAATGTTATTGTGTCTGCATACAGCTATAAACGGGAAACAAATTTCTTTAACCAGATACCAAAATCATATACCGTGTTCAAATTATTTTCCTACAGTAGAACAAAAGAAATAAACTTAAGAAACAAAAGAAGACAGAAAGAAAGCGTAATCCAAAGATGTAAAAGAAAACACAAATTGTCCACGTTGAGAAGATTAAAGTAAGAAAAGACAAATCCAGACCGACACTAAAACCCTAGATCTAATTCATACAAAAGCGAAAAATGCATACAAACCCGTAAGTCCATATCACAAGATTACAAACACGAATACATAGTTGAGAGATAATTGAAAACCTGAACTGCACTGTGGAATATGCCACCGAGACCAATACCGTCTTTGAAGATCTTATTGATCTGCATAATTGTGTTATTGGTCTTATCAGAACCGCTGTTCGTCACATCGTATACATGGAGGATCACCTCCGTCATCCTCAATTTCGATTACTCTCCAAAACTCTCAATTCAAAACCCTATCCCCCCCACTCTCCCTCTCGGTCCCTCTTTAACAAAATTCCCAACAATTAAGCCTTCAATTGAAAAGAAAAAGTGAATTGTTGCAGTGATTCTGAAATATTACTACTAGAAATCAAATTGGGGAATAAACACACTGATTGGAAATGATGAAAGGAATCATATTGTTTTCTTGGCGGTTTTGGAAATTTGGCAGAGTTCTCAGATTTACAGGGGTACGGGTGAAACGAAATTAGTTGCTGAATATGAATTGATTTTATCACTTTTAGAGACCCGCTTTAAGCTGTACCGGTGGCAACATGTGCAATGCACGTCGTAATAATAATAATAATTTATTATTATTATTATTATTATTATTATAAACGATTAAAAAAATAATATTATTATAAAGAAAATATGATTAAGATATTAAATGTAAAATATTTTATTAATATCTACCCCGTGTAGTTATAAAGAAGGTGCTCTAATAAAAAAATGGCAAGAGTGCCGCGAAATGTTGAAGGCATGCTTCACGTTTAAGTGTGCTTTTTATGTTTTTGTATATTTTTTTTAATTTTTCTTCATAATGTTTCACTAGTGCTTTGCGCTTTAGCACACTGTACATGCCCTTTTTAATTCTCTTTGGAACGAGAGTGAAGTTGTTTACTTTTACAAAATGAGGATTATGATGACTCTTATTTTGGAGTAGGAAAAACATAAGTCCCCGAACGGATGAGATGCAGTTCTTTAATCATTCCAGTCAGAAATGTCAATCCAAAATATTTTATTTGATTCAGAGCTGGAAAGGAGGAAGACCGCACGTTTGAGGTTTGAAAAATGTGAATTTTCCGTCAAGCACCAATTGGCGTTGGTGCTTGACGAAACTAGTATTCACATTATACCTTTTTTTTTTTTTTTTGAATTATAAGGTCAAGTGGGAGTGTAAGGAAGGGAAATCGAACTCGAATCTAAGGAGTTAGAGACAGATCCGAATACCACTCGATCACATGAGTTTTGGCCACATTATACTTTTGTTTAATTCATTTTCATCAACGCATTTTTCAAATATCTTATGTATAATGTTTCTTCATACAAAGTGATTGCTAGATAAAACCTTTTCTTAAAATAAAAACAAAAACATCATGATAAACACGAAAAAAGTTATGGACAGTCACAATAAAAAATATTAACGAACCTGAAAAAGAATGATAGAGAGTATTGGCAAACATTCAGTCTAATTAACTAGTAAGGTAAGTTTGCACTTTGCAATTAGTATTTATTTGACAAAATCCACAATCATACACGATATAGAAGAATCATTTTACCTTTCACCGTAAAACTCCATTATTTTTAACTATATTTTCTTTCCAAAATCACTTTCTTCTGTAGAACAAGTTCTCAATCTCCAACCTTTCATTTTCAGTTGTAAAACTATTTAATGTTTAACATGCACCATAGGTCCTAACACGGCTGCTTTTCTACACACTAATGTGTAGGAAAAGCATGCACATGGCCCGATGTAGCACCCTCATAGGGTGCCACGTCATCCAATTTTTTTGTTAATTTTTTTTTAGTATCTATGTTAGATCAGATGAATAATGCATAACTGTCCCTTGATACTGGAGGTCGATGTGGCCCCCACGAATTTTTCATGGGCATGTGTATGTACCCCCTCCACACACAGTGTGCAGGGGAGCAGATTGTAGGTCCTAAATATCATGTTTATTAGAAACAATCTCCCACGAATAAACATTTTTTCCTGTTAAGTCACTTATGTGATGATGTGACAATGGATAGCAATTCAAGTTTTTCACTTGTGATACTGATGGTCACTTGGTCAGAGACTGAGCTAGAAAAAGTACGCTACACACACCACTCGAATTGAAATAGTTTTGGACCCTACGCAACGCAGAAAGGTGTTCTCACGAATTATTATTAACAAAATGTTAAATATGAATTATGATATTATTTCTCATCGAATAATTATATATAGAAATTGGTATAATAATATGCGACCTTAAAATATTAATTTAAAAGTGATCTCAATTATATAGTATGTAAAGCAATACATTAAGTATCAATTTAATTATTACAATCTTATCAGTTCGTTCTTCCGAAAACAGATATGAGACTCATTATTAAAACGAGATAAAATCCCCAATTAAGACAGACCAACCTGACGTATAGCAGTCATAAAAACGCACCCAGAGCATATGTAGATGGGTGTCCAATGGAAGAATTAGGTCTACCATCTATGTAGATAACTCTAGTGCAAAGCTCATGGAATATTTACACATAGAGTGATGAATCTAAGAATTCGGTTAGATGAGTCCCTACTTTAGAATAATATAGAAATTCACATAACAAGAAGTGACCTTAAAATAGTGATTTATAAGTGTTACCAAGTATATATAGCGCGTAACGTTTTACGTAGCATCGGAAGCTAGTAGTCTAGCCTGATAGAAAGAAGAGATGAATGAAGGACGCTCCTCCTTGCTAGTGTGGGAAGTTCCATTTGTTTGTGGTCTATGTAGGCAAGCTAAAACCGAGATTGTAACTGCTAGCAAAGTGTTAAGTGGCAATCTCCCGGGTTTCAAGCTAGTTATATGTATATACTTGCTTCAAGAACCTTGCTTCTGGTGCTAAACCATCAACTAAGTGCAGAGTGAATAATATTTCACAACATATATCAGTGTTAATGGCTGTAACGGTAGCATCAATCATAACCAACCCACCATTGGGCACTCTCATTTACAAGAAAATTTCTAACTATTATACACACAGCTTCTACTAAATGCATGGCACCATCTACCCAAAAATTATGCACAACTTCTAGTTTCAGTAATTGTTTGACTAACTAAAGATATTCTCATTATGATTTCTTTTTTCCCGAACAAAAAGGAATCGGCGGCAGGCATCAGGAGGTGCACCGGGAACTCCCAACGGGTTGACAGCTCCGTAGCACTTGTTCATCATTTATCCTGCCCGATATATATATATATATATATATATATATATATATATATATCATTCATATAATGAATATCTAGGTACATACATATTGCGCTTACTTTGCGCCACACAACCCACAAGAATAATTACAGTTAGAACCGAAACACCAAATCTTCTCGGAGCTCCGATTACCAATGTTGGGGGCCTTGTATTAATGCTTCAAAATCCCTCATAATCGCTTCAGCGTCATTAAAATTAGCCGTCTTCGTGACCTTTTCTATTTCAATTCTTGCAGCTTCTCTGGCTCTCGCACGTTGCCTCTTCAACTCCTCCTCTGCCCTCATTCGTGAGGCTTCTTGGGCTGCTCTGGTTTCTGCTTCAATCCTAACCTTCTCTTCAGGCGTCTGCGTCTCAATTATATCCCCTTGTTTCGTCTTCTTGTCATGATGCAATAGAGTCTGTTCAGCTCTGAAGATAGTATCTGCAAAGCGACTCCTTAGCATCGCTGCACGAAGACCCGTTTTTGGCGACATTTGAACAGGCGAAGTGCACCCTGTAACATCAGTTGGAGGAGTTTTTGTCGCCGGGGAAGACAAAGTTGATATCTTGAGCAGTTCTTTCTTCAAATCTTGTTTTTCTTCCAACGTTAATGGCCTCCTTTCCACCAGAGTACGAGTAATATTGCTCGCTGAAGATTTCTTCCCATGTTGTCGTTTGATACCGTACAGCCCCTTGAATCTTGGGTCCATCCTCTCATTCCTCTGCCTTTGACTCTCAATCATCGCCATCAAGAAACAACAATCTTGGACTTGTGGCACTGAATATATTATTGGACAGAAACAACAGCAAGAAATTATTTTTTCGAAAATAAAATCGCTTTGGCGATATGAAGATTGATTAATGATTATCGTTCAGAAATAACCACTCTATAGAATGAATAAGTTCTTCAGTAATACGTGCTGTACCTCCAAATTCTACGATGAAGAAGAAAAAAGAGGAGTACAAACAGTATATATTGGCGCCAAGAAATAACTTTGCGTAGACTTGTAGCTGATACTAATAATGAAATTCTAGTGGGATTCGGATACTATGTTTTTGGGGTCGGTGGCTAACTGGGTGTTTTGATAGAGAAATAATAATAATAATAATAATAATAATAATAATAATAATAATAATAATAATAATCTTTATATTATAATTTGTGAAATGCCACGCAGACGAAGATGCCAATGTGGCACAAATTAAATATTTTAAAAATTATAAAATTAATTTTGGGAATAAACCAACATTAATTATTAGTAATTAAAAACATAATTGAAAATAAATCAATATTTAAAACAAATATTTAATGAGAAAAAATTGGTTGTTGAAAGACATTAAATGTAACTTCATTTTTTAAAAAATATTTTTCATTTATTTTCCTCCTGTTAAAATTATAGGTTTTGATAGTTTTCTTTAGTTATGTGAATTAGACTGTTTAAAAATAGTGGGTATTTTTTACTTTTTTTTTATTTTTAAAATCAAATAGTGAGTAGTTATACTTATAATTGGATTTATATCGAATAATTTATTTATTTTTAAGTAAATAGTAATTTATTAATCTTTATATGATTATAATTGAAGTGCTATATTTGGCGAATGCCCTATTGACAATTTTAACATGACACACGGTTTCTAATTTAAAAATTAATTGATATTTTTATTTTTAATACATGCAGTTGATATGGTATACTCACTAATTGGATTTTTGCATTGCACGAGTTTTGTCTTTTCTAAGTATATGAAATTAAAAATAAAAAGTTTTCTTTCTAAAATTAAAATACAATTTACATAAATAGAAAAAAATCAAATGAATTATGTAGATGCAAAAAATTATCGGTACTACTACAAATTTAAATTACATAGAATTAAGCATAATACTTTTTAGACAATAGAACTAAAATTAAGTAATAATTAATTACAACTAGAGTTTAGAGTGCGTATGTAATATTCATTTCGGAAAGAAAAAATGTGTTCAATATAAATTTGATATGTACCAACAAGAAAGACATGTTTTGATAATCAAAGAATTTTTATATTTGATAATCAAAGAATATTATATATTCATTCAAATTGTTCGTTTACAATTAATAAATCTCCATGAGCATTGTTGTGTAACGTGATGCACAAAAATTAGAATTAAAGTTACATACTTTGATAAACTTCTTAATTATGTGATGCACGTGAATTTTGTTTAACTTACAATTGTAAATTTACTCCGTATTTTTTGCATTGACTATATAAATATATAATATTATAGATTTCAATAATTTTTTAAAATTATGCAATCTCCTATGCATAAATTACATCATTTATGTAATTCAACATTTATATTTAATATATTTAATTATAATATTATATCAATTATTTATTGTACATAAATTTAATTATTCCAATGCATCGCACAGACGTGATACTAGTAATAATAATAATAAAAGAGTTTTCTCTTATGGTCTTTTAATTTTTAAATTTGTTCAAACAAATCTCACTCGGATATCTGATAGGATACTAGTATTCACTATACGGATAAATCTCCATCATTATACTTTACTCAATTCTCTCTCTCCCCTTACTCTTTAAGCATCTAAGAAATTTAACCAATAGGCAAAATTATGTAGGAGAAGTGCTACTTCTCTATTACACGATGCCGATTTAGCATGAAACCGAAGAAACAATGAAACATAATAATCTAATTATTCTCAACTAATCTAAGGTTGGCCAAACCAAGTTTATCCAACCTAACAATACCCTTAATACTTCCAGCAAGTTGATGATTATCATACGTAGAAAATGCCTTTGTAGAGTGTGCTAGGAACGCAAAATGATCCACAGCAAAATTACCTTCTCTGTGAATATGACTAAATCTGACAGTAATTTTGGAAGCCAATAACTTAAATGGTGATAGGGAGTAAATTAAAAGTGTTTTAAAGTGTTTTAAAGTAAAAGAGGAGAGAGAATGAGTGGAGGTGAGTGGTTGAGATTTGTGGATGTGATGAGATATGTGGATGTGATTGATTTAGGAGAGAGAAAAAAGTTGAAAAAAGTGGTAAAATGTTGAAAAAGTTGTAGCCTAACGGGCTATTAATGTTATCAAGTAAATACCGAGCTTCCCATAAACCACCAGTACTAGTCACACAGAACTATATATGTGGCTGTTTGTAAGTTCGTTTCAATCCACAGGTGTCGAATCCGCCTCTCTACAGATAACCTCAGGCCATTGTAGGTAGCATTCAGTTCTGCTATGGTTATGGATTTCTCTCCATAAAACTCCAAAAATGCCCATAACACATTCCTAGTATCATCATGCACAATACCCCCTCCAGTAGCATATCCATCTTTATAAGATCCATTAGTGTTAAGTTACAACGACCCTAATGCAGGTTTTTCCCATTTAATAGCCATGACATGTCTGTGTATCTTAATTTGAAAGGGCACACCAGCTGCTAATACCCTTTGCACCACAAAATATACTGAGCCAAAATAGAAGAGGACGAGATAGATACATTGCCATGCCTAAACTTATTCGTGACATTCCACATCACCCACATAGCAATAAAATGAATCACTACAAAAAAAGGACTTTTATGGGCGACAGTAATCCTTTTAGCCTCGGACCTGTAGAGCAATAGCAGTGATATGCTCGTGCCTATAAAAAAATAGTTGTGGCGTCTCTCTTATTACTCTAAATGTCTAATTTCTTGTAGGGAATAGAATAAATTAATGATATCCCAAGCAAAATTCATGTTCTTCACATTGATACCGAGCAATTCCTTCTTAAAAAGGGGAAAAGTTCGCTCACGAATTATGAACAAATGTTAAACATGAATAATGATTTCATTTGTCATCAAATAATATAGAAATTGATATAATAAGTGACCTTAAAACATTAATTTAAAGTGATCTAAAATATATAGCATGCAAAATTTTTTAATTTGAAGTCACTTTACTTCGTTAATGCGTAGGTCTTATGTTCAACCTACAAATATACAAGGTCAAGTCCATTTATTTAGAGCGTGTTTCATGACCAAGTTAACAATTTAATCATTTTTTCTTATATTTATATTCAATTAAAATTTTTTCAAAATTATATTATTTTTCAAATTATGCTAAATCCTTCCTTACTTTCACCTACCTTTGCTGATTTGCTTCTAAATAATTGTTTTCCTTCTAAAAGAAAAACTGAATCAACTAATTAAAGCTTTCATCTATTTAGATATATATTAGGTTGGTGAAATAGTGGTGAGCTACCAAAAAAATGTCCACAATGGGGAAAAAATGCCATCTCAACTATATTCTATGTGTGTGTATATATATAATGTTGTTTTTATATTATATATGGATCTCACTATTGGGAATATGCGAACAAAGTCTCAAATCGGCTAAATATGGTTAAGTGACTGGTTAATAAGGTCAGGGATTGTGGACATTGGGCTACTCTACCCAATGGGTTAATCTTTTGGGATAAAATCAATCCCTAATAGTGGTATTAGAGCCACGGCCCATATTTAACCACGTGTGCGGGTGAAACAATTCCAATATGAAGTTGGTAGGTTCGGAGGTGATCGAGCTGTAGTGTAAGAGTTGGGCTTTGAAGAGAAAATTTTGGATATATGGGCCTATTGGTTAAAAAGGTAGTCAGTTGATACAGTATTTCGTTAGAGAGAAGAATTGTTGGGGATATGCGAATAAAGTTTCATATCAGCTAAATTTGGATTAAATGATTAGTTAATAAGGGATTGAGTTATTACACATAATTTAGTTTGAGAGAGTTTACTTAAAATTTGTACAATACACTCCCCACCCCACCCAACCCAACCCAAAAAAAAAGAGGCACAATTAAATAATTTGTTATGAACTGAAATGCTACTAGGTTTCTCATCATTTTTGTAATAAACAAGGCATTAGAAAAAATTTTTGAGAAAAAGAACACGGAGAGGGGGCCAATAATGAGGAGAGAGAGAATATTGAAAACATGGTGGGAAAAAAAAGAAAAAGAAAAAAGAAAGTAAGAAAAAAGTTATAGAGAAATCTAAAAGATGAACTTGGCAAAATTTAAAAATTAGTTACTTTTTCGTAACACTCCCAAAGTCAAATGTTCACCAATATTATAGGAAATTTTCTCATTTCTTATAATATTTTCTACTTTGTAATCGCATCCCAAAAACATCATTTTTAAAATAATTGTCGCAATTTTTATGGCTTAAGTGTGTTGTTTAATTTGTCTTGAATTAATCCAAAAGATCACCATATAAACTGTAAACTGGAAGCATATTTGTACTAGTTAATTGGTAAAATGCTACATATTAAAATGTCTTATCAAGTCTCGAAGGTTCTGTACATTATAATAGATCAATTTGAAATCACGAGTAGCATCTAATAAATAAAATATTACGTTGATTATATTCTTATTAGTTCGTTCTCTCTCTCTGATAGGGACACAGTTCGTTAGTAGAACTCAACAAAAACCCCAATTAAAACATACAAACCCGTTGCTTAGCGGTTGTACGTAGAAACCCGCCAGAGCATAGAGGGGCGCTCAATGCAAGAATTAGGTCCATGTAGATAACTTTGGTGCAAAGCTCATGTAATCTGCGCACATGGAACGATGAATCTAAGAAATCGGTAAGATGATCCCTTTTCTAAGCTAGTAACATAGCTTATTTCTTGATACAAGCTTGCAACAATCAATGCACCTTCATACATATTCGGAATTAAAGGCTTATCCAAGAATATAAATTTCACAACATTGATGAGAATCACATACATGGTACAGCAAAAATTGCAGAAAAAGCATCGGGGGCAAGCATCGGGGGCAGGCATCAGGAACTCCCAACAGGTTGACAGCTCCGTAGCACTTGTTCATCATTTATCCTACCCCATATGTACATCATTCATATAACGAATATCTAGGTACATATATACATAATGCGCTTACTTTGCGCCACAAAACCCACAGGAATTATTAATATATGCTAATTATAGTTAGAACATAAACACCAAATCTATGCCAGTACTCCTGAAAATATTGTCCATCTTCTACTTGTGAAATTTCATCGATCATCTTCATCTTCTCAGAGCTCCGATTACCAATGTTGGGGGCCTCGTATTAATGCTTCAAAATCCCTCATAATCACTTGAGCGTCAATGAAATTAGCCGTGTTAGTTACCTTTTTTATTTCAATTCTTGCAGCGTCTCTGGCTCTCGCACGTTGCACCTTCAACTCCTCTGCCCTCATTCGTGAGGCTTCTTGGGCTGCTCTGGTTTCTGCTTCAATCCTAGCCTTCTCTTCAGGCGTCTACATCTCAATTATTTGCCCTTGTTTCGTCTTCTTGTCATGATCCAATAGAGTCTGTTTAGCTCTGAAGATGGTATCTGCAAAGCGGCTCCTCAGCATCGCTCCACGAAGACCCCTTTTTGGCGACGAGGAAGACAAAGTTGATAATTTGAGCAGTTCTTTCTTCAAATCTTGCTTTTCTTCCAACGTTAATGGCCTCCTTTCCACCAGAGTACGAGTAACGCTCGCTGAAGATTTCTTCGCATGTTGTCGTTTGATACCGCAGGGCCCCTTGAATCTTGGGCCCATCCTCTGCCTTTGACTCTCAATCATCGCCATCAAGAAACCACAATCTTGGACTTACCGAACTGAATCTTGGACTGTACGGTTCATCAATAACAACAAACGATATGAAGATTGATTAATATTGACTATCGTTGAGAAACAACAACTCTGTAAAATGAATAAATTCTTCATCAATACGTACGGCACCTTCAAATTTTACGAGGAAGAAGAAAAATGTGGAGTAGAAACAAGTATTTATTGGCGCCAAGATATCACCCAAACAGGTTACATAGACTTGTAGCTGATATTAATATTGAAATTCTAGTGGGATTCTAATACCAAGTTTCTAGTATAAAAAATAAAAAAAATAAATAAAAACCCATGTTTCTTGGGTCGGTGGCAAAGTGGGTGTTTTGGGAAATAAAACAAAAATCCCCCAACTTAATTTCTCCTATTTTTTTAAATTAAAATTTGATCAAACAAATATATTCGCATCTCTTGTGAGATTCATCTATACTGTAAATCTCTATCATTAAAATAATACGAGCATAAAGCTTTTGAACAAACATTACATGATTACAATGGTTTTTAGATAATTCTACATCTAACTATCAAAATATATACTGGTAATTAAAAATGTATTTTTAGAAGTTTCCAAACACCGTCTAAAATAATGCGGTCATAAAACGTTTGTTACAATTATTATTACAATGGTTTTTAGATAATTTTATCTTTAACAATCAAAATTGATAAAATTAAAATACTACTATCATTTTTGGATTTTGGATAAGTTAGTCGTAGAAGATTATGCTAAGGGGTTAAAAGCAATTTTTTCAATAGCTAGCGTGACTAAAAATTTAGGAGGCGTTCTCTTTATCTTGTATTTTCTATTTCCATTTTCGGAAATGTTTTCATATTTTCTATTTTTAATTGGTATTTTGAGAAATTTGAAAATACATTTGATTTTTTAAAAAGAGAAAAAAGAAAACGTGTTTGGTTTATACTTTTATAAATACAATAAGTTGGTATATTAAAAATTACAAAAAGATCCATAAACTTTTCAACTTAACAAAAAGGTCCTCATCTTCATCACCCACCCCATATCTCTCTCCCCACCTCCCCCCCCCCCCCCCCCAATCAATCAATGATCGAAGATGGTGTGAACCACCATGAAAATGGTGGTTAGCACCACCAACAAGTGGTCGCGAACCACGTGCTAGTGGTTCGCGACCACTTGCTGGTGGTCCGACCACCATTAATGGTGGTTGGATCACCACGTTTGGTGGGTAAACCACCAGATCTTGTGGTTCCGTGATCAAACCACTAGATTTGGTGGTTGATTTTTTTTCAGTGGCAATGGCGGTGGCGATGGCCGGCAGTAGTCGTTGGTGGTTGTGACTAAAATATACAAAATTAAAAATTTGGGGCTCAAATGTAATAAATGTAAAGTTTAAAATCCGAAAACGCGTTTTCCTTGTTTTCGGAATTTAACATAGAAAATGTCGAAAATGTTAAAAAGACGTTTTCGAGTTTTCTATACAAATCTTGAAAATATGTTTTCGAAAATAATGAACAGAATGCGGTTTTAGCATTTTCGAAAACAGAAAACAGCCCGAAAATAATAAAGAGAACACACCCTTATTTTTAGTACCATTTTCAAAATTACGTTTCCATACGACAACCGATATTTTTAGATTTTATCTAATTTTAAATTACAATTTTAATATACAAATAGATTATATAGAGATTTGATTTATTTCTCAACAAAATGAAGAAAAATGATAGTCTATAGACCTTGAAAGTCGGTGGTCACAATCAAAGAATTCATTAAACAAAAAGTACCTCTCCAATATGAGGCTGAGTTATATTATTGTAATTTCGGTCGTCACTAGATGAGGTATGCGTTCAAAAGTATGTTTGGCAAAGATTTTGGAAAAAATGATTTTGGAAAGTGTGGTTAAAATATAAAGAAAAAGTATTAAAGTATACGAAAAGACGTCAAATTAATAAGATGAGGTTATATTGAAATTAATGTTGGAGAAAAATAATTTTCAAGATAATGCATAAGAAACAAGCTCTAAAATACCTCTTGAAAATTGAAGAAGCAATAGATTTGAACAAGTGTAAGGAAAAAAAAATTGAAAAATATTTCACAACTCAACTTCAACAAATTCATATTAACACTGTAAATTCAACTTGCAATTCCAATTATAATCCCTAGTTTGAACGTATTTCTGAAGGTTATAGTAAAGAAAGAAAGAGAGATGGATAGATAGATGAATAATGGATGTACGTAGGTGGTGATTAGGGGATGGAAGAAGCATCAACCTTGAAGTTAACACCTCAAATCCCGGCCGGAGTTGGAAGATCGATCGGAAGGTGAATGAGCTTTTTATTCCATGCAGTCCCGCAAGCTAGGTGTAAAGAGTGTGATCGATCGATGTAGAACTAA
The DNA here is from genome assembly GCA_018223645.1 of Jasminum sambac. Lineage (NCBI taxonomy): Eukaryota > Viridiplantae > Streptophyta > Magnoliopsida > Lamiales > Oleaceae > Jasminum > Jasminum sambac. The sequence continues at coordinate 7,293,007 of CP073645.1, read as the reverse complement.
TTAATACATTAGCCCAAGGGATATTGAAAATCCCATTCAGTATTATAACAACGGCGGATAGAAGAATTTGGCACTGCAGAAAGGACGGGGTCTACTCGGTAAAATCAAGTTCTTTGAGGAGTACAATAATGTGTGCCAGCTTCAAACCAGGAATGATTGTAATGCTTCTCATTTCAGTATACACATTCATAGTACTTTTTTTTTGAAAGATGGATGATTGAACCAACAAGCCATCGCTTGAATGGTATTTGAAATTTCTATTTAATATTTGGCATTTTGTTTGGGAATTTGGCATAACTCATAACTAGATCCTAGCTCATTGGCCATTGCTCAGGTGATTTACTGATTTGAATTTGATTTCAATATTGGATTGTGCAATAATTTTTTAGGGATTTCAATATTGAATTGTGCAATAATTTTTTAGGCAATAAAGTAACTTAAGTAAGATTATCGAGGCATGCAGTAGGCATTTGAGGAGATTGGGAAGAATGTTTTTCTATTTCAAGGGAAATGGCAACTTAGAAAAATCATTGAGGATTTAAGTGTGCCTAATTTTAATAGTTTGATTTCAATTATATTCAATGTTTAATTGATGATTTGATTTTCAACTATGGATAAGAATTGAGAATATAGTATTTAGAATTTTTCTGAATTATTTGGTTTAATCAGACCTCTCTCTCTCTCTCTCTCTGGCGCGCGCATTGGATCCTTGAAATTCTTTTGCATCATTCAACAATGATTATATTTGCAAGCTTGCAAAGAAATTTCATCCGTGAGATTTTAGCACTCAAGACATTGTTATCCTCAAGTATATATTATTTGGTATATTATAAGCTTGATGTGATGGATGACCCTCAATTTCATGCATGTTCGCTAGTTGAGCTAAGCAAGCAATTGAGTGCAGGTGCAAGGTCGAAGTTTACGTGATGCTGACTAGATTAATCCATCTTGTTTTGACATTGGCTGTTTCTACATCCACTGCCGTACTGAGCGAGCATTTTTAGCGATGAAACATGTGAAAACGTCACATCGTAACAAAATGGAAGATGATTACCTCACTGATTGTTTCACCATCTACATGAAGCGAGATTTTGCTTAGAAAATCGATATGGACTCTGTTATAGAGGAATTTCATACTTCAAAGCCTCGTCGATCACAATTTCGTTATTTAATATGATGTAATGACTCGTGCCATGTTCGAAATTGAATCATATTTTTCTTACATTTAATTACAATTACACATTTTTCAAAATTATATTATTTTTTCAACTTAAGCTTAACCATTGCTTTGCTAAAACTTCTGTGATAATAACTTCTTTAACAAAATGTTTTAAAAGATAATTGTTAATTTTGAAAACAGGGTGAAAAGAAAAACGAAAAAGATTGAAGAGAAGTATCAAAGATTAATTTTTCTTTAAAGTTTAAAAATTAGTTGCTCTTTGTTTGCACTCATTTCCCATCAAATGTTCACCAGAAGAGAGGAAAAAAAAATTCTGATCTCCTGGAACATTCTTTACTTTTCAATCACATTACACTAAAAAAATGATAAAATATTATAAAAAAAAAAAAGGATTACCGACGATCGAACATCCTTCCAACGACGGAAGAGTAAAATCATCGAAAATCTCCGACAGACGGGGGTTGCTCGGTACTTATAGCATTTTTAATGATGAAGATGAAAAAAAGAAGTGGAAAAGGGAACGGGGAAAACAATGGTGGAAAAACCTAAAAGATTTGCCAAATTTGGCTTCTCCCCAAATCCATCAAAATTTGGGTTTTTAGCCCTTGATATTATTTGGCTTTTTGTGTGTGTAGTTGGGGGAGGGAGGTGGGGGGTGGTGTTGGTATCGGTTTGGACCCAACACTAGAAATGCTCTTACCCCAATGGAATATAGTGCCATCGGTAACTATCAAAGATCACGATCAATCGTCAGAAATTTCTGAAGGCCAGTGCTTGACATCAGAACTAGGCGTCAGAAATGTTCGATGGCGAGACCAGTTCATCTAAAAATACCGATAGCTTTAATCTTTATATCAATAGTTTTTGACAGCTTGAGCTAAGCCATCTGTCAAAACTGTAAGCTTGACTGTAGGAATATATTTCCTCTATAAACCTGGATCTATCGTGTTGGATCATCAAGAATACACACAAATTATAACGGAAGTGTACCTGAATCAGCCACTGCTTGCAGTATTGGAATTCTGTGGTTTTTTGATCTTCAAAGTCAACAAGCGGCTCTTTAATACACAATAATTACATATATCAGCCCAATATATCAGAATTTTGCTATCATTACCGAATGCATCCCCAAACAATCCGCCCCATCAACTATATCAATATAGGATCAAAGCTATCTTCGTTACACTTAGATAGGTAACTAAACCCATCAATGATCACATACATCAATATAATTGAATGACATGGATCAAGTATGGATGTGTAGCATGGAAATTTCATGTAACGTGATCTGGAACATACCTATTTCCAACTGGTCCACCTTTATACCTTAGTGAGATCGTTTCAAACGAGTTCAGAGATAACAACAAAAACAAAACTTTATATCCGAAATAACTGTATCCATAAACTTTATCTAAAATGACAGTGTATGTGTCTAATATGAAAAGCACAAAAATACAGACTCCCACTGAAACTATACACCCTCAAGAGACATCACACCTATGTGGGCAGAGTGCTCGTGAAAGACCTTGGGTGTTAATCCCTTAGTGAGCGGATCCGCAATCATGGAGTTTGTTCCAATATGCTCTATTGACACCTATCCACTCTGAACTCTTTCTTTAACAGCTAGGAACTTGATCTCTATATGCTTTGACTTCGTTGAGCTCCTATTGTTATTGGAATATAGCACTGCAGATTTATTGTCACAAAATAACTTAAGTGGTCTTTCGATACTACTCACAACGCGCAGCCCAGTGACAAAATTTCGAAGCCATATTCCATGATTTGATGCCTCATAACACGCTATAAACTCCGCTTCCATGGTGGAAGTAGCTATCAGTGTTTGCTTAACACTCTTCCAGGAAATAGCACCTCCAGCAAGCAGGTAGATATAGCCCGAAGTGGATCTCCTACTATCTTGACATCCCGCGAAATCGGAGTCAGAATAACCAACGATCTCCAACTGATCTGATCTCCTATATGTGAGCATGTAATCCTTTGTTCTCTGTAAGTACCGCATGACCCGTTTGGCTGCTTTCCAATGATCCATTCCCGAGTTACTTAAATACCTCCCTAACATCCCAACAATGTACACAATATCTGGACGCGTACAAACCTGAGCATACATCAGACTCCCTACAGCTGATGAATAAGGAATCTTCCGCATCTCTTTAATTTTCAAGTCATTTTTAGGGCATTGACTTAAACTGAACTTATCTCCTTTAGCCATAGGGGTATCACCTGGTTTACAATCCTACATGTCAAACCTTTTAAGTACCCTTTCGATGTAGCTCTTTTGTGATAATCCAAGAATACCCCGAGAACGATCTCGATGTATCTGGATTCCCAATACAAAAGAGGAGTTACCAAGGTCTTTCATCTCAAAATGCTTTGCTAGAAATCTCTTGATTTCGTGCAATAGGCCTACATCATTGCTGGCAAGCAATATGTCATCGACATATAAAACCAGAAAGATATACTTGCTCCCACTGAACCTACGGTATATACAATCATCGGCCAGATTCATCTCAAAACCGAATGAGGTGATCACCTGATGAAATTTGTAATACCATTGTCGAGACGCCTGCTTGAGTCCATAGATGGATTTCTTTAATTTGCAAACCATTTGCTTCGCATCACCTGATACAAAGTTTTCTGGCTGCACCATATAAATCGTCTCATCAATGTCACCATTGAGTAACGTTGTCTTAACATCCATCTGATGTAACTCAAGATCAAAATATGCCACTAATGCCATTATAACCCTGAAAGAGTCTTTCGAGGAAACCGGAGAGAAAGTCTCTTTATAATCGATGCCTTCTTTCTGTGTAAAGCCCTTCGCGACAAGACGAGCTTTGTACCTCTCTACATCGCATTTCGAATCTCTCTTGGTCTTAAATATCCATTTGCAACCAATGGGTTTCGCACCTTCAGGCAATGGAACGAGGTCCCATACGTCGTTGTCTTTCATAGACTTTATCTCTTCATTCATGGCATCGAGCCACTATTGAGAGTTAGAACTTTCCATGGCGTGACGGAAGTTGATTGGATCATCTTCCACCACTCCAACGTCAACCTCATGTTCTTGGAGAAAAGCAATGTAATCATTTGAAATTGCACTTCTCCTCTCTCTAGTGGATCTTCTTAATGGCATGGGTTCTTGAGGTTGTAGAGTTTGTTCTCCTGGAGCTAACATGATATTGTCTTGATCCGGAGTTGCTTCTTGAACAACGTCAGGGATAGGAACCTGATCCTGATCATTGTCAATGGCAATTGGAGGAATTTCAACATATTCCTCTTCAAAGACAAAGTCCGTAACCATTTCTCCCCCCGCAAACTCAACATCCTCAAAAAATCGAGCATTTCCTGTCTCAAAAATTGTCTTAGTTGTGGGATCATAAAACTTGTAGCCCCTGGACCGTTCAGAATATCCAATAAAATAGCAACTAACAGTATTTGCATCCAATTTTTTTTTCATTTGGCCTATAAGGCCTTGCCTCAGTTGGACACCCCCAAATGTGTAAGTGCTTCAAACTAGGCTTTTTACCCGTCCAAAGCTCATATGTGGTTTTATCAGTTGCCTTTGTTGGAACTCTATTGAGTATATATGTTGCGGTCTTTAATACTTCTCCCCAGAGCGATTCTGGCAAGGTAGAATGAGTGATCATACTCCTCACCATGTCCTTAAGCATTCTATTTCGTCTTTCAGCAACACCATTCATAGTGGGTGAACCAGGCATGGTGTACTGTGGGACGATACCGTATTCCTCTAGGAATTTAGCAAATGGTCCTGGACGTTGTTCACCTGAACCATCATATCTACCATAGTATTCACCACCACGGTCAGATCTGACGCTTTTAATCCTTTTGCTGAGTTGGTTCTCAACTTCAGCTTTAAAATTTTTGAACACATCCAAGGATTGTGATTTTTCATGAATGAGATATATATAGCCATATCTTGAAAAGTCGTCTATGAACGTTATGAAATATTGTTGACCATTCCATAAAGCCATAGGGAACGGTCCACAAATATCCGTATGGATAAGTTCTAAGACGTCGGAAGTCCTATTGGCTTGACATCTCCTTTTATTGGTTTGTTTTCCCTTTATACAGTTAACGCACATGTCAAAGTCTGTAAAATCAAGGGAATCGAGAATTTGGTCAGACACAAGTCTCTCAATTCTCCTTTTGGAGATGTGACCTAATCTCTTGTGCCACAATGAGGCAGAATTCTCACAGGTTAATTTACGCTTTACACCTTGAGTACTTATATGCAAGGATTCATTAAATGAGGCAATTGTATCGATTAAATAAAGATTATCGTAACTTGACAGAGAACCGGAACCAACCAATTTTGAATCATGAAACAAACTAAATTTTCCATTCCCAAATGAACAAGAATAACCAAATTTGTCCAAAGTAGAAATAGAAATCAAATTTCGTCTAAAAGACGGCACAATGAATGTCTCATCAAGATCCAAATAAAATTCAATTCTTAACAATAATCTAAATTTTCCTATTGCCTCTACTTCCACCATCTTGCCATCGCCAACATAGATGTATCTTTCACCATCATTTGGTTTTCGGCAACTCAGGCAGCCCTGCATAGATACACTGATGTGAGTTGTTGCGCCCGAATCAATCCACCATGTGTGTCTAGGTACTGAAGTTAAATTAACCTCAGAACAAACCAAATTAAGAAGAATACCTTTCTTTGCACGCTATATGTGATAGTTGGTGCAATTCTTCTTCTTGTGACCTGCAGCTCCACAGAAGAAACAATCATCCTCAGTTGGTTCCTTATGCTGCTTCTTCTGTGGTGCCGTAACCGAAGCTTCCTTATCAGTTTTCCTTTTCTTGATTCTTTTGTCCTTAGAGGTGGTCGCTATGTGAGCACTCTCTGTTCTGTCTTGCCTCAATCTCTCCTCTTCCTGGACACAATGGGAGATGAGCTCATTAAGGGACCATGGGTCCTTTTGACAGTTATAGCTCACCTTGAATTGACTGAATTGTGCCAGAAGGGATATTAGGACTAAGTGCACCAAGAACTTTTCAGACAGCTCCAACTTGAGTGCCCTTAGTTTTGAAGCAGTGTGAGACATTTCCATAATGTACTCCCGGATGTTTCCTTTTCCTTTATACCTCATTGAGAGAAGGTTAGCCAAAAGTGTACTAGTTTCAGCCTTTTCATTCTTGGCAAACCTCTTCTCGAGATCCTCAAGGAAACCCTTAGCCGTAGTCACTTGATCGGACATGGTTCCCCGAAATGCTTCTCGAATAGCACGCTTCATGACCATTAGACTTATGCGATTCGATCGTTCCCACTTTTCCATCTCCCTCTTTTCATCAGAGGTACTCTTATCAGTAAGTGCAGCAGGTTGATCGACCCGCAAAGCAAGGTCCAGATCCATGACTCCGAGAACAATCAATACGTTCTCTTGCCATGCTTTGAAATTCGTGCCATTGAGCATTGGAATGGAATTGATGTTAGTAGAGATATTAGAAGCAGAACCTGAAACTGAATAGAGAACAATTAAAATGGCTCACATGAATGTTTTTAGTATGCAAATAATAATTTTCAAATAGTGGTAGGGCCCATCACAAGATGCCTAGCATAACATCAATATTTAATTTTTGGATAGAAATATCGACTTGTAAGTGGCACTTTTGGTGTAGTGATCAAACATCGGCAATAAGACATGTCAATCAATAAACTTTTCTTTCGACCGATTTATCGATCACACGTTAAACCAAATAATTGCCACATGATTATCACCACAGGTGCGTATGTAATTCAGCCAAATATTAACCTTCCTTTGGGCCGATCAATATTTGCACGAATTATACACACACAAATACCTTTTAATATTCTAAGTTGATTAATTTCCACAGTAGAGGTTGCTTTGGCAACATGTTGTTTCAATTAATTCACTTTCGAATATTATATCTCTTCAAAAGAGTCCTTAGTACCAAAATTTGAGAAGAAAATGATTGATTTTGCATACCTAAGCCTTTTGGAAACTTTAAGGATCTAATAAGTTAATAATTCAGAACTTTGGGGGTCAAAATTAAGAATTTTGAAACTTTAGGGGCCTGAAATTGCAATTTTCAAACTTTATTGGCCAAAATTAAGACTTTGAAGACCAATTTAATTAATTTTAAAACTTTGGGGACTTTAATTGCAAAATTTGAAACTTAAAAGGCCTAAATGAAATAATTTCCAAACTTTAGGGACTGAATTATTAAATCTTATAACTTATAGGGCTCAAATCAACAGTTTTAAAACCGCAGGGACTGAAATCAATGAATTTAAAAGGCGGTGGGGACTTAAATCAACGAATTTAAAACCGCAGGGACCGAGACCGCTGAAAGGAAATTGACCGGCCCAACTTACACGCACCACTAAACTACAGGGACCTGGACTGCAAATAACTCAAATACACGGAAATTGCAACCGAGGTCCTCGGATCCATCGAATTTCCACCCGAGGTCCCTGCGTCCACACCCGACGAAACCCTAGCCGCCCACGCCGATATACGCTGCTGCAAGCTCCGGCGAAGACGGCGGCTTCCTCCCGCCGACGACCCAAGTTCGAAAACCCTTTTTTTTTGTTAAAACAGATCCGAAAAAGGAGACGAGTTCGATTGAATCCATAACTAATTCTACAAATCCGGACATGGCGATTTCTAGATCGATAAATGCATAACCAAGATATATACACAATCTAAAATGGATGCAAATATACGGATTCAATTCATGTAAGCATACAAATCGAATTTCATATCTATATTGACCATAATATATACATACGGATCTGTATATGTGTACGTTGTGTATGTATATATAAAAAAATATGTGATGTGCAGATCTGAAATCAATTCAAGAATGGATTTATCATTATTATTTTGTCCCATACGTGATATATACATGTATACAGCAACACACAGAACCCGAGCACATGAATCGCGAATGGCGAATTAGGTTGTATATATGCACAATTATCGAGACAGCTTAATCAACCATTACACGCACACAATTACAGATTTAGTACTCCTTTATAATTCCAAACGTGTACGTGTATTCATATATACGAAATTCCCAAAGAAATAATATCATAAATCGATATATCTCAATAATCCAACAACGATAATGGCTCTGATACCACTTGTAGGAATATATTTCCTCTATAAACCCGGATCTATCGTGTTGGATCATCAAGAATACACGCAAATTATAACGGAAGCATACCTGAATCAGCCATTGCTTGCAATATTGGAATTCTGTGGTTTTTTTGATCTTCCAAGTCAACAAGCGGCTCTTTATTTCTCTCTGATGATGGAGAGTCAGAGAAGAATAAACAAATCGCTTGTGACCTGGGGACCATAACCGTATATATACATATATACAACGGCCCGTTAACCTAATTCAGCCCCATCATAGAATTAGGAACCCTGGGCCTAGTATCTACACATATAGAGCCCACACTTTAATTGATGCATAAAAGCCCAATATACGAAATCTTATTAGATCACTTTAAATGGGTTTAACCAAATACGATAGCCTTTAATACACAATAATTACATATATCAGCCCACATGTTCGATTAAAAAACCTTACATTGACTTGTACAAATCAATTGGTTAACTGCTACAAACCAAAATATCTTGTCAAATTTATAAAATTTTGTAAACATCAATTTGAAACCACGAACGATCTGCAATAAATTGAGTGCCACATTTATTACATTTTTATTTTATCAGTTCGTTCTTCTTTAAACAAAGAAATGGTTTGTTAAGAGAACATTAAAAAATAAAAAAATCCTTCCAATCAAAACACACAAACTCGATGTATACCAGTTGTTACTGGTAAACAATACAAGGACCCCACCACGTGGTCCCTCCTACACGTGGCACGACGCGGGGGGCCCCATCACTGGCCCCTCAGACGGGCGGGTCGCCCCGCCAACCTCCTCTAGGGCAATCCCCTGTTCAGTGAGGGCGGCCCGCTTGGACAGTCAGCGTCACCCACGTTCCAAGGAATGGCCGTCTACAGTCGACGTGACATAAATCTACTCATAAAATCTTCAAGGTACACGCCAACAGTGTCATGTCACATCCGGCCATCTTCGTGATGAGACCCTAAGCCAATCGCTGATGGACACGTGGCTGACATCATTATCATCCCACCTGCTACCCCCACATAAGGTAGTATAAATAGGGATGGAAAGAGAAGAGAAGAGGAGGAAGAAAACTCTGCGAAAAAGGCTATAAACCCATCCCCCATTAATTCACTCCCCAAGAGCTTTTCAACTCTACCGAGTGGATCTCCGTACCACTTCCATTCAAGCTTCATAGTTTTGCCCACGCCAAATCCCACTGATGCAATGCGCAGGTTGACATGATCGCCGGAGGTTGTGCAGCTGTTATTGTCTTCACGGCTCAGGCGGTGGTCACCGGCAGTCAACGCTCCCGGCGATCGGTCGTAGCGTGAAGGCGAACGAAGGAAGACGATAGAGGTGTGGAGTAACCGTGGGCCCCATTTTTGGAGGTCAACACCAGTCATAGAAACCCACCAGAGCATGGACGGGTGCTCAATGCAATTAAGAATCTGGTCTATGTAGATAGCTTTGGTGCAAAGATTATGTAACGTGTATACTTAATATGATGCATATGAGAAGTTGGTGAGATGACTTCCTATCTTAGCTAATAACATAGCTTATGCATTGATACACTCCTATTTTGTTAAAAGATTATTGTTTAAACTCAATGGTATTGGGGACTCTTATATGTGTAAATTAATGATAATGAGTCATGAATTGAAATACGTTATTAATAGTGAGGTTTGGTTGTTAGTTGTTACTGAGAAATCGAAGTCGATATACAAATTCGAGTGAAATAATATATAGTCTTAACAAAATGGACTATACTTAGTTTACCAAAATGGAAGATTGTTGAAAAAGTTATTTATAAACTCGTCATAATCGCAAATGTGCAATTTGATTTTCACTTTGGCTCCATCGGGTACCGATTTTGTTGCAAAATTATATTAAATCTTCACCAAATCTCGTGTTTGGACTAATCAAAGCTGGCTAAACAAAATTTCGACGCCGGTGATCTCAATACGACGGTCCAATTCATTGAACTTAAACATATTTTTCTATACTCTGTGTGTCTATACATATATATATTATCGAATGTTATTTGTTATATTATGAATCTCACATGCTCATATTAATTCATTTTATTTTATACCTGATGAGAGTTTTTTTTATACAATATGCTATATATATTATTCTTTATATTGTATGTTTCAAATATTTGGTCTTTATTCGTTACTTTGAAGTTTTTACCATCACCCCATGAATGATACACGGTTTAATTATACAGATAACATTATTAGACATAATCTTATATTAATATACTTATTTAATTTACATGTAAATATGTACATTTTAGAACGAACACTGCCATTGTAATAGACAAAATTGTATAATAATTGTAGCATAATTAATTTGTTAACCTGAAACTTTTTTAACAGAAATTTTTTAAAGAAAGGTGATCTTTTTATGTAATCTAATAATCATTAAAGCAATGCATCCCCCATACATTGAAGGATAGACAAACTTACCGAAAGGAATCAAAGGCTGATTGGTAACAGATATGAGAACTCGGAATTAAATTAGGGGCTGCTCTGGTTTCTGCTTCAATCCTATCCTTCTCTTCAGGCGTCTGCGTCTCAATTATATCCCCTTGTTTCGTCTTCTTGTCATGATCCAATAGAGTCTGTACGTTGAGCTCTGAAGATGGTATCTGCAAAGCGACTCCTTAACATCGCTACACGAAGGCCCCTTTTTGGCGACATTTGAACAGGCGAAGTGCACCCTATAACATCAGTTGGAGGAGTTTTTGGCGCCGGGGAAGACAAAGTTGATATCTTGAGCAGTTCTTTCTTCAAATCTTGCTTTTCTTCCAACGTTAATGCCCTCCTTTTCACCAGACACTAGTACACAATTAACATTGAGCGTCGCCTATTAGGTGGCGATTGTATGGAAAAATGCCACCCAAAAATAAAGGGTGGCAGTTGTTAGAAAAAACCGCCACCCTTTATGCATTTAAAAAAATATATATTTTAAACTTTGGGTGGCGGTTCTTTAAAGAACCGCCACCTAAAGTATTATAATTTTTTTTAAAAAAAAAAATGCACAACGGGTGGTGGTTGTTTCTACAACTGCCACCCATTCTCTACATTAAAAAAAATATATTAATAATAATAAATATTTAGGGTGGCGGTTCCGTACTACAACCGCCACCCCTTTTTTTATTTTTTATTATTAAAAATACTTTTGGGTGGCGGTTTTGACACGCCCCGCACCAAATTATCTCTAATAACTTGACACGTGGCGTGCGCCAATGATGGATGACAACTACGTGCCGGATCCATTGCTAAGGCAAACTGTAACTGCTTGATTTTACCTTAATTTGAATAATAAGAAAATATTTTGCGGAAAATTTGACAGAGTTTCCTCTGTATTTTGGACATATCCATCCTGTAAGAGATTTATACCAAGCTCCAGACATGCAACCCAACATTTGCACAAATCTCATTTCAAATCAAGAATATTGAAACCTTTAGAAACAAGCCCAACCACCATAATTCAAAATCAGTGTCACTTTCCAAAACTCAAATGAGAACGATGTCGAAAAGAATTAATGAATAACTAATGAATAAACCAATAGATCTCTTCTTAAAAACCCTTTCTCAAATGAATGCGAGGTTTCAACTAAACGCTAGTAAATGAATGAATTAATAAATGAACCTACTAGCTAAATGGGAAAGTAATGGTAGTGGTGGTCAACAGGCAATCCAAGCTCACGCTCAACTGCTTCCTGATAAGAGAAACATTAGGAAAATACGTGAGTTTTGTAACCCAGTGAGTGGATAAGTTCACAAATATATGTAGTTTTCCAGCTAAAATATCTTCATAAAAATCTCTTTATCCAAACACATAAATAGCATAAATAATTGGAAACCATCGAGATAATACTAATAACTGAAATTATTCTAACTGAACAAACACTGAATATACCGTTTCAAACGGATTTTGTTTTCTAAAACTGAATTCTGTAACTACAAATAATTTACTGAAAAATAACATCAAAAGTACCAACGAGCAACAACACACTTGTGTAGAATACTCTCAATACACGTGGTGTGTCGCTCAAAAGTCTGTTATGTCTGAATATCTGGTCATACGCGCGTAGAGCAAGCCCCAAAGGCTAAACACCCCCATACACGGCCCAAAGCCTATGTGTGTACGAAAGTGGGTCCCAAAGACCTCTGTAATTCTGGTCATACACTGTGGAACACATCACGACAGTGTAGAGCGGGTAAAGCTAACGAGGTACTTTATGATGGTTTTAAAAGAATATTCACTTGATCTTTTGAAAAAAAAACACTACTTAATAAAATCCACGATCTTCTGAAATATTTATTTATAATAGCATATCGTAATAATCTGAAAAAAAGGACATTAGAATTTAAAATATGCTACTTTATGAAAATATGATTTTTTTTCCACTCACAGAACTACGAACTGCTTCTAGTTCGGTTGGTAGGCTTTCCCAATCGTCTCGTCACCACCTGAAATAATAACAATGCTCTAATTAAAATCTACACACTTAGTTTACCAACCCAAGGCCTATCCACATTCAATACTACGCTGTAACATTCCTAACCAATCCCTAATTACTCCATTCCATTACCTCATTCCTCTTCTTTTATCGATTTCACAATATTTCATGCCATTGGAACCACCCAATTGAATCACAAAATAAATTCCCAAATTTTCAACATTTAGGTAAGGTGGGTTCCAATCCACTTCATCACCCATTACTTAATTACCATCAATTCCACTTCAAAATAATTAATTATGGCCAAATAACATCTTAATAACACCCAATCAATCCAAAATAATGATAAATTTCGAATCCCCAATTCTATTGGTAAAACCCTAAAATTAATTCTACTATTTACCTTGAATTCCATGAGATAAAATTAAAAAAATGCACTTACCACGCAAAATCACAACGAATCCAAGCTTTCTCCCTTCCTTTTTCCTTTTTCTTTTCTTTTTCTTTTCTTCCCTTTTCTCGCGATTGGCTCTCTGGTTTCAGTTTGATTCACGAATTGCTGCTGTTGACTTTCACGCTAAAGGGCTAGCTTGATTCTATTGTGCACATATATATATATATATATATATATATATATTGTTGTGAACGAGGCACCCGAGGGAAACAAATATTATTTGTTTATTGATGTGAATGACTATTATGTCCCTGATGAAATTATGTAATTACGATTGTGCCATTCGAAGTTTCCCTATAAATAGGGCTTCAGTTATTAATGAAATTCATTCCTGTGAATTCCTTATAATTCATTCTCTCTAAATTCTCTCTATTATTTCTATACTTTTATAACACGTTATCAGCACGAGTCTCTAGCCTTGAGTAATAAGAAGGGAGTATGCTTTCTGATTGCATCTAACGATGATCCTCTGTATCAGAAACCGGATTAAACATTTCTCAAATAACGAATTGTTTTTTTTTAATAAACTTCTCCTACACGCATCTTCTCTTCAATTGTAATTGAAACCAGAAAGTACTCACAAATCACACCGTGTTACTTCATGTCTTTAATTCCTAATCCGAAATATGCAGAACGAATTCGTGAAGGAAAATCGAAAAGGACGGAAAGGTATATATATTATTATTTTATAATATAATAATATATTAAACTATAACATTCGTTTTCTCGAGATATAAGGAGCATACATTATCAAAATCAAATTTTCTCGACTCCATTATACTCGATTTAACGAGATCTTCGATTTGACACCAATATTGATAAGGTAAACTTTCAAAAATTTACAAATCAAGACTGACTTTTGAAAAAGTTACAAAAGGGTCCTTGGACTTGTGAATATTTACGTATTAATCCTTATACTATTAAAATTTTATAAAGAAATATGTGTAATGCCACGCACTTGCCACGGCATCGCTGCCACATGAATCGTAGGCGGTGAGTATGTATTAATATTTTATAAAGAAATATGTGTAGCGCCACGCACCTGCCAGGCGGCACTGCCGCCGGCAACTGGTAGCGGTTGGCAGCAGACGATCGTTCGACCTCCGGTCGTTTACTTTGACGACAATAAACAAAAATGGATAGAATATTCTCAAGAAATTCTAAATCCATTAATTACGACTGAAGTCCATTTGAGTTAAAAGATCGAATATTATTTTAACTCTAGAAGAGTTTCAATACATAATATACTTATTCTAAAAAGGATAAGTGAGCTCTTGTAGAAGTAATGAGAATTTGTTCTAGAAGAACAAATCTGCTCCCGTAGAAGCGATTCAATATTTAATTCTCGTACTTTATTTACTTGCAATTTAAATCTTTGCAATACCTCCTACCTGATGATGGGTTCAACCATCACTGAACAGAAGGTTTTATATATTTATGCAATTTATATGCTAAGTGATGGGTGATACCTTCTACTAAAGCAGATCCTACTCCTGAAGAAGTAGTTAATCATTATGCATTTTAATTCGGCAATTTAAATTAGTAAATTTATATTTATTGCAATAATTCCCATAAGGTAGGTTCGACCACCTATTGGAGGAAATTTAATTTCTGCAATTTAAATTTACGCACTTTAAATTTCGCATATATTTCCAATGTGGTGAGTTATATCACACGATTGGTATGCATATTTTCAATGTGATGGGTTATACCACACGTTTAGAATACTTATTACAAATGTGGTTGGATTAAACCCCACAATTGGATAATCGATTTATATATGTTCAATATGAATATTCTATTGATATTAAAGAAGGGATTTGAGCAAGTGATGCCAGAATTTACAGTTGTATGTATTGATGAAATGAAATTGCTCAAAGAATCCCATTGCGATAAAAGAGAAAGAAAATATATCGTGGTGAAAAATCTCATTATGAGATTAGTATATTGTGATATGATGAGAAATGCTCTTAAAGAAGCATTTAATAAAGGAATGTTCACTTTCCACGTCTATTGAATATTGATGGGGAAAATTGAGTAAGTGGTACCTGAAGTTACCATTGAATAAATAGATGAAAGTAAAATGCTCAATAGATCCCATGTTGATAAATCAAAGAAAATATATCGCATGGAAAGATTATATGAAGTAATCTCATCGATGATATGAGATTGTATTAATATGAGAATAAAATGCTCTTGAAGAAGCATAATCACTAGATTTCTGTATTTGAATAAAGCCAATATGATATTATTATTACTCCAGAAGAAGTACAAAACAGTCGTAGTGGAACATATTGAGAATATCAAAGATGGCAATAGACACTCGAAAATATAAAAATGCGAAAAGAAAATACATATTGAACCCATAAATGAAGGGTGCGTTTC
Source organism: Jasminum sambac (assembly GCA_018223645.1). Lineage (NCBI taxonomy): Eukaryota > Viridiplantae > Streptophyta > Magnoliopsida > Lamiales > Oleaceae > Jasminum > Jasminum sambac. Next base: position 7,277,361 of record CP073645.1, on the reverse strand, counting down.
GAGAGTATAAATACTCCGTAATTCTGCCACCCTCAACATCAGGGTTCATAATGAGATATTTAAAGGATCCGAATTTCTTTTTCGCTTGACACCAGTGGTCTGTGACCGACGGATCTGGGCTTCCACAGATTCTTGAACATATGCATGAAATTTGATGAGTAGTTCATCAACGATTGAGCGTAAATAAGTATTTTTCTCGCTAAATGAGAGATAAACTTATTATTTACACTCGATCTATGAACGCTAGTAAGCCATCAAAGAAATTGTTAATATTCAACAAACCTATTGGTTTGACATGAAAGTTCCATCGTGCCAACGAGGCTATATTGAATATTTCCTCGGTGTGTTGTAGCGCTGGAAGGACAATGAAAGCATCACTATTATTCATCATATACATCATGCAGTTGTGGATGGATTGCGCTTGTAGCACCAACCCTGCTGGACCCATGGTAGAACTGGCTCCAATTCGAGTATTAGATCCAACTAAATGGAAAGGTATTACACTCGAAACTCTTATTCCCCATGATGATGCGGCCATTATAAGTCTAGCTAAAAGTTTGTTGTTGGTTCCTCCATATAGTATATTGATTTCTTGTCTCCCTAACTCTTTTACGAGTCGGTTTGCCATATCCACGTATTGGATATGGCCTACCAATTTAGATCCACCAAGAATACATACGGTTTTAATATGGCGAGGTAAAGGCTGACTTGTATGAGATGATTCTAAAATCTCCATATCCATCTCTACTCCTATCTCTCTTTTTGCACTATACTTTTAATGTATGAACATGAGAGATATATGAATCCCTCTATTTAAAGAAAAATTTCAAACCAATAATTGATTGCACTATTTACTTTTTGACAAATATGAAAGAGAAAAAGCGTAAAAATTTTAGTGAAATGACATATACCTGTCGGTGATTGAAAAATAATATATATATACATATATATATATATATCTTAAAATTGAAAAACGATATTTACAAATAAAAGAAATATATTGATCTTTGTTATTACACCAAGCTTCCTTACATTAATATGAGAAAATTATTATACTAAATTTTTCTACTAAATTTACAAACAGGATCTTCTAAAGTAAGTTTTTCAAGACTATAACGTGATTGTTCATCTTTGAATTTGGCCCATAAGACCATTAGCTCACCTTGTACGTGTCCACTAGGATGTGTCTCAAGAGCCTGTTGAATATCATCCAAAGGCTCCTTACTCAATCCATCCTTAATGAATGCTATCTTATCTTCTCGTTACATTAGACACGTGCCTACATGATTTACATCGAGTGTCACATGTCCACCGAGCACATTTGTAGCACCCTCCTAATCTTTTTGCTCTCCGTTTCTTTGAAAAACTACTTTTACCCATACCAGGCATGTATTTAGAAGGAATCGAAACCTCACCAGATAATCGAACCTTTGCTTCAATTAAACATCGAACATCTCCTGGGATGCCCTTATTCATTAGCATCCTCAACCTTTCAAGCCTACTTCGATAAATCCTTTTTAGGATTTTGATCGGTAGTGATGGATAGTATTTTCGAAAATTTGAGAGCAAATTATCCATTATTATATATGGACCATTATTATGGTGAATACTGTAAAGTGCCCGGATAATTTATAAACGCGTATGAGGTAAGGCTCCGCGTTGGAACAGTATTGAAACATGAAGCGTATGTGCTAAGATTCCACGCTTGAACAGTGATGTGTAATAATGCTACCGAAACATGATGGAATATGTCGGTGAGCTATACATATGATGAAAGTAATAAATCATGTTGAGCACTATACAGATACTAGTGAAATCGATATAAGAATTTACTGAACTAAAAGTTCAATAATACTTGTTTGCAGAACCGGACTGACCATCCCGGTTTAAATAATTATTGAAATCAATATTTCAAGTGAAGAATTAAAAGAATTCTTCAATGATTGTTCTCGATAAATGATGAAATCATTACTAGCCAATATTGGGAATAAATCCCAAATATATCTGGAATAAATGATGAGAAATATGGGCCCACTCATCCTCCATGTGGACTACTAGATATTATGATATGGATCCACTAGATAGTCACATGTGTATACAACAACAAACTAAGCCTTATTCCCTACAGATAGTCACATGTGTATATGATTCGTAATTTGAAATTTACGAAATATTTGCTCACGGTATGAGCATGATTTTCAGATTTAATGATAAAGCTAGTAAATGTATATCCCAATACTTGAATAAATCCTGAAGGATTGAGTATGCATACAAGTGGGATATTATGTGGCAAAATATTTAAAGTCCTCCAATAAATTGCCAATATCGAGAATAGAATGCAAACTATATAAATTCTCATATTAAGGCTAAATGATGAGAACATATATGAGTTTTAGTGTTCTAAATTTTCTTAGCATGAGGGGGAGTATTAAAGGTTGAAAATGATATGTGAAATGCATCATACTATATCCTCACAATTAAAATATGAACTTGAAGTTCAAAGATGTATAAAAGATGCTATGAACAATCACATATATGAGTTAAGATGCTTTGATAAGTTAGCACGTCAGAAGCGTTGATATTATGACATTTCCCCAATCATATATATCGAAGCAAATTATTAAAGATGGTCTTAATAACGGAGGCATATACTCTTGAAGAGTATATAGACATAACTATATTGTGTAATCCTACAAGAGGATTGATAATGAGATATCTCGATAAGTTATGTCGATATGGGGAAAGAAATAAAATTGAAAGTGTCGACACACTATGAAAAGATAGCGCTACATACTATCAATAATAGTGAGGATATTAAAATCCATCGAAAAATGCCGATCTTAAATATATGCCCTTATGATTAAAGTGTTCATGCACGGGTTTAATGAGAAATGAGAATGAAACTCTTGAAGAGGTTTCAAATGTATTATTGTATCCAGATGCAACGGCTCAAAATATCTACATTGATATTGTTGAGAAATTCATATCTTTGTACTCTTTTCCTTGATTGATGTTTTTGTCCCAAAAGCAGGTTTTTCTCAAATAAGGTTTTTAATGAGGCAGCCCAATCTCAACTACTATGAAATCTCCAGAAGAGATTTAGGTATTTATCTCGATATAGTGAGAAAATGAGATCGAAGCTGTTGATTGCATATATGCACTGAATATAACATGATATTGTATAACATCTAAAATTTCATTCACGTGGAGATGAATGAAGAGTATGAACCAATGTATATGATACTCATACAAATCTATGAAAGATTTTGAAATGCTTGCAGCATACTTGTATAAAATACGCGTTGCACTCTTTTTCCTTAGTGAGGTTTTATCCCATTGGGTTTTCCTAGCAAGGTTTTTAATGAGGCAACATTAAAGGCGTATTCACATGAATAATGTACTCTTTTTCCTTCATTAGGATTTTTCCCACTGGGTTTTTCCTAATAAGGTTTTAACGAGGCATATTCATGGTATATTGAGGACGACAAGAGAAATCAACACAGTGTATATATTGGATCAAGTTATAATAGAGACAATGTTTTAGATCCAAACAATGATGATATTGAAATCCTTTACCAGAAGTAAGGATATCGGTCCTCAAGATATGAAATCAGATGGAGTAACTGTACTCTTTTTCCTTCGATCAAGTTTTTTCCCACTGGGTTTTCTTGACAAGGTTTTAACGAGGCAGCACGTACTCCTATATTGGTGATCGACATCAGGGGGAGAAATATTTCGACGAAACAGTATATGACCATTCTAAACTTTCCTACAATCAGTTTGGAAGTTTCATTGGGTTTTACTGGCAAGGTTTTAACGAACAGCATAATATACCCCGCTATTGATTGTAAATGAGAGTTGATGAATAATGTAATAGTGAATAGTCATTCAAGGGGGAGTGTTGTGAACGAGGCACCCGAGGGAAACAAATATTATTTGTTTATTGATGTGAATGACTATTATGTCCCTGATGAAATTATGTAATTACGATTGTGCCATTCGAAGTTTCCCTATAAATAGGGCTTCAGTTATTAATGAAATTCATTCCTGTGAATTCCTTATAATTCATTCTCTCTAAATTCTCTCTATTATTTCTATACTTTTATAACATATATATATATATATATATATATTATAATTACAATCTAGGTCCCTTTACTTTAATTAGGAGATTTAAGTTTGTCATTTGACCATTAATTGCGTCAATAACCCATAAACTTCCAATTAATTCAATTAAGTCCACAAATTTTCATTAGACCTAATTAAACTCCTTTAAGAATTTGACTTTGACCCAAAATTAGCGGCTTTGACCAAATAGTAGCTGAAATTAAAATATGCGAAAATTCGGGTTGTAACAGGTTTTTTGCTACAATCGCCACCCATTCTCTTTAAATATTTCACCAACTCACCAGATAGCCATATTCCTGCTTCTTTCCTTTTTCTTTTGAAAATTTTTCTCAATTTTTTGCAATATTTACGACTTCAAATCAGATTTAAGTGCAATTTCTTCACAAATTGATGGCACATTTTAAGTAAGGTAAGCTTCTTCTATTTCGTGTAATAGTTAATATAATTTTTTTCGAGTTTTTGAGCATGCAAACTTTAAATGACCATAACTTTTGCATACGATGTCCGTTTTCAGCCCACTACACCATTCCGGAATCATCGCGACGAGATCTACGACTTTCACGGCTGTAGCTGTGATCCCATGTTTCAGCTCGATCTGAGGTCGTCTAAGGCCTCAAAATACAATTTTTATTTTTCATCTTATAATTTCGTGTTTTTGTTCTTAGATTGTTCATTTTATTGTAATTAGAAGCGATTGGTTTTGAATAAAAATTATTTCGTTCTCACTTGCACTCCTAATTCTGTGTTTTTCATCGCTCATATCTTAAAAAAAAAAAAAAAGAGTGGATTTTGGGTGGCGGTTAGAAAGGGTAACAACCGCCACCCTGAGTCTTTTTTGGGTGACGTTTTTTCAACCGCCACCCTTTCGATGACTTGGGGTGTCGCCATTTTGGGTTGCGATAAAAAAACTGTCACCCTAAATCTAAAATAACCGCCACCTAAACTCCTTTTTGTACTAGTGAGAGTACGAGTAATATTGCTCGCTGAAGATTTCTTCCCATGTTGTCGTTTGATACCGTACAGCCCCTTGAATCTTGGGTCCATCCTCTCATTCCTCTGCCTTTGACTCTCAATCATCGCCACCAAGAAACAACAATCTTGAACTTATGACACTGATTTTCGCACTGCACGTTTCACGGATAACAGCCAGAGATTATTATTTTTACCTACGGTACCCTTATATTTTACTTTTACGAAGAAGAAGAAGAAAAAATTGATAATGGTGCCACTAAATCACTTGTCTAGCAGGTTGCGTAATGCGTATACTTGTAGTTGATCGTATTTAATAATGGAAATATGGATTTCTACTGGGATTGTAATACTACGTTTATGGGGTCGGTGGCTAAGTGCGTGTGCGTTTGTTTATTTGTATTTTTTTATTATTTTATTTTTTGGGAATAGGGCTAAATGAGTGTTTGAAAAAAAAAATAAAAAATAAAAAATAATAATAATAATAATAATTTGGGAAAATATATTCACAACACATATATATATATATATATATATATATATAATACGTAAAATTTTATTTTATTTGAAGTCACTTTACTTCGTTAATGTGTGTATGTTGTCTTATGTTTAACGTACAAATGTCCATCATCAAGTCCATTTATTAAGAGCATGTTTCGTGACCAAGTTAACAATTTAATCACTTTTTCTTACATTTATTTTCAATTACATGTTTTTCAAAATTATATTATTTTTCGAATTACGCTTAATCCTTCCTCACTTTAACCACAAAACAACTTTTGCTGATTTGCTTCTAAATAATTGCTTTCCATGTAAAAGAAAAACTGAATCATCAACTAATTAAAGCTTTCATTTATTTAGATATATATTAGGTTGGTTAATTAGTGATGAGCTACCATCAAAAATGTCCACAATGGGAAAAAATGCCATCTCGACTATATTCTATGCATAAATAAAATATTGTTTTGGTATTATATATGGATCTCACATGCTACTATTAACTCATATTATATATGAGAATTGATAAGAGTTTCTTGTACAATACTATATACTCCCTCCGTCCCACTAAGATAGGCAAGTATTCCTATTTTGTCCGTCCCAAATTATAGTCCAATTTCCTTATTGAATGTATAATTTATTTTTCATGTACAAAAATACCCCTATTTAAGATAATTGAAATACTAAACATCAAGATAGATATTTCATCTCCCAAGATATTTAAATATGTTCACACTACTTTTTGACCATTCAATATAGGGGTAAAATTGGAAGAATATATGAATATCTTATAATTCCAAGAACATTTAAGATGTTTTCTTAATATGTGTGAAAAATGGTGGGCGCCTATCTTAGTGGGACGGAGGGAGTATATGTGTTATTCTTTATATTGTAAGTTTCAAATATTACTTCTTCTTTGTTCTGTACTTCATTCTTCTTATTATTTATTTGTTCTTTCTGAGACACGGGGAAAAAATTGGTTATTAGAACATAACAAAACACCCAATTAAAACATATGAACCCGTTGCATAGCGGTTGTACGTAGAAACCCACCAGAGCATAGAGGGCGCTCAATGCCCGCAACAATTAGGTCCATGTAGATAGAATTGTTGCAAAGCTCATGTAACCTGTGCACATTGAATGATGCATGCATCTAAGAAATCGGTAAGATGACCTTTTCTTAGCTAATCACATTGAAATTAAAGGCTTCTCTAGCTCTCGCACGTTGCATCTTCAACTCATCCTCTGCCCCCATTCGTGAGGCTTCTTGAGCTAGCTGCTCTAGTTAATTTTTGCTTCAATCCTAGCCTTCTCTTCAAGCGTCTGCATTTCAATTACTCCCCTTTGTTTCATCTTCTTGTCATGATCCAATAGAGTCTGTTTAGCTCTAAAGATAGTATCTCCGTAGCGTTCCTGCACAAAGACCCTTTTTCAGTGACATTTGAACAAGCGAAGTCCATCCTATGAGACTACAACATAACAATTTCATAAAGTCCACTTGATAACAAAGAAATAAGACATCCATACACTACTGTGTCAGTGCGGTCGAGAGAGAAAGCTAACACTTCACTATCTGAGAAGCGAGTCAAATGACAGATTTCGACTAAGCCTCGTGTGAAACACATCATCTGCGATATATTAGAGTCAAGCACAGCAATCAATGTGGTGATGAACTGATGGACCACGATGAGACATAGGCATCAAAACACATCACTCAGACGATTTGTACACCATGGACCAAGCACAGCAATGATTGGGGAAGACATATTGTATTAACCTGTCCTCGTTGATCCTAAGAGGCAAAGGGATACTGAGTTGCAGTGTTGCAAAAAGAAACTTGAGAACTATTTCCCAAGAAAATTATATACTAGTCGATTGTGGTTACGTGGAATTAATTTCACCGGAGTGATGCTCACCGAAGATTTCCTCAAGCACGCATTTTGTTGGCACGGGCCCGTGAGTCTTGGGTCCGTCCTTCGCCTTTTCTCCCTTTGATTCTCAATGCCCGCCATCAAGAAGGACAATCTTGGACTTATCGCACTGAATCTTGAACTGTACAGTTCACTGATAACACTGAGAGGTTATTATTTTTGAAAATTAAATTGTTTTCGCTATAGGAAGATTGTATTTGGAAAAACTCGCCTTTTCCCACTCAAACTTTGCGCAGTGAAAATAACAAATAACACGAACAAGAGAAAAAGAACAACAATAATTTAACATCGCTCAACCAACTGCCGACAATCATGGGAGAAAAATACTTTTATTGATGAAGAAAATCACTCTACAATTTTTCTGACCCGCTCAACTTCTCCACACAAAAATTAGACAAGAAAAAGAACACAATACTTTTCTTTTCCCTCTCTAATTTTTCTCACTTTCTCTCTATTTTCTTTTCACTTCTCATGCACCTCTCTCTCATATGTCAAGCAGCACACGCACACCGCTACAAGCCTTTTTTCCTCTCAATTTTCTGGAAGTCCCTCTTTCTCTTTCTCTGGCTCTCATACAAACCCACGCATGATGCATCTTTATATACTTAATCAATAACCTCCTCCCCAAACTTTTCCTAATTAACTTGTGGGCCAAAGCCCATTAACCTACCAATAGCTTTTTTCTTTTTCTCTTTCCTGTTTTCAAATAGGTTTAATCACTTAAAATCAAAATTCTCAACAATCTCGACCTTCACTTCAAATAATTAAATCTCCAATTACATCCCAACACGTACCGCTTTAGTGGTAGGTGTCACCTCTTCTTCTCATCAAACTGAATAAAAGTAGATCGAATTTACCCTCATCAAACTGTCACGCACTTATTAAATTTACCCTCATCTCCAACTCATATAGTTGCTTTTTCAAATATAACATATTCGTTAGGGACTTAGACATATATATATATCTTCTAGCGTTTTCACAATTTAGAAGACGACTTTTCATTCAAAACACTATATTTTACCTCAAGTGCAAGAGCCAAGCGAATGGTATTGACCATCTTTGCCTGCAATTCTTTCCAATCAACATCTTTCGTCCCTTCTGGCTTCTTGTCCTTCAACGCCTTATAGAGCCCTTGTTGCACAAGAAGGTCCTCCACCGTACTACGCCAAATATTGAAGTTATTTTTCCCATCAAAACGCTCCACCTCAAATTTGATCATACTCCCAGACTTGAACCGTTAGCTCTGAATGCCATTGTTGGAAAAACTCGTCTTTTCCCACTTAAACTTTGCGCAACAAAAATAACAAACAACACAAACGAGAGAAAAAGAACAACAATAATTTAACGTGGCGTGGCCAACCGCTGACAACCACGGAAGAAGAACACTTTTATTGATAAAGAAAATCACTCTACAATTTTTCTCACTCGCTCAACTTTTTCATACAAAAATTAGACAAGAAAAGGAACACAACACTTTTCTTCTCTCTAATTTTTCTCTCACTTTCTCTATATTTTCTTTTCACTTCTCACGCACCTCTCTCTCATATGTCAAGCAGCACACGCACACCGTTGCAAATCTTTTTTCTTCTCAATTTTCTGAAAGTCCCTCTCTCTCTCTCTCTCGCTCTCATACAAACCCACATATGATGCATCTATATATATACAATCAATAACCTCCTTCCCAAACTTTTCCTAATTAACTTGTGGGCCAAAGCCCATTAACCTGTCAATAGTTTTTTTTTTCTTTCCTTTTTCCAAATGGATTTAATTATTTAAAATCAAAATTCCCAACAGATTTATTATCATCTAGACAGTAGAAACAACAACGCTAGAAAATGAATGAATAAATTCAGCAATACGTACGGCAACTTCCAGTTGTACGATGATGAAGAAAAAAGACCAGTTGATATTCGCGCCAAGAAACTTGTAGTTGACATTTTTTACATTTTACAATGAAATTTTAGTTCTAGTGGGAATGTCATAAGGCTTGGCCCTTGAGCACGGTCCAACCCCGAGCCTATCCCACTTCGATTTTTTAAGGTTGAGACTTTTTCTTTTTGTTTTTAAATTTTTTCCCACCTATAAATTATATTTAATTTAATATAGGAATTGCACTCGTAGATGAGGCATTCGTTTTGTATTCCAATGTAAGTTTTGTCATAAATAGAACTTATTCATATTTTAATTTTTCCACTTTACCCTCCCTAGTTTACGATCCTAGCTCCGCCCCTACTTAGAATCTAATACATTTCTGGGTTGGTGGTTAAAATAATAGGGTCATAATAGATTTGTTATGATTATTACCATGGTTTTTAAATTATTTACTTTTAACAACCAAAATTGATAGAAATAAAATACTACAATCACTTTTGGATTTTGGATAATTTGGACGTGAAAGGATTATCAACAAGGATCTCGGTGGTTACACACAATTTTTTCCGTAGTATATAATTAAAAATTTACTTTTTATACCGTTTTCAAAATTGTGTTTCCCATGTGATGATAGGCAGTTTTCAATTTATCAAATTTAAATTATAATTTAATATCTCATCAAAAAGAACTTCTCCATCCCAAGTTTGTAGATCACACTTTATTTTTTATTCGTCCCAATTATAATGGCTTGTTTGTAAATATTAATATTTATTTTATTCATTTATTACTATCATTTTCTTTTTGTATGTACATTATGATGCACGAAAATTCCTACAAGGCAACCGTTTCGTGTCGGAAACTCTCAGGAAACGGAAACTCACCAGAGACTCTCCGGAAACGTTTCGGAAACTCTAAAAAAGTTTCATATTCTTTAATAAATTATGAAACTCTATGGAAACTTTATGGACACTCTACGAAAACTTTTAAGAAACTTTTAGGAAACTTTGCGATAAAAATTCTGATTTTTTCAAACAAAAAAAAAAGGAAAAATTAATTATAGTTCACAAAAAATGTTAATTAAGTAATTAACCTAAAAAACTAAACTAATAGCATTCTTCTTGGCAACTAGCTCTAATTATTAATTAACCTAAAATATAAAGTGAAATTTGAATCCCAAAATTGTCATCAAAATTTCAAATTTTAATTAAATTTATTTGATTTTGATATTTTGATTAGCTACTTCATATTAAATAGTTTTTGTAGGTTGAATTTTGAAATTATATAGAAAAACAAATGATTACCATATAACGTTTCCATAACGTTTCGTATCCTAAATTTTTCAAAAATCACATTTCCCCGTTTCGTTTCGTGTCCTGTGTCCGTTTCCGTGCAACCTAGTATGTACACTTAGTACTTTCAATAATAATATTTTGAAAATAAGAGTAGAAAAAATATATTTGCATAATTTAATATATTCTAAGTACACCACATCTAAATATTATTAGAAGGTTTAAAAAAAACTTTTGCTTATTTTTTCTTAAAATATTTATTCAGTAAAAATTTTAGTTAGTGTTCAACCTCCATTATATAGCATATCTTATCACTAGTAATAATTTTCAATTAATATCTTTGTTATATAGCATATCTTATCACTAGTAATAATTTTCAATTAATATCTTTGTGAAAAAGGCATAAAAAAGATTAATTGAACCACGTCAGTGAAAACAACAATTAACATTAGAAAGTATTCCCTCTTATAATAATTTTGAAGCGTGCAAATTGAATAATAAAAAAAAAAAAAACAAATACGGTGGAATAAATGCACTATTTAATAGGGCCCAAGAAAGATTTCGACCCAAAAAAAATGTGAGCTTAAATGTTATAATGACAAAGATTAAGAACATCTCACGCAATTAAAACGTTATGAATCTATTTTTGTTATCCTGTGAACCATAAGCGGTAATGGCTAATCGAATGATCATTAAATCAAATCACTTCTCCCCTCGGTATCGAAATCATAAACATTTTCTTCTCGACCACCGAGTAGAATCAATATCTATGACCTGTGGATACATATCATCTCTGGATATTCTTCAAATTGTACACAGAATACATGTATTTTTTACATGGCAAGAGTGTCGAGAGAAATAAGACCTAATCTGATCCACAACAACATTTTCAACTCAACCCATCTGCATTTTCTATATCCCTGCCACAGTTTTCAATTGGGAAAATGTGATCCACAAGTATATAGAACTCTGTATGGATCTGCATGATTCATCTTCCAATTGTGCAGTGATGTTAAAAATGCTGTGACCTACAGTTCTTCTATGCTTTCCTGAACTGAGCTGGCTTTGGCATGCAGAGACGTTTGGTATCTCCATCAAATGGTTTCTTCATTGTATGAAGCCTGATCTCAAATAGCTTTGGCCATAGCTTTCCTGTAACTGTAGACAACATGTGTCTTTAGAACGGGGTGGAGAATAATGATGCGAGAGGGAATCCAAAAATATAATGGAACTTACCAAAAATACGATTTGTTTTTTCATCCCATGCTATGCCATTCAAGACATCAATGCCCTGAAATTTGGGTAAAAAGGAGAATTCTTAGATACATGAGAAATTAATTGTTCTGTTAAGTGTAAGCAATCTAGATAAGCATTTGTTGCGTACCTTCACCCCAGCTGCAATTAATCCTTTCCTAAAACCAGATTTAGAGCTACTTTGACCATTTTGTCCCAATAATAATGTCGAAAACAAATGCGTATATGACAAAATCAAGCAAGTATAAGGAAGCACCTCAAATGGGGAAGGAGAATCCAGCCAACCACCCTACCATCTTTACCTGATATTCTAGCAATGCAGTCAGTCTGTATATTAAGAGAAAATGGTTACCAAATCGTGCAAGTGAAACAGATGCTGGAATTGCTAACATTTCTCCATAGAAACAAAAAGATGTTCGACCCAATTTCATTGAAACTACTTACAACAAACCATAAGTTGCCGCCTTATCATGCAAGCTCATGTTGTAAATTACTTATAGTTAAATAGAAACAATGAAACCATAAATTGTCAATGATCATAATGGATGAAACTTTCAGTATGCAAGTTCTAATGTCCTATGATTATAAATGATCACATAATCCAAGAAAAATGTCAAGTCTTCATACCTGCCAAACATTCGCCCAAACTTCACCATTCACATACTCCAGTTCATTGAGGTTGTGGACTTCGTCTCCTTTGTATTTGACAGTGTGTGCTTCCATGACTGTTGATTTCGGAGAAAACATGCAGAGATGATGACCCAATTAAATGAAATGAATGCCAAAAGAGAGATGAATATTCATAGTGCTGAGAACAATGTGTACTTGCAATCTGAGAAAGATAGGGAAGGTCTAATGGGGGGTTGATGCCATAATGGGCGAGACAAGAATTAAATTCACTTCAACTTTCATAAAATGGTAACCTTTCAATGTTTGAGGGTTAATCTTATACAAGGTTGAAGTTCCATCACTTCCGAATAGAACCTTTCCATCAGTTGCCAACCCCCAGCCATCTTGCATTTGGTGCGTGAACTTCTTGAACTGTAGAAAAGCAGGGAAAATGTCAGAGATACAGACCAGCAACCACTTCATAATCAATGCACCTTCATACATTGAAGGATAGGAAAACTAGTCAAAATGAAATCGAGGGCTATATGATATTGAAGTTTGATAACCTACGAACTTGGAAGTAATGGCTTCTCCTAGAAATTCCACAAAAATTGATACGAGTCATGGTAAAATTAGCATTACTAATCAAATAATTAGAACCCACAATCACTCATAGTATCATATTGAGGTGATGGACGAACTAGGAATATAAGATTGATGCACACAAAAGAACCACATCAAATAAATTAGGCAGCAAACCAGAGCCTCCAGAATGTAAGGTGAATAACTGAACCAAGAATATGGCTCACTCGTCTACAGTTATAGACTCCAATGCTTAATTCTTGACAAGAAAAAGCATGTAAGATCAAATGTGACGAATTATTGGAAACTAATTTTTATGCTATGATCATTCATCACTTGCCAATGTACCAGATATGTATGAGATGTTTTACTCATCTTGCACTGAAGCTGAGAAGCTTTTTGATAATTTGAGAATACAGGAATAAAAGCTAAAGTTCAAAAATCACTAATGCAGAATTGAAGGACAGCCAGGAACCCATTGAAATCAAAACTAACATTACTAAATTGTATCAAAACTAACATTACTAAATTGTACTTTTTACTTCTGATTTAATCAAGTTAAAATGGCACAAATTTTGAGGAGAATATTCAGACAAGGGAAAAGGGCAAAGAACAAACTTTGCTTAAGTTATTTCGGTCATATATGAAACCAGTCTTCTCCAACCAAGTCACTTGAAACAACCTACAAAAGTGCATTGAATTATAGCATTAGAGATACGACCATTTAACTTTGACATTAAAAAAAAAAAAAATCAGCCAATCTTCCTACAAAGTGCAGGTCCAGAATGTTTGGGATAAAATGTAGCATGTTTTGGAACGTTTTCATAACAACATAAACTAAATAGGTGGTAAAAAAGTGGGTGGTAGTTGTTGGTCGTATATATGTATGATTTGACCAAAATTGTTTATAGAAAATTCCAAAACACACGATCAATCTATAAATCCTACATCTGGCAAATAAAAGAGAATAAATTGAAACACTAACCTTTCGCCAAGAAGGGTTAAACCCTCTCCAAAATAAGATGTCTCCATATTGTGAATAGCCTCAACCTGTAACATATAATAAGTAATTATTCCAGTTCATGTATTTGTAGCTACAGCCATGGGACTGGGGATCAGGGATGTACTCACATCTAAATTACATACAGCAAGGAAAAAGACTATTTTACACAGAAGACGGAAGAGATTTTCCTTTTGAGGAAATCAGAGCAAATTTGAAGATGCTGAAATCTAGAACTAGTACCTTCCCTGTCTGTAGAGCAACTTTCCGAACGGATGACTGCAATTAGAGAGAAGAAAACCCAAAATAATATGTAACTCATCGCTCATGTGAACAATTATAGAGGCAAAGTTAATGAAGCAAGAAAAAGAAACCAGGAAAAATGTCAAGAGCAGTTAGTTGCATCATGTGATTTGGAACCATCATTGTCTTTTAGGTTTAATCAAGACCAAGCACATCATAGGATTAATTAGAACTAAAACAACAACTTGAAGCAATATGGGAAAAAAGACACCAGCAGAGACATGGGGACTGCATTGATGCCGATACTTGTCAAGTATAAGTCTATTAGAGTGGGATAAGATGCTAACTCACTTGTCCATGAAGCCCCGTTGATTCGAAGAGTGTATCATTTCCACTATATAGAAGCCCCTGAAAGAAAATGAAAATTGTTAATCAGTAGAGTACAGCAACAACTTTTGGATAATTTTCATGGCTGACTCCTTTCTCTCAGTTGAAACTAGATATAGAAACAGCACATTAAACAAGAGTTTTCCGTAATTCCAGTTGAGCATACAAACACATATCCAAGTCAGATAACTAAAGTCCTTATGGTTTGGGGATATACTCAGAAAGCAAATAATCAAACCCCTCAGCTGGATGTTTTTGCGACAGGGGGTAAACTAATTAGTTCCAGGTTATTAATATTATTCGCTTCAAAGGACCGATGGTGAAATATTTCATTTTTATTATTATTATTTGTTTTAAATTAACCATTTCCTGTGAATCCAACTCTCCAAATTAGTTTCTTAATTCTTACTATCCAAAACTGAACTATGCAAATTACCTATGGGAGTTACCAACATGGACACTACGGCCAATTGGAAAAGAAATAAACTAGAAACCGCAAAGACATCAAAAGATGATAAATAAATTAAATAAATGTCCTAATCAACGCCCCAAAAAAAAAAAAAAATCATTTCATATATTATGAGTCATTCGGCTATGAAAATGATTAACAAGCACGCATTAAGGATCCAGATTCGAATTTGCGTGAAATGGACCTGTGTAAAGGCATTGGGATCATGGGGGAACTCATTGACCACTTCGACAGCGTAAATTTGATCTGACAGAGGTTTTGTTCCAAACACGCTCCGAATGTTGGACGAAATGCTTACAGCTACAATAACGAAACAAATAGCAATAGATGAAAGCACTAAGGCTAACTTTCTCAGATGAAATGACGGCCTAGAATGCGCCATCGAATTCGGATTGGGCTGAGCGAGGTACGACAATCGCTTCCTAGATTTTTTCCTCAGCGATCCGCTGGCCATGGTGAAAGATGTGTGTTCATGCGTGAAGGATGGTGGTGGAAGCCTCCTCGGGATTCGGTAGTCGGTACGGAGGGGCGGAGGACGGCGGTGACTTGAGGAGGAGGGTGCGGTTGAGAACGTGTGGTCTGGTTTAGCAAGTCAACTGAGGCTTTTGTTTGACTATTCAGGCATGTAATTAATGGTAACGGGAAGAATAATATAAATGGTGATTGGGAGTGGATTATAATGGTTTTTAAAGGTTTTTAATGTAAATGAAAAGAGAGAATGAGTGGAGTTGAGTGGTTGAAATTTGTGGATGTGATTGATTTAGGAGGGAAAAAAAATTGAAAAAAGTGAAAAAATTTAGAAAAATTTGTTCCCAATCAGGCTTATAATATATTATATATTATTATTATTAAGGAGCATGTTTGCAAGTTCGCGTAAAATCAATTTTTTCAAACATTATTATTTTTAGCTTGTATACTGTTGTTTCTTGTGGTGGATTCGATCGTTGGCAAGTGGTAGAAAAGAATGGCTGGTGGAGACGGATGCGCGATGTTGAAGAGAGCTGGTTTGGCTTGGGAGAGGAGAGGAGAGCTGAGGTTGGGGAGGACAAGGAGGTTGAAGACAAAATAACGGAAATTGAACAGACATGTCCTTTTTTTTTGTTTTTTTTTTTTGTAAGTGGGGGAGAAAACCAACCTCCGGTCGGGATTATTTATGAATGTGTCAAATTTTTTCCAAAAATTTCTTTTATTTTTCAACTATTATTATATATTCAAAGTGCACTTGTATTAAAATTCTTCGAAAACATACAACACTTTTTTTTCTTTTGAAATAAATACTTCATTAACGCACAGGATCATTACATGTAAATATCATAGCTCTTGCAATACAATTTGAAATATCACAAGAAATAACAGAACAAGCATATAAACACACCTCCCCATCAAGCTTATGGGACGACAACATTGGCTTGTCTCCTTGCATGACAGACCGAACAATCTGGCTTTTGAAGTAGAAGCACCTTGCAAGCTTGAATGATTGAACCAAACTCAGAAACATCAGCAGCAGAAGACTAAATGGCTTCAACAACCTGCAATGATCCTCTCAAAGCCCAAAGAGTTGATCCAGCTAACGGCGTTAACAAACCCAATGCTTCGGCTTCTCTAACTGAGTTAAAACCTGGTAGGAATAGACGACGATGGACAATAATCGAACCATCTGCATCACAAACCACCATCCCTAGACCCACACCTCGCATAGTAGGCACCAAGGTTGCGTCAAGATTACATGGTAGGCACCTTTGTGTGTTTGATTGGAACAATTTACATGTAAAATGTCAAATTGTGGAAAACATTTTCCTGCTTTTGTTGTTTGATTGCAACATGTAAAATGCATTTGTTTTACAAGGTACAATCACTGCATGCACCATTTTGGCCAAATGCATGTAAAATGTTTTCCTATGGGTTTAGGTGGGAAAATATTTTACATGCAAAATGCTTTTCATGTAAAATATTTTCTTCCAATCAAACAACCAATAGGTGGGCAGTGCCGAAAGAGAACAAACTTCCATTCCATCGCGGCTCAGTATTAATGGCCAAAAGTCTCGTTTGAATACAGTCCAGCCGAGATTACATACCCTAAAAGCTTACTTGCATCGGAGACCCAGAGGGATTGTTCCGTTCCATAATTTATCGTTCCGACTCTTCCATAGACTCCACAAAATCATAGCAAGGCATACTGACTAATCAATTGACTATAAACAATTTATCCTTTTTTTTAGTACAAATTCGGAATCATAGATTAGAATAATGACTCAAATCCAGAACACCTATGAGGGTAGAGGAGGAATGTCTTTATCACTAACAAGTCCCATTGATCCTCTTAATTGTTATTTCTAATGGAAAATTTAAATGACAAATAATTAATTGTGCATTATGAAGTAAGTGTCACATGTAAACATTGTTACTAAATATACTATATAATAATGAGATTAATTAGGAATTTGTATGAACTAATTCTCTCAATATTCAATTGAGACTCTAGAGGATTTGGTTTTAAAAAAAATTGGGCGGATATTCAATATAGATTTTTTTTTAAAAAAAATCATTAAAATTGTGTTACATTAAATTAAAACTTTTAATTGGTCAAAAAAGAAAACGGTAATAGAAGAATGAATTAGAGACATATCTTTTTTCATTTTACTTGTTGAATTATTATCGATTTAATCAAATAACACTTTACAAATACTCCCAAGTAATTTGGAGAGAAAATAACTTCAACAAAATCCTTGCCAAACAATCTCTAGTGAATTTGTAGGAGTCCTTTTTATGCTCCCAAAAAGGAATTCTAGAATTGTCTGTCAAACTTTACTTTTTTAATTGCTTAATTAATACGAAAAGACTGTTAGTTAAATCAATATATCGTGCTTAAAGAAAATATCGGGAGAGGAGTAGAATTCTCCAGAACCTCGAGTTTTTAATGCAACAGACGAACCTCCTAGAACTCCCCCCACACAAGACAAGTATATAGTCCTCGTCTCTTTCCCAATTCCTCAGTTAAAATCTTCCCTTCCGAGTTCCGAGTGCTACGCTGCTTTCATCGTCTATCAATCTCTCTCGTTCTTTATCGCTCCCAAAAATTATCGGTTTATAGCGCGTTTCAATGGCGGATGTTCAGATGGAAAGTGCGGAGACATTTGCCTTTCAAGCAGAGATCAACCAATTGTTGAGTTTGATCATCAATACTTTCTACAGCAACAAGGAGATATTCTTGCGAGAATTGATAAGCAATGCTTCTGATGCTTTGGATAAGATCCGGTTCGAGAGCTTGACCGATAAGAGCAAGCTTGATGCCCAGCCGGAGCTGTTTATCCGGCTTGTTCCCGATAAGGCGAACAAGACGCTTTCTATTATTGATAGTGGAATTGGCATGACCAAAGCAGGTACTGCATTGTGTTTCCTTACTTTTTTTCTTTTCGTTAATTGTTGTTTTGGTGGTTGTGGCGTTAAATTCATTCAGAATGAGACAGAGGATTGTTTTGAAATTACCTTGCATAAAATTTTGTACTAAAACGTTAGATTACTTGACAAAAACTTACAGTAGTGGAAACCTTACGTGGATTTTTTCACGGCTCAGATATAGATAGTGTTGGAAAGTCATTCTGTACATTGATTGAGGAATTCTGGGTGAATCTATGAATTCAGAGTGTCTGTAGAAGATAGTTATTGAAATTAATCTTGTAAATTAGTTGACGAATTCCGGATCAATCTATGAACTCTGTCCTTGAAAGAATGTGGACACACAGAAATAAAATTCTAGAGTAATACGTTCAAGTTGTTGGTAAATTACAGGATGGAAATGCTGATGTTATTATTTCTTTGTTGCTTCAGATTTGGTAAACAATTTGGGAACAATTGCGAGATCTGGTACAAAGGAGTTCATGGAGGCACTGCAGGCAGGTGCCGATGTGAGCATGATTGGGCAATTTGGTGTGGGTTTCTACTCTGCATACCTCGTTGCAGAGAAGGTTATCGTCACAACAAAGCACAATGATGACGAGCAGTACATTTGGGAGTCACAAGCTGGTGGTTCCTTCACTGTAACAAGGGATGTCAATGGAGAGCAACTTGGCAGGGGAACGAAGATCACCCTCTTCCTCAAGGAAGACCAGGTGTGTTAATTTCTCAGTTACATTAGTCTTATTACTCAGAGATCCGATGATTTTGAACTTAGTGTTATATATAATTTCAGAATAGGCAGTGTCTGATTGATAATGTGTCACTGATTAGCTTTGCAAGGCTGGATGCTATTATTGGTTTTAGTTGAACGACCGTATAACCTCATACTCATTTTCAACCACAGACATCTCCCAAAATAATATTAACCACACACTTTTACACGGAATACCGCGCACATCAACTTAACACCCAATCAAACATACCCTTAAGTTGTAGAAATTGTTGTACTAATTGATGGATGTGTAATTTATTTTCAACAACAATGCTTATGTTGTTTCTGCTGTGCAATTTTCAGTTGGAATACCTTGAGGAAAGGAGAATCAAGGACTTGGTGAAGAAGCACTCAGAGTTCATTAGCTACCCTATTTACCTCTGGACTGAGAAGACAACAGAGAAGGAGATCAGTGATGATGAGGATGATGAACCCAAGAAGGAACATGAAGGTGACATTGAGGAAGTTGATGAGGACAAAGAAAAGGAGAAGGGAAAGAAGAAGAAGATTAAGGAGGTTTCTCATGAGTGGCAGCTAATCAACAAGCAGAAACCTATTTGGCTACGCAAGCCAGAGGAGATCACAAAGGAAGAGTATGCCTCATTCTACAAGAGCTTGACCAATGACTGGGAGGATCATCTTGCTGTTAAACACTTTTCCGTTGAAGGGCAGCTTGAATTCAAGGCCATCCTGTTTGTCCCGAAGAGGGCTCCATTTGATCTCTTTGACACTCGAAAGAAGATGAACAACATCAAGCTTTATGTCAGGCGGGTGTTCATCATGGACAATTGCGAGGAGCTCATTCCTGAATATCTCGGATTTGTGAAGGGCGTTGTCGACTCTGATGATTTGCCACTCAACATTTCCCGTGAGACGTTGCAGCAAAACAAGATTCTTAAGGTCATTAGAAAGAATCTCGTGAAGAAATGCATTGAGATGTTCAACGAGATCGCAGAGAACAAAGAGGACTACAACAAATTCTACGAGGCTTTCGCGAAGAACTTGAAGTTGGGTATCCATGAAGACAGTCAGAATCGTGCTAAATTAGCTGATTTGCTGAGATACTACTCGACCAAGAGCGGTGATGAAATGACCAGTCTGAAAGACTATGTGACCAGGATGAAAGAGGGCCAGAAGGACATCTACTATATTACTGGAGAGAGCAAGAAAGCTGTAGAGAATTCACCATTCTTGGAGAGACTCAGGAAGAAGGGCTATGAAGTTCTCTACATGGTGGATGCAATTGACGAATATGCGGTCGGCCAACTCAAGGAATACGATGGCAAGAAGCTGGTTTCTGCAACAAAGGAAGGACTGAAACTTGACGACGAGACTGAGGAAGAGAAGAAGAAAAAGGAGGAGAAAAAGAAGTCGTTTGAAAACCTCTGCAAGGTAATCAAGGACATCCTGGGAGAGAAGGTGGAGAAGGTGGTCATTTCAGACAGAATCGTCGACTCCCCATGCTGCTTGGTGACAGGCGAATACGGTTGGACTGCAAACATGGAAAGGATAATGAAGGCACAGGCTTTGAGGGACAACAGCATGAGTTCTTACATGTCTAGCAAGAAGACGATGGAGATCAACCCTGACAATGGAATCATGGAGGAGCTGAGGAAGAGAGCTGAGGCAGACAAGAACGACAAGTCGGTCAAGGATCTTGTAATGCTGCTGTTTGAGACTGCACTTTTGACTTCTGGGTTCAGTCTTGATGATCCCAATACTTTTGCTGCGAGGATTCATAGGATGTTGAAGCTTGGTTTAAGCATTGATGAGGATGAGGAAGGTGGTGAGGATGCTGATATGCCTGCTCTGGAGGACGCTGGTAATGAAGAGAGCAAAATGGAGGAGGTTGATTGAAGTGTCAGCAAAATTAACTGCTATTGTGAAGGGTGTCTGATATGTCAAGGTCATGGAAGTTCACCTAATTGTGTTTAGTTTACTTTGTGTGTATTCTTTGGTTTTGGTCGGGTCTTAAATCTTAGGCACTGTTTTGCTTAGTATTTAGAGATACAAAATGGAGTGTGATACAGTGGTGGTTTTTCTCTATTTGGAGTCGAAATTTGTGGGTTTTTTTTTTTAAGTTACTCCATTAAAGTGATACTCTCTACGGTTAATACCTTATATCAATAGCTCTTATGAGGATTTTCTCGTTCTTTTATTTGATCTTGTCTGTTTGTAGTTTATTTAAATGCCATGAGTGATTTGAGTTAATCCAAACACCATTGTTGTTACTTCTCTATGAGTATATTTGCAGTGAGGGAGTGATAGATGTAATTGATATAAGAGAGGAAAAGGAATAATTAGAGTTACTATTGATTGTTACAACCTTTTCCGATGGAACATTCTTAGGAAACGGTGGAAGAACTTCGAATCATCCCACGATTCAATTTATAAAATTTTTGAAGAACTTTTAAGGTCGGAGAAGCAAAAATGTCTAATCCTGTGAATTCATCGAAATTAGACTTTTGGATTGTGATAATACCCGATTGATTTTTGAAATTGTACCAAATAGGTGCACACATCCAAACATCATATAAATTACTCATATTCAAAATACTAGTATCACGCCCGTGCGATGCACGGGAACAATTAAATTTATGTATAATAAATAATTGATATAAAATTATAAATATATTGAATATAAATGTTGAATTACATAATTGATGTAATTTATATATAGGAGATTGTATAATTGTAAATAATATTAAAATCTATAATATTTTATATTTATATAGTCAATGCAAAAAATGAGGAGGAAATTCACAATTGTAAGTTAATTAAAAAAATTCACGTGGATCGCATAATTAGGAAGTTTATCAAAGCATATAACTTTCATTCTAATTGTCGTGTATCTAGTTGCACAACAATCTTGTGGAGATTTATTAATTGTAAGCGAATCATTGGAATTACTATATAAAAATTTCTTTGATTATCAAAGCGTATCTTTCTTGTTGGTAAATATCAAATTTATATTTAATATCTTTTTTCTTCTGAAATGGACATTTAGACTCTAAACTCTATTGTAATTGTTACTTAATTTTAGCTCTATTGTCTAAGAAGTATTATACTTAATTTTATGTAACATAAATTTATAGTAATCTAGATAATGTTCTTCACTGCATAATTTATTTGATTTTTTTCTCTTTACGTAAAAAGTGTTTTAATTTTAGAAAGAAAAACTTTTTATTTTTAATTTTATATACTTAGAAAAGAAAATGCAAAATCTGAAAATTTAGTTAATGAAAGATATCACATCAGTTGTATTAAAATCGAAAAATATAAATTAACTTTTTAATTAGAAACCATGTCATGTTGGCAAGCCAATAGAGGCATTCGCCAAATATAACACTTCAATTATCATAATATAAAAATTAATAAATTACCATTTATTTAAAAATAAATAAATTATTCGACATAAATCCAAAGTATATCTTATAACTACTCACCATTTAATTTTAAAAAATAAAAAAAGTAAAAAATACCCACTATTTTTTAACGGTCCAATTCATAAAACCAAGCAAAACTATCAAAATCAACAATTTTAACACGATGAAAGTAAGCAAAAAATATTTATTATTTAATATTTTGAATTAGAATTTAAAAAAATGAAGTTATATTTAAATAAATGCATTCCAACTTGGCACAATGTCTACTTGGCACTTCACTTTTTATTGATAGTATAATTTTTAGTAATTCATGCATTTAGTTCATTTCAACTATATACATAATTCAAAAATTAATATATATATATATATATATATATATGAGATATCACGTACACACACATATATACAAACACACTAAATAAGAAAAATAAAATTATTAAATGTACATTTAATGTTTGTTTGCAAGTCATTTTTTTATATATTTATAATAATAAATGAGTGTCGACTTGGAAATAAATAAAAAATAATAAATATGAAAATGAAAATAAATTAAATAAGAAAATAAAATTATTAAATGATATTTAATGTTTGTTTCTAAATAAAGGTTTTTTTTATAAAACAAATTAACTAAAGGAGTGCCAACATGGCAATGTGCCTAGTTGGCACTCCTCTTTTTATAATATAAAGATGAATCAATCAATTGATTTTTAAGTGCCATGTTGCAATATATATATATATATATATATATATATATTATTAATTGTCCAATGTGATATCAATTGGGTTTTTTGAGTTTCTAATTTTGGTGAATTTAACGCGACATAGTTACTGCTCAAATTAGACAATTTCTCTACTCCTAGTTAAAAAGTTCATCACAGATTGTCCATGTTTAATGTTGAGATAAGTTTGGGGTAGCTTTTATTGTTGAAGCACTGAAAATTGAGGTCTCTGCACAATTTTAGTGTACTTCCATTTGAGTCGGTAAATCAACAGGGGACAGTTTTAAAAATAAATTAACAAACTCCACAATTGAGTGACGATTCCTCATCATCGATCACGTGACAGTTACCTAGAACAATATTAAAAAATAAATAAATAATCGGGAAGATACTTATAATATCATTTTAAATATTATTCTAAAATTTAAAATAACTGATGGAGTAATATCTCAGGAAATATTTATAAATAGCATCTATGTAATAAAACTGAAAATGACAAATTGATTAATGCTACAAAGATTCTTGGATAACATTGCTATGAAAAATTAACAGTATTTAACAAATTATCTCATTTCCAGTATGTTTACTTGAATAATCTAAGTAACTCATTAGCTTTCTCATGCACTGCTTCACTAATTAAGTTCTCTCTTGTTTTTCACATGCACAGCTTCACTAGTTCACAAGTTCTCTTTTGTAGATTTCTGAATCTAACACTCGGATAAAAGGAGCCTTGTTAAGTTTGGAAATAATTAATTTCAACAAAAAAGAACGAAAACAAATTGTGTTCGAGAAAATTTCGGGTGAGATTATAACCTCCACTGCCTGTCAATAGGTTCTTTAGTAACGGCGAAACTGAAATTCTAACCAGTAAAGGTGTTGCACATCATTTTGTAATAATCTAAGATTGAAATTTGCATTAAATCAACGTCACTATAGCTTGAGAAACCAGTAAGAGCATCAGAGGCAACAAATTTCTATTAGAAATCAACATGCTACAATAAAACGGTTATCAAAGACGAATATAAAGAAATTGGCGATCGAGATAAAAAAATAGGTTTCAATCAAGAAAAGCTTCTGGTTATAACTTTAGAAACCAGTACTGATATTCGAAGCAACAAATTTGTCGAAGACATAAACATAGCACTACAATATAATGTTCGCAAGCAAAAATTAAACTCATCACTTCCACATAAGTTCCAACATCTAACCACTGATATGAGAAAAATAGGAAAAGTGAGGAAATGAGTATCTAGAACAAGTTTTAACTTGGGGGCGCTCCACCAAAGCTGCCAGATCCACGGCCAAACCCGGGTCTTCCTCCAGAACCCTGCATGTTCAATTAATTAGAATCAGATTCACATGATATGGAGGGAAAAAAATGCTACCAATAACAGAGACAAGAAGTAACAAAGCAGTTCCTGATTTGAGGATGTTTTAATCTATGAAAATTAGATGTTGCTTGCTGTAAATATTCTCTTAAAGCGAAATAAATGTTGAAGGAAGAAGCAACCGAACACTGCAACCTCTTCCATGAACAAACCAAAATATAAGATGTGGGTAGATTTCTAAGCAAGGCCAGTCGAAGAGAAAGTTCAAATTGCAGTGCGTTTCTGATATCAAATATTCAACTAACAAGAATAGATATTAATCCACACACACAAGCAACAATAAGAATTGAAGTATTGAACATCGACCACATCAATTCCATTATGTTGAGAGAATGGGCAAGGAGTCAACTTTTATGTGATTGATAAGAGCAATAACTTCCACGCCTTAATTTTGGCCAGCCAAAGAGTTTATATGGCCAAATTATCTACTTGTCACATTTTATTCCTACATATTCTGGGTTTAATGCATTGCTAGCACAGCAATCAGTATGAGCATAATTTAAAAAATCGAAATTGAAGAGTGGTGCAAACATAGTTTAAAGATTGCCTACTGACGACCAGTGCCCTTGCAAATTGATTATGAAAGGTTTCATCAACGTATGCCGGTCAGGAAGGTTAAGATTAATGGCATTTCTTGAGACCCTAAATACAATTGACAAACGAATGTACAAAAGTTACACAATTACATTATAGCTTGAATTCATTTGAGTTCTTTCCTTCTAAGATATAAGGCTAACGTTTTCATCCATAAGATAGCAGATGACGCAGAACCATAAGAAATCAATCAAACAATATGTAGGATTAGAAAATCCAAATTACCCTGAAAGAAGGCTGGAAGTCGGCTGGAGCTCCACCCTTCTCACCACCAAAGTCACCAGGTGGACCTCCTCTTGGGCCGCTTCGGTACCCATCTCTATCTCCATACCTTGGCCTGTCACCCTCAAATCTTGGTGGTCCACTATTACAATAAAACCAAATAAGCACATATTATTACCACCACACTTGCAAGACAAATCCAATTCATACTCAATGCCATCTTTGGTCAAATAAAACAGAATCATTCATCATCAGTACCTCACATAGCAATTCATTAATCATACAAGAATTAGAATTAGCATATTAAAAAATTTATACAAGCATTTTGTTTCCACATAACAACTATGAATAAGATAGCCACATCAAAGACAACAATTAACACAGGTACGATCAGCTACTAACAGTCAACATTAACAAGAGAAAATAGCAATTAATATACCGTGGGCGGTCACCAGGCGGGCCTCCCATGGGTCGACCAAGAGGCTTAGCAGACTTCTTGAGTGTAGCTGGGACAATCTCAGAAGGAAGGTTGAGGTATGTGCGAAGGAACTCGATGCCATCATTGGTCAAATACCAGTAGTAATGCATCCAAGCAAAGGTCTCCCTCACGTATTCCTTGGACTTAAAGCTCTGCATCAGCTTAATCACCTGCAAGTTAGGCACATCGATCTCTGGGTGCTTGGCCAGATTGAAGTCCTTCTTCGCATAGCACACACCCTCTGCCAATTTTCATAACCCGAAATCAATAAATACGTACAAATATGTGCGTCTAATTTGGTGAAAGGAAAAGGAACTGATTTAACCTTGGAAGAGGTATTTGGAGATCTCTCTGCGGTTCTTCTCTGGGATAATCTGTTATGAGATTATAATTCAATCCATTAATTAATCCTCATTACCAAAAGAAACATAAAAATTAAACAAAAAAAACATATAAACACACAGAGAAACAGAAAGATAACGACGGAGGGAGAAGGAAATGATACCATGGCTGCTGTATGGTTGCTCAACGGCTGACAATGAAGAGGAAATTAGGGCTCCGGTGGACTATGCAGCAGCAACTGATAAGTGGGAGAAACCCTAGAAGAGGCGGTTATTTATAGTATGTGTTTCTTGGGCGGCTGGTGGGCTAAATTGCAAGAGGATCTGAGTTTGATCCATGTCTATATGAGTCATTTGGGTAAGGCCCAGGCCCAAACTAGCTTGTTAACGTTTCATAATTTGAAGGTATGTTTGATTGAAAGATTAGAAAGGAAATTCAATTTTATGTAGGGGGTGTGTGCATTTATTTTCCATCAAAATGTTTAGGGAAATGTTTATGTGTCAATTAAACACAATTTTGTTTTTCTTGAAAAACGAATTTTACATTCTCAAAAAAATATATATTTTCCATCAAAATAAAGAATTTAGTAGGTGAAAATTGGAATTCTAATTCATTTTCCACCCTCCAATCAAATACACCCATAAATTTTAAACTAAAAATCATTTCACTTTTAAATTTGTATCAAACACAAAATACAAATACTTTCATAGAAAATATTTTAATTTTTATTCAATTAAACACACCCTGAGTGAAACTTGTCATCGGATGATATATTACATGATTTAAAGATGTTACATGACAAAAAAAAGAGTAGATAAGAGATTGCATAATGGACCAAATAAAAAAATGCACAAACCCCCAATACGAGAATATGGATCTAGAATATTTGAATCTCCAAATTTACAGGGCAGTGACTCCCTCCCAAAATCATATAATTGTTGACAGGAGCACCCTAGAAGAGATTGCATAGTTGACACATAAATCTAGGGGAGAGCGTCGGTCAGTCAGTTTGGTTTTTTCTCCCAAACCGAAACTGAACCACCTTTGGTGCTTTAGGAATTTTTCAAACCAAACCAAACTGAATCGGTTTTTTGGCTGGATCAAAAACGACCGAAAACCTACCCACCATGTTAAAACAAAACAAAATTGCAAAAAGGGTTTGGTGTATAAATTAAAATAGTTTGATTTGACTTTAAAAAATTCCATACTGCTTCAAATGGTTTGTTTAAATTCAATATGTCAGAAATCGTTTAAACCGAACAAAATTTCTTTTCATTTTTTAATACAAAATAATTTTATTAAATTACAAAATTGTGTTACGATACAACATTAATTGAATAATTTGTGTCAAAATTCTTATAAGACTATTTATATAACTACCTTAAACATAAGCAAGAATCAGTTCTCAACACATTATTTTTATTATTTTTATGTTTTTATCTTTTTCACTTAGAAAGAGTATTATTTTTAATAAATTTTAGAATTTATATTTGCTAATTCATAGTAAATTTTACATGATTTTGCATTTTTGGGATTGTCTAATGAAGATGTATTCACAAAACTGTGTCTTGTGACGCTTTTGTGTTGTGTTTTGAATGAATGTTATCATTTGTCACTTTTTGAATGAAATGAACAATCGGATTGATTCTTATTTTAAAAAAAGCGAAAAAGTAGTTTGGAAACAAACATGCAACACTAATATCGGTGGCATTAAACGATTAGTCAAGTTGAACTTTTGATTGGATTTAAGAATGAATCCCACCAGCTTGATGTTGTAGCACCATTTTATTGCACGGAGCTTGTTTCTGGTACCCGTGTAAGGTACCATACTCGATACAGACAAAAAAATAAAAAAAAAATAAAAATGCCTCCCCCTCAACATTCAGGGGGGGCCGTCTTATTGGGTAT
Source organism: Jasminum sambac (assembly GCA_018223645.1). Lineage (NCBI taxonomy): Eukaryota > Viridiplantae > Streptophyta > Magnoliopsida > Lamiales > Oleaceae > Jasminum > Jasminum sambac. The sequence goes on along the minus strand of CP073645.1, from coordinate 7,248,925 downwards.
GGTACCCTACACAGAGTACCGGATCAAATGGGTTATTGCACGATTTTATTCATATATAGCTAGTTGTACAATTAAATAATATATCATAGTTTATAGTATAAAAAAAAATACATTTGGAATAATGAAAACTTGGTGAAGCTGTTCAAAGAGTTCTATGAACACTTCATCAAGAATTTCAAATCCCGTCATCGAATATTTCAACAAGAGTTGCTCAACATTCCAGAGGAGAGCGCAAATTGTCTTTTAGATGATCGAGTTAGAAAGACTAAGTTTGATAAGAAGGTCTCGTGAGCTAGTTGGTCTCATCTCATTGACATGCCCATTGGAGGACTTTGATTTATGCAAATTTATAGTTTGAGGATGTTGGTGATGCAATGATTAATGATACAGATGGAGGACGTGACTTGCAGAAATTCGTAGTTGGCGGACTGGATTGCTGAAAATTTATAGTTGGTGGGCTGAACTGAAAATAAACTAAATGAGTGGTTGAGAAATTAATTTTTGTTAAAAGCGACACGAAACAAGCTCTAAATAGGACAAGGATGAGTAGTTGGAGGAAAGTTAAATGATGATATAACTTGAGGACTTGACTAGAAAATCAAAGTAAATTATTCAATATATGCAGCCTCTATTGCAGAATCAAATGAGCCTTAAAATGAATGGAGAATATTGATTCATTCATTCATGCATAATTGGGAAATTTGATTATAAATTGACCATTCCATGCTCAAGGAAAGTCAAGCACATTTTAGAATTTAGCAGTCTATTATATGAGTTATGCGAGCTTGTCTAGAGAGAGAAAAACATCATGAAGAAACTTGAATTCTTATTAATTAACTAGTATTACCCCGAGCATTGCACAGGACCGAATAAAATGGTATATTTACAAAAAAATAAAATATTATAAAATAAGACAATAAATTATTGTGAATATATAATAAAAATAACGAAACACGTGTAATATTATAGATTTCAATAACGGTTTATAAATTTCAGTGCGAAATATTATCTTATAAGAAAAAAATCATATCAATTATCATAATTGATGGTTTTAATTAAGAATATAATATTTGGAAAGAAGCTTTAGATAATATATTTATTTGAAAAAAATCAACTTAAATAACACATTTTATGAGTCATACATAACTATTTGAATGTATTCTAAATACAATTAACAATGATCTTATGATCGGCCTACATATATATATATAAATTTTATAAATTTAGCTCGAATTGAATTCTGAATATTGAATTTATTTTGTATCACATTCAACTCGAATTAAATAAAAAATGAGGTTAGCTGATTTCATTCTCCTTAACGTAGCAACTATAAAAAAGAGGATTTTTTATTTAATTTTTTAAATATGTGAAAATATTTTTTTATGTAACAGATTATTGCTACCAATGCCGCACTATGCTAATTTGATATTTCAACTATATAATTACTTTGAAAATTAAAATATGTATAAAATAACTAAAATGAAATATCCAAAAATTAAAATATAGATAGCAAATGATAATTCTCATTTTCAAACTTAATTTCATAGATATTGTAAGTTGTAACTTTTATTGATTATCACATTTACATCAATGCATGCAACACTAAATATAAAAAAATTAAAAAAATGATAAATTAGTTCGAAAATTAGAATACATATAAAAAAGATAAAATACATATAAAAAAATAAAATACGAAAAAGAACACCAAATAAGGAAAGCAACATAAATTAAATAAAAAAATAATTAATACCTAAAAATTAATGCCAAACATGATATTGCCACTTAGACACTTTACCTAATTGACACTTCTCTTATTATAATATTAAGATTAAGATTGGTCATGAATTGGACAATGTACATATAAAACTTTACCATCTGACTAGCTAAACTAATTTGCTAATTACAATTTTGAACTAACTGACCGACCAAACAACTTGTTAAACAAACTAACTAAACAAGATGACAGCTCAGCCTTTCTCCCTTTTTGTTATATGCTATCGCTTCCTCTCAAGACGTATATAAAGATTATTTATGTTCATCTTGTTAAGAAGCTTATAGTATTGGTTTGCACCTAAAGCTTGGTAAAAACATTAGGTGGCTGTTCTTTGCTAGAGATGTGTTCCGGTTTAACAGCATCTATGTTTCGTTCTCTCGTGGAATACAGAATTCTTAGAGATGTACAAAGCAGAAAGATTATCATCTGGCATTGGGAGATTGATTTTCATAACATGCAACAAATAACTAATCCATGTAACTTCAGCAATTGTGCTTGCCATGGCTCGATATTCTGCTTTTATAGAACTTCTTGAAATAATAGACTGCTTTGAAACATTTAAGACTAATTTGTACATATTAGAATTTTTCGATCGAATTGAATTTTTATATATTTTATTTGAATGTTAAAGAAGGGCAATATAGCTATTTTATCGTCAAAGTCCTTGTGGTGCAACTAAAGTTGAAAGTAGGTCCTTAAATGCTGAACTTTGCAAAATAGGTGCTACAGATGCAATACACATACAGGTTGGGTCTTTGTAGCGCCAATTAGCCAATTAATTTTAGTGTAACTAATTTTTGCAAAGTAATCCTTAAATTCTTGAAGAGGTATAAAAATAAGTCATATATTATTTTTCTTCTTTTATTTCATGAGGTCAAAATTTATGAGCGGGTTAGGTTAAATTTAACAGGGACGACTCAAGAGGCACTGTGAACATTAGAATGCACTGGCCCTCAGTGAGCTTCGCCTCATCATTTTTATCGAAGTATTGATTAACTTTTGTTTTTCCTTTTAATTTTATTTTCTACAATCTCATGGAGAGATCGGAATTTGAAGCTGATGTTAAATGATAAAGACAACTGTCAATGCTTGCTTCTTTTCCAAAATGATGAGTTAATCTTACAATTTCAGATTCAAGGAGAAAAGATGTATAAATATGAACGCAAACAATGAAAAGTATATTCAAGTTCTACTTTTAGCTTAGCTTCTAAGGATCCTAGTATCCTACTGATTAAAAAATAAATTTTGAATGTGTGGTGTAAAAAATGATTATAAAATATGAAAAGCGTGAAATCAGTTAAATGTGTGGTTAACAATCATGGTCGAAAAATTATATTATTTTTTATTTTTTGTTTTTTTAAAAGAAAGGCAGCAAACAATTGATAGCAAATGTCAATATGTAGTTAATAAGGGTATAATGGCCTTTCATGTCTAAGTAATCATTCTTCGACAATTTAAAAAAAGTATCAGGGAAGTGTGATGAGCTGAGCATGTAATGGGTATCAAATATCCCGCCAACGACATATCAACCTCATGTTGAGTGGCTTTAGTTGTCACCGGTTGAACGATCCTAGTAGTACTGGTGGTTGTAGCAGGGCAGCTAGCTCTCGGGGACAAGCGGCAATAGTTCCCGCCATTAGAGCGGCTTTCGTTGTGTTGTGTTTAAGTAGAACTTATATCGTTCTGCATGAGAATTGAGTTGATTAACTTGTACCTTAAAAAAAAAATTACTCTTTTTTTTTATGTAAAAAATATAACTTCATTATGTAAGATATAAATTTATCAAAGTGACGAATATCCACATTCCAAAATTGGGATGTCAATGAGCCTAACACAGTCGATAAGCTCAGAGGGACAGTCATTTGGACCTTGAAAATGACCAGCGGTGACCTAATTTTTTTTTTTTTTGATAACCCATTTGTCCAGGCTTGCGCTGACTAATCTGAGGGACAGTGGCCATCCCCATGGTTCACTGTAGGGTAAATCCAATGATCTGATCTATACACCTGGGTCCTCGACGTAAACTCAACCCGTCTGAAGATCTCACATCGTAGGCAGATCTCGCACTCCCCCTCTTACCCACAAGTGTGGCCTTATTAAACCCCATAAATGCGGCCTTATTAAACCCCCGGGAGGATTCGAACCACCGACCTCCCGGTTGATACCCCTAGTGCTTTACCACTGCACCACTTGATGGTGGGGTCCGAGCTGACCCTATTTGCACTTATGCGAGGTGGATAGGCCTGCTCGCAATAACCTGTACCTGCCTTATCAATTTTACTAATAAATAATACTAGTAATTTTTTTATATTTAAAGGGTGATAGGCTGAATTTTAAAAGTATTTTAAACACTTTTTTCAATTTTTTTCTCTCTCCTAAATTAATTATATCAACATATCTTATCACATCCACAAATCTCAACCACTTAACTCCACTCATTCTCTCACCTCTTTTACATTAAAAAACCTTTAAAAATCATTATAATCTATTCCCTATCACCCTTTTAACAATTGTGTAAGTTTGAGTTATTTCTTTTTGTTATATAAAACAATTGACCGTGTTCAAATTCTAGAAATCTTGAGTTTAAAATTTTTTTCTATAAATGTTGGTAGTTTTAACAATTTTTATTTTTTATATGTTCTTTAAATTTTTGAAAAAAAAAAGTGTTAAACTGTTTGAGGCCGTTTGAGCTCGAGCTTGAGTTTAGGCCTAATTTTTTTACAGCGACATGTGCCCGCTGTGCCTCGGGTTTATGAAAGGCTTGGTTAGTACGAAGTTGAGTGGAGCTCGCAATTGCGGCTCGTGAGCTAGCTCGTCTCATCTCATTGACATACCCAGTGGAGGACATCAATCGATGCAAATTCATAGTTTGAGAGGATGTAGGATGTTGGACTTCAATTGATGTAAATTTGTAGTTTGAGAGGATGTGGGTGATTCAGTTATATATATAGATGGAGGATATGACTTGGGAAAATTTTTACCTGACGGACAGGATTGATGAAATTAAGTATATATGTTCAGTAGAGATTTTTGAAAAAAAAAAAAACAATTTTATACGTGCAGTTGAAAGGTACAAAATAACCACAAGAAATAATAATAATAAAAAAGATAATTACCTAATTAGTCAATTAATGAGTGGTAATTGAGAAAATGATATTTGTTGCAATTGAGAAGCAATTAATCTCCCAACATGTGTCGTGGGGGGCGAGGTGTCTGGAAAGTTAAATGGATGGTGGACCTGATCGATGTGATTGTATAGTTTGAGGACATGACTAGAAAATCATAGTCAATGATGATCGTTGAATTTTATTACAGAATCTAATAAGCCTCTAAGGCGATTTCCAATGCTCCCGTCAATTGCCATCCGATTTTGGTAGAGACAGAATAGAGAGATATAGGAAGAAAATTATATGAAAAAAATGAAAAGGGAAAGTGAAAAAAATGAGAGAGATGGAGACAAATTTTTAAAAAATAATAAAATAACAATGGAAAAATTCTGAACGAGCGTCTATTTTTAGACGTGGTAGGGGTATTTATGAAGAAAAAAATGAGAAAATGAGATAAAAGTTATTAAAAAATAAAAAATTTAAAAAACGTGAGCCCCTTCCTTTTTTTTTTCCTTCCTATCTCTCTCCTCCATCTCTCTCTCTCTATTGCTGCATGATGCCAATCCACGACCGCGTTGGAGATGGCCTAAAAGTAACGCAAAATATTGAATCATTAATGCACAATCGGGAAAATTAGCAGAATCTAATAAGCCTTCAAATTAATGGCGAATATTGAATCATTAATGCGCAATCGGGAAATTAGATTATAAATTGACCATGTGACCATAAAGGAAAATCCCACACACTTTAGACTTTACATTATTCAAGTTGTTCCTAATTAATTTGCAAACTCTATTCGTGAATGGACATTTCCCAACAGCAAGAGAGGTAAATCATTTTGAATTTGTTACTATGCTTTCATTTAGTTTTGAATAAAGCTACGTTTCCATATCCAATATCCAAAAGTGTCTTGAGACATCTACACTCTAATAAAGGGTATAGATAAATGACCATAATGCCTCATCTAAAAGTGAGGGGCGGAGCCCATACCACTATTAGGGCGTGGATGGTATCCACACAATTTTTATATGTATACCTAAATGAATTGGCAGCATCAGAAATAAGGCATTAGGGGCGGCTTGTCACCCCTATAAGTTCGTGTCTGTAGACCTTTAGGGATTACATATCATTATCCTGCTGCAAAAGTTTACAGCCACGAACCTATAGGAGCGATATGCCGCCATTAAAGGCTCAATTTCTTATAGTGTGGTAACACAGTTTTTATATGTACAGCACTGAAATGCGAGACACAATTGAGACATGTTCAAGCGATCCAAATTTCTTGGATAAACTCAAGTCAGTGGACTATTATGCTATCAGTTTAGAATCTCCCGACGCCGAAGTTAGTCTTGCGACCTTAGTTCTCGACAACATGCACTTCAAAGTTGATCACAAGTTACAGGCTGTGGTCGTCAATACTAGAAAGCACCTCTGGAAAAATCAAGCTTTGGTGAAGTTATGCGAACAGTTTTACGAGAAAAGCTCCCGCACTCTTGTCTCACTCGTTCGACTTGGAACTTACATGCAAAGAACGTATGAAAAACTTGGACACTTGGACGATCACTTCTTCCAGAGTTTCATACCGGTCGTCAAATGCTTCGACCAAGACTTGCTCGACCTTTTAGGGGAGCAAAAATTGTATCTAAATGAGCTCAAAGACAGCAAAAAAAGGATCGATAAGAAGGTCGTATTTTTACGACACTCGAAGATGGCATCAGCTATCGCTTGTGTCATCTTATTTTTTATATCAATTTTTGTTGACTCAGGTTGGCCGAAGGCTCTTGTGACACTAGTATCTTCTAGCTCCTTTATATCCTTCGGAATGTTGATTCAGAGCTGTATTGAAAAATACCGAGATGTAGTCGAGAAACAAAGGGAGACGATCATGCAAACCATTACGCAAACTCAACACATCACGAACGAGCTAGGTGTGATTCTGCAGAAGCTCGATGAAAGCTTATTTAGTCACAACCGTACGGATTTATTTGTGAAGGACCTAAAAGATATTGCCGTGAAAGTTGATGAATTCACCACTAACATCCGCACTGCTAGGACTGCAATTCTTCAAAACATTGTCAAACTTCCAAACTCTGTCGATACCTAGCTGACATCAGACTTTTAGGGTGTGTTTGTTTGGGCAAAATTTTTAAGGAAAAACCAGTTTTTCTACATTTTTCCAGCTTTTTGTTTGTTTGATTGCATCTTTTTTTTGCCAGGAAAACATTTTCCAACTTTTCTCGAAATCCGTTCTTTTTCTTGTTTTAATGGAAAATATTTTCCTTGGATGGAGGTGATTTTTTTTTCCGGAAAAAGTGTGACTTTTTTTCTTTTTTTAATGGATAATTTGCTTTAATCATAAAAATAAAGAAAATATTCAAATTTCATAAAAAAATACAAAATAAGAAAAACAACACTATTTTCCAACTTGCAAATTAATGCAATCAAACATCTACAACTACTATTTACCTAGAAAACTTTTTCCCGGAATTTATTTACCTTGAAAATATTTTTCTTCCAACCATATTCCGGCTCTGCAATCAAACACACCCTTTGGACGACTAACGTGGAAGTAGGCTAGAACCATTAATCTTGCATGTATATTGTTTTTACCAACTACCGGTGATGAACTTCACACGTATGTTCTTGACACGCATCGATGAAGATTTTGAAGGGTTAAGAGCCCTCAACGATTTCGCATAGCCATTGGTGGCTATCCCATTCATCTACAAGATTGTTACATAGGCCTTAATGATTAATTTTCGTGATTGTTGCCTTGGTAGAAAGGGTGTCTAGCCTCGGCAATGAATTATGTAAAGATTCATTTGTCCAATTGAATTGTAGATAATGAAAATAATAAAGAAACATTATTATTTTCAGCAATAGCAGTTGCACAATTTCAATGTTTTGTTATTTTTTTTCCTTTTATTTTATTTTATTTTATTTTTTGTCACAACCCATAGCTAGATTAACTAATAATGAACCTTCAATCTGTTTACAATTCCGTACCTTTTCACTAGTAAGTAGTAACATGTGTTATCGAGCAATCAACTGCGATCGACTTAGCTTAAAATTACGGAGAACTTTCACGAGTTGAAGTTTACAATAAATGTGCGAATTTCCATTGGAGCGATTTCTACAACCAACTTCACAGGATCAACTGGACCGCCTCTCAAAACCGAGTCTTGTTTTCCATTCGATCCTTCAACTTTCCAAACTAATCTTTTCTTCTCCATTTCTTCTCTTTCTTGATTAGCAGATAAACTCATTTCTCTAACTTTGATTATCTAAAGGAGAATATTTGAATGTTGATATATGTAACAATACAATAGAAGATACGTTAGACGAAACATAATGACAAGTTGGACTTACCTTCTTGTTTGGAAAAACTCTCTTCAACTCTACCGTTGATAATACTGAAAAGTCCTTATCCTCTCCAACCTACGATCACACAGAAACTCAACATCTCTCTCTTAAATATGATTCAGAGTTTAGAAAAAATAAAATAAATGCTTGAGGAATGGTAGAACAAAAAATGCGCGAGTTATGGAGCAATGTAAGTGGAAAGAACCTCGTATAAATGAGCAAATCGGACCAAGACACTTCCATCTTTGAGCCCCTGAGGTTTCACAATGGAGATGCTGTAATAAGTTTTAAAAGTAATCTCGGATAGGTAAAAACTAATAAGTGTAACCATTTTTAATGTAGAATGTAACTCACATACTAATATGAACTACTTACAAACTGCCACATCAGCGTGTAAGCATTTTTACATGCTTATATGTGGGTGTTGGAACAAGACTCAATTAATCAAATAGTAGTAAAAAATGATGCACATAAGAATCACCTGGAAGGTAATAATCGCAACATTGTGGGGTAAACTGTAGGAAGGGTCCATGCCGTAAAAGGATGGTGCTTGGAAGTTTGTCCAGTTGCCGTCCTATACTCATAGTAAAAAATTTCAGGTTGGAAATTGCATTTGCGGCCAAAATTAGGGGCTTTAAATTAAAAATTACCTGCTCAGTGAAAGCCAAAAGCAATGGAGAGTAAATCTCCTGTCCAAATGAGCGACGCCACTTGGATCCCTCTCCAAGTGGATCAAATTTTACAAAGAATTTCCCTTGGACCTGCAAGAAAGTAAGAAAGATATCCGATATAATTACATAGAGCATTGTTCACGTACCCACAGTTTGGGAAAAAAATTGGTGTGGATCAGTGGAACCCCTCACTATCAGGGGCAATTATGTATTATTTATCTGACCTAATGTAGATGCTTTAAAAAAAAAAAAATTTAATCTTTTTGAGTGACATGGCGCCTCACAAAGCGCCATATAGCGTGGGTTAGGTACCCACGTGGGTACCCAAACAAAACCATAATTACATGCAACTAATTAGAGGGCCAACAAGTAGTGTAATTTTAGAATCTTCTCTTGAAATCATACCGTTAAACCTCTGCATTTGTCAAGAACACAAACGGTTTCATTTAATGCCTCATCAACACCTCTACCGTCATCATAGATCAATCTCCTGTAGAACCAGTTCATATACAAAGAGTATCAGAAAGTCAACAGCAAAAATAAAATTTCAGTAGTACAAAATAACAATGATAAGATGAAAAACCTGTGGAGCATTAGCTCTAGTTGGCCATCGACAATGCTTGAACCTCCAACAGATCTATCGACCAAGACGGAGAGCTCGGTCGTCTTATCTTTCAAGTAAATTCCAAGATTGATCTGAAATAAAAATTTACTGAATTTTATTTCTGAAGCCAAAATTAACTATGAACTGTTCACATAAAATGTCTACACATAAGGATTAAAGTATAATTCTTGACTCTGTTCTAGTTCATAAAATAAAAATAGTGATTTGTGAAGATCATTTCAAAAAATAAAAATAAAAAATGAGTGAGTTCTTGATATATTTCGAACATAACGAACGTACTGGATAGTAGTTTCCAGAAACAGGTTGGTTCACTTGAAGGTCCCAATCAGCTCTATAATCTCGAATCTGCAAGACAAGAAAATATACTTGAGTCACACTGTATAGTGTTCTTTGTTACTAGAAGGGTACGCAACATACCCGTTCGAGAAAATCGCGTCCATTGGAGTCTGTATAAAATGTTTTGTTATTTTGTAACGTGGTTGTTATCTGAGTTATAACTTCTTTGCCAACTCCATCATCAATCGGTATAGGGCCCACCTGCAATTTGGTAAAATTTACCCAAGCCACTCAAACAATGACATTCTAGCTAATATTTCCAAGTATCTGCTGAATCTGAGATGGATAAGTGAAGTAAGATTGACTTACAGTGAACTCAAACTCAACATGTTCCTTCTCCTTGTAGACTCTCGTAATCTATCGACACTCGTTAGCAATACATGATCAGAAAATTACTTACAAAATAGAAACAACTGAATTTGGCAATACCTGATATATCCATGAGCTAATCCTCTGATGAACTTCGTCAAATAGCGGGCCCGAAGAACTGTAAGCGAAATCTGCAAATGTATTTGATCATTCAATAGAGGTTAAACGTCGAATACATCACTGTAAAGGAAAACTATTTACCTTTTCGACTGTATTGGGAATGAGGTACCATTTGGCCGAAAGATGTATGCTCCTGTGGCCTTTAACAAGTAAAGGCAGTAATTATTTGGTTAATTAAGTCTATTCTAAAAAGGTAAAAACAAGATTTTAATAAACACAAAAACATCAACACAATCCATTTAGGTCTCAAAGCTGGTACCTGATCTGAATCAAGTCTACTCCAGCGTAGTAACTGTACGATTGCTCCAGAGGAACTTTCACCTTCAGTCGAGAAATATACATTTTAGCGTATACAGTATATGATACTAAGCACACAAAAAGTAAGCATATACATTTCTTTAACAATGTACCAAGTTTCTGTTATTAACATATTGGATAAGTTTTCCATTATGCCCAGAGTAAATAAGCCTCAGGTTGCCTTGGCCTACTTCTATAGTATCATTTTGATTTCCATCGCGTACATAAGAGTTTTGCTTTCCTGAAAAAGTAGTTACACATGTGAGCAAACTTAAATGGATTTCACACGTAACAAACATCGTAGTGGCACAACGAAAGTGCGGTGGGCCCATAACACACAGGCCCCAGGATCGAAACCTGGCTCTGATAGATTTCAAATATGACTTCCAATTGCAAATAACAAAGTACGTAGCAAAAGGGAAAAAAAGTACAAATACCAACCTGAGATTTTACCAGTTGAGATAATGTAAGTGGTAAAACCTAGAGGCGGTACAACTGCTTCAAATGCAAGCCAAAACGCAGGGCTGGCGATGGGTGATTCTCCTGTATATGCACTAGCATGGTACTTCCTCCAAGTTAATGTATCATTAACTATAGGAAGAAGCTGTGATAGTATCACTTTTCCAGCAGAATCTTGAACAGTTAAATTCCCATTGATAACCTGCATATAGCACAAGTTCGAAAAGTTTTTATCCCAGCATTAGACCTTAATGTAATGCATAAATGCCATATTTATCTTTATTTTTTCACACTGCTGTAAAAAAATCCATCCAAAGTACTCACAGGAATTCTTATGACATCTGTTCTTGTCCACCCTAAAGAATTGTAGACGACCACCACCTAAGGAGAACACAAAGATATCTACAGCACAATGATATTGATATTTACAACACAATGAAAGAATTTATGACTTACTAATTTTTTTCCAAGAGATAAATCAATTTCTGTTGGAGGACAATAACTTATGTTGAGAAGCGGGCACTGGAGAGCAAAACACAATAATTTCAATGAATCAATAGTTTACGCATAACTTAAAATTTTAGAAATTAACCTATCTATATTTAGCATGATAATAATAAGGAAAACGAGCAAGAGGTCTCGCGAATGTTTGCCTGAGTGAATTTTGGAATTGGATTCTTGCAAACTGAAGATGGCAGCAATGATTGAGTCATACAACCAAGTGATGTAGCAACAACGTCTTCGGCCTACAAGTGGTCTTATAGTAAGTATATTGGTTTGAAGAAATAGTGCAAGTGTTCAACTTCACTAAGGAATAACTTCACCTCCTTGTAACCTATTGAAAGCCGTTTGGCATAATCATTGGCGACGTGTTGCTTTTCCGTACCAGTAACTGCATCATGATGTTGTACGATCGCCAAAGCATCGGCTAAAGAGTCAGTTGTGGGTCCCGCGATTTTTCCCCTAAAAAATTCCAATTGCCTCGCTGCCTATATAGTCATGCAAGTTTGGTGACAATAACCAAAAAAAAAAAAAAAAAAGATAGAATCACAAGAAACGGTATCATGACGGACCAAATAGTAGCCGCTCATCATTCTAACGTAGCCTTTGAGGGCAGGGCGGCTTGTAAAATAACCGGTCCAGTACGCATTGACACGGTCGGCGTATCTATGCATAGCAGCATCAATCATTACCATACAACTCGCCAAGAAAAATGTATATGTTGTTTACGGAGTAATATAGTAGAAAATTTTCCGACTTACGGGAGGTAATCATCAGTTTTAAGAGGCCAAGATTCATTCAAGGCATATTTTGCATCAGTATATAGAGATGGAGTTGAATATAATGCATTTACACGACCATCCTACAATAATCAAGGAAGCTTGTCCATATGAAGCAACAATGAAAAGAATTTGAAGATTAGAATCACGGAAATACTAACTTCGTTTACGTAATGTATGAGCTTGTCCATATTACGAAACCATGTCTGCGCGTATTGATACTTGAAGTCTGTTCCCATGGTCCACATTACATGATTCGAACGCGTAATGTTAGCCTGTGCAAGAGCAACAGAGTATGAATCACATAGTTAGTTCACATCCAACGGATATAAATGATCTTGAAATAAATTGTCCCACAAAACCGAAACAACAAAGTTTGCAATAGATTGAAAAAGATAACACTAAAGTCCAGTACCTGTGACAATGCTGCAGCAACAAAATCATTAACGCGCTCTTGAACGTTATAGTCAAACAGGTCGACGTTATCCTTCAGTCATAATAAAAGATTTTAGTATCATGCATGTGCAAATAGAGCAATGACCAACATCTTATTTCATTACAAGTTCACCTGGACAATTGGGGAATCATCATTAACCTCAAAGTGAAACGTACTTGGCGGCTCATAGTTTTCAGGGAATGTACCGGAAAATATCTGAAACACCGGGACACAAAATATGGTTCAACATTGTTCCCAATGCATGACAGGCATTCAAGTGAATTGGTATATGTGGGCCCCATGAAATATGTGGATGTGCTTAGTTTGACCAACCTGAGCAGATGAACCAAGACTCCTAGAACCCCTCCAAATGACCTCAAGACTCTTGTCACCTTTCCGCTTTGCTCTATCTTGGTAGTCTATACGTGCAAAGAAAAGAGAGTCGAATCCAACCTAAATGGTTGAAAAACGCAATCTTATCATATTCTCGTCCTGCGAAATATGCGACATAAACAAGCGAGAATAGTGAATTTACCTCTGCCCCTAAAAGATAAGCTTGAACAGCAGAATGCCCAAAGGGGTCGATTTGCCAACCAATTCTTGGAGTCACATTGAACTCCTCTATAAGAAAACGGTGTCCCAATGTCGTCTGATCTATCATGTCAATGTAATGTGTCGTCGCCTCGTCGTGCATGCACATACCCCCATTTCTACATTTAAATGAAGAAACAGAGTAAAAGAACTACTATAACAGAGACCTCAAAAACAAGAACCAGTGATCTCTCTTTAACTTTCATACTTTACTGCAAAAGCAATCAATTAAACTAGATATTGCACAATACATCATCTCTAGTTGACCCGAGCTGACGAGGGCTCTGACGGTCTCTTGCATTGCATCGCTCTGATCTCTCCACCACCGCTGGAAAAATGCCTGTTTTTCAAAGCATTTATATTAATGCATTCTTGAGAAATTTGACAAACATAAAACATGTAAGAATTGTTTGAGGAATCAAACGAGGTCAGTAATTATACCATTTCAACATAAATAAACTTTCGATTCTTATCAGCCAATAATGCTGGAATCAATGAATCCAGTACATTCTGCACACATGCTCCCTACACAAAACCAGCATTCGAACCCGTAAAAATTTCAATCAACTTCAAATAAGGAAAAGAGAAAAAATGAATCCGGTCAGGTCATGTTATTCATCTAATTTTAATTCATTCTCCTTCAAATCTGAACGTAGTCAAACCAATCACATCCTCGTATCTCGTAGGACCTAATATGCTACACAAATCTCCACCATTCAACTCAATTCATTCTCTTTCTTACTTCACATATAATTCATAAAAATGTGAATGCTAACGGCACTGAAATAATAATAATTCCCAAATACTATAGAGATTCAATCATCAGTTTCCATATAATAATAATAATAATAATAATAATAATAACCTGGAGGGAGAGGAGGGAGTTATTAGAGCCAACATAATATTGATCAATGGTCTTCAACCAGCCAACATCATCATGCGTATGAGGAACCAAATGAACGTTAAGCTTTCCATTAACAATTCCCTGTGAAGTATTGTAAACCATGTACTTGCATTCTGCCACAACGAGCACACTCACAAACAGAATCAAAATAATTGAACTGACTGCAGTAATCGCCATATTGTATGTAGCATCAACAGCTTTGGGGATCTTAAATTTGTACTTCTGTAAATATAAACTGAACTGGGGAGATGAAGAAGGTGAATGATTGCTTGCTGCGAGAACGCAATTGAAATTTTTTAAAAAAAAGGAAAAAATCTGTTTATTAGTCTTTGTTTGTTCTCTGCAGGAATTTGGTAGCGATTTAGAAACGAAAAGGTCTTTGTCACGTGATTTTTTTTAGGATTGTTGGTTTGGATAAGATAATTTCAATAATGAAGTATAGATTATAGGTCTTCGTCAATGCGCAAAATAGGAGTCAATTAATACTGGAATTCTGTCGGTGTTGTGTCCAAATAAACACGTCAAGGGTGAAACTATAATTCACATGCATACTGTATATTATGCACTTTCTTTCTTTTTTTTTCCTCTTCCAGTTTTTTCCTCATATTTTTGTTTTTATACGGATCAAGAAATTATAATTAATTTTGTTAAAGAAATAACATTTAATTATATATTGTCAAATATACACATATTAATATAGATCGATCAGTAGCACTCCATAGAGTTCAGAGTTGGACCTCTTTTTAAGTGATCCACATGTGAGTGTCAACACCATAAATAATCTCTATATTAATAAACATATATGTCGCTTTTGGAGCGAATTTTTCCGCTCATTTTTTAGTCTTTTTGAAACATAGCTGGAGCTTTGTTTTCTCGCCTATGAAACTTTTCTTCTATTAGTTGATTTTTTTAATTAAAATCTGATTTTTTTCATTTCCTAATCCATATTAAATTCCTTAATAATTTATCATTAATGGCTAAGAATCTTCCTAAATCTATATATATTCTATCCATCTATATTATTATTATTATTATTATTATTATTATTATTGTTATTATTATTATTATAAAAAGAGAACTCTTTTTTCCTGCTATTTTTTATTTCCATCTATCCGTCCGTCTTTCAGCTTCATGATGTATTCTTTACCATTAGATTTATTTAATTAATTAATACAGATTAATTAAACAATTAATTCGTCTATATAAAAGTATAAAAATAAGTCATATTGTTGTGAACGTGCACCTCGAGAGATAGGAAAATAATATTTTAATGATGTGAATGACTATTATATCCCTGATGAAATTATGTAATTACGATTGTGCCATTCGAAGTTTCCCTATAAATAGGGCTTCAGTTATTAATGAAATTCATTCCTGTGAATTCCTTAGAATTCATTCTCTCTAAACTCTCTCTATTATTTCTATACTTTTATAACACGTTATCAGCACGAGTCTCCAACCTTTTGAGTAATAAGAAGGAGTATCTTTCTGATTGCATCTTATAGATGATCTTCTGTATCAGAAACCAGATTATTACACCAAAATTATTTTGCATAAAAATATACACAGAGAAGAAATAATTCATTTATGTTTATATATTCATTTCACAACCATCGCTTCAACTCCATTTTCCTGCCAAACAAGTTGACGTAAACGTAAAACGACACCACATCAGCGAAGTTCTCGACGAGGCGAGTCCATTGATATCAAAAATGACATGAAAAGATTACCATAAGGGGGAGAAAAACAAGTTCAAAGATCAGCCTTCATGAAATAATAAAATTAGTTTCAGACCAAATTTTGTGGAGAAGATGGAATTGTGGCTAATTTCTACGTACAAACCAAAAAAGGACGAAGGTATATATACATTACTTTATTATATATATTATATTATATTATAATATATTATAATATATATTATATGAAAAGTTAAGATATATATTATATATATTATATACAAAAATTATATATGTATTATATACGAAAAAGTAATATATATAATATAATAATATATTAAACTATAACATTCGTTTTCTCGAGATATAAGGAGCATACATTATCAAAATCAAATTTTCTCGACTCCATTATACTCGATTTAACGAGATCTTCGATTTGACACCAATATTGATAAGGTAAACTTTCAAAAATTTACAAATCAAGACTGACTTTTGAAAAAGTTACAAAAGGGTCCTTGGACTTGTGAATATTTACGTATTAGTGCTTATAATGTCAAAACTTTATAAAGAGACATGTGCAGCGCCACGCACTTGCCAGTGTAATCGCCAAACAGCAGTAGCGATTAGCGGCGATTGAGTATGTATTAATGTTTTATAAAGAAATATGTGTAGCGCCATACGCTAAGCGACGCTTGCAGCCCAGTATGATTGTAGCAATGCAGATATTTCGATTCTACCGTTACTTTGACGATAATTATATTTTGAAGAAATAGTTAGAACAAATTTTCTTCTATAGATATTTAATTCTTGCACTTTATTTATTGCAATTTAAATACTGCAATACCTCTCTACGATGATGGGTTCAACCATCACTAAGCGGAAGATTTTATATATTTATGCATTTTATATGCTAAGTGAAGAGTAATACCTTCTACTAGCGAATCTACTCTCAAGAAGTAGTTAAATGTTATGCAATTTAATTCTCGCGATTTAAATTCCGTAAATTTATATTTATTGCAATAATTCCCATAAGGTAGGTTCGACCACCTATTGGAGGAAATTTAATTTCTGCAATTTAAATTTACGCACTTTAAAATTTCGCATATATTTCCAATGTGGTGAGTTATATCACACGATTGGTATGCATATTTTCAATGTGATGGGTTATACCACACGTTTAGAATACTTATTACAAATGTGGTTGGATTAAACCCCACAATTGGATAACTGATTTATATGTTCGATATGAATATTCTATTGATATTAAAGAAGGGATTTGAGCAAGTGATGCCAGAATTTACCGTTGTATGTATTGATGAAATGAAATTGCTCAAAGAATCCCATTGTGATAAAAGAGAAAGAAAATATACCGTGGTGAAAAATCTCATTATGAGATTAGTATATTGTGATATGATGAGAAATGCTCTTAAAGAACATTTAATAAAGGAATGTTCACTTTCCACGTCTATTGAATATTGATGGAGAAAATTGAGTAAGTGGTACCTGAAGTTACCATTGGATAAATAGATGAAAGTAAAATGCTCAATAGATCCCATGTTGATAAATCAAAGAAAATATATCGCATGGAGAGATTATATGAAGTAACCTCATCGATGATATGAGATTGTATTAATATGAAAATAAAATGCTCTTGAAGAAGCATAATCACTAAGATTTCTGTATTTGAATAAAGCCAATATGATATTATTATTACTCCAGAAGAAGTACAAAACAGCCGAAGTGGAACATATTGAGAATATCAAAGATGGCAATAAACATGCGAAAAGAAAATACATATTGAACCCATAAATGAGGGATGCGTCTCGAGAGTATAAATACTCCGTAACTCTGCCACCCCGAACATTCGGGTTCATAATGAAAGATCCAAAGGATCTCTTTTTCGCTTGACACCGATGGTCTGTGACCGATAGGTTTTGGCTTCCACAGATTTTTGAACATATGATTGAATCTTGATGAGTAGATCAAGAATCGTATTAGTAGAAACAAGTATATTTCTCATTGAGCGAGAAATAAATTTATATTCTACACCCTGATCTAGAAATGCTAGCAAACTATCAAAGAAATAATTAATATTCAACAAACCTATGGGTTTGTTATGAAAGTTCCACTGTGCAAATGACGCTATATTGAATATTTCCTCCAGCGTGTTATAGCCGCCTGGAAGAATAATAAAAGCATCACTATTGCTCATCATGTACATCAGACAGTCGTGGATGGATTGTGTTTGTAGCATCAATCCAGCTGGACTAATGACATTTCTAACACCAATTCGATTACTGCCTCCAATTCGATGAGAAGGTATTACACTTGACACTCTTATCCCCCATGATTGTGCGGCCATCATAAGACTCCTTAATAGTTTGTTATTAGTCCCTCCATATAGTATATTGATATTTTGTTTCCCTAACTCCCTTACAAGTTGGTCTGCCATATCCACATATTGGATATGACCTACTAGTCTGGAGCCACCAAGAACACATATGGTTTTAATCTGGCGAGGTAAATGCTGACTTGTATGAGATGATTCTAAAATCTCCATATCCATCTCTACTCCTATCTCTCTTTTTGCACTATACTTTTAATGTATGGACATAAGAGATATATGAATCTCTCTATTTAAAGAAAAATTTTCAAACCAATAATTGATTGTACTATTTACTTTTTGACAAATATGAAAGCGAAAAAGGCAGAAAAATTTTAGTGAAATGACATATACCTGTCGGTGATTGAAAAATAATATATATATACATATATATATCTTAAAAATTGAAAAACAATATTTACAATTACAAGAAAAACATTGATCTTCGTTATTACACCGAGCTTCCTTACATTAATATGAGAAAATTATTATACTAAATTTTTCTACTAAATTTACAAACTGGATCTTTTAAAGTAAGTATTTCAAGACTATAAAGTGCTTGTTGATCTTTGAATTTGGCCCATAAGGCCATCAACTCACCTTGTACGTGTCCACTAGGATGTGTCTCAAGAGCACATTGAATATCATCCAAAGGCTCCTTACTCAATCCATCCTTAATAAATGCTATTTTATCTTCTCGGTTTCTCGACAAGTACCCCACAGATTTACATCGAGTGTCACATGTCCACCGAGCACACTTGTAGCATCCTCCTAATCTTTTTGCTCTCCGTTTCTTTGAAAAACTACTTTTACCCATACCAGACATGTATTTAGAAGGAATTGAAACCTCACCAGATAATCGAATCTTTGCTTCAATCAACCATCGGATATCTTGTGGGATACCCTTATTCATTAGCATCCTCAACCTTTCAAGCCTACTTCGATAAATCATTTTTAGGATTTTGATCGGTAGTGATGGATAGTATTTCCGAAGATTTGAAAGCAAATTATCCATTATTATATATGGACCATTATTATGGTGAATACTGTAAGTGCCAGGATAATTTATAAGCAGCGTATGAGGTAAGGCTCGCGTTGGAGCGATGTCGAAACATGAAGCGTATGTGCTAAAATTCCACGCTTGAACGGTGATGTGTAATAATGCTACGAAACATGATGGAATATGTCGGTGAGCTATACATATGATGAAAGTAATAAATCATGTTGAGCACTATACAGATACTAGTGAAATCGATATAAGAATTTACTGAACTAAAAGTTCAATAATATTCGCTTGCGAACTGCATCGACCATCCGGTTTAAATAATTATTGAAATCAATATTTTAAGTGAAGAATTAAAAGAATTCTTCAATGATTGTTCTCGATAAATGATGAAATCATTACTAGCCAATATTGGAAATAAATTCCAAATATCCGGAATAAAGGATGAGAAATATGGGCCACTCATCCTCCATGTGGACTACTAGATATTATGATATGGATCCACTAGATAGTCACATGTGTATATGATTCGTAATTTGAAATTTACTGAAATATTTGCTCACATGATATGAGCATGATTTCAGATTTAATGATAAAGCTAGTAAATGTATATCCCAATACTTGAATAAATCCTGAAGGATTGAGTATGCATACAAGTGGGATATTATGTGGCAAATTATTTAAAGTCCTCCAATAAATTGCCAATATCGAGAATAGGCGCAAACTATATAAATTCTCATATTAAGGTGAATGATGAGAACATATATGAGTTTTAGTGTTCTAAATTTTCTTAGCATGAGGGGAGTATTAAAAATTTGAAAATGATATGTGAAATGCATCATACTATATCCTCACAATTAAAATATGAACTTGAAGTTCAAAGATGTATAAAAGATGCTATGAACAATCACATATATCAGTTAAGATGCTTTGATAAGTTAGCACGCTTAAGCGTTGATATTATGAGATTTCCCCAATCATATATATCGAAGCAAATTATTAAAGATGGTCTTAATAACGGAGGCATATACTCTTGAAGAGTATATAGACATAACTATATTGTGTAATCCTACAAGAGGATTGATAATGAGATATCTCGATAAGTTATGTCGATATGGGGAAAGAAATAAAATTGAAAGTGTCGACACACTATGAAAAGATAGCGCTACATACTATCAATAATAGTGAGGATATTAAAATCCATCGAAAATGCCGATGCTGAAATATATGCCCTTATGATTAAAGTGTTCATGCACGGGTTTAATGAGAAATGAGAATGAAACTCTTGAAGAGGTTTCAAATATATTATTGTATCAGTGCATGCAATGGCTCAAAATATCTACATTGATATTGTTGAGAAATTCATATGCTGTACTCTTTTCCTTGATTGATGTTTTTGTCCCAAAACGGGGTTTTTCTCAAACAAGGTTTTTAATGAGGCAGCCCAATCTCAACTACTATGAAATCTCCAGAAGAGATTTAGGTATATATCTCGATATAGTGAGAAAATGAGATCGAAGCTGTTGATTGCATATATACACTAAATATAACATGATATTGTATAACATCTAAAATTTCATTCACGTGGAAATGAATGAAGAGTATGAACCAATGTATATGATACTCATACAAATCTATGAAATATTTTGAAATGCTTGCAGCATACTTGTATAAAATACGCGTTGCACTCTTTTTCCCTTGATTGAGGTTTTATCCCATTGGGTTTTCCTAGTAAGGTTTTTAATGAGGCAACATTAAAGGCGTATTCACATGAATAATGTACTCTTTTTCCTTCATTAGGATTTTTCCCACTGGGTTTTTCCTAATAAGGTTTTAACGAGGCATATTCATGGTATATTGAGGACGACAAGAGAAATCGACACAATGTATCTATTGGATCAAGTTATAATAAAGACAATGATTTAGATCCAAATAATGATGATATTAAAATCCTTTACCAGAAGTAAGGATATCCGTTCTCAAGATATGAAATCAGATAGAGTAGCTGTACTCTTTTTCTTTCGATCAAGTTTTTTCCCACTGGGTTTTCTTGACAAGGTTTTAATGAGGCAGCACGTGAATACTCCTATACCGCTGATAGACATCAGGGGGAGCAATGTTTTTGATGAAGCAGTATACAACCACTCCAAGCTTTTCTACAATCAATTTGGAAGTTTTTTCCCATTGGGTTTTTCTCCAAACAAGTTTAGAAGACATTTGTATTAATAGTCATTCAAGGGGGAGTGTTGTGAACGTGCACCTCGAGAGATAGGAAAATAATATTTTAATGATGTGAATGATTATTATATCCCTGATGAAATTATGTAATTACGATTGTGCCATTCGAAATTTCCCTATAAATAGGGCTTCAGTTATTAATGAAATTCATTCCTGTGAATTCCTTAGAATTCATTCTCTCTAAACTCTCTCTATTATTTCTATACTTTTATAACACATATATTATTTTTCTTCTTTTATTTGATGAGGTCAGAATTTATGCGCGGGTTAGGTTAAATTTAACACGGACGACTCAAGAGGCATGTGCGGGGTAGGTTAAATTTAACAGGGACGACTCAAGAGGCACTGCGAACATTAGAACGCACTGGCCCTTGGTGAGCTCGGCCTCATCATTTTTATCGAAGTATTGATTAAATTTTGTTTTTCCTTTTAATTTGATTTTCTACAATTTCATGGAGAGATCGGAATTTGGAGCTGATGTTAAATGATAAAGAACCCAACTGTCAATGCTTGCTTCTTTTCCAAAATGACGAGTTAATCTTACAATTTCATATTGAAGGAGAAAAGATGCATAAATATGAACGCAAACAATGAAAAGTATATGCAAGTGCTACTTTTAGCTTAGCTTCTAAGGATCCTAGTAGAGCAATGCTAGGTGTACACACATATTTTATTTTGTGTGGTAAACCATCACATTCTAATAAGGGTGTGGGCTCCACCACATTCAGGGGGGCAATTTGGTAATTTTCTAACACACTCTATTAGAGTGTGGTGGTTTACCACACATATTTTGTGTGTACAACTAGCTTTATTCGTCATAATATCCAATAGATTAAAAAATAAATTTTGAATGTGTGGTGTAAAAAATAATTATAAAAAATGAAAAGCTGTGAAATTAGTTCAATGTGTGGTTAACAATCATGGTCGAAAAATGATATTATTTTTTTTTTCCATTTTTTTAAAAGAAAGGTAGCAAACAATTGATAGTAAATGTCAATACGTAGTTAATGAGGGCATAATGGTCTTTCACGTCTAAAGTAACCATTCTTGGAAAATTTTTAAAAAGTATCAGGGAAGTGTGACGGGCTAAGCACGTAATGGGTATCAAATATCCCGCCAATGACATATCAATCTCGTGTTGAGTGACTTTAGTCGCCGCCGATTGAGAGGTCATAGTAGTAGTGGTGGGTGTAGTTGGGCGGCTGGCTCTCAAGGGCAAGCAGCAATAGTTCCCGCCAATAGAGCGGCTTTTGTTGCGTTGTGGTTATGTAGAACTTATGTCGTTCTGCCTACTCTTTTTTATACATAAAAAATATTACTTCATTATGTAAGATATAAATTTATCTAAGCGGCGAATATCCACATTCCAAAATTGGTATGCCTATGAGCTTAACACAATCGATAAGCTCAGGCTGGGGACACAATCCGAGCTGGAAAATGACCACCGAGCTGACCCTATTTGCACTTATGCGAGGTGTATAGGCCCGCTCGCAATAACCTGGACCTGGCTTATCAATTTTACTAATTAAATAATACTAGTAATTTTTTTATATTTAACAATTGTGTAAGTTTCAGTTGTTTCTTTTTGTTATATAAAAAAATTGTTCATTTGTTCATGTTCAAATTCTAGAAATCTTGAGTTTAAATTTTTTTTTTCTATGAATGTTGGTAGTTTTAACAATTTTTATTTTTTTATATGTTCTTTAAATTTTTGAAAAAAAAAAGTGTTAAACTATCTGAGGCCATTTGAGCTCGAGCTTGAGCTTAGGCCTAGTTTTTTCGCAGTGACATGTGCCCGCTATGCCTCGGGGTTATGAAAGGCTTGGTTAGTACGAAGTTGAGCGGAGCTCGCAATTGCGGCTCGTGAGCTAGCTCGTTTCATCTCATTGACATACTCACTGGAGGACATCAATCGATGCAAATTCATAGTTTGAGAGGATGTAGGATGTTGGAGTTCAATTGATGTAAATTTGTAGTTTGAGAGGATGTGGGTGATTCAATTATATCTATAGATGGAGGATATGACTTGGGAAAATTTTTACTTGACGGACTGGATTGATAAAATTAACCAAATATGTTCAGTAGAGATTTTTGAAAAAAAAAAAGCAATTTTATACGTGCAGTTGAAAGGTACAAAATAACGATAAGAAATAATAATAATAAAAAAGATAATGACCTAATTAGTCAATTAATGAGTGGTAATTGAGAAACTGATATTTGTTGCAATTGAGAAGCAATCTCACAACATGTGTCGAGGGGGGCGAGATGTCGGCGAAGTTAAATGGATGGTGGACCTGATTGATGCGATTGTATAGTTCGAGGACATGACTAGAAAATCATAGTCAATGATGATCGTTGAATTTTATTGCAGAATTCGAATAAGCCTCTAAGGCGATTTCCAATGCCCCTGTCAATTGCCATCCGATTTTGGTAGAGACAGAATAGAGAGAGATGGAAAGAAAATTATTATTTTATCTGAAATAAATGGAAGGAAGTATATGAAAAAAAGAAAAGGGAAAGTGAAAAAAATGAGAGAGGTAGAGATAAATTTAAAAATAATAATAAAATAGCAGTGGAAAAATTCTGAACGAGCGTCTATTTTTAGACGTGGTAGGGGTTAGACGTGGTAGGGGTATCTATGAAGAAAAAATAGAAAAAAATGAAATAACTGATAAAAGTAATTAAAAAATAAAAAATTTAAAAAACGTGAGCCCCTTCCTTGTTTTTTTCCCTTCCTTATGGTGTTAGCCAACCTTTTTAAAAAAATTTTACCACTTTTTATCACTTTTTTATCCATTCTTTTTTTATCTCAAATCAATTATATTCACATATCACATCACATCCATAAATCTCCATCATTAACTCCACTCATTCTCTCTGCTCCTTTACATTAAAAATCTTTAAAAACCATTAAAAACCAACCCCTATCACCGTATCTCCTCTATCTCTCTCTCTCTTGTTGCATGATGCCAATCCACGACCGCATTGGAGATGGCCTAAAAGTAATGCAAAATATTGAATCATTAATGCACAATCGGGAAAATTAGCAGAATCTAATAAGCCTTCAAATTAATGCCGAATATTGAATCATTAATGCGCAATCGGGAAATTAGATTATAAATTGACCATGTGACCATAAAGGAAAATCCCACACACTTTAGACTTTACGTTATTCAAGTTGTTCCTAATTAATGTGCAAACTGTGTTCGTGAATGGACATTTCCCATCAGCAAGAGAGGTAAATCATTTTGAATTTGCTACTATGCTTTCATTTAGTTTTGAATAAAGCTGTCTCCATATCCAAAAGTGTCTGGAGACATCTGCGCCCTAATAAAAGATATGGATAAATGATCATAATACCTCATCTGAAAGTGAGGGGCGGAGGCCATACCACTATTAGGGCGTGGATGGTATCCACACAATTTTTGCATGTATACCTAACATCACTCTTTAATTTTTACCTATGTATTGTAGCCTAAATGAATTGGCACCATCAGAAATAACGCATTAGGGGCGGCTTGTCACCTCTATAAGTTCGTGTCTGTAGACGTTTAGGGAGTACATATCATTATCCCGCCGCAAAAGTTTACAGGCACGAAACTATAGGAGCGACATGCTGCCACTAAAGACTCAATTTCTTATAGTGTGGTAACACAGTTTTTATATGGGAAAGGGAAGAGTAAATTACCTATAAGAAGAAGAAGAAATTGAGTTGATATTAATTGGGGAGATATAGAATAGATTATAATGGTTTTTGGAGGGTTTTAATGTAAAAGAGGAGAGAGAATGTGTGGAATTGAGTGGTTGAGATTTGTGAATGTGATGAGATATGTGGATGTGATTGATTTATGAGAGAGAAAAAGTTGAAAAAAGTGTTTTAAACACTTTTAAAGAGGAGTCAAACGGGGCTTGTCAAAAGTTAATTTTTTAAAATCGAAAATAATAAGAACTACAAAATATAGAAATAATAATGATATCAATGTTTATTGCTCCCGATAACGCTGCCCACCTGTGGGTATTTGATCATTTGCACAATATTTATATTCATGGCTTCGTTTGTCACTGGATCCAAACAAAGACTAAAATAGAAGTGCTCCCTAGAAGAATTTGTTTCAAAAAAAAAATGTAAAGAAAGATTTCAAACATAAAATGTAATTTTTTTTTTTTAAAGTTAAAAATGGGTGATTGAGAAAATAACGTAATATTACATCTCAAAACTGACTCCGCTAGTCAAAGACTACATAAATGTTCCGACCCAACACTGCATCACATCTCCATCGGATCCTCCTAGTAAATTGCTGTGTGGATAGAGACCGTTTCAATTGCTATAGAAGTTGTTCACTGCCACAAAATTGCATAAGTACCATGCCTGTCCTTTTATTATGTACAGTTTTTATAACACAGTTTTTATATGTACAGCACTGAAATGCGAGACACAATTGAGACATGTTCAAGCGATCCAAATTTCTTGGATAAACTCAAGTCAGTGGACTATTATGCTATCAGTTTAGAATCTCCCGACGCCGAAGTTAGTCTTGCGACCTTAGTTCTCGACAACATGCACTTCAAAGTTGATCACAAGTTACAGGCTGTGGTCGTCAATACTAGAAAGCACCTCTGGAAAAATCAAGCTTTGGTGAAGTTATGCGAACAGTTTTACGAGAAAAGCTCCCGCACTCTTGTCTCACTCGTTCGACTCGGAACTTACATGCAAAGAACGTATGAAAAACTTGGACACTTGGACGATCACTTCTTCCAGAGTTTCATACCTGTCGTCCGATGCTTCGATCAAGACTTGCTCGACCTTTTAGGAGAGCAGAAATCGTATCTAAATGAGCTCAAAGACAGCAAAAAAAAGATCGACAAGAAGGTCGTATTTTTACGACGCTCCAAGATGGCATCATGTGTCGCTTGTGCCATCTTATTTTTTATATCAATTTTTGTTGACTCAGGTTGGCCGAAGGCTCTTGTGACACTAGTATCTTCCAGCTCCTTTATATCCTTCGGAATGTTGACTCAGAGCTGTATTGAAAAATACCGAGATGTAGTCGAGAAACAAAGGGAGACGATCATGCAAACCATTACGCAAACTCAACACATCGCGAACGAGCTAGGTGTGATTCTGCAGAAGCTCGATGAAAGCTTATTTAGTCACAACCGTACGGATTTATTCGTGAAGGACCTAAAAGATATTGCCGTGAAAGTTGATGAATTCACCAATAACATCCGCACTGCTAGGACTGCAATTCTTCAAAACATTGTCAAACTTCCAAACTTTGTCGATGCCTAGCTGACATCAGACTTTTAGGGTGTGTTTGTTTGGGCAAAATTTTTCAGCAAAAATCAGCTTTTCTATATTTTTCCGGCTTTTGGTCTGTTTGCATCTTTTTTTTGCCAAGAAAACATTTTCCAACTTTTCTCGAAATTCGTTCTTTTCCTTGTTTTAACAGAAAACATTTTCCTTGAATGGAGGTGGTTTTTGTTTTCCGGGAAAAGTTTGACTCTTTTTCATTTTTTTAATGGATAATTTGCTTTAATTATAAAAATAAGGAAAATATTCAAATTTCATAAAAAAATACAAAATAACGAAAACAACGCTATTTTCCAACTTGCAAATTAATGCAATCAAACATTTACAACTACCATTTACCTGAAAAATTTTTTCCCGGAATTCATTTACCTTGAAAACGTTTTTCTTCCAACTACATTCCGACTTAGCAATCAAACACACCCTTTGGACGATTAACATGGAAGTAGGCTAGAACCATTAATCTTGCATGTATATTTTTTTTTACCAACTACCGATGATGAACTTCACATGTATGTTCTTGACACGCATCGACGAAGATTTTGAAGGGTTAAGAGCCCTCAACGATTTTGCATGGCCATTGGTGGCTAAAATAACATTAATTGTATTTGCACCCATTCATCTACAGGATTGTTACATAGGCCTTAATGATTTTCGTGATTGTTGCCTTGGTAGAAAGGGTGCCTGGCCTCGGCAATGAATTATGTAAAGATTCATTTGTCCAATTGAATTGTAGATAATGAAAATAATAAAGAAACATTATTATTTTCAGCAATAGCAGTTGCACAATTTCAATGTTTTGTTATTTTTTTCCTTTTATTTTTATTTTTATTTTTATTTTTTTGTCACAGCCCATAGCTAGATTAACTAATAATGAACCCTTCAATCTGTTTACAATTCCGTACCTTTTCACTAGTAACATGTGTTATCGAGCAATCAACTGTGATCGACTTAGCTTGAAATTACAGAGAACTTTCACGAGCTGAAGTTTACAATAAATGTACGGATTTCCATTGGAGCGATTTCTACGACCAACTTCACAGGATCAACTGGACCCCCTCTCAAAACCGAGTCTTGTTTTCCATTCGATTCTTCAACTTTCCAAACTAATCTTTTCTTCTCCATTTCTTCTCTTTCTTGATTAGCAGATAAACTCATTTCTCTAACTTTGATTATCTAAATGAGAATATTTGAATGTTGATATATGTAACAATACAATAGAAGATACATAAGATGAAACATAATGACAAGTTGGACTTACCTTCTTGTTTGGAAAAACTCTCTTCAACTCTACCGTCGATAATACTGAAAAGTCCTTATCCTCTCCAACCTATGATCACACAGAAACTCAACATCTCTCTCTTAAATATGATTCAAATTTTAGAAAAAATAAAATAAATGCTTGAGGAATGGTAGAACAAAAAATGTCCGAGTTATGGAGCAATGTAAGTGGAAAGAACCTCGTATAAATGAGCAAATCGGACCAAGACACTTCCATCTTTGAGCCCCTGAGGTTTAAAATAGAGTGTGACTCACATATTAATATGAACCACTTACAAACTACCACATCAGCGTGTAAATATTTTTACATACTTATATGTGGGTGTTGAAACAAGATTCAGTTAATCAAATAGTAGTGAAAGATGATGCACATAAGAATCACCCGTAGGGTAATAATCACAACATTGTGGGGTAAACTGTAGGAAGGGTCCATGCCGTAAAAGGATGGTACTTGGAAGTTTGTCCAGTTGTCGTCCTATACTCATAGTAAAAAATTTCAGGTTGGAAATTGCATTTGCAACCAAAATTAGGGGGCTTTAAATTAAAAATTACCTGCTCGGTGAAAGCCAAAAGCAATGGAGAGTAAATCTCCTGTCCAAATGAGCGACGCCACTTGGATCCCTCTCCAAGTGGATCAAATTTTACAAAGAATTTCCCTTGGACCTGCAAGAAAGTAAGAAAGACATCCAATATAATTACATAGAGCCTTGTTCACGTATTCACAGTTTGGGAAAAAAATTGGTGTGGATCGGTGGAGCCCCTCACTATCAGGGGTAATTACGTATTATTTATCTGACCCAACGTAGATGCTTTAAAAAAAAAATTTTTAATCTTTTTGAGTGACATGGCGCCTCACAAGGTGCCATGTAGCGTGGGTTCGATACCTACGTGGGTATCCGAACAAAACTATAATTACATGTAACTAATTAGAGGGCCAACAAGTAGTGTAATTTTAGAGTCTTCTCTTGAAATCATACCGTTAAACCTCTGCATTTGTCAAGAACACAAACGGTTTCATTTAATGCCTCATCAACACCTCTACCGTCATCATAGATCAATCTCCTGTAGAACCAGTTCATATACAAAGAGTATCAGAAAGTCAACAGCAAAAATAAAATTTCAGTAGTACAAAATAACAATGATAAGATGAAAAACCTGTGGAGCATTAGCTCTAGTTGGCCATCGACAATGCTTGAACCTCCAACAGATCTATCGACCAAGACGGAGAGCTCGGTCGTCTTATCTTTCAAGTAAATTCCAAGATTGATCTGAAATAAAAATTTACTGAATTTTATTTCTGAAGCCAAAATTAACTATGAACTGTTCACATAAAATGTCTACACATAAGGATTAAAGTATAATTCTTGACTCTGTTCTAGTTCATAAAATAAAAATAGTGATTTGTGAAGATCATTTCAAAAAAAATAAAAAATAAAAAAATGAGTGAGTTCTTGATATATTTCGAACATAACGAACGTACTGGATAGTAGTTTCCAGAAACAGGTTGGTTCACTTGAAGGTCCCAATCAGCTCTATAATCTCGAATCTGCAAGACAAGAAAATATACTTGAGTCACACTGTATAGTGTTCTTTGTTACTAGAAGGGTACGCAACATACCCGTTCGAGAAAATCGCGTCCATTGGAGTCTGTATAAAATGTTTTGTTATTTTGTAACGTGGTTGTTATCTGAGTTATAACTTCTTTGCCAACTCCATCATCAATCGGTATAGGGCCCACCTGCAATTTGGTAAAATTTACCCAAGCCACTCAAACAATGACATTCTAGCTAATATTTCCAAGTATCTGCTGAATCTGAGATGGATAAGTGAAGTAAGATTGACTTACAGTGAACTCAAACTCAACATGTTCCTTCTCCTTGTAGACTCTCGTAATCTATCGACACTCGTTAGCAATACATGATCAGAAAATTACTTACAAAATAGAAACAACTGAATTTGGCAATACCTGATATATCCATGAGCTAATCCTCTGATGAACTTCGTCAAATAGCGGGCCCCGAAGAACTGTAAGCGAAATCTGCAAATGTATTTGATCATTCAATAGAGGTTAAACGTCGAATACATCACTGTAAAGGAAAACTATTTACCTTTTTCGACTGTATTGGGAATGAGGTACCATTTGGCCGAAAGATGTATGCTCCTGTGGCCTTTAACAAGTAAAGGCAGTAATTATTTGGTTAATTAAGTCTATTCTAAAAAGGTAAAAACAAGATTTTAATAAACACAAAAAACATCAACACAATCCATTTAGGTCTCAAAGCTGGTACCTGATCTGAATCGAAGTCTACTCCAGCGTAGTAACTGTACGATTGCTCCAGAGGAACTTTCACCTTCAGTCGAGAAATATACATTTTAGCGTATACAGTATATGATACTAAGCACACAAAAAGTAAGCATATACATTTCTTTAACAATGTACCAAGTTTCTGTTATTAACATATTGGATAAGTTTTCCATTATGCCCAGAGTAAATAAGCCTCAGGTTGCCTTGGCCTACTTCTATAGTATCATTTTGATTTCCATCGCGTACATAAGAGTTTTGCTTTCCTGAAAAAGTAGTTACACATGTGAGCAAACTTAAATGGATTTCACACGTAACAAACATCGTAGTGGCACAACGAAAGTGCGGTGGGCCCATAACACACAGGCCCCAGGATCGAAACCTGGCTCTGATAGATTTCAAATATGACTTCCAATTGCAAATAACAAAGTACGTAGCAAAAGGGAAAAAAAGTACAAATACCAACCTGAGATTTTACCAGTTGAGATAATGTAAGTGGTAAAACCTAGAGGCGGTACAACTGCTTCAAATGCAAGCCAAAACGCAGGGCTGGCGATGGGTGATTCTCCTGTATATGCACTAGCATGGTACTTCCTCCAAGTTAATGTATCATTAACTATAGGAAGAAGCTGTGATAGTATCACTTTTCCAGCAGAATCTTGAACAGTTAAATTCCCATTGATAACCTGCATATAGCACAAGTTCGAAAAGTTTTATCCCAGCATTAGACCTTAATGTAATGCCTAAATGCCATATTTATCTTTATTTTTTCACACTGCTGTAAAAAAATCCATCCAAAGTACTCACAGGAATTCTTATGACATCTGTTCTTGTCCACCCTAAAGAATTGTAGACGACCACCACCTAAGGAGAACACAAAGATATCTACAGCACAATGATATTGATATTTACAACACAATGAAAGAATTTATGACTTACTAATTTTTTTCCAAGAGATAAATCAATTTCTGTTGGAGGACAATAACTTATGTTGAGAAGCGGGCACTGGAGAGCAAAACACAATAATTTCAATGAATCAATAGTTTACGCATAACTTAAAATTTTAGAAATTAACCTATCTATATTTAGCATGATAATAATAAGGAAAACGAGCAAGAGGTCTCGCGAATGTTTGCCTGAGTGAATTTTGGAATTGGATTCTTGCAAACTGAAGATGGCAGCAATGATTGAGTCATACAACCAAGTGATGTAGCAACAACGTCTTCGGCCTACAAGTGGTCTTATAGTAAGTATATTGGTTTGAAGAAATAGTGCAAGTGTTCAACTTCACTAAGGAATAACTTCACCTCCTTGTAACCTATTGAAAGCCGTTTGGCATAATCATTGGCGACGTGTTGCTTTTCCGTACCAGTAACTGCATCATGATGTTGTACGATCGCCAAAGCATCGGCTAAAGAGTCAGTTGTGGGTCCCGCGATTTTTCCCCTAAAAAATTCCAATTGCCTCGCTGCCTATATAGTCATGCAAGTTTGGTGACAATAACCAAAAAAAAAAAAAAAAAAGATAGAATCACAAGAAACGGTATCATGACGGACCAAATAGTAGCCGCTCATCATTCTAACGTAGCCTTTGAGGGCAGGGCGGCTTGTAAAATAACCGGTCCAGTACGCATTGACACGGTCGCGTATCTATGCATAGCAGCATCAATCATTACCATACAACTCGCCAAGAAAAATGTATATGTTGTTTACGGAGTAATATAGTAGAAAATTTTCCGACTTACGGGAGGTAATCATCAGTTTTAAGAGGCCAAGATTCATTCAAGGCATATTTTGCATCAGTATATAGAGATGGAGTTGAATATAATGCATTTACACGACCATCCTACAATAATCAAGGAAGCTTGTCCATATGAAGCAACAATGAAAAGAATTTGAAGATTAGAATCACGGAAATACTAACTTCGTTTACGTAATGTATGAGCTTGTCCATATTACGAAACCATGTCTGCGCGTATTGATACTTGAAGTCTGTTCCCATGGTCCACATTACATGATTCGAACGCGTAATGTTAGCCTGTGCAAGAGCAACAGAGTATGAATCACATAGTTAGTTCACATCCAACGGATATAAATGATCTTGAAATAAATTGTCCCACAAAACCGAAACAACAAAGTTTGCAATAGATTGAAAAAGATAACACTAAAGTCCAGTACCTGTGACAATGCTGCAGCAACAAAATCATTAACGCGCTCTTGAACGTTATAGTCAAACAGGTCGACGTTATCCTTCAGTCATAATAAAAGATTTTAGTATCATGCATGTGCAAATAGAGCAATGACCAACATCTTATTTCATTACAAGTTCACCTGGACAATTGGGGAATCATCATTAACCTCAAAGTAAAACGTACTTGGCGGCTCATAGTTTTCAGGGAATGTACCGGAAAATATCTGAAACACCGGGACACAAAATATGGTTCAACATTGTTCCCAATGCATGACAGGCATTCAAGTGAATTGGTATATGTGGGCCCCATGAAATATGTGGATGTGCTAGGTTTGACCAACCCGAGCGGATGAACCAAGACTCCTAGAACCCCTCCAAATGACCTCAAGACTCTTGTCACCTTTCCGCTTTGCTCTATCTTGGTAGTCTATACGTGCAAAGAAAAGAGAGTCGAATCCAACCTAAATGGTTGAAAAACGCAATCTTATCATATTCTCGTCCTGCGAAATATGCGACATAAACAAGCGAGAATAGTGAATTTACCTCTGCCCCTAAAAGATAAGCTTGAACAGCAGAATGCCCAAAGGGGTCGATTTGCCAACCAATTCTTGGAGTCACATTGAACTCCTCTATAAGAAAACGGTGTCCCAATGTCGTCTGATCTATCATGTCAATGTAATGTGCCGTCGCCTCGTCGTGCATGCACATACCCCCATTTCTACATTTAAATGAAGAAACAGAGTAAAAAAGAACTACTATAACAGAGACCTCAAAAACAAGAACCAGTGATCTCTCTTTAACTTTCATACTTTACTGCAAAAGCAATCAATTAAACTAGATATTGCACAATACATCATCTCTAGTTGACCCGAGCTGACGAGGGCTCTGACGGTCTCTTGCATTGCGTCGCTCTGATCTCTCCACCACCGCTGGAAAAATGCCTGTTTTCCAAAGCATTTATATTAATGCATTCTTGAGAAATTTGACAAACATAAAACATGTAAGAATTGTTTGAGGAATCAAAAGAGGTCAGTAATTATACCATTTCAACATAAATAAACTTTCGATTCTTATCAGCCAATAATGCTGGAATCAACGAATCCAGTACATTCTGCACACATGCTCCCTACACAAAACCAGCATTCGAACCCATAAAAATTTCAATCAATTTCAAATAATGAAACGAGAAAAAATGAGGTTCTAATTTTAATTCATTCTCCTTCAAATTTGAATTTTGTCAAACCAATCACATCTACATATCTCGTAGGACCTACATATGCTACACAAATCTCTACCATTCAACTCCATTCATTCTCTTTTACTGCACATATAATTCATAAAAATATGAATGCTAAGGGCGCTGAAATCATAATAACAGTTATGCTCCCATGTCCACTGTGGGCATGCCCACAACCAAAAAATGAAAAAATCGTGTCGCCCCCACCGGCCCCCACCATCAGGGGCATGTATGTATTATTCATCTCACATAACATAAATACCAAAAAAAATTTTTTTAAAAAAAATTTTATCGGATGACGTGGCGCCCTGACAGTGGGGGCATGGGCATGCCCACAGTGGGCAGGGGAACAAAGGCTATCATCATAATTCCCAAATACTATAATTCCCAAATACTATAGAGATTCAATCATCAATTTCCATATAATAAGTCATAAAAATAATAATAATAATAATAATAATAACCTGGAGGGAGTTATTAGAGCCAACATAATATTGATCAATGGTCTTCAACCAGCCAACATCATCATGCGTATGAGGAACCAAATGAACGTTAAGCTTTCCATTAACAATTCCCTGTGAAGTATTGTAAACCATATACTTGCATTCTGCCACAACGAGCACACTCACAAACAGAATCAAAATAATTGAACTGAATGCAGTAATCGCCATACTGTATGTACCATCAACAGCTTTGGGGATCTAAAGTTGTACTTCTGTAAATATAAACTAAACTGGGGAAATGAAGAAGTTG
This sequence comes from Jasminum sambac, assembly GCA_018223645.1. Classification (NCBI taxonomy): domain Eukaryota; kingdom Viridiplantae; phylum Streptophyta; class Magnoliopsida; order Lamiales; family Oleaceae; genus Jasminum; species Jasminum sambac. Next base: position 7,214,222 of record CP073645.1, on the reverse strand, counting down.
AAATGGCGAATGATTGCTTGCTGCGAGAACGCAATTGAATTTTAGAAAAAAGGAAAAAATCTGTTTGTTACTCTTTGTTTGTTCTCCGCAGGAATTTGGTAGCTATTTAGAAACGAAAAGGTCTTTGTCACGTGATTTTTTTTAGGATTGTTGGTTTAGATAAGATAATTTCAATAATGAAGTATGGATTATAGGTCTTCGTCAATGCGCAAAATGAGCAGTTAATTAATACTGGTATTTTCTTTGTCGGCGTTGTGTCAAAATAAACGCGTCAAGGGTGAAACTATAATTCACATGCATACTGTATATTATGCTGTCTCTCTCTCTCCTCTTCTTTAAATATAATTTCCTTTTTTAAGTTCTAATTCAAAATATTAAATAATAAATATTGTTTATTTATTTTCATTGCGTTAAAATTATAGGTTTTGATAGTTTTACTTGGTTATGGGAATTGAACTATTCAAAATAGTGGGTATTTTTTATGTTTTTATTTTTGAAAATCAAATTGTGAGTAGTTAAAATTATAACTGGATTTATGTTTAATAATTTATCGATTTTTAAGTAAATAGTAATTTATTAATCTTTCCTTATATATTAAAAAAATTGGAGTATCACGTTAGCAATCTTTATATTAAAATAACTGGAGTGCCACGTTGGCAAAGATGCCAAGGTGGGTGGCACACATTAAATATTTTAAAAAAATTATAAAATTAATTTTGGAAATAATCCAATATTAATTAGTATAAATTAAAAATATAATTAAAAATAAATCAATATTTAAAGCAATCATTTAATGAGAAAAAATTAGTTTTGGAAAGACTTTAAATATAATTTCATTTTTTTAAGTTCTAATTCAAAATATTAAATAATAAATATTGTTTATTTATTTTCATTGCATTAAAATTATAGGTTTTGATAGTTTTACTTGGTTATGGGAATTGGACTATTCAAAAATAGTGGGTATTTTTTATGTTTTTATTTTTGAAAATCAAATTGTGAGTGGTTAAAATTATAACTAGATTTATGTTTAATAATTTATCAATTTTTAAGTAAATAGTAATTTATTAATATTTCCTTATATATTAAAAAAATTGGCGTATCACGTTAGCAAACTTTATCTTAATATAATAATAAGAGGAGTGCCACCTAGGCAAAGTGTCTAGGTGGCAGTGCCATGTTTGGTTTAGTTTTTAGGATTAATTATTTTTCTTATTCAATTTATTTTTCTTTCCTTATTTAGTATTGTTTTCCTTATTTAATTTTTTATATATTTTATTATTTTCATGTGTAGTCTATTTTTCAAATTAATTTATAAATTCTTTTACTTCTTCTATATTTAGTGTTGCATCATTCATGTAAATGCGATATAAGATAAAAGTTGTAATTTACAATACTTATTAAATTAATTCTGAAAATGAGAATTATCATTTTCTATATACATTTTAATTTTGGATATTACATTTTAGTTATTTTATACACATTTGAGTTTTGAAACCTATATAAGACTTGAAATGCCAACTAGATACTTTGCTTGTAGTATTTTTTAAAAAAAAGAATATTCTTTAGGGTTTTATCGATTCACCAAGTGATATTACTTATTTATTTTTTTCTAAATCTAGCATATTGTATAATCCCTTTTGAGTCTTATTTGGATCGTTCTCTCTCTCTCTCTGTCTCTCTATATATATATATCATTTATATGTATGTATAGGCTGACCGTAAGATTATTTTTAGTCTTATTTGAAATAACTTTGATCATTTTTATTGAAATAAGTATATTATCTAAATTTTGTTCCCAAATATTACATTCTTACCTAAAATCATTAATTATGATAATTGATATGATATTTTTTCTTACAAGATAATAATTCGAGCCAAAATATATAGATCGTTAGTGAAATCTAAAATATTAGATATTTTTTTATTAAATATTCATAAAAAATAATTTTCTTATTTTATAATATTATTTTATATAAATATACCATTTAAATCGTCACGTGCATCGCACGTGGGTAATGCTAGTTATATTAAAATAACTGGAGTGCCACGTTGGTAAAGATGACAACGTGGCACACATTAAATATTTTTAAAAAATTATAAAATTAGTTTTTAAAATAATCCAACATTAATTAGTAGTAATTAAAAATATAATAATTAAAAATAAGCCAATATTTAAAGAAAATTAACATTTAATGAAAAAAATTGGTTTTGGAAAGATTTTAAATATAGCTTCATTTTTTAAAGTTCTAATTCAAAATATTAAATAATAGATTTTTTTATTTATTTTTATCATGTTAAAATTGTAGGTTTTGATAGTTTTACTTGATTACGTGAATTGGCCTATTAAAAAATAGTGGGTATTTTTTTTTAAAATCAAATTGTGAGTAATTAAAATTATAACTAGATTTGTATTGAATAATTTATCGATTTTTAAGTAAATAGTAATTTATTAATCTTTATATTATTATAATTAAAGCGTCATGTTTGGCGGATGCCCTATTGGCAGTGCGAACATAACATATGGTTTCTAATTAAAATAGTTAATTGATTTTTTCGTTTTTAATATGGCTGACATGATATGCTCACTAACTGAATTTTGTATTGCATGCGTTTTTATTTTTCTAAGTATATAAAATTAAAAATAAAAAGTTTTTTTTTCTAAAATTAAAATACAGTTTATACAAATGGAAAGAAATCAAATGAATTATATAGATCCGGAAAATTATCGATATTACTAAAAATTTAAGTTACATAAAATTAAGCATAATACTTTTTTTACAATAGAGTTAAAATTAAGTAGCAATTATAACTAATCATTAAAAAAATGCATAAAATCATAAAATTTAGAGTGTGTAATATCCATTTCAGAAAAAAAAAATGTGTTCAATATAAATTTCATTTGTATCAACGAGAAAGACAAGTTTTGATAATCAAAGAATTTGTATATATTCATTCCCAATGGTTCATTTACAATTAATTAATCTCCACAATCACTATTGTGCAATGCGATGCACGACAATTGGAATTAAAGTTACACGTTTAGATAAACTTCTTAATTATGCGATAATTGCGAATTTACTCCACGTTTCTTGAATTGACTATAATATAAAATATTATAGATTTTAATAATTATTTACAATTATATAATCTCCTATGCATAAATTACATCAATTATATAATTCAACATTCATATTCATTATATTTATAATATTATCTCAATTATTTATTGTATATAATTTTAATTATTCCCGTGCATCGCACGAGGTGAAGTACTAGTTAATATAGATCGATCAGTAGCACTCCATAGAGTTCAAAGTTGGACCTCTTTTTAAGTGATCCACATGTGGGTGTCAATACCATAAATAATCTATATCTATATATTAATAAACAGAAACCATTTTTGGAGGGAATTTTCCCGCTCACTATTTGACTGATTTTGAATTTGATTTTTATTGGAGGTTTTCCCCCTCATAGCACATCTATCATATTTTTTATTACCTTATTTTATCATTATCCATAAATAACCATGATTATCTTACCATCTCTATTGTTATTATTATTATTATTATTATTATTATTATTATTATTATTATTATTATTATTATTATTATTATTATTATTATTATACGTAACAAATTTTAAGATAGGCATTTTAAATACTTTTAAAATATTAGTAATTGAAAATAATTTAAGATAATACACAGGACGCGTCATATATGTTATATAGCCCTTAAACATAAACACAGTATAATTTAAGATAATCATGGTAGCCATTATATTGAATAGACTGTGTTACGGACTGAATTACTTTTAAAAAAATTTCAATTTTTAATTTTTAAATCTTTTTACTTCTATCATTTAATATGTTTCTAATATCAATCCTTATCAAAATCAGTTTAAAAAATTTTATTTTTTAAATCTATATGTCAGCACACGTTTCCAATTTGTAATCCTTATCAAAGTCCTTTTTTTAATCCTCAAAATTATTTGAAGTTTATTTGAAGTTTACTTCTATAATTTTAATCCCCAAAATTATTTGAAGTTTATACATTTTTAATTTTTAATTGACATTTCTTTTTACTTATGTCTACTACCTCAGCCGACACGCCATTAACACTATCTATTCGAACCCTAGAAACTTTATCGTGATCTCTATCAATATTTATATTTTATTTTTGGGAAATGACCACATAAACTGACTAACATTGAAACATAGGTTACTCAATTTGAACTAAATCTTTTGTTAATCAGATATGTTTTTCTTTCTCAAGTATTTTTTAAAAATTTTTAATCATTAAAAAAAATTTTGAACTATTAGTTGGACAATTTAAAATTGAGACGCAAGTTACTCAATTTTTAACAAAAACTATTGTTAATCAAATCTATTACTCTTTTTCAACTATTTTTTTAATTGTTAATCATTTATAATATATGCACCTTAGAGATATAGGAAGCTTATTGTTAATCTATAATATTAATTACCCGTTAAGAGAGCATTTTTCAATACATTAGCTTAACTAATATATGTTATGTTCTTAAATCTGATTGAAAAAAAATATATAAGAAAATCTCCGTGTAGGATTGGCAAATATTAAAAAAATCTCATTTTTCTGTCTGATTTTGAATTAGTTTTCAAAATTTATTTAATTAATTTTTCTAATTTTTTATTCCTTAGATTTTTTACTCTTTAATTAATTTATTATTAATAATCTATATTTATATCTATTTTCCTAACCAGGAGTCTAGCATGCTAATTTTTTAATTAATATATAGATTGTATAAATGAAGAGATCTATGTTAGAGTATGAGTGGCCCCCATTGAGTATAAGATATGAGAGATTCGACAAAGATGCTTTGAGCACATACTGCGGAGACCTGAGAGTACACCTGTTAGGAAGAGTGATAGTATTAGGGTTAGAAATGCTAGGAAAGGTAGATGAAGACAATTGATAACGTGGATGCAAGTAATTCGTAACGACATGTGTGTTAGGCAGATAGATGAGCAACTATCTTTGGATAGGAATGAGTGGCGTAGAAAAATTCATACCTGCGATCCGACGTGATTTCTTATATGGTTCTATGTAGTTGACCCTTACTTGTAGGGAATAAAAGCCAAGTTTGTTGTTGTTATAGATTGTATAAAATATACTCCTTCCGTCCGATATATATAGTCCACTTTTATTTTTACACAGATGTTAAGAATGGTATTGAAAAAGTAAATTTATTTACAAATTTCCTTTAATGCCCTTATTTAAATGAATAGAAGTCATAAATATAGTTGTATTTTCAATTATAGAGGTGGGGTGTAATTGCAAATGAATATAAAAATACTATTAAATATAAAAATGAGACTATATATGTGGGACAATCCAAAAAGGGAAAATGGATTGTATATATGGGACAGATGGAGTATAAAATATCATTCTTAACCTCTGAAACCTATCTGTAAAGAAGAAATCTCTATAATCAAGCTACTCTTTTTCCCTTTCACACCCAGTGCTCGGCCAGGCACTGGAGAAAGATATTTTTTACTTCAGTTCTCAATTTTAGAAGCATGATTTGCCACTTTCCATGATGCCTAGCTTATTAATATGATTTTCGTGTTATATCATTTGTTTATCGATACTGCTTTTTCAATACAACGTATCGTTAATATTTTTGAAATTGTTTTTTTTTTTTTTGTTTTTTGCCTTACACTTTTCACTAATTTTTTCGAGGTACTATCTGCGCATGTGCTAAATCATATGCGTGGTCCAAAATTTTATGAAGATATAAGAACAGTTGATGGGATGGTATATAATACTTTCGAGGAAGCTTGACATGCTTGGGGTCTTTTAGATGATGACAAAGAGTACATCGATGGCATTATCGAAGAAAGTTATTGGGCTTCTGAAATATCGTTGAGAAATTTGTTTGTCACCCTACTTGTGTTTGACTGCTTGGGCAGACCTGAGACGTTGTGGGATAAGTGCTGGCAATATTTGTCAAAAGATATAGAACACAAGCATCGTAATGCTCTTCGCAACCTAGGTAATCATGTTCCCGTTATTTGGATGCTTTGATTCTTCGTCTGTAATTTTCCAAGTATTCACTAATTGTGGGATATACATTATAGATTTAGAACTGACTAATGATCAGATAAGGAACTACGCATTGGTTGAAATTGAGAAGTTGTTGCGCCAATGGAGGAGATGCCTTCGAGACTATGATTTCATGCCTTATTCTTGATGGTTCGTATTTCTCTGCCCCAGACAACATGCTGATATACAATGAATTGGACTATAATAAGGATGAATTGGAAGAGGAACATGCAAGGTTGCTATCCAACCTAACTTATGAACAAAGAAGAGTTTACGACATTGTGACGAATGCGGCTCATGGTGATCATTGCGGGTATTCTTTTTATATGGACATGGTGGTACGGGGAAAACCTTTTTGTGGAGGACGCTTTCAGTTGCAGTCAGGTCTCAAGGAGAGATAATGTTTAATGTGGCATAGAGTGCAATAACTTCACTCCTTCTACCAGGTGGTAGAATTGCTAATTCACGATTGTCTATCCCATTAAATGTTGATGAAAATTCAAATAGGGAAGTCACTTGGCCGAGTTTATTGAGAGGACTAGCCTGATAATTTGGGACGAAGCTCCTATTACACATAAGCTTTGTTTTGAAGCATTGGATCGCACGATGCGGGATCTTGCCAGATTCAGCAACCCGAAGGATGCTGGTTTACCATTTGGTGGGAAAACTATTGTATTTGGTGGGGACTTTAGGCAGATACTTCTGGTTATATCCAAGGCAACACGCCCTGAAATTTTGAATGCATCTTTCAATTTCTTTTCTTTGCGGGACCATTGCAGAGTATTGAGACTTGCAAAAAACATGAGGCTCTGTAATCTTCTCGGAGATGAACACGCTGATGAATTGAGAAAGTTTTTAGAATGGATCTTAAGCATTGGGGATGCACAGATTGGTGGGCCAAATGATGGTGAGGCCCCCGTTGAGATACACGGGGATCTTCTAGTACGTAATTCCTCTAATCCGATGAAAGCTATAGTGGACAGCACTTATCCCATTTTTTTGATCGAGGGGACTTCTCATTCTTACTTGAATGGATGGGCTATACTTGCTCCTACGCACGAAAATGTTGGAATGGTGAATGATTATATGGTTAACATGAATCGTTCAGAATTGAGAACATAGTACAATTCTGATTCCACGTGTAGGACGAATGGCGATGAGGGTGATTTGGTTAGCAAGCTTCACATCTCGGAGTTCCTAAATGGGATTTCGTATTCTGGAGTGCCCAATCATATTTTGAAGTTGAAGGTCGGTGTCCTAATTTTGTTGATGCGTAATATAGATCACTCGACTGGTTTGTGCAATGGTACCCATCTTATAGTCGTGCGGCTTGAAAATCATGTTATAGAAGTGAAGATTCTATCTGGAATAAATATTGGAAAGGATTTTCTAATTCCTAAATTGAGTATAACTCCATTTGATATACGATTGCCGTTCACTTTTGAAAGGAGGCAATTTCTCCTGATGGTTTGTTATGCGATGACCATCAATAAGAGTCAGGGACAAACACTTAACAATGTTGGGGTATATTTGAGGATACCAATCTTCACTCATGGTCAGTTGTATATCATTGTCGCGAGGGTAACGAATAGGAAGGATTTGAAGTTCGCCATTTGTGATGAAAGTGGATGCCACACTAACACAACTGCAAACATCGTGTCCAATGAAGTTTTCAGCAACCTGTAGTGTTATGCGCATGAATCATTTGATGTACGTTGTTTGTATATTTCAAAGTTTTTATTCACTTATCAGTGTCATATCTGATTGTATAAAGGATAAATGTCTTATATATAGACATAGGATTGGTCACCTTTTGACTCAATCTCACATTGACATATTCATTGAACTGGAATATTATGATTTGCATTGTAGCTCATATTTTTCTATTTGCATTGTAAAATATTTAAGGCTTGGAATACTCATGTGATATTTGTTCTTGTTTGAGCAGTTGTAGATGAATTGGTTGTCTTTGGTATACTATGGATTGCTATTTCTGCTGCAAAGTATCCCGTCCTTTTATATGCTGGTACGGATGAATATATAGTTAGTTGGCTTTTGAGAACTGTGGATTGGTTTTGTACTTTTCAATATTGATGATATTTCTGCTTGCCTATTCTATTATAGGTTATCGAGGGCACATATCACACATCGATACCTTATGCGTCACGTAACAAGGAAGTCATGGTAAAAAGACTATGTGAAATTATCTTTACGTTTTTAATGCTAATGTATTTATGAATGTCATAGTATGCTAGGCAATGTTCTCCAAAGTAATTTCGCGGATAATTCTCAAATGTTGTTATTACTCAATACTAGACTTTATTTTTCATAGAATTTTTTGTTTCTTTGTGTATGTGTTGGTTGTTACGATATTATAATTAACTTTAATAGGTTGGATTTACCCCAATTACAAGCGAAATTTTGTTAAAATTTTTCAAAAAAATGAATATTCTTCTCTTAAATCCTGTGATGTTAATGTTTGCACTCAAATAACTAGAAAAATTCAATTCATATAATTAGCACCCGTGCAACGCACGGGTGTTCCAACTAGTATTAATAAACAGAGGCCGCTTTTGGAGGGAATTTTCCCGTGCTCTGTTTTCCTGTCTATGAAGCTTTCCCTCTATTGGTTTATTTTTTTAATTAAAATATAATTTTTTTCCTTTCCTAATCAACATTAAATTCCTTAATAATTTATCATTAATGAATCTATTATTATTATTATTATTATTATTATTATTATTATTATTATTATAAAAGAGAACTCTTTTTTCGTGCTATTTTTTATTTCCATCTATCCGTCCATCTTCCAGCTTCATCATATATTCTTTACCGGTAGATTTATTTAATTAATTAATACAAATTAAGTAAACAATTAATTCGTCTAATTATAAGCCAAAATCATGCCTTAATTAGCTATTCATATATTGATTGCTCTGTATGTCTCTCTCTCTCTATATGTATATATATATATATATATATATATATATATATAAAATACCAGGCTTTTTATCGCTCCTGCACTTATTTTATTTTTTAAATTAATTTTTTACTTATCTTGGGATTGCATAATCTAGGATTGATTGTTGTTATTAATTGATAATCAATCCTAGATTTGGGCTTATCTTTGGGATAAATCACGAAAATCAGTTCCGATTGCTTAATCAAGAATCTATATATAGAGATTAATAGTATTTTTTATAATTAAAATATTAGTTTTTTAATATTTTTTCCCATCTAAATATTTATGCCCGCTTTTTTATTTTTTAAAAAAGGTACAAAAATGCTGATTGAACATGGATTGAAATTGAATAAATCTACTTTCCCTCTATGATTTGCACATATCTTTTATGCCCTCTTCATTTGCTAATTAAAAATATATTTTAGTATTTTGACTTGATGAGCCTCATTCATATAGAGGCAAAAATTATGGGATTTGTTCAATTAACGCTACTATTCCCCAATTCCAGAATACATACGGGTGATTAGTATGGCAAGAATCCTTCTTCGCTCTAAATTGATACATAATTGTGTAGAGATTTTCGAATGCTCGTGATAATTTTTTTCTTTGTTTATCAATTTTTTTCATTCAATCTATCAATTGATGAGGTTATATGTCAAAATATCTCCAGTGTTAATTTAATCTTTTATTTGACCTTTATTTTTTTTTTTTGCAGCAAAAATTGTACATTTAGGTATTCTCCATTGCTGTTTGAAGGTAAAAACTTTATGTTTGACTTCTTACTATATTTTGTCTTGGTGTTTTTTTTTTTTTTTTGGCTAGGAGAAATTAAAAAATAATATTAAGCAAATTCGAAGCATGTGAAATAATTGAAAAACCAAACATTTGTGTTTGAACATGTTCTTAGATTCTTTGAAATTTCAATGTTATTTTCTTCATTGTGTGGTGAAAGATACTGATAGTTTATTTTTTTTTATTGTAATGCTTTGAGAAATTGAGAGGATTTGAGAGGAAAATCTATGATTTTCTTCTTATTTTGACAATCAATAAGAATTACAACTTTATAAAGGTAAAACCTAGCAAAGTAAAGGCATGAGATGTGTACTTCTCTTTGTGCAGTCCCTTCCCATTCATAATTCAATCCCATGATGGCTCCTAGAAATTTAATGCTTGATTAAAAGTTCCAAAAATTTTATGTTATAAGCAAAACATTCGACCAGCAACTGCCAGTACAGACACATCCCCCTTGAATGTGGGAGGCCCGCCGGGGGGTGGGGGGGGGGGGGCTCTCAAGTAACAACACCTAATTTCGATTCAAATAATTTCCTTATCAACACTGCGAATATAGTTTTCAAAATCCTTTTCTAAGCAAAATTGAACTTGTTTCCCATTTTTCTGACTTTTCGTTTTCATTGTAGAGTGTGTTGTTCTTCTTTCCTTCTAAATCTACGACAACCTCAATGGATTAAAGAGAATATAGTAATTTTTAAACTTTGTCTTAAATATTAGACATTGATTTCACTCTAAAATAATACAATATAATAATAAGAATAAGAATAATAATAACAATAATAGTATAATAATAATATATAAAGAGAGACAATTTGATAATGATTGATTAGAATTCTAATCAATTTGTATTTGATTTTGATAATACTTACCTCAAAAATTATATAGTTTAAAATAAAATTATAACTTGAACTAAAAGCTTCATTTTTAGATATTTATATAGAAAGCCATAGAAGAATAATTTGCCCATTGCCCGTTCAAGATCGATATATTTATGGGTCTTATAATTCACTTGATGTTGTTCATTAATGTAATTTTGTTGTAGATTAATGGATGTTACTATTATATTGTTGGATATGAATGCGCAGTTGTAATATTGATGGCATGTTGATGTTGATTGTTACAAGTTGTTTCAATATTTACAAGATGGAATTGATTGAAGTACAGACGAAACTCTATCGAATTATTTTAAAATTTTGAACATGCTTTACTTAAGTCGTGTGATATTCTGTATTTTAGTAATTTTTTTGTAATCATTTTCAATACTGTTAATGGTAATCTAATTATCTTTATGAGAATTACGTGTTAATATACACAGCTCCCGGCACAGGTGTTATTGGTAGTTGAGTTTTAATAAAAATGTAGTTGAAAATATTATGTACCTTGTCATTTCTTTTTTTATCTCTAATTTAGTTCTTCGATTGATGTGGCACAATGCTCAAATTCTTGTAAAATGTTAATGTTTTTATATTTGCTTTTTTTTTTTAAATCTCACGAAATATTTTAGTCTTACAATTCTATTGTTATTAGGTATTTTTTGTTTTTAGTCATTCTAATGTTGGGTTAGTGTGCTAAATTACCTGAAGTGTTGAGATATTAAATTTTAGTATACAAGCAAACTTTACTAACTTTTTCAATTTTTGGATTATCTATATTAATATGTCATTGTGATTTTAAACTGAACCAAATCGAAAAAATGATTTCATTTAAAAAATTTTCAAACCGCTTTTGAATAGTTGTATAGATTACATTCTTTCTACATTTTCTTTCAAAACCAGGTCCCGACTACCTATCATTAGCCAAAATAGGGTTTTGGCTAAACTGCTACAATTATAGCTAAATTTTTTTCCGACCTAGCTAAGTTTTGGCTTTACTGCATTTATGCTTACTGAAAAAAATTGGAAAAGAAAGAAAATTCTCGAACTAATACTTTACACGAAAAAAATTAAGAGTGTAAAATAACAAATGACTTTGGCAGTATCAGTGTTACAACACTAATATCGATGGTATCAGATATGTTGTAGGACCATTTTATTAAACAATTTTGTTTAAAATTAGTTGTACAATTAATGAAAATGTTCAAGTGCTCCGGGGAGCGCCGTAGTTATGACACTCCCGAGGTATTTTCCGGCCATATATAACCTCCATTTTCAAGTTTGAGATCAGATCTAGGTTCAACATGACGAGGGGGAGCTCAAACAATTCGGAAAATGTTCTGGCGACACTGTGGCTGCCGTGGTAGTCAGTCAAAGTTTTTTGCCATAATTTGTCCATAATTTCCGAATTGCTGAAGCTCCTCTTTACCGTACTGGACCTAAATCTGATATCCGATTTCAAAATGAAAGTCGTATATGGCCGAAAAATACTCCGGGAGCTCCATAACTACGACGCTCCAAGGAGCCCTTGAACAAGCCTGGTACAATTAAATAAATAATGTGATACAATTGCACAGTAAGAAACACATATGGAGAAATAAGAAATTGGTGCATGAAGCTATGCAAAGAGTTCTTTGAGAAGCGCTCCAAGACTCTCGACATCCTTGTTCAACTTAGAGCATCTCCAATGAGATGTGGATTGGAGAAATGAAGTGGATGAGAGATATAGAGAGAAAATAATTATTTTAATAGAAAATGTATCAAAGGTTGTGTAGAGAAAAAAAAGAGGGAAAAGTGAAAAGTATGAGAGATGTAGAAAGAAATTTAAAAATAATTTATAAATTAATAAAATGAGGTCAGTTTCCCGCCCATTTCACCAATTTTGTAAATATAAAAATTATTATTTTAATCTTTAATCATTTTTAGTATCTTTAGTACAATCCATAATTCACACGCCTTTAATTTTATCCCATTTTTCGCCCTTCCCAACTTGATAAAGAAACGTAGTATTTTCCCAAATCTCCAATTCTTCAAATTTCCCTAATTACCTTGCTTATCACATCTCTAATTGATTTATTATCATCACATTCTCCTTCAATCCAATAAACACAAATTCCATCGTGTGACCCGCTCATCAAATTCTTCTTTACTACCCGTTTCTTTTCTTCTCCCTTCCAAAATTGGTATATTATTATTTTAATCTTTAATTATTTTTAGTATCTTCAGTACAATCCATAATTCACACGCCTCTAATTTTATCCCATTTTCCGCACTTCCCAATCTGATAAGGAAACGTAGTATTTGCCTAAATCTCCAATTCTTCAAATTTCCCCAATTACCGTGATTATCACATCTCTAATTGATTTATTATTATCATCTTCTCCTTCAATTCGATAAACACAAATTCCATCGTGTGATCCGCCCATCAAATTCTTCTTTACTACCCGTTTCTTTTCTTCTCCCTTCCAAAATTGGTATGGATTGGTCGTAGACAGGCGTTGCACATCTTTTCTCTGCAATCAAGGTCCATTTTGTAACCATGGATGATTATATTCACATACACATCTCTTTTTCTAAGTGCACGATCAATTTCTCAGGCCTACCATACCAGACAATTCCTGTTTAATCTCAAACAGCCAGTGCCGCGCGACGAGCGGGTGAAAACACTAGTCTATATATAATATAAGAGTATTTTACCGTATTTTTTAATTCATTTTTTAACGTGTTCCCACCTAAAACAAAGGCTTTTTTTTGTCTTTTTTCATTTTCATTTTTTAATATTGTTATTACCAAAACAAAAATTCTAAATCTCCTAAAATTCTATACATCAAAATCTCCTAAAATAATAGAGTTTTCATATTTAACGGGATTTATACCACTTGCTTTATTAATCTCATTCTATCTAAATATTATTTCTCTCCCTCTATCTTTTTCCATTTTCTAACAATAAATTTAAATTAAAAAAATAAAAATCATTACTTTATTTTATTTCACTCAACGAGAGTTTTAAAACAAGTATAATATCAATATATAAGTTTTTCTTTTTAAAAATTTAAAATTTAACGCAAATATATAAAATCAGTGTCCAACATAAATATAAATTGATATTAACATAGATTAATAAGATAAAAAAATTGAAAATCTATATATATAATATATATATATACATATATATATATATAAGTAATCTTTTTTCCACCTAAATACATTATTTTCTCTAATTTTTACTCACTTTTTTGTTCTATATCATCAATTTTTCCTACCTATAAAATTTACCTAATATATATATATATATATATATATATATATATATATAATAAAGTTGAGCTTATTTTCTTATTAGCTTTTGACCTTTTCCTGTTCAAAAAATTTTCTTTATCTATTCGTACTAAAATTTCATCACTTTCATATCTGTTTAATGGAACATGATTTTATTTAATTATTTAATTTAAGTCTTTCCGTATACATTTAATCGAATAGGATTTTATTTAATTATTATTATTATTATTATTTAATTCTCATCGGCTCTATCGTTTCTAAATTTTCACGCATTGAAATTTCCGCCTCAATTTCTGCCATAATTGATTCCACATTATCATTTTTATTAGTAAAAAATTTAACATTTTTTTTTCTTAGACTATCTCTATATATTTACACGTGTTCCTAAATTCTAGGATTACCATAAATTTTCTATTCCAATATCCTATGTAGATCATCTTAGGATTCACACATTTTTGCTAAATTTGATTTAATTATTTTTACTATTAAAAAATTAAATAGTTTGTCTATCTATATATATATATACACACAATAATAAGAATATTTTTCCTGTATATTAAGAATTCATTTTTTTTAAATTAGTTATCTAATTAGTTAATTATAGTTTCCACCTATGTCCTTTACAATTTTTTTCACCCCTTAATATACGATAGGTTTAGTCCATATAATTATCATTTCTAATATAATGAGATATAATTAATGTTCTTCATATTTGCCTATTTTAGATAATTATCAATATTACAATTATTTAAAAATTTTAATTTATATTGACCACTAAAGTTAAATTTTCAACAAACATTCAAGACTTGACAATTGGAACTTTACATTAATGTATGAAAATTTAATTGTTTGATTTTAAATAATAGTTTATTTGAAAACTTTTTAATAATCATAGGGGCAATTATATTGCTACAATACATTTTTATTGATACATTATATTCTATTTATTTTAAAGGTTCCCAATATTTACATCTTAATCTAATTACAACCTTAACATTTTTTTTCCTGTCTATGATTATTTTTAATCTTTAACTAATTATAAATTTGGACTATAAAGATCATTTTTGTTTAAAAAATTTATTTATTTTGTTTAAAAATTTTATTTATTTAGACGTCAAATTACTTATTTACTCATAATACTTTTAAATATTGTAAAATATAATGGACGTAAAATGTGAATATTTTTTTAATTTAAATATCTCTAACAAAATATTAAAATATAAATTAATATTTATGCACAAAGTGAGTTAATTACTAAAAATTATTAATTATAAAAATGTAATAAAAAATTTGAAGACATAATTGTTATCATAAACAAAATTAAAGACATTTTCATATAACTACTTTTGAGTATATGCTTCGCACGTGGTATAGAATGATGATATTTTTTAATCATAAATTTTTAAATTTTAAATTTTAAATATTTTTAAAAAATTATAAAATTAAATCACTATAATATTAGCAACTCATACGTGTAAGCTAAATAACACTTTGATCATTTTATACACTAAGTAAAAATATTAATACCTTAATTTTCTACCAAGTTAATCCAAATATCTAATCTACAAAAACTTCTTTTCCAATAAGATTAGTCACATATATTAAATTTGATTAAATATGATATTAATCCAATTTTAAAATTATAAAAGCATGATATCCTAATTAGAAAATTGTGAAAAATGTTATAGAAAAAATGATTAATATATATTTTTAAATTATACACATTGAATAAGAATGCATTATATATTGAAATATTTGTCGTTTGATCAAATCAAAGTAATTTTTAAAATCGCTCAAAAATTAGTTATGTCATTATATTTTTTTAATTATTCGACTGCAAAAATATTTGTGACATATTTTTAAATCAAAAGATTATCATATAGCTACATAACTCTGTAAAAGATTTCTTGTTATTAATAATCATTTTTACATTGAATAAAATCAAAATATATTTAAAATATGTGTAGTTTAATTTATTTAATGTAATATGAAGAGTCACTCATTAATTATTTATATAATTAAATATATTTCTTTAATAAGGGCATTTTGGACTAAATAAAATATTAGTGGGGATATTATTGGAAATTAAAAGATTTTCACACATCCCCAATTTTTAATATAGTATACATTCAGTTGTGGTGTACTCAATGTATTTTATAGTGTGAATATAATTAACCTTATTTGAGTTATTCAGCAATTTTTTTTTATCTTGTATGATATAACGTAATTATACTACTTACACACGATTTGATTAATCGTACCTACTTATTGTGAGATTGCATATAAATTATAATAAGGTTCAAATTATTACAATACTAGGATTTTTGTTTTAGTTCCAAAGAAGATATAATTTCTCTTGATAGTATCTTATATCATGACAATCAATAAGAGCAAAAGAAGTATTTTTATTTAAGGAAAATTTATTAAATACACCTTGTGTTTATAGTGTATTTACAATTTACCTAACATGTTTTAAGAAATTATATTTTACACATCACATTTCATTAAGTCTTCACAAAACACATCTTATGTTGAACAAAAATTGTCAAAAAAATTTAAAAATTACTTATTAAAATGAAATTACCTCTTTTTTGTGCTAACAAATTACACCCCGTATATTTTAGTACGTAACACTTTACAGATCATTATTCTTCAAAATATTAATTACAACTTATTTCATGAAAAAAAAAATTATTGCATTTATTCAAAAACATTTTTTCAAATTAACTATATATAATATATGAAATATTATAAGTAAATTGAAAATAAGGAATCGTCTTCATCATTGTTGTGATCAGTTCTATCACCAATACTACAATCAATTGCAATTTTCATAAGAAATAATTTCACAGAATTTTGAGCTTTTTCCTTTTTAAAGAGATAAATGTATAAATAAAAAATTAAAAAAAGGAAAACAAATCGAGTTGCAAAATATTACCAAATATCGTATACTATAAACTTGACTTCCTCTTATTCATTGAATAAAAATTATTTACGAAACGCTAAATATAAATTAATATTTCTATAATTTTATACATTTTAATAATTCTTTAACGGGATTGATTTATCGACTCTCCGAGTAGTATTATAAGAATCGGGAACAAATATTTATTTCTTTTTTTTTTGTGAAAGTAAACAAATATTTGGTCAAGTATGATGGAAAATCATGCTTGAGGAAAATATATTTTCTCTTTATTACTCAATTAGGTGCAATGATTCCATCAAGTATGTTGGTGTCAAATGTTTGTTTTTACGAATGCCTTGAGCCATTATAATTGCAATATTTTTTATTTATTCTTTACTCTATTTTTACAATTAATTGTTCAGATCATACTTTCGTTAATTGAGTTGTATTAACTAAATTGAAGGATGCTAGAAAATTTAATTTAATTGTCTAATTTTAGTGATAAGTAAATAGATATTTCAATTGCATATTTAATAAATAAAGATTATATAAGTTGACACGTAAATAAATGCCTAAATTTATTATTTTATAAATTATGTATTTAATAAATAATCGGCTATCGACTCAATCAACGATTGAAATTATGCGACTCAATCAGAATTTCTTAATTGTCTCCAGACTATATTAAATATCTATTTTGGATCCGATTTTTTTACAGAAATATTAAGAATCTTAGCTACTTTAAATTATTTATTTCATATTGATTTTTATCTGTTTAGATTTTATTCAATTTTTAAAGATCATCGATTAAGTCGTCTTTTTAATTATTAATTATATATATTTTAAATTATTTATCTTATCCAAATTAATTTAAAATTTATTATAGCATTAAATATGATAAAAAAATATGATTAAATATCAATGATTTTTTTATTGTCCACATTAAGAAACATATGTAATTTAAATTATTTAAAATAAACATCTAAATTGATGAGTTAAAAAAAAGATATCAATATACCAAATATATTAAATTAGTGAGTGTTTATACCGAATAAGTTAATATGCGTGTTTAGTATATTTAGAAGGTGTTTATTAAAATAGATGTCATTAATACATATTAAAAAATGTACAAATAAAAGTTTCGGATTAATCATGATGGGATGTGGACGGTGGTAAGAATTTTCTAGCAGGATGGGGACGGGAAATGAGAGTCCTCATCCTGTTACAATTCTTATGGCATCCTTGCTCAGACTCGATTAAATGAAAGTGGGCGGAGGCGATGATAAGTGTTTCCTAACGGTGGCAAGAATAGAGTGTTGGGATCCGTACCCGTTATATTATTATTTCTATAATATGAATGTATGTTGATTATATTTCATAATTAGATTTCAAAATTTTATTATTCACATATTTATTACCAATATCGTACATCACACGAGTGTATAATTAATATCTCTCGAAATTTATAGTTGCATATAATAGAATATAGAATAATTTAAAAAAAAACCATAGGCTCTAAGAAAATTAATGGAGTTTTTTAATATGATTATTTTGATAACTATAACATTTAGTTTTATTAATTTTATTTTATGTTTATACATATTTAATAGATTTAATCTTACCATAAGCAAAATGTGATATGTTAACATAATCTCTATCACAAATTATCATCCCATATAATGCAAGGGTGTAAATGCTACGTAAGAGTATGGTACAAATTGACAACTAATCATAAATTAATTATTCCATTAACATTTATCAAAATTATTATTTGTTAAAAAATTAATCCCATATAATGCATGGGTATAAATGCTAGGTAAGAGTACGGGTGAAAAATATTAATCTTTTGATTTATAATATTAATATCAATAGGATTTACTAACATTTTAAGCATATCATCCCGTGCAACGCACGGGTAAAAAATATTAGTAATAAAATAATAGTGAAAGATGTGAAGTTAGATGTTGATTTTGCATATTGCACGTGAAACCATGAAGAAAAAGTGGGAAAAAAGTGAAAAAATATATATTAATAAATAGAAAATGGAGGAATCCATTTTTTGTGTTATGTGTATCTCTCTCCATTTTTACGGGCCACGTCAGCACCAATTCATGTGACGCATTTGAGATGCTCTTAGAAATTATATGAAACCAACGTACGTGTAAAAAATTTCAACACACGGATGAGGACTTTAATTATGAAGAATCTCATACCCTTCATAAATTCCTCGTCCAAGCGTTGAAAATTCTTCACACGTTCATTTCATATAATTCCAAGTCGAACAAGGATCACAAGAATCTTGGAGCTTTTAAGTTCTCGTAGAACTCTTTGCACTGCTTTAATAACTACGTGGTTGTTTTCCTCGGCGTGTTCACTATTATTGACCACCACAGTTTGTAACTCATAATCAACTGCATAGTGTAGCCCTTGCGAGTCCAGATTCCTTGAGAACTAACAGATGAACAGTGAACAAGGATGTGGCAACTAATTGGTGGAGAAAAAGAAGTTACTAATTTTGTGATTTCAATTGTTCATGACCGTGAAATTTAGAGATGGTTGAGGGTATACATAGGGAAATAGAGGGACATATGAATAATTGATTGATAATATTTGTAATTCATTCATATTGTAATATTATTAACTATTAGTTGTTTTTTCTTCAAAAAAAAAACTATTAATTGTTTGAGAATATTGATAATTGTATATCGCAATATTAATAATTGATCAAGAGTATATATTGATGTGATTAATATCGAATCATTTATGATTGATATAATAATCTTTAATTGATGTGTATCTACATATGAATGCACCATATCGTTGCAATATAAATTAACAAATTTCCACAACACGAAACAAAAGCGTAAGCTCAAAATCTTCTTATACAAGAATTTATCGCTTTTTTTTTTTTGTGGGTCTTTCCATGTAATGAGATTTTATTCTATTCATCCTGATGTAAACTAATAGTATCTCTTTATGTGGGAAACAAGAATAAAATCTCCCACGTAGGGAATGGGGAGGAGAACAAGAGAATAATTAATGCATACAAATTACACATTGTTTGCATCTTCTTCTTCCCATACCTTGTTCCAATTCTCTTGAGCTTGTTCGAGTCCAAGAAATGAACCTTCTTTCTCTTCATCCCAACTAGTAGACAATGTCCCATAAGCAATTCCAAGTGTTGAACTTCCAAAGGTTACAAAGGTGGTCAACAATTGCACCCACTTTGGCACATCCCACAATTTCTGTTCTTCCAATGCCCCCAAGACTGCTAATAAAACAAAACCCGTAATCAATGGCACCCCAACATAGAACAAGATTCTTGGAATCATTCTCTCCCAAATCACATCTGGTATCTTATCATCATCATCTCTCCGGTAACCTTTTCCGGCAGGTAATTGTTTATTCTTTGGCTGCTGTTGTGCATTGGGTGGTGGTGGTGGTGATGATGATCCACTGAAGCCCTTTGCTCCGGCATTCAGCCGCCAACAGTTTTGTGGGTTTCTGTGGTGGAGCTGGTGGAGCAATGGGTTGCTCTGCCTAGGAGGAGGGGATTTTGTAATATGATATAAAGATGTGTGTTGAAGAATGCTGAGAGTTTTCATGGCTTGTGAATTGGTATTCCAACGGGCTAGAATTTCTAAATCATGATAAACTCGTGCATGTGTTTTGGGATTCATAAATATCTTATCCAGATAAATGAATGGCCGTGCCTTGTCACAATTTTACATTGCTAAAGAAACCTTTTGCTGTCACACTTGTCTTTAGCACGAAAAAATATCTGCGTCAAACTACAATTTAATACGCGTCCAAAATGCCACTAACCTTTTAATAGAGATTCATAAATTTGATAGTACATGGCATGTGGAATATCCAACTCCTATTTAACAGCATTAAAGAGAAGAAGGTAATTAAATTGAATATAATTACAATGTGCACAGTTTTGTTTAGTACGCTTTATAAGACAGCTATGGCTAACTTGGTATTCAACATGAAAGCGCCGAGACTTGTCTTGAGACTCGTTTTCCTCATCTTGTACAGCGTCTGTAAGACGGGACATGCTTCGAAGTTGTGTCAAATCGGCTATAGATCTATAATTTATGAATTACTGTCGTGTCATAGCCTCTATCATGCGGCTTTCTCAAGACCTGACGAGAGGTGGAATGTAATTGCAGTTTAGTGGGTAAATAAAATAGTTTACCAAAATATCACATCCGTCACCAAATTTGTCGTAAAATGAAGAACAAAAAATGAACAATAATAACGATTACATCACCAATGATAATCTATAAAAGAAGCCAAGAACCTAGTCAAAATTATTAAAATAATTAATTACACTCTCAAATTGAGTTGATTGTCATTACTCATTCAACCAATGCGTTTGATGAGACAATAAGTTGATATCAGTCACCAAGAAGTACATAGGCAGTGTAAATAGCATGGGTATCTCTATTGTAGAACAATCAAAGCTTGTATAGCAAAGTTCTTTTTTTCATCAGTTGATTGTCATCCAATCAGTTTTTTTCACTTCCATTTTCAACCACGCTCTCTTCAAAAGTACCCTCCTTTTTTTTTAATCACATTCCTCCATAATGCGTCTCTTACTTTTTAACTACTTCCAGACTTTTCTTCTCAATTAAGCTTTACAAACAAGCTCCTAAAATCAAATATTAGCTTGTACAGCCGAGGCCATCATAATATGGAGTAGAGTAAAAATTATTACCGTGGAGTTAAATATAAGAAAACCGGTAACAAGAAAATGATTCCCTTTGTGGTGTTCGTATGCAATTTCTGCACTCTTGCTAACCAATGACAATATGACAGTGTGGCAAATTATAACTCAACATGGCATCATTTGATTGGTACATATATTTTGTTCAAAAGGGCAAGTGGACTTTTTACTCCCAATCACTTTTGACAGGTCAAAATACGTGCGAATTAAATGATGCAGAAATGAAGGAGTGCATGGTTGGTACATATATTATAGTGGGTTCCGCAAAGGAGTGTATGTGAACGCAATTTGAAAACATACAGAAATGAAGAAATGAGCATGACTACCTGGATTCATGATTCAGTCTGTTGAGATTCTTTCTTTTGTAGAAATTCATGCACTTGGAAAAAGTAAATCATTCAACTGTCTTTCAGCGCTATACTCCGAAAAGGCCTGGAAATCGAAATGCTTAAGAATGAAGCGATAGACGGAGAAATGAATATTTTGTGTGTATGTATATATAGTTTAGGCCATGAATCATAATAAGACAGGATGTGTTGCCATCGCAAACACAGTATATTAGGTGTACAACTATCAAAAAACCGTCTGAAAGGTAAAAATTATGCACCAAAAGAACTGAAAGTACGTACTCTCTTCTTAAAAGCAAAACGCAATGTTTGAACTTGTATTCCAGAGCAAATTCTTACGTCAAAACCAAGGCTGTCTATGCCTACAAGAGCAGCCTCCTGTCGTGGATTAAATTTAAAAAAATTAGCAAAAAAAATAAAAGAATAAATAAATAAAAGGAACTCCCTGGTCAATGTTAAGCCTTATTTTGAGTCAATTTTCGAAGTTAAAACTAATTCGGGTTACTTCAAGATCATTACAACCATACAATTCTTAGGCACAGTAGGATTCCTGATTAATCTAACTCCAATGTACCTCCACTTGAATACCCTTGCATCTCCAGCACAAAGATTTGAGAGCTTGTATGCTATTTTCTCCTCCGGCTTCAACATGGGATATAATTGTTGCAGCTGAATGTACTAAAGCATCAGGTTGAGCTTTCATGTAATCTACTGTTTCAACAAAGATCTACAGCAATCTCAAAACAGAAAACACATTAAACTCACTGGCCTAATAGCAAAAGGATAGACACACCCAAAAGTGGTGCATTCAAATTCAAGGCATAATACTATTTGACATTTATTTCATCTATACACCTCATATGGAAAGGCAACTATCTTTTCCATTACATTTGTCCAAAATGTCACATATGTACAAGAGAGCATGCCCTAATGAGAAAGTTCGTTATCCAATGGTTCATTCCACCAAACAACCAATGTTGCGCTCTCACATCAACTGACATTTACTGAAGCAAAGTATGATTCATAGTTATATGCTGCAACCATCTTGCTGCATGTCTACCCAATTCACTGTCAGTATATTGGAGCTAGCAAATAACCCATTTAATCCTCCAATATATATGGCCGTCTCAGTCCTGTTTTAATAAGACAACTCCATCGTCACTCACATCACATCATGAACTGGATCCCATCCCAATGTTGGACTACTAAGCTCAAATTTAATTGCTACTAGAAAACACGTTGAAAAGAGAGATTGCCACAAATATATTGTTAAACAAATAAAATCTTGAAAGTATATATTTCAAAACAATTCCACCCCAATTCCCAAAATGTTAAGATCGATCTTAAGACAAGATCTCACCAATGGGACCTAAAAGAATTGAAAAGGGTTCATTATTTACTCAGGATTTAGGTAACTCACTCGATGATCAAGTAGTCTGATTCCTAGTGGTCATAAATAAGTAATCTACCCAGCCCTATTTTATCTGTACTAAATACAGCATTTTTCTTATTTCCCCAATCTACTCAAACTCTGATAAGAACAATACAATCATATCAAGATAAAATTTCCAACCTTCTCTACGGAATAAATTTTGATCATGTTCACAAAAAGTTCCTCCGTATATTCTATCATCAAGTCTTGTAGAATTTCTTGCAAACGGAGAAACATAGATAAACCACATATAGCAAATAAACTAATCTTCATATCCATTATAATATGTGATGAAAGACTCCTACAACAATAACTTGATTTTGTTCATGGAAGATTTATATGATGAAAGAAATTTCACCAAATTGCGACATGGATAACTTATGCCAACTGGTAGAGTGCTTTCAAACATTGTTGTGAACGTGCAGGGTTATGAAAGCCATAAAATGGAGAAGATTTAGCAGCTCTCTCAAGCCAGAGAGCCAAAAAATTTTAAGTAGGGAAAATAAAAATGTTTAAAGAAATGAGAGCACCATGTATCTTTGAGATTCTCAAAGCCAAAGCAAAAATTTACCGGATTTCTGTTGTACGGAACTAACAGAATGTTAAACATCTCTAGCTTGTAATATACAGTTCCACCTCCGAGCATTTCTTCTTTCTCCAGTTCCTCTGCCAAATTTGGTCTAACTTGCAAGAGTTCCTTTTCAGGATTGCCACCGTTTATAGGAACAATAGCATCTTGAATTTGTTCTTTGGCAATGCTATTAGTATCAGCATCGTTAAATTTCTTACTGACAACAGAGTGTTCCCCAATAAACGCAGGTCTTAGGAAGCCTTGTATAACAAGTTTAGCAGAAGGCTGCTCAATATATTTCACTGGATCATCAGACACAACCTGCAACAAATAATTTCATTGGAGAAAAAAAAAAAAAAAAAAGAAGAATAACAGAAGGAGATATGATGGTACACTAACTATGTGCTTCTTAGATAAAATTAGGGCATGTTTGATATAGCTTTAAACAAAAAGTCGTTTTCCTCTCTCATCATTCTCAACCACTTAATCACTTATTACATTGATTTCACATATTTAATGTTTTTAAAAATATATTTCCTCTACTTCTCAACTACGCATCTCAAAATCATTTTTCCAATAATCTTTATCAAACATACATTTTTTTTCCCTTTTTAAACCAAACCCTTTAAACATTTTTTCATCCACATGCACTGAAACACTATTTTTTCGGGGAACCACATATTCTCCCAAAATACCACTTTTATTGCCAAAAAAGAGCTTTGTCAAACAAAATGATATACATTTCAAATTAGAGAAGGGAATCTGAAGATGACAAAAAATAGCAAAAACATCATAGCATTTTCAGCTGGAAAATCATTAGTAGAATGGTAATCCATTTTCCATTTTTTCAACCTACTTCTCTAATACTATGCTATGTAGAACATTTGATATCGAGATTCACCTCAGCTAGCCTTTTGGCAAAATCCACTGGATGACAAGATCGCATGGTATCCAAATTAGAATCCCATAATGATCCACCAGAGTCCTCATCCTCATCATCAACCCAGTCCTGAGATTAGTAATATCAATGTCCACATACTGGCAACTCCAGAGTACAACAAGAAGTGAGACGGATTTGAAGGAAGAGTTACCGCATAGTTATCATCATCACTGTCGTCGTCGTCTTCCTCTTCGTCAAGGAAATCACTATCCTCATCGTCTAACTCATCGATGCCAAAATCCATTTCTGAATGACCTATAAACTCATTCTCACTACTCATCTCTGAAGGATCTTCTCCAATAACAACTTGCTGCATTTTCCAAAATCGAGTAAGCCTTTGAAACAATATCTGAAGTTGGATAATCCTTGTAATGCTGAAAACATAAATCTTTTAAGTTCTTTCAAGCCTTGGACTATGTCACAAATGAAGTGTATCATTATGTTTGCCATTAGCCATATCAGAAGTCTGACATATTAAACACCATGCAAGGAGAAAACCGTAGAATTTAAGAAAAGTTAGACCTGTATTATACCTGACAAAAATGTATCACATCTTGCAGGAGACAACCCTTTTACGGCCCCCAAAACCACAAGTTTTAAATGGAATTAATGTTATCACGCAAATCTTACCACAGCATTTTCCCCATTTGATAGACTTCGAGGAAGGTCTGCTTCATTCTTCATTCTGAAGTATATGTCTGCCAATAGGTAAAAGAACTCCATGACAAGCTAACAACAACACTTAAAAAAATTGATACTGGTAATATACAGAGTTATAAGCATTAAACAAAAGGGGAAGCACCTACTTCCATGTCCATCGGTTAAATAATCTACATCCGGCCAGAATAGGCTTGAGTCAATTTCATCAAAAGCAAAACATGAAAATGCCATCATTGCTGTGCTATTAACCTAAAAAAATCACGTTATCCCAAAAATAAATAATGAATGAGCTTCTATGTTTCGGTGAGATTTTTGGAAAGAAGGATTTGTGAAAGGTCGAAAAGTGCGGAGACAATGATTTTCAACAATAATTAATCAATAATCACTGAACATAAACATTTTCCCCTTTCAGTGACACTGATACCTCAACAATCGTTCTGGTGGTTTCGGCAGGAGTGAGATTGGCATCCCCAGTCTCCGATAACTCCGCTACAGCAATTTCCTCGAGCGGATGATACTTCGGCGGCTCTCCATTCTGCTTCGCGGGACCCAAGCTGAACTGTTCTCTCGCAACCGCTCTAATACAATTGCGACGTTTTACTCTTATTCCACTTGAGTAATCGTTCAACCTCCTGCACCTATTCCACTCAACCAAATTCAGTGACAGTCTTACAGATTTTAACTCATTATTACCACGATGTTCACATTTTCTCCCGAAAGAATAATTAAAAAAAAAAAAACCCACGACAATAATAAACAGATAGTACCGGGAGATGGAGAAGGCGGCAGAGCTAGAGCGGAGGCGGGCGGAAGAATCTAAGTTTGCGATGGCCAGACGGACGGCCGCGGTGGCGGAAGGTTCGATCAGCAGCATCTTTTACGAAGCTGAGGTGAACGGCCTACAGAATTGATCGAGTAGATGACATTTCTTTATGGGATATCCTTCTCCGAGTGCTGTATGTTTCGTAGAGATGTCTGACAATGAATTCGGTCAATGTACCCTCCCTTTCTTTCCATATTTTTTTGGTCAAAAATTACCTCACGTCATATTACAAGAGGTAGTTTCCACCACTTACTAGTGATCAAAACCACCATTAATGGACCATCAAAACCTCTCTCTCTCAACTCTCTTTCCTCTCCAATAAGTGCCCGATCTCTCAATGGATCATCAAAATTCAATGCTCATGAAAGATATAAATGATTTTTGTTATTTTTATTGCATAAAAATTTCATTTTTTCATAGTTAAATTCAAGACCACGATCAACGCTATTCGACCTGCCGAACACTTTAACTGATATTCGGCACTGGTTCACCGAACATTATTAAATATGTTCGACCGATGCTATTTGACCACTTCTGGTCGAACAATTTTTTTTTTAGCTAAGGGTAAAATAGGAATTTGGGGAGTGTATTAAGTAAGTTGGGTTTGATAAAAAAAAAAAAAAAAAAAAAATTGGGGTGGATATATTTAGCAAAGTTGGTGTATTTAGCAGTATTCTAAAAGGCGTAAAGCGTGAGTGTGTAACGAAGCCTCAATGCTAAACTTCAAGCTTTATAAGCTTAAGTGTACTTAGGTGAAGCTTAGACATTAAAAAACATTTTTTTTCAATTTATTTGTTATTTTTAATTTTTAATTTATCTAAAATCATTAAACAATTCATACGAAGCACATATACAATAAATAATGTCATAATTTATATATATATATATATACACACACACGCACGTAAATGATAAAATACAAAATCCCATAATATGAAATCGTATTAATTCTTGTTAGAAATACAAATTAATGCAAAGGGACAAACACAATATCTATTATCCAAAAACAAATTAAAGAAGTTCTCACATTTTTTTTATCAAATACATTGTAAGCAATGATATAATATAAGAAAGAAAAAAAACGAAGCTTAAGCATGCTTAGGGGCGCTTAAGCTCGCTAAGCACGCCTTTTTTTTAATCAACTCTTAAATTTGATTTTTTTTCACATTTTTTGCAACAGCGAGGCGTATTATACGCGCTGCGCGCATGAGTGGCACTTAAGCGCCGCTTAGAGATGCTTTTTAGAACATTGTTATTAAGCAAAAACAGGGTGCATTTAGCCCCCACCCAAATAAATTTTCAAGGTGCAATTAAAAGGGTAAGAAATTAGCATATAGTGTATATATAAAAATTATTAGTATACATTTTTTTTTAGTGAAGTTGCAATAGATAATTTTTCTCACAACATAAAAATTTGTTTTGATGCAAATTTACTCAAATTATTATTTTTCAACCATGCATCAGATTAATTGATATTTTATAATAGTACATTTTTCTTATGTTGGTCCAATAGATAATTGAAAATAGGATTTGATCAAGTGGCGAGGCTGCAATGCCGCTCACGTTCTGAGTCTTTGTCCCGGGTTCGAATGCTACCCCCTTCCCTTGTTCAAAGAAATATATATATATATATATATATATAATTGAAAATAATAATTAAAAAAATTATTTTAAATTACAAATTCTTCTGAACTTTTCTTTTGACGAATTTCCAAGTACTAGTTTTGCACAACGTGCGTTGCATGTTATTTGTAATTCTTATTAAATCACGAATATATGATATTTCGAAAAATAGCAAATAGTGTTATACTCAACATATAATTTTGCTTATGAATGAATTGAAAAGTTAAGAACATTCATTCCGCCAACAACACTTGTAAAAAGCAATTATATGTAGTAGCTCTTGCACTGGTACTTTTTTTGCACCTTCTAATATCGCAAGTCGAGAATTATATACATTGTTATCCAATAACCAATATGGAACCATTTTATACATAACTTTGAGACCCTTTTTGAAGTAATTTTATTTGGGTTTTATCATTAATTATCAGGAAAAAAAATTTAAGTATAAACATCAAGTATCAAGTGGTTGGCAATTGAACAATATATACATTATATCAACTCAATATAATTCAAAGTAAAAACCCAACACAAATAGAGCACCAAAATAAAATAATTAAAAAAGTAATTGAGAGCTACATTATGACAAAAGAAGCATTAGAATCAATTCACAACCAATTTATGTAAGTCTCTAATTATCGAAAAAATATTTAGTCTATAGATTTTAACAGAGTTTTACACATTTTTATATATTCTTTTCAACTCTATTTATTCTCTCTTCTATTTCATATTCACATATCTTGTGTGACCTACATCATTTGTCATCATCAGTTTGTAACCTGTAACTCCAACCAAAATATTCAAATGATCATTTTCAAAAATTATTTGAACAATTTACATAGTTGTTAGGAAAATATTCAATAAAAAAGTCATTATTTGCATTCATGTGTAGCATTTCCCTAGATGCATGATTTTTGGAAAATATAAATGCACAAAGCAAATACTTTGTATGGTGAATGAATTATAAAGGAGGAAAAAAAAAAGGAATCCAGCACATGCAATGTATAATGAGCAACTAAACATAAAAACGATACAATGAATCTTATTTACTGAATTACCTAATTTTTTCATCAATACATAAATTAATAAAATTAAATAGGGATAAAATAGTACAAAAAATGATTCTCATATGTAAGAAGTTCTTTTTCGATAACATCATTAAAGTTTTGTCAAGTGTCTCAAATTCCCTACAAAGAAATGTTATATATTAAATACCAATAAATTTGTGAATACAACACAAAGGATATATATATATATATATATATATATATATATATATATATTTGTAAAGTGAACAATTACCTTTCTATCAGTTAAGATTAGCCTCAAAATATTTTCGTTCATCATTGTAATATATTTCCCTTGAACTCTTTCAAGCTATTGTCACTTTGATGAACCATCCATCTTTGTATAGTGATAACTCCCCCAAAACCTTTGCCTTGCCAATATCAAATCTTATCTTATAATATATATAATACGTAATGGAGAAAATGGTGGATACTTGAAATGAAATAATTTAGGGTGGTGGGTTTAAATAGTTAAATTTTAGATCTCATTAAAATGGATATTAACTCAATTTTTTGGGAGCGCACAAAAGTTTTAATTGTATACATTGACCATTAATATAGGGAATTAGATTAGGTGTAATATGGATGGAGAAGAGCCGGTTCATAAATTGAGTCCACAAAACTTGAAAACATGCATATGAATTCATGATAAGATGAATGAACTAATTTGGAGATGGGCAATCACGTGTTCAACAAATGCATGAACTTATTCAATATTTCATAGGTTTGCTAACATAGTGTAATGCCCCGTATATGACCAATAATGAAAATATATAACATTAAATCATTACAATAGAATTATTAAAAACATGATTATGTGAGGGTATTTTTGTATTTAATTAAATATAGTGAGGATAAAACGGTCAAAAAAATGATTCCCACCTCAAACTACTTTTTAAATATTAAAGATCATTTTCAAGAATCTTTCATTTTCTATGCAATTATTCTTTACTTTTTAATGAAACATTCAAAACTTATGTTTTTAAGAATCTGTATAAAAATTTCACTCAAAAAAAAAAAAGAATCTCTATCAAAAATTATGTCTTAAAAAAATCTCTATCAA
This sequence comes from Jasminum sambac, assembly GCA_018223645.1. Taxonomy (NCBI): domain Eukaryota; kingdom Viridiplantae; phylum Streptophyta; class Magnoliopsida; order Lamiales; family Oleaceae; genus Jasminum; species Jasminum sambac. The sequence continues at coordinate 7,184,077 of CP073645.1, read as the reverse complement.
ACATTTTGTCTGGTTGGCAGCACACCGCGTGTGATCCACATAGCGAACCTGCTCTGGGAAGGTTCTATTTACAGATTGATGTGGCGATGGTGGGGGGATTCGTCTAATTTTGCCGTGGATGTTGTGATTTTGAATGGGCAAGGTTTGGTGGTGGCAATAAAGGCACAGTGCATGTCTGGCCCGCCGATGGTGGATGCTAATTGCTAAAGTTTTTGCACTATTGGTGGGTCTCAAGTTCACATTGGAACGTGGCTCAGTCATTGGCATTATTAATTTGGATTGGTTTCGTGTTGTGAATAGTTTGTAGTTTGATTTAGAATTCGCTCTAGATTAATTAATGCACCCATTCTTCAAATGGAATGTGGATCGTGCAACTTCATTCCTCGTGAAAGAAATGCGACTGTCCACTCGGTTGTCAAATTTTTTTTTTTTGTCGCATTCTATTTCTTGTGGATGCATTGATTGTATTCCATGATTTGTCTCGTTATAACTTGAGCATATGATCAATACAATTGGGAATGCGGCCTTTAAATATATATATATATATATATATCATTACTGCAATTTTTTTTTCTTTGAAATCTTTTTATACTTTCCATTTCCATCAACTACTTTTGTGACAAATCTCTAACAAGCAAACTCGCCTTTCGTGGTTTTAAATTTTTTTACCAACAAATCACATCATCATCATACATTATTATCCCAATCGAAGGGAAGTTTTCTCCCCATACTCTCCCAAAAAAGAACTTGATAGTCCCTTATTCCATAATTCCATCTTCACATCTTCTTCTCCATTTTCTTATAATTGCTCTTTCAAATCTCCACCGACCTTTCGATCGGAACTACCGCTATAGCGATATACTAATTTATATATCTAATAGCCTTCATTGCTATCCAATTCCTTTTTGAAATGAAATGAAATGAAATTTTATTAATCAAGAAGCATCGGCAAGCGATGCATCCATAATGCCTTAAAGAAATTGTTTTTAGCTAATAAATAAAAATTTAAGCAAATATATTATTTAGTAAATTTTTTTATATTTTTAATTACAATCGCGGGGAGTTTTTGTATGAAATATAAATATCATATAATTGTCCATTTTTATCAAAATTCAAAATTTGTAAAATTTCTTCCCAATCTGCTATTAATTTATTAAAATTAAAATTGTTCATATCTTTTCCATTTTCTTGTCGTACCTAGATCGTGCGGTCAAATTCACGGTAAGTTGGTACACGGAATAATGCTATAGGGACACCCACTTTGACACCCACTTTGACACCATTGACCAATTGACCAATTTAAAAAATTTAAAATGCCCAAAAATCCCTTCCATTCTTTCCTCGGCTCTCTCTCAAACACGCAGAGCTTCAGATGCCCTTCTTCCTCACGAAAATCCCCCTCGAAAATCCACCTCAATTGGCCTCTCACACCCCAAATTAAAATCCCTACAAGATCAACCCAGCTGTGCGAAGGAAGGGTTCGCGATTCCAGCCCTCGACTGGTTCGATTTCTGCGATTTCTCCCTTCTGTTTCATACGAATTCGGCCATCGAAGACCCGCCTTGCTGCGTTCGAATACGACATTTTCAACACAGGTATGTGCTCGGCTTCCCCTCAATTCATTGCGTTTTTATTGTAAAAATTTTTGAATTCTACTTCTTGGAGATGTGGAAATGGCGAAAATTCTACCATGGGGTTTACTGCTTGGAGACGACAAGAAAATGGCGAAAAAAATTTTGAATTCTACTGCTCGTTATTCATTGTGAATCGTTTTTCATTATCTCAACTCTGTCATTCTATATATGTTTGATGATTTTGGGCAAAAAATGTAAGAATAATGGCCGAATTTCCGAATTTTAGGCAAAAAATGTAAGATTAATGGCCGAATTTTCTGATTTTCAGCTCGATTTGTGGGTTCCCTCATTGCGATTCTGGTGCAATGTCTTCGCCGGCGAACATGTTTGACCAGCAACCAACACAAGGTATTTCGTCTAACTTTTCGTAGTTTGTAAAATTTCTAAGCTTGTAAAACCAATTAAGCATGTCATTGTTGAATATCAATGTGATTAATTTCCTACTAAATGCTAGATACTTACAAATATGAAAAGTTTGTAAAATTTTATATTTTGTAAAACCAGTTAAGTTCCTGCCGAGAGTGTTTGCACTTGTTTAATGAATGAAATTAATCTTATGTAATTGTGTATACAATTAATGTAGAGGGAAATGAAGCAGGTGGGGAAATTGAACTTGCGGGTTTTGAGGTTTGTGACCTCAGTGGTACAAATATAAGTCGAGAGGATGATACCATTAATGTAGAAGGAAGTGGAGTTGGTGGGGAAATTGAACCTACATTGAATGATAATTTAGAAAAAGAACCTGCGGTTGGAATAAAGTTTGGGACTATTGACGAATTGTATGAATTCTATAGAAGATACGGTCAACAAGTGGGCTTTCCTGTTAGGAAAAGATCTTCGAAGAAGGGAAAAGATTACAGCATTATTAGAAATGTGACACTTGTGTGTGCTAAAGAAGGTAGTAGAAAAAGCAGTTCTAAAGATCAGTTGGAGCCTCGGCTGACCATGAAAAGTGGTTGTAAAACCAAAATTATTGCAGTTATTGATGCATGTGGGATGTGGCGAATCAACACAGTGTTTCTTGATCACAATCATGAAAACAGTCCATCAAAATCAAGGTTGTACAAATGCAACCGTGTGTTGAATGACAGTGCTAAAAGGCAGCTCGTGATAAATGACGTAGCCGATATTCCCGTGCATAAGAGTTTTCAATCAAATGTGGTAGAGGCCGATAGATATGACAATATGACATTTACTGAGAAGGACTGTCGAAACTATGTAGAAGAGATGCGGAGGTTACGCCTTGGCGAGGGAGATGCTGCCACAATATTGACTTATTTTACAAAAATGCAATCCAAATGCCCAGAATTTTATTTTAGTATTGAGGTCGACTGCGAAGATATATTGAAAAATGTTTTTTGGGCTGACAATAGATGTAGGCTTGCATATAAAGAATTTGGGGACGTTATCACGTTTGACACCACATATTTGACAAATAAGTATGATATGCCATTCGCCCCTTTTGTTGGTGTAAATCATCATGGAAAGACGACGTTGCTTGGATGTGGTTTAATTTGCAGTGAGGATGCTAACAACTTTAAGTGGTTATTTAGAACATGGCTAGAATGCATGGATGATCAGGCCCCGGTAGGGATTATCACCGACCAAGACAAGGCTATGAAGATTGCAATTGAGGAGGTGTTTCCTGACACAAAGCACAGATGGTGTTTGTGGCACATAATGAAGAAGATACCTGAAAAATTTGGATACCATAGTGAGAAGGAAAGTGTTATGCAAACAATGAAGGTGGTCGTCCATGACTCGCAAACTCCAGAAGAATTCGAATGCGGTTGGGGTCGTATGCTCGATAAATACTCTCTAGGAGATAATGAGTGGCTTGCTAATTTGTACATTGAAAGAGAACGTTGGGTCCCCAGTTTTTTGAAGTGTAGTTTTTGGGCTGGGATGTCGACAACCCAGCGTAGTGAAAGTGTCAATGCATTCTTTGATGGTCACGTCAATTCGAAGACCTCTTTGAAGATGTTTATTGAGCAGTACGAGCGGGCACTAGGAACAAAGTGGAGAAGGAATTTCATTCAGACTTTAAATCCTACTCGCAAATGGTGCCGTGCGTTACTATTTTCGAGATAGAGGAGCAATTTCAATCAGTTTACACTTTGAGAAAGTTCAAGAAATTCCAAGATGAGTTAATTGGGAAGATGTATTGTGAAATCATCTCAACGCATGAACTGCAAGGAGCGGGCTTGCAAGATGAGGCCGTACCGGAGGGGACAAGATACGTAGTGCAAGAAGAATTCAAAGGTAACAACATGCGTAGACAAAGAAATGTTACTGTTTTGTTCAAGAAGGATGAGTGTGATATAGCTTGTTCTTGCCAACTATTTGAGTTTCGTGGTATTATTTGTAGACATCTGCTACCGTTTTTAATGTGTCAAATCAGTCCCCGACAGGTATTACAACTTCACTATCTATTTAAAATGCTATTTAAAATGCATATTGTGGATAATTTAATTTGCGAGGGAATAGCTATTGTCGAAATTGTATGTTTGTTTCAATGAAACAGCTATTGGACTAGGTGTACTGAGTATCTTTGGTAAGTTTTGATTAACACTAGTTAGTCTGGCAATATTTGTTTTTGCCGTGTGATTGCACAATAGTGTCTGATATGGCTTACTTATTTGGAGGGCACTTGAGGTAATGAACTCTTTTCTCGCTCTTAAATTATAGGGTAGAAAATAAAAAGATTATAAGAATCCATAGCTGCAAGCAAGAATCACTTCATCTGTATTAATTTGATGCCCATGAAAATAATGGTCTACACCCTATACTATTTCATCATATAACATCTATGAAATGCCATAGTTTGTTTGAGGGGTATACGAAGACTTAGATGTTACGAAATTTTGAATCACTATTACACTAGTAAAGACTTGAGAATGAAAAAATGCATTACATTGTTCTTTAATGTCATATTGGTTCAAAGCATGCTATTGGGATAGAAAACTCAACTACAAACAACATTGTTCTTTAATGCATTACATTGTTCTTTGATAATAATAATTTTCAACACCACAATCTTAGGTACATTCTGAGAAGATGGAGAAAAGATGTCGTTAGACTTTACAAGAATGTAAAAATCAATTATGATGGTCTACAGAGCACTCCTGAGCAACTTCGGTATGAAGATCTTTGTAAAGATTTCTAGAACGTTGCAGCCGTGGCAGCGGAAGAGGAGGAGAGTTATCGGAAGATGAAAGAATGGATCGCAGCTCAACCATTTCACGTGATCATTTCAAGAGGCAAACCAAGTTCTGGCAGTAATCTTTTCCCCAGTAAGAATAGTGCTAACATAGATTCTAACTGCACTAAAGAGGCGCAGCATGGTCTAGTGAGTCGGGTCTTAGACCCAAAGTGTTCAAAGAGAAAAGGTGCACCTGCGAAGAATCGCAAACTAGGGCCACTAGAAGAAAAAGCAAAGAAGAGTAAGGTATGCTCATCATGTTTCATGTAAATCGCAAAAATAATATAATGTGTAAATATAACTTAAAAATTGTATCATGTGACTATTGGACACTTTACTCCTGCAGCCACATTCGAAGCCTACTGAACAAGCGGCCACTGCACCGATCACAAACACAGTTGGACAACTATTCATACAACCACCGACGGAGATGCAACAATTTCCACTATTTAATTCCGGATATTTTTCGCAACAATTAATGGTATGTCCAAATTTTATTTATTAAAATCTCCAATAATTTGCAAATAGATTTCTACAGTATAATAATTTTAACTATTTCCTTAGGGTGCTCATTACCAGCAATGGGGTTCAACTGGATCAATGAACATGGTGCCTGTCTTTTCAATGGATCAACACAACATTGGAGTAGTTAACTTTTTGCCAAACTATTCTACAGATCAACATAATAATCATACAAGTGGAAGTGGAACACAAGGAGAAGAGGACAACTGATAATATTGCCACTTGGTTGTTTTTATAGCATGCTAGTGTGTAGGGCTGCTTTGTGTCGTATTCGTACGGTGTGTGGTGGTTGTGTTGCAATCATGTCGGATATTGGATGTATTATGTTATTGTGTATTTGGTAACTAGTTCTAATGAATTTTGGTTCGTAATTTTCATATGGTATCTGAAGCAGAACAAATGGCAAAGTCAAAATAGGTAGCTTGTTCGAGCAGCAGCTTGCTGCTACTGCTGCTTTGAGCAGCAACAGCATTGTTGCTGCTCGTTCTCATGCAGCAGCAAACTGCTACTGCTTGTTTGAGCAGCAGCAGTTTGCTGCTGCTTGTTCGAGCAGCAGCGGTTTGCTGCTGCCTAACACAATCATCTACTGCACACCGCTTTTCTAACACAGTCATCACCTGTTAGTTCCCAAACATGGAACTAATACGACCAATTGCTTTGCAACTCCAACTACTTAAACATATTACGATTTACAACATTTAAGTAAGTAATAATAAGGTCCCAAACGTTTAACTAATAATAAGGTCCCATTCGATTACAACAGAATAACACAACTACCACATCACTTAAAAATGCACACCGCTTAACACTACTTCAAAATAAAAAAAGCTAGCAACAATACTACGAAAATAACTACAATGTGAAACATATTTGAGAATGACCCCGAATCCTTGCTATCATTCTTCAACCGTGCTGTTTCTTCCTTCAAATATCTAACTTCCTCTTTATAAGCTCTTATCTCATTTTCATACGATTCAACTAATGATTCATCTACTGCTCATTTGCTCCTCAACATAACTAAATCATCTACCATTAGGGGGACCAATTTTCGACCTATAGGACATATATCGGGGTCAATCCAACGAAAAAAATTACAGCCACCGTTTATTCTTCTAGCACATCTAGCAAATCGTTTTGCTCTGTTGGCCTCTGTCATCGAAGTGAAAACTTGCACATTTCTACCACAATCACAGTGAAGAAACACTTCCATCGATGCAATTTGATTCCATTGCCTAATACATGGAAAACTATTTACACCCGCGCCTTACCTTGCCTACAGTAAAACATAAAAATTAAAAGAGAAAAAAAAAATTATCTATTAAAATTACTCTATTAGAGTTGAGACAAAACCTGTGAAGACGACGAAGATGATGAGCCCTCCATTGTAAAGTATCAACCTCGAATTTCAAAGCATATGAACCTCTTTAAAGATTTTCCGAAATTTTTGACCAACAAGCTCAACAACTCCAAAGTTGACTAGCCTTTTGTTACAGAACACTGATTGTTGAGCTCAACAATGTCAACAATGATTGTGCCAATATAACTATTGCATCAACAATTCAAAATAACAAATAAAATATATAATATCTCACGATGCAATGGAGCAACGAAGAAACTAACATTTGTCTCACAAGCGCAATAACGAGTCCACATGATTTATCTCACGGCAATCTATAGTCTCTTCATCAAAACCAGTAGACAAAGATCTTAACAAAATTCTCTTGAAATAAATTCTCAAGTATTTCAATATCAATTAATAATTTCAGAAATGCACAAAACGGTAAGTTTGTGAATTGAGTCACAAAGCAGTAATTTCAAATAATCATGAATAATTTCACAAATTCACAAAAGCAGAAGATTAATCCCTAAATCACAAAATGGTAAGTCCAAAAACACTTCCAAGTTTTCAATAAATCTCCTAAATCCCAAGCATTCAAAACATTTTGGAAGTTCAGACCATCTAAGTAAGAGCAATAAACTAAGAGAGCACATTTTCGTTACAGAAAATTAAGGTGAAGTAGAGCACATTTTCGCCATTTTCACACCTCCAACCAGTTCAATTTCCGCCATTTTCAAACCAAACGCATAAACAGTAAAGCCCATTCAAAAAAATTTTCACCATTTTCTTGTCGTCTCCAAGCAGTAGAATTCAAAATTTTTTAACCATTTTCATACCAAACGCAAATACAGTAAACCCCATGGTAGAATTTTCGCTATTTCCACATCTCCAAGAAGTAGAATTCAAAAATTTTTACAATAAAAACGCAATGAATTGAGGGGAAGCCGAGCACATACCTGTGTTGAAAATGTCGTATTCGAACGCAGCAAGGCGGGTCTTCGATGGCCGAATTCGTATAAAACAGAAGGGAGAAATCACAGAAATCGAACCAGTCGAGGGCTGGAATCGCGAGCCCTTCCTTAGCACAACTGGGTTGATCTTGTAGGGATTTTAATTTGGGGTGTGAGAGGCCGATTGAGGTGGATTTTCGAGGGGGATTTTCGTGAGGAAGAAGGGCATATGAAGCTCTGCGTGTTTGAGAGAGAGCCGAGGAGAGAATGGAAGGGATTTTTGGGCATTTTGAATTTGAATTTTTTAAATTGGTCAATTGGTCAATGGTGTCAAAGTGGGTGTCCCTATAGCATTATTCTGGTACACGAGTTACGTTTCAAATAACACTTAAAGATCATTTTCCTCTCTCCCAAATAAGATTTTTTTGTTGGGTGGGGCTAAATGCACCCAGCGTTTTGCTGGGTGCACCCACTAAAAAAAAGAAAAAAAAAGGGAAAAAGTCTAATATAACCTTACTAATTGGGCCGGGTGATTTTTTGTTCGCTCCAAACACACAACGAACAAGCTAAAGCTTGTTCGCTGCGTTTGCAGCGAACAGACTTTAGCCTGTTCGTTGCATTTTGCAGCGAACAAATTTAAAAAAAAAAAATAAAGAAAAATGATTTTTTGTTCAAATTTTTATCTGATTTTTCATAGATTTTTTGTTTAAATTTTTTATAATCATTTTCACAAATAATTTGGAAATTTATTTTCAAGTTTTTTACAATCATGTTAGCGATCAATTTGAAATTTTTTTGATGATATAGTAATTGACTTTATCCGATTAGTGTTAAATATAATTATTAAAAAAATTCAAAATTTTTAAATCATTCACGAGTAATTTGAAATTTCTTTTAATTTTTTAACAACCACTTTGACGATAATAAATTTCAAAATTTTCTTTATAATTCAGTAAATGTATCTGATAAACATTTAATATAATTATAAAAAAAAAATACTTCGAACTTCAAAAATAAATTTTATTTTTTAAAGTTTTTTTTGACATGTTCGCCCCTATGAGGGCGAACAGCCAAAATGGCAGTTCGCCCCCAAGGGGGCGAACTTCATAAAAAAAAAAAAAAAAAAATGGAAAACTAAAGAATGGCGTGCGAGGGCAAAGTGGGAATATGGGAAAAAATGAGTGCATAGAGTATTTGGCTGGGTGCGCACCTTTTTTTGTTTCTATCAACAGAGATTCTGCAAAGTTGGGATGAAAATCGAAACGTAGTCCCCGGTTGGCCATCAACGGTTCCGCCATCCTATGGCCTCCGCCACCGACCACCGTAGTCGTCTATCCGACCTACTCCATTCGGTCTCCACCAACTTATCCTCCATCTTCAAACCACCACCGCCACCACCGCCAACACCACTAATTTCCTCAAAAATTCACATCCCCCTTCTCGTTCCCAACTCATTCTTCCCACTCGCTTTACCATTCGAGTCAACTCAGCCTGACTCGCTTTCCTCAACCCAATCAAGAAGAGCCCAATCATTTCCTACTCCCTCTTCTTCCGATTCAGCTTCAGGGCTCCCACCTTCGGTCAGTATATCGACCAGCAAAGGCGGGGGACCTGCCTTTGTCGGCCAGGTTTTCAGCATGTGCGACCTTAGTGGTACGGGTTTAATGGCCGTTTCTCACCATTTCGACATTCCCTTCATCTCTCAAAGGTACCATTCCATTTTTATGTGAAGAATTACCGTGGACTCATCCACTAATCTGTATAGCTATATAATGATTGCTGTAGTGGATGCTTATGCTTTTTGTGAAGACGTGTTGCAGTAACTTTAGGACTAATATATCAGAATCTCTTTGCTAATTTTAGTCAAGGCAGCTCTTTATGCTGCTGAAAGGGATGAAACAGGTTACTAATTAAGCAATCATATTCAAATAGATTGGTGACACGATCTTTGAGGAAACATATCAGTGCGAAATGGATTATCACAGGATGAAATTCTTACCACTTGAGTTGCCTGCCAATATAACCAAGGCCTTGAATAGATGGATTACTGTAGTGAGAGCTAGAATCATAAGGTTTGATTGACGACCTGGTGTTCGATGCGTGCTCATAGAAAAATAAATAAATAAAAGATAATCTGGAGCCAGTTATTCACTGTGTCCTTGAGATGATTTTGGCCCCTCTAGTGCCTAAAGAACCTTGAACAATCACGTCGTGGCTCCTGGGGATAGGATGTGTGGTTCATTCTAAAAGAGTAGCACCCATCCCGTTCTTTAGAACCTGGAAAACACCATTCTAATCCTTAAACTGAACTTTGAAGCGAAAGTATGAAGAAGGAATAAATTGAATTGATGGAGTTGCATTGGAATGTCTTAATTTGAAATTAAGGAATGAAAACCCCGAAAACAGTGATAGACGTGACCATTCATCCATGGCCCACGGCCTTTCGGTGTGAAGGGAAGGAATGCATTGCCAAAAGGCCACAACCATTTCAGCCACATTTATGCAACTAAAAACTTGGGCCTCATTTGTTATATGTGATTAGAATCAGCCAAAGCACATGGACTCTAAACCAGTTCAGCCAAAAGCACACTAGAAATTTAATTCAACCGGATCTCAACAATATATGTTCTTCTGCATAGAGAATGATGAGATTCTTCCTTCATCGAACAATTTCCACGTGAACGAAAATTTGGCGGAATCAAAATACATCACTGAATGTAATTTGGTATATGCTTGAGAAGCTTTTGGCGAAATTGATTTTCGAACATGTGGTTGAAAAAGAGAAGTTCTGGAAGAGTGTGAAAAAGTTGTCTCATCAATAAGATTAGTCTCTCATTTATTGACAGTTCAAGATGTAATGCCTTGAAACGGCAATCGTTTATGTGAAGTTGAAGCAAGACAACAGAAACCACACATACCTTAATTAGAGTTCGCTCTCACGTTTACCTGTGTTTTCCTTGAACACCAGCTGATTTTATGAGTTTTTAGAGATTCAACCTACGGAAATGTTTTTGAAACACCCATTCCCACTCACATTGGCGATTTTAAAATCTGTGTATATTATTTTTTACTCTTTACACCTCCTGAATGTCATAAAAATCATTAAATGCAAAGCCTACCTTAACATATATCCACTTCTCATCACTCATCATCATAAATTGTGCCCAGTTGTACCAGATCAAATCACACGAAGGTTTATTATCCCTTATAACTTAGATAATGGACTCTCAACTTGGCTAGATAGGGTTATTTGACATTTTTAGTAGGCTCAATAGGCTTCGACTTGATCCACTTTGATGACCTTTTAACAAGATTTTTAGTCAAAACTTTTCTATAATTGGATCTCCAATGTTGTTTCTTTACTTAATTCGGCCAAAGGAGACAATTCTACCAGAAAGCACTTATCTAATGGTAATATTTGTTATATATGTTTCATGCCATTCACTTTCCGCCATTCTAATACTAACAAGTTCATCACAAACTTTTAATTTTACAATTTCTTGTGATGATCTCCATGATACAACTACAACCTCATTTTTTGAATCATAAAGTATCTTGGATTACTATGCTATGTGAATGCGTTCTACCCGACAATTTATAGAATACATCTGACAACTCCAGCCATCCCTGGGACATGCATGAGTCATCACTTAAGGCATCTAGTTAGTTGGTTTTTTTGCTAAAGTTATTACTAGAAAATTTCAGACACAAATCCTGTCATGATTGTTGTTCCTTTGGATGTGTGCTCGTACAACAAGTCAAGAAACCAGTTTACTTCAACTTAAAGATGACCCAAGACTAGTTATTCACTGTGTCACTGTGATTTTGAAGAGGATTTTGCCTCCTTTAGTTCTTGAAGGATCTTGAGCAAGCACCACCCCAAGATATAAACGATCTTCGTTCTGGTAGTAGCAGCAGATTGCCCTTTAATAGCCGTATTTTTCATTCATCGATGATCTATAGTGTTTCAAAGACATGCAAGGAATGGCGAAGAGGTGGTGAAGGGATCAAATCCTGCTCAGGGGAAGAAGACCCACCAGTTCACCAGCGTTTATGCAATTAAACACTCATGGGCCTCATTATTATACAAGAACATAATATGTTAAAAGATTTAATTAAAAGGGGAGTCCATTTATTTACCCATGGCCCAAAAACAATTCAATCCAAGCCTAACAACATAAATTCTTCTTTATATACAATGAAGATAATTTCCTCCATTCATCCCATGATCTCCAACAAGACAAAATGCAAAATATTGAGGGGTAAGGACATTTTGGTAGCTGAAAACAGAGTTACTAATGCTCATAGGCAGCTAATCTATGCAGAATGTGCTAAGTGAGAGACTGCTTTTCTTTCTTGATTATCTGCCTATGTGGAGACACAGTTTCGGAGTTCTTGATCTGTACTGACTTCAATGTAAGTCTAACATGAAGGATTTTATTACCCCTCTCTCGAAGGAGGACTAAAGCCGCTAAAGCATTGACATACAGTGACAAATGCCATATGATCGGTAATGAGCTTTTGCTGTGTTTGTCAAAGGCAGTGGGTTTTCAATCATGTCTGGTTAACTAGTATGTAAAACATTGTGGGTTCTACAAAGTTGTTGATAAAAGTATGGTTTTGATAAGCTGACTATGGTATTTGAACAATACACACTTAATTGATTGAGATAAAGAGGTTGGTCAATTTGATAACAGAAGTTCTGAGTGGCTTTAAGAAGATTATCATTTTCCATTTTTCTCCTATTTCATACTGGGTGAAATTTTCAGTTTGCCTCCCACGTCCCCTAAAATCTACCATGCGCTGCCTTGAATCAGACACATGGTTTTCCCCTCCAAAATTTGGCTTTGCCATAGTCAAAATCCCACTGTGAACGCCTCACAGTATACTGAACATAGAATGTTCTTAAGTATGCTAAACAGACCTAGACTGGAAGCATTTACTGGGACCAAGCTCTGATTATTGATTCATTTTCTTTTTCACATGTTATTTTTAAATAGATGCTAGAACTTTGGATTGCCCCATATTCCTGGTTTGTATTCTTGTTTATATTTCCACTGGTCATTTACTTGTACCTTTTCATAGTTCAGCAACTCCAGAAAGATTACTTTTTCTTTGAGATTTTTTGCTTATGGTGTTTTTTCGTATTTATAGAACTCCAGAGTGGTTAAAGAAGATGTTTGCATCAGTTACAAAGAGAGAAAGGAACGGCCCTGTATTTCGTTTTTTTATGGATCTGGGTGACGCTGGTATGACACTTCAGCTCACTATTCCTTAATAGTTTAATCGGGGGCATATTTTATTCCCCTGTTTGTAGTTGAAGCTTCCGATGGTCTAATGAAAACACCCGATTCTGGAAAGACATTCCAAAAATTTTAGTACATATTGATGGCTGTTGTTTTGGTTGGGGCCGTTGGGCAAATCGTTTATTATTCATCATTACATGGGATCGATCTTGATTCCTGTACCTGAAGAAGTTTTATGATGCTCTCATAATTTCATTCTACTATACGATATTTCAAAACTATCTGCTTCACATTCTTACAAATTTTCAATTTTTTCATGCATTGCTGGCTCTCTCTTCTGCTGTAGATGAAGTGCTTACTTTACTCAATTAATCTCTTCGGTTATAAATGATATGCAGTCTAACGCCTCATATTTCCAGTTTCTTATGTAAAACGGCTGAATATACCCAGTGGTGTGGTTGGTGCCTGTCGTCTTGATATAGCCTATGAACATTTCAAGGTACCTGCTCGCTCAATTTGAATGATGGATAACTTATTAATTTACTCATTTAAATCCGATAATTTATTAGTTGTGCATGGGAGTGCACATTATTCTTTTTGATGCGTGCAGCGAGCCGCAATTTGTTGAAGACTAAAATCATAATAGTGACATTTGTTGATACTAATTAATATAAGAGATTATTTATTTTTCTCAGACTAGTTTTTGTTTTCTTGGTTCCAAAATTTTCTTTCTGTTTTTATAATGGCTTAATGAGTGTTCCCGTTTAAGTTAGCGTAGAGGTTCAGGTGAGTTAAAAATGTGAAATCTTATATACCCTTGATCAATGGCAAAATCACAGTCAATCCCGTTTTGTAATTTACTCAAGTAGCTAAGTGCATGCTTTTATAGGCATATATTGAGATGCATGTTACCCTTTCGCACACCCCCCACCTCTCAACTAAAATCCATAGTGCCAGGTGATGACATTAATAATTCATTTTCCATTTGCTTTGCAGGAAAAACCGCACTTATTTCAGTTTATTGCTAATGAGAAACAGGTTAGCCTCTCCACCAGTTTTCCAGGGGAGAATTGGAGTGTATGCTTCACTGAAAGGCAATGAACTAAACATATATTTGGCTCATGTTTATGAACAGTTAAAAGCACCCTAACCACTCATTTCTATCCATTTAAATTAAAGCCATTTCATCTCTTTCCAAATATGTGCTAAGTCATGCTTGTACATTGTCAGAGTCTTGTGCATGGAGTTTTTACCATAAGTTTTACTGACTGAGAACATGAATATTGTGACACTTATTTATAATAATAGAAAAGCTATTGCAGAGATGTTTTACATAAATTTGAAACATTGTAAAATTGATTTGAGTACTGCATTTTTGAGAACGCAGATGCCTTCTCAAACATCGAATGGCACATTGTTTGATTGACAGAGATAATGTCTTGTCATGCAGTAGCAGTAATGAATAATGATTTACCATTATTTTAGGTGAAGGAAGCCAACAAACTTCTAAAGACCATGTTGCCTGGTGATAGGAAGAAAAAAGTGGAGGGAGTTCCTGTTTTTAGTGCTGAAAACTTGGATATTGTCATAGCAACGGCTGAAGGGATAAAGTGGTTAGTTAATATAATTGCATGCCTAACTTGTTGTTTCAGATTAGAACACATATATACTAGGTCTTTCTTGAGTTCTTGAATTCATATTTAGGTGGAGATTCTTTTATCCATGGATAAGCAAATAGATGTGGCAAGATGCGCAGTTCATACAATTTACTATCCTGTGTCCAGAACTATGCAGTAATCGATCCTTGATTTTGAATTGGAAATTGTATATACCAGGCCGTTAATGCTCACTTTTTCTTCCTCTGTTTCTCATTATGCCTATGTCCATTTTAACATTTTTGCTAACTAAAAACTATTGACCTATTGAGTCGAAGTCAAACTTCAAGTTAACTATACATTTCAAACCCCATGGGGTTGGTGGAGCGGTGAGCTTGAACTCTGGATTGTGTGGTTAAGCGCAGGGTCCCATGTTCAATTCCTTGCGGCGTGCAAACAATGTTTCTCGAGGCCACTGGGGCGTCTCCCAGTCGAAGCACTATGACCTCGTGGGATTAATGGGGGGTGGGCCCCCCGATACCCTCGGTTATTAAAAAAAAAGTAACTACACATGTCAAATCACTGTTCATTATTATGCACACATCTTGTTTCTCTGTTGCTATTCCACCTAAAATCTAGTTTTCAGCAAAATAAAAGTTTTTCCAAATGCACACTTTGTTTTTGAGTTGTGCACATAATTCTGTAAACGTAAGATTCGGTAAACTTTCATTTTTCTGAAAACTGATAGCATGTTCGGGTAAGCTTTTTTTAAGCTAACAACTTTTTAGGTTGAATATTGGTCGGAACCACGAGTGGTGTAGATAATAACAAGTGATGATTTGAGAGTGTGATTGATTTTAGTGTTTGACTTTGACTAGTAGTAGAAGTTAATTTTTAACTAAAGAAAAGTTAAATCGAACAAAGACTAACTTACTTTTTAGGTTGAATAGTCGTTGGGACCTTGACATGTGTGGATCATAATGAATATATTTGAGATGTGTGCTTAATATTGATATTTTTCTTGAATAGAAGTTAATTTTTAGGTGGAAAAATGTTAAACGGACACTGGCTAATTGAATTGATTAATTCATGTCTCATTTTTGGACACATGTATGATGTTACTCATTTTTATCAGGTACACGCCATATTTCTTTGACAAAAGTATGCTGGACAACATTCTTGAAGAATCTGCAGACCAGCATTTCCATTCATTAATTCAAACCCGACATTTACAACGCCAGCAGGATATTAGTGACGATAACCTTTCTGCCGACAACATTGCTGCTGACATAGTTGAAGAGATGTCAGATAGCATTTTGGAACCTCCAGAGGTACAAATGAATTTGTTGGATGTTTCTTTTTTTCTCTAAAAAGCTTTAATACCACAAAACCAGCTATCACTCTTGATGTGAAATGAAGAGATCATCCTGACGATGAAAATCACGTGGCAAAAAGGCGGTGGGTGGAGAACTAGCTGTAGTTTATAGAGCCTGTTTGGCTAAGGCTAATAAGTTTAAGTTCAATTAAGTAACAACTCCAATTATTTTCTGGGACAAAATGTTGAGTAACGTTTACTTCTTTCAAAGCTTAGCCAAACATGGCCGGCACAGTGCACACACACATTTTCTTCCCCATTAAACTATTGAATCAGGAGTCCTTACTGATGTTTATTGCTACACGCCTGACAGATTCAGGAGATGCTAGACGAGGTGGGTAGCCTTGGTATAGTTTTCAGTGCCATATCAAAGGCTGCTGAGATTCAGCTTCTCCATGCTGTGGATAAAGTTCTTCTGGGGAATAGATGGTTGCGAAAAGCCTCAGGAATTCAGCCCAAATTCCCTTACGTGGTCGACTCATTTGAGAAACGGTACCCTAATGTGATGCATTCTAATTAAACAAGGCAGGAAATTTTACTTTTACAGCCCCCATACAAATTTATACTTCATTGTTATCCAACTAAGCGTCTATTTAGAGAGACTTATTTCGCTAAAAACTAACTTTAGGTTGAATAGTGGTGGAACTCATAACTATGTGGATATATTTTGAATGCGTGGTTAATATTGAAGTTTGAGCAGAAATCGGTAGGTAGTCGAAGCTAATTTTTAAGCAGAAATGAGTTTAAGTGGAAACAGGGTAATTTTATAATTCCATTTTGACCGGATCTTCTTGCACGTGTTTGCTTCACTCTGGTCAGCAAGTTTCATGTCTTTGAAATGTCAAGAGAAAGAGATGAATCTGCTCAAGATACTTTGTTCACACGTATAGATAACTTTTTTCTGGTCTGCAGGACTGCCGCGTCTTTTATGAGAGCACACAAATCATCCAAATTCATCACGGACTCCGCATTTGTGGATGACAACATTCAGAATCTCAGAAATACAGAGGTAGAAAGAATGGATCAAGTTCACAGCGAACAAGATAGTACTCCAGATTTCCGCTTCCCTTTTGGAGATTGGTCGACTAATCCTTGGTCTAAGCAACAGCAAGGAGAGCCAAGCACAGCAGACGGAAGGTTTCAATTACACTTGAGATTTGATCATAATATCTCTATGACCATGGCACCATGCTAGGTGTACACCCATTTTTGTACACCCAATTGTAGAGCACTAACCCATCAACGTGGGGTAAAAATGGTATTTTACCTTGTTCTCTATTAGAGGGCTATTAGAGGGTGTAAACTTGGGTGTACATTCTAATGTATGGGGGAAAAGGGAAGGGGAGAAGGGAAAAGGGGAAAACACGGGTGGAAAAACCGAGAGGGGGTGCCAAATTTGGCACCCCCTCTGGGGTTTTCCACCCAAAATCACTAAAATTTTGGATTTTTACAACTACACATTATTTTGATTTGTTGGGTTATGGTTTGGGTTTTTCCACCTCAACATTAGAAATGCTCTAATACCTATGGAGTGTACAGAACTAATCTCCTACTTGTAGATTGTAGTGGTAGGAGTATTTGGACCACCATTCTACGGCTCGTCCAAACAAGGCTACATGATCGGGTAGAAGAATTTTGAGGTGGGGTGGGGGGTGTGGGCGTGGCTCGTAGTATGTTACTCATAAGTCAAACTCATTGTAGGGTTAGAGTTCGATTGAGCTTATATGATTTTATGATGACATCTATCCAATTTACTGAATTGATCTCTACAAGAGAGTATTATATTTCCCATTGTCTAATGAGATCGACTTTGATCGAGCTTATTATTGTGTATGCTAACTTTTCTTTCTTTCCACGCAGAC
The DNA here is from genome assembly GCA_018223645.1 of Jasminum sambac. Taxonomy (NCBI): domain Eukaryota; kingdom Viridiplantae; phylum Streptophyta; class Magnoliopsida; order Lamiales; family Oleaceae; genus Jasminum; species Jasminum sambac. Next base: position 7,166,352 of record CP073645.1, on the reverse strand, counting down.
AGGTGAGCTCGACTGGGGAAAGCAAAAGACAGGCAACAAAACTATCTCCTCTGATTCCGAAGGTGACCATGGTCGGTGTCTTGAACAGAGGGTCAGGGCAAATGAGTAAAACCACATTAAGGAAGACGATGGATGATCTAACAAAAGAGGTGGAACGAGTTGATGAGGACAACCCCGCCTCTGGTAATGAGTTTAATTTTGAAGAAAGGGATCCACTCTTTGTGGCAAATGTTGGTGAATATTTTTCAGGTTTGTCCAAATCGGATTCTGGTCGATGGGTTCATGGAGAATCAAGTTAGGGATGGTTTTACTTTTAAAAAATTTATTTTTATTTTTCAGAAAAATGTAAAATTTAGAGTTTAGACGTTAGTTGCACACTTACACTGACCGAAGTCAGTGATGAGTCCTCAATTTCATTATTTCATAGTGGGCAGAGGCAATGTGGTTGTTTCATTAACTTTTACAACCAGAAATCTATTTGCTTTTATCATTTAGTGGTAAGATGCTCACATTCCGACCGTGTGGTTGGGGTTTGATTCCTATCCCCTAGTTTGTTCCCCCACACCAAAAAAAAAAAAAAAAGAGAAGGTTAAGTGAAATTTTTATCTTTTAAATTAGATATAAAAATTTATTCCATGTTATGCATAGACACGGGTAATTTGTGTTTTGTTCGACAAAATATTCTAATCAGCAACCTTTTTTCTTTTTTCTATCAAATAAAATATTATTTTAAATGTCAATTATTATTATTATTATTATTATTATTATTATTATTATTATTATTTGTAAAGGTTCAAAATCAAATCCTTATTAGAGGTGTGGAAAATCTAGTTGAGTGTCGTAATGGCAACGGGGCAGATAATAGATTGGTGAAAATTATTATTGCCCCACGAAGAAACCTTATTAGAAATATTGTTCCGCGATCCACGACCTGAAAAGCAGATTGGATCGGGGCAGATCGCAGAACAAAACAAATTAAATTGTGACCCATGAGATGATTTGCGAATTTTTTTTAAACAAAAATTTCCCCAATGCCATTGCATATTAATCACTGAAAACACTAATAGAAAAATTGTAGAAATTATCGAGTTTAACTCTAACATTAATACTTCAATAATTTATGATTTATGAATTCAACACTTTAGTAAGTCAACATTAACAAAGTATTTAATAATAAGAAAAGAGTGATTCAATAATAATAATAATAATAATAATAATGATGATGATGATGATGATGATGATGATGATGAGCAAAGAGAATCTTGAAGATGCTCATTAAACTTCTCACAAGTTAAAAGCATTTAACAAAAATAATCAAATAACCCAGCTGCTTAATTAGTAAAGAGATAAAGTGACCCATGAACAAATTAAATAAAAGTCTCTCAAACATTCCAAAAAGAGTACAAAATAACATAAACAAAATGATGTAGAACTTTTTAAAGCAATTATGACGTTTGAGTTTGCTATCCAGTGTTCATCATTCTTCAACCTTTTCTAATCCAACAATGTAGAATTAGATTATTGGTTATTTGAGTTGGGCCAAGTTTATTACACATGTCATGCATGGTGCTTATTAGACTAATTATTCCAATATCAAAACATTTTCTTTTTCTATTTTAGGCAACTTTTTTATTTTATTTTATCATATTTTTTAGTGGGGCAGATCCGAGCGGATCGACCTCGATTTGTTATTGCTCCATGAACTTCACAAATCGAAAAATCTGATTGTTATTGCTCTGCAGATCGGCGGATCGGCAAAAGTCTTTATTGTTCGGGGCGGATATCCATCGGGTTCAGTACAAATTGAGTGGGTTTTTTTTTTGCCATCCCTAGTTGAGTGTTATCTGACTACACGAGTCTTAACAAATAGTCTTGACAAAATATAAGGTTGTCTTAGAAAATCATTTTACACAAGGTCCTCTTAGAGGGGGGAAAAAGTAAAAAAAACACATTGTTCCTTGCAAAGTAAATTGTCAAACAAGCTTAATTTTCAAAATCCTAAGGAGAGGAAAGAACAAAGAAAGAGGGACTATAATGCCCATGTTAGGCTTCCATTTTTACCATTTTTTAATAATTTTTTTATCAATTCTTTCTTTATCGTAAATCAATCACATTCACATATCTCATGGGATCCATATATACTACATAAATTCTCACAATTCAACTTCACTCATTCTCTCTACACTTTTACATTAAAATTCATTAAAAACCATTAAAAATTAATCCCCATCACCCACGAAGTCTAACCATTGTTATTTTTGTTACCGTCTTTGTAACTTGTTTTAAAATAATAATGCTCTCAAAAAAGTATTCTTCTTCTCAAGGTTATTTGTCAAACAAGTTTAAGGGAGAGATTATTCAGGAATATATTTTTTTTCACAATTATTGTTTGATTGAGTGATGAGAAGGTGATATGATTCCAAGTAGCTCCACGGTCGACTGAGCACCCTACATGCCACTCGGGCGGATTACGCGGAACCAAGCCAAGAAAATGGGACGAGCAATGCTGACTTGGGTTGATGAAGTTTGTCAAAATATCGTGAAAGAGTCATCACAGAGCTTGGGTCATCCAACGGGAGCTCACGACGTGAAAGAAATCGTCTACCTAAGTTATAGAGACGAGCGAGATGAAAAACAGTATTTTTCAGAGAGTTTTATACGGCTATCTATTTTGGTCATGTGACCATATGAATATGTTTACGGCTGTAACTTGCAAAAGTCAATTTTTGCCCAAAATATGCAGAAACCTTTGTGTGGCCGTACCTTTTGTTCATACAGCCGTATCTAGGCTTTTACAGTTGTAACTATAAAACTTACAATCGTAATTTTAGCCGAGTTAAGTCATTTTTAGGCTATTTCTTGGATCTTCTAATATTTTATTAATATTTTTCTAGTTTGAAATGTATACGAACGAAAATACAAGTCATTTGTACACAACTTTGATAATAAATGAAAAAGAGAACCTCGATGCTGGTTGAGAGAATTCAGTTTCTTTTCTCGTTCTTTTGGACAAATTGAACTTATCAAGAACGTGATTAACTCTCGTGACGTTCACCACTACTAGTTGTCTACTATGCACTGTCAAAGGTGATAGGTTCGGCCTATTATTGTCAACTTCGTGAGAAGATGGTCGCCAGTCTATTGATTCCTACCAGTTGTTTAGCTTTTCTGGGGTTGATTCCATTTGGATTGGGTTGCATTGGCATCAAGATCAACGAGGTCCACATTAGTTGGTATCAGAGCTCAACTTCTAATCATCTGGTATCTATCATTTACTTTCTTTGTTGTGGTTAGTGATGGCAGAAAAATCCGATCTGATCCAAATCCGATGGATACCCGATCCGAATGGAGCAATTTTTTGCCGATCCGACGATCCGTGGATCGGCCGATCCGACACGGATTTGGATTTGGATTTGGATTAGGCCGATCCGATCCGATCCGATCCGAATTGATTTTTTATTTTTTATTTTTTTAATTTTAATTTTATTATTTTTTATTTTTTTATAAAAACCTATACCAATATGGATCGTATTTGGATTTTTTCTTGATCCGATCCGATCTGATCCGAACCCGATCCAATGAATTTGGATTTGGATTTGGATTTGGATCGAGGTGATTGATTTGGATTTGGATTTGGATTTGGATTAGGCCGATCGGATCCGAACCCGATCCATTGCCAACACTAGTTGTGGTTGGATTGTGAAAAAAAAATCCTAAAAAGGAAAAAAAAGAAGGGAAGTTATGTTGGCAATACTAGTTGATGTTTGAGTTAAATTACATGTAAGCTCGTCTTGAGTCATTGAGTTGTAAGTTCCATCATTTTAGGGTTGTATTTGAGTTATAGTACATTGTCTTGAGTTTGTATTGAATTTACATTTTGGTTTGTTTGAATTGTAATTTGGTGAACTACATAAGAAAGGTCTTTCCTTGATCAAGTTCTTTACGTTCGATTGAACAAGAGAGTGTGAGAGCATTGTTGAGAGTGAGTGTTGAGTGACATACACGAGTGATATTTTACGAGAGGATACTACATTTCTTTGCATACACTTGCACACAATGTCTGACGCTGAGTCAGGTAAAGGGCAGGGTTCGAAAACTGTATCATTGGAAGCTATCCAAACGGCTATACAAACTTCGATTACCGCAATGGAGCATCGTTTGAGGTAACAGTTAAGAGAAAATGTTGAGCAGTCGGTAGCTAGACTAAACATCAATAGGACTCTTCCGGAGTATGAAAAAGGCGATGAGCACGAATATGAAATTATTTATAGAGGAAGTAGAGGTGGTAGGCAGGCTGAGGAGGTCAATGAGGTCGGGAAAATGGAAGACCATCTGAAGAAGAGAGTGATGTCAAGAATGTGAAGGTTGAAGTGCCCTCATTCCAAGGGAAACCCGACTCGGATTTGTACTTGGATTAGGAGAGTATGGTGGAATTAGTTTTCCAATCCCATAGAATCTTGGATGACAAGAAAATTCCACTTTTGGTGAAGAAGTTTACGAGATATGCTCTTAGTTACTGGAAACAAACTACTACCTCGAGGAGAAGAAACTTGGAAGCTCCCGTGAACACTTGGGATGAGTTGAGAACATTGATGAGAAAAGAGTTCGTGCCTTATTATTATAGGGGTTTGTATAACAAATTGCAAACGTTAACTCAAGGAGGACGAAGAGTTGAAGAGTATTATCAAGAGATGAAATCTCTAATAATTAGAACAGATATAGGTGAACAGGGACTAAACCAGGAAATTTTGCCACATTGAGTTGAATTTAGGAAAGATAGTATGGGCTCTTCTTGGGCCTCCGATTTTTTTTTTCAAAGTTCATATACAAAACTTATCATGATCCATTTATTTTGCAAAATAGAAGCAAACTAATATGAAATAAAAATTTGATTTGGTTATTTTGACACACGTTGATTTAATTGATCTAGTTTATAAAATTGCTTTTACTTCGTATAACGCATTGTTGATATTAAAAAAAATTAAAATAAAAATTTACTAGCTATTAAATTGAGCTCAACTTAAAAAATAATAACGTAATAAAATTTGTACATAGCAAATGCAAAGAATCATTACTTCATATGATTCATTAATTAAAATCATAAATTGGTTGAGTTTTACATCATAAAAATTATTTAAGACTTATTTAGACGCGAAGATAATACTATCTAAGATTTTTTAAACAAATGAAAAATAGCTAAGATTTTTCAAAATATGCAATTATATTAAAAAAAGTTGTTTGAAATTAAAAATTACAATGAAAACTTAAAGAGCGATTTACTTGATTGTCAAATTGAAACATGTTAATTACAATTAAATCAGCAGTTAATTTGAATTACATGAATATCAATATTTCAAATTGAGTAGACTATTATACTCTCGAGAAAATAAATCCTAGAACTTAGGATCTAGGATCTAGGATGTATTTTCATTTCCTCCAGCATACTTCATCTTCTCCAGCAAAATTTCCCATCACATATCACCCCGTTACAATCAGAAATATATTCTAGATCCTAATTCCTAGGTTCTAGAATTTAAAAAAAAAATTGAAAAGGGTATTTTAGACCCCCAATTTAAAAATATTAACAAATTTGAAATTTGAAAATTACTTTTGATTTTTCAGTAATTAACATAATATAGTTTGATAATCAAGTAATTATTTCAAACTTAAAATTGTTTAAAATTAAAAAGAAATGTGCATGTGACATGGAGAGGACTTGAACTCCCATGCATCCAAATGAGAGCCTAGCTAACCATCCGGTCAAGGGACTCTTGAGACAAAAATAAATAATTTGCTACTTAATCTTTATCTGGACCGAGCTAGAGCTCGATCCAGCTAACCTTTGCCTCCATCCATGTAGGGAAGAAGATGAGGCTACTATGGCAAGGTTCTTAAGTGGGTTGAGTCAGGAAATTGCCAATTTTGTTGAGTTGCACGATTATGCCGATGTACAAGAGTTGGTACATAAAGCAGCCAAGATTGAGATACAATTGAAGAGAAAGAGTTTCACCCCAAATGGGGGAAGTAGTAGTTTTAGAAGCCAAGATGGAGTGATGAGAAAACTACAACTACAAAACCGGTTTGGAAAAGTAAAAGTGAGCCCCTTAAGGCCTCTCCGGCCGGGGAAGATAAAAGAAAGAGATCGATAGGTGCGTCTCTACTCCAAAATCGAGACATTCAATGCTGTAAGTGTCAAGGTCAAGGACACATCGCATCGGAGTGCCCCAATCGCCGAACCATGGTGATAAAGGAAAATGGGGAATTTGAAACCGAGGATGAGGCTGAAACTGCTCTTATCATTGAAGATATGGAGAAGGATTAGGACGATCAATATGTGGTAACTGGTCATAAGGTTTTAGTTACAAGGCGAGCCCTAAGTACAAAGACCAAAGTGGATGAAACGGTCTCTCAGCAGGAGAATATCTTCCATGTACGGTGTCTAGTACAAGGTAAGCCATGTAGCATTATCATTGATGGGGGAAGTTGCTAGCTATGTGTTCATCAATAGGATTGGGATTCCAATGGCCAAACATCCGAAACGATACCAGTTGCAATGGTTTAGTAACACATGTGAGGTTAAGGTCACTGAACAAGTGAAGGTTTCCTTTTCGATTGGAGCATATGAAGATGAGGTGATATGTGATGTAATGCCTATGCAAGCGATACACATATTGTTGGGGTGACCGTGGTAATTTGATAGACGAGCTCTATATGGTGGATATCGAAATAGATATAGCTTCAAGGGTAATAGAAAGCCAATTGTGCTTATTCCTTCGTCGCCACAGCAAGTATTTGAGGATCAAACGAAACTCAAAAAGGAAGCTGAAGAGAGAGAAAAGGAAAGATGAGAGTTGAAAAGAAAAAGTGATGAGAGAGTAAATGGAGAGAAGAGTGAGCATGAGGGGAAAAGGAAAGAGTATTTCTTTGCAAGAAATAGAGACATTGTTAGAGCTCTTTCCGAAGATCAACCCTTGATCTTGTTAGCGTATAAAGAGAGTGGTCAAGTGCTCATTTCTAACCTTGAATCCCTTCCCAGTTGTATTATTTTTCTTTTGTAGGAATATCAAGACATCCTTCCAGACAAATTGCCAAGTGGGTTGCCACCCATTCGAGGCATCGAGCATCAAATCGACTTAGTTCATTGAATCTCTATTCCAAACCGACCCGCTTATCGTAGCAACCTCGAAGAAACAAAAGAGTTGCATCGTAGCAACCCCGAAGAAACAAAAGAGTTGCAACACTAAGTGGAGGAGTTGCTCGGCAAAAGGTATATCCGAGAAAGTCTAAGTCCATGTGCCGTACCAGTGTTGCTCATACCCAAGAAAGATGGAGTGTGGAGGACGTGTGTTGATTGTCGAGCAGTCAACAACATTATGGTAAAATATCGCCACCTTATACCTAGACTTGATGACATGCTTGATGAATTACATGGTGCTAACAGTTTTAGCAAAATTGATTTAAAAAGCGGTTATCACCAAATTCGTATGAAAGAGGGTGACGAATGGAAGACGGCATTCAAAACCAAACAAGGCTTATATGAATGGTTGATTATGCCTTTTGGTTTAACGAACGTACCAAGTATATTTATGAGACTAATGAATCACGTTCTTCGTGCTTTCATTGGTAAATTTGTAGTGGTGTATTTCGATGACATTTTGATTTATAGGAGGGAGCTTGATGACCATGTGAAATACATAAGGCTCGTTTTGGAGGCCCTAAGGAAAGAAAAATTGTTTGCTAACCCTACTAAAATTCATTTCTGTCTCGAGAAAATTGTGTTTCTTGGTTATGTGGTTATTGCTAACGGAGTAAAAGTTGACGAAGAAAAGATTCGGGCAATTAAAGTGTAGCCTACTCCATCTAGCATAGCCGATGTTCGCAGTTTTCATGGTTTAGCTAGTTTCTATCGTCATTTTGTGCAAAACTTTAGCACACTAGCTGCACCATTTATTGAGGTAATCAAGAAAACTGTGGGTTTTAAGTAGGAGAAAGAGCAAGAACGAGCTTTTCAATTAATCGAAGAAAAACTATTCTTTGCCTATAATTGCTCTTCCTGATTTTAACAAAGCTTTTGAAATAGATTGTGACGCTTCAGAAATAGGTATTGGTACTGTATTGATGCAGGAACGGATGTCAATTGCATACTTTAGCGAGAAATTGAATGGCTCGGTCCTCAATTACCCTGCATACAATAAAGAACTCTATGCATTGGTCCGGATACTAGAAAATTAGTAACACTATCTTTGGCCAAAGGAGTTCGTGATTCACACCGACCACCAATCCCTAAAGTATCTCAAAAGCTAAGAAAAATTGAACAAGCGACATGCGAAGTGGATAGAGTTTATTGAGACGTTCCCTTATGTGATCAAGTACAAGCAAGGAAAATGAAACATCATTGCTGATGCTTTGTCACGCAGGTACCGATTCGTGGACGAATCTGCCTAAAGAGGAAGGGAATGATATGATTCCAAGTAGCTTTACTCCGACCAGGGCACCCCACATGCCACTCGAGCTGATTACATACAACTGAGCTAAGAATATGGGACGAGCAATGCTGACTTGGGTTAATGAAGTTTGTCAAAACATCCTAAAGGAGTCATCACAGAGCTTGGATCTTCCAACTGGAGCTTACGACGTGAAAGAAATCATCTACCTAAGTTCTAGAGACGAGCGAGATCAAGATTGAGGAAGCAGTTTAAATTTATGGTCGTACATCATATTCATACGACCATAACATGCGTATTACGGCAGTAACCAAAAACCACAAGGCCGTATCGCTCGGGAAGTGAAGAACAGTATTTTTCAGTGAGTTTTATACGGCCGTCTCTCTTGGTCATACGGCCATATCATTTGTCTTACGGTCTTACTTTTGATATTTACGACCGTAACTTGCAAAAGTCAATTTTTGCCCAAAACTTGTAGAAACTTTTGTATGGTCGTACCTTTTGTTCATATGGCCATATCTAAGCTTTTACGGCCGTAACCATAAAACTTATGGCCGTAATTTTAGCCGACTTAAGTCATTTTTTGGCTATTTCTTGGATCTTTTAAGATTTTATTAGGGATTTTGGCGCAAAAGGTCCCAAAAGAAAGCTTTGGTGCTCAAATGGTCCATTTGGATTGAATCCATTCATTCAACCGTTAGTCAAAGTCAACTGTTGAAAACTTGGGTGCTCATTTGGTCAATTTCATTTGAAATAAATTACACAAAATGTCATAACTTTAAATATTGTTACAATTAAGTCTCAAAGTTTGAAAAATATATACTTTAGTCCTAAATTTAGTTAAATTGTATAATTTTATATTTTATTTTTTCTATGGATGCTTATTTGGTCCGTAATTAATTTTATTGAATTAATTTGATACCGATTAAATAGTTTTTATTAAAAATTTTCAACATAGTAGCATTTATTCATATTAATATAATATCACAACTTTCAAAAATTTTCTTTAGCATTAGAGACGCGCACATTTTGATTTTAACCAACAGCTAATAATAAATATAGTTATTGTACCTATATAAAATTTTATTAGGAATATAAAATCAAAATGTGCGCATCTCTAATGCCAAAGAAAATTTTGGAAATTTGTGATACTATATTAATACGAACAAATACTACTGTATTGAAATTTTTTGATAAAAACCATTTAATCAGTATCAAATTAATTCAATAAAATTAATTACAGACCCAATAAGCACCCATAGAAAAAATAAAATATAAAATTACACAATTTAACTAAATTTAGGGCTAAAGTATATATTTTTCAAACTTTGAGACTTGATTGTAACAATATCTAAAGTTAGGACATTTTCTGCAATTTATTTCAAGTGAAATGGACTAAATGCGTACCCAGGTTTTCAACAGTTGACTTTGACTAACGTTTAAATGGACGGATTCCATCCAAATGGACCATTTGCGCACCAAAATTTTTTTTGGACCATTTACGCTACCTTTTATTATTTGGGACTAAATCTGCAATGTGACTAATTTTTTAAGACCATTTGTGCCAAAATCCCATTTTATTAATATTTTCTGGTTTGGGATGTATGTGAACGAAAATACAAGCCATTTGTACACAACTTTGATGATAAATGAAAAAGAGAGCCTTGATGCTTGTTAAGAGAATTCAATTTCTCTTCTTATTCTTTTGAACAAATTAAACGCATCAAGGGCGTGATCAACTTTTGTGGCATTTGCCACTGCCGGTTGTCTACTACGCAAAGTTGAAGGTGATAGGTTTCAGCCTATTATTGTCAATTTTGTGAGTAGAAGTTCGTTAATCTATCGATCCCTACTAGTTGTTTAGCTTTTCTGGGTTGATTCCATTTGGATTGGGTTGTGTTGGCATCAAGATCAACGAGATCCACATCAGAAGGTGTATATGTGTTTATTATCTAATCACGGACCAAAAGGAGTTTCTCTGTGATATAAAATTGTAAAACATATGTCCATCATCACCAAATTTCAAAGCCACAAAAAACTGTAAAATCTCTTCAAACCTTCTTCATTTTCTTCTTGTTTTTCCCCAATCTTCGATCGACTTCACAGTTGTAAAACGGTATATTAGTAATATCCATATTTATCATTCATTAGAAATATATCACGTCGATCCTATATGTCAATTTCAGACATCTACCTACACTTAATCATTTTCTTCTGCCATTGATAAACGTTTTATTATTTTCTAAATCTTTATATTATAAAAAGATGAGTGTCACCTAAACATATTGCCATGTTACCACTCCTTTAGTTTTTTTTTTAAAACCTTATTTAGAAACAAACATTAAATGACATTTAATAATTTCATTTTCCTATTTAATTTATTTTTATTTCCATATTTACTATTTATTATTTATTTCCAAGTTGACACTCATTTATTATAAATATAAAAAAAAACCTGATTTCCAAACAAACATTGAATGTATATTTAATAATTTTATTTTTTATTTAATTTATTTTGTTTTTCTTATTTAGTGTGTATGTGTGTGTGTGTATATATATATGTATATATTAATTTTTGAACTATGTATATAGTTGAAATGAACTAAATGCATGAATTACTGAAAATTATACTATTAATAAAATTGAAGTGCCAACTAGACACTGCGCCGAATTGGCACGCATTTATTTAAAATTAAAAAAGAAAATCCTATTTTGGAAACAAACATTAAATATGCATTTTATTATTTTATTTTCCTTATTTAGTATATTTTTCTTTCCTTATTTAATATTTTTCCCTTATTTTATTATATATATATATTTTAATTTTTTTTATATAAATTTTAATTTTCAAATTATGTACATAATTGAAAATGAACTAAATGCAAGCATTAATGAAAATGTTATATGTGGTCAAGATTACAAATTATAATGGCAATTGAATTATTTCTAAAAATGAGAATTAAGATTTTTTATATACATTTTAATTTTTGAATCTTATATATATATATATATATATATATATGTATATTCTTCTTATTAAAAGAAGTTGAATTGTTAACTTGGTACAGTGCAACGCTGACAATGATTTTCTATTTTAGAAAAAAAATCATCTTTTTATTTAAAAAATTAAATAAAAAATATTTTTTAATTTATTTTTCCATGTTGAAATGATAGTTTTAGATTTTTTTACGCGTAATGTGCATTATGAGTTCAATGATCAAAAAATAAGTTTTGATTTCAATTGGTGTTTCTATTTTAGATCTTAAGCTTTCTCAACATATTGTTTTATATTTACTTTATAATTTTTTCAGATATCCAGTTTAGATAATATATGCTATTTCAATGTCAATTCCAATATGAATTCCAATATGCATGTGGTAAAATTATTCTGGGTATATTTGCGAAGTTTTAATTTCAACATCCATACCAAATTTAAATGTTATGCAAATTATTATTTCTCTTTTGGATTTATCAAAGAACAAAATTTTTTTTGCGAAGTTTATCAAAATTATATTTATGAATCCGTGCATCGCACGGGTGGTACTAGTCGAAAGGGTGATAGGGGTTAACTTTTTATGGTTTATAAATATTTTTAATGTAAAAGAGGAGAGAGAATGAGTGGAGTTGAATGATAGAGATTTATTGATGTGATATGATATGTGGATGTCATTGATTAAGGGTAAAGAAAGAATGGATAAAAAAGTGGTAAAAAGTGATAAAAAAAAATGTTTTAAAAGGTTCCCTAACACCCCATCGAAGGTCAGGAAGGGAAAAAAAAAAAAAGATACAGTGCCTTACCAAAATTCAGTGTCATTTTTTGTAAGGGTGAGGCTAAATACACCCGCCTCTTTACTTTACACACCCAATTATTTCCATATTCCCACTTTACCCTCGCACGTGCCTTCTTTCCTTTTCGTTCTTTTTTTTTTTTTTTTTTTTTTTTAAAGTTCGCCTTTGGGGCTAATCAGCTATAAGGTCGCTCGCCTTTGGGAGACAACGACTTTAACTGTTGCTCGTCCCTTGGCGAAACAAAGTGCCAAAAATTTTACAAAATTTTATTTTTTGAAGTTCAAATTTTTTTATATAATTATTATATTTAATATTTACCGGATACAACAATTACATGGATATTAAACAAATTTTAAAATTTATTGTTGTTGTCAAAGTGGTTGTCAAAAACTTAAAAAAATTTCAAAATTACTCGTGAATGATTTAAAAAATTTGAATTTTTTTATGATTATATTTAACACTAATCGGATAAAACCAATTACTATATTGGTTATATCATAAAAAATTCCAAATTAATCATCAAAGTGGTTGTAAAAATTTTAAAAATTAATTTCAACCAATTACTATATCATAAAAAAATTCCAAATTAATCGTCAAAGTGGTTGTAAAAATTTTAAAAATAAATTTCCAAATTATTCATGAAAATGGTTGTAAAAAATTTGAACAAAAAATCTACGATTTTTTTTAAAAATTTTAAAATTACATTTAACACAATAACAGCTTTGCTTGTTATTTGTGTTCGCAAATGAACACAAAAACAAAAAATAAAAAATAAAAAATTGAACCGGTGCAATTAGTAAGGATTAGGGAGGGTATATTGGACTTTTTCATTTTTTTTTTTTCTTTCTTAATGGGTGCACCCAGCAAAACGCTGGGTGCATTTAGCCGCACCCTTTTTGTAACTCACCAAAAATATACGCCCGTTTCGTTCATAAAATGAAAATTATTCACACTCAGAGGCCTGTGAGCTAACCAACCGAGTCGGAAATGTAATTGAGTCGCCAGTGAGTAATCCACCTTTCCGGCGAAAAAATGTTTCTCAGGAGGTGGCGCGGCCGCTAATGATGATGGCGAAAGTGAAGGAGACGACAGGAATAGTCGGTCTCCATGTGGTGCCCAACGCCCATGAGGTGCTCGTCGACCTCTACAACAAGACCTTGACGGAGATCAAGGAGGTGCCCGAGGACGACGGCTACCGTATCACGCGCTTCCGGCTAAAAGTTTGCCAGGAGGAAGAGGACTGGGAAGCAATCGAGAAGCGTGTTGGAAATATATGGGTGCATGAGGAGTATGAATGGGAAATTGGAAAATGGAGGGAAATTGGAAATTGGAGCAAATTGGAAGTTGGAGGGAAATTAGAAATTGGAGCACATGGAGTAGTTGGAATCCCACATAGGAAGTTTACAAAATCATAGACCAACTTATATGTGGGTGGCTTCAAGTGAGGTGTAGCTCTTGTTACATTGAGAATGCTCCATGGCCTACGTGCGTCCGCAGGGGGGGGGTGCAAATCACGAGCCAATTTCAACACGAGCTTTGGGATTCGTGCTCGAGCGCGACTTGCGGACACGAATGTCGCACCGGATTTGGCCGGTGGGTGCAAGTTCAGTTTTGCACAACCGAAATTGAGATGAAAACGCCTGCATTACATGTCTGCTGTAATGCCTGTAATGGTAACGGCTCTGCGTTACAGAATGGCTGTAATGATAACAGTTTTGCGTTACAGAATGGCTGTAATGCTTGTACTGGTAACGCCTCTCCATTACACAGCTGCAGTGATGGCTGTAACGGCTCCCAATTCAATGAGATGAGCCTCCAATGCACCTATGTAACCAGCAACCTCCCCTGACTCTGATACCGAAAAAGACAGAAAACAATTTACGAAATCCTCTCTTTCCAGTTCTTCGTCCGAGCTTGGTGGCTTAGTTTCTGGCACTACATTCTGTTCGCCTGCGACTGCAGAGTCAGCCGTTGTATCCTGGGAGGTGATCGTTCCGTGGTGAGGGCGAAATCACTTTGAGGAAATTGCGCAATACGCAAGACTCGGCTACCTCCACTTATCTTTTATCAATTGTTGTGTATTGTTGTTAATTCATGCTATTCGAATGTTGAATGTCTTTCGCATCATCTGTGTGTTCGTATAATCTGCTTAGCACATTTTCTTACAAGCTTAAAGTGATTTCCACTTGCTAAAACAGATTATGAATCCACTGCTATGACTATGTTTCATGCACTGCATATATGAATCCACTGCTATTCACTCTGCTATGCATACACTGAATATATTAAGTAATCTAATTAGCTCACAGATAATTCATTCACTTATGTGCAAACTGATTTCTGCTATGCAACTTTCACTTAGTAGGTGATGATATACATGCAGAGGATTCTCCATGCTATGCCTTTCATTTATGCCAGCTGCTACAACTTTACTATTTCGATTTTGACATTCCACATATATTGTTGACTTAATTTGGGTATTGTGCATGCGTGTATGAGTGTCATGTGATACCCTTGGTTGTCCCTGTAGTGGAAGTGATGAATTCTAAATTCTATATTGATAGTCATATACATGCACACTTGAATTGAATTGTTAACACTTTGTCTTAATCATCATTTGAATTGAATCGTATCTCTGCCAGTGCCCCAATATATCAGGTCATATAGTGATTTTGGAACTTGTTTTGGATTTCAGAGTTTATTTTGAACTGCTCAAATGGAAAACAACCAAAATAATGATGTTGTGGCTCCTGGACATAATGTGGTGCCTCAAGTGGCACAAAGTGTGGCTCCGATAACACCCGTGGTGGCTCCCGTACCACAGACTGTTACTCCAACAGTTGCTGTGACTACAACTATGACTTCTATGCCAAATGTGGGGGTCGGTCCGAGTGGGACGACTCATGTGCCAAATCTTGGGGCTGGTCCTAATGTGACAGTTCCCGTGAACCATAATGAGAAGCCCGAGAAGTTCAGTGGGTTGAATTTCAAAAGGTGGCAACAGAAGATGTTCTTCTATCTGACGACATTGAATCTTGCGAGATTCTTGACTGAGACGGCCCCAAACCTGAAAGAGGGTGAGGGAGATTTCCAAGTTATCGATCTTTGTTGAGGCTTGGAAACACTCGGAGTTCTGTCTTAGGAACTATATCTTGAACAGCTTGAGTGATTCACTTTTCAGTGTGTATTGCTCCATGAAAACGGCAAAGGAATTATGGGAGTCACTGGAACGTAAGTATAAAACTGAGGATGCTTTGGCACAAAGAAATTTGTTGTTGGTCGATTCCTAGATTTTATGATGGTGGACTCCAAAACAGTGATCAGTCAGATCCAAGAGCTTCAAGTAATTATGCACGACGTCCATGCCGAAGGGATGATTGTGAGTGAATCATTCCAGGTGGCAGCTGTCATTCATAAGCTACCACCTGGTTGGAGTGATTTCAAAAATTACCTGTTGCATAAACGGAAAGAAATGACCGTTGAAGAGCTCATTGTCCGACTTCGAATTGAAGAAGAACAGCGACAGAGAAATTTTGGCAAGAAGGCTAACTCGATGGCTGCTAAGGCCAATGTGGTGGAACACGGTCAAAGCTCGAAAGGAAAAGGAAAATACGTGCCACCAAATAAAAATGGGCCACCAAACAGAAATTGGCCACCAAACAAAGGCCATAATTTGGGACCAAAAGGAGGGATCACGAAACCCAAATTTTCGGGAAAATGCCACAATTGTGACAAGGTTGGTCACAAGGCTTGGGAGTGCAAACTTCCGAAGAGAAGGGAGGCTAATATGGTTGAGGCCAACGAAGCTCCCGACATGGACCTGGTAGCGGTCGTCTCTGAAGTGAATCTGGTCGGGTCGAATCCAAGAGAGTGGTGGATTGACACCGGTGCTACCCGTCATGTATGCTCTGATCGAGAGATATTCCATAGCTTTGAAGTTGCAGAGAATGGAGAGAAGCTGTTCATGGGGAACTCGGCTACCTCCGAAATCAAAGGCCATGGAAAAGTGGTTTTGAGAATGACGTCCGGGAAAGAGCTGACTCTCACCAATGTGCTGTATGTGCCAGAGATCCGAAAGAACCTTGTGTCTGGATCACTGCTGAACAAACATGGTTTTCGTATGGTGTTTGAGTCAGATAAAGTTATCTTGTCTAAAAGTGGAGTGTTTATTGGCAAGGGTTATGTATCTGATGGGCTGTTTAAGCTCAATGTAATGGCTGTTAAGCCCAAAATGAATAAGATGAATAACTCTTCTGTTTACTTGCTTGAGTCTTCCAATTTATGGCATGGTAGACTAGGTCATGTTAGTTATGATACGCTGCGTAGATTAATTAACTTGGACCACATACCGTCATTCCACATTGACCCGGGACACAAGTGTGAGACTTGTGTTGAAGCAAAATTGACAAGGGCGTCATTTAAAACTATTGAAAGAAATAGTGAACCACTTGATTTAATTCACACTGATGTATGTGATTTAAAATTTGTACAAACACGGGGTGGCAATAAATACTTCATCACTTTTATAGATGATAGCACAAAGTATTGTTATGTGTATCTTCTTAAAAGTAAAGATGAAGCAATAGAGAAATTCATCCTCTACAAGAATGAAGTAGAGAATCAACTCAACAAGAAAATCAAAGTGTTGAGAAGTGATCGTGGGGGTGAATATGAATCACCTTTTGGTGACTTCTGTGCCCAACACGGAATCATCCATGAGACGACTGCGCCATATTCACCTCAGCAAAATGGGGTAGCGGAACGGAAAAATCGCACATTGAAAGAAATGATGAATGCGATGCTGATCAGTTCTGGGTTACCCCAGAACATGTGGGGGGAGGCTGTGCTGTCAGCTAACTACCTTTTAAATAGGGTACCCCGGAAGAAAATGGAAAAGAGCCCATTTGAGTTATGGAAAGGTCGAAAACCTTCTTACGGACACTTGCGAGTATGGGGGTGTCTTGCCAAAGTGGCCGTACCGACACCTAAGAAGGTAAAGATCGGTCCAAAGACTGTTGATGGGATATTCATTGGATATTCTCTAACAAGAAGTGCTTATCGGTTTCTTGTGTACGATTCTAAAATCGAAGATATACACAAAAACACGATAATGGAGTCAAGAAATGCTTCTTTCTTCGAACATGTATTTCCATACAAGTCGAGAGAAGGAGCGAGTTCTTCAAAACGACCACCCGAAGAAGTGGACCAAGAAATGGAACAGGAAGTTGAGGTTGAACCAAGACGTAGCAAACGAGTTAGAACTGAAAAATCCTTTGGTCCGGATTTTCTAACTTATATGCTAGAAAGCGAACCTCAAAGCTTTAAAGAAGCTGTAAACTCCTGTGAAGGACCTCAATGGAAAGAGGCGATCAATAGTGAGATTGAATCCATCCTGCAAAATCACACTTGGGAACTAGTGGACCTTCCTCCCGGGAACAAACCACTAGGATATAAGTGGATTTTCAAGAAGAAAATGAAGGCGAATGGAGCTATTGATAAGTACAAGGCCAGACTTGTAATAAAGGGTTATAAGCAACGAGAGGGCCTTGACTATTTTGACACTTATTCTCCAGTTACGAGAATAACTTCCATTAGGATGATACTCGCGATTGCAGCTTTACACAATCGCGAAGTACACCAATTGGATGTCAAACGACCTTTCTAAATGGAGATTTAGAAGAAGAAATCTACATGGAACAACCCGAGGGGTTTTCCTCACGAGGCAAGAACACAAAGTGTGTAAATTGGTGAAGTCCTTATATGGCTTAAAACAAGCACCAAAACAATGGCATCAAAAATTTGACAATGCCATGCTGGAATGTGGGTTTAAGATAAATGAGTGTGATAAGTGTGTGTACGTAAAGGACACTAACAATGGCTACGTCATTTTATGTCTGTACGTTGATGACATGCTTATCGTTGGAAGTAATGATAAGATGGTTAAATCCACAAAAGACATGTTGAAATCAAGATTTGACATGAAAGATATGGGTTTGGCCGATGTTATCCTTGGTGTTAGAATCTCGAGAACATCAGATGGTCTCGTCTTGAGCCAATCTCACTATGTGGATAAGATTCTAGAGAAGTTTAACAAGGATGATACACTTGTGGCTAGAACCCCGATAGATACAAGTCAACATCTATCAAAGAATAGAGGGGCTGGTATTTCTCAAGTTGAGTATTCTAGAGTTATCGGGAGTCTGATGTACTTGATGAGTTGTACAAGACCCGATATAGCCTACGCAGTTAGCAAACTAAGTAGGTATACAAGTAATCCAGGATCTGAACACTGGAGAGCGATTGTAAGAGTACTAAGATACTTGAGATATACTCGTAACTTTGGGCTGCACTATACCAGATATCCTGCTGTGATTGAAGGATATAGCGATGCTAACTGGATATCTGATATGAAGGATTCAAAGTCTACTAGTGGATTTGTATTCACAGTGGGAGGTGCAGCGATATCGTGGAAATCCTCTAAGCAGACAGTTATAGCCAGATCCACTATGGAATCTGAATTTATCGCCCTTGATAAGTGTGGTGAAGAGGCTGAGTGGCTACGCCAATTCTTAGAGGATATTCCGAGATGGCCGAAGCCTGTGCCACCTATTTGTATACATTGTGATAGTCAATCAGCAATCGGAAGGGCACAGAGCAACATGTATAATGGTAAGTCTCGGCACATACGTCGCAGACACAATACCATTAGGCAACTACTCTCCACAGGAGTTATCTCTGTTGACTATGTGAAGTCAAAGGATAACCTAGCGGATCCGCTAACCAAAGGGTTAAATCGGGAGTTAGTTGCTAAGTCAACGAGAGGAATGGGACTTAAGCCTCATGAAGAGTAAGTCATTGCAAAGGAAAACCCAACCTAGCTGACTGGAGATCCCAAGATCTAGGTTCAATGGGACAACCTAATTGCAAAGACCCGGTTGGAGATCACTGTGGGGGTTTCCCTCAATCCATTCCTTTAAATCAGTGATGCCCGTGGGGGAAGGTTGAGCAATAAGCTCTTAATGATTCCTAGGCGTCGGCAATTTGAGACATCCGAGCAGAGTAATGCGGGTTACTCATATAGAGGAATCACCTATGTGAGAGAGAAGTGGGGCCGCTTCGAAGGGAATTGTCGAGGCGCAATTCTTAAGTAACTCTCGCAGAACCAGGTGCGTGTCCAGGGCTATAAAGGGACAAACCCGTGAGAACTGAAGGGTGTTAGGAAGAAGCCTGTGTGGGGTACATCATCATTTACACAAGCGGCAGAACAGTTCAAGGACATCGCGTCTACTGGTCAGCCAGTAAAGTAAGTGTACTGTCACAAGGGAAGGTTCAAAGGGTAACACCTACCTATCCTATGCAGGTTTCCGACGCTGAACTTTGTCACCAAGCATTCCGTGTCTGTCAATTCCCATTCATGTGGGGGATTGTTGGAAATATATGGGTGCATGAGGAGTATGAATGGGAAATTGGAAAATGGAGGGAAATTGGAAATTGGAGCAAATTGGAAGTTGGAGGGAAATTAGAAATTGGAGCACATGGAGTAGTTGGAATCCCACATAGGAAGTTTACAAAATCATAGACCAACTTATATGTGGGTGGCTTCAAGTGAGGTGTAGCTCTTGTTACATTGAGAATGCTCCATGGCCTACGCGCGTCCGCAGGGGGGGTGCAAATCACGAGCCAATTTCAACACGAGCTTTGGGATTCGTGCTCGAGCGCGACCTGCGGACACGAATGTCGCACCGGATTTGGCCGGTGGGTGCAAGTTCAGTTTTGCACAACCGAAATTGAGATGAAAACGCCTGCATTACATGTCTGCTGTAATGCCTGTAATGGTAACGGCTCTGCGTTACAGAATGGCTGTAATGATAACAGTTTTGCGTTACAGAATGGCTGTAATGCTTGTACTGGTAACGCCTCTCCATTACACAGCTGCAGTGATGGCTGTAACGGCTCCCAATTCAATGAGATGAGCCTCCAATGCACCTATGTAACCAGCAACCTCCCCTGACTCTGATACCGAAAAAGACAGAAAACAATTTACGAAATCCTCTCTTTCCAGTTCTTCGTCCGAGCTTGGTGGCTTAGTTTCTGGCACTACATTCTGTTCGCCTGCGACTGCAGAGTCAGCCGTTGTATCCTGGGAGGTGATCGTTCCGTGGTGAGGGCGAAATCACTTTGAGGAAATTGCGCAATACGCAAGACTCGGCTACCTCCACTTATCTTTTATCAATTGTTGTGTATTGTTGTTAATTCATGCTATTCGAATGTTGAATGTCTTTCGCATCATCTGTGTGTTCGTATAATCTGCTTAGCACATTTTCTTACAAAGCGCTTAGGATCTGGCCAGGTCGAGGAGCTGATTGAAGAAGCCCAGGATGGGCTCAAGCTAATCGGTCACACGATAGGTATGTTGGCATTCTAAACCTAAATTTTCTTCTAATGATGAAGTGCATATTAGTTTTCCCTTCAGTTGGTGATTGATTTCCTAATTTGTTGTATTAGTGACAATTAGTTTGTTATTTCGTAGTTCTATCAAGGAAGGAGGGAATTGTGGGGCTAACGATCTAGCTACTAGGCTAGTGTGCCCTAGAGTTGTCAGGGGAAAATGTAGCCGAATCTGAATTTGTATTTTGTGAATTGGAGTTCTTACCTTCGTGCTGACATAAGTTGCAACTGTTTAACAAACGAAGATGTGTTATTACCTTTCTGGGTTGAATGGTTTGTTCGCCTTATAAAACTGAAATTTGATGATCTACATCCTCGTTTTCTTGGTTTTTGCAGTAGGTGATTTTGGGTTATGAGCTCTGTTATGCCAATAATGCCCAGATAACAGCCAAATCACAGTGGAAATGGAATCGAACACAAACAACACAAAAACACCAAGAATTGTTTCTGCCAAAAGGCCCGGAAGTTCCCCCAAGAATGGAGTACGTCTCCCGTTGAGCATCCACAAGGGAATAGCTCCAAATTCACTAATAAGATCAATCACAGTTACACGAGTCCCGAATCAGCTTCTCACAACCATAAACACAACCTCAAATACTGCAATAAACCTCAACAATATGAGGCAAATCCTAACACTACACAAGAGAGGCTAGGGTTTTTACAGAGAGAGAGACAAAAGGCGTATGAGAGGAGAAGAGACGAGAGAGCAATCTGAATGTACACAGTGCCTCTACAATTGCCTTTTATAAGGCCCAGAGGTAACGGTCCAGCCCAAGAAGATCTCCCAAAAATCTGGTGAATCAAAACAGCCTAACAACCGTGCCCTATCCGAGTGGATAAAGCCCAGTGGACAGGCCCAAGTGAAGCAACCCAACATTCTCCACCTTTGCTGAATCTTGGATTGTGATCTCTTTCTTTATGTGAATTTGGAACTGTCTTCTTTTGTTTCATTTGCTCCACCTGAGAACAAACTAGTTAGTACCCACATTTAGGATTGATAAACAATCCTTAAACTTATTTAAAGGTAAAACTTTTGTTCCCAAATCTGCCGGATTAACTTGAGTAGGAATTTTAACCAGTTTAATTTTACCCTTTTCAACCATATCTCTAATATAATGGAACTTAACATCAACATGTTTAGTACGATTATGAAAAACAGGATTTCTACTCAAATAAATTGCAGATTGGTTATCCGAAGAAATTGAAACAGTAGAAATAGGATAACCAATTTCATTTAACAGGCCTTTCAGCCAAACACCCTCTTTTACAGCATCGCATGCTGCAATATATTCTGCATCGGTAGAGGACAGAGCTACTATTTTTTGCAGTTGGGCTTTCCAGCTAATACACCCACAGCAGAGTGTATAAAAATATGAGGAAGTAGACCTGCGTTTATCAAGATCTCCAGCAAAGTCAGAATCAGTGTAGCCTTCAAGGCTTACACCATTTGAAGACTGTGTATAAAGGATGCCAAAGTTATAAGTGCCAACTAAGTATCTAAGCATCCACTGTAAAGCATGCCAATGTGTTTCACCAGGATTTGCCATATATTTACTTAGAACACTTATACCATAAGCCAAATCAGGTCTAGTACTAATCATCAAATACATGACAGAACCAATACAGTTTGCATAAGGAACATGTTTCATTCTGTCAAGTTCTTCTTTATTCTTAGGACAGCAATCTTGTGACAGTTTAAAAAGATTTGCAAGAGGCAAAGAAACAGGTTTAGCATTAAGCATGTTAAATTTTTGCAATATTCTTTTAACATACTCAGTTTGGTGCAAAAACAATGTGTTCATAGCCCTGTTTCTTTCAATTTGTATGCCTAAAATCCTTTTTGCAGCCCCTAAATCTTTCATTTCAAATTCTGAGCTCAAGCAACTCTTAATGTGATCGATTTTATGTTTATCAGAACATGAAATGAGCATATCATCAACATACAATAGGAGAAATATAGGACAGGTAGTCTTACAGTCTTTATAAAACAAGCATGTATCAAACTTACTCTTTTCAAACCCTGGACTTTGGATATAAGAGTCAAATCTCTTATACCATTGTCTTGGGGCCTGTTTAAGCTCATATAAGGACTTTTCCAGAAGACAAACCTTTCCAGAAGACTCAAAACCTGGTGGTTGTGACATATATATCCTTTCTTCCAAATCACCATAAAGAAAAACAGTTTTCACATCCATTTGTTCAAGTTCTAAGTTGAATTGATTAACAAGAGATAAGAAAACTCTTATAGTAGTATACTTGGCAACAGGTGAAAAGATTTCATTAAAATCAATGCCCTCCTTTTGTGAAAAACCTTTAGCAACTAGTCGGGCTTTAAATCTTTTCTTATTTTCACCTTCATCTTTGATTTTGAAAACCCATTTGCAATCAATAACCTTTTTATCTTTTGGTTTTTCAACAAGAGTCCAAGTTTTGTTTTTATAGAGAGAAGTCAATTCATCTTTCATAGCTTCAACCCAAGATTTAGCATCACTACAAGTGACTGCTTCTTCAAAGGTTGAAGGTAAATAACCAGAAAAATCATCACACACACTAAATGAAACAAAATCATTCAATCGAGAAGAAGGTGTTCTAATCCTTCTTTCTCTATCTCTAGTGAGCATATAATCATCAAGTTGAGTGATACCACGAATTGTTACCATGAGAAGGATCTGAATTCTCATCGTAATCAAGAAGATGATTCTCAGATCAGGAGTGATCGATTGTGTTGAGGCTCCACCTCAATAGATGGATTTTGAGCTGTTCCATTATCAGCAGGTAATAGCACACTTTGTTTAGCATTTACAGCTCGGCTCATCGCTAGCCTTCACACAAGGCAACAAATTCTCATTAAAGACCACATTTGGCTTATTATAACTTTGAAACTGTGTGTTTCTTTTACCCACACCAGTAACCTTTGATTCTTCACTATAGCCAAGAAAAACACATTTAATGATCTGAAGCAAGTTTTCCTTCACTTTGATGTGCATAGGCAGCACACCCAAAGATTTTTAGTTTTGAATAGTTTACAGGCTGTTTAGACCAGAAAGACTCAGGGGTTTTAAAATCTTTTGAACTATTTGGACTTCTATTCAAGAGATATGCTGCTGTTTTCACAGCTTCACCCCAAAACATTTTTGGAAGATTAGCATTTAAAAGCATGCATCTCACCTTTTCTAAAAGGGTTCTATTGAACCTTTCAGCAACACCATTTTGTTGAGGTGTATAAGGCACTGTTTTGTGCCTTAATATACCACAGTTTTACAGGAAATTTTCAAACTCATAGTCGCAAAATTCCAGTCCATTGTCAGTTCTAAGAGCTTTGATCCTCTTTCCAGTTTAATTTTCAATCAAAATTTTCCAATTTTTAAAGACAGAAAGAGTATCAGATTTGTTTTTCAATAAGTGAACCCAAATCTTTACGGAAAATCATCAACAATTAGCGAAAGTATTTAAATCCAGAGAAGGTATCGACAGAGCCGCCCCCATAAATCAAAGCATGAATGTATTCAAGTATGCCAGATGATTTATGAATTCCCTTTCCAAAAGGTAATCTATGTTGTTTTCCAATTAAACAACCTTCACAAAATTTCAGTTCTTCTATTTTATCTTTACCAAAAACACCAAGTTTATTCAAATGCTGCATGCTTTTGTTACTAATGTGGCCAAGTCTTTTATGCCACAACATTGTAGTATCATATGCAGTATGAAGCAGAGCCAAAGATGTAGAAACAGCATTGACATGAAAAATCCCATTTTTCTTGTGTGAAGTGATAATATTAAGATTATCTTTGAAAATTTTCATCACTCCTGAAGTAAGAGAAATTTTGAAACCATGCTCATCAAGTTCACCAATTGAAATAAGGTTTCTTTGCAAATCTGGTACAAATCTAACATTTTAAAGAGTCAATACTTTAGAATTTTCAAGTTCAAGATGAATTGTACCAATTCCATGAATTTTACAGGGCTGATTATTACCCATGACAACGTGACCACTAAAAACATCTTTAAAATCTGAAAACCAAGATTTTATGGGACAAAGATGAAAAGTGCAACCAGAATCAAGTATCCAGTCAGAGCAATTATCACTGAAAGTGGTAGCAAGCACTACACCATCATTTTCAGCATTCACAGTACAAGCAATGGTATTGTTAGACTCTGCATTCTTAGCTTCCTTAAAATCAGCAATCTTTTTGAAGCAATTCTCAATGAGATGCCCTTTCTTGTGGCTGTAGAAACACTCTCTTTCTTTTGATTTGCTTTTGTCTTTCAAATTTTGATTTTTGTGTTTCTTTTGACCATTGTCATCACCTTTCTTTTTCTTATGCTTAGAGTTCTGAGGCTTCTGATGAGATGTTTGGCCTTTAACAAATAGGCCTTCAGAAGTCTTAGAATCTGTTACGTCATTTTTCAATTCAAGCTCTTTTTTTCTAAGACAGGTGATGACAGTGTCAATGTTTACACTCTCTCTGCCATATTCGAGAGCATTTTTTACCTCTCTATATCTTTCACCAACAGCATTAAGTAAAGCAATTACTTGTTGATCAGCAGAGATAGACTCATCACAATTTCCCAAATCATTAATGATTTTATTGAATCTATCAATGTTTTCTTCAAGATTCAAAGAAGTATCAAACTTAAAATTGTATAGTTGTTTTAAAAGAAAACATTTATTTGGCATAGTAGTGGTGAGATATAGAGAGTCAAGCTTAGACCACAGAGCATGAGTAGAAATTGTTTCTCCTATTTTTCTAATGACAGTGTCAGACAAATGCAAGAAAATTGAACTCCAAGCAGTTTCATCAAGTTCTTGCCTACGATATGCACTGAATTTAGCAGGCCAAGTTTGAGTAATGGCCATAGCACACTTTTGTTGCAATAATAATGCTCGCATTTTCTGTTTCCATAAACTAAAATCACCAACTCCATTCCAAACCTCCACCTCAAATTTGAGAGAAGACATGATGCAAGTAATTAAAGAATGCAAACAACAGAGCAATTAACAGAGCAACAAATACACAGAGTGCAGGCAAACGATTTTACACGAGAATACTACTGGTCAGAAGCAAACCCTCGAGGTACTGAGGACAGGGAACCCCAGACATCGATATCGATTGATCGACCAGCCAAGGTGGAACCTCTGGTCAATACCCTCTCGAGTCGACCTCAAATAGTGCTAAATTAAGAGGTAAAGAGAGAATAGAGTTTACCCACACTGAAACCCTAGGTTTCGTATACGAGGAATACCCAATCGAAGAGAATACCTAGAAACCAGTAACAACCCTCGGTTGTTGTTCAGAAATCGAATCGCCACCAACATGCGAGGATTGACAGATCAATCGAACCCCAAACACCGTAGATTTGGAAGGCTCTGATACCACTGTTATGCCAATAATGCCCAGATAACAGCCAAATCACAGTGGAAATGGAATCGAACACAAACAACACAAAAACACCAAGAATTGTTTCTGCCAAAAGGCCCGGAAGTTCCCCCAAGAATGGAGTACATCTCCCGTTGAGCATCCACAAGGGAATAGCTCCAAATTCACTAATAAGATCAATCACAGTTACACGAGTCCCGAATCAGCTTCTCACAACCATAAACACAACCTCAAATACTGCAATAAACCTCAAAAATATGAGGCAAATCCTAACACTACACAAGAGAGGCTAGGGTTTTTACAGAGAGAGAGACAAAAGGCGTATGAGAGGAGAAGAGACGAGAGAGCAATCTGAATGTACACAGTGCCTCTACAATTGCCTTTTATAAGGCCCAGAGGTAACGGTCCAGCCCAAGAAGATCTCCCAAAAATCTGGTGAATCAAAACAGCCTAACAACCTTGCCCTATCCGAGTGGATAAAGCCCAGTGGACAGGCCCAAGTGAAGCAACCCAACAAGCTCTATCTAGTTCTACTAAGTTCGAAAATTTCATATGCTTTTGAGCTTTATCATGTAGTTTGTCAAAATCTTTATGTGATCCTGGAGTTCAGAGGAAAAGGAAAATTGGCGACCATGTTAAAGTTGGTTTTGCTTGTCTTTTCTAAACGGAAATACGTGAGATAATGTTTGAAAATAATTAGTGTTTTTGCCTGAAGAATAGTAAAAATAAATAAATAAAAACAAATAAATAAAATTGACTTGTGACGAATCTTCCCTTGATTTTGTTTTCCCACTCATTTGGTGTTTCCTTCCTCAGAATAGAATGAAAGGAAGCCTTTTCCCTATTTTTTTCAATTGTTCTCCAAGTCAAAACGGATCTTAAGAGTATAGGTTATGAATTTTTACTTTTTCATTATTTTTTTGAAAATGTTATGATGTTTTGCTCTATCTATTATGAGGGAGAAAACTGCTCCTATTAGCTTTTCCACTGACATAAATTATTGTATTCCTCTACTGAACAAGGTAGTGACCAGTCAAGGCCAAACTGTAGTCTTTGTGGATAGTTATTCAACCTTGATGCTGAATGCTAATTTTAAAAATTGACAACTTTCTAAACCAATAACAGTTGATGATGCATAATTTTTCATCATTTCTAAAATTCTACAAAGTTATGATGCAGTCAGTTTTCTCATATTTGGAGCCTGGGTAATAGGAAGGGTAAAAATTGTTGGAAGCGAACTACTTTTTTCTCTTTCCTTTAAGTGGTTTCCTTATCTCCAATTCTTTTAATGGGGATAAAGTGAAATTTGAGGCAAATTGTACATCTAATTTAGCTGTGGTTTTTTTTCTTGTTAACTCAGAATTTATGGTTTTCGAGTTCTACTTTTTAAAGAATAATGCTCAACTCTGAATTAGTTTTCCTAAAGCTGGAAACTTGGATTTCTTTGAAATGAAACACAGGCATATCCCCTTGGCTGCTCCTTCCATTCAGAACAATCTATATCTACGACAAAGTATATGTATTCAATGATATATGGATTGTTTTGATTGGATGAGAGTATGAGACATTCAAGGGGGCATGAATTGGTATTGGACTTGTAATTTGTTGGGTTTTGAGACTAAGAAGGAAGTTGACAAAAAATGCTCAGATCGACTTTAGATGGGCTGACTGAACCATACTTATAGATACCCCTGAACTTATTAGGTGTGCTGCGCAGCTCTTTTATTGACGGCCAGGGTTTGATAGACTTGTGTTTGTTTAGAATATCCTTCGCCGGGAGTGGAAAAGGTAGATCTCGCCTTCTCTTTTTGAAAGTGAGAAGTTTTAGAATGTCCCTGCAAAAATTGAGAGCATTTGCTAGGTATTCACGTCCTAAACATTTTCCATATGTACTTTGAGTCCTGGAGGACGAGCTTTTAAGGAAACTTAGGTTTGAAGGAAAAGAAATTTTTCAAGAGCTGGTACCATTTGTTGATGAAGCAATATTTAGGTTGACCGGTATAAAGAATCAAAATATTTAGGTTTCATTATAGTTGTGTCTTATGAGTTAAAGACTTAAAGTATTGTTAATAATTTGTTTTGGCATGCTTCCTTAAGTTGGCTACTCGCAAGGTCCCCTATTACGAATTGTCGAATCCTCTCAGGGCTTTATTTTATACCCAAGGAGATATTTATAGTTGCACTGAGCTCCCCGTGTTTTCATTTTTTCTGTCAGCTCTTGCTTTGCTGCTCTATTCCTTCTGTAAGTTCTAGGACTATGAATTTTGGTAAGGAGCTATTGTTGCTTTCAAGCCAGTTTGGCTCCTACAGCATATCCTCTTTCCATGTTTTTGTGAATTAAACTTGTGGACCAGCTTTTTAGTTTTTACTTATCCCAAACAACTACATAATCATTTGAATGAAGTGGAAAGTTATCCAATAACTTGTTCAACACATTACTTTTGAGAAACATATGCTTCTAATTTATAAACACTCGCACATTTTTTCAAACCACTTTTTCCACACACGTTTCCAGAGCACGACCCTATTGTTTATTTACCCTCTTTGGCTGTTTATAAATACTGTATTCATGAACACATTTACAAACACTTTTCCATACATAACCTTTTGCTTCAGCTGTACTTTTTTGTCAGTAAACTTCATACCACGTGTGGTTTGTTTCTCTTCTTGTCAGGTCGACATATTAAGGCTTTGTTGTTTAAATGCATATTTTCTTGTCAACCATCTTGTAGAGAGACATTGTATTCACTGCGACCTTTTTAAGGAGGCACTTGAATTGGGGTAAACTGCTGGACACTGTTTCAACACGTAGTAGATCTACAATGCATTAGCTGAAACATCACGATATTTTTCTGGGTCTTTATCCGTCTAAAGGAAAACTTGAGTGTCTCCACTGAAACCAGCCGCCTACTGTAGAATAAATAATATTACTCGACAGATTTAACACCAAGTTTTCATTCAATTGGGTGCAGAATGGAATCCATGGGGTGTTCCAGATGACTATGAATACGAAGTTATCAAGAATGATGCTCCAGTGCTAAGCATGTCCCCCTTCATCGACCAGGCCCTCTCCCCGAGGAGTTTTATAAGAGACATTGGAAGCCATTAGCACCGGCACCTTAGAAGACGCTGTTTTTGCCATATGAGGTTTGTCTTCTCATGTTTTTTGCCATGTTTTTGCCATATGAGGTTTGCCCCTGGAGAATCACAGTCAAAATAGTGTTCCTACAAAGCCACTCCCTTATCTGAATTTATGCTTTCCATATGAGGTTTGTCTTCTCATGTTTTTGCCATTTCAAATCATTTTGTTTAATACTTGTTTGATCCTATTGGGAAGAGTATGTTTGCATACTCTTATTAATTCAGGGCGTGTTTGTATACTAATTATAATTCATATTTTCTCTTATTTTTTACAATTTAAATTTGGTCAAACAAATCATATTCACATATTCCGTAGGATTCATCTCTATTATTAAATCTCTACAATTCAAGTCCACTCATTCTCTGTCTTCATACTCATAAAAGACATTATTTATTTATTTTTATATAATTATAACTCTATCTCATTATAAGATTTCATACTTAATTTGTTAAATTGTTGCCTCGGGTGATTTAGAAAAATAGTTTTAAATATTTTTTTATGATTTTGAAAAATAATATGACATAATAACTTTCAATTTTTTTGAATATCCAAGAGTTAGTTTTATTTTTCGTAAGTTCAACAATGTACTAGGAAACAAACCTATCAATTAAAATAAGTATATACCGAAACAATCAAATCTAATTGTAATTTAATATTAATTTGCTTATATTTTACAAAACCAATCTAGAAGATCGTTATTTTAGATAATGTTTTATGTAAAGAAGTTTTATATAGAAAATCTTTCAAGCTAACTTTGACACTTCATTATGGGATTATTTATTAAGAAAAAAATACTCCTTAAAAAATAAATAAATGAAATTCCACCCCCCGCGGGGTCCTCTGATAATTCCTGGCTTCGTTCCTACCTCTGAACGTATCAAAGTGTAACAATTTCAGGTTGACTTGGGTTTATGACAGTTGATATAGTTTATTATGGTAACCAGCCGGAAATAAACGGACATATACACATTGGAAATTCTACTTGCGATTCGAGTAACAGCCTGTTTGTGGCAAGGTAATTTAAATGATTCAGACCATGTAAAAGTTGAGTCACGTGGATTGATAACCAGCATGGGAGATCTTTGATTAAATGGAATTTCTCGGAAAAATCTGTATGAAAACACGAGGGATGTTCTAATGCCTAATGTGGAGCCAATCCTGGGCTTAAGTAGGTTGAGCAGTTGCTTAGGACCCCAAAAATAAAAGGCCCCTAATTTTAAAGTTTGTATGGGTTGATTTTTTTTTTCCTAATTGTTTATTTTTAATTTTTTTTTTCAAACAAAAGCCCAATCGCTACTTATTTGACTGATAATATCATAACAAAGGTTGAACAAATTGGCAATGTCATCTATTGAAAGGCTCAAGTTAAAAATGATTAATTGTAATAGTTTAATTGCAATTTTTTCATCTAAAAATGTTAGATTTGAAGTAATGCCTTGATATTTTATCTTATTATGAATGTAACTTTAAAAGTTTTATTTAACAAGTTTTTTCATATATTTTAAATTGTTATATATAATTTCACATTTAAAAAAAAAACAATAATAATTTAGGGCATCTTGTAAAATTTCTCTTAAGGGCCTCCAAATTTGAGAACCGGCTCTTTAAGTATGTGTCCTAGTGGTGCTGATAGATGCGTTCACCGAGGCACTAGAACACTTCTACCCATTTCATTCAACTACAGCATAGCACGTACAGTCAATTATTAATTTTTGCTAAATATTCAAAGATAAATGGAGATGATGATATTGTCTTGTTTTTGGGATATTTTGATAGAAATCATAGAAAAAATGAATCTTGGATGTATGGTTGAAAAATAAAAGGTTTTTTTAAAAAAAAAAAATGAAAAGGGAAATTGGCATAAATAGTAAAAAAAAAAATTGTGCCGACTGCGTTTTTAATCCAAAATAAAGTCGCTGAGATGGTTAAAAAAAGCACGGTCCAAAGTCGCTATATTGAAGTAGTCTAAGTTGCACCGGTCACTATAATCCACCAGACCACCTTCGTAAGTCGTCACACTGTCTTTAATGACAAACCTACCTGCTTGAGCCTCGATGTAGTTTAGTATTCCCTTTGTCTCACAAAGATAGGCTTGGTTTTTGTTTTCATGCGCCCCAAAATATCGACCACTTTTTATTTTGTTTGTCTTTAATCTCTTTCATTTTCCAATTATAATCTTATTTAATATACATTGTCATTAATAAAAAAATGCATTAGCATTATTTAATGTAATGGTATATATGAAAAAATTTCAATTAAAATTTACATTTCCAACAATATTAATTATAATTTTTTAAACTATGGGCGTATTTGATTGATGATGGAAAATATAGTTGGAAAATATTTTTCAGTCAAATATTTCTTTTGTGATGTTTGATTGCAATATGGAAGATGAAAAATATTTTCCATGTAAAGCAAAAAATGACACATTTTTCTTGTTTTCAAGGAAAATATTTTTTTATGACTAGACGTGGGAAAATATTTTCAATAAAAAATCTTTTCCACTGCCGCTTTCTTCTTTAAATCAAACACACCCTATATGAGTAAGACCGCGCCCATATTTATGGAAGGGAGGGAGTAGAAATTACCTCAGTGCATTCACTTGCTGAAGAAGCAATAAAATGTCGGTTAATCCCATGCATACTATCTAATGCATTCAAGTGGGGACCCAAAAAGAAGTGATGAGTTTTTAAGCATTGACAAAAAAAAGGAAGCATACTTTATTTATTTATTTTTTGAATAAGCAAGCACACATTTTCGAAACCGCCGAAGGTGTTTGTATATAAATTTTAATATATTTTTATGAATACACTAATACAAAAGGGACGTTGGGTGTCGTTCACTGGGTGTCAGTTTTATAAGAAAACGCCACCCAAAAATAACATATGGCGATTGTCATAAAAATCTGTCACTTAAAGTGAATATAAATTAACAAAAAACAAAAAACAAAGGGTGATGATTGTATACTACAACAGCCACCTAATATCCAAAAATGGGTGGCATTTGTATACTACAACTGCCACTGAAAATTCGAAAAAAATTAAAATTTTAAAAAATAATAAAAACAAAGGGTGGCGGTTGTACAGTACAACCGCCACCCAATGTAAAAAAAAGGGGTGGCGGTCATACAGTATAACTGCCACTTAAAATTTAAAATTTTAAGTTTTAAAATTCACTTTGGGTGGCGGTTGTTATTTAACAACCGCACTCTTTATTGAACCAGTATTAAAAACCAAAAAGCCATCTTCATCATTATTTCTGCGATTTTCTTCCTCTCAAGTGCAAAAACTTGCAAATTATGGTACATAAATCGGATTTTATGCTAATTTTCTTCACAAATTGCGGCCGCAATTGATGTAAGGTAAGTTTCCTCTATCTATTGCTCCCAAATTCGTGTATTTTTTAAGTTAGATTTTGAAATCCCCAAATTCTTAGGTTTCACTATTTTAAGTGTTCTTACATTTTCTTAATAAGTTGAAATCACAATTGAAGGTGAAAGTTAATGATTGTCTAAACTATTGTTTATCATATTCAGATTCGTCTGTGTTGTGTTCTGTTACTCAAGTTTAACTAGTGACATTTTACTGTTTTAATACAGGATGCATCTGTAATAAATCGTATGATAGATGCGTCTACGTATGATAGATACGTCTGGGTTGCGATTACGAAAATTAACAGAATGCAATAAAGAAAAAGAATACAAAATTTTTAACGTGAAAATCCAAATAGGAAAAAATCACGTGCTAGTTGCCTACGAGCAAAACCAATCCACTAACTTCTGAAGTGTTTAAATCTTTATAAGAAAACTAAAGGGTAATTTACACATAAAACAAACATCAAAGATAATAGTAAGAAACACTTCATGTTACTCTCTCCCAGCATGCAATGCGAGCCAACATCCCGTTGCTCTTCAGTAGCTTGTTGTAACTGCGATCCCGCAATAGATCTGCACCTCCCATGTTGTTCTCTCCGCATTATGAGCTCTTCTATTAGTGGTTGGATTCCTCGGGGAGATTTGAGTCCTGATCTGTGTTGATCAAGGGTTTGTCTTCATGAACTAGATCAAGGAAAGCTTGAAAGAGTCATGAACATGGAGGAGCAATGGACACTTGACTAGCTAATGAAGGGGCCAATTTTTGTGCTCTATGCGTGTCACCTAGTTTCTCCAAATGTCTAGTATTATATAGAATTAAATAACTTGTTTACCAAGCAATATTAATTCCACAATAATACTAGTATCCATGTGCAACAAAACACTTACTTATTTGTAAAGAATTAAAATTCTTACCAAATAAATAAGTTGACTCAATCTTGGAGTCCAAGTTTGCCTCTTGAACATGTGCTAGGGAAGTGGTCCCTTAATGAACTCCTCTTTTGATCAAAATTCCAAGATTGCAAAATTAACACATGTTATAATATCTCATAAAAAATCTAGAAAAATCCACATGTGATAAAATTCAAAGATTTGCATGTTAAATTAATAAAATTAAAATTTAATTAATGTTCATGCATTTGGAAAAATATGAATGACAACAAAATTATTAGCTTAAAAATAAAGCTAACAGAAGGTAAGGTCTTCTTCCTCTATCTATTCATCCCAAGTTTCTCTATTTTTGACGTTAGTATGTTAACATCCCCAAATTATCGGGTATTTGTTGGAAATCTTGATTTATGTTTTTTTGTTAGTTGTAATATACTTATACATTGTGATTTCATATCTAATATTTTGTATTTTTTTGGTGTAATTTGATTAAAACTATATTTTTTAGCGTAAACTTATATTTTTTGTCATAGATATGTGGGATTTATATGCGTTATTATTGAATAAGAGGTGTAATTAATTAGTTTTTTTAATATGTTGTTATAATAATTCATTTTAAATATTATTCTAATAATAAAACCTACAAATAAAATTAGTGATTAAAACTCGTGGGAGAATTTAGTACTTTATTTTTCAGATACTGCCCCATTGCCTATAACATTAAACAAAATTTAAAATTGATATAATTAAATTAACATATATAGATTAGGGAAAAATATTAATAGTTAATATATTTGGAACTAATATTAACTTGAATTTTGGATATGCCTCGAATTTAGGCTTCTACATATAAGAGTATAATATTTCCAAATTAGGTTGAATTATATCAAATATTTAAGAGTGCACACTTATACTAAAGTAACTTATAATATCAAATAAAAGCAGAATTAATATTATTTTTATTCTACCTCTTTCAATATATACATATCGAGGATCTACAATGAACAATAAGATAGGATTGTATTGAGAACAAAGAACCTCGTATTTTATTCAAACAACGGACTGAAAATTTTCAAATTTGCATTTTGAGACTTTAAACGACCTCAAATGGGCCTGAAATATGGGGTTACGGCTATAGCAGTGACTATCGTAAATCTTGTCGCGACGATTCCAAAATAGGGTCATGGGCTAAAAATGGATATTGTATGCGAAAGTTATGATCGTTTAAAGTTTAAACAAAAAATAAGACAAAAATATTTTTAAAAAAATATTTACCACTTTGGATGGGGTTCTACACTTGGAAACCGCCACCTAAAGGTTTTAAAAATTAAAATAAAAAAATAAAAAGATTTCGGGTGGCAGTTGTGGACTGGAAACCGCCACCGGAAGTTTGAAAATAAAAAACCAGAGGGCGGTTGTTTTTAATCCAAATTCGATAGATACTCGGTTCTAATGTTAGAGTTTGTTTCAATGTTTAAGTTTTTGAATGCCAATTAATAAACTTATATTTCAAGAACAATAAAATCAATTTAAAAATTATTTCATATTACAAAGCTCATATATAACATTTTTTTTTGTTACACATATATAACATTGTTAATTGAATATTGAAATAAACAATTGGAAAAAACCATAAATAAAAAGCTCTACTAACACGGAACAATATATGGATCTTTTGCTTGATCCGAAGCCGATCCAACCCGATTAGACCCCGAGAAACGATGGATTTTAATTGGAATGATGGATTTGTTTTTGAATTTGGGTCAGACCAATCCGATTTGAACTTGATTGTCATCACTACTTGTTGTGCCCAATAGTAACATGTGGTTTCATATAGATTGTGCCCAACGTTGGGCACCAAATCATTTCTAACCAAGCATATTGCATTGTGTTCGACACAAGGAACACGATATTCAAACTCTAGATATACAAACTAAAAAGTATAATCACACATTTCGATTAAAAAAGCCCATTATCACAACCCTTTTATAACTCAATCTCCAATGAATAATTATAAACATTATGTTCACGTACATGTTTATGACATGGTTAATGCTAGGGATGATGTCGCATGGGCATAAACGGTGATGCGGTACATGAAAAATGAGCTTGTTTTATAAAGGGTGGACGTGGACACAAAGTTTTATGATGTTCCATACTCAAATTCGTTAAAACAACTTCACGAGTCAATAATAAATTTTGTGGTGTCTGAGAAATGACTCTCGCTGGGTGGCAGCACCTTGGTCAAAGGTGGTTAGTGTATGTGTAAAAATGGATTTTTTTGGACTTTGATGTAATAGAGGAGAGAGAATCAGTGGAGTTGAATGATAAGATTTGTATAGTACATGTAGGTCCCACGAAATATGTGGATGTAAAATAGGAGAGAGAATGAGTGAAGTTGAAAAGAACGTATAAAAATGTGTAAAAATTTATAAACACTTAAAGGGCAGGGACGAAGCCAATTCAGGCCCAGTGAAGTCCATTGACCTCACTGGGTTCTGTTGAAGTTTATTGAAACTTGAAAATGGACCTCACTCAAATCTTATTTATGCTTCTTGATGGTGGTTTTGGTTGTAATGTGTAGGGACGAAACCACACAATTAGGAAAATTTTCAGAGAAAAAAAGTGAAGGTATGTGTTAAAGAAAGACGTGTTGCAGGTTTATTATTTTTTTTTGAAAGACGTGTTGCAGGTTGTGGACCTTGTGGTTGAAGACGATGAAGGGGAAGGGAGGTGTTTGTGGTGGGATGAGTTGGAAAAAGTGGAGAAAGTCAAACAAGATACAGGGATACAGTTGGAGGCAAACCTTCCTTACCCTTAAGATTATTTTATACAAATATATGATGAGTTCGTGGAATTATTATACTAAGGGAGTTTCTGGTCCCCGCGCGGGACCAGAGTTTTGGTCTGCACCCCCACCCCCCATCCCCATCGCCATCAGGGGGGCTGTTTCTTGTGCGGGTACAATTTCAAGCACCCGCGCGGGTGCTTGAAAATTTCCGTTATTATACTTGAAGGGTTGGTCCTCCAATAACTCATGACTAGCTCAAGCCCTGTTAACCACTCTATAAAGTAATAGTTTTGATTTTTCATTTTTGAATTCTGAATTTTATTAAAATCCTATAGCAAATTTTATTATATATATATATATATATATATATATATATATACACACACACACATTCTACCAATGTATTGGATGAGTTTTTATCATATTATATATTACTAATGTGTCTTAAGGGAGCTTTCCATAAGAATATGAATTTTTACTTTAATTGATGATTTGTCATTACACAAGTGTCATCAAATTCAATACTTCTCGTAGGTAAATTTTTTATAGGATAGTGGGCCCCACCAAAAAAATTTTTCCCCTACGGTGAACTATCATAAGTAATCTCCTAAGCTATTAATATTTGGATCCGCTATTGCCCACACTATGCTAAATTTCTGCTCCGTCCCTTGCTTAAAGGCTAACGGGCACTTAAAATAGAAGAGTGGAAGCACTGTCAGCTCGGGTGCTGCAATCATGCTGTTCAAGTTTCATGATTTTCAAACAATGCTAAGACTTCAAAATAAACATTTGAAATTCAATTACTGAACACACTGCACAAAGAGGTAGATGGCTAAATTTGATTATTTTAATTTTTTTATACCTAATCAATTGTGATTATAAAGTAATTTAATCATAGAATTGAACTTGAGTTTTAATTGAATTGTGAGCTCAAACTTGAAGAAATTCTCCAAATAGACATTGCTGTGCCAAGAATATCTACGAGAGCCGCACAGATTCGGGTAAGTTGGACAAGCATCTTTTGACTTTTCCAGATTTGGGGGCACCCCAGAATAAGAGTATCTCCATTGCTAATGTAAAGTTAAGGACTGATATGGAAGAGAGAGATAGAGAAGATGATTATTTTAAGTGAAAAAATAGAGGATATATAGTGAAAAAGAGAGGAAAATAAATTCAAAAATAATG
Source organism: Jasminum sambac (assembly GCA_018223645.1). NCBI lineage: Eukaryota > Viridiplantae > Streptophyta > Magnoliopsida > Lamiales > Oleaceae > Jasminum > Jasminum sambac. Next base: position 7,128,914 of record CP073645.1, on the reverse strand, counting down.
ATAAAATAATAGCGGAGGATGTGAAGTTCGACTTTTAAATATAGAAGTAGCATGAGAATTTATGCACAAATAGTGGAGAAAAGTTGGTAAAAAGTAAGAAAATTGATTTTTAAAAAATAGAAAATAGAAAAAAGTGGGACCTGCAAAAAACTTTGAGTCTATCTCTCTCGTACCTAGAAATTGGATGTGCACTTTGTGCATTGGAGATGCTCTAAAGTGTGGTGTGAGACTCCCTTCACCGGGAGTGCCATTTTGTACGCTCTCTGTAACTTTGGTTAGCATCTCCAATCCTCAATGTCTAAACAACGTTTGAAAGTGGAGAGAGACACAAATTTTTATGGGTCCCATGCATTTTTATTTTATTTTTAATTTTCATTTTTTTTAAAATTATTTTTCTCTCATTTATCCTACTTTTTCTTCGTTTTCCCGTGCCATATCCAAAATCAAACTTCCATCTACACACATTTCACTATTATTTTATTATTATTAATTATTATTTTTATTGAATTTGTTTATATCTCTCTCATCTATTTCACTCTTCCCTCTCCTTTTTTTCTATATTTCTTTCCATTCCACTTCAATTTATCTTCTTCCTACCTCTATCCTCCACATCACCCTAGACATGCACATTGCATTAGCGATGCCCCTGAGCATCTCCATTGAAGATGTGGATTGCAGGTGTGTATTGGAGGAGAGAGATAGGGATGAAGTTATTATTTTAATTGAAGATAAATAGAAGATGTGTGGAGAAAAAAGAGGGAGAAATGTGAAAATGAGGAGAGATGAAAAAAAAATTAGAAATAATAATAAAACAGTAACGGAGGATGTGAAGTTTGATGTGGAAATGAAGAAGTGATACTGAAATTTAAGAAGAAAAAATGGATAAAAAATAAGGTAAAAGTGAGAAAAATGATTTCAAAAACTAAAAATTGGGAAAATTAAGAAAACACGTGGGACCTATTTAAGAGAATGTGTCTATGTCTTTCTTCTAGAAATATTGTATAGGAAGACATGCATTGGAGATGCTCTAAGATAACTCCGTTAATAAGGGCGGATTTTGGGGGGCTCACACGGGTCATAGCCCCGACTCAGAAAAAATACAAAATTTTATATGTAGTTTTAATTGAATTAAATTTTTTACTGCAACCTCTTGTTAAAAATCCTTTACCCGTTAAGAGAGGGTTAAGGGAAGCAGATCCAGCCAACAATTACATGTGCATACGGCCCCACTCTTTCCCCACCTTCCCCCACCCCCACCATCACTCCCTCTCTCTTTCTCTCTCACACACGCGTCATTCCATCACCAACACATAATTTTTTGTCCCCTCATTTTCCTTTTTAATTTGTTGACTCCAAAGCCAAAAAATAAATAAATAAATAAATAAATAATTGAAAAAATAAAATTCTTAACTCTATTTCATTCGATTAAGCAAGAGCTTTAAAATAAGTATAGCATCAATACATAAATTTTACTCTTTAAAAAAATTGATATTTATCCAAAATATATAAAGTTGGCATGACTTATACATAAATAAATTACAACTAATATTAGCAAGATAAAAAAAATTAAATTAATATTTTGCTATTAAACTTTTTTTTGAAATGATTTTGTTACTAAACTTAATTGATGTCTGTGTTTAAAGTTCAAAGATGTAAATCATTTCTAAAATTGATCTAGTACCACTCGTATTTTATTATATTATATTACTAGGATGCTAATTTTGATAAGAAATCATGTTAGTGCTATAACAAAATATCAGCATTGGTACTAGATTAAAGCCGATTTCACATAAGCAGTTTTAGCTTAAGAGTATATTTGGTAAACTAATTTATAACTTATTTGGAGAGCTTATAAACTCCTTATATTAAAATAAGCTCCGTTTGATTGGAGGAGCTTATTTGAAAAACTCAAATTTATTTCAAAAGCTTTTTTTATTAACTTTTCAAATAAGTTCCATGAGCTTTTCTTTTTAAATTTCATTTTAAATCTATTTCTTTTTTTAAAAAAATTATTTTAAACATATCAATCTTGTTTAATTTTATATTTCTAAACTAACTTTTCAACTAGTTTTGTCGAAAACTTCTATTTATATTAGCAAGCTAGCTTTTCAATCGTCAATTATAAGCATCATCTATCAGTTCCCAACTAGCTTTTAACCTACCAGCTATCTTATTAGCTTTGTCTGTCAAACATAGCTTAAGTAATTTTGTTCCAACGTTTGATTACCATAAGTAAAAAGGATATGAAAATAGATTTAAAATTTTTTATCTCGTTAATCTATGCTAAAGTTAGATTTAATTTATGCTGAAAAGTTAATAAGTTATATTTTAAATATATACTTAGCTTTCAAAATTAATAATTTATATATTAATATGGTGCTTAAAAGTCTAAGTTTTCATTTCGCTTTTTACTAAGCTAATCAAATACAAAATAGAACCAATAACCAAAAACTAGTTGCATGAAATAAATCTTATTTTATATCTTTGAACTTTTACACGCAAACATCAATCAAGTTTTATAATAAACTCTTAATTTAATTTAATTTTTTTTTTGTAGTTGTTACACACAAAATTAAATTACGAATTGTTATTAACTTAATTGATGTTTGTGTGTAAAAGTTCAATAAAATTTCATAACAATTGTTAATTAATTTTTTTTTTGTCACCAATATTAGTTGTAATTTGTTTATGTACAAGTTCAGTTAGACCAACTTTATATATTGTGATGAAGTTAAATTTTTAAAAGAGCAAAAATTATAGATTGATACTAGACTGATTTTAACGCTCACGTTGAATCTAAAAAATAGAGTCAAGAATTTTTTTTTTTATTTTTGAATTTTTAGTAAAAAAATTAGGAAGGAGAAAGAAAAATTGTTGGTGATAGAATGACGCGTGTCTAACAGAGGAAGACGGTGGGCGTGGGGGTGGAGGTAGGGACGGGGTGGGAGTGGGGACCGTTGCACCAAGTGAGACTCTACTCGTAGTGGTAGCTTCTAGCTTGTGATGAAAACCGAAAACGCATAATTTCTTGAAAGATATTTAGGGTATGTTTGATTGGGTATAAAGTTGATGTGTGCGGTATTCTGTGTAAAAATATATGGTTAATATTATTTTGGGAAATGTGTGTGTGGTTGAAAATGAGTATGAAGTTATACGGAATTGCGTGCGTATAAATTTGTTGTGAAAAGAACAAGCCCTTAATGAGAATAATTCAAGTGTTCGTTAAAGTTAATAATAATTTGTATGATTTTTTTTTTAACGAGAATAATTAGTAGTTTAGCACTCCCTCCATCTCACAAATATAGACTTATTGATTTTTTCACATAGTTTAAGAAAATATTAATTAATATTATTGGAAAAGTAAAATTTAAAGACATTTTCCTAAAATATCTTTTAATTCACTAATTATTACGCTTTAATAATTTTATTTTTTTAATATAACAATGAATATTAAATAAAAGCATATAAGAAAATTAATAATTTAGAAGAAAAGATGACTATTTTTGTGCCACAAATAAAAATAATAACCAAATCGATCTTTGTGGGACATAGGGAGTATATGACTATTAAAAACATCTGCAATAGCCTCTTTATTTTTAAAGGACATTTTTTATATTATGGAGGGTATATTTTAATTTGGATAATTATAGGGAGATATTTTGGATTGATATTTTTAAGTGACATTGTGATTTGTCATTTTTTATTCGGTGATAATGATAATGTTCATATGATATATGTATATAAACCATATTTTTATCACCCAATGATAAAATGCCATATCATCAAATCACTTAAAAATATCCATAAAAAATGTCCCCATAAAATCACTCTTTAATTTAGAAAGTAAAAATTTTAATATGCTCCAACAATTTCTTTATTTGTACTATTTCTTTTGCTCATATCAAGAAAGAATTATCATGGTATTTTATTTTTAATCAATATTTATTATCTTCATTGTCCTTGACTAATAAGATTGATTATGGTTTGGCTCTTAATCAAGCAAAGAGCACGAAAATAAAGAGTATTTTGTATTTAAAGAACTTATTGCTCGAACACTATAAAAATAGTTAAGAATAGTGATGGTGTTGTTCCCGGAAAAGCCGAAGATCACCGGTGCTTGGAAGGAAAATGATGATCGGAGAAAGTAGAACTCTAGGTCTAGGGTTTCTTTGCGTGTTCCTAGACTTTGAGGATTGAATGATTCGAACAGGAATGATACATTTTCAACGTTGGAACTTTAGCTGCCATGCAACAGCAGAGGGACGGGTAAGAAGACCCTACTAGCGGTGGAGCCAGACTTTGTCATGTGGGTGTGCATAAGACGAATGAAACTTGCGTTGAAAATAACTTCACATATCTATTTCATTTGTCAAATAACTCGATATTATATATTTGTTTGAGACCTAAGACTAATTTAATAATTAAACATGGTAAATGAAAAATTCTCAAATTTTCTACATGATAGAACGATAAGAAACATTCAAATTGACAAATGACAATTTCAATCATAGGCATATGACATTTAGTTTGACAATTGCAACTGCTAAATACCAAAATAAATCGAATTACCACAATCCGAAAGTGAAAAAATACTTACCAAATAGTTCTTTAAAACTTCAAAGCATTAAACGTACCAAAGGTGTTCATTGAAAAATTAGATATCATTAATATGTATTAAATCAAAGTATAAATAAAAGTCTTTGACTAATACATATTAACCGATCACAACGGGGCGTGGATAAGGATGAAAGTTTTCTAGCGAGGTATGGACGGGAAATGGGAGTCTTCATCCTATTGCAATTCTTGTATCATGCTTGCTTGACCTCAATTAAATGAGGATATGGAGGGGGACTAGGACAAGTATTTTTTAACGCGGTGTTGGGGTTTGATAGAGTGTACCTGCGATATTACGATGTCTATAATATATCTGTATGTTAATTTTATTTCACAATTAAATTTAAAAATTATTATTCACATACTCATTGTCAATATTGTGCATTTGATAGGTGTAATAGTTAATATCTCCCAAAATTTGTAATTGCATATAATAGAATGTAGAATAATTTTAAAGAAAAAATATAACAACAGAAAAGTTAATAGAGTGTTTTAGTGCGGTTATTCTAATAATAATTATAGTGTTTAATGTTATTTTACTTTTACTTCTATATCTTGATTTAGTCTTACAATTAGTAAAATATTCTCACAATTTCTGTGACAAATTATCTTCAATTCTATCTGATTTTTGATAATATATCTTTATATTTTTATAGGTTTGTCATATTACGCCACAAGCATTTGTGTATACTTGAAGTCGGAGATGTTTGTCTTATGTAGGAATGTATGATATTGTCGTATTATGATGCATTCGACAATTAACACGAAATTGATGGTCTTGTGAACGTTAGTGTTGAGATTTACGTTTAAGTGATTTCCTTCTTGTACTCTTGGTGCTGTATTTATATTGTGTTTATTGTTGAGGTGTTGAGGAGAATTGTAAGTCAAGTCTTGTGGAAGTTGTATATTTGTTCTTTGGATATTCGACATATAGGGAAGATTCTACAGAAATTTTTATACAATTCTCTCATTATTACTTGTATTAATTTTTAAGTTTATTGCGCTTATGAGTATTCGATTTATTATCTTAGTGGTACGATTGACATAGTCCTAACATATATCCAACTCATTAATTGTTGATACATTATCCTTCCGTACAACGCACGGGTGAAAAAGACTAGTAGTTCTTTAAAACTTCAAGTTTAAATGTTTCATATGTAGACAAGAGTTTTAACTTTTAATACTACCAATGATGGAAACAATCTCTCCAAATGTAGAAATTACTTATTCTCATGTGAGTTAAAATTCACATGCACCGCACATAAGTCAATCAGGCTTGTTACGGTACACCCGAGTGTGCCTTCGCTACGCTACACTTCAGGTGATTTACGGTCTCATGCGATCTCCGTTTTGAATTCGAGACTAGATTCATATTCGGCACGATGAAGCAGAGCTCCAGCAATTCGAAAAATTTTTCGACAACACCGTGGCGGGTGATGAACGTTTTGGCCATAATTTTGGATCTGGATATTTCTATGCATACACAGGAATACCCTTACATCCACCTTTGGACCCTACTGTCACATAGTAGCAAGAGATAGACGTCACGTCAAGCGCTTAAACTTTATTCCAACGTTGGGAATGTATCATTTTCGATGATCTGAATGTGTTAAAGACTTAAAGTAGATATTTATACTTAAAACATTTAGACCACTGAACTTTGGATGAAGTGCATTCCGCTCCGTGATAGTTTTATTGCACTAAAGTCCTACAATCTTGATGGAATCTGCAAAGAAATCCAAATGACTCAACGTAACTAATTCACATGCAATGATCAGATCTACAATGTGAACTTTACACGTGTACAAATCGTATCCGCGGTAGAAATGCAAATTGCCAGGCTTTGAACTCCATAAATAAATCATCACTGTAATTGTACATTCATTCTTTTTTTTTTTTTTGAATGAATTGTACATTCATTCTTCAATCAACCCAAGAAAAATTCTATTATTTTACAGTCCTTCATTTCTTAAGTAAAATAACTAAACATTATTATTTTATTCTTTAATTATCATCTTACACTCTAATTTTCACAATTAACAAGCAATTAAGTACTTAGTTCTTGTTCTATTGGGGGTTTAGTTGTTCCGCGCGGTATTACGTGTAAAAATGTGTGGTTAATATTATTTTGGGAAATGTGTGTGGTTGAAAATGAGTATGAGGTATACGGAATTGCGTGCGGATTTGGTTAACACCAAATAGAACAAGGCCTTAATAAACGAGGGTTTTTATAATTAAATAAGCAAATACTTACTAAAGCACGCCGGTCTCGACTCTTTAAAGATGGCCACTACTCATCTTGTTATCACTGTTCATCATTTTCAAGCAGTATGCCTTTTTCAAGCATTATGTGTTCCTTTCAAAGATTTCTCTGCCTTATCTGCGTTCTTCTTTGTTCTTCTCCGATCTTCACAATCTCCGACCAGGCTTCAGATGATTATTATCAAACTACAGCAAATCTTTCCACTTCATGGAACAACAACATTTCCGAAAATCCTCATTTAGAATTTTCAGATGGCTCAGTTAAAGTAAAAATCATTCTTCTGACCGGAACTCCTGGGTATGCCTTTGGCTTTTACTGCAATGGGAATTTTGAAACTTATCTCCTCGCCATCTTTACTTTTGATCCACCCGCCAGTCAGCAGACTTCTGATCTACCCCCGGATCCGCAGGTACCCAATTTCTTGGACTAATTTGGTTATTTTTTTAATTGATGTTATATTTGCTGGTGTAAAATTGCAATTGTGATGGCAACGAATCAGGTTTGGGTCAGGTCGGCCATACCCGAACGAACCTTGATGTTGAACCCTAACCCGTAACCGAACCGAACCGAACCGAACCGTGGGTCATTCGGGTCGATTTTCAAACCCGAAATGGGTACCCGTTCACATTTTTTTTTTTAATACTGTGAATCGTAAATTGGGACACTGGATATTATCAATGGGATGGATAAACTGGGGCATTACTATCATCTAAAATTTTTTTTTCGCGTTTTGATTTTATCGACAGTTAATAATAAATCTTACGTATCTATTGAATTAACAAAATAGTGTATAGATCAAGAATGCAAAATAAATTAAACATGTTAGGCTGTGGAAAGTGTTAGATTATGTATTAGTTTAGCTTAATATTCTTTTGGAGGAAAATAGCCGAAGTCATGGTTCTCTCTTCTTATATATTGTGGAGGAGGAAAAGCCAATATATATAGTGAAATCATGCCACGACCGTTGGTATATAAATTGCATTTAAAAGTGAGTTATGAAATTAAGCACAATTGACACTATTAAAAGAAATAAAACTGAAATTTAAGTTTTACTGTTTTAAAGTTTTCTTAAAACAGTAAGTTAACAACAATATTTACCCAATTTTGCCATTCAACACCCCATTTACTACCCTTTTTTCTTGCAGGTTCGTTAAGGAAAATTAATTAGTCAAAATTTTTATTTATTTATTTATTTATTATTATTATTATTATTATTATTATTATTATTATTATTATTTTGTATAGATTAAAATGATGAATGAGAATCATTTTTTGTCTCCAAATTATTTTAGTGCATTTCTCCTCCTCCTTTTTTTTTTTTTTTTTTTTTTTAAGGTTGTCTGGTCTGCTGACCCCAACCATCCAGTAGGAGTGAATTCAACTCTGAACCTCACTAGCGATGGAGATTTGGTTTTGAAAGATGTTAATGGCACATCGGTTTGGTCCACAAACACCGCAGGGAGATCTGTAGCTGGCTTAAATCTAACGAAAATGGGAAACCTCGTACTGTTTGACAAGAATGGAGCTACAGTTTGGCAGTCGTTTGATTACCCTACTGACTGCTTGGTTCCAGGGCAGAGATTAGAAAGAGACCAGAAGTTAACGGCCAGTGTTTCCTTGTCCAACTGGACACAAGGAGATATCTTTTTGCGTGTATTCATTACAGGTCTTGGTGCGTATATAAATGCTGATCCTTCTCAGTTGTATTTTGCATATGGATTTGATGCACTCAGTTATGTTAGCCTTACAAATGGAAGTCTTGCATTTTACACCGACTCTCTCGCTCGTTCGGGTAGCGTTGCTATACCTAGTCCCATTTCAGGCCGGTACTACATGAAATTGGACTACGATGGACACCTTAAAGTTTTCGAACTGCGAGAAAAATGGAGTCTGCTGGCTGATATGACTGCTGCACTTAATCATACTGATGTATGTGATTATCCAATGGTTTGTGGGGAATACGGGATTTGCACAAACGGGCAGTGTAGTTGTCCCACATCGACTTTGGATTCAATAAACTATTTTAAACAGATTGATTCTAGGCAGCCTAATCGCGGTTGTTCTCCAATCACCCCTCTCACTTGTGATCCTGCAAATGATCACACGTGGTTAGATCTTGATGACGTTGGATATTTTTGGTTCGATCCACACATAACGGATGCCGACATCAATCATTGTAAAGAAGTGTGTTCAGGGGATTGTTCATGTAAAGCTTTGATTTTCGGTTATCAAAGTAATGCCTCATCAGGGAACTGCCATTTACTCAAAAAAATCTTCTCGCTGATGAACACCGATGTTATGAAAACTGGTTACAACTACACTGTGTCCATCAAAGTGCAGGGTCCTCGGATGAATGGTAGTCTTGCGCCTATAATAGAATTATTATCGGCTATAGGAGCGGTTGCGCTAGCAGTAGTTGGGATTGGAATTTTGATTTTCATAATCAGGAAGAAAAGAAAGCGGGCTGCAACATGCAGCGTGGAGGACCCCGTAGATGAAGTACCTGGAACTCACCAAAGGACAGATGAGGTATCTGTTGGTCTAGCACTTGGAATGCCCAGAAAATTTACGTGGGAAGAGTTAAAGAGTGCCACTACTAACTTCATTACAAAGCTTGGTGAGGGAGCATTTGGTAGTGTATTTAGAGGGAAACTGCCAGATGGAATGGAGATTGCAGTTAAGTGGCTTTCTGGAGATAGCCGAGGAAAGAGATCCTTTGTTGCCGAAGTCAAAACCATTGGTAGAGTTCAGCATGTCAACGTTGTTAAGTTAATTGGATATTGTGCTGATGAAACTCGCAGGATTTTAGTCTACGAATACATGAAGAATGGATCTCTAGACAAATGGATAAACTGGGCCAAAAATTGCTTGGAGCCTCTTGACTGGAATCGCCGAAAAAAGATCATTCTCGGCATAGCAAAGGGATTATCTTATCTCCATCAAGATTGCTGGCAAAAGATTGTCCATCTGGATATCAAACCGCATAACATTCTTCTGGACGAGGATTTCAATGCTAAGATATCCGATTTTGGACTTTCCAAACTGATGGACAAAAACCAGAGTAGCCAAGTCCAGTGTTCGTTGAGAGGTACACCGGGCTACATTGCTCCCGAGCAGCATCGAACCTGTGTCATATCAGAGAAAGTTGATGTTTACCCCTTTGGCATCGTGACCCTACAGATCTTGTGCAGCCGGGAAGTTAATGAAACAGGGGAACACAATTTGGTGGAGCTGTTCAAGACAAAAGCAGAAGAGGGACGGTTGTTGGACATGATTGACAGACAGAGTGAAGACATGCTATCTCATGAAGCAGAGGTTTTGAAGATGATGTATCTTGTTGTTTGGTGTTTACAAGGTCATTATGCCAACAGGCCTTCGATGTCTGAGGTGATAAGCGTGTTGGAGGGTCATACAGATGTTAAGGGAGATTTGGGTTATGACTTTTTTTGCCACGAGACTGCTCCAATACATACTTCGACTCCATCATCGGGAAGACCCCGGTTTAATTATGCAAGTTTTGATGGAGGAGGTACACACAAATTAGAGTGTGGCATTATGCCACACTCTAATAGGGGCGTGGTACACATAAATGCCACACTCTAATAGGGGGCCCCCCACTTTCAGGGGGGCATTATGGTCATTCCCTATTTAAGTTATTAGGGTGTGGTAAAAGTGTGGCAACAATTTGTGTGTACACCTCGAATTTTCCTTGATGGAGTAGTGGGATGTTCGACTGTCTCATTTGTTTTTTTTTATTTAAAACTCTTTTTTTTTTTTTAGTCTCGTTCACTCTGAGTTGTCGTTTGGTATTTCAATTTAAAATTTTGCGTGCTTTGTACTTTGAATTTTCGCTCAACTGTGTACACCTCGAATTTTCCTTGATGGAGTAGTGGGATGTTCGACTGTTTCATTTGTCTTTTTATTTAAAACTCTTTTTTTTTTTGTCTCGTTCACTCTGAGTTATCGTTTGGTATTTTAATTTAAAATTTTGCGTTCTTTGTACTTTGAATTTTCGCTCAACTAGGTTGACTAGTAATATGCAGAGGAAAACATCTGATTTTCTTTCGAAGGTTGGGATCAAGATGTCCAAAAAACAGAGACGAGACATGATACAGAAGTACAAAATGCGCAAATATTGAGGAGTTATTCTCAAATTTATCCTCGACAATTGACATCTATTTCGATTTTTTTTTTTAATTGAGAAAAATTTAAGGGTGTGTTTGATTGGCAAGTTTTAAATCATTTACTTGGTAAATATTTGCATGATAAACATTTACATAGTTATTACTTAAGAAAATATTTACATGCAATTGGCCCAAATCGTGTATCAACTGATTGTACCTTGCAAAGTGTTTTTCATTTACAACTTGCAATCAAACAACAAAGATGTAAAATATTTTGCACGATTTGACATTTACATGCAATTGATTTGCCAATCAAACACACCCTAAGTTCCTTGATTTGATCGATATTGTCACTTCTTGAGTCTCTCTCTTTAGAAGTATGTACTCTTGATTGAAGTTGATCATTAATAATTTAGTTAATTGCTAGTATCATCTTCTCTAATCTAATAATACTTAAATAATTTGATTCACCGTTTGTGTTACTTTAATTTGTACTACTAAAGTTGAAAATAATTTCAATCCCTCCTTCAAACTTATTATTCCTTATTATCAATATATATCCCTTAGACCCTTACTTTAATTTGTAGTACTCAACAAGTCTGATGTTGTAAATATGACTTAATGGGGCATTAACCTCCATGGAATATATTTCTTCAAGCTCTCGAATTTTGCACGTTTGAATGATTTGGAATGTTATTGTAACTAAACTACATGTGATAAAGTTGTTTATAAATTTCAAAAACTTAAGGTTCAAAATGGATGTAAACGAACAAAGTATGAAAACAATGAATTGGGGACACTAACAGACGTGGAGAATATATGAATATAGATAAATTTGTCGAAGTTGAAAAGATTAGGTACGAAATTTCGGAGATTATCTTGTTCTTAGCAAAGCCATGTCAATTTCAGTTGTATGATATTTAAGTCTAGTATTTATAAAATAATAATGTTCACCTTATTTATATCAAGTTTAAATTTACTTTCTCAATTTTTATGTCTTAAACAGTGTGATCCATTTAGAATAAGCTACATATACAAGCAAGTCGTCATGATGGGCACCAAACCGTGTTCTAAGTAGTGTGCATGGTCATATAACATGCTTCACTTTTGCAAAGTGTGAAAAAGAAATCAACTTTGAACATTGACAAAAAAATGTGCGCTTAGGTGGCCTGAAGTGTGCTATTTTTCTCTTTTCTTCTCCCCCCCCCCCCCTCCCCCCCTCCCCCTTCCAACATGATATCATATTGACAAAGTGTGTGATAAAAAATGAGAAAGTGCAACTTCTTTATTTTGTTTTTATATAATAGATGTTATAAATTTGCCCCATTACACTAGTCTGTGCTTGTAAAAAGTATTACAGTAATGTCAATGTAGGATGCTTTGTGCTTCTAAAAACATAGCATGAGCATTAATGTGATATTTAAAAATGAATTGAAACACGAGAGTTATTTATAGACAACACCATTTTGTAGATAATGTATAACATAAAATTTAATTAATTTATCATAAAAAAATCATATGTTGTTGTAACTAATATTTTGTGATCCGGTGTTATTTTGTCTGATTGAAAATCAATGTTTTTATAGTTAAAACTTTAGATAATTTATAGGTATAAATTATAGGCATTCAAGTTTCTATTTCAATTTTTAGTTTAAAAAAAAAAGAACAAAAAATATATGCCAAAAAATCATTCTCATCTTATCATAAAAAATAACTAGTCATTATCCCCGTGTGATGCACGAGAATCATTACTGTATTTTAGACAAAATTTGATAAATTTATTTACATGTTTTTTATTTCTTTATCTATTTACTCACAACTGTTTGTATAAAAATATTGACGAAAATATTTTGAAGTATAAATAAATATTTTTGAGCACTAAATTAAATCGAGTTTGACTACGACTTGACTTGGTGGAACCTTTTTTATCTTTTCTTTTTTCCATTCGCAAACTGGATTAAATATAACTATTTATGAATTTATTATTTATTTATCCATTTGCATATATAATTTTAAAAATTTTTATGTTGTTGGTTTAGATATAATTATTTACTGTACATTTTTTAAATTGTATGAAATAAAAAAATTGTTATTTAAGAAAAATATATTGTTTCGTTACAGGGGATGACAAACCATTTTGTGAATTGTCATAAATTCATGACTACAATATCTTTCATAACACGTTTGCTTATTTTTCTAAAAAATTATACTACAATTTATTAAATGTGAATTATACTATTAACGGAGTATGTGGTACCAAAATGTTAGTGCAATGTATACATAATTCAAAATAAGCAATATTTACTAAAAATTTTACATGAACTGATAAATTTTGGAAGACTATCGTATATACAACATTAGTTGAATCATGGATGGAGGTGGCTATGCATAGATCCTTCGGGGCGAGGTGACCCAGGATTTCGTGATAGGCAAAGGGTCAGTCAACCACTAAGTACTCCATGAACATTGTTACAGATCGTGACGCACCATCTGGGGGTGTGGCTATGTCAATTGGTGAGTGTGTTTTAGCACACCTATTAAGTACTTCAAATATCCAAAAAGTCGAGTAAATGAGTAGATTTCTACTCACAATTGTCTAACTTTCATCTATATAGGTCAACAGCCTTGATTTGGAAGGAAAGGAAGCAAAACGAGAGAAAAATGACCTAGAGTCTAATTTCCTAAAGCTGCGGGACGAAAACGAAACGTACCAATAGATGGAGGACTTTGGATGCAATTTTTGCAGAAATTTTTGCAAACTTTTCTTGCAGTCAACTAAAAGATCACTGAAAGTGGTTTCTAACGCTTTTTATGGATTTCAATTCCGAGTTCCCTACCAAAAGTTATGGCCAAACAAAGAATGGACGTGAAATGCAAAGAAATCCGAAGTTGAAGAGCATTTTTTATATAGATACAAGTTGAGTTAGATGACACAATCAACTAGAGAGTTGTAGTGCATTGAGTCTAGCTCCAACGAAACTTGAATTGGCTCAATCAGACAGCGGGAGAAAAAGTTATGGTAATTTGAAGTTTGGGCACCGAATCTTGCGAAAGGGAGGTTACGGGCGTAACCTATGGGGTTACGGCCATAACCCCGAAAAAACCTGCCAAAAAACTCTTTCAGAGCCTAGGTTATGGGTGTAACCTAGGGGTTACGCCTTGGCACAATTTTTCCCTTTTTGTTTCTCTATTTTCTCCCTCCTTTCTCAACCATTTGGGGGATTTTGGGGAGGAATCAAACATGAATTAGGGTCATATAACACACCAATAAAACCCCAAATCCTCATTCTTGTCTTAGATTAGCTTAGGGTTCTTCCTTTCTCTCCTACTTCCTTTTTTCTCTTCTCTTTCTTTCTTTCTTTCTTTATTTCTTTCTTTCTTTCTTTCTTCCTTTCTTCCTTTCTTGCTTTCTTCCTTCCTTTCTTTCTTCCTTCCTTCCTTCCTTTCTTCCTTTCTTTCTTCCTTTTTTTCTTCCTTTCTTCCTTCCTTCCTTCCCTCCTTCCCTCATTCCCTCCTTCCTTCCTTCCTTTCTTTCTTTCTTTCTTTCTTTCCTTCCTTCCTTCCTTCCTTCCTTCCTTCTTCTTCTTCTTCTTCTTTTCTTTTAGTTTAGGGGCTGAATTGGGATTGTTTCATGGAGTAGAAAGTGAAGAATTCAAGAAGCGATGATGGTGGAAATGAAGGATCAAGAATGGACACTTCAAAAAGGGAGAAATCTTAGTTGTTCTTGCATTTTCCATTTTCTTTTCCATTGATGCTTTTATTGTTGTAATGTCTTATAATTTCTTCACTATGAGCTAGAATTGTATTGTTATGATGATTGATGAACCTCAACCTAGTTTAATGAATTTATATGTTTATGGAATTGAATTGTTTACCCATTTCATGTGTGGTTGTTTTTGAGCTATTTCCACGATTCGCTTGATTACCGCATTTATGTATTTGCAATTTGTGTTATTATTCGAGGAAATGGGCACATTTTTGACGGTGGAAACAACCACCCTAGGTCTCATAACTGTAGGATATATAGATATCCCTATCCCTGGGTGGTCATTTGAGTATTTTCACAATGATTAATGCGATTAGTTGGTTTCAATTGGCATAGCGATATTGTCGGTTAACCAATTAGTTAAAACCAATTCTACACTCGAGAGAGATAATTAGTAATATTTGAAAAGTGGACCTAACATAGAAAATGAGTAATATGTTGAGATAGATGATGATTGATTAGCCTAGGGTTAAGTAAAGTCATGATTCCCAACTACCATTTCATCCAAGTTCATTCCCATTCATTCCCATTTCATGTTATTATTTTTTCTTTGTCTTTTCGTTTAGCTTAGTTTAAAGCCTTGTTCTTTTCATCACAAAATTTTGTCAACTTTTTCTCTGTCATCATTTCCGATAACTTATTCAATTATTTAATATATTTTCCTCAAATTTCAACCACACATTCAACACGTAAATAAAAAAATTAACTTTATCACCAATTAAACACACTCTAAGTCACCAACACATCCACTTGTTTGTTTTTTACGCTAGAATAAGTTGCTCCACCAATGATACCAATCCCCGTGGGTACGATATTCGGACTCTTGAGTCCATTTTATTACTTGTGCAGTCGCTTGGGTTTTCAAGCCCTTGGGTTTTCAATTTTGGGATTTTCAAAAGTTATGGCCTTTTAGAATTTGTGGTTTTCTTTCCAGGATCCCCAATCGAAATGCTCATGAATATTTCTTGTGGAAATTGAAGAGAGAAGAATTGATTAGAGATTGATAATTTGACGGGAAAATTCGGCCGGACAAGTTGAAATATAATGCAGAAGCAAAGTTGTATAAGAAATTGGTATGAGTAAATAGGGTTACAATCAACTCCTTAAATAGGAGAAGACCTCTAATTTAAACAAAAAAACAAGATAAACTATATTCTCAAAGATAACAATAAAAGATAGCATCCTAAACTAATTAGAATCCTATTTTATTAAACCAGTTTCCAACACTGGAAAATATGATATTAACAGAGCTACCGTTGTCGGCCAGTATGCGAGAGAGTCTGTTCTTTGCCACCTTGGCTTAGATTACGAGGACGTCACAGTGAGGGTAATGGACGTTTGTCATGTCTACCTTAGTGAAAGAGATGGCCTCGGCCTCCTTTTGGCCTTGCGGGTTCTATATCAGCCACATGGAATCCGCTTGTTTTCCTCTTCTCGGATATAGTTCCTTCGAGTGTTCCTCGACTGCCCCCCCAATGTATGGTCCTCCAATTATGGTGTCGATTTCTCTCACTGGAGGAGTTGGGCTAGGGTGCCTTACTTTTCCTTCCCTTGGCGGGTTGTTGCTATGTCGCCTATCCCTGTCCTCTTGTGGGTGACTTTCGGGCACTTCTTTCTCTCCGGTCATCTCCCTGCCTTTGCTCAACTCTACTTTATAGGCATCTGCGTCCAGGGGTGGCGCAGCCCGATGTTCTGTTTGGCGGACGACTTGTGCCCCTGCTTTCGCTGCATTTGTTGGCGAGTTTGTTGATGGCTCGGCATTCCTCCGTGCTGTGGTTGTGGCTTTAGTGGAATCGGTAATAGGGGTGTCAGTCCTGAGCTTGGGGTACTTCGAAGCTGGTGCCGGCCTCATAATGAGTCATGGGGGCCGAGCATTGGTCGTAATTTACAGAAGCCATCGTATGTGGGAACGTGGGATCTGGTGGAGGAATTCCTCCGTCTGCTGATGCGATGAAGTTGGCCCTGATCGACGGCCCTGCTCGCCTGTCATTTCATAATCCCCCTCGAGTTTGTTCTCCCAGCCTTTTGGAGGGGCCCTGAGCTATGCCCTGGCATATTCATGTTCCAATTGTTTCTCACATGCTCCGAGGCAATTTCCTCAGTATTTCATTCAACTGGTCAAACGTAGTGGGTTTCCTATTTCTAATATTGCGGAAGAAATCGTGATTAATGTCGACTCCTCCCTTTATGGCAACTAATGCCTCGGTATCTGTGACAGCATTGCAAGTGAGCATAGTGGCATTGAATATATTAAGGTAGCTTTGCAATGTCTCGTTTGGTTGCTGCTTGACTTCGTACAAGGCCTGGATGGGTATGGAGAGTGGTTTTGCTGTAGTTAAGTAGTTTAGTAAAGCTCTTTTCAGATCAGGCCAACTA
The DNA here is from genome assembly GCA_018223645.1 of Jasminum sambac. Taxonomy (NCBI): domain Eukaryota; kingdom Viridiplantae; phylum Streptophyta; class Magnoliopsida; order Lamiales; family Oleaceae; genus Jasminum; species Jasminum sambac. Next base: position 7,111,771 of record CP073645.1, on the reverse strand, counting down.
CTGATACTTCCTACGAGTAGGCATGTATACCACATTTTTGTTCCTCCGTCGAGGGTAAAGTGAAATGCCAAAGCTTTCGAGGTGGGTTTGGCGCCCTTCAGATCCATCATGGTTTGGTACGTGGTGACATGCAAGTTGGGATCCCCTCGTCTGGCATACCTATCAAACTTTGGCATGCTAAAGTTAGAGGGTGTTAGGGGCTCTTGTAACGACCACGCCCAAATTTTAAAAAAAATCTAAGTAAAACGTCGTCGTTACGACTCAACCCCTTTAAATTGAAAATTTACACCAAACGCTCGTCTAATAGAAAAGAAAATAATTATTTAATAATTTAATTGGGTCTAATTTTATTACGGGCCATCATAACAAATTGGGCTTCAAGCCGCACCGTTAATCTAAAAGCCCAACCCATTTCTCTATTGGGCCAACCCACTTTCAGATAAGTTTGGAAACATGAGTTGGAAATGATAAGAACTCCTATCTCTGTTAAATTCCTCAACTCACGTGTTTTCTTCACCCTCTACCTCCTGAAAGACACAAATACTCCACTCCACAACCCTTATTCACGTTTTCTCCCTCGAGCTGCCAACAAACCGTCCCTCTAACCTACGGCTACAGAAGAAAAAGAAAAAAAAATAGAGGAGTCATTCACAATTTCACAGCAAGAACACCCCATCCTCGGCCTTAAGAGAGTCACAGCAATCGACCACATCTTCACCGCAGGAATCAAGCAACATTCAGGTAAACTGCCATCTCTATCTACTGCTTCAAGCTTTCTTCTACCTTGTGCTATAAATTCATTATATATATACGCACACAACCCATACATGCACGCTATATGAACCCGACCGAGCTTTAAACACGAACCAAGACTCTTGATCGATCTCTCAAATAAAAAAAAATCAGAATTCGAAAGCATCATTTAAAATTTTGATGTTCAATTCATTATCTTCATCCCCTATTCGAAGAGAGAGAAAAAAAATTTGCATGAATAGTGACCCGTGAACAGTACCGCGGGCGTGAACAGTAAACGGCCATGGATTGCCCACCTTCAATCTCAATTCCTTAGATATCTCCCTCCCAAAACAATAGCCGAACATAGGGGAACCTTATACTTGAATCTTGTTGGCGAATTTTGGCCGGAATACTATGAATTTCATCGGAATTTCGCACCAAACTTTGGCCGGTTGACTCCATGCCAACTCCCTCCGTCGACGGCAGCTGCTCCGCCATCTGACACCGGCGGCTTCCCCGGCGACGGCTGTAATGGCCCGCCCGAATTCGTCCCGGAAACGTATATGAATACGTATATGATTTCGTATATAAGTCCGTATAGGATCCTGTATATGATGTGAAATGACGTGATGATGTTTCGGTATGATGTACATGTATATGATATGTTCACGATATGAGTTGAAGTACAGGATATGTCCCGGAATGCGAAACGGCCTTCGAAAAGATGGAATGGGAAAATTCTGCAGAGGCAGAATTACGGCCGTAAATGTCAGGTTACGGCCGTAAGGGTCGAAGGTTACGGCCGTAAATGGTGAACAGTGGAAAATGTCCAAAAGTTTCAGAGAGCAAATTACGGTCGTATGGTTCAGAGATACGGCCGTATGGTCGAGGTTACGACCGTAAAGAAGGAAGGATACGCCCGTAAGGTCAAAGAAGGGCAAGAAGTGGGATTTATAGAGAGTTTATTACGGCCGTATGATGGTACGATACGGCCGTATGAATCAGGTTACGGCCGTAAGAATATAGGGTTACGGCCGTAAGTCAAGAGTTACGGCCGTAAATGTGTAAGTTACGGTCGTAATTTTAAGTCGGTAGAAGTGTTATTTTAGAAGATTCTAGCCATTTCTTGGACATTTCTCACCCAAGCTCGGTTCTCATGACCCCAAAACCCTATCAAGACTCCCAAGAACCCATGTGATCATCTCCAACTCCATATATGATCCATGTAATACTTGTGTAATCTATGATTACAAGGAAGAAGAGGAAAGAGGAAAAGAAGGAAAAAGAGGAAAGGAAGAAGAGGAGGAAGAAGATGATCTCCATGCTTGTTTGAGCTTCATTTATGGTGGGTAATGGTTGCTTTCCATGCTATATGATGTATTTGCACGTATATACTTGATAGAAACAAGATATGGCATGATTATGATGATTAAAGACCTTAGAAGCATGCTAGGATCTCTTGGCCTTGTGTTATGGTTATGATATGATATGATGATGATATGTATATGTTTACGTGGCCTATGTGACCTTCGTGCCAACTTATATGACTTATGTGGCTATAGGAAACTATATGTAATGAACCAAGGAAGTGAAGCCATGTGTAGGAAGCTATATGTAATGGAAGGTTAAGCTTGGCGTTCATATATGTTTACGTGGTTCAATATGACGTATTATGCGTGTTATGTGATGCTGATATGTGGCTTGTGCTTACGTGAACCAACGTGAACCAAAATGAATACGTATATCATATGTGGTATGTCGTGACGTTATGTAAAGTAAAGTGCCAACGTCCAATGCACGAATATGTAATGTTTATGCTTGTGCTCACGATATGATCATGAAGCCTTGTTTATATGTTACGTATGAATGATGACGATGTGAAAGGAACAAGGCGTGGAAAAGGTAACGTTTATGTAATTGTATTACGAGCATATGTGTGTGAAACAGTTACCAATCATGTGTTTACATATGGGGGACCTACGCCCCATAATGATGTAAACTGGCTACATGGGGGATCTACGCCCCATAAAGACGTGGTCAGTCGGGGGATCTACGCCCCGTATGTTATGAAAAGCGGGTCTTCAGGGGATCTACGCCCTGTAAAGAAAAGGCCTAGCTAATGAATGAACGGCGCCACGTATTCACATGATTTGTAATTGGGGCCCAAAGTAAACGTGTGACATGCATTGCATTGCATCTATTATCCACTGAGTCTTGATGACTCATTATGTGCGTATGTTGTATGTGTGTTGAAGGTACTGAGCGTGGAGAGTGGGCGAAAGGTCACATGATGCTATGATGTGGTGCGTGGGGGAAGAATCAAAAGATCTTGCGGTATGTAATGAAAACCGAAACCCTAGCTTTACGTTATATGTTTTAAAGAAAGGAAATTAGGGTTTCGTATATATATGAATGACGGACGCACGTCTAGTTCCATAATGTTATGAAACGAAACGAAACTAAAGAATGACGTGCACGGGCCCGAAGGTGGCCAATGTTTATGTCACGTGCACAGCGCGCTCTGATTATGACGTCATTTATGACGTATGTGTAAGTGGAACTGGACGGGGCGTTACAACGGCGGCGGCGATGGCTAGTCACCTCCCCACGCGATGGCGGCTCTCGGATTTCCTTCTCCCTCCTTGAGCTCTCTCAGTTTCTTCCTCGTCTCCGTGCTTGGTGTTGTCTGACGAAGAAGATGAAGCCCAAGGCCCATTCTTAAGACCCAATTCGAGAGATTTGCAGCCCAAGTCCCCTAACTCCTAACTCTTATTCAATTAAGTCCCCAGGTTTATTAACTATTTTCCAAATAGTTTAAAATGGTCCTCAAAATTTTAGTTTTACCTCAACCGACTTCAATTGAATTTATATATTTCACAATTGAAGTCCCCAAGTTCTAATTTAGCTTCGAAACAGTCCCTAAATCAATGATCTCTTTCAATCCAGTCCAAATTAAGTTTTAAAAGTTCAATTTCAACCCCTATGGCTTCAATTGAGGTTCAAACTAGCCCTAGTTGACCAATTACCCCAACTCCCACCCTCAAATCAATACTTCTCTTTCAATTTAACCCGAAGCAACTCCCAAAGTTATCAATTAGGCCCTATAACTTTTAAATTAAATACTTTAAGACCCGAATAAATTATTAAACTTCAATTTTAAGAATTAGTTACTAAGATATGTTTAAATCCTTTTATTAGACGACGTGGAAAGCCCGTAGAGGCGCTAGCATCACACTAGCTCTACTTTCAAGGGATTTACGAGAACTACGAATTTGAGGTGGGGTTACTTTATGCAAAATTATTTTACTCCTTGCAAATATTTTTATTTCGAAAGCGATTGTTTACTCTAAACTCCATATCATGTTCTTACGTGCTATTATAATTTGTGGTATAATTGCTATGTGACATGCATGTGATGGAGAAGTACCATCTTCCACGGAATGGATAAGGATCATTCAGATAGTCATAGCGACTTTCCCCCACGTTGGACGGGAGTTTCCAACACTCAACCTTTCTATAGTTTAATTGCCTCTAATTGTAATTTCATGTGTGGATATGTGATATGGTGAAATATTTTTCTACTGTGCCTCACTGAGTATAACAATGTTATACTCACCCCAAATATTCTAAATTCTTTTTCAGATTAAGGAGTCCGGCGATGTGGCGCGAGACGAGATGGGACCATCCACTAAATTTTCATATTAAACTATTTTTATTTTATTAGAAAATCGTTCGAATTTAGTACTGAATTATTTTGAGCTTCCGCATACTGTTTAGAAGATTTAATTCGTTTATCTAGAGAACGAATATTGATTTTCAAATTGATTAATATTGTTTCATTTTTAGTATGTGGATTTTGAACCATATTATTGTTATCCTTAAAAATAATAATATTGTTATTATTATTAATATGATATTATTATTATTATATTATTGTTAATATTAAAAGGATAAAAAAAATCGTCAATTTTCCCCATTTCAATTAGGTAGAGACTAATTTAGTAACCCTTCGATATTTAAAAATCGGGGCGTTACAGCTCTCCTAAGAGTTTCCGACAAGGGTGAGTTGTCCTCCTTGTCATGTTGTCCATATGACCGTTGTAGAGAGCGTCCTCGCCTTAACTCGGGGTGATACGAATGTTGGAGGAAGGCTGTTTGCTGGAGCAGTTTTTTGGAAATCTCTTGGACTGATGCCTAGTCGTTATTTATTTGCCTCTTCCTTTCTTGGAAGCTCGTTTGCGCTACGGGAGGCATGTAGGCCTGATGGTAAGGCTGTGGTTCTCCTTGCCTCTATCTTTTCCTTTTGATCACCTACACACTAAAACACCATTAGAGGTGTTTGACCATTGATGACCTCCGCTCTAGACAGTGGGAAGAGCGGCAGTCACACACTCTCTCCCGGTCAAGTTAACTATCTTGCAATAAATGATAATAATTTGAACGTTGGTGATGTTGTGGAGCTTGAATCGAGGCACTTTGGAGACCCACTCTACAGAATATAAATTCTTATGAATGAGTGAATAATAATTAGTGAAAATTTCTTACCTTTTTCGTATCTCTCTTTTATTTATAGCTGTTTTTTCATAAAGGTGGTGATTGGCCAGATATGACGACCGCTCCATGTGTTCAGTTGTCATAGGTCCGTAGCCTTATGCCGAAGGGGTAGGCTGGGAGCCAGATATGACAAGTTATCACAGTTGCAGGTCAATCATATGGTCATGTGTCTTTTCAGCCGTTCCGAGCACGTGGGCTCACTTGCCCGTCCTATCAATCGGCAGTGCATGTGGGCTCGCATGCCTCGGGTGCCTAGATGTTGGTGCCTCGAAAGTGGTTGCCCAGTGGCCCCGATGACGCCAGGTGGAGTTTGACTGCGACATGGATACTTGTACCAGTAACGCATATATTAGAAATTGAGTTATAATGGAAAATCTAAAAAATAAGGAGTGGCCCAAATTACAGCCATTTAGCAATGCATTTTAAAAAATATACGAAGTACTATTACTCCTTCATGATTCATTCTCGATAAGAGCAACTCTAAGATTCGATAGATTGTGAAATAATCATTGATAAGTGCTAGAAAAGCACTTAAATAACTCTTCTATTTTACGTATTTGTGTGTTTTATTAGTATTATATGTTTATTTTTATGTGTTTTCCTTTTATTGTGTGTTTAGAGTCACAAGAAATCAAAATGAGCCAAAATAGATAAAAACGGAGCGAAAACGGAACTTGGGACCGAAATGCAAGCAAATTCAAAGATGGAGGGCCTCCGATGCAATTTTATGAAAAGTTGTTTTTACAATTTTTCTTGTGCCAATATCAAAGAATATCAAAAGAGGATTTCCACATTTTTGTCGGATCCCAAATCGGAGTTTCCTAGTGAAAGTTATGGCCATTTGAAGAGAAAGGACAAAGCGTAAAAAAATCAGCAGCTCGAATTTACTGCCGCAGTTCAGGAATTTGACAATAACGTTTTCTACAAAATTCGGATTGACCTGCACTTTATATTGTTGGAAAGGACACTCAGAGGGCTACAACTTTGATGTTGATCTCTTCAAATGATTCGGATTATATCATGGTCAAAAATGGGAAAAACCGAGAGTGATGTGAATGGAGGATTTCTTGGGCCATGTTTTGGTAGAAAATTCATAACTTTCTATTAAAATATCAAAAAAAGGAAATTACAATTGCACAATTCAGCTAAGATGCTTACCTATACCATGATACAATATTTGAACTAATGGAGCAATTTAAGATCATGATTTGGTGGTTACCAATTAGTGGAATCATAATGGAGTAGTTGTACAATTTTTTATCATGTTTTTTTGTGAAATTTTGCCTATAAATAGAGGCATTTGTAAGGAAGGAAATACACAACTTAGTGGAAGAGAACTAGCTAGTAGTTCTCTCCAACTTTCTCTCTAATAAAATTCTCTTCTTAATTTGTTCTTAGTTTTAACTTGAAAGATCTTAGTTTTTCATATTCCGGCGGAAGAAATAAAGGCTTCAATCGATCAACGATACTTCGGTTGTGAATATGATTAGCGGATCATTTCTTCGATAAGTTTCTCTTTTCCCTTTTATTTCTCTATTTATTTCTTAGCATTTATTTACTTGTTTTCTATATTTTGCGTATAATCTATCATATAGTGGTGGTGATACAAAGCGAATACTCGCTAAAAAGTATGAAACCCCGCAAATATGAGTAGTTAGACTTTTCTATCTAGTTCGAGGGGGACGTTGTGTTCAACTAACATGTGGTTATCTTTTCTAACTCTTTAGTAACGTTTTATCTATTCCTCTACTTCAATTTGTTGATTTGTTATGCTTGTAAACCCGTTTTTGAGTTTATTTGATTATTGCATTCACTTTGGCCAAATTGAATCAATCAATCTTTAAATTCAAGTTACTTGCTAGGATTGAAACTTTTGATCCGTAATTATCACTAGATTCCAATCCAAAGTAGCAAATGAATATCCTGCATATTTATTAACAAGTCAACTTAGATGTATTAATTCGAGTTTGTGAAATTATTCATCAAATTCAACTCATTCTTCTCGTTCATTTCACACTAGCTTTGCATTAAATCCTAAGAATTTGTTTAGGGTTATCCAATAGCTAGATGTTAAGTTAAAGAACTCACTTTAATTTAATACACTTAAGGAAGAATTCGTTAATCAGAGCTTCTTGGTTAATTGAGAGTTGATAAATTGAAGAAGGAATAGTAACACGTTGCATGGGAAAGATAAATATAAGTTGTTGACACAACCGAACCCGAGAACTAGATATTTTGTACAATTGTTTTATTTCAATCTTTTATTTTGACGTTCGATTTTCTATTTTTATTCAAATATCACAAAACCCCCCTTTTTCTATATTAATTGATAAAATCAACTAGATTAAGCACCGTTCCTCTTGGGTTCTACATTAATTTGTAGTTTTGAAATCGAGTAAGGAAATAAAATAAAACTTTGGCGCGCCGCGACAAACGCGCCCAAGTTTTTGGCGCCGTTGCCGGGGAACGGTTAACCAATTTAGTTGCTTTTATTAATTAATTTTAAAAAAAAATTTTAGAGTCGAGCTAACGATTTTAAACAAAAGCGCTTCTTGGGAGGCAACCCGAGTATTTTCTCTTATTTTTATCTTTCTTTTGAAATTTTCGTTGGTTTTGTTTTTATTTCTCCATTTTTTTATCTAACGTACTAAGGAAGATGTTGCCTTGTAACTGTAGAAGGAAAATGCCTAACCATTGGGCAGCAACTTTTTGAGCATGATCACTAGCACCCATCCGAAGATTTAAAACTACGTCTCATTCATTTGAGAAGTGTCTGAGTTGGACGTTCTACTCTAAACGTTCTCCCATTTGTTGGTTCTTGTGGGGCTGTTCTTTATTGAATGGTAAACATACATATGTGTCATGTGGCGATATGGAGGACCTTTTCATTAAGGTTGGTTGTCAAACTGTTTTGTAGAGAGTATACTGATTCAGATAGTTTCCATGCGGATCAGACTTGATGGAATCATGTCATTAATTTGATGTGAATACTACTGCAAGATGTTCAGAGGGTCGTTTGCTCTTGGATTGTTGACCTGTTCCTAAGAAGTGCTCCATTGTGCAACCACCATCCCCAAATCGGCACGACTCATTGCTTACCATAGGAGAGTTTCTATTTCTTCTCTTTTTCATGCTTTCTATATTTCTACATTGGGGAAAATGTAGAATTTAAGTATGGGAGAGTGGCATATTGTGGTCTGCGTGTGATATTTTTTTTTTATTTGTGTCTACGATTTTGCATGAGATAGCAACTTTTGAATATGATTGAGCTTAATTTTTGTGATTTAGCTGAAACTACAAGATCTCGAAAAAAAATGTATTCTGTTCTTCTCCAAGCACAGCTGGCAAATTTATCTGAGCACATTTATAGGTAATTTACTATCATTCTCTGGAACACAAATTGAAGGTTGAAAATGTTGATTTTTTTTCTAACTTTCTAGACCATAGTAAACTAACTTTTTCTTTTCTTTTTTTTTCTATCCATTCGTCCTGCTCAAAGTAACCTGGAAACATCGATTGTTAGTAAGGTGGAGTTATAATCGCATGGTATCTGTTTTTTTTGTGAATGTGTCTTTTATTGATAGAGTTTAAAAAGTTTGGAAAAAGCATTGACCTATCATGAGAATGAATTTTACTTTTATGTTCGAAATAAGGAGAGGGACCACAGGAAAGAGCTACCTACCTCAGAGTGTGAAGCCGTCACCTCGTATGGGTGAAGAAGGCTGCCTCCAATGAAAGGGGTTTAGTGTGAAAGCTACCTGTGGGGTAAAAGTCGAAAAGAAAATTGCAAAACTCTTCTTCTTCTTCAAAAAAAAAAAAAAGAACATAAAAAAAAAAGAAAAGTGATAGCTACCCAAATGTGAAGTGAGATAAATAAATTTCCTCAGTGGTTTGAATTGCTCAATCTAACACTTTTTAAATTGAAGACATACTTGTGATAAAACACCGCCATGCCCTTTTTTTTTTCTTTGCAGTGCTAACAGTTGATGATTTTTGGTGAACAGAGTAATTTTTAGGATCCATGAGAATCATTGTAAAATAAGAGTGGGATCACGAGAGATGAAAGGAAATATTTGACTATTTCGGGTCAGGATTTGGATAGATCATCGTAAGCTTTCATTTGGTTCTAGTTAGTGATGGGATGATAACCTCAATTGCACACACTCACAGGCCGTTGTGTATTTGAGAAGAAGTGAAATCTCCATGATTCGGGAGAATGTTTATTAAGCAAGTCACTATCTGTAGTAGAATTTCATTGTTAAAAGTTGTTAATCTCATGTAAAATCAGTGTGTTGTTTGTGTCATATGGTTGTTGTTCGAGGGCGAACAACAGTCTAAGTGTGGGGGAGCTTGATAAGTGCTAGAAAGGCACTTAAATAACTCTTCTATTTTACGTATTTGTGTGTTTTATTAGTATTATATGTTTATTTTTATGTGTTTTCATTTTATTGTGTGCTTAGAGTCACAAGAAATCAAAAGGAGCCAAAATGGATAAAAACGGAACGAAAACGGAACTTGGGACCGAAATGCAAGCAAATTCAAAGATGGAGGGCCTCCGATGCAATTTTATGAAAAGTTATTTTTACAATTTTTCTTGTGCCAATATCAAAGAATATCAAAAGAGGATTTCCACATTTTTGTCGGATCCCAAATCGGAGTTTCCTAGTGAAAGTTATGGCCATTTGAAGAGAAAGGACAAAGCGTAAAAAAATCAGTAGCTCGAATTTACTGCCGCAGTTCAGTAATTTGACCATAACGTTTGCTACAAAATTCGGATTGACCTGCACTTTATATTGTTGGAAAGGACACTCAGAGGGCTACAACTTTGATGTTGATCTCTTCAAATGATTCGGATTATATCATGGTCAAAAATGGGAAAAACCGAGAGTGATGTGAATGGAGGATTTCTTGGGCCATGTTTTGGTAGAAAATTCATAACTTTCTATTAAAATATCAAAAAAAGGAAATTACAATTGCACAATTCAGCTAAGATGCTTACCTATACCATGATACAATATTTGAACTAATGGAGCAATTTAAGATCATGATTTGGTGGTTACCAATTAGTGGAATCATAATGGAGTAGTTGTACAATTTTTTATCATGTTTTCTCGTGAAATTTTGCCTATAAATCGATGCATTTGTAAGGAAGGAAATACACAACTTAGTGGAAGATAATTAGCTAGTAGTTCTCTCCAACTTTCTCTTCAATAAAATTCTCTTCTTAATTTGTTGTTAGTTTTAACTTAAAAGATCTCAGTTTTTCATATTCCGGCGGAAGAAATAAAGGCTTCAATCGATCAACGATACTTCGGCTGTGAATATGATTAGCGGATCATTTCTTCGATAAGTTTCTTTTTTCCCTTTTATTTCTCTATTTATTTCTTAGCATTTATTTACTTGTTTTCTATATTTTGCGTATAATCTATCATATAGTGGTGGTGATACAAAGCGAACACTCGCTAAAAGTATGAAACCCGCAAATATGAGTAGTTAGACTTTTCTATCTAGTTAGAGGGGGACGTTGTGTTCAACTAACATGTGGTTATCTTTTCTAACTCTTTAGTAACGTTTTATCTATTCCTCTACTTCAATTTGTTGATTTGTTATGCTTGTAAACCCGTTTTTGAGTTTATTTGATTATTGCATTCCCTTTGGCCAATTGAATCAATCAATCTTTAAATTCAAGTTACTTGCTAGGATTGGAACTTTTGATCCGTAATTATCACTAGATTCCAATCCAAAGTAGCAAATGAATATCGTGCATATTTATTAATAAGTCAACTTAGATGTATTAATTCGAGTTTGTGAAATTATTCATCTAATTCAACTCATTCTTCTCGTTCATTTCACACTAGCTTTGCATTAAATCCTAAGAATTTATTTAGGGTTATCCAATAGCTAGATGTTAAGTTAAAGAACTCACTTTAATTTAATATACTTAAGGAAGAATTCGTTAATCAGAGCTTCTTGGTTAATTGAGAGTTGATAAATTGAAGAAGGAATAGTAACACGTTGCATGGGAAAGATAAATATAAGTTGTTGACACAACCGAACCCGAGAACTAGATATTTTGTACAATTGTTTTATTTCAATCTTTTATTTTGACGTTCGATTTTCTATTTTTATTCAAATATCACAAACCCCCCTTTTTCTATATTAATTGATAAAATCAACTAGATTAAGCACCGTTCCTCTTGGGTTCGACCCTTACTTACCACTTCTACATTAATTTGTAGTTTTGTAGTTTCCTAAAAAGATTATAAACAAAGATTTCAAATGATTACAGAATCTAATAAGATATTCATATAAAATAAAAGAGCAATTTACACAAATGTAATAATAATTCTGCTAAGGATTCTTAAATCATAATTTTGGTGTATATGCTCACCTACCTGGTCAGTTGCTAGATTTAAGTACTGAAGTGACAAACATCATGAACACTAGTCTTTACCAAATTCGAGAAACAACAATTAAAGAAACTTTTGGAAACTCACTTGAGGCGTGTGACTCAAATCACACCTCACACAAGGTCACCATAAAATGCCTAGAAACGCACACTTTTAAGGCTATTTGTAAGGCTTTACAACTCATAAGCTTGTGGCTTATCAACCAACATACGGAGGCATATGCCTCCACGGTTGTCGACATGGGAAAAAATTCAACGGCTAGCCTAAAGATTAGCCTCTATGGGAAAGACAAAATCCTACGCACAATCATTTGTGTCTTTTTGTACGAAAAATCAATAATTAAGTGAAATGGATAGCTGGAAATAATTTTGAAGTAAGAATAATTTTTAAAGAATCTAACTAGGATAAGCTGTCAACAATGGAAATGCAGAAGGCATTCTACTTCCCCAATAACAAATCAATTTTATTACTGTTATAAGTATAATGTAAAATTTCTGCTATAAAGAGGAAGCGCTACTTGTCATTGGAACATCTTTTTTCTTTACATGAATAAGAAATTTCAATAGTTTATCAAACTTCTATGTAATATGTGAGCTTTCATGTTCAAGCCATGATTGATTGTCAGATTTAACACTTTCACCTTTTTGTTTTGAAACTTGCATAATGTCCAACTCGATTCTTCTAAACGTAAAAATAAAACATAACAAATATCACAGAAAACTTAGATATGTTATCATTTACAGCAGTTTCTATTCATAATTTATTCCATCTTACTGATGTATTTCATCTTAGCTCTTTGGCCAATAATTTTTTGAGTCAATAAAATGCCTCAAAACCCGCATCTCTAAGGTTATTTGTGAGGCTTAGAACTCTTTTGATCGAGGCTTATTGATTGACATAGTGAGTCCTAAGATGAAGTTTATGTACATTGCAAGGCATCAAAGCTAACATCTATCATTCAATGAAAGTTCAAGTCATTAACACCTTTATGGAGTATCTCGTTTCATATCGGAAGAAGAGTCAAAAAAGAAGATAAGTAATAATGCGAAATGTTATAATATGCATCAAAAAACACCAAGAAATCAAGACCACGAAATTCTAAAAACAACCTTTTGTAAATCTAAAGTTCGAACAAAACATAAAAGGTAATCTGAAAAATAAATCTAAAACGAAAACTAAAACTGAAACAATTTCACAGATGAAATTGTTACTCTAAAATTCCCTAATTTAAATGACCTATAATTGATTAATCTTCATATATCTGAAAAGAAGATTAATCTCTCAAAGGGTGACCAAAAACAAAAGCAAAGGGAAGAAAATAAAGGTTTCTAAAAGGCAAAGAATAAAGGAAATAGGGCTGCTGCTTAATGAAGAAACAAGCCCTGGAGAAATATATATGCGTCCAATCCAATGTCCATGCGTAGTCTCCAAGCCATCCAACTGTTGGAAAAATTAATGGGTTACTTAGAATTTAGCTTGGGCTTTTCTTACATGTTCTCTAAGAGTGGATTTGAAATTGGGCTTGTCACCAATTTCTTCTGCTCGGCCTTTCTTGAGCTCATCATCTTCAACATTCTCCACCTCGATGGGAGCAATCCAGCAGGCCACTCTTCAGCATCCTGCAAACGCAAAGTAACAGCAGCAATATCACATTCTTGGATATTTAGCAAATTCAAAGCATCTCTAAACTTATTGATTAGTATCACTTTTGTATCAGCATTAGCTGGATTAAATTGAGTTGCAATCTTAACAAGATTTACTTTACCTGATTCAATAATATCTCTAATAAAGCAAAACTTTACATCTATATGTTTTGACCTATTATGAAAAACAGGATTTTTACTAAGGTAAAGAGCACTTTGAGAATCAATATGTAAGTCAAAATAGTTACCAATCAAACCAAGTTCACCAATCAGCCCTTTAAACCAAATCCCTTCTTTAACTGCATCTGTGGCAGTCATATATTCAGCTTCCGTGGAGGAAAAAGCCACCACCTTTTGAAGCTGAGATTTCCAGCTAACACAGGTGCCATTGAGGGTATAAAAATAGGCTGAGGTGGATTTTCTGTTATCCAAGTTACCAGCAAAATCAGAATCAACAAACCCAAACAAATTCATATCATTTTTCTGTCTAGAAAAGAGTAAGCCCAAGTTTTTAGTTCCTTTTAAATATCTAAGTAAGCATTTAAGAGCTTCCCAATGGATTTCACCTGGGTTGCTCATAACTCGACTAAGCACACTAACATTGTATGCAATATCAGGTTTATAACAAACGATAAGGAACATAACACAACCAACAACATTTGCATAAGGAACATTCTTCATTCTAGCAATCCGTTTATCAGCTTTAGGGGACTGATCTGAAGAGAGTTTAAAATGGCTAGTTAGAGGTAGAGAAACTGGTTTTGCATCACTTAGAGAAAATTTTTCAAGTACTTCTTGGATATAGGTACCTTGAGAAAGAAAAAGTTTTCCAGTTTCTCTTCTTCTAGAGATTTGCACACCTAGAATTTTCTTAGCATTTCTAAGGTTCTTTTTTTCAAATTCAGCTTTCAACTTATCAACAAAAGCATAATTTCATCCAAAGAAGAACCAGCAACTAACATGCATCTACATATAATAAGAGATATAATAAACCCATTTCACCTTTCTTAATTAAAGTAAAAACATGAGTCATATTCACTTTTCTGGAAATTCAGGTCATTAACATATGAATCAAATATCCTATACCACTGTCTAAGAGCTTGTTTAAGACCATATAAAGGTTTTTTTTTTAGGTAAATAGACTTTTTTCTCTTTACCAGGTTTGATAAAGCCCAAACGCTGATGTATATAGATGATTTCATCCAAGTTACCGTATAGAAATGCAGTTTTAACATCTAATTGGATCAAATGCAAATCATATTGAGTCACGATGGATAACAAGACTCTAATTGAAGTATATTTCACAACAGGAGAAAAAATTTCAGAATATTCAACTCCCCGTTTTTGCGTGAAACCTTTGGCAACTGATCTTGCGTTAAATCTAATTTCACCTTCTTTAGTTTCACCTTCTTTTATCTTAAATACCCGTTTATTAGCAATAGGTTTCTTGTCAACAGGCAAATCAGTCAAGACTCAAGTTTCATTTTTCATAAGGTTGTTCATCTCATCTTGTATTGCTACAAGCCAAAACTGTGAGTCAGGCCCATTTACAGCCTCTTCATAGGTTTCTGGTTTAGAGTGCTCAACCCCTAAAAGCAGTAGAGCAGTTTCAAAATCTGGATCAGAAAACCTAGCTGGCGGCCTAGTATTCCTTCTTTGCCTATCTCTAGCAAGCTGATAAGTATTTAAATTCTGGTCAATTTCAGAACCTAATTAAGAATTAGTGGATGAAGATGCAGCGAATTCTGAAGTGGAATTATGATGTAAAGAAGATGAAAATTGTGAAGGTGAAAATGATTCAAAGGAATTTTCAGAATGTGGGGGTTGCTCCAGCTCAATCTGAATATTATCTAAGTGATTTTCATCACTAAGACTCAGTTCGATTGAGAGAAAATCAGAACTAGTGGACTCAATGTCTTTATCATATAAATAGGGGAATTCAAGTTCATTAAAGATCACAGACCTATTGGTTATAACCTTCTAACCACCTCTTTGTTTTTCCCAAGGTCTATAACCCTTAACACCATTCCCATAACTAATGAAAATGGATTTTAGTGACCTAGGATCTAATTTAGACCCAAAACTAGCTTGTGCATATGCAGTGCAACCAAAAACCCTCAAATAAGTGTAATCTGAAGTCTTTCCACTCCAAATTTCCTCAAGGATACTATATGCAATGGCATGAGAAGGACTCCTAGGTAACTATCTATCCTTACAGCTTCTCCCTAAAAAGTTTTAGGCAGTCCAGAACTCACTAACATGCATCTAGTCTTCTCTAGCAATGTCTTATTTAACCTTTCAGCAACCTTATTTTGCTGCAGGGTGTGAGACAATGTTTTATGCCTTATAATTCCATTTAAAGTACATAAATTATCAAATAAGGAATTACAAAATTCAAGACCATTGTATGTTCTTAAAAATTTGATTTTAAACCCTTTTGATTTTCAACAAATGCCTTCCACCCTTGAAAAAAAGTAAAAGCTTCATCTTTGGTTTTTAAAAGGTAAATCCAAGACTTTCTTGAAAAGTCATCAACAATCAAGGAGAAATATTTAAAACTCGAAGGTGTGCTAACTGGAGAAGGGCCCCATAGGTTAGGATGCAAGTATTCTAAAGCTGCAGCTGACTTGTGAGTGCCTTTCCCAAATGGTGCCTTAGTGTGTTTTCCAAAAATATAATTTTCACAAAGGGAAAGATTTTTCACAACATCTTTTCATCTTTCCCAAAGACTCCATGTTTATGTAATGAATGAAGTGTCTTTTCACTAACATGTCCTAATCTTTTACGCTACATGTCAGTGTTTTTTGCACTGTTCACTAGAGACTTAGGCAAATCAGGAACAGTAGATAAAACATATAATCCAGTCAATTCTAGCACATACCACAATAGCTTCTTTCCTTTAAAAATCTTAGTATAAACAGATTGTGTAATAAGATCATGTCTTTCATCATCAAGAATACTAGTAGAAATCAAATTTCTTCTAAGATCAGGCATATATCTGGTGTTATTTAAAATCAGAAAAGAATTGTTGTTAAAATGTAAAATAATTTTGCCAACTCTAAGAACAACACAATTCATATCATTGCCAAGTTTGGCAGTACAACCAGAATCAAGGATCCAATTATGATAAGGCTGGGAAGATGATGCCATAAGAACAATTCCAATATTAATAGCAGGTTCAGCATTATTATTTTCCCTCTTTTTCTTAACTCTAATCCTTTTATAATAGTCCTTGATTAAATGACCAGGTTTCTCACAATAATTGCAAGTCTTAGTCTTATTAGAAGCTTTCCCCTTTCCTTTATTATCCTTATTCTGACACTGATTTTGGTTCTGATTTTTATCTTTATTCTAATTCTGTTGTTTCTTAGAATTATTACTTTTCTGAGATTTAGAGCTCCTGGCAAAATTCTTAGCATGCAAGGCCCCTTTAGCTTCTAAATAAGACTCTAAATCTCTATTCTTTAAAGCAGTGTGAATATCAACAGTCAAAGATTGACCACTATACTCAAGAGCATTTTTAATATCTTTATACTTGTCACTGAGACCACCAAGTAAAGACATAAATTTTTGATCATTTGAAAGTGTTTCACCACTATTGGTCAAATCAAGAGTCAATTTATTGAATCTGTCCATATTATTCTTTAAATCAACAGTATGATCAAACTTGAAACCATAATATTGTTTCCAAAGAAAACATTTATTTGATAAAGTGGCAAAATGTTGAGTAATGTTTACTTCTTTCAATGTTTAGCCAAACACAGCCCGTACAGTGTACACGCACATTTTCTTTCCCATTAAACTATTGAATTAGGAGTCCTTACTGATGTTTATTTCTACACGCCTAACAGATTCAGGAGATGCTAGATGAGGTGGGTACCCTTGATATAGTTTTTAGTGCCATATCAAAGGCTGTTGAGATTCGGTTTCTCCATCTTGGTGGATAAATTTCTTTGGGGAGTAGATGGTTGCGAAAAGCCTATGGAATTCAGCCCAAATTCTCTTTTTTGGTCGACTCATTTGAGAAACGGTACCCTAATGTGATGGATTCTAATTAAATTAGAGCTGGAAATTTTACTTTTACAGCGCCAATACAAATTAATATTTTATTGTTATCCAAGTAAGCGTCTATTCAGAGAGACTTTTATTTAGCTAAAAACTAATTTTAGGTTGAATAGTGGTGGAACTCATAACTATGTGGATATATTTTGAATGCATGGCTAATATTGAAATTTGACTTTGGCTAGGTAGTAGAAGCTAATTTTTAAGCAGAAATGAGTTTAAGTGGAAACAGGGTAATTTTATAATTCCATTTTGACCCGATTTTCTTGCATGTGTTTGCTTCACTTTGCTCCGCAAGTTTTATGTCCTTGAAATGTTCAAGAGAAAGAGATGAATCTGCTCGAGATACTTTGTTCACACGTATAGATAACTTTTTTCTGGTCCAACTTTGTGATAAGTTTTTCTGCTGCAGGAGTGCCACATCTTTTATGAGAGCACAAGTCATCCATATTCATCATTGACTCCGCATTTGTGGATGACAATGTTCAGAATCTCAGAAATACAAAGCTGAAAGAACAGATCAAGTTCACAGCGAACAAGATAGTACTCCAGATTTCCATTTTCCTTTTGGAGACTGGTCAACTAATCCTTGGTTGAAGCAACAGCAAGGAAAGCCAAGCACAGCAGACAGAAGGTTTCAATTACATTTGAGATTTTATCATAATATCTCTCTGGCCATAGCACCATGCTAGGTGTACACCCATTTTTGTATGCCTAATTGTAGAGCACTAACCCACCAACATGGGGTAAAAAATGATATTTTACCTTGTTCTCTGTTGTGAATTGTATATAGAGTTTTATTTATAGTATTAATAGATTAGACGATATTCAAGTTTCTTAGTATAGAATCTCATTCTCTTGTATAAATATGTGTATAGCCATTGAATGGAATACAAGAAATTATTTTCTCAATAGTTTATATAGTATCAGAGCCAATTAGGTGTGACATTTTCGCATCTAAAGCATAGTGTAGTGCTAGGGTTTCCAACTTTGCAATTAGAGTTCAATCTGAATCAAATTAGGGTTCGAATTGGAACTCAATTTGGGATCATGACTTTTGAGTGCTTTTCTAACATCACCGCTGCCCTAGGGAGAATCGCCTGCCGCCGATCTACCTTCGCCTGAAGTCCGACGACCAGCTTGTCGCGCATGTGCGTCATACACGCCGATGGAAGTTTCTATCTCAGGTTCACTATTCAGACGCATAGGCCATCGTCTGGTGCCGGAGTTTGTTCGTCTAGGGTCGCCGGAGAGTCCTCTACGTGCGTATCTACATTGGTCTGAGATTGAAAGTCTTGTTTTGGCCCAGATCAAATTTGACATTGTTCGGGGCCTGTTTGGGGCTCATTTGGGCTATTTGAAGCTTGTTTGCTCTCAAATTTGAGGTTTGTGGAGTTTATGGCTGATAAGAAATTAGAGATTATATGGCATTATTGTCGTAAACCAGGACATATAAAGCGTGATGTAGGAAATTGTACAATAAGATGCACTCGGAATGTTTTGATCTCTGCAGAAGAATTTGCTGGGTTCTCTTAGTTCCAAAAATCATTAGTCTTTATCTACTCCTATCATCACCATTGCCAACTCAGGAAAATCAAACAAGTGTCTTGTGTTCTCATCTTCGCAATGGGTCTTTGATTCTGGTGCTATAGATCATATGACAGGTAACTTAAATTTATTCTCCACCTTTTAGTCACATAGATCTACTTCTTCTGTTACTTTAGCTAATGGGTCAATATCTCGTGTTCTTAGTTTGGGCACTATTAATCCAACTCCTTTAATTTCGTTGTCTTCTGTCTTACACTTACCTCAGTTGTCGTTTAACGTAATTTCTATAAATAAATTGACTTGTGACCTCAACTGTTATGTCTCATTCTTTCCTGATCATTGCTTGGTTCAGGATCTTGCAACGAATAAGATTATTGGTAAATGACATAAGTCGGGGGAGCTCTACATCCTTAACACACAGACACCTAAATCTATTACTTGCTCTAGCATCACATCTCTTTTCGAGGCATATTGTAGATTGGGTCATCCTTCCCTTCCTTTGCTCAAAAAGCTTTGTCCATAGCTTAGTCAAGTTTCCTCCTTAGATTGTGAGTCATGTCAGTTTGCCAAACACCATCGTGTTAGTTTGAGTCCTAGAGTCAATAAACGGGCTAGTGCTCCTTTTGAGTTAGTTCATTCAGATGTTTGGGGTCCTTGTCCAGTCGTATCTAAAACTGGGTTCAGGTATTTCGTTACCTTTGTTGATGACCACTCTCGTATGACTCGGTTATATTTAATGAAAAATCGGTTTGAGTTGTTTTCTCAATTTCGTGCGTTTTGCGCTGAGATTAAAACTCAATTTAATGTCTCTGTCCAAGTATTGCGCAGTGATAATGCTAAAGAGTACCTATCTGAGTCCTTCCAGTCTTACATGCTTCAAAGTGGCATCATCCATCAAACTTCGTGTATTGATACACTATCTCAAAATAGGGTAGCCAAGGGAAAGAATAGGCATCTACTTAGAACCGCTAGAACTCTATTGTTTCAGATGCATGTTCCTAAACACTTTTGGGCTGATATAGTCTCCACAGCTTGTTTTCTGATTAATCGCATGCCTTCATCTATCCTTAATGGTGAGACTCCGTATCACATTATGTTTCCTACTAAGCCTTTGTTTCCTATTAAACCTAGGATATTTGGAAATACTTGTTTTGTTCAGGATGTTAGCCCTCTGGTCATTAAATTGGATCCCAAATCAGTAAAGTGTATTTTCCTTGGATACTTTCGTGTCCAAAAGGGGTATAGATGTTTTTGTCCGAGTCTTCACAGGTATCTTGTGTCTGCGGATGTCACATTTTCTCGAAAACATGCCATTCTCTCCTCCATCCACTCATGTTGGTTGGGAGGAGGATGATGATTTGTTTATTTATACTGTCACATCCTCTGTCCCTGCTATTGCTCCTGTCCCAACCTCTGCTCAAGACCCAATTCTTACTAGGCTTCCTATCACTCAAGTTTACTCCCGTCGGCCACCCCTTTCGGAACCATGTCCTGTACCAGCCTCTTCGTCATCCGATCCCGTCGTAAGTGATGATTTGCCCATTGCTCTCCGAAAAGGTCAAAGACAATGTCCTTATCCCATCTCTTCTTTTGTGACTTATAATCACTTGTCATTATCTTCTCAGTCTTTTATTGCATCTCTCGATTGTATCACGATTCCTAAAACCGTGAACGAAGCCTTGTCTCATCCTGGTTGGCGTGGTGCTGTGATAGACGAGATGAATGCTGTTGATGCTAATGGTACTTGGGAGTTAGTGGATTTGCCAACTGGAAAAAAGGCAGTTGGATGTAAGTGGGTCTTTTCAATTAAATATAATTCTGATGGGACTGTTGCTCGCCTTAAAGCCCGTCTTGTGGCAAAAGGGTATGCTCAAACTTATGGAGTGGATTAATTTGACACTTTTTCCCCCGTTGCTAAATTGACGCCTGTTCGTCTCTTCATTTCGATGGCGGCCACTCATCATTGGCCTTTGTATCAGTTGGATATCAAAAATGCTTTTTTACACGGTGACTTACAGGATGAGGTATATATGGAGCAACCACCTGGATTTGTTGCTTAGGGTGAGCATGGTAAAGTTTGTTGCCTTCGTAAGTCTCTGTATGGCCTTAAACAGAGTCCTCGTGCTTAGTTTGGCAAATTCAGTCAGACACTGGAAACCTTTGGGATGAATAAAAGCAAGTGTGACCACTTAGTCTTCTATAAGAGATCTATATCTGGCATCATTCTCCTTGTTGTATATGTAGATGATATTGTTATCACAGGAAGTGATGCAGTGTGTATTTCTTCCTTAAAGTCTTTTCTTTACAATCAATTCCACACAAAAGACTTGGGCCTTTTGAAGTACTTCATGGGAGTTGAAATAACGAGGAGCAAGAAGGGTATTTTCTTATCTCAAAGAAAGTATGTTCTTGATTTGTTAACTGAGACCGGAAAATTGGGAACCAAGCCGTGTAGCGCTCCAATGCTTCCGAACTTGCAACTTACAAAAGGTGGAGACCTATTTGAGGATCCTAAGAGGTATAGGAGATTGGTTGGGAAATTGAACTATCTTTCAGTAACTCATCCTGATATTGCATATTCTGTGAGTACTGTGAGTCAGTTTATGTCTTCCCCAACAGTTCACCGTTGGGCTGCACTAGAACAAATCCTGTGTTATTTGAAGGGAGCTCCTGGATGAGGGATATTGTACATAAATCATGGGCACACTCGTATTGAGGGCTTTACCGATGCAGATTGGGCAGGTTCAAAGATTGACCGAAAATCCATTACTGGATATTGAGTCTTCATTGGAGGAAATTTACTTTCATGGAAGAGTAAGAAGCAAAGTGTAGTGTCTCGATCCAGTGCGGAATCAGAATATCGGGGTTATGGCACAGTCTGTGTGTGAAATAATGTGGATTTTTCAACTCTTAACGGAGTTTGGTCTTGAAACCTCAATTCCAGCAAAGTTATGGTGTGATAATCAAGCAGCTCTTCGTATTGCAAGTAATCCTGTATACCATGAACGAACTAATCATGTAGAGGTTGATTGCCATTTTGTTCCTGAGAAAATACAGCAATATCTTGTCTCTATAGCACATGCAAGGAGTGGAGAACAATTAGCAGGCACTCAATGGGGGCTCGGGTTGATTATATTTGTAACAAGTTGGGCATGATTGACATTTATGCTCCAACTTGAGGGGGAGTGATGTGAATTGTATATAGAGTTTTATTTATAGTAATAATAGATTAGGAGATATTCAAGTTTCCTAATATAGAGTCTCATTCTCTTGTATAAATATGTGTATAGCCATTGAATGGAATATTAGAAATTATTTTCTCAATAGTTTATATTCTCTATTAGAGGGCATAAACATGGTCAGTATAATCGTAATACCTATCGAGTTTATAGAACTGATCTCTTACTTGTAGATTGTAGTGGTAGGAGTATTTGGACTACCATCTTACTGTTCGTCCAAACAAGGCTACATGACCGAGTAGAAGAATTTGGAGGGGGTGGGCGTAGCTCGTAGTATGTTACTGATAAGTCATACTCAATGTGGGGTTAGAGTTCGATTGAGCTTATATGATTTCATCATGAGATCTATCCTATTTACGGAATTGATCTCTACAGGAGAGTATTATCTTGCCCATTGTCCAATGTCACATCCAATATGGACATGAGATTGGCTTTGATCGAGCTTATTATTGTGTATGCTAACTTTTCTTTCCTTTCCACACAAAGAGGTGAGCTCGTCTGGGAAAGCAAACAACAAGGCAACAAAACTCTCTCCTCCGATTCTAAAGGTGACCATGGTCGGTGTCTTGAGCAGAGGGTCAGGGAAAATGAGTAAAACCACGTTAAGGAAGACAACGGATGATCTATCAAAAGAGGTGGAACGAGTTGATGAGGACAACCCCGCCTCTGGTAATGAGTTTAATTTTGAAGAGAGGGATCCACTCTTTGTGGCAAATGTTGGTGACTATTTTTCAAGTTTATCCAAATCGGATTCCGCTCGATGGGTACATGGAGAATCAGATTAGGATGCTTTAACTTTTAAAAAATTTATTTTTATTTTTCCGGAAAAAGTAAAATTTAGAGTTTAGACATTAGGTACACTGACCGGAGTCAGTGATGAGTCCTCAATTTCAATATTTCATAGTGGGCAGAGGCAATGTGGTTGTTTCATTAACTTTTACAACCAAAAATCTATTTACTTTTATTATTCAATAAGTGAAATTTTTATTTTTTAAATCAGATATAAAAATTTATTCCATCGCTCCTTATACATAGACACGGGTAATTAAACTTATTCTAATCACCAACTTTTTTTCTTCTTTCTATCAAATAAAATATTATTTTAAATGTTTTTCAATAAATTTTTTTTTTTGGATTGTAAAGGTTCAGAATCAAATCCTTAATTAGAGCGCGAGTCTTGAATGCGTGAGTCCTGACAAATAGTCCTGACAAAATATGAGGTTGTTTACTTATTTTAGAACATCATTTTGCACGAGGTCATCTTAGAGAGGGGGAGAAGGGAGGGGAGCGGAAAGTTAAAAATCACATTTTCCTTTGCAAAGTGCATTGTCAAACAAGCTTATTCTCAAACTCCTAAAAGGGAGGAAAGAACAAAGAAATAGGGACTACAAGAATAGAAGTCTAACCATTGTTATTTTTGTTAACATCTTTGTAACTCATTCTAAAATAATAATGCTCTCAAAAAAGTATTCTTCTTCTCAAGGTTATTTGTCGAACAAGCCAAGGGAGAGATTAGTCGGGAATATTATTTTTTCACAATCATTGTTTGATTGAGTGATGAGAAGGTGTATATGTGTTTGTTGTTTAGTATACATATTTATCATTCATTAGAAATATATCACGTCAACATACATATCAATTTCAGATGTCTATCTACACTCATAATTTTTTTTTTTTTTTTTGTCATTGATAAATGGTTTATTATATTCTAAATCTACTTTAAATTAGAAGGGGCAAAATGGAGTGGGGCTATTCATGCCCCTCTATTTCTTTCCCCCTAAGCACGCCCCATCATCTTCAATCTTCCCAAATTCCAACTAAAAGAAATAAAAATGAAACAAACTAATAAAGAAACCAACAACGGTGCCGGTGGTTGTTGCAATTGCTGCCAGAAATTATAGTGTTGGGGTTTTTTTTTTGGGGGGCCTCTTTTTCTGCCATTTTCGATGGCATTTCAGCCAATACAATGATTCTTTGTCGGAAATAACAACAATATTGCCAATTCTCACCAGTCTTTTTTTTTTTTTTTAATTTCGTTCGGCCAACCATGGCAGAACAGCTTTGAAATTATTCTGCCATGTCCAGCTGAACGAAGCGGTTTTTTCAAAAAATATTTTGTGCTAGTATCTTGGGAAAGTGGGTATTTTTGGAGTGTGAATAGTCTGTCTTATATTAAAAAAAAAAAAAAAAAAAGGCACGGTTGTTTCAGTGTCATTTTTGCAACTCAAGAAAAATATATGCCCGTTTCGTTCATAGAAAGAAAATTATTCACGCACAAGGGCCTGCGAGTTGACCAACCGAGTCTTAACTGAGTCGCGAGTGAGTAACCCACATTTCCGGGGAAAAAATGTTTCTCAGGCGAGTGGCGCGGCCGCTAATGATGATGGCGAAAGTGAAGGAGACGACAGGAATAGTCGGTCTCGATGTGGTGCCCAATGCCCGTGAGGTGCTCATCGACCTCTACGGCAAGACCTTGACGGAGATCAGGGCGGTGCCCGAGGACGAAGGCTACCGTAAAGCCGTCGAGAGCTTCACGCGCCACCGGCTAAAAGTCTGCCAGGAGGAAGAGGACTGGGAAGCCATCGAGAAGCGCTTAGGATGCGGCCAGGTCGAGGAGCTGATTGAAGAAGCCCAGGATGAGCTCAAGCTAATCGGTCACATGATAGGTATGTAGGCTTTCTAAACCTAAATATTTTCTTCTAATGAATTGCATATTAGTTTTCCCCATGGTGATTGATTTCCTAATTTGTTGTTAGTGACAATTAATTTTTTATTTCATACCAATGTCAAGTAACGAGCGAAATGTGAGGCTAACAATCTACCTACAAGACTAGTGTGCCCCAATAGTAATATGGGGAAAATGTAGCCCAATCCAAATATGTGGTTTGTGAATTGGAGTTCTTACCTTCTTGCTAACAAAAGATGCAAGTGTTGAACGAACCATGATCTGTCCACACCTTTTTGGATCGAATGGTTTGTCCACCTTAGAAAAACGTGAACTTTGACAATCAGCTAAGCTCCTAGGGAATAAAATTACAAAATAGGTCATCCGTCGCCTCTATATTGGCTGTTGGATTTTGCAATGGGTGTATTGCAATAGGCGATATTTGGTTATAAGCTCTAATATATACTTGGGTTTTCACACCTCATATGTAATTTTAGCTTAGTACGATGTAGTTTGTTAAAAATCTTTATTTGATCCCGGAGTTCAGAGGAGGTGGCCATGTGAAGCTCAATTTTACTCGTCTTTTCCCTAGGGAAATACTTGAGATAGTGTTTGAAATTAATTAGTGTTCGTTTGTCTGAAGAACTAGAAAAATAACATTTGACTTGTGACAAATCTTCCCTTGATTTTGTTTTCCTTTTCCTTTCCTTTGAATAAAACACAAGAAAATCTTCTCCCGATGTTTTTCCATTGTTCTCTGAGTCAAAAAGGATTCCAAGAGTTTAGGTTATGAATTTTTCTTATATCTATTATGAGGGAGAAAAACTTCTCAGTTCTCATTGTAGCCTTTCAACTGACGTAAATTCTTGCACTCCTCTATTGAAAAAGGTGGTGAAGGCCAAAATGTAGTCTTTGTGACTGGTCATTCAATCTTGATGCTGAATGACAATTTCAACTCGATTAACAACTTTCTGAACCAAAAACATTTGATTAAGGACAAATTTTCATAACGTCTTAAACGTCAGAATGCAGTCAATTCACTCATATTTGGAGCCTGGGGAATTGGGAGGGTAAAATTTTTCGGAAGTGAGCAATGTTTTTCTCTTTCCTTTGAGTGGTTGTCTTTATCTCCAATCCTTTTAATGGGGGAAAAGTAGTTGTCTGAAGCAAATTATTCATATATCTTAGCCGTGTTTTAGATTGTTCAGGTTTAAGGATTTGGAGTTCTACTTTTTGAAGAATAATGTTCAACTTTGAATTAATTTTTCTAAAGATGGAAACTTGGAATTCTTTGAAATGAAATACAGTATGAGTTGTTTAGGATCTCAATCCTTGCAAGTGCAAAAGGTAGATCTTGCCGTCTCTTTTTGGAAGTTAGAAGTTTTAGAATATCCCTGCAAGAATTCTGCGCATTTTTTTCATTTGTCGACGTTGTAAATGTTTTCCATGTGTACTTTTAAGTCATGGAGTACAAGAGTTTATATGAAATTTATCTTTTGAGTGAAAAGAAAATGTTGAAGAGCTGATACCATTTGATGAAATGACAGGCCTTCAGACTTAGTTTGGATGCTAGTTGCCTAATCTCATCTCAGTTGACCAGCATAAACAACCAAAACATTTAGGTTTCATTGTATAATCGTATCTTATGAGTAAAAAATACAACTAATTTCGAGTTTTGGCATGCCTCCTTATGTTGGCTACTCACAAGCTCCCTTATTACGAATTCTCTCAAGGGTTTACCTTATGCTGAAGGATATATTTATAGTTGCTTGTAGCTCTCTACCTTTTCATGTTTTGGCTCTTCTCTTGCTTTGTTGCCCTATTCCGTCTGTGACTTCTAGGACTTTGAATTTTGATAAGGAGTTATTGTTCTTTTAAGCCATTTTGGCTCCTACAGCATCCCTTTTCTTGGTTTATGCTGAAGCAAAAGTTGTGGATTGAACTTGTTCTGGACCAATTTTTCACCTGTCCCAAGCAACTACATAAATAGTTGAATGTTGGGTAGTTATCCCAACAACTTGTTCCACCAAATTTACTTTGGATATGTTTGGCAACATGCTACTTTTCAGAAACATCAAATATATGTTTATAGATACTAACACATGCTTTTGGTCCACACACATAATTCCAATCCACTTCCCCATTGTTCATTTACCCTTCTTATAAGCACTATTTATGGACACACTTGTAATCACTTTTTACATAACCTTTTGCTCCAGTAATAATATTGTCGGTAAACTTCATACCATCCTGTGGCTTGTTTCTCTGCGTGCTTGGTAGGTCGACATATTAAGTCGTCGTTTGTATGCATCTTTTTTTGTCAACTAACTTGTAGAGAGACATTGTACTCAGTGCAACCTTTTTAAGAATTACACTCAAGTGGGTTAACACCATTACAACACATCATAGAATGAATTAACAGACATGATATTTTTCTCTGTATTTATCCGTCTTAAGAAAACTTGAGTCTCCCCATTGAGCACAGCCGCCTACTGTAGAATAAACAATATTACTCGTCTAATTTGACAATGAGTTTTCATTAAATTGGGTGCAGAGTGGAACCCATGGGGTGTTCCAGATGACTATGAATGCGAAGTTATCGAGAATGATGCTCCAGTACCTAAGCATGTCCCCCTTCATCGACCAGGTCCTCTCCCTGAGGAGTTCTACAAGACATTGGAGGCCATTAGCACTGGCACCTTAGAAGATGCTGTTTCGCGCTCAAAGAAGGACGAGCCTGCAATTACCCCTGGAGAATCACAGTCAAAATAGTGTGCCTACGATCAACTCCTTAATCTGAATTTGTGTTTTCCATGTCAGGTTTGTCTTCTATGTTTTTGCCATTTCATATCATTCAGTTTAATACTTGTTTGATCCTACTGTGATTAATTGAACCTATCAAATTGAGTTAATAATTTCAGGTTGACTTGGTTTTATGACAGTTGTTTTAGTTTATGTTTGCTATAGTATCCCGATGGAAATAAACCAACATATATTGGAAATTCTACATGCTATGATGAACTAACAGCCTGTTTGTGGCATGTAATTTAAATAAGTGAAACTGTGTAAATTGAATGAGTGTCAGCGTGTGAGATTGTTGATTAACTAAAATTTCTTGGAAAAGATTGCCATTGCTTTGTGATACTGTATGAGTACCCATTCTTGCCTTCTTTTGACAGTAACGCTGGCCCTACAGATAGAGGGCCATATTATGTACTTAAAATCGGTTTATTACTTTTTGCTAAATGCGACAGATAAATAGAGACGATGGTACAGTCTTGATTTTGGGGTATGTTTGATAGATATTTTAGAAAATTTGATTTTGAGATGTGTAAGTAAAGGAAATGGTTTGAAAAATATAAAGTTGTAAATCAATTTAATGATTTGTTGAAAATGTTGATAGGATAAAAACGCGTTTTTGAGTGAATCCTATAAAACAAAGCTCACAGTAGTGAATAGAAATGCGAAGCCTTTTCTGATAGAGGATTAACCTTCCGCAGAAGATATTTCTTGAAGCTGTGGAAATTTTGCACTTTGAGGCAAAAGGTTTGGACTTTAATGCACGTTGGAATGATTTGGAATGTCATTTTAATTACCACACAAGATAAATTTGTTTTAACATTTGTAAAATAACAATTTTACCATTGTCTATTAGAGTACAAAAAATAAAATGAATTTAGCAAAGAACAATAAGCAAAAAATTTATCACAGCAAGAATTTCAAATCTTATTTAGAACTCAAATAAATCCCGTTTTCAGAACGGAATTCATGCTATGCAGTGATGTTTATGGGTTGAATTGAATATGATAGTCTCCAAGTTTTGGATAAAGGGTAAATGGTGCAAAATATCTCATGTTTCACTCATGCTATACAAATCACCTTTATCTTTAAAACTTTTGCATTTTCATTCTCAAGTATACTATTTCTAGACAATTTTTACGTTAATGTTCTCTTGGAAAGCCTTTTAAATGATAATTTTTCTCTTATTTAAAAAAAAAAATGAATAAAGGAAAAAAAAAAAAGCTAGAAAATATATTGTATCAAAAATTTCAAATCTTATTTTAAAGTGCAAAGAAATCCCGGTTTCCGAAAATTAAAAGCATATTTAGGGCTTGAATTTTTTTATATTATTATTTTCATTCACTTCATTCACTTTATGTATGTCGTCTGAAAAACAAGGAAACTCTGTCATTTCATTAGGTTTTAGAAAGGAAATAAATATAAGTGATGTTTAATGCAAACATATTGTTTAATTGAAGATTAAAATGTAAAGATTTTAAAAGTTAGAATATTTGTACAATATACTTTTTTTAATGGATTTGTACAATATACTTAACTATATTAAAAAATGGGAATGTGTGAAATCTTTTGATTTTCAATAAAGGTCTCCACTTATATTTTATTTACTTCAAAATGGCCTTAGTAAAGAAATACTATATTTATATAAATAATTAATGAGTGACTCTTTATATTACATTAAAGAAATTAAATTATTTTAATTACATAACTAATTTTCTAGCGACTTTTAAAATTACATTAATTTGATTAAACTACAAATATTTCAATATATAATGTATTTTTATTCGATGTGGATAACTTAAAAATATATATCATTTTTTTATAATATCTTTCACAACTTTCTAATTTAAGATATTAGGTTTTTATAGTTTTAAAATTAGATTGGTATCATATTTATTTAATCAACTAAAATATATTTGATTAATCTCATCGGAAAAAAGGTTTTTGTAGATTAGATGTTTGGACTCAAATCGGTAGAAAATTGAGGTATTAATATTTTTACTTGGAGTATAAAATGACCAAAAGTGTCAACATGTATGAGTTACTAATACCACATTGGTTTAATTTTATATTTTTTCAATTTTATATTTTTCAAAAAAATTTAAAATTGAAACTTAAAAATTTATAACTCAAAAAATCATCATTATTTTATATCACGTGCTTAAACTAGTTATAGTTGAAAGATTGGGAGCTTTCGCATTATTTACTCTCGAATAAATGTATTATCGACAATGGATTGACTTCCAAAAATAATTATCCGATGTTATTTAGCTTCATATTTCCCCGAAAGTTCACTTTTCCACCCCAATTTCTCTGATTATCTAAAGCAGTAATAAAGCAATAAATAAGCAAAACTTATCCCCTTTTACAGAATTAGACACTTTACTTCTTTTCCTTTTGTTTCCCACGTTGTTTCTAACTTTATTTTTAAAATTACAAAAAAAGAAAACTTTATTTCGATAAAGTATTCTTTTGAAGCTTTTATACGTTTTTACGTTAAATCTGGTCCGTTGGTCGTATCAAGTCAAACCCTTGGGCTTTAACAGAAAATTGCGGGTCTAACTTTGACCCGTTTAAAAGGTGTAACTTGGAAGCGTGATGGACCCGGTGTCTGACCCGTCAAAATTTTTATCACCAAACATTGGAAAAGCAAAAGTTTTCAACTCCTTTGTTGCGTTTTGCTTCTTTTGCCTTTTCTTTTTGGAAGTTTCTTTGTTGTTCCATCTTGGGTTTTGATCTGTTTCTCACATATGAGCATATAACGGTATCCACACATGAATAGATACACGATATGTATTCTCCTTGATGGTGAGGGAGGACACATGACACTCATCCGTCCATATGTGGACAATGGAGCGCGCCCATATGTGGGCACTGTAGCATGCCCATAAATAGACAACGGATCGGGACCAGTTCCAACTTTTCCTCCAAAGTAGACTTGTCAAAATGGGTCGCGAGCTCGGCTCGGCTCGCCTAAAGATGAGCCCAAACCCAAGCACAAACACCAAATGCACGAACCGCTCGGCTCGAGCTCGCCCGGCTCGTGAGCTCGAGGCGACAGCTCGTGTAACACATGAGCCGAGCTTGGCTCGGGCTCGTAGAGTAAACGAGCCCGAGCCGAGCCCGAACAGCGAGCTGGCGAGCTGAGCCTGCTCGCCGAACCAAATTGACATGTCTACCCTAAAGTTTGAAGTGCCTTGAACAATTATTTATCTATTTTCTATTTTGAAATGCTATAGCGCATGTGGTATGTGAAGAATGTAGATGGGACTTTCAAATATGAGAATGAAACTTAATAGTTAAATCTCACTGCAATTTTGCATCTGTATATTTATTGAACAATTTGCCGATGTATTTAGCATAATTTATGCCTTGAATACTATTATTCATAAATAGTATGAATCCATCAATAATTATGTAACATGTTACTATAATTTAATGTTGCGGTGCTCATAGCATATTAGGACATCTTTAATGGGACAATCTGGATTCTTATTCATGTGATACAAGTAGAAATGTAGAATGAAAATGAAGTGAAAACATTTTTAGTGGCGAGTGTGGTTTGAAGAACTAATGATTCGTATGTATCATATAGACTAAAGAAAAAAGAAAAAAAATAACAATAATACAAAAATTGAATCGACAATATCTATCACATTCTGTTTATGTAATCTATATATTAAAACGTGATATGCATATTTCATTTGCCTAGGTAGTATCATTTTTTCAAAATCTACACAAAATTACATATGCTCTTAACACATTATCCCCCAACATCAATGATCATATATGTGATAATTAGTGCAAATCATTTTTATTCTATTCTAATAAAGTTTGACCTATGGATAATGTTTCTATAAAGCAAGTACTATCATCACGAGTTAAATGTCAAAACGTATTTAAAGATATATCATTGTGTACGAGCCATGTGGCTTTGTAAAAATAGATGAAATTTAATGGTTAATTTGATTGATCATTTGATCTAATTTAAAGTTTCAATAAAATTACAAATGCTAATTAAACTTTAGTTCTAGTGGGGATTATTGGAGTATACTTAAACTTTCATTAACAATCACTCCTACTAGATTTTGAAAGGTCTACTCAGTACAAAATCCGCCCTTATCTAATCATTGGTGCAAAAATATTTTGAAATTCAAGAATCGTTCATCAAAATTTCAGATAATGTGAATGAAATTAATTAAAAATCAATACGTTCCTTTGTTACTGTTGTTAAAAGGTAAGTAATTGAAATAATCTCGTGTTACTTAAATGAATAAAACAAACCATAAATTAAATAAAGCACTCTTGTTTCAATGTCTATATGTGGATATGTTAAAATACCAATACATTGATATAGCAGTTTACAATGATCCAGACTATGGCCCGGTCCCTATCTGCTTGAATCTTTAAGGGTAGATATTTTGTGTTTGATCCTTTTTTAAGTGCATGGTGAAAGGGTGGAGACTCTTATTGGTGGAATAGTGTTGTGTATCAAATTTAGGTATGAGAGTTTTCTCTGATCCATGGTGCTTGGTTTCTAATCTATTTGGATGTACTGTGCCAATTTGTGACCAAGAGTTTCGTAATCTAGATTTAAAGATTAAGGACGAAAGTGTAAATAAATCAAAAGTCGGGAACTTTGTTGCAATCTACCGTAATAATAATAATAATAATAATAATAATAATAATAATAATAATAATAATGAAACTGGCACAAATTTGTTTTTCTATTCAAACCCGTTGTACAAAAGGTTATTTTCAAGAATATTTCGCTCTAATACTTTTTCATTTTATTATTAATTTTGACTAATACGAACTATTGTCCCCACATTGTTTATTAAAAAAAATAAAAAAAAAAAGGGAAAAAGGAAGGCTATTGTCCCCACTCTAACCCCCGCGCCGTTGTTAAGAAAGGAAAAGCTCTGCTGAATTCTCTTCTTTTCCCAAAGCTCAAATTTCGGTTTATTCTTTTGTTCTTTTGCCAGAATCCAAAGCTAGCCAACGCTAATATATATATATATATATATATATATATATAGATAAATAGATATACATACATATATACACACACCTCCACGTTGCTGTAGTCTTCAGAATTCAAACTTCTCGTCTTCATTTCCAAATTCTCAATGGAACTTCTTACCAAGCTCAAATTCTGGTCAAATTCAACTGCAGCAGCCACCGCCGGAGGTGACGCTACCTCCGATGGAGATTGCTTCACTAATAGCTCGGAAAATTCTAACGACGAGAAAACCGATGATGAGGACTCTTTCTTCGATCTGGTTTTCGAATCGCCTGATTGCAATTCGAAGTCTCAGTCCCCAATTGCTCCAAAATTCGAAGTGTTCACATTAGGTGTGAGGAAATCACCTAAATATGACAAAACAGAGATCGATTGTGATTCGGTAAATTGCAAAGTGGAACGATTTGAGGTTTGTTCCAATTCTACCAGAGATAAAAGCTTGAGAAGCAGATTGCTTGGAGAAACACCCGATGAATCTCCGATGGACCCTCCATCGAAGCAATCTTCAGTGGATATAGTAGCGCCTAAGTATCTGAAGCTAATTAAATCTCTACATGTTAAGGCTTCTAAAAGGAAGAATTGGATTATGAACTTCACGGATTCTGTAATACCGACGTCTTCTCCCGCGAGGTCGCAGGGGAATTTTTCCCCGGTTAAGTTTTCCAATGGAAGAGGAGTGGGTCGTTTTGTGAATCAACGTTTGACGAAAAGCCGATCAGCTTCCATGGCCATTGGAATGACGCCCCCGACGGTGAACCGGAGGGACGATTCACTTTTGCAGAAGGATGATGGAATTGAAGGCGCCATTCTTTATTGCAAGGAAAGCTTCAATTCTCCGTGCAAAGGTACATTTCGAACAGAGAGATATTTATAAGTGGAAAACATATATTCATAATTATGCTCTCATTCTCCTACCAATATATTGGCATCATAAAATATTAACATGTCATGTGGTGCGTGGGTATTAATCAAATATTGGTGCGGCCACCCCTCCATTCAGGGGGAGAGTGATACGTGAAAAAATTGACACCATAAAGTGCTAACTTGTTGGTTGGAGATCGCTGATGTTCATGATTATTGTTGAATGGAGCTAAGACTTGGGGCTTGTTCTATACACTATAAATTTCCAATAATTTTTTCTCTTTCATCATTTTCAACCACTCATATAATTACTTTATATTTTTTAATATATTTTTCTCAATTTTCAACAAATCATATATATTATGTAAAGAACAAGCCCTTAATAGTATAATCTAATACTTTGGTGAATTGGTGTTGTTTGGTGCAACTTTTAAAAAAAGTTATTTTGTTTCCCTAATTGCTATGTTGGTTTTGACTTTTTCCTATTTCCAAATTAATTTATATTATTTAATCAAAATTAAACATTAATTCAGCTACTTATTTCGTATCATAACTTTTATTATTATTCTACATTTTGTGATGCTACTGCTATTCTACTTAAAAGATTAATTTTTATAACACAAAATTTTATGTGATTCATACCCTTTATATATATACATATATATATATATATACACTTTTTAATTATAAATTTTCCTTTTAAAGTTCATTTTCACTTTGATAAAGCTTAGCAAAACAATCACCAATCTTTTGCTATGCCTATCGTGATTTAAGCAAATGATACTTTATACACATAAAAATGTCTACGGAGTGTAAACATTAATAGAAGGTACACTAAAAATACCATTTTACACGCTCCTACGATTGGAGGTTTCTCCCCTATTAATATATGGACGTCTCATTTGTGTAATAGTGCAAGCACTTATAGCATTTCCCTATGAATTTATTATTTAACAGAGTTTTGAACGTATTATAAAGTGCTGTTGTTTCCTTTTAGATTCACTAATTTAATTTTGCTTCATAATTTTTTTCAGAATTTTTGAGATCTGTTAGCCATTCTTCCCACGAAAAACTAATCCAGCCACAAAGAAGTTCATGTGAAGACCAGAAGAGATGCAGCATTTGATTTTTATTTTGTAATTAAAAGGGGAAAAAAACGATTATTGCATCAGATTCACAGCTTCTGTATATATATGGTAGGATTAGTGAAAACCTGAAGTAATATGTGAGTTGGTAAATATTATTTTTAGTCTTTATTTTATTTTATTTATTTATTATTATTACTATTTTTATAACACAAACAGAAGAACATTCCTATTCATGAAGCTCGTCCCAAACAAAGGACGAGATGAAGAATCAAACACAGTTAGGTCAAATGTAACCACAATAAGAAAAAATAACATAATTAGCAAGATTGAAGGATATCCTGTTTCGAGAACGAGAAATATGATAGCAAGAACCACATCCACTATTATGAAGGAGATTACGCACCTCCTTTTGCAAAGCATCACACTCCACTCGACGAATTTTGAAACAGTGCATCAATGCAACCTGAATGTCTTCACGAATCGCCAAAATTTCAGCGATCACTGGATCATGGTAGCCCCTTGTCATTGTTAGGGAACTAGATGCTGCTAATTCCGCCCAAGATCAGTGGGACACAAAAAATAATATGCGACTGAGAAAAATAATGGACACTAAAATAAGCACAAAAATGGAACACCGAGATTTAACGTGGTTCGGCCAAACTGCCTACGTCCACGGACCCACACCAATATATTTCACTATCTCAAAAATGAGGAGTACAAAAATACTACACTGTATTTTCTCTGCCTACTGTGCTTTAACACTTCACTCACTTTTATCTCTCGCAGATACTTTCTACACTGAAGCTCTCTCTCTACACAAGATCTCTCTTTTTTTTTCTCTCTACACAAGATGTTTTGTGTTTTTGGTGGTGATTGTGGTGTGTTTACAATGCAAATGATAGCTCTATTTATAGGGAAAAATTTGGAGATGTATGCACAACCTTCAACCCTCCATCTTTGACATTGGCTATGGTGATTCCAAATTCAATCCACAATTTTTGACAAGCCAATCTTCAAGCCCCTCATTCTTGACTTTCTTTTTCTTCTTTGTTGGTGTTCT
This sequence comes from Jasminum sambac, assembly GCA_018223645.1. Classification (NCBI taxonomy): domain Eukaryota; kingdom Viridiplantae; phylum Streptophyta; class Magnoliopsida; order Lamiales; family Oleaceae; genus Jasminum; species Jasminum sambac. The sequence continues at coordinate 7,076,084 of CP073645.1, read as the reverse complement.
TGCTTCCTTTGTTGACACTAACAATCTCCCACTTGAAGACTGATTTCAATCTGTCTTCACAATCTGGCTTCACCTTACTACATCTCATTTTGTAGCTTCGTGAAAAATATGATGTGGGTCACCACCTCTGTCTTCATTGCAGAAGACCAACTGAAGCTGAGCATAGCTCCAGTTTCTCCTTGGTTACTGTCTTTGTCATCATGTCGGCTGGATTCTTGCTGCCTTGAATCTTTTCAAGCGTCAATACTCCATCTTCCAAAAGTGATCTGATGAAGTGATAACGGAGTCCAATATGTTTGGTTCTGGAATGAAATGCCGAATTCTTTGCCAGATGTATCGCACTCTGACTATCACTGCGCAAGACATTCTTCTCTGCTGAAACCCACTACGCCAACAAACCTTGTAACCATATCATCTCTTTGCTAGCCTCGATTCTTGCCACGTGCTACCTTACGTAGTTGATAACGCAACAATCTTACGTATCTGCGAAATCCAACTAATCGCAGAGCACCAATCGTAAAGACATAACGGTAGTGCTTCTTCCGCGATCTACCTCACCAAAGAAAATCGCATCTACGAAACCTCGTAGTTTCACTTCGCCTCGTCTAAAGCATAAGAATTTCTCAATAGTTCCCCGTAGATATCTCAATATCCACTTTACTGCATCCCAATGCTGCTTTCCAGGATTTGCCATATATCTGCTCACAACTCCCAATCGCATGAGCAATATCCGTCTGGTACAAACCATGGCATACATCAAACTTCCAATGGTGAGGCATATGGAATTTTAGCCATGAAGTTTCTCTCCTCTTACGTCTTAGGAGGCGGTCGTTGGATAGGCGGAAATGATTCGCTAATGGCGTCTTGGCCCGGCTTTGCCTTGCTCATGTTGAACCTTTGCAGGATTTGATCAACATACTTGGCTGTGACAACCGCAAAACACCCTTTTGCTTGTCTCTACAAATTCTCATCCTAGAATTTGCTTTGTTTCACCCAAGTCCTTCATTTCGAATTCCGCCGATAGTTGCTTCTTCAACTTCTTGATCTCGCCCATGTCAGCCGGCTACTAACATGTCATCGACATAAAGTAGCAAAATGATATAGTTGGACTCGAACCGCGAAGTAGCAACAATGGTCAAGATTACACTTCATGTAGCCATTTTTCTCGCATAAATCAGTCAAACTTCTTGTACCACCGTTTAGGCGCTTGCTTTAAGCCGTATAGGCTCTTCTTCAATTTGCATACCGACTTCTCTTTTCCTTTCACCGAGAAGCCTTCCGGTTCTTTGCATATAGATTTCCTCCTCTAAGTCACCATGGAGGAAAGCGGTTTTCCACGTCTACTTGCTCCAAGTGCAAGCCCTCCATTTGCAACAATGCTCAACAACGATCGAATTGTTGTCGACTTCACAATGGCGAAAATATCTACGTGTAATCAATTCCTTCTTTACATTGGAAACCTTTGACTACCAATCTTGCCTTGTACCTCTTTGAACCATCATGTTCTTCTTTGATTCTGTACACCCATTTGTTATTAAGAGCTTTCTTCCCTCTGGGCAACTCAGCTAGTTCCCACGTCTGATTGGAGATGAGAGACTTTATCTCATCTTTCATTGCAAGCTCCCACTTAACAGAATCTCCCACCTGACATGCCTCGTCATAACATTCAGGTTCACCGGCGTCAGTGAGCAACATGTAGTTCATGTACTTCCGATTCGGAACATGAGGTCGACTTGACCTCCTCACAATGGGTCGGGTGGAGGCGTGGTGAATCGACCTCGAGATGGGCTCCTGTCTGCAGACCCTCATGCATGCGCTTTGGCGTACTTTCCTTACGAGTGTCGTCCGAACAACATATGTTGGATCATCGTTTGTTGTGTCATTGGGTGACGCATTTACGTCCTTGTACATCACCTTTTCATTGAATATGACATCCCGGCCGATGAGTTTTTGTTTTGGTCATCCCAAAGCGGTACGAACTTCGTCTCCACCATATCCAACGAAAGTACACTTTAGTGATTTGGAGTCTAACTTACTCCTGGCATTATCACTAATGTGCACATATGTGACACAACCGAATACTTTCAAATGAGAAAGTTTCACTTCTTTCCCGCTCCAAACTTCTTCCCAGGTATCCTATACTCCAATGGTGCAAGCGGTCCACGATTAATTAGGTATGCCGCCGTGTTGTGACTTCCGCCTAAAGCTGTTTTGGCGAGCTGCATGTATTCTCATGCACGGCTCTTTCTGTCAAAGTCCGATTCATGCGTTCGCAACTCCATTACATTGCGGTGTTCTGGCAACGCGTTCTCTCCAACTTGATGCCATTTTGGTAACAAAATTTCTTGAACGCCAAATTTTCGTACTCTCCACCATTGTCGGATCTCAACTTCTTTACTCGCAAACCAGTTTCATTCTCCACCATGGCCTTCCACTTCTTGAACGCCGAACACATCGGATTTGTGTCTCAAGAAGTAAACCCACACCTTTCTCGAGTGGTCATCAATGAAAGTCACAAAGTATGACTTTCCGCCAATCGATGAAACTGTTGTTGGACCCCACACATCTGTGTGGACAAGTTCAAGCTTCTCTTTCTTTAGAGTTCTGCCACTTGTATTGAAACTCACCCGTTTCTGCTTCCCGAAAATACAACTTTCACAAAAGTCTAAATCAATAGACTGAAGCCCTGGTAGTTTTCCTTTTGCATGCATGTACTTGAGCCCTTTCTGGCTCATATGCCCAAGTCTTTGGTGCCACAAGTTCGCATCCTTGCTATCAGCAACTGCGATTGTCATACACGCATTCGCCGTCGTGTATAGGGTGCCACTATCCTTGCCACGTGCGATTATCATGGCCCCCTTGGTGATTTTCCAATTATCACCGGAGAAGCTTGTGTCACATCCTTCTCTCGACAATTGTTTGACGGAGATCAAATTTTTCCTCAATTCTGGAATATGTCTCACGTCCTTCAATTTCCATACAGATCCATTGACATTGATCTGTACTTCTCCTATGCCCACCACGCTGCAAGGATGATCGTCTCCGAGATATACTTCTCCGAAGTTTCCCGACACATAATTTGCGAAAAAGTGTCGATTTGCGGTGGCATGGAAAGATGCTCCAGAGTCTATTACCCAATAGTCGGCCTTCTTCTCCATGGAACATATCAACGCATCACGCGTTTCTTCGGTCACGACATTGACCTCGGTCTTGTTCTCCGTTTCCTTTGGAGCTGCCCTACACTGATTTTTGTAGTGCCCAACCTGACCGCAATTCCAACATTCAACAGACTTTGATTTGTTGGAATTTCTGTGATTTTTAGATCTCGGTCTACCGTTCCTTGACTTGCTCCGTCCACGCCCATGCCCTCTGTTTGAACTTCTGCCTCTGCTATCTACATTGAAAGCGGCCCCGGAAGTTGAAGCTGCATCTGACTGTCTCCGGATCTCCTCAGTCAAGATCATGCTCACAACGTCATCGAACTTCAATTTCGACTTACCGGCCGAGCTACTGATGGCTGTGACTGTGCCATTCCAGCTCTCAGGCAACTGCCCAAGAATTAATAGAGCTCGAACTTCATCACTAAAAGTGATTTCCACCGTTGTCAATTGGTCTACTACCTCATTGAATTCGTTGAGGTGTTCTCCAAATCTCCCGCTTTCCATCATCTTCATATTGAACAATTTCTTGATCAAATGAACTTTATTTCTTTATGAGGCAATTTGTTCATACATCTTTGGATAGAGCTGCCATGAGAGACGCCGTTGTCTTCTCATTTTTAATGTTGAAAGCGACCGACTTTGATAGGGTCAATCTAATTGCGCCGAGTGCTTTTCGATCAAGCACCTCCCACTCGTTGTCTTTCTCGCCTTCTGGCTTTTCTTTCAACGGCTTATATAGGTCCTTCTGATACAAATAGTCCTCCATTTGCATTTTCCAATATCCAAAATTTTTTTCATCAAATTTATCAATTTTGGAAATTCTCTCGTCTGTCGCCATTACTCCCACTCGAACAAAATGTGATTTTTCGAGAAATCGTTTCTGATGTGGAAGATCAGTCTACGCTGCAACCACAGAGCATACTAAGAATTTCAAGAGATATCACAAACGTGGCTCTGATACCAGTTGTTAGGGAACTAGATGCTTTGCTAATTCCGCCCAAGATCAGTGGGACACAAAAATAATATCTGCGAGAAAAATAATGGACACTAAAATAAGCACAAAAATGGAACACCGAGATTTAACGTGGTTCGGCCAAACTGCCTACGTCCACGGACCCACACCAATATATTTCACTATCTCAAAAATGAGGAGTACAAAAATACTACACTGTATTTTCTCTGCCTACGCAAAGGCTTTAACACTTCACTCACTTTTATCTCTCGTGTATAGCTTCTACACTGAAGCTCTCTCTCTACACAAGATCTCTCTTTTTTTTTCTCTCTACACAAGATGTTTTGTGTTTTTGGTGGTGATGGTGGTGTGTTTACAATGCAAATGATAGCTCTATTTATAGGGAAAAATTTGGAGATGTATGCACAACCTTCAACCCTCCATCTTTGACATTGGCTATGGTGATTCCAAATTCAATCCACAATTTTTGACAAGCCAATTCTTCAAGCCCTCATTCTTGACTTTCTTTTTCTTCTTTGTTGGTGTTCTTGCTTCCTTTGTTGACACTAACAGTCATCGTCGCAAAAGCCGGCTGAATAGAACCTACATCATCATGAAAATACCCTCCGCAACCGATCCAACCATCATCCTTTCGAGTTGTCGTATCCGTTCTTAAAGCCATCCCTGTGTTGACTTGATGCCAGAGGACCAAACTGATTGCTGCACCCTAACCTTAGAGACAAGTAGACAACCTCACGTTGCTGCTGTTTATAAACTATAAATTTCATATCACAACTCATTATTATTCACATATTTCGTGATCCCAATATGATTCAACTGTGATCCACTCTAAAAATTTAATTTCAGCAAAATAAAGATTGATTTGAACACGACTAGAACATGGAATCCTGAAATGAAACAAAACTCACTAATTCTTGAAAAAAATGTAATCCTCCTTTAAAATAAGAGGGAAAGCCAATTCCATACATGATAGTAAGAAGAAAATGGACATAAAAAAATATATATATATCACAAACATGCCATTAAACTGAAATTTCAACCAAAATCAAAGATATTGTGAAAAGAAAAAACCACAACAGAAGAATTGACAAGGTTGAAGCTCAACAAACGTGGATTCGACTTCAAATCAAACTTCACTAGAAACTTGGATTTAAGGTTACAAATTACAGATCAAATACAACAATAAAAGAATTGGCCACCATGTATTTATATTTTCATATTGAACTTCAAACTTGCTAATTATTTGTTCTTACACTGCACCGACCAACAGTTTTCTTTGCCTACTTCGCTCACGGCTGAATGACAATCCCCTATCAAGATGCAATAATCTCTTTTTCGTTGTAGAAGCCCTTCAAAGTTCAAACAACAAGATTTGACAAACCAAAATATGAAATGAACTCTCTTTATGAAACAGGAGAGATGCCATCAATGTGCAAGAAATTAGGGAGAATTTAGTTTATGACCATTTGGTAGTACAAATAACAATTGTAATCTTAGTAATATTGAGTCATTTCTTAAGTCTTATGCTAGAATTCAATTTTGGGGCTTATAAACATCTACTTTAATTGAATTTTTCAAGTATTAATAAAATTCTTTGGTGTTTGAAGAATTCCTTCTTACTGTTTGACAAAATGTGTGTGTGTATCAACTTGGTGGACAAGTGCCGAGTAAAATAGATTCAAGTCAACTTAAATATGAACTTCACCTAAACTTTAATGTCTTCCTTCTTGTTACCGCGGATCATCATTTAAAAACATGTCTTCCTTTCAAAATTTTCTCTTACCTTGCCTCGTTCTCTATTCTCTGAGGTTTCATAAATTCCCTGCTTCCTGGAAGAGCAAATGTTTCAACTTCATGGAACAATACAGTCTATACAAATTGTACTTTACAATATAGAGATGGCTCGACAATAACATTGATTCTTCTAAGGGGAACTTCTGGTCCAGGACATGCCTTCGGGTTTTATTGCAACGGGAATTCTGAAACTTATATCCTTTCCGTCTTCATTCTTGACTTAGCCGTCGATTTCGACCCACAGGTTGTTTGGTCTGCTAACAACGACAACCCAGTTCATATGAATTCAACTTTGCAGCTCACACCCATCTTGAAAGATGTTGATGGCACTTTGGTTTGGTCCACAAACACCACAAGTCTATAGGGGGATTAAATCTAACAGAAATGGAAAACCTTGTACAGTTCGATCATAATGGAGTTGTTGTTGTTTGGCAATCCTTTGATCATCCAACTGACTGTTCGGTTACAGGGCAAAAATTAAAAGTAGGGCAGAAGTTAACAGCCAGTGTTTCATCATCTAACTTGACACAAGGAGGTATTCATGCCTGTGACCAGGGGCGGGTTTAATTGCATCTATAGAATCTAATCCTCTTCGGGTCTATTTTACATATTCGTTTGACAAAAAGGGTTACGAACTAACTTATGTTAGCCTTACAAATGGAAGTCTCGCATTTTACACCAACTGCACCACAGCGGCGACAAGTATCGCTGACGAGATCGACATTCCTCATACCAACTCTGCCCTGTACATGAAATTGGATTATGATGGACACCTTAGTGTTTTTGTATGGCAATGAGGACAGACACAGGTTGCTGATATTACAACACGTTATCTTGGTGAATGTGCATGCCCAATGGTTTGTGGGGTAAATGGATTTTGCTCAAATGGCCATTTAGTTGTCCCACATCCACAATAGACTATCTTAAACAGATTGATATGGTAGGCAACCTAAACTTGGTTGTTCTCAAGTAACCCTTCTTACTTGTGATGCTGCAAATGATCAAAAGTTCTTAGACCTTGATCAAGCAACATACAGTACTTCATCTTTGTCATTGATATTTCCGAAACAAGCATCGAATAGTGTAAAGAATTGTTCGTGTAAAGCTTTGATTTTCCACTATGATGATAATGCCTCGATAGGGGACTGCTATTTACCAACTCATATCTTTTCTTTGATGATTGACAATCAAAGAATTTATTACAATCCCACTACTAAAAAATTGTTGATTACGGACGGAATATTTTCGACGGACAAACATCCGTCGGGAATTTCCGACAAAAAAGTAAAATCGCTGAAAATCTTTGATGGAAGAGTAAAAACCGTCAAAATTCCTGGATAGGCGACAATGTTATCGATGGAGTACAGTTCAGTTGGTAATCACCGATGCCCAAAGTAAACCGACCGAAAATTCTGGCAGGAAGTGAAATTCCATTGGAGATTTCTGACAGCCAGTGTCCGGCGTCGAAAATTTTAGACAGTAGAACTAGTCGTCAAATATTTCTGATAGCGAGATCAGTAGAAAATACCGACGGACATGATGCTATTTTCGGCAATTTCCGACGACCTCAATTAAGCCATCGGTAATTTCCGATGGCCTGGATTTGTTGTCGGAAATTATCGACAAATTTGTTACTGCAATTAGTAATTTCAATACCATTTCTAGCCGTTGTAAATTTTTTATTTTTTATTTTTTTTGGAATATGCAATAAGTTTGCAAGAGTGACTTTATTAGAAGTTATCATATTTTTCTTGAGAAACCATGATGTATTGGTTTTCAAAATCTAAAAATAAAAATTTCTAGAATTTATTTTTTATTGTATTCATGGAATAAGTATATGATTGGAATTATTTTCAGTGTAAAATACTTTTCTCATTTAATTGAAAATAAAAAATTTTATGTAATCATGCAATAATAAATAATATGAAATATAAACTTTAATTAGAGGAATAACTTTCTTTTGTTTATTAATTTTATAATAATAAAGGTCTATGATTCTATGGTCTAAATTACATTTGTTTGTTCCTGATTAAAAAAAAACAAAAGCACACATTGGCTTGAATAGTTGAAATGGAAAAAAATAATTAGTTACTTTTAATCTAATTATTAATGTTTATTTTTTAGTAAATTATATTTATTCAAAAAAATATATACAATGCTTTAGTAAAAATAAATTAATTTTTAAATTAGAATACTACAAAAAAATATATATATAACAAATATATTATAGAGGCAATAAGTAAACAAGAAACAATGTTTAATGAAATAGTATTTTAACATACATAATGTTTTAATAAAAAAAAATTAACTTTTAAATTAGAAAACTACATAAGAGATATAACAAATAAAGTATAAATGCAACAAATGAAGAAGAAAGAGGATTGGCCTTGCGGTTGGAATTTCATTCCTCAACAGCCAAGTCACCAGTTTGAAACACAGCATGGTTGTGTTAGGAGGCAATTAAATTTGAACATGTAATGGTTGTTAGAGTGGGTTGGGGAGAATCGGGTGAGCCCGTGGGTTTGAGATGAGCAAGAGAAAGAATTAATTTTTACTTTATTTTCCAAAATTTTTATTTTTTTTCTCAAATATTCTATTGTTCGTCCCTAATTTTCGACGGGTTAATTGCCATTGGAAATTACCGGCGGATTATGTAAGTTAGTCAAAAATTACCGAAGGATCCATAAGTCCGTCAGTAATTACCGCCAACGAGCTTTCCAACAACCTCCCATCCATCTACAATTTCTTTTTCTGATGGATTTCATACTATTATTATTGACAGATTTGGTGGTTGATGATAGCGATGTTTTGAGTAGTGATAGTATCTATCAAAGTTTAGGTTCCTAAGAGAAATATGTCACCGCCTATAGCTTTATCCCCCACCCCATCTCCCAAAGGATAGATGAGTCATCTTGCAACTTTATTAGGATCAACTGTAGAAACTTCCATGCTAGCCGTCGAGATTTGAATTTCAGTTTTCATAATCAGGAAGAAAAGAGAGGCTTTAAGGGATGAGGTTGAGGTGGACTATTTAGATCAAATGCCTCGAATGCCACAAGATTTTCATTCGAAGAGTTAAACAATGACATAGAGAACTTCAATAGAAAGCTTGGTGAGGGAGGATTTGGCTTGGTATTTCAAGGGTCTCTACCAGATGGCAATGAGATTGCAATTAAAGTTTCTTGATGGAGTTGGCCAAGTTAAGAAATCCTTTCTTGCTGAGGGTGAAACCATTGGTAGCATTCACCATTTCAACTTGGTTAGGTTAATTGGATGTTGGGCTAATAAGTCTTAGTTTATGAGCATATGAAGAATGGATCTCTAGAAAAATGGACACATGCAGCGAAAAAGCCTCGACTCCTCTCAAATTTAAATGCCGAAAAAATATCATTCTTGACATAGCAAAGGGATTATCCTATCTCTATCAAGATTGCAGGCAAAAGATTGTTCACATGGATATCAAATAGCGAAACATTCTTCTAGACGAGCATTTCAATGCTAAGTTATCCGATTTTGGACTTTCCAAATTGATAGAAAGAAACTAAAGTCTAGTTGTGACCAAGATGAGATGTACGTAGGGATATCTCACTCCTAAATGGATAAGCTTGATCATCACAAAGAAGGTTGATGTTTATAGCTTTGGGATTGTGATACTCAAGATATTGTGTGGCCTGGAGAAATTACCAGAAAAACTAGCCAAAGGAGAAAAGGCATTTGCTGAGTTTGTTCAAGATGAAAGCAGAGGAGGGGTGGTAGTTGGACATGATTGACAAAAAAAAAAACTGAAGATATGCAATATCATGGAACAGAGGTTGTGGAGATGATGCAGCTTTTTGTTTGGTGTTTACAAGGTTGTTATCGCAGCAGGCCTTCGATGCCTACAGTGATAACTCTCTCTCTTTTTTCTTTTCTTTTAATATTTTTTTTCTATACACAAAACTAGTGACGTTAATGTGTTGTATATGGTAGTCTCAAAGTTCAGGATAAATTGACGCAAAACGTCCTACGTTTCACTCATGCTTTGGAAACCATCTTTATCTTTAAATTTTCATATTTTCATCAAGAAGTTTACTATTTCTTTTACACTAAATATTCTTTACATCAATTTCTTCTTATAAAACCTTATAAAATAACAATGTTACCCTTACATTTGAAAAAAAAAAATGAAATGACCAAACAGGGACGAAACTAGGAATTTGGCTGGGATCGAACTGAATTTATGAAAGATAGTGGAGGCTCTTCTCGGGGGTTCCGCCAATTTTTTTTTTTTTTTTTACTATAAAGTTTATATACAAAATTTTATTAAAAATCATGATTCGTTAGATTAATAATTTTGCAAAGTAGAAGAAAACGTAACATGAAATAAGAATTTGATTTGGTTATTTTGGCACATAATGATTTTAATAAATTGATTTCATTTACAAAATTGGTTTATTTTGTATAATGCATTGTTGACATCAATAAAAAATTGGACTAACTACTAAATTGAGTTCAACTTTAAAAGTGATAACGTAATAAAATTTCTTTATTGTAAATACAACACTACTTCATATTATTCATGAAAATCATAAATTGATTGAGTTGTACATGATAAAAATTATTGAAAACTAATTTAGATGCGAAGATAACAATGCTTAAGATTTTTAAAATACGAAAATATATAAAAATAATTTTTTTAAAATGAGAAATACCTAAGATTCTTCAAAATACACAATTATATAAAAATAAAATTTTCTGAAATTAAAAATTACATTAAAAAGCTTAATATTGTTTAAAATTGAAATTACAATAAAAATAAAAATGAGTATAAAACATTTGGCAGGATTCGAACTCCCCACCTCCAGATAAAGTTTGCATCAAGCTCACCGTCTTCTGGTCAAAGAGTCTACTTCAAACATGGACTAAACAATTCCTTACTTGCGAACAAAGTCCAGCTCACTAGTGCCTCCGTCCTTGCGAACAAAGTAAATTAAATAGGAAAAAATACTATAGCAAGGATTTCAGATCTTATTTTAAAATACAAATAAATACCGTTTTCAGAAAATTAAAAGCATACTTGGTCTTGAAAATTTAATATTAATATTTTTAGAAAATTTGCATTCACTTTATTCAGGTCTTCTAAAAGATAAGCACAAATTTATCATTTCATTAGGTTTTAGAAAGGAAATTAATGTAAATAGTATTTCGTGCAAAGAAGTTTTCTTATTGAGGATAAAAATGTAAAGGTATTAAAACTTTAACTTATAATATAATTAAAAGATAGGGACTTTTTGCATTAATAATTACACTTTTTTTTTTTGAAAATAATTACTCTTGAATAAATGTATTCTTGACAATAGATTGATATACGCTATGTTCTCCAAAAAATTATTATTTATTTTTATATTTTCACGAAAGCTCAGCTTTTTCTTTTTTTTTTTTTTTTGTTCTTCTTTTTCTATTCCCCCAAGGCCCCAATTCTTAATTAGATACTTTATTTCGTGGCCCTTTTAAAGAATTTGGTCCGTTGAGGTTATCAAGTCAAACCGTTGGGCCTCAACGGAAGTCCGGGTCTAACTTTGACCCGTTCAAAAGGTGGACGCTGAAGGACCCGGTGTCTGACCCGTCAAATTTTCCACTTTTTTTTAACCAAACGTTGGAAAAAGCAATAGTTTTTCCTCTGTTCAACGACTCAACTTAATTATCATGCAAGTCAACTGCAGTGCCTAGACTTTGTGGACAACGAGTCCAAATGTTGTCTTCCTTTCCAAACAGTACGAGGTTTCCGAATTCAGTTAGGTTCAAACCATGTCTTCCTTCCAAACTTTTGCTTCACCTGTCTGGAAAAATTTAAGGCATCCTTAATTCGTTTTCTTGTTTACGCGTATCAATACAAACCAACCATGTGGTCTCAATATTTCCTCTTTGCCTGTCTTCTTCTCAGCTCTCCAATCCTCACAAATTCCCAACCTTTTGACTATCCAACTGCAAACCTCTCCACTTCATGGACCAACAGCGTCTCTGCAGATCATTCCATATCATATACAGATGGTTCAGCAGTAAGAGCCATTCTTCGGAACAGGAGGGGCCTCTACTTTGGCCCAGGCTATGGCTTCGGTTTCTACTGCAACGGCAGTTGCGAATCTTATCTCCTAGCCATCTACATTGTTCAGACAAACAGCGGCGGAGGTATTACAAAACCAGATATTGGAATCCCACAGGTTTGTGTGGTCTGCTAATCCTAACAATCCAGTTGGAATCAATTCGACTCTGCAACTCACTCGTGACGGAGATCTGGTGTTGAGAGATTATAATGGTGCTTTAGCTTGGTCCACAAACACCACGAACAGATCTGTAGCTGGATTAAACCTAACAGAATTCGGAAACCTTGTACTGTTCGACGAAAATAAAGTTATCGTTTGGCAATCGTCCGATCATCCAACGGACTGTTTGGTTCCAGGGCAGAGACTAAAATTAGGCCAGAAATTAACAGCCAGCGTTTCATCGACGAATCACACACAAAGAGGTATCTATTTGTCTGTAACTGATTCGGGTTTAGTTGGATCTGCAGAATCTAATCCTCCTCAACTCTATTTTACATATGAATTTGCTATAAATGCCAAAACTAGGAAAATACTAAGCTATGTTTAAAACAAAATAAATTGCAGGAAATTGTTAAGGAGAAACACTGATATATGTAGGAAGGCTAGGAAAATATCTTATTAAAAAGTATGTAATAAAATTACATCAGATCCCATAATTTATAGACTTAAGCTAACAAACTTTCCTAAAGATAAGAACCAACTAGTTACAGGAAATCCTACTAGGATAATCTTTTATTTTACTCCTAGCTGACTTGGTCAATTCCAAAGAATCAGCAACAGAAAACAAACACTAACAGAAAAAAAACAAAAGACTTGGTAAACAAAAAAAGGATAACTCATAGATGCACTAATTTGTCACACTCCCCCTTAGTGCATACTTACGACCAACAACTCCAAGTGCAGCTCTCAAGCTTTCGAATTGAGGTTTAGGTAAAGCTTTTGTAAATATATCTGCAACTTGATCGGCTGTAGGGATTCCCTTCAACTCAATTTCTTGATTCAAAACTTTCTCCCGAATAAAGTGATAATGAATATCAATGTGCTTTGTACGCCTGTGAAAGACTGGATTTGAAGCGAGTTTGATAGCACTCTCATTGTCACAGTGAAGCAACACAGCATAGTCAACTTTCGAAAAAATGTCTTCCATCAAACACTTCAGCCAAATGCATTCTTGTGCAGCCATTGTTGCTGCCATGTATTCAGCTTCGGTACTGGATAAGGCAACGGTAGATTGCTTTTTGCTGCACCAAGAAACAACAGTTGAACCCATGCTAAAACAGTATCCTGAGGTTGAACGACGATCTATTATATCACCGGCCCAATCTGCATCACTAAATCCTTTCAGAAAAAACTCATTTTCCTTCTTATACATGAGCCCATAATCTAGAGAACCTTTTATATAGCGTAGAATTCTTTTAGCAGCATCTAAATGGGGGGTTCTCGGATTTTGCATAAACTGAGAAATAACACCAACAGAGAAGGCAATTTCTGGTCTTGTGATAGTTAAATAAATTAAACTACCAACAAGTTGTCGAAATCTTCTAGCATCATCCAATAGCTTTCCTTCCTCTTTCTTTAATTTGAGATGTGTCTCCATGGGAGTCGCCATTTCTTTTGACTCCCATGCCAAACGCTTCATGACTATTTGCATATCTCTTTTGAGATATAAAATAACCTCGGTCTGATTTCTCCACTTCTAAGCCAAGAAAACATCCAACTTCTCCCAAATTTTTCATTTCAAACCGAATTGACAAATCATTCCTCAAGCGAGAAATTTCTGCTTCATCATTTCCAGTAATTATCATGTCGTCCACATATAATAAAGCCAACAAATGCATTCCTGATTTAGTTTTTACAAACAAGCTAGAATCTGCATCAGACACTTTAAATCCACAAAAGATAAAGTATTGAGCAATTTTACCATACCAAGCACGTGGTGCTTGTTTAAGGCCATACAACGCTTTCTTCAATCGACAAACATAATGGGGAAATTGCTCTGAGATGAACCCTTGGGGCTGCTCCATAAATACTTCACGATCCAACTCACCGTAAAGAAACGCATTTTTTACATCCAACTGCCATAGCTTCCAGCTTTTATAAGCAACAAGTGAAAAAATCGACCTTACTGTAACCATCTTTGCTACTGGACTGAATGTCTCCTCATAATCCAATCCGCAACTTTGAGAGAAACCACGGGCAACAAGACGCGCTTTGAATCTTTCAATTGTGCCATCTAATCCTTTCTTCACACGATAGACCCATTTACAAGTGATTGGCCTGGAGTTTTCTGGTTTCGGCACAAGTTCCCACGTTTCATTTTTCTGCAAGGCTTTCATTTCTTCTTGCATCGCCGTCTCCCATTCTGGATAGTCTTTTGCTTCTTCATAACATGTTGGTTCTTCTTCATTTGTTGCTCCAACAAAGAAGCATGAAGCCACACTGCAATGATTTAGTTCCACTTCATAATCTTTGAAATGATTTGGTTGCTTTCTCATTCTTGCTGACCTTCTCACCGACTCCTCACTCTCTTCTAAAATTGGAGTATTTTGTATTGAAGCACCAGACTCTTCACTTCTTTGTTGACTAGAGTCACCATCACAGGACACTTCATTATTTTGAGGGAATAGCTCCAAATTATCATCACCAAAATCTGCATTTCTAACAACTGTTTTCTCAGCAGCATACCAAGAAGACATCTCATCGAATACAACATCTCTGGATATGACGAATTTCTTTGTATTCGGATCCATGCACCTCCATCCTTTCCTACACGAGTCATAACCAACAAAGACACATTTCTTTGCCTTTGGGTCTAATTTGGTTCGATTAGCTTTTGGAATGTGAACATAACAAACGGAACCAAAAACACGAAAATAGTTCACACTTGGTTTTACATTATACAAGATTTCAAGTGGAGCCTTCTCTTTACCTGGCCATGGAGGTATCCTGTTTATGACATGACATGCACATTTAATTGCTTCTGCCCAAAGTTCTCTAGGAAGGTGCTTATCATATATCCATGAAAGACTAGTTGAACAAAGATGTGCCAGTTTCCTTTCTGCAACTCCGTTTTGCTGAGGAGTGTTGGGACATGTCATCTGTCGTCGAATACTATTGTTCTCACAATATTGAAAGAAATCATCTGACATAAATTCACCTCCGTTGTCACTTCTTAAGCATTGTATCTTCTTTCCAAATTCTTTTTCTACAATATTGTTGAATTCAATGAACTTGGATAATGCCTCATCTTTTCCTTTCAAGAAATACACCCAAGTGTACCTCGAATAATCATCCACCAGCACCATAACATAGTGATAACCACTGTAACTTGGTGTTTTCATTGGTCCCATCAAATCTGTATGGACCAGTTCGAATGACTCCAACCGACGATTAGATGAGCGCTGGAATGGAAGACGATGTGACTTGCCATATTGGCAGCCTTGGCAAATTACATCCTCATGTATATTCTTTAGTGTTGGCAAGCCATCCAACAACTTCTTTGATGAGATTTGCTGCAGCATTTGATAACCCAAATGGCCGAGCCGAGCATGCCAAATGGTTGAATTATCAGTTTGGCTTGTCTTCTTCACATATGCCTCCCCTACTGACATGACAAATAAAGAATCTTTCTTTTCACCAACAAGAACAACATCAGCTTCAACATTTCTTACATTGTCAAGAACCTTCACATCATTTGGACCAAACAAAACATATTTTCCAGAACCAGTAATTTGAGAGACTGAAACTAAATTTTTCTTCAAACCTGGAACATGATAGACGTCATTTAGTTTGACACTTGCATTATTACCACCAATCCTTACAACGCCTTCTTTCATTACAGGGTAAGTTGAGTTATCAGCTGTGATAATAACTCGATCCCCATTATGTTGACGAAGCTCTGAAAATAAAGTAACATTTCCAGTTACATGGTGTGAACAGCCAGAATCGATAATCCACTCCTCTTTGCAGTTTACTGGTTCCTGACTTGTCGCCGATTTGAGAGGCAATTTGTCTCTTAATTCAGTAGTAAAGCATTGTTCCCAATTGAGATGATCATCTTCTTCATCATCCCAAGCAACATTTGCTTTAGACAGCTTCACACGACAATTTTTCTTGATATGCCCAATTTTTCCGCACCTATAGCATCTGGGTGGATTATTCTTTTGATTTCTGCTATCTTGTGAACTTTCCTCTGTGGACTTTCCTTTTGAGAGGAAAACTGCATCAGGTTCAGAGATGGGATTTTTGGCCATTTGTTTAGCCAAAGCCTCTTGATTAGAGAGCAAATTCTCTAATTCTTCGATAGATGGTTGAGTTTCCCATCCCTGAATGGAGGTAACAAAGGGCGAGTATTCCTTCTTTAAACCATGGATGAGAAATCGTCGTTGACGAGCTTCACTGATCTTTTCCTCCTTGTCTAGTTCTGAAATTTCTGCACATATGTTTTTGACACGTAGGAAATATTCTGAAATTGACATATTTCCTTGTGTTGTCAATGCCAATTCATTTTCCAAGAACTGCAACCTTGCTGTGTTTTTCTTGGAAAATAACTTTGCAAGCGTCTCCCACACCTTCTTTGGAGAATCGATATCACGTACATGATCAATAAACTCCTTGCTAATTGACGTTCTCAAAGCAAATAAAGCTTTTCCACATTTGATTTTCCATCTTCTGCGAGCTTCAGCATTAGCAGGGATGTCAGCTGGGATCTCTGAATCAGTCCCAGTTAGCAGCTCCCAAAGGTCTTGACCTTGAAGAAAGGCCTCCATACACAGTCTCCAATACTTGTAGTTTGTACCCACAAGTTTCTCAACACCATATTGCGTGTTAGAACCGTTTCCTCCATTTAATGGTTCCATTTACCGAACAACAATTTCCTTGTCAAGCTTCAGTCTTCTCCAACAAGACAAACTTGATAGACAAGAAGAACGAAACAAACAGAGACCCTGAACCAGGCTCTGATACCATAAAACAAAATAAATTGCAGGAAATTGTTAAGGAGAAACACTGATATATGTAGGAAGGCTAGGAAAATATCTTATTAAAAAGTATGTAATAAAATTACATCAGATCCCATAATTTATAGACTTAAGCTAACAAACTTTCCTAAAGATAAGAACCAACTAGTTACAGGAAATCCTACTAGGATAATCTTTTATTTTACTCCTAGCTGACTTGGTCAATTCCAAAGAATCAGCAACAGAAAACAAACACTAACAGAAAAAAAACAAAAGACTTGGTAAACAAAAAAAGGATAACTCATAGATGCACTAATTTGTCACAATGTTAGCCTCATTAATGGAAGTCTTGCTTTCCATACCAATAGTACCTCTACACCTTTGGACAACATCCCTATCCCACCTACAATGAACGCACAGTACATGAAATTGGATTACGATGGACATCTTAAAGTTTTCGAATGGCAAGGAGAATGGAAGGAGGTGGCTGATGTTATTACACGTTCTGTGAATCTTGGTGAATGTAGTTACCCGCTGGTTTGTGGAGAAAATGGGATTTGCTCAAATGGGCAGTGTAGTTGTCCCTCATCGAATGTGGATTCAGCAAACTATTTTAAGCAGAATGATGGTAGGCAACCTAATCTCGGCTGTTCTCAAGTGACTCCGATTACTTGTGATGATATAAATGATCATAAGTTCATCGATCTTGATCAAGCAACATATTTTACCTTTGTTACGGACATTAGGCAAACGAGCATTGATCATTGTAAAGAAGCGTGTTTAAAGAATTGTTCCTGTAGAGCTGCAATTTTTTCTTATGTATTTTAAGTCACTATATACTAATATCACTCTTGGCGGGCAGCGTGAACGGCCAATAATAATTTTCTGTGGTTAACAAATTCCAAAACATTAACGTTAGTCTTCTTTTTCATCTCTCTCTCTCTCCAATTAAAGGGGAACTATATGCAAGGGTAGAAATTAAACCTTAGACATGATATATGGGAAGCCGATCTAAATGCCACTCGACCGCATGAATTTTTGCACAGTAACATTAGTCCTTAGCCTTGTAACCTGTGATGTACGGAAACTCCTACAAGACAAGCGTTTCGTGTCGGAAACGTTTCGGAAACTGAAACTCGTCGGAAACTCTCCGGAAACGTTTCGGAAACTCTAAAAAAGTTTCCTATTTTTTAATAAATTCCGAAACTCTATGGACACTGTATAGAAACTTTTAAGAGACTTTTAGGAAGCTTTGCGACAAAAATTTAGATTTTTTCAAAAAAAAGAAAAAAATAAAAATTAATTATAGTTCACAAAAAATGTTAATTAAATAATTAACCTAAAAAACTAAACTAAATAGAATTCTTATTGGCAACTAGCTCTAATTATTAATTAACCTAAAATGCAAAGTGAAATTTGGATCCAAAAATTGTCATTAAAATTTCAAATTTTAATTAAATTTGTTTGATTTTGATATCTTGATTAGCTACTTCATATTAAATAATTTTTGGAGATTGAATTTTGAAATTATATTGAAAAGCAACATAACGATTCCATAACATTTCGTATCCTAGATTTTTCAAAAATCACGTTTCCCCGTTTCGTTTCGTATCCCGTTTCGTGTCCCGTGTCCGTTTCCGTGCAACCTAGCTTGTAACTTATATATATTAGAGAAGGAAGAAAAAAAAAGAAAAGAAAAGAAAAGAAAACTAAGAATGACTGTGAAGAAACATTTGAAATTCTATACATGCATGCTTTCAGATAAGAGGAAAAACAATTTACATGTCAACGATGCCAGTCAAAAGAAAAACAGACATGAAAAAATAAAATTCAGAAACATTGCGATAAATTTAAACGGTGCCAGTCAAGTTGGGGTCGTCGTTTCCATTCCAAAACATATCATGATAGCGACTTTGATTGGCAAATGTGGACTCTGCAGTCCATTCGTTTTGTCCTTAGTCCAATGAAAAATCCAAAACTAATCAAAATGAGTATCAAATTATGCACCAATTAGTTGTCAAGAGAATTGAATATCGAACCCGTGAGTTTGCTTAAATTACCATAGAGAAATAACTAAGCATCATTGCCTAATTTAGTAAAATCCAGGATTCGTCGACGGATGGTTCTTCATACTTCACACAACGAAGGAATAATGTTTCACAATGTTAATATATAGTACTTTGTTCGTTTTTATTTAAGTGTGTGCTTGGCGAGACCCTTTTTTTTTCTCTCTCTCTCTCTCCAACAACTAATTTTTAAAGTTAAGAGTATAAATGGTCGCGAGATGTCATATTGAAGTTTAATTTTTATAGAAAGTTGAAAACCTAAGACTCTCAGAGATTGACCTCCCAAACAATTATCACAAGTCTCTAATCTAATCTAATTCATTAAAAAGGAAGAATGAAGAAGAAATTTTGTCATATGAAGAAAGAGCGAAACGACCAATTCATTCATACTTTTCCTTTCTTGGAATGAAAAACAAGAAGAAGATAAGGATTAAGGACCTTTGTGCACAAACACCAAGTAAATACAAGCAAGTCAACGAGTCAACTTAATTATCATGCAAGTCAACTTCAGTACCTAGACTTTGTGGACAACGATCGACTCAAATCATTGTCTTCCTTTCCAAACCTTTTCTGCACCTGTCTCGTACACTTTAAAGGCATCATTTTCCTGTTCACGCGCCTCAATTCAACCATGAGTTCTCAAACTTTCCTCTTTGCCTGTCTTCTTCTCTGTTCCCCAATCCTCAAAAATTCCCAACTTTTTGACTTTCCCACTGCAAATCTTTCCACTTCATGGACCACCACTCTCTCTGCAGATTATTCGATACCATATACAGATGGCTCGTTAATAACTGTCATTCATCTGAACATGAGGGGACTCTACTTCGGCCTAAGGTACGCCTTCGGTTTTTACTGCAACGGCAGCTGCGAATCTTATCTCCTCGCCATCTACATTCTTCAGACAAACAGCGGCGGAGGTATTACACACCCAATGATCGGGTTCCCACAAGTTGTGTGGTCTGCTAATCCTAACAATCCAGTTCGAATCAATTCGACTCTGCAACTCACTCGTGACGGAGATCTGGTGTTGAGAGATTATAATGGTGCTCTAGCTTGGTCCACAAACACCGCGAACAGATCTGTAGCTGGATTAAACCTAACTGTATTCGGAAACCTCGTACTGTTCGACAACAATGGAGTTATCGTTTGGCAGTCGTTCGATCATCCAACGGACTGTTTGGTTCCAGGGCAGAGATTGAAGTCAGGCCAGAAATTAACTGCCAGTGTTTCATCGACGAATCACACACAACGAGGTATCTATTTGTCTGTAACTGATTCTGGTTTAATTGGATCCATAGAATCTAATCCTCCTCAAGTCTATTTTACACATGAATTTGCTATAAATGACGAAACTAGGAAAGGACTAAGCTCTGTTAGCCTCATTAATGGAAGTCTTGCTTTCTATACCAATAGTACCTCTACACCTTTGGACAACATCCCTATACCCCCTACAACTAACGCACAGTACATGAAATTGGATTACAATGGACACCTTAAAGTTTTCGAATGGCAAGGAGAATGGAAGGAGGTGGCTGATGTTATTACACGTTATGTGACTCGTGGTGAATGTGGTTACCCACTGCTTTGTGGAGAAAATGGGATTTGCTCAAATGGGCAGTGTAGTTGTCCCTCATCGAATGTGGATTCGGTAAACTACTTTAAGCCGATTGATGGTAGGCAACCTAATCTTGGTTGTTCTCAAGTCACTCCAATTACTTGTGATGCTGTAAATGATCAAAAATTCATCAATCTTGATCAAGCAACATATTTTACCTTCGTTACGGATATTAGTCAAACGCACATTGATCGTTGTAAAGAAGCATGTTTAAAGAGTTGTTCCTGTAGAGCTGCGATTCTTCGTTATGGCGATAATAGCTCGGCCGGGGACTGCTATTTACCATCTCACATCTTTTCACTGATGAACAACGTGAACGGCGAAACTTATTACAATTCTACGATATCTATCAAAGTTCAAGTTCCACCGAACGCAGTATCACCTTCTCTAGCTTCATCCCCCATCCCACCTCCCAAGGGAGAGAAGAGTCATCTTGCGATTATATTAGGATCGGCTATAGGAATTTCCATCCTAGCCATTGTGATTGGATTTTTGGTTTCTGTAATAAGGAAGAAAAGGAAGGCTCCAAGAGATGAAGTAGAGGAGGATTATTTGGATCAAGTACCTGGAATGCCCACGCGATTTTCATTCGAAGAGTTAAAAAATGCCACTGAAAACTTCAATAGAAAGCTTGGAGAGGGAGGATTCGGCTCTGTATTTCACGGGACTCTACCAGATGGGACGGAGATTGCAGTTAAGTGTCTTGATGGACTTGGCCAAGTTAAGAATTCCTTTCTTGCTGAAGTCGAAACCATTGGTAGCATTCACCATGTGAACTTGGTGAGGCTAATTGGATTTTGCGCTGATAAATCTCACAGGCTTTTGGTCTACGACTACATGAAGAATGGTTCTCTAGACAAATGGATATACGCATCCAAAAATTCCTCGACTCCTCTTGACTGGAAATGCCGAAGAAAGATCATTCTCGACATAACGAAGGGATTATCCTATCTCCATCAAGATTGCAGGCAAAAGATTGTTCACATGGATATCAAACCACAAAACATTCTTCTAGATGAGCAATTCAATGCTAAGTTATCAGATTTTGGACTTTCCAAACTAATAGACAGAAACCAAAGCCTAGTTGTGACCAGGATGAGAGGCACGCCAGGCTATCTTGCTCCCGAGTGGCTTAGCTCGGTCGTCACTGAGAAAGTCGACGTTTACAGCTTTGGTATTGTACTCCTTGAAATATTGTGCGGAAGGAGAAATTACGAAAAAAATGAGCCCGAGGAGGAGAGGCATTTGTTGAGCCTATTTAGGATGAAAGCAGAGACGGGACAGTGGTTGGACATGATTGACAAACAAAGTGAAGATATGCAATCTCATGGAGCTGAGGTTGTGGAGATGATGCAAGTTGCTGTTTGGTGTTTACAAGGTTGCTATGCCAAGAGGCCTTCGATGTCCACAGTGATAAATGTGTTGGAGGGGGTTAAGGATGTTAAGAGAGATTTGGGTTATGACTTCTCAAGCCCGCAGATTGTGATAGATGGAGTTCCAGTGCAAGTTGATTCTCGAGATGCAACTCCATTACTTCCATCGATTCTATCGGGACCACGGTAATACCCGCAAGTTTTGTTGCTTTTGATGGAGTGATGCCAATGTCTTGCCCGGTTCTCTCTTTTCCTTAGTCTTGTGGGGGTTCATTTTTTGCCAACTCTGATCATATGTATGTCTCATTCACTCTGATTTATCTGGCTAACGATTGTTGTCCCCTGTTCATTTTGAATTCCAGAGTCAAAGCTAGGAATCAGTTCACGATTCAATCCCAGCATGAATTTAACAAAATTCCGAGATTTAACTTGAAGTGCTTAAACAATAGAGAAAATCAGAATAATTAACAACCATCGTCCTTCTTGGTTATACTCTAATAATATGGATTCATATTGTTTTGTTTTTTACCACCAATTAAATACCTAATCAACTATAATGGGGGAAATCACACATAAAGATAAGTAACAACACTCAGCTACCTCGACACATTAAACAGACCAAAGGGGACAATCTGGAGGATGTACATACTGATAATGATATACAAACTAGACACAGATTCACAGTAAAATTCATTCAATTGAAATGTGAAGTGCAATGAAATGCAGAGATTTTGATTCTTGAGAACCTGAAAATTCCCCCAGCACCGACTGCGTGCGTGAAATTGAGAGCTGAGAACGAACTCATAAACTGTAGCCACTCGTGACTGCGGAAGATCGGGCGAGAGAACAGATCAACACTCAACAGTACTCTCTACTCAGTAAGCTTATTGATAGTTCGCACCTCGCCCAGGAGTTTGGTTTCAGTTTTGTTTTGCACCTTTTTTCTTTTTGCAAACGTTTTGTTTTGGATTCGGTATGGAATTCAGCACAGAAAAAATGCGATTAAGAAAATAGGGAAAATGTATTAAAAATAATTGTAAAATTTGATTTTTTTTTTAATGAAAAATTTTGATTTTCTTTTTTTTTCAGATATGGAAAACATGTCGCTAAAAATAAAGTGAGATTAATATGCAGCTACTTTTACCACTTAGCGGGTGTTAGGATATGTATAAAAATAGATTTTTATGTGTTTTTATGTGATATAGAAGAGAGAATGAGTGGAGTTGAATATGGAGATTTGTATAGTACAGGTAGGTCCCACGAGATATGTAAATGTGAAACAGGAGAGAGAATTAGTGGAGTTGAAAAGAATATGTAAAAATGTATGAAACTATGTAAAAGAACACGCGCTAAATGTGAATAGAAAACAATCTTTGTGAAAAAGTCGAAGAGATTAACAAGACACTACAAGAAAAAACACTCAAAGTTAGGACATTTGTCACCCCTTAAAATTCAAAATGTCACCTCTGTTGAATTTTTTTAGGGCAACACGGGGGCACAAAAAGGGCAACATATGTCGCTTGGCCTTATAGCGTATAAAATCTTCGAGGGTAACATTGTCGCCTCCAAAGATACATTCAAGTCACACAAGAAGCTATTTTTTTCACGTGATAATGTCGTTGTTATAAGCCTATTTCAGCTAGAGACGGCTAGGTAAATTCATTTTTGAAAAAAAAAAAAAAAAGCTTGTACATCATAAAATTACGATTTAGGGGTTGTTTAATTGGGGATAAAAGTTATCCGCGCAGTATTCTGTGTAAAATATGTGGTTAATATTGTATTAAAAAGTGTGTATGTGATTGAAAAGAGGAGAGAGAATAGTATGGGATAAAAATTATCATGAATAGAACAAGGCCTTAGTTTCTAGAAATGTAAAAACAATAATGCACTTTGACATTTCTCTTTAAAGGAAAGGTGAAAAAAAAGAAGAAGAAGAAGAAGAAGAAGAAACTCTTCCAAATAAATAAATAAATAAATAAATAAATCGTTTTGTCGAAGACATTATTATTAGAATCGTCAGTTATTCTTTGCACAAAAAATTAATCCAGCCAGAAAGAAGCTCATATGAAATAATCCAACGACAAAGAAGCACATGTGAAAATCATTACACAAGAATAAGTGAATCACCTCTTGTGTATACAGTAGTAATGAAAATTCGAATTAATATATGAGTTGGTAAAATCATTTTTTCTTATGTATTTTAAGTCAATATATATTAATATCACTCTTGGTGGGCAGCGTGAACGTGCAATAATAATTTTATGTGGTTAACAAATTCGTTTGGCCCCAAAACATTAACATTAGTCTTTCTTTTTCATCTCTCTCTCTCTTTTTTTTTTTTTCCAAATTAAAGGGGAATTGTACGCAAGGGTAGAAATTAAATCTTAGACCTGATATATGGGAAGCCGATCTAAATGCCACTCGATCACACGAATTTTGGTACAGTAACATTAGTCATTAGCCTTCTAATTTATATATATTAGAGAAGGAAGGCAAAAAAAAAAAAAAAAAAAAAAAACAAAACTAAGAATGGCTGTGAAGAAACATTTGAAATTCTATACATGCTTTCAGATAAGAGGAAAAACAATTTACATGTCAACGATGCCAGTCAAAAGAAAAACAAACATGAAAAAATAAAATTCAGAAACATTGCGATAAATTGAAATGGTGAAAGTCAAGTTGGGGTCGTCGTTTCCATTCCAAAACATATCATGATAGCGACTTTGATTGGCAAATGTGGAGACTGCAGTCCATCCGTTTTGTCCTTAGTCCAATGAAAAATCCAAAACTAATCAAAATGAGTATCAAATTATGCACCAATTAGTTGTCAAGAGAATTGAATATCGAACCCGTGAGTTTGCTTAAATTACCATAGAGAAATAACTAAGCATCATTGCCTAATTTAGTAAAATCCAGGATTCGTCGACGGATGGTTCTTCATACTTCACACAACCAAGGAATAATGTTTCACAATGTTAATATATAGTACTTTGTTCGTTTTTATTTAAGTGTGTGCTTGGCGAGACCCTTTTTTTTCTCTCTCTCTCCAACAACTAATTTTTAAAGTTAAATTAGTATAAATGGTCGCGATATGTCACATTGAAATTTAATTTTTACAGAAAGTTGAAGACCTAAAACTCTGAGAGATTGACCTCCCAAACAATTATTGCAAGTATCTAATCTAATCTAATTCATTAAAAAGGAAGAATGAAGAATAAATTTTTTCATATGAAGAAAGAGAGAAACGACTAAGGCCTTCTTCGTTTGAGGATAACTTCAATTTTTTACCACTGTCTATGCAGGCCCCACCGGTCGACAAGTCAAACACATCATGCGCCAAAAAAACGAAATCTTCAATTTTTACCATTGTTCATACGGGCTCCACCGATTGACAAGTCAAATATATCATGCAGAATTTCAGAAATCCTGTATCGAACAAGACCTAATTCATTAATACTTTTCCTTCCTTGGAATGAAGAACAAGACTACAAGAAGAAGATAAGGACCTTTGTGGACAAACACCAAGTAAATACAAGCAAGTCAACGAGTCAACTTAATTTATCATGCAAGTCAACTTCAGTACCCAGACTTTGTGGACAACGCCTCTCAAAGCCTGATTGGAACAAATTTTTTCAAAATTTTCAACTTTTTTCAATTTTTTTTTCTTTTATAAATTAATCATATCCACATATCTCATTACATCCACAAATCTCAACCACTCAATTCCACTCATTCTCTGTTCTTTTTTACATTAAAAACTTTTAAAAACCATTATAATCTGTCCTCAACCACGCTAATGTCTTCCTTTCCAAACTTTTTCTGCACCTGTCTCGTACTGACTTTAAAGGCATCCTTTTCCTGTTCACGCGCCTCAATTCAACCATGAGTTCTCAAACTTTCCTCTTTGCCTGTCTTCTTCTCTGTTCCCCAATCCTCACAAATTCCCAACCTTTTGACTTTCCAACTGCAAATCTTT
Organism: Jasminum sambac; assembly: GCA_018223645.1. Lineage (NCBI taxonomy): Eukaryota > Viridiplantae > Streptophyta > Magnoliopsida > Lamiales > Oleaceae > Jasminum > Jasminum sambac. The sequence goes on along the minus strand of CP073645.1, from coordinate 7,050,085 downwards.
CCACTTCATGTACCACCACTCTCTCTGCAGATTATTCCATACCATATACAGATGGCTCAAAAATAAGTGTCATTCTTCTGAACATGAGGCGACTCTACTTCGGCCCAAGCTATGCCTTCGGTTTTTACTGCAACGGCAGCTGCGAATCTTATCTCCTAGCCATCTACATTGTTCAGACAAACAGCGGCGGAGGTATTACACACCCAAGGATCGGGTTCCCACCGGTTGTGTAGTCTGCTAATCCTAACAATCCAGTTCGAATCGATTCAACTCTGCAACTCACTCGCGATGGAGATCTGGTTTTGAGAGATTATAATGGTGCTTTAGCTTGGTCCACAAACACCGCGAAACAGATCTGTAGCTGGATTAAACCAAACTGAATTCGGAAACCTCGTACTGTTTGACAACAATGGAGTTATGGTTTGGCAGCCGTTCGATCATCCAACGGAGTGTTTGGTTCCAGGGCAGAGATTGAAGTCAGGATAGAAATTAACTGCCAGTGTTTCATCGACCGATTATACACAAGGAGGTATGTTAAAATCTGAGATTGATATGAAAAAGATGATGAATGTGATAAGAGCAATTGAGCAAATGAATAACAAAAGAGGATTTTGGGAAAATTTTCAATTTTTTGGTTTTCTTCTGATGAAAGGTTACAAGCCCAAGTACTTATAGGAGAGTTACAACCAACTCAAATCTAATAAGTTAAACAAACTAATTGCAACTGAAGTCCCTAAATTCTTATCAAAATAAAAGTAAACAGTAAATTAAAATATCAAATATCTCAATATCCCCCCTCAAGTTGGACTTTGGTCGACTCGACCAAACCCAACTTGAACAAGCGAGACCAAAGGGAAATCCATAATCCCTCAAAGAAATGACTCCAAATATGGAAGTCACCAAGTCAAAACAACCAAAATAGGTCGACAAATCCAAGGATAAACTGCATGGGCTGGATACCACGCTTGCCAAGAACTGGAGCCATCCGCCACCAGTAGAGTCAATCAAACAGCTACAATCAGCTGCAAAAGCCATTTTGGCTTCAATCGTCGGTATTATGCTACAATCAGCTTCAATCAAGACAGATAGCTTCTATCAACTGCCAAAGCCATTTTGGCTTCGTTTCATCATTCAAGTCAGCTACCGTAAGCCGACAAAATCCAGTAAAATTAGCTAACATGCTAACAAACCCATATGCGGGCCAAAGTCATTATCAAAGCACAATCCGTGCCAAAGTCATTATCAAAGCACAATCCGTGCCAAAGTCGTAATCAAAGCACAATCCGTGCCTCCATCTTCCATAAATTGAACGTCACATCCTTGCAACGCCAATCAATCTGTCACCCTTCGGCAACGCCAAATACATCGGTAACTCACCGATCAAGTCATCATCAAAGTAGGAAATCTCCCACACAACATATTATGAGCAATATCCAATTGCTCAAAATTCACCATTCTCTTATCAGGCAAAAGCCCCAATCAATCTGATTAAAACTTACATAATCAACCATATCACAAGGTTGAACACCTTCACTAATACTTAACATCAGCAACACAGAGAAAATTCCATGCCCCGACAATATCCAAACCAGTAACTATCACAAAGGACTTCCTGCTAAGAAACAAATAAGCTTCCAATGCAATTCCAATCAAATCAATATCTAAATTCCTAAATTGACTCCACTACCATTAATTCAATTCAATTTCAGAAAATCTATCAACATAAATTTCCACTCTCCCATTGTAAATTCAATTGAACACAACTAGAATAGTTTATCCCATTAAACACGGCATCATAAATCCCACAACCAGATTATGTTTTACTAGAAATAATGGGCAATATATCAAAGACAATACCATCTTCAACATCTAAACAATAGTGGCCCAATTTTGAGTAGGATGAAACTATGCTGAGAGTTCTAATTGCCACAGAAAGAATTCCAACATATCTGATTTTCCACCCAATTCATTCTCGTTCCAATTCTCGCTCAAATAACCCCTATTATGCTGGGAAATATACTTCAAAATAGAATAACAAAACCTTACCCAAAGCTGGCTGATCTACCTCAATCCTTGAACATGATTACAGGAACGCCACGAATTCCATATTCACAGTTATAAGAAACAGTAGAAATGCAAATCATCGGGCTCCTTAACGCAATCATCAAATCTGATTTGAGGCAACTCTCCTATGTAGCAGCGGAACAGGGGACATTGATCGGGAGAACTCGGAGAGATGTCGTGAGAAATAACCAGTTCACTTCCGCAGTGCCTCGATCAAATCATAGTCCTCCAGTCCATTAATAAAGCCAAATTCGTCCTTCACTTTTATCTATCAGACATTTAATCGAGCAAAAAAAATTGTGGAAAACCACTGTGCGATAAGCTTCCGTAGCAAAATATCCGCACAAATTCAGCAAAACCTCAAGCGCAGCTTCTGGATCTGTTTCAACAAAGCCGTTGGAGTTGCAATACTGATTCTCAATATCGACGTTCTGTTCCTCGGGCTCCTCGTCCGAATACTCGATGCCATAGTCCTCCATGTCTGCATCGAAACCCATGGTTGATTAGCGAGGAATGTGATTTTGAAATCAGAACTCAAAATCCACAAATTCCCGTAGTCATTTGGATCCAAATCTTCTCCGCTAAGTTTTGTATGTATATAGGTTCAAGAGCTATGATGATCATGTTTTCCTTTTTTTTTTTTTTTTTTTGTTTTCAGATCTGAAATTGAAAGAGACGGAAACAATAAAATTAGAAACCTAAATCAAATATCGTTTGTGGATCCATCAGAAAACGGAGGCATGATGTTTTGATTTACGCCTGCTCTGATACCATGTTAAAATCTGAGATTGATATGAAAAAGATGATGAATGTGATAAGAGTAATTGAGCAAATTTGATATGAAAAAGATGATGAATGTGATAAGAGCAATTGAGCAAATGAATAACAAAAGAGGATTTTGGGAAAATTTTCAATTTTCTGGTTTTCTTCTGATGAAAGGTTACAAGCCCAAGTACTTATAGGAGAGTTACAACCAACTCAAATCTAATAAGCTAAACAAACTAATTGCAACTGAAGTCCCTAAATTCTTATCAAAGTAAAAGTAAACAGTAAATTAAAATATCAAATATCTCAACAAGGTATCTATTTGTCTGTAACTGATTCTGGTTTAATTGGATCCATAGAATCTAATCCTCCTCAAGCCTATTTTACACGTGCATTAAACGGACTAAGCTATATTTGCCTCAATAATGGAAGTCTTGCTTTCTATACCAACAATAACTCAGACATTTTTGGACAATATCCCTCTACCCCCTACAACTAACGCACAATACATGAAATTGGATTACGATGGACACCTTAAAGTTTTCGAATGGCAAGGAGAATGGAAGGAGGTGGCTGATGTTATTACACCTTTTGTGACTCTTGGTGAATGTGGTTACCCACTGGTTTGTGGAGAAAATGGGATTTGCTCAAATGGGGCAGTGTAGTTGTCCCTCATCGAATGTGGATTCGGTAAACTATATTAAGCAGATTGATGGTAGGCAACCTAATCTTGGTTGTTCTCAAGTCACTCCAATTACTTATAATGCTGTAAATGATCATAAGTTCATCAATGTTGATCAAGCAACATATTTTACCTTCGTTACGGATATTAGTCAAACGAACATTGATCGTTGTAAAAAAGCGTGTTTAAAGATATGCTAAAAGATATGAATATGCTGAGATTGCAGTGAAGTAAAGAAAGCCAGAATGCTTTCTTAGCTAGTCAATTGTGCTTCTAGAGTTTAGTGTCTATTTTGTTGATACACTTACATGGACTTATGCCTCTACATTATGCAAGAGTATAGAATGAATACTGAATCTAGAATACATATTAATTCAAGATAATGCACTTCACAGGGAAGATGTTGACTAAAATGATATGTTTTGAACGCACGTAGATGTCGTCTAAGGATGAAGATAAAACCCATAAGCTTATTAAAGATCTTACTTTATCTCAAAAGGAATGGATTGTAAAAGTTCGGGTGTCAAGAAAAGGTGGCATTCAAACATATGATAATAGTTCATGACCGTTTGACATGATGAAGCGAATTGTCATGGATGAAGAGGTATTATTATAATTTCCACAAGAATTACGGCCCATTCGTATGAATCTCATGATGTTGAAATGTTTAGAGATTAATTGAAGCTCTTCTACTCATTTGATAATTTTTCTAATCAGCCAAAAATTGTATTTCCTTTCCAATTTCCATTTCAATAGTTATGTCTAATCACATTTTATCATTATTGCAAGGGAATGAAAATACAAGCGTAGTTATACAACCAAGAAATCTCCCTTCTCACGAAAAAATTGTAAAAGATAAATCTTACATAATCCAAAATGGCATAATTCAAGCCATTAATAATGACTTCCTCAACTGCATGCTCAGTTCGAAATGTGTTTTTCGGCATGAACTAATGTGTACAAATCAAAGGGTTGTATTCCAATTCCAACGCAAATGTTCAAGTTTGTGGATTCTCGTACAGGAGAATATTCGAAAAATGGTGATACAACGATGGGTAATACCTTTGATTAATTGGCATTCTTTCTTATATTCATAAATTTTTGGCCTTTGTAATGCACCCACCTTTTCGTAATGTCGTAGGTATTGGTAGAAATACGAGGGAACCTATGGCTCTCGGAGTTGGGACAAGCACAAAATGCGACGTGAATAAAAGAGAGATCATACTTGTTGATAAAGAGTTAGTGACTCTCATTACAAAATTATAGAAGACTTTGAAGTTACTATTACCATATTCTTGGGGGTATACCCGAATGCCCTCACTACATATTACCTCTTTCACTTCACTCAAAGATGTTAAAGATTGCATCGATAGATATCTTGCATTTTGTCATCAACATTGTGTAGGTGAAATTCATCCACAATCAACTAAATATAAATAAGCTCGCTAAAAATTCTAGCAAGAACACGTTCAACGCACGTGTTAACCACTAGTCATATTTTAAATGCAAATAAATCCCGTTTTCAAAAAATTAAAAGCATATTTGGGGATTGAAACTCTACATTAATATTTTTAGAAAAATTCATTCACTTTATCTATTTTATTTAGAGATAATTTCACTGGTGGTCAATGAAGGAAGTTGAAAATAACAACAGAGTCACTAAAATTTTAAAATTACAACATCGGTCACTAAAGTTTTAATTCCTTTTACTAATGGTCATTGAGGGGGCAAATCATTTCAAAAGAAACTTAAAGGACTTAAGTGATGAAAAATATCCTTTCGTGCTTGTGCTTCGGGCAACAAAGAAAGATTGGTAATTTTCTTAGGGTGTGTTTGATAGGATTCCGGGAAAGGGAATTCCGGGAAAACGTTTTCCTGGAAAACGGATTCCTACATTTTCCTTGGATTGAGTTTTCCAGGAAAACTATGATTTTTGTGTTTTAAACGTTTGTACCTGGAAAACGTTTTCCTGGAAAAAAAAACCAATCAAACACCCAAAGTTGGAAAAAATGGCTGGAAAACTCGTTTTCCAGGAAAACTTTTGTGCAATCAAACACACCTTAGTGGCAAATCGCAATAATTTCCACTCGTCTTCTTCAAAACAAGAAAAGTCCGAAAGAAAGGAAAAGTTGGTGGCTAGACTTGGATTTCACTCATTGACATTACAAACATATACCCATCTTTGTTTATTGATTAGAAAAATTATTGTACTCTTCCTTCTATAGTAAATAATAAATTTGATAACTTCATGCCAAAAAAAATTAAGAAAAAGGAAAAGAAAAGAAGACTGGCGCAATTTCCCACGAAATTTGGTGAGAAAATGGACAAGATTCTGTTGCAATCTCACCCTAGATTGGGTGGCAACGGCGGTGGTCGGAGTGTGAGGCGGAGGTGATTGTAAGATTGAGGAGGATGAGAGCCTATTTACAATTTTATTTTTCGACATAAAATTAAAATTTTTGGTCTTTCAACCTCCATTTTAAATAATTTAGACCCCAATGACCATTTGAAAAAGTAATTCAAACTTCAATAACTGGCACCGTAATTTTAAATTTTGATGACTATTTTGTTATTTTAAGGCAATTTGAGTGACCAATGGTGAAATTAACCCATTTTATTTATGTCTTCTAAAAGATAAGAGCAAATTTATCATTTCATTAGATTTTAGAAAGGAAATTAATTAATGAAAATTGTGTTTAGCGCAAAGAAACTTTCTACTTGAAGATAAAAATGTAAAGCTTTTAAAAGTTGGACTAATTTGAACAATATAATTAAAAGAGATGACTTTTTGCATTAATTACTCTTAAATAAGGTATTATTGACAATAGATTGACATTATTAAAAAAAAAAAAGGAATAAAATTCGGAGACGCGTGGACAACGACCAAGCATGAATTTACCCTTTAACATAGATATGAACATATTATAAAGTTCCATCATTTTCCTTTTAAATTCACTAATTTCATCTTTCTTGGTGATTTTTCAGAATATTAGTGAACCGTTAGTTATTCTTCGCCCCAAAAATTAATTCGACCACGACCAAAAAGATTCGAAGAAGTTCATGTGAAATAATCCAACCACGAAGAAGCACATGTGAAAATCATTACATAAGAATCAGTAAATCACCTCTCGTGTATGCAGCAGTAACGAAAAATGACGCGTAAAGTGGCGAATCCAAAATTCATATTAGACCAAGATGAAGTTAAAAAAATTATACAATGTAAGAAAATTCACATACAACCAAAAACTCATCACATCATATCGTTAATCAAAATTGTGACATTTCAAAAAATCACAAAAATTACTTATCGAACATACCTACAATAATGAAAATCTCTGTCACACACATACATACATACATAAAGGCTTGGGAGTCTCTGCAAACTGCGACAATATTTAGCATCTCCACGGGGCCTTCTGCCTCTTTGCATGTGCTTTGGATCACTTCACTTATTTAGAAAAATAAAGAAATTTGAAACACAAAATTTTGGACCGACCAACAATTTAAGACTCAGCCCATGTTCTTTTACATGTTTTTACACATTTTTCTATATTTTTATACATTCTTTTCAACCTTACTAATTCTCTTTCCTATTTCACATCCACATATCTCGTGGGACCTACCTGCACTATACAAATCTCCACCATTTAACTCCACTCATTCTCTCTCCTATATCACATAAAAATTCATTTTTACACATATCCTAACATCCGCTCAGTTTGCTTTGCCTAGGTGCTCAGAGTTGAATGACAATTGTAGCAACAGTCTCTTTATTGTCACAGAAGCACTTCAAACAACAATTGGCGAACAAAGATATGAATCGAACTAACTCCCTTTATGATGACAAGGTGCAATCAATGTGCAAGAAACTATGGAGAACTCATCTTTTTATGACAAATCAGTAGTACAATACCCTGTCAATTGAACTCAACTTTGCCTAGCAATTTTGAGTCATTTGTTAAGACTTATATTAGAATTCCATTTATAGTCTTAAAAATCTATTTAAACTCGTTTGCCAAGATATTTAGAATACTTTTTGAAGTTTTAAAGAATTAATAAGATCCTTTTGCATTTGACGCATTCTTTCTTACGGTTCTATACGATTTCCATTTTCCGTTCAATATACCTTTCAAAAAATAATTCTCGTCTTGGAATGAAGAACCGGAAGAAGATAACAACCTTGTGGACAAATACCAAGTAAGTACATGCAAGTCAACTTCACCTAGACTTCAAAGTCTTCCTGCTCGTTAACGCCGATCATCATTTCAAAAGATGTCTTCGGTTCAGATTGTTCTCTTATCCACAAGCACCAACTAAATAGCAAGTCAACTTAAATATCATGCAAGTCAACTTCACCTAGCCTTCAAAGTCTTCCTTCTCATTAACGCAGATCATCATTTCAAAAAGATGTCTTCCTTTCAGATTGTTCTCTTAGCTTGCCTTCTTCTCCATTCTCTGATCTTCACAAATTCCCAGACTCCTGGAAGAGCAAATGTTTCTGCTTCATGGAACAACACAGTCTCTGAAGATAGTACTTTACATTATACAGATGGCTCGATAATAACGATCATTCTTCTGAGGGGAACTTCTGGTCAAGGACATGCCTTTGGGTTTTACTGCAATAGGAATTCTCAAACTTATATCCTTGGCGTCTTCATTCTTGAGTTATTTGTCGATTCCAACCCGCTGGTTGTGTGGTCTGCGAACCCCAACAATCCAGTTCAAATAAATTAAACTTTGCAGTTCACACATGACGGGGATCTGGTCTTGAAAGATGTTGATGGCACTTGGGTTTGGTCCACAAACACCACCGGGAGATATGTAGCGGGATTAAATCTAACAGACACTACTAGAATATTGGCCAAAGAATCTTAAAGAAATCATTACACAAGAACTGACATGTCAGAAGAAAATAAAATACCACTAACGCCGTGTCGCTGCAAATTGCCACGCTTTCTAAATATATCGAGAAAATACCAACGAATTTTAGAATTCCGTTGCAAATTTGCTACTGATATTTCCGTTGCAAATTTGCTACAGACATTTCCGTTGCAAATCTATTATTTTCCAACGGATTTGTCCGTAGCAAATTTTCTACGAACATTTTCGTTGCAAATCTGTTGTGGCTCTAGTTCCCTTAGCATATTTCACTTCATTTTCTCATTTTTGCTCCATCAAGCCTTTATATTTAAATTAAAAAAAAAACAATCCAAACATATAGTTAATTGAATTGGCAACGTATAAGGTAATGTTTATTTTTATACTTTTGTTTTCCAAGCATGTTATTTAGTACATTTAAAGAAAAAATCATTATTTGCTTGGAGATAATAAAATATATTTAATAACATCTGTTTAATACAATGTTTATTAAAAAATTATACAAAATATTACAAGCTATCATATTTTCTTTGTAAAACCATATAGTGTATTAGCTTCCAAAATCTATATGTAAAAATTTTTAAAATTTATTTTTTATTGTATTCATATAATAAGTATATGATTGGAATTATTTTCAATATAAAATACTTTCTCACTCTATTGAAAAGATAAAAAAATTTATAGAGTCACCCAATAATAAATAAAGCTAATAATCGTTATAGGAACAACTCTCACTTATTTATTAATTTTGACATAAAGGTCAACATGATTCTATGGTTTGAAATACATTTTCTTGTTCCCAATAATTAAAAAAAAAAATCTTGAGTCATTGAAATGGTCAAACAAAAAATAATTATTTACATTTAGTCATTAATATTAAATTAAATTAAAAATGAATCATATTTGAACTAAAAAAAATAAAGTTCACTAAATAATTCACTAACTTTTCAATTTATTTTAATTTGTGTAATGTCGAATGTTAATTTTTTGAATTTTAAACAAATATATAACAAATATATTATAGAGGCAACAAGGAAACAAGAATTAAGAAGTAATTAAATAAAATTTTAATTATAAAGTGTTTTAAAAAAATAAATTAATTTCAAAATTAGTAAACTGCAGAGTAATATAACAAATATATTATGAATGTAAGAAATAAACGAAAAATGAGGGTGGCCTAGCGGTTGGATTTTCACTTCTTAACCATGAAGTCTTAGGTTCGAATCCTCAACTTGCACAAATCATGAGAATTTATAAAATGAATGAATGAATGAATGGTGTTGGGTTGGTTAGGTGGGGTGGGTTGTAGTGTGTGTGGCCGTTGCAAATTAGCCACGAAAAGCATAATGCCGTTGCAAATTTGCAACCAAATTAGCAACGTATATATTTGCTACGCCACTTTCAGCAACGGCAATTGCAACGGAGGCTATCCGTAGCTATTATTTGCCACGGAAAAATCCCCTTTTGCAACGGAATACGGCCATTGCTGAAGGCCAACATTCTAGTAGTGAGATATGGGAAACCTTGTACTGTTTGGTCATAATGGAGTTGTTGTTTGGCAATCGTTTGATCATCCAACTGACTGTTTGGTTCCAGGGCAGATATTAAAAGTAGGGCAGAAGTTAACAGCTAGTGTTTCATCGTCTAACTCGACACAAGGAGGTATTCATTTGTCTGTGACCAGTGAAGGTCTAATTGCATCTATAGAATCTAATCCTCCTCAGGTCTACTTTACATATTCGTTTGACAAACAAGGTTACAAACTAACTTATGTTAGCCTTACAAATGGAAGTCTTGCATTTTACACCAACTCCACCACAGCAGTGATGAATCCCGCTTACGAGATCGACATTCCTCGTACCAACTCAGGCCCCTACATGAAATTGGATTATGATGGACACCTTAAAGTTTTTGTATGGCAACAAGGACAGGCACAGGTGGCTGATATCACTGCACGTGATCTTGGTGAATGTGATTACCCAATGGTTTGTGGGGAAAATGGGATTTGCACAAATGGGCAGTGCAGTTGTCCCACATCCACGGTAAGCTATTTTAAACAGATTGATGGGAGGCAACCTAATCTTGGTTGTTCTCAAGTCACCCCTCTTACTTGTGACGCTGCAAATGATCAAAAGTTCTTAGATCTTGACCAAGTAAAATACTTCACCTTCGCCACTGACATTTTCGAAACAAGCATCGAACGGTGTAAAGAAGTGTGTTTAAAGAATTGTTCGTGTAAAGCTGTGATTTTCCGTTATCTCGACGATAATGCCTTGATCGGGGACTGCTATTTACCAACTCAAATCTTTTCCATGATGAACAACAACAAACAAAAAATTTCTTACAGTTCCATTGTATCTATCAAAGTGCAGGTTCCTCGGAGAAAAATATCACCGTCTATACCTTTATCCCCCGCCCCATCTCCCAAAGGAGAGGAGAGTCGTCTTGCACCTATATTAGGATCAGCTATAGGAACTTCCATGCTAGTCGTCGGGATTGGAATTTCGGTTTTCGTAGTCAGGAAGAAAAGAAAGGCTCTGAGGGATGAGGTAGAGGAAGACTATTTAGATCAAGTACCTGGAATGCCCACAAGATTTTCGTTCGAAGAATTAAAGAATGCCACTGAGAACTTTAATAGAAAGCTTGGTGAGGGAGGATTTGGCTCAGTATTTCAAGGGTCTCTACCAGATGGCAATGAGATTGCAGTTAAGTTTCTTGATGGAGTTGGTCAAGTTAAGAAATCCTTTCTTGCCGAGGTTGAAACCATTGGTAGCATTCACCATTTCAACTTGGTTAGGTTACTTGGATTTTGTGCTGATAAATCTCACAGGCTTTTAGTATATGAGTACATGAAGAATGGATCTCTAGAAAAATGGATATACACGGCGAAAAATGCCTCGAATCCTCTCGATTGGAAATGCCAAAAAAGGATCATTCTTGACATAGCAAAGGGATTATCGTATCTCCATCAAGATTGCAGGCAAAAGATTGTTCACATGGATGTCAAACCACAAAACATTCTTCTAGACGAGCATTTCAATGCTAAGTTATCCGATTTTGGACTTTCAAAACTGATAGATAGAAACCAAAGCCTAGTTGTGACCAGGATGAGAGGTACCCCGGGCTATCTCGCTCCTGAATGGATAAGCTCGGTCATCACAGAGAAAGTTGATGTTTACAGCTTTGGGATTGTGATCCTTGAGATGTTGTGTCGTCGGAGAAATTACGAGAAAAAGGGCCCCGAGGAGGAAAGGCATTTGCTGAGTTTGTTCAAGACAAAAGCAGAGGAGGGACGATGGTTGGATATGATCGACAAAAAGAGTGAAGATATGCAGTCTCATGGAGCAGAGGTTATAGACATGATGCAACTTGTTGTTTGGTGTTTACAAGGTTGTTATGCCAACAGGCCTTCTATGTCTACAGTGATAAGTGTGTTAGAGGGGCTTAAGAAGGTTAAGAAAGATTTGGGGTATGACTTCTCGAGCCCACAGATTGGGATAAACGAAGTTCCAGTGCAAGTTGATTCTCAAGATGCAACTGTATTACTTCCTTCTACTCTATCGGGACCACGGTGATTCTTATGTCTTGTCTAGTTCTCTCTATTCCTCAATGGAGTACATTTGTTGTCAACTCTCAAAATATGTAAGAATGTCTCCTTAATTGTGATTTATATTTTAGTAAAGGATCGTAGGGGTGGGATGGTGACTCGAATTTGGATCAAATATACCGGTAAATGGTGCATTTTCTAGTATAACAAGCCCCTTGGTCTCATTCACTGTGATTTACCTTTTCATATTTTAATATTTTAATTCAAAATAATGAAATTACCATTTTATGTTATTCATACTTTGGATTTTTCGGTCAACTAGGTTGACTAATGAGCCTGTGAAGGAAAACATTGATGTAGACGTACAAGACTAGTGGTTGTTTGCAAACTACTAAAAGTGTATTTTCAGGAGTATGAGAGAGAGCGAATAAGTGGAATTGAATGGTGGAGATTGATTAGTATAGGTGGATCCTACGAAATATGTGGATGTAATTTGTTTGACGAAATTGAATTTTAAAAAAAGAGATTTACTTCATCGTCAACTTTCTCAATTCCAATTACTGATTTATCGTACATTAATTTACAAGCATGTCAACTTTTATAAATGGAAGCCTAATTTACCTTTGGTAAAATAACGACTTTGTTGTCGTTATGCTCTTACCTATAATAATTTCATTCCAGAATATAATGATCTTGAAGTTGTTGTCGGGGTATTTTTGTCATATCATTCTGTAAAATTGACATTTCTGTAAATTATAATTAGAATTGATTATCCTATGATTTAAATTTAAAACCTTGATTATCTAGTAAATTTTTTCTTTTTAAAAAGTAGGAGAAAGCAAAAGAAAAAAAGTTTTTGCAAACACCCGCCTAGGTTCACGAAAGAACCTGTGGGATAAAGTTATCAACAAAGAAAAGACTTGGTACCGAAGTACAAAATATGTAAATGTTGATGACTTATTTCCAACAATCCTTAACAATTTGAATCTTGACTTCAATTGACATATTTCGAATTTATTAATTCAGACAAAAATTAAAATTTTCGTGGTTTGACATTGTCACTTCTTGAGTAATGAGTCTCTCTTTCTTTAACGATAATTTGGTTAATCGCTTGTGCGGTTTTAAACTTTTTGCAACTATAATACAATATAATATTTAAATAATTTGATTCAAGGTTTCCATCACTGTAATTTTTACCACTTGAGGTAAAAATAATTCGAATCCAACCTTCAAAATTATTAATCCTGACTATCCAAACTAAGCACATAAAATTTGCTTTTGTATTATGGGATTGGCTTTGCTCCCAATGTGGCAGCCGTACGGGCCGTTCCCATGCCAACGTGGCGCCATTTCGTAGTGCTGCGTCATCAACCAATTTTTTTTATATTTATGTTAGGTTAGATGGATAATATATAACTGCCCCCAATAGTGGGGAGCCGGTGGGACACCCATAAATTTTTTTTCCCAACTGTGGGTATCATAAAGTACCCACTGTGGGTACCAAAGCTGGACTCTTTGTGTTATAACTCATGCTAAAGGATGTTGATCTCCTTTCATTTGGAATTCTAGCCCAAAATATATGAATCAATTCAAGATCTAATCCCAGCATAAACTTAACAGCAATGCAAGATTTACCTCGAAGTGCTTAAACAATAGAACCAATCAAAACAATGAACAACACTCAGTTCTCTTGATTATTTCCAATTAATTTTGATTCATAGCTTTATATCACCAATAAATACCTAATTATAACTATAAAAGGGGGATATTACAATTCTCAACTAAAGATAATCAACAACACTCAGCTTCCTTGACAGATTAAACGATTAATGACCAAAGGGGGAAATTGGAAAATGCATATACTGATATAAAAACTACAGTCACAAATTCTCAGTCAAATTCATTCAATTGAAGTGCGAAGTGTCATCAAATGGAGAAATTTTGATTTTTGAGTACCTGAAAATCACCGGAGTCCCGGCTGCGTGCGTGAGAAATCCGAACGAAGTTACTCCTAAGGCGGAGGAGCGCCGACTGAAAGCAGAGAACTTCAGAAATGAAAGCAGATAACCACAGTTGTCAGTTGGGTTTCAGTTCTGTTTTGAATCTTTTCTTTTTGAGAAGTTTTGATTTGGATTTTGGAATAGAATAGTAATAATCAGCCATGATCTTCTGCCAACACTTCCATGCCAAAACCATGCGAGCCCCCACCATCAGGGGCCAATTACATATTATTCATCTCACTTGACGTAAATACTAAAAAATAAAAAATAAAAAAATAAATTTTGGATGGCGATGTGGTTCCCTCATAGGGAGCCACGTCACCCTATTGACAACTTTACGATGCCAACATGTTGGCAGGAGAACGGTGGCTAGAATCGTAATTCAGAGGATAGAAAATGCGATTAAGAGAAAAAAATAATAATAAGGAGAACTTATTTTTTTAAAACAAATGTAAAAGTTGATTTTTTAGATGTGAAAAACAGGTGGTTAGAAATAAGGTGAAAGCGTGTGAGGCATTTTTTTTTTTAAAATTATTTTCTTGTTAATAGCTAAATGCTAACTTTTATTGAGGTGCAATACTTTTGAAATCATAATACGTGGATAATAATGAATTAGGAGTAGGCAAAAAAAAAAAAAAAGAACCGAAGCGATTAAACAGAAATCAAACTAAAAAAAATCGAAACCAACTAGTTCTTTTGGAAAATTTTGATAACTGAAACCTAAAAATCAGGAACCGAATCGAGCGATTCCTTTTGAATACCCGAAAACCGAATAGTCTTAATTTAAATATTAAGTCCACATACTTTTTTTTAGTAAATTAGTTGTAATGAAAATATAATTTTCATCATAAATGTAATTTCAAAGATACCATTCCACCCAAATCTATTGCCACAAATAATTTGGGCATTAAGAAAAGTTGTATTTTTTCATAGAACATAGATAAATAACTAAAACAAAACCGGAACAAGAACCATTTGGTTTTTGGGATTGAGGAACTAGGAGCTTCTTAGCACTGAGGAACTGAAACGAACCCGGAACTAAAAGTTTCGGTTTGCTTTTCGTTGCTCCAATAATCAAATCGAACCGATAAACGTACACCCTTATAAATAGTGGTATTGGTATAGAATCTATGATTGATTTTGTCAAAAAAAAAGTAAATAAATATGTGATTGATATTAATATTTGATTTAAATTAGTAATAAGAGTTGATTAGTCGATCGATAACTATATTAAAAGGGAATAGCCAATTGAAGTATTTTCCCGTCTACAGTCGTTGTGTGACGTTTTTTTTTTTTGGCTATAACAACCATGCCATGAGAGATAAGAATGTATCTATTTGCATCCGAAAATCATTGTGCCACCTAGAAATTAATAATTAATAATAATTTTTTAACGTATCTGTTCTACTTCTCAAAAACATTTATTTGTGTTATGAATAATAATTGAAGAATAATTATTAGGTGTTATGAATAATTGAGAATAATGTGGTGGTTATGAATTATGAGGAATAATTTGGTGGAGGAATAATTTGGTAAAAGATGTAATTATTATATGTGAATGACTATTATACCCTTGATGAAATTATGTAATTACGATTGTGCCATTCGAAGTTTTCCTATAAATAGGGTTTCAGTTATTAATGAAATTCATTCCTGAGAATTCCTTCGAATTCATTCTCTCTAAATTCTCTCTATTGTTTCTATACTTTTATAACACGTTATCAGCACGAGTCTCTAGCCATTTGAGTAATATGAAGAGAGTATGCTCTCCATTGCATCTTATAGATGATCTTCTGTATCAGAAACCGAATTATTATAAATAACCTAATCCATCTCCAATCAATACTTATCTTTCTTTTCTCTCTTATCTTTTTCCCACTTTCTGACGTCTCACTCTCTCTATCTTCCCAATCACTCACAGAAAACATTTATGCAGAGACAAAGAGTTGTGAGCAATTCAAGAATTGGCAAATGGAGGAAATACGTGCATGTTCAATTGCTTCTCCCTAAGAAAAAGGAAAATGTATATATATTATATTACTTTATAATATAATAATATATTAAACTATAATATTCGTTTTCTCGAGATATAAGGAGCATACATTATCAAAATCAAATTTTCCCGACTCCATTATACTCGATTTAACGAGAGCTTCGATTTGACACCAACATTGATAGGGTAATAACTCGTTTTGAAATATGTTATTATCAAACTTTCAAAATTTACAAATCAGTACACCAACTTTTGAAAAAGTTACAAAATAGTCCTTGAACATTTTGATATTGATAAATTGAAATAGAAAGGAGATAATTTTCCAATCGTAAAACATTGATAAAATATTTTTGACAATTTTACCTTTACGAATTGGAATGGACAATTTTACCCTTAGGGTAAAACCGACCTAATTTTGACGACAGTGAAAATGGGATAGAATATTCATGCAGAAATTCTAAATCAATTGATTATATAAAATGGCTTGAAGTCCATTTGAGTTAAAAGATCGGAATATTATTTTAACTCCCGAAGAGTTTAATTACATAATATACTTATTCTAAAAGGATAAATGTGCTCTTATAGAAGTAATGAGTATTTGTTCTAGAAGAACAAATTTGCTCCTGTAGAAGCAGTTCAATATTTAATTCTCACACTTTATTTACTGTAATTTAATTACTGCAATACCTCCTACTTGATGATGGGTTCAACCGTCACTAAACGGAAGGTTTTATATATTTCTGCACTTTATATGCTAAGTGATGGGTAATACCTTCTACTAAGCAGATCCTACTCTGAAGAAGTAGTTAAACATTATGCAATTTAATTCTACTTAATTTAAATTCAGTAAATTTATATTTATTGCAATAATTCCCATAAGGTAGGTTCGACCACCTATTGGAGGAAATTTAATTTCTGCAATTTAAATTTATGCACTTTATAGTTTGAGTATATTTCCAATGTGGTGGGTTATACTATACGATTGGTTATAACGAATCCTACTCCAGAAGAAGTAGTTGATCAAATATTCTAATCATACTCTCGAAGTAGTAGACGATGAGAATAAAATTACTTTCCCATATATACCGAATATTAATGGAGAAAATTGAGTAAGTGGTACTTGAAGTCACCATTGGATAAATAGATGAAAATAAAATGCTCAATAGATCCCATGTTGATAAATCAAAGATAATATATCGCATGGAGAAATTATATGAAGTAATCTCATCGATGATATGAGATTGTATTAATATGAGAATAAAATGCTCTTGAAGAAGCATAATCACTAGATTTACGTATTTGAATAAAGCCAATATGATATTATTATTACTCGGAAGAAGTACAAAGCAATAAGTGGAACATATTGAGAATATCAAAAGATGGCATTAAACACTCGAAAATATAGAAATGCAAAAGAATATACATCTTGAATCCATAAATGAGGGATGCGTCTCGAGAGTATAAATACTCGTAACTCGCCACCATCAACATTAGGATTCATAATGAAATATTTAAAGGATCGAATTTCTTTTCGCTTGACACGATGATGTGACCAAACGGACTGAGCTTCCACAGATTCTTGAACATATGCATGAAATTTGATGAGTAGTTCATCAACCGGTACTAGCGTAAATAAGTATTTTTCTCATTGAATGAGAGATAAACTTATTATTTACACCCTGATCTAGAAACGCTAATAAGCCATCAAAGAAATTATTAATATTCAATAAACCTATTGGTTTGACATGAAAGTTCCACTGTGCCAACGAGGCTATATTGAATATTTCCTCCAATTGTGTTGTAGCCGCTGGAAGGACAATGAAAGCATCACTATTATTCATCATATACATCATGCAGTTGTGGATGGATTGCGCTTGTAGCACCAACCCTGCTGGACCCATGGTAGAACTGGCTCCAATTCGAGTATTAGATCCAACTAGATGGAAAGGTATTACACTCGAAACTCTTATTCCCCATGATTTGTGCCATTATAAGTCTAGCTAAAAGTTTGTTGTTGGTTCCCCCATATAGTATATTGATTTCTTGTCTCCTAACTCTTTATTTAGTCGGTTTGCCATATCCACATATTGGATATGGCCTATCAGTTTAGATCCACCAAGAATACATACGGTTTTAATATGGCGAGGTAAAAGCTAACTTGTATGAGATGATTCTAAAATCTCTATATCCATCTCTACTCCTATCTCTCTTTTTGCACTATACTTTTAATGTATGAACATGAGAGATATATGAATCCCTCTATTTAAAGAAAAAAATTTTCAAACCAATAATTGAGTGCACCATTTATTTTTTGACAAATATGAAAGATAAAAAAATGCGTAAAATTTTTTTAAGTGAAAATGACATATATCTGTTTTGATTGAAAAATAATATATATATACATATATATATATCTTAAAATCGAAAAACAATATTTACAATTACAAGAAAAACATTGATCTTCGTTATTACACCGAGCTTCCTTATATTAATATGAGAAAATTATTATACTAAAATTTTCTACTAAATTTACAAACAGGATCTTCTAAAGTAAGTTTTTCAAGATCAGAACGCTGCTTGTTGATCTTTGAATTTGGCCCATAAGGCCATTAGCTCACCTTGTACGTGTCCACTAGGATGTGTCTCAAGAGCCTGTTGAATATCATCCAAAGGCTCCTTACTCAATCTATCCTTAATGAATGCTATTTTATCTTCTCGATTTCTGGACAAGTACCCCACAGATTTACATCGAGTGTCACATGTCCACCGAGCACACTTGTAGCATCCTCCTAATCTTTTGCTCTCAGTTTCTTTGAAAAACTACTTTTACCCATACCAGGCATGTATTTAGAAGGAATTGAAACCTCACCAGATAATCGAACCTTTGCTTCAATCAAGCATCGGATATCTTGTGGGATACCCTTATTCATTAGCATCCTTAATCTTTCCAGCCTACATCGATAAATCATTTTTAGGATTTTGATCGGTAGTGATGGATAGTATTTTCGAAGATTTGAGAGCATATGATCCATTATAATGTATAGACCCTTGTTAGGATGAATTTTGCAATAATTTTGATGATTTATTTATAGAATAATACGACGCGTATGAAATAAGACTCGATTTTAAATAAATAATATGAAGCGTAAGAGCTAAGACTGTAGTTGAACAAGAGCTGATGTGATGCGATGATAGTCAGAACTCTGTTTGAATAGTGGTAGACAATAATGTCACCAAAAGATGATGGAATATGTCGGTGAATTATTTCTATGATAAATCATTTTGAGCACTATACAGATACTAGTGAAATCGATATAAGAATTTACTGAACTAGAAGTTCAATAATACTCGTTTGCAAAACCGGACCGACCATCCCGGTTTAAATAATTATTGAAATCAATATTTCAAGTGAAGAATTAAAGGAATTCTTCAATGATTGTTCTCGATAAATGATGAAATTATTACTAGCCAATATTGGAAATAAATCCCAAATATATCTGGAATAAAGGATGAGAAATATGGGCCCACTCATCCTCCATGTGGACTACTAGATATTATGATATGGATCCACTAGATAGTCACATGTGTATATGATTCGAAATTTGAAATTTATTTAAATATTTGCTCACCAGGTATGAGCATGATTTCCAAATTTAATGATAAAGCTAGTAAATGTATATCCCAATACTTGAATAAATCCCTGAAGGATTGAGTATGCGCATACAAGTGGGATATTATATGGCAAATTATTTAAAGTCCTCAAATAAATTGCCGATATCGGGAATAGAATGCAAACGATCTAAATTCCGTATTAAAAATTTGAATGATGAGAACATATATGATTAAAATCATACCAATCAGTATGAGTTTTGGTGTTCTAAATTTTCTCAGTATGAGGGGGAGTATTAAAGATTGAAAATGATATGTGAAATGCATCATGATATATCCTCAAAATTAAAATATGAACTTAAAGTTCAAAGATGCTATGAACAATCACATATATCAGTTAAGATGCTTTGATAAGTTAGAACGCCAGAAGCGTTGATATTATGAGATTTCCCCAAACATATATATCAAAGCAAATTATAAAAGATGGTCTTAATAACGGAGGCATATGCTCTTGAAGAGTATATAGACATAACTATATTGTGTAATCCTACAAGAGGATTGATAATGAGATATCTCGATAAGTTATGTCGATATGGGGAAAGAAATGAAATTGAAATGTGTCGACACGATATGAAAATGTAGCGCTACATATGATCAATGATAATGAAAATATTGAGATATATTGAAGATGATAAATGGTGAATGTGAAATCCTTAACTTATGAGATGATGAGATGATGATGACTAGTGCTCAAGTTTAAAGATAAGCATGGTGGTCATTATATGTTGCATGCTCATGAAAGTTAAATTACCGATCGTGTGTGTAGTAAAAAAGGAAATTAAAGGATCGGGTGAAATTTGAGCCCGTGTTTATGAATACCCTAAAGGGTGAGCTAAGCCCCTGGGAATGAAATAACCTATTAAGCGAGTATTAAATGTTAAATGATATATTTTAAGTGTTAGTTAGTTATGAAGGTTTACTTATATGTTTACATGTTTTTACTATGAATTTATATGTTTTAAATTGTGTGTTTGGAGACATGTGTTCATGGTGAATGTTTTGTAGTTGTGTAAGAAAATTGATGCACTCTAAATGAACGAAGAGTATAAAACCAATGTATATGATACTCATACAAATGTATGAAAGATTTTGAAATGCTTGCAAAGATACTTGTATAAAATATGCGTTGCACTCTTTTTTCCTTGACTGAGGTTTTATCCCATTGGGTTTTCCTAGCAAGGTTTTTAATGAGGCAACTTTAATGGCGTATTCACATGAATAATGTACTCTTTTTCCTTCATTAGGGTTTTTCCACTGGGTTTTTCCTAATAAGGTTTTAACGAGGCATATTCATGGTATATTGAGAACGATAGGAGAAATTGATACAAAGTGTATCTATTGGATCAAGTTATAATGGAGCTAATGCTTTAGATCCAAACGATGATGATATTGAAATCATTTACCGTAAGTAAAGATATCGATTCTCAAGATATGAAATCAAACGGAGCAACTTGTACTCTTTTTCCTTCGATCAAGTTTTTCCCACTGGGTTTTCTTGACAAGGTTTTAACGAGGCAGCACGTGAATACTCATATGCCGCTGATAGACATCAGGGGGAGCAATATTTTGATGAAGCAAAGATATAACCACTCCAAACTATCCTGCAATCGGTTTGGAAGTTTTTTCCCACTGGGTTTTTCTCCAAACAGGTCCAAAAGACATTTGTATTAATAGTCATTCAAGGGGGAGTGTTATGAATAATAATTGAAGAATAATTATTAGGTGTTATGAATAATTGAGAATAATGTGGTGGTTATGAATTATGAGGAATAATTTGGTGGAGGAATAATTTGGTAAAAGATGTAATTATTATATGTGAATGACTATTATACCCTTGATGAAATTATGTAATTACGATTGTGCCATTCGAAGTTTTCCTATAAATAGGGTTTCAGTTATTAATGAAATTCATTCCTGAGAATTCCTTCGAATTCATTCTCTCTAAATTCTCTCTATTGTTTCTATACTTTTATAACAATTTGTTATTTGTTTGTTTGTTAAATTTACCTTACTTGGTTCTCATGAATTTATTATATGTCTAAATCAAATGCAAAACTATCATCATTTCAATTCTCATCTTTGATTTAACTAGTATTACCCCCCGTGCGTTGCACGGGACGATTAAAATGGTATATTTACATAAAATAATATTATAAAATAAGACAATAAATTATTGTGAATATATAACAAAAATAACAAATAAATGTAATATTACAGATACGAATAATGGTTTACAAATTTTGGTGCGAAATATTATTTTATAAGAAAAATATCATATCAATTATCGTAATTAATGATTTTAGTTAAGAACATAATTTTTGGGAATTAAATTTACATATACTTTTTTGAACAAAAAAATCTAAATAACATATTTTATGAATCATATAAAAACGGTTAAAAACGTATTTTAAATACGATTAATAATAATGATCTTATGGTTGTCCTACACATACATATATAAATTTTATGAATATTAAATTGATTTTAGATCATATTTAGCTTGAATTGAATTCTAAATATTTAATTGATTTTATGCCTTAAGTAAATTATTTAATTTTTTTAGAAAAATGAAAAATTAATTAAATGGAAAATCGCTTCCAGCCTGGCATTGTACCAAATTGACATTGTAATTAAAAAACAAAAATGTAAACAAAAAAATTTAATATTCAAAAATTTAAAAATATATAAAAAAGTTAATTCTGATTTTTAAAAATAATTCAATTGCCATTATAGTTTGCAACTTTGACATCATATCACATTTTCACTAATGAAATTTTCATGTTTTAATTTTTCAGTAAATGAGTGCCAACATGGCGCAATGCCTAGTTCACAGTTCTCTTATTACAATATTAAAATTAAAATTAAGATATAATTAATTTAAAAATTAAAATAAATTTAAAATAATTAAAATTTAATATTCAAAAATTAAAATATATACAGAAAATATTAATTCGCATTTTCCGAATTAATTCAATAAGTGTAAGCTTTAATCTTGATCTTTTATAGCATTTGTATTAATGTAGGCAATATTAAATATAAAAGAATAAAAAAATATATAAATTAATTATAAAATTAGAATACATATAAAAAAAATATTTATAAAAAAGTAAAGTAAGGAAAACAAAATCAGTTAAGGAAAGTAAAATAAATAAAATAAGAAAAATCATTAATCTTTAAAAATTAATGCCAAACATGGCACTGCCACCTAAGCACTTTGCCTAGGTGGCACTTGTCTTATTATTATATTAAGATGAATATTTATTTTATTATATTGTAGTTAAATTTGAAATCTCAAACAATTCTACCGTCAATTGACTACTACATTATAAAATAATGTACTAATTTTAATCATATTGCCAATTGAATATATTTTACATGTTATAGACTTCTCTAATTAAATTGCATACCCATATTTCTTTCTTAATTAAAATTACATGCTTAGAATCTTGCCTTAAATTACACGTTTTTGTTTACTAGCAATAACACCTATCCGTTGCAAGGAAACCGTGTACATTAACACGTAATTCTCATAAAGATAATTAGATTACCATTAACAGTACTGAAAATGAATAAGAAAATTACTAAAATACAAAATATCACACGACTTAAGTAAAGTATGTTCAAAATTTTAAAATAATTTAATAGAGTTCTGTATGTACTTCGATCAATTCCATCATGTAAATATTAGCACAACTTGCAACAATCAACAGCAACATGCCATCAACGCCGCAATTGCACATTCATATCTAACAATAGTAACGTCCGTTAATACACAACAAAACTACAATGATGAACAATACCAAGTGAACTATAAGACCCATTAATAAATTGATCTTGAACAGGCAATGGGCAAATTATTCTAGTCTTTCTTCTGTGTCTTTCTATATAAATATCTAAAAATGAAGCTTTGAGTTCAAGGTATAATAATTTTATTTTAAACTAAGTAATTTTTTAGGTAAATCTATGTATTAATAAAATGAGGTCAATTTCCCGCTCAATCTTATAATTTTCAGAATTAAAAAATAATATTTTATTTATATTTCCCACTCAAACACAAATACTTAATTTTCAACCCATGCATAATCTCCCATTATTATCACATTTGATCTTTTGACAAAATCACTCATTGTCCATCCAATCCGTATTATTATCGTGTGCGATCTTTTTAAATCTTCCATCCATATCTCTTCCATTAAATCACGTAAAATCAAGGAAAAATTTATAACCAAATGGGGGCAAAATATTGTGTTTTTATACTTTTTTGACTGAATGTGCTTTTATATAGTTTCGTCCGTCTCCTTAAAGATATTATATCACGCATTATTTCTGATCCAGTTCTTGTTTTTATTATTTTGTTTCTTATGCTATTTACCATAAAAAAAGAAAAATATTTATTATAATTTCTATTTTACACATATTTTAAATTATAACTAGGTCATAAATCTCACCATGCAACGCACGGGAGAAAATACTAGTATTATTTAAATTAAATACAAATTGATTAGAATTCTAACCGATCATTGTCAAATTGTCACTCTTTATTATTATTATTATTATTATTATTATTATTTTAGAGTGAAATCAATGTCTAATATTTAAGACAAAGTTTAAAAATTACTATATTCTCTATAATCCACTGGGGTCGTCGTAGGTTTAGGAGGAAAGAAGAACAACACACTTTACAATGAAAACGCAAAGTTAGAAAAATGGGAAAAAAGTTCAATTTTGCCTATGGAAATGAAAAGGAGTTGAAAACTATGTTTGCAGTATAGATAAATAAATTATTTGAATCGAAATTAGGTGTTGTTACTTAAGTAATTTCATTTAAGCCTATTTAAGCAAATAAAAAAATTATCTTAAGTTGTGGTCTGTCAAATAGTATTTGTAGTAGCGATATAATTACCTAAGATGAAAAAACGCTTCAAACAACCAACTATCTATTTTGCACTACTAAAGGATGCTTAGATCTATTACTTGCTCAATTATTAAAAGGGTGCAGAGAGAGAGAGAGAGAGAGAGTGAAGAAAAATACACAACACCAAAAAAAAAAAAAGATGGCCAGAAGAAAAATTCGTAGAATATAAAAGATATTAGGCATGCCAATTCTTTGGTGAGTGTATCAAACTACGCATTGAAATATTCAAACAATTCGACAGTGAAATACAATTATTCATAAAGCTCTTTTCTAGATACAAAGATGAAATAAAATTGTAATTGTAATTGTAATAAGTCACAAAGTGCAATATCTCCAGAGATATTAGCAATATTGTCAAGGTTTAATTATATAAATACTATATTAACAAATAAAATTTATATTTACAATATTGACAGCAATTAATTGACAAGGACTAAAATACCCCTCAACCAAAATTAGACCAACTATGCATAGGAGTCCTACAATTTGACCAAGGTTTTCACATCATTATCGTACCTTCTTCTCCAAACCTGTTCCCGTACGATTCTCTTCAAAATTTGAATGAAAAAAATACCTAAATCCAGTGGTTTCTGGTTGTTTTCCGGCGAGAGAAGCGTAGAATACATGAAGATCGAGTCATTCGCTTCTACCCAATACCTTGCTCTGTAGATTTGTGCCCAAAAATATTCGTTCGTGATGACATCCCCATAAGTTCAAGCAAAAGCTTCTTTTTTCCTCCTTTTTTTTTTACTATCAAATCATTAATGGAAGATATGAAATTGGGGTTTTGTAACTGTGTAGATTGATTTGTTCGAATTTTTGGCGTTATTAAGGCTTAGTGTACGCTAGAATGGTCCAGTTCGTATTTTCCCCTTTTTTGTTGATTTTTCTGTGGGTATTACTCTGGAAATGAATGGTTTTTCCTGCCGCAAATGAATGTTCTTTTTTTTTTTCAAAAATAAAAACGAATGTTTTGGCTGGTTCTTTATCGTAGCCTTTATCTTTTTGCTAATATTATTTGACTTCTTCTGTTATGTAGCCCGACTTTGTTGGCTATTGTTTTGCTACCTATTGTTGTTGGTTGTTTGTTTTGGTTATGTTCGCTTAGTGGCATCAATGTAGGTGTTTGTTTCCTTGCTTTAATGGCTGTAGTGCTAAGGGTCCCTCCTTCAATGTTATTGAGTATGGAATTCGTCAAGTAGTTAAATTGCAATGGGCTGCCTTTGGAATGCATGAGTGTGGTTATCATTGAATATGCTCTATTTTTATATCTGAAAAAGATGCTTTGGAGGAGCTTGAATCACTGGCTAAAGAAGAGATTATTTTCATGTTAAACTGAATTTTATGCTCACATTCAGCAGAGCAAAATTTCAAAGTCAAATAGTTAAATATGTTGTTGAGATTGAGCAAAGATTGCAGAGAGTATGCATTGGTGGTGATTTGGGAAAGTACAATTCTAGCTTCATACCCAAAAGAAATTAAAAAGGAAACCAAATTGAATTTTGTGTTTATTGTAATCTAGAGGAAATAGGCATACCAATGTAAAAAGATTCAAGAATTTAATGCTGGAAAAAAAAATCAAAATTTGAATAGGTGGATCGGGTCTTGAACTAGCCACGGCCAACGGATAAATAATAAAACAGGAACCGAAGACTCTTTCTTCCTAATATTTCTCTATCCTCTCCATCTCCTCTTTTCTCTCTCTCGATATACATATAGTATACATATATTTCTTGTTTATTTGTATTGTACTAGGAGGAGAATTTCATGCATGAAAGCAAACTAGGAACAATATAGGAAGTTAAAAATGGGCCAAAAACAAAAACAAGCACATTTACTTACAAGAGAAGAGTTTGTTAGACCAAATCAAAAGGATCAAGATCTTTTAGGTTGTTATTACGCATTACAATTTAGGATCATCAAAAGGGTATTTGGTGAAAATTTTAGATTTTTGTTAAGAATTTGCTATGGAAACATTAGATTTTAGGATTTAAGCTTAACTTTTTGTTGCTATGTTAAAGTGTTCCTGATTTTTTTTTCTTTTTTTCTTTTTTTAACTTACCTCATCATAACCTATCTTTCACTACTAATGAATGCTACCATTGGGTAGCTCATTGGTTATTGTTGGCCATCATTCTATTTCGTTTAAAATAGTAAAAGATATCAAAGCTGGGAAGAAGGAATGGACTGCATTGGTACATAACCTATTATTTTGAGATGCATATTAACACTCAATTGTCTCATGATTATGTTGTGTTGTCCATCGTCGATAAGCATTCGAGTGTTTTTATGTCTTGATAACATATCTTTGTTCTTAGGACGTGAATGTTTCAATGTGGACATTGCACAATGGGGATGAAAAAGCTCGTGAGCTTTGTGTGGTCTATGTATAACGCCTGTGTGTTTTCCTTCCACCTGTTGAACTATAAACGTTCCCGTGCATGAAATATACATTGGTCTTGGTTGATGGATTGGTAGACATTTTTCGGCCGTTTGAGATGTAAAGTATGTTAGTATTTAGCTCAATATACTGTACATTATTCATAAGACTAATGAAGTATGTATTGAATATTATCTAACGATTGCTTTGGAAATTTATTTTCGTTCTATACTCTATCATCTAAGGTAACGAGAATGTGTTGCAGACATTTCAAAAAATTTTCATTTTTGAATTTTTAAAATAATTTTATATAAAATACACAAAGCAAATATGGGAACAGTACAGTAAAAAGTAGCTTATGCCGTGGTGGAAGCTATATTAGCTCACAATTCAATGAATGTACATGTTTAGTTCCATTGCATTCAATATTTTTTTTATTTTTTTCTTGAAACGACTCTATTATTTTCTATTAAAAACATATACAATTATTCTTAACCTTCAATTAATATGATAACAACATAATAAATTCATTCAGAAAGAAAAAAAGAATAAATAATTATTAATAAAGTATAGTCTAATAATATTTTGTTTGTTTTCTCCTCAATCACTAAATGATTAGCCATTAAGTAGAATTTCATATTAAATGAATAAGGTCGACATTTTTATTCTATTCAAATTTTAGAAATAATTACATAATAATTTGACAGGTTAATTGTCAAATATGGGTAAGGAATTAGTTTAAAAAATCATCATACTAAGTTTTGTGTTTTAGGCTACAACTTTGCCAAAAGAGACTGTCAAATTAGAATTAAACCATTGGTTTGGTTCTACGTGGACCCGCCAATGTATAAAAGTAAACTGCTTCGAAATTGATTGAATTAGGTTTCAATGTTCGAAAATTATATTGTTTAAGTTGAATTGAATTGCATTTTGGTGTTGGAGGGGGGTTTAAAAAAGATGTATTTTATTAGTTATACTATATCCTAATTTCCCTAAACAGCAATTACGTAGTTATTTCTAAATTCATTCCTGACTTCATGTTAAAAAATTAAATGAGGG
This sequence comes from Jasminum sambac, assembly GCA_018223645.1. Taxonomy (NCBI): domain Eukaryota; kingdom Viridiplantae; phylum Streptophyta; class Magnoliopsida; order Lamiales; family Oleaceae; genus Jasminum; species Jasminum sambac. Next base: position 7,022,133 of record CP073645.1, on the reverse strand, counting down.
AAATCAAACGGATGTAATTTAAGATCTTATATTATCTTAGTGACCATTTAACCTAATATATTAACCTTTGTTTCTATTCTAAAATATATTAGTAATATGTTGATAGGTAAACGATAGATAAAAATAAAACTAAATATAAAGAAGTCGTTTAATAGACTCCTAGCTCTACCCCTAATTCTAAAATATGTTAATAATATGTCAATAGGTAAACGGCGGATAAAAATGAAACTACTTTACTTGTGTCGCCCACATTGAAATAGATTTTTAGCTTCGCCTCTAATTAACGTATTGCACCAATAGAATGCACAGATAATATTTCTGCAAATATTTTACTCAACATGGCATCATACAACACGTTAACAAAATAGAAGTTTTAATACAACACCGTGGATTATATTATAGGGTTTAGGGTTTAGAGTTTGGCGTTTAGGGTCTAGGGTTTAGCATTTGGGGTTTAGGGTTTGGAAATCTATTTTCTTTCTATAATCTATTTTCTATCATATAGAATCTAATTACGAACACAAAAAAAGTAATAAAAATTAAAAAATTAAAATTTTACACCAAACTGTATGTTTTTCATAATAAAGCATGTTAAACAAGAGAGGTGTATAAGGGTGTGTTTGGCACCACCTACATGGAGGGAAAAAGTGGATTGCTCGGTGCATAAGTTCTCCGTTCAATGCATACATGGTAGGATAGCACATGCATTAAAAATGTGTACTATTCATGCCAACCTAGGAGCGGCTATTTGCACATGAGTAATGGTAATTTCGGCATGCTAAAATTTTACTTGTTAGTCTTGCAAATTGGAAATTTTCTTAACTTTCATGCTATTACAAATTTAAATTTGCACAAATTTGCTAATGCCTCATATTTCCATTGTAGAAAACAAAAAAACAAATTAAATAATTTCGATTCAACTATAGACCTTTGAATATTATAGATAAAATAAAAACGTCAAATATTGGCATAAACCTTTTCTGATGTATTTAAAGAATCTCTCTTATTTCATTACAAAGATATTCTCTTCAAATTCTAGTTTGGTGATAAACTTCGAAGAACATCAAAGTAGTAGAAATTGATCTTGAATCAACCTTAAGAAATGAGGGGTGAAGATTTGAAGAACATGATGTACAGCCATAAACTGTATCCACCCAGTAGCAACCATGTAACACCCCGATTGAAAATCGTCTCATATTCGTATATGTTTCGTAGGTGATTTTGGGATACGGTTTGAAATATGGTTTCTACGAATCGAATGTATCGTGAGATGATGATCATGCGTGTGATATGTTTATGGCATGCCCGAAAACGTATTTTATATATTCGAAACAAGTACGGTCATCAAATTCAGGTCGTAACGATAAATGCTGAATATTGAGATTTACGGCCGTAAATGTTGGAGTTACAGCCTTAATTTGTAAGTTACGGTCGTAAGGTTATATGTGTTTCGCCGTAGTTATGTGGACTGAATAAGATGGAAATTTTCAGAGGCCGAGATATGGTGGTATATATGCTCGATACAGCCGTAAAAATAATGGTTACGGCTGTAAATTATGTGGTTGCGGCCGTAAATTCGAAGGATGGAAAAGATGGAAAGTTTTCAAAACCGGAAATACGGCCGTATTTTATATGGGTAGGACTATAAGTTGAGATTTACGGCCGTAAATTGGAGGATTACGACCGTAATTTTAAGTCGACAGAACTGCGGGTTGACCTTTTTCTCCCATTTCTTGATATATATCCATTGGAGCTCGGTTCCAACCCACATAAGACACCCTCAAGAACGTCTCCAAGTATTCTTAAGCCTCCCAAACCTTGTTTGATCTTTGATTACCTATATGTATCCCTATATGTGCATATTGGGGGCAAGAAAAGAAGAAAGGAGGAAGGGAAAGACAGGAAGGAAGCTACCAACATCCCTATGCTTGTTTTCCTTACATAAAAGGTGGGTGTAGGTGTAGATGTAGTTATCCATATGAAATGGTAAAGTAGTTTAGTTCCTTGTTGTATTATGCTTATATTATGCTTTGTGAATACTATTGTGATCCTATGGTTCAAAAGCTCTAGTTATAGGCTTGGATCTTGTGTTATGCCTTTGTGGAACCTTTGTGCTTCGAAGTTAGTTGTGTAAGAGGTTAAAATTCCGATTATATGATGTGTGTTGATAATCTTGGCATCCTATCATAAAGTACGTGAAGAAGCCATGTTTCCAAAAATGATGCCTTGATGACATGGTGCCTATATATGTGTTTATGAAACTTTGGCTTCCCATCAGGTTATATGTGAGTAAGGTACGATATGTAAGAAGTGATGCCTCGTTTATACGATGCCTATACGATTAGAAGGCCCAAGTTTTCCTATGTTGAAGTTGGGCTATATGAGTTGCAGTATTTGCAATCTATGGCATTTTTTGATGAGTACGGCATTATAAAATGTAATATGTGATGAGTTGGGCATGAATGATCCGGTTGATATTAAGGAAAGAATGTGCTTTGCATGAGTTCGACTTCGTTGTGAATGTGAGCTTAAGTTCCTTTGTCTATAAGCTTACCGTGAGGCATATGTGATTGCGCGACCATGTTCGAATGATTATATAATACGCCTTATGTATGATGTGTTTGGTGTGTTGTAAGAAGTAAGGCACGTATAATGCTAAGATGAGTGTGAAGCCTTGTATATGTAATATCATTCGTTGACGACGAATATTGTATAGGTAAGGCCAAGGCTTGGAGGTAAGTCATTTGCTTATGCACAACACGTCATGAAAACATATGAGTATGTGTTGGTTGCCTACCATGTGCTTATGCCTGTGTAAGTTAAGTTAAGTTAAGAATGGCCCATACTGGGGACTTAAGCCCCGGATATAATGTATTGGCCTATTGGGGAATTGAAGTCTCAAATATAAAACAAGGCCCGGCCATGGTAAATTGTGATAAGCGGCATAAGCACATGACTTGCAACGGGGCCCAAAGTAATAATGCGATGTTCATGCATTTACATTTGTATTTATTTTCCACTGAGTCTTTATAACTCATTATGTGTTTGTTTATGTCTTTGATGGTTCAGGTTAAGATAAGTGCGTGGAAATGGCGGGAGTCTTTCAAGATTGTGATGTATGCCAGTGGGTGCGGGGGAAAGGAAGATCAGAGATCCTGCGATATATTTTGAATGTAAATTCGAAATCCCTAGAGTTTCTTGAAATGTTTTGTTTTCCATTGTAATTGTTTCGATAGTAAACCAGAACTCGAGATTTCATATATGTTATGTATGTGAGTGACGTTATCCTTGTTCCATAAATATGTCTGTAAGTGAATTTTTCGTACACAATATGATACGAATGTGACGATAAGATATGTAAGATTATTGTCGAACTAGAGGGGGCGTTACAAACTAAGCACTCGAAGTAATGTTGCGAATTCATGTACAATTAAGAAAATTACATGAGAATAACACTTCATCTAAAAAATTTAAGTTTTAACAATTAGATTGGTATCCTCTCATCCAATAGCATGTAAAATAGCACGTCATGCAGGTAATCTACAAAGTAAATAAAGCAAATGAACACGGGACAATATCAATAGTGATACCAAGTTCAAGCTAGGCCTTGAGCTTGTTAAGCATCCATGCATACTTAAAGTTGCGCTTCTTTATTTTCGCAACTTCCTTCTCAAACCTCTTGATCACAGACTTGGCAAAACCTGTATTTTAGGTCATTTCAAATGTTTATCATTTACTGTTCAATTCAAAATGTCCTCATATGTTTCATGTCCTTGTTAGGATTTTAGCAAGAATTACATGGAAGATAAACACATCTAGGGACCCGAATCTCATTCCACCACTGCATCTAATCGATGCCAAGAATCATGTGTGTAATCAATTATTTAAGAACCAAACTATGCTTTCATTCAACTAGCTATTTTGAATCACATATTTCATCAAACTTGCGAATTACATGAGCTTGCCTGAATGAATGTACTCGTGTCTTTCACAATGAAAAGATCCAAGCCTACAGAGAACACATGCGCCGTGTTATTCTCTTTGGACTCCAACTACCTTTTCAAGAATCCATAGCTTCAACAAATTAAACACTTGATCTTCAACAATCGAAAACACAAGCCACTAAAATATTATCAACAAACAGATAACAATAAAACAAAACACAACACATAAAATATAGGCAAAAAATCGAATGGACAAAGGTATAATGAATTAGTGCATGATAATAAAATGTGTATCAGTTACTGTATGATGAGGAAAAGTACATCAATCAAGTATCATAATTACTTGTAGCTTTCAAATCGTCACAGGAAATTGTAATGCTGCGTATCACTCAAAAAGTAATAAACGAATACACACAATTCTATGTAATTAATAATAATTTAATTTTCATAAATTTCTCATAATCATCGAAACCCCTCTTAATTATCTTTCATGAATAGCTAATTTGATCCAACTCATATTTCCAATCATGCATTTGAAAAGCTTTTTGCTTCAATTTACCTACTGAATTTGATGAAATCAAAGTGGTTGATCGCAGAAAAAATAATAGAAGATAGATGAAAGAGCTGTCGAACGACCATTGTAGGACTCTAGTGCTTGCGCTCCTCCACTAATTATTGAAATGTGTGAGTTGCGTGCCATCTCTATAAAAAAGACCAATCCTAAATTTGGTATTGGAATGTTCATCATTGACGTGTGTACATAGAAGCCAACCATGCCCCATCAAGTATCCAATGACGTCTTGTTGTCGAGTTAAAGATAGAGTTCTTTTTACATTTCAACTTTTCCAAGTTTAAAACATTAGTCTATTTAGATAGGATAAATACTCCAAATCTGTTTCTAAAAAGTTGAAAAATTTTAAAGAACAAAGAAATTAATATCTTGAATATTACGTCAAGTACCTTGAGAGCAAAGAATTTGTCAGTCCATTTATGCTGCACCAAGCAGATGATTTCACCATTTTCTTTACTAATAATCAAATTGCATCAAAGTCGACCTTACTTATCTGATGGTTGTATAAGAGCTCGCTGATAGAATGGGTTGAGAAATGAATAGTGAAAAGAAAACGAATAATTACTTATCACAAACTATAATGAGGTTTTGACAAATCCATAAAATTAATCAACACATAAAGCAAATGAATAACTACTAATCACCAACTATAAAAACATTTCCACGTCTAGGAAAAGAGAATTACATCTTTCACCTACTTAAATTCTCCTGTTTTTCTCAAATTCTGTAATTTTGTTTCTATTAATCACCAATTTTTTTACTCAATTACGAAAGGTAAATTATTCTCCCTTGACTAAGTTTAACAAAATAACACCCAATAGTTTTAATAAATATTTATTAATACCCCCGCATACCCCGAATACTAACTAACTTGTAATTAAAAGTAAACTTTTAATCAAGCATTAAATTCCTAGGAACCATCGTAGGATTGAATTACGAATGGGGAGGGACTGCACAAAGAAAAGTACACATCTGAAATTTATTTTTTCATGCCTTTGTTTTGCTAGGTTTTACCTTTATAAAGCTATAATTCTTATTGATTGTGAAATAAGAAGAAAATCATAGATTTTCCTCTCAAACCCCCTCAATTTCTCAAAGCATCACAATAAACCACAAAAAAAAAAAAAAACTACCAACATCTTTCATTGCACAATGAAGAAAATAACATTGGAATTTCAAAGAACCTAAGAATATGTTCAAACACAAATTTCTGGCTTTTCAATTATTTTACATGCTTCGAATTTGCTTAATATTGTGTTTTAATTTCTCCTAGCACGAAAAAATGAAAAATATAGTAAGAAGTCAAACATAAATTTTTTACCTTCAGGCAGCGATGAAAAATACCTAAATGTACAATTTCTGCTGAAATAAATAAATAAATGGAGATCAAAGAAAAGATTAAATTAACACTGGAGAGATTTTGAAATAGAACCTCATCAATTGATAGATTGAATGAAAAAAAAATTGATAAGCGAAAAAATTAATTACCTCGAGCGTTCGAAATCTCTACACAATTGTTTCGAAATCTCTACACAATTGTCATTGAAAAAACTAAAAAAAATAAAATTAACATTGCAAAGATTTCCTTTACACTAAGCGTTCGAAATCTCTACACAATTGTTATTGAAAAAACTAAAAAAAAATAAAATTAACATTGCTAAGATTTCCTTTACACTTCATACAATTATTTTATATTATTTAATATATTTTTCTCAATTTTAACCACACATCTAACAATAATCAATCCTAAGTTATGCAATCAAGATAAGGAAAAAATTAATTTAAAAAATTAAATAAGTGCACGAGCAGGAAAAAGCCTGGTATTATATATATATATATATATATATATATATATATATGAATATTTTTCATCACCCACACATTAATTTGACAATTTATTTTAATTTTTTTAATATATCTTCTTTAAATTTCAACGATTAATTTTACACGAAATTCAAATATACAAAAATTAATCTCTATAGAACAAGGGCTCCATTTATTTTCCCTTTTTTTCCCACGTTACAGTTTCCAACTTTATGTTTAAAATAAACAAAAAAGAAAACTGGATTTCTATGAAGTGTTTTTTTTTTAATCTGGTCGGTTGGTGCTAATCTGCTTATCAGGTCCGGGTCCAACATTGACCAGTTTAAAAGGTGGAAGCGTAAGGACCCGGTGCCTGACCCGTCAAATACAATCAAGTTCTAAATTTTAGAGAACCTTGAAGAAAATCAGAGATTGGCCCCCAAACAATTGTCTCAACTCTCTAATCTAGAGATTAGTAAAGATCCCGCCGCTCTAGGAAAATTCGTAATACGGAGGAGAGAAAAAACTAAAAAGTGGTGTGAATATTTTAATGGTCCAGATCAAGCCCTATGATTAATGGTCGGAATCAATACTTTCATGTGTAGTTAAAATTTGACTTTAATGAGGATTGAACAAGGGCCGAGCGGTACGAACCGTGCCCGTGCCGGGTGTAGACCCGGGTTCGATTCCTCACCCCGCCCCTAATAAATGGCTTTGAAAAATTTGTGGGATTTCCACGCCTTCCCCGGGTCAAAAAAAAAAAATTTTGACTTTAATTAGATATAAATTAATTTTTAAGTAAAAGAAAAAAAAGGGGTCAACATATAATATTGTAAACCCGAGTTGTTATCTCATTGTATCACCGATATCTTTGCCAGGCAGGTTAATGGAAATGATTATTCTTTCATATTGAACTTCAAACCCGCTAACTGTTTACGCTTTCACTGTCCCAGTGCTTTCATAGAAATTTGTCTTTCAAACATATAACAATCTCTTTTTTTGACAAAGAAACTTATATGTTATATAGCATGAGAATTGATTACAAATATACAAAAGCAACCAGGGACCAAAATCCCGAGGTTCCAAAAACATATAACAATCTCTTTGTTGTTATCAATTTGGGCACTTTGTCGTACCCACAATTGATGTGGTGTGATTGTGTGAATAAAATCACATGTAATTCCGAGAAACAACATGTTTTCATACCGCCACATCAGCTTTGGAGACCTTTTTTTTTTTTTTTTTAAATGATGCTATTCATTCATTCAAATTGGCAAATTACATCGAAACAACACAAATTCAGCACCGCTAAAAACCAAAAAGAATGAATTTGCGAACAAACTCACAGTATCTAGGTTAATAGCATGAAACAGCAAAATGCTTACAAATATGAAAAACCCAAAGTGATCGGAATACCCATGCCCCCGGTTCTACAACATTGACGCCCAAATATTGATTGAATCAATGATGACTCGAAGTTGATGTACCAGTCCGAATCACACGAACAAAGAGCACCGCACAAGACGATGAGAAACAAAACACCGCGACAAGAAGACGAAATCACAATCACACAAAGAAAAAACTCAGATCTATGTGGACAAACCACTTATTTGAAGATAATAAACAAGAAAATGGATGAAGGAGGTGATTTCAGGCCAAAATTGCTTAAAAATAACCCCTATGGTGCAGATCTTCGTTCACGCAATAGCTTTGGAGACGTTATGATGCCCAAATTTGAACTAAATAAATTTATTGTTGTTATAGAAACACTTCAAACAAGAATAAGCGAAGCAAAATATATGAATTGAAGACAAAATAGATGCAGTTAATGTGAAAAAACTGTGGAGAATTTATCTTATCGTGACTATATTAGTAGTATAATACCCGTTTTCTTACTATAATTATTTTAGTCAATTATGTAATTTTGAGTCATTTGTTAAGTTTAGACTTTATATTACAATTCCATTTTAGACAGAGATATATCTATTTAAACTCTTTCGTCCAGATACATTTAGGCCACTTTCTGAATTCTTCAAGAACTAATAAATTTCTGGTTTCTCTTCAATCCTAATTTGTACAGATTCACCATATCTTTCAAAAAATATTTTTCCATTTCTCTTGGAATAAAAAGCAACAAGTCGATAAGAATTTCGTAGAGAAGCACCAAACAAAATAACGTTCATGATCAAGTGCTCACTCATGAGTATAATAATGTGCCTACATGTTAACGTCGTGTACTGGTGTTGTCATACCAGCGTGTGCAAAATTATGGATTACTTCAACTTAAACCCATGCCACGTTGACGTGGTGATGCCACATCAATGTGTGGGGATGTCATCGGGCCTCGATACTTGATTATTAGCGAGCAAAATACATACAAGTCAACTAAAATATCTAGCAAGTCAACTTCACCTAGACCTTAAAGTCTTCCCTTTTGTTAATGCAAGACAAGTTAACGTGCCTTTGAGTTTTAGTGTAAAGGAATTCCGCAACTTATATCCTTGCGTCTGTATTCTCGACTTATCGTCAATTGCAACCAGTACGTTGTCACATCTGGTAATGAATGAAAGTTAGAAGATGTACAAATTTCTGTTTAAAACTGTAGACGTGTACAATGACAAATCCAGAATTTCACATTTATCAATTCTTTTTAAATTTAAATTTGATCAAACTAATGAGATCCACATATCTTATGAGACTATATATATATATATATATTACACAAATCTCCACAATTCAACTCCAGTCATTCTCCCTCCTATATTTCATATAAAAATATATAAAAAGTCATTAAAAAAATTAATCCTAAAATGGGTTAAACCAATCTGAATTTCAAAAATTATACAATGTAATGAAATTATCGTTAATCAAATTGTGATAATTCCAAATCATAAAAATTATTTATCTATAATAATGAAAATCTCTCTCACACACGTACATACATAAAGGATTGTGAGTCTGCAAATTGGGACAATAATATTTTTCATTTCAAACGGGTGCTCTACCTTTTTGATTTTTCAAGAATTAATAATAAAATCCTTTGGTATTTGAACAATTCTTTCTTACTATTTAATAGGATTTCCTTTGAATCCTTACATGTGCAGCTTCAACGTATCTTCCAAAAGAAAATTTTTCCTCTCCTGGAATAAGACACGAGAAGAAGACCAAAACCTTGTGGACAATCACCCAACAAAATCCATCCAAGTCAACTTAAATGTCTTCATTCTTGTTAATGCAGATTATCATTTCAAACCATGTCTTCCGTTCAGATTTTTCTGTTTGCCTGCCTTCTTCTCTGTTCTCCAATATTCACAAATTCCCAGCCTTATGATTATCCAACAGCAGATCTTTCTACTTCATGGATCAACACTGTCTCAAATCATTCTATATTTTTTAATGATAGCTCGAGAGTAATGGCAATTCTAAAGAGGGGAACTCATGGCCAAGGACATGGCTTTGGGTTTTACTGCAATGAGGATTGCAAAACTTATATCCTTGCCATCTTCGTTCTTGATCTGGTCTCCGTTTCCAACGTGCAGGTTGTCTGGTGTGCTAACCCCAACAATCCAGTTCGAAAGAATTCGACTTTGCAGCTCACACACGATGGTGATCTAGTTTTGAAAGATGTTGATGGGACTTTGGGTTGGTCTACAAACACCGCAAGGAGATATATAGCTGGCTTAAATCTAACGGAAATGGGAAACCTCGTAATGTTCGACCAGAATGGAGATGTCGTTTGGCAGTCGTTTGACTATCCAACTGACTGTTTGGTTTCAGGGCAAAGATTAAAAGTGGGGCAGAAATTAACCGCCAGTGTTTCATCGTCTAACTGGACACAAGGAGGTATCCATTTGTCTCTAACTGACTGGGGTTTAAATGCATATATAGACTCTAATCCTCCTCAGGTCTATTTTACATATTCATTTCAAGGAAACAGCAAACTAACTTATGTAAGCCTTACAAATGGAAGTCTTGCATTTTACACCAATTCTACAAGGTTGACGAGTCCTTTGGACAAGATTGATATATCTCGTACCACTACTGCCCAGTACATGAAATTGGATTACGATGGGCACCTCAAAGTTTTCGAATGGCAAGGAAAATGGACCCTATTGGCTGATATTACTGCACTTTATCTTGGCGAATGTGATTACCCAATGGTTTGTGGGGAAAATGGGATTTGCTCAAGTGGGCAGTGTAGTTGTCCCACATCAACTGTGGACCCGATAAACTATTTTAAACAGATTGATTCTCGGCACCCTAATCTTGGTTGTTCTCCGGTCACCCCTCTAGCTTGTGATGCTGCAAATCATCACAAGTTCTTAGATCTTAATCAAGTCACATATTTTAACTTTGATGTAGACATGAATCATACCAACATCGATCGTTGTAAAGAAGCGTGCTTAAAGGATTGTTCCTGTAAAGCTATAATTTTCCAATATGCTAATAATGCATCGGATGGGAATTGCCATTTTGCGTCTCAAATCTTTTCACTGATGAACAACGACAATCGAAGAACTCATTACAATTATACTGTATCTATCAAAGTGTCGGTTCCTCAATCACCCAAAGGAGAGAAGAATCGCCTTGCACCTGTACTAATATCGGCTATAGGAACTCTCGTGCTAGCTATCGGAATTGGAATTTCGGTTTTTATGATCAGGAAGAAAAGAAAGGCCCTAACGGTTGAAGTAGAGGAGGACTATTTATACATAAGAGCGTCTCCTGCCCAGTGATTTATCTTTTTTATCTTGTAATATTTCAATTGAAAATAATAAAATGTCCATTTTACATTGCCTATGCAAACTATATATACAGTTTCAGAATTTTGATTACAGCCAATTAGTTTCGATTAATTTAATCACAGCAAAAATTTAACATATTTAAGTCGACGTGGTCGGACAATAGAACCAATCAAAGTAATTAAATACCTAATTAACTATAAAAGGGGAAACTGCGCATTCACATAACTAACACCACTAGCTTCCTTAATAGATTAAGAGGACCAAAGTGGGGAAATCTTGAAAATGCATGTACTGATCCACAAATTATAGTCACAAATTCACAATAAAATTCATATAATTGAAACGTGAAGCGCAATCGAATGGAGAAATTTTAATTTTGTTGGATTTCGAACAATTCAACCCAAGATAACCGGATAATCGCCAACAATAAAGGAAGAACACAACACGATTTGTTTTGCCCTAAGGCCCGGAAGTTCCCCCAATTGGAGTACGTCTCCCGTTGAGCATCCGCCGATCGGATTAGGCTCAAAGCACTATCACAAGAATCAATTACAATTTTCGAGTACAAGATCGAACCCAATATCGCCTAATTTTCTGTCCTAATTCTCCACTAAACTCTACAACTAATTGTAGAGAAATCAATACAATAATTGAATCAACAAAGCCTATAATCACCTAGATTAGAGACTCAATTTTGGAGAAAAGAAAGAAAGAAGCATGAAGACTTGAAGACTTGCAGCTGGCTGATTTTTGAATGTGGAGCTCTCGGTTTTTCTCCCTGCCCAGAAGAATGAGGAAGCGTGTGATTTAAAAGCCCAAATGAAACTGAAAAATGCAACGTTGCAGATTTGCTGCTGATACTTTGGGATAAAACAAATCTCTAATTGCGGATTTAGCCCCCACAAGTCTTGTGATCTTTTAAGTCGGTCTTCTAGTTTGTAAAGTTTTGAAATCACCCCCACAAATCTCCACCTTGATGAAGAAACTTTAGATAGTGCCTTGAGCTGAATCTTTTCAGCTTCATGTGCTCCATTCCTGCAAGAAACTAGTTAGTAACAATGTTTAGAAATTGTAAACAATTCCTAAACTTGTTTAACGGAAGAACCTTAGTTCCACAATCAGCAGGATTATGCTCAGTAGGAATTTTAACAAGTTCTACAAACCCTTTATCAACCATGTCCCTTACAAAATGAAATTTTATGTCAACATGTTTAGTTCTATCATGGTATATAGGGTTTCTACTTAGGTGAATTGCAGACTGATTATCGGTGAAGATATTAATCTTCTTATCAATAAAACCTATTTCATGCAATAAACCTCTAAGCCAAATGCCCTCTTTAATAGTATCACAAGCAGAAATATACTCTGCCTCCGTAGAGGACAAAGCTACTACCTTTTGCAGCTGTGATTTCCAACTAACATAGGCGTCACAAAGTGTAAAAAAGTAGGAAGATGTGGACCTTCTTTTGTCTAAGTCACCTGCGAAATCTGAATCTGTGTAACCCTTTAAAGTTACACCATCTTTTGATTTATGAAACCTTATACCTAAATTACTGCTACCCTTTAGGTATCTAAGCAGCCACTTCATCGCCAACCAATGTGTTTCCCCAGGATTCGCCATATACTTGCTAAGAACACTAATTCCATGTGCTAAATCAGGTCTGGTACATACCATTAGATACATAACAGACCCAACTGCACTCGAGTAAGGCACATGTTCCATTCTTGCAAGTTCATCATCAGTAGAGGGACATAAATCAGATGACAATTTAATATGTGATGCTAGAGGCAAAGTAACAGATTTACTATCATGCATATTGAATTTATGTAGAACCTTATTCACATAACCTGATTGACACAAAAACAAGGTGCCATTTTTCCTATCTCTGGTGATTTCCATGCCAAGTATTCTTCTTGCATTACCCAAATCCTTCATATCGAACTCAGCCTTTAATTTCTGTTTAACAGCTTCAAGAGTAGATTTATTATAACAAGCAAGCAACATATCATCTACATAAAGAAGAAGATAAACAGCATCAACTCCACCTTGTTCACTATAATAGAGACAAGGGTCAAAACTGCTTTTGCTAAAGCCTAGGCTTTGGATATAAGAGTCAAATCTCTTATACCATTGCCTAGGAGCCTGTTTTAAACCATACAAAGATTTTTTAAGTAAACAAACTTTTTCCGATTTAGATTTGACTTCAAAACCCTTAGGTTGTGACATATAAATAGTTTCATCTAAATCTCCATAAAGAAAAGCAGTTTTGACATCAAGTTGATCTAATTCCCAATCATATTGAGTAACCAAGGCAAGAAGAATACGAATGGAAGTATACTTAGCTACTGGGGAAAAGATTTCATTGAAATCTATTCCCTCTCGTTGCGTGAAGCCTTTTGCAACTAGCCTAGCTTTGTATCTCTTACTGCTAGGCCCAAATTCACCTTCTTTTATCTTATAAATCCATTTGCAACCAATCATAGCCTGAATTCTTAGGTTTTCAACTAAAATCCACGTTTTGTTTTTCAGTAGTGAATCCATTTCTTCTTGCATAGCTGCAAGCCAAAGTTTAGATTCACTACTGCTAATAGCTTCCTCAAAAGATTCAGGCTCTGAGTTGGTATTAACAACAGTCATTAAGAAGGATACAAATTCTTCAATGTTGTATCTAGTGGAAGGCCTCCTTTGTCTTCTACCCCTGTCTCTTATCAAATTATAATCAATTGGAGAATCAGACTGCACATCATCATTAGACACACTATCATTCACATCATGCTGCATATCATTATGAACTGAATGTTGAGATTCAGATTGTTCAGGCTGAGAGGACTCCACCTCAGTCTGATTTTCCTGATTCTCAGTTTCTATAGGGTTTGCTACCAGGTCAGTATCAGGGCTGCTGTTACTAACTTCAAACTGAATTAGTCTAATTTTGTCTTCTTTAGACAAATCTGGACCATTTTTATGTAAACAGGGCAACATACTTTCATTAAAAATGACATTTCTACTAATAATGACTTTAAAACCTTTTGTTTCATATACCCAAAGTCTGTACCCCTTTGTATTTTCACTATAACCCAGAAAAATACACTTTTGAGACCTAGACTCAAGTTTTCCTTCATTTTGAAAAGAATAGGCTGCACAGCCAAAAACTTTGAGTTTTGAATAATCAGGAGGTTTCCCCGTCCACTTAAATTCAGGGGTTTTAAAGTCTATCACCCTGGAAGGACTCATGTTGATTAGGTGTGTTGCTGTCATCACTGCCTCCCCCCAAAACACTTTGGGCAGGGCTGCAGATAATAACATGCACCTAACCTTATTCAACAGAGTCCTATTCATCCTTTCTGCAACCCCATTTTGTTGTGGGGTATAAGTGACAGTCCTATGTCTGAAAATACCACAATTTTTGCAAAAATTTTCAAATTCTTGGTTGCAGAATTCTAAGCCATTGTCAGTTCTCAAAACTTTAACTCTTTTACTTGTTTGATTTTCCACTAAAATCTTCCACTGTTTAAAATGTAAAAGAGTGTCTGATTTGACTTTCAAAAGTATGGTCCAGACTTTCCTAGAGAAGTCATCAACAACAAGAAGATAATATCTAAAACCAGACAAAGTAGCAACAGCAGCTGGTCCCCATAAATCAGCATGCAGGTATTCTAATATTTGAGTAGATTTGTGAGTGCCGATTTTAAAAGGATTTTTGTGTTGTTTGCCTAAAATACAATCTTCACAAAAACCAAGTTTTTCAAACTTCTCATTTCCCAAAAAACCATCATCTTTTAAAACTTTCAGCCCCTTCTCCCCGATATGCCCCAGTCTTTTATGCCATAACAGGGAAGAATCTGGGGTATTACTAGTGGAAGTAAGGGCAGCACCTTGACAAACAGTAGCTTTAATTTGGTAAATACCCTGAATTTTAAAAGATGTAAAAATAGGCACTCCATTTCTACCAACCTTTAGAATACCATTACCAATAGTAATTTCATAACCACTTGCATCAAGTTCACCCAAAGAAATCAAATTTCGAGACAAATCAGGCACATATCTAGCATTTTTCAAACATAAAGCATGCTTATCACCAACTTTCAATGCAATTGTACCAATGCCTTTAATCATGCAGCATATACTATTACCCATTTGAACATGTCCAACATTAACTTCAACAAAATCAGTGAATAAAGTTCGTATGGGTGACATGTGAAAAGTACAGCCAGAATCCAAGATCCAATCCTTGGAATTACTAGCAGATGCAGCCACTAAAACAACTCCAGTGTTAGTACCACTACCAGAACAAACAAGAGCAGCATTGTTTTCAATAGCTTTTACCTCTTTCAGGTCATTAATCCTTTTAAAGCAATTTTTGATTAAATGACCTGTTTTGTGACAGTAAAAGCATTCTTTTTCCTTCTTACCCTTACCTTTCTGCTCAGAATTCTCTTTTGGGTTTTTCTTGTCTTTCTTAGAGGGTTGTTGGCTATTTCCTTTATTCGAGGACTTGTTAGAACCTTTATGTTTCACAAACAACCCTTCCCCATCTCTAGAACCCCTAGATTCTGATTTTAACTCTAACTCTTTGTTCCTTAGGGAGGAAATAACAACATCTAAGGTTAAATTCTCTCTTCCATACTCTAAGGCACTCCGAACATCTTTATATCTATCTCCCAGTCCATTCAAAAGACCCACTACCTGTTGATCATTGGATAAAGTCTCACCACTAGTGGTCAAATCTTGGGTAAGTTTGGTGAACTTATCTAAGTTCTCTTCAAGATTCAATGTGGGGTCAAATCTGTAATTATAAAATTGTCTCAACAAGTAACATTTATTGGGAATAGTAGTGGCTAGGTAAAGTTGATCAAGTTTAGTCCAAAGTGCTTGGGTAGTTGTAGTGGTACCAACATTTCTAATGACAGAATCAGACAAATGTAAAAAGATAGAACTCCAGGCCACCTCATGCAATTCAGTCCTTCTATAAGTACTAAATTCAGGGGGCCAGGATCCATCCAATGCATATGCACATCTTTGTTGCAAAAGAATAGCTCTCATCTTTTGCCTCCAAAGACTATAATCACCAATCCCAGTCCATCGTTCAACTTCAAACTTAGTAGTAGACATTACTACTTAATTTGAAGTAAAAATTGTTATTTTTATAATTTTTTTGAAATATATATATATTTTAAAAAGGTCACACAGATGCAGTCAACCAACAAAGAAGCAATTTTACTCGTGTGAGTGCACAAAAAAGTGACAGATTATGCCAAACAATTTAGGATAATTTTCACAGCAGATAAATGCACACAAAAAGATTAAGAAAATTAAAGAAAGGTGTTACCCAACGGAAACGCTAGGTTTCCAAATGTCTACTGAGATAGATAAGAAAACCAGTGAAAACCACCCTTCGAATGCTTCTCTGTACTAACTAACCAAGCTGCAGCCGGAACTAAGCTCTAACTCCACGCCAGAAAACCAGATTTCAGACGGTTCTTCACTCTATGTCGATGAATCGTGCCCTTGCACCCACCGGATTCTAGGGTCTCAACCACAGCTCTGATACCACTGTTGGATTTCAAACAATTCAACCCAAGATAACCGGATAATCGCCAACAATAAAGGAAGAACACAACACGATTTGTTTTGCCCTAAGGCCCGGAAGTTCCCCCAATTGGAGTACGTCTCCCGTTGAGCATCCGCCGATCGGATTAGGCTCAAAGCACTATCACAAGAATCAATTACAATTTTCGAGTACAAGATCGAACCCAATATCGCCTAATTTTCTGTCCTAATTCTCCACTAAACTCTACAACTAATTGTAGAGAAATCAATACAATAATTGAATCAACAAAGCCTATAATCACCTAGATTAGAGACTCAATTTTGGAGAAAAGAAAGAAAGAAGCATGAAGACTTGAAGACTTGCAGCTGGCTGATTTTTGAATGTGGAGCTCTCGGTTTTTCTCCCTGCCCAGAAGAATGAGGAAGCGTGTGATTTAAAAGCCCAAATGAAACTGAAAAATGCAACGTTGCAGATTTGCTGCTGATACTTTGGGATAAAACAAATCTCTAATTGCGGATTTAGCCCCCACAAGTCTTGTGATCTTTTAAGTCGGTCTTCTAGTTTGTAAAGTTTTGAAATCACCCCCACAAATTTTTGAGCACCTGAAAATCGCGAAAGCGTGAGTGGGAGAAGTGAAAACGAAGTCACGAACGAAGTGTTAATCGCGAAGCCACTCGTGATGGCGGAGGAGCGCCCGAATCCGCAGTGGCAGAATTCAGAAACGAAAGAAAAGAAGAGATTAACACTTCGCAGTAAGGAGTTAAGCTTGCTAGTTCGCACTTCGCAAAGTAGTTAGGTACTTAGGTTTCCTTGGAAATAGCATAAGACATTAGGTGAGGCTAAATACAGCCAGACAATTTCTAAATACACCCAAATTATGCGGCTCTCCCAATCATGCGCTTACTAACAAACCAAAAAAAAAAAAAAAAAAAAATATTTAGTATGTTCGCTCCATATGGAGCGAACACACAAATGTGTGTTCGCTCCATCTGGAGAGAACACAGTTAAAAAAAAATGAAAAAAATGAAAAAATGACTGATGAAAAATTTTTGCTATTATTTTTTGTTCAAAAATAATTACATTCAACACTAGTCGAATAAAGCGAATTACTGTATTATAAAAAAAATTTTGATTTTGTTTTTAAATAATTATCTTCAACATTAACGAAATAAAGTCAATTACTATATCATCAAAAAAATTATCTGCAACCACTTTGAAGAGGAATTTTGAAAGTTTTTGTGCAACCACTTTAGCGATAAATTTCGAACTTTTGTTAATGATAAAATAATTGGTTTTATCCGGCTAGTGTTGAATACAATTATTAAAAAATTCAATTTTCTTACTACCACTTTGACAATTAATTTTGAAATATCTTTAAGGTTTTTTTGCAATTGCGACGGTAAATTTTAAAATTTTTATGATGATAAAATAATTCGCTCCATCCGATTAGTATTAGTATTAAATACAATTATTAAAAAAATTTTGAGTGATTATCAAAATTTCAACTAAAGATAATACTAAAAATTTTTTGTCCGTAATTTTTTATTTATTTATTTTTAATTTTATGATGTTCGCCCCAAATGGGGCGAACGCCCCTGTGGGCTGTTCTCCCCCATTGGGGCGAACACCTGTGAACGGGTGTTCGCCCCCGACAACGCGAACACCTTGTTTTTTTTTTTTTTTTAGAATTAAATGATGGAGAGGGTAAATTTGGAATAATGGATAAAATGGGTGTACTAAGTAATTTTACCGGGTGTATTTAGCCGCTGCCTAAGACATTATCAATGGTAACAGCTTTCTTTGGAAATGAAAAGGTCATCTTGAATCAGATGAAATCAATTGGGTGCTTGAAATACAAATCTCCGGGCCTACATTACTCCCCGACAGAAAGAAAGTAATGACATTTGCATAAAAAAGGATTTTTTTTTTTCAATACAAATAACAAAATAGTGCATAAAAAAACAGTAATGTAAAAAATAATTCGATAAAAAGTTCCTTAAAATTTGTGGATTTAAAATATATTCATTTTAATTTGTCACTAAGTAATACTAATGGTTAAGTCAAGTTAGTAAACAAAATAGTGATAGTTGATATGGTAACAGCGCCACTCATTAAGCAAGAGGTTATGAGTTCAAATGCTTCAATTGTATCATTTTTCAATAAATATGGCAATTGAAGTTAATATTAATTACTGGTCGATTAGACTATGGACATGTGGAAACAATAAGAAAATAAGGTCAGATCGGTTCTTGAGACGTGGAATAAACCAAAGAAATTGAGAACTATATTTTGCAAGTGTAATCTCAGTGGTTATATATATATATATATATATATATATATATATATATATATATATATCAATTATGATCTAGTATTTGATTGGACATAAGTTTATTGTGCCCACTTAACACATGTCATATCAGAATTGGATGTATGATATAATCACCTAGATATTATCCAATACTAAGATGATATGTATTAATTGGGCACACTAAATTTGTACCTAATAGGACACTAGATCATAATTATATATATAATTCAAAACTATAATTTGTCCAATGATACCTCAAGCATAGTGGCTAATTTCATTTCCTTTCCCCCCCTTTTATCAACAAATGCAATCATAAAAATAAGTAAATGATTTGTTTGAATTCAAGACTCCAACAATATATTGTATGTTATTTTGATCCCAAAGAATTGAGTAACTGTGATCATACAGTTATTAGACTTGATCAATACATTATTAGACTTAATCAATAAGCTGATCACATGTTAGGACTAAACACCTTCCATACAAATCCATTATCAGAGGATCCAAACTTTTATTTGCCAACAGCTAAAATGGCATCCATTCATGTAAATTTTGTTGCTCATTCTAGCACACCTCATAGTAATCCCTTCAAAAATGAACCAACTAAACCAAGTGACAAGATGTGTTGCATACACTCCAAACCAGGCCGGAGCAGCATGCTTGGTTGATGATGCATGACCTAGACTTCCAACTCAAATGGCAGCATCAAAGAATTCTTGATTGGCCTGGTGGTCAGGTCAATCTACGATGGGACGGCCCCCACCACTCTGGTTGCTGGTTGATATTTCTTAATAGTATGAAATGTGTGGTTGGTATTAAGGTTTGATTTAGAGGAGTAGTAGAAAAGTTGATTTCTAAACAGAAAAAAATTAACAAAAAAAAGTAGAGGCTAAGAGCATCATTAATGCTCAATGTCGATAAATTGAGGGAGATTTAGTTAGGTTCTGCACTTTTTCAATGTTCTTTTCATTTTCCTTTTTTTCCCTAAGGCCATGTTAGGATTGAAATTTTTATGAATTTTTATAGAAAAGAGGAGAGAGAATAAATAGTTTTGAATGGTGAGGATTTGTATAGTATATGTTGGTCTCACGAGATATGTGAATGTGATTAGTTTGACCAAATTTAAATTTTGAAAGAATGGATAAAAATGAATAAAAAGTTTGATACCGAATCACTTTTCTCTCATTTACTAATTAATTTTTATCCTTTGATAAATTTTTTTTTTTATCCTTACTTTTTATTTATTGCTTTTCATGCCATATCCAAAATCACTCACACATTCATCTACATATTCTTAACTTATAATTGTTGAATTTATTATGTATCTATTTCTCTTTCACCTTTTCCACTCTTTTTCTATAATATTTCTCCTTTTTGTTTTTCAATTAAAATGATCATCTCCCATCTACTTTTTCAATCAAAATGATCATCTCCCATCTACTCCCATTTCTCTCCCCCATATCATCTTCAATACACAATGCCACAATGCCTAGACATCGTGCATTAAAGATGCTCTATTGTTCCTGTTACCATTGAAATTGGACTGAATGAAACAATATTGCTTGAAAGTCACAGAGATTAAATAAAGTTTGTTTGCTACAACTAAAAAAAATATATATACTCCAAATTATTATTTCTATTCATTCATTTGACGATTTTTGTATTTTTATATAACTTTTCTTTACTTTTCAACACATTTAAAAATTAATTTTCCAAAAATCGCTATCAACCATACTTCAACTTTTTGGTGAAATGAGAATGGGGAAGGGCTATCTAAAAATGTAAAAACACTTGTATATTTAATATTTTTCTCTACATAAAAAATTATTTATACACAATGATGTGACAGTTTTCAAAAGATGCAGTTTTCTTAAACCTGAACATATTTGAATTTAACTTTGTTGTTATTTCTCAATCATTTTTTAACTGTGGATTTGCCTGTGGATTTTATTCAAAAGTTGGAATCTAGAAATAGTTATGGATGTCACTCAATATTACATCTATTTACATTTAAATCCTGAATTGTTCTGGTGTGTGCATTTGCAATGGCTTACTAGAAGCCTAAAAGCATTTGTCAAATAGCAAAAGTACTTTTAATTAATTTAACACGTGTTCGGTTATACATTTTATAAGCACATGTCAACTAAAAAACCTTTAGAAAGTTGTTTTCAAGAAACTCAGATTTTATTTATTTTTTGGATAAAAGACTGATTCTCATTAATAAAAATAGCCCCTACACAACATAAGGACCAATATACCGCGGAATACAATCAGTCCAATAACAATCATTAGAAAACTGGAAAGCAAGAGTAGCCAAAGTATGGACTATCATATTCTGCGAGCGCGGAATATAACAGCACGTGCCACACTGATTACTAGTAAACAATCTTCACACATCCTCAACTAGCAAGCCATTAGGTGAGAATGAGCTATCATTTGCCAAACTCTGGACAACCCTCAACGCGTCACACTCAACACGCCTAATTTTCAAGATGTGAGTGACGCAAAAAGCAATCCTTCATTTACCACCATAAGCTTCGCCACTTCAACCGGAAAGAAACCCCGTCACCGCACTGAGAAAGCCGCTGCCACTCCTCCGTCCTCTATCCATATCACACCTCCCAATCTGACCTACCCAATCCCAGACCAGACAGCTGCATCTGTAGAGAGCAGCATCCCATGATCATCACCATTCTCACAACACCATTGCTAAGGCTCCTGCTGCCCACTCGCCCGTTGGCCAGCCTCTTGTGCGGCACAGAAATCAACCACAGTTGAAGAAATTGCAGCAGCCACAGCCACCTCAGCCCGGAAGTCATCCCCATGCCAACTTGATTGCGATCCTGCCATGCTTCTGCTAACCCCGTACTCAGCAATTCAAACTTGGCATCAGAAAGTTGTTGTTGCAACCTTGCAAGCACGCAACCCAGATCACTAGAAGTCCTCCGCGGCACCAACCCTCTCATTATCTCCCCCATAAGCTAAGTTCCACCCAAACCCGCTTAATCCACCTACACCGAAAGAATATGTGGATATTTGTCTCATGTCCACCACAAAAAATGGCGTATGCGAGGAAGGACAGCCAGCCTCCATATCACCTTCCACCATAGGGATCCAACCGCCCCACTAGAGCCCCACTCCTCAACCTCCCTTTCCATCACCACCCGATACCCGCTCTTAACTGTAAAGACACCCGAAGAAGTTCTTCCCCAGATAAGTGTATCCCACCGCCACCCATCATGAACAGGAATAGCTAGAATCCATGAACTATCCACTGGCCAAAAGGACTGCTCAATTAGAGGAATGTCCCACGAGCCATCAGGTAACTTAAGAGCCTCCAGACGTTCCAATCCTTCAACCACCGGAGTAAGAAGCCGTTCATGGGCTTTGTCAGGTAACCAAACATCCTCAAAGGTCCGGATGTCCCGACCATCACCTGCCTTCCAATGCAATCCCCGCAAGATAATCTCCCGACCCACAATAGGGATTGCCAAATCACTGGGGCCCCAGGCCTACTCCTAGCCCCTAAGATAGACCTCTCTGGAAAGTATTTAGCCTTAAGGACCTGCCCCGCAAAAGAATCAGGGCATTGCACCAACCGCTACACTTGTTTTGCCATTAGGCTCTGATTAAAGAGCCCCCAGTCCTGAAAACCCATACCCTCCATCTCTTTCGGTGGGCACAAATCTTTCCAGCTAACCCAACACATCCTCCTATAAGATCCATCTCTGACCTACAAAAACCGAGTCATCATTCGCCTCAAGTCCTCACAAATCCCCACCGGGAGACGAAAAATACTCATTACATATATGGTTACAGCTTGCAGTACAGCTTTGATCAGAGTTTCTTTCCCAGCAAAAGAGAAAAAGTTCCCCGTCCACCATTGAATGCATTTCCAGACTTTCTCTTTGATTGATGCAAAAGTCTTTTTCTTAAACTGTTCAACCATCGATGGCAGTCCCAGATAAGTATCATATCCCCCTACATTCTCCACACCCAACACATTACCCACCGCTTGTCGGCATCCTGCATCAACATTCGGGCTCCAAGAGATGGCAGCCTTATGAAAATTGACTGTCTGTTCAAACACCTGACCATATCACTAAAGGATATCAAAAATGCATTGGGCATTTCGTATCATTGCCTGTGTAAACAAAAGAGAGTCATCAGCAAAGAATAAATGGGTCAGCCATGGCTCGTCTCGCGAGCATCGCATCCCCATAAGAGTCCCATCGCACTCAGCCCCAGATATTAAGCTCGAGAAGACCTCCGCACACAGAATGAAAAGATATAGGGAGAGGGGACAGCCCTGCCGGATACCCTGCGAAGGGACCACCTGCCCTGGATAGTCCCGGTCACAGAGAAACAGAATTGTGGTGTGGAGATACAATCAACGACGCACCACACGAATCGCGTTGGCATACCTATCAGCAACATCACTCGCCGAAGGAACTCCCATTCCATGCGATCGTATGCCTTGCTCATATCAAGCTTCATCGCCATAAATCCCTTGCGACCATTACTCTTCCTCTCCATCGAGTGCAGAAGCTCAAGAGCTACTAGTGCATTATCTGTAATCAATCGATCTAGTACGAAGGCGCTCTGATTATAGAAAATCAGCGGAGAGAGCACCACTTTAAGTCGGTTAGCTAAACACTTAGCCACAAGCTTGTAAATCATTGTACATAACGAGATAGGTCGAAAATCTGTCACTCCCTCCGGGTTTCATTTTTTTGGAATCAGGACAATAGCTGTCTGATTATCAGGTCACACAGAGTGGCCTTCATTCAGAATCCTCAAGCAAATATCCCCGACCCGATCCCCAAGTATCTCCTAGTGGGACAGGAAGAAAACTGCATGGAAACCATCCACCGCCGTGCCTTTGTAGGCCCAAGCTGCTTAAGGGCCTCGTAGACATCCTCTTTCGTAAATGGCCTCTCTAGTGTCTGATGGTCCTCACTAATCAGCTCCCCGACCAAGCCCCTAACCACATCATCAATTTCCTCACCCTCCGGCTCAGAACTCGAGAAAAGTGTCCTGTAATACTCTTCAAACTATTGTAGAATCAAACTCTTATCTCGAATCCACTATCCGTGCTCTCCCTGTAGCGACCAATAAAATTTGTCCGGTTTCCTCCCATTCACCCTAGCGTGAAAAAACTTCGTATTCCCATCCCCCTCTCTCAACTAGTCCACCCTTGCCTGTTGCTTCCAAAAGCCCTCCTCCCTACACTGCCACTCACCTAACTACATTTCCACAGTCATGACCTCTGCCATGCACTCTCCCGGATTGGGCCTACTCAACAGGTGATCTCGGCGCTCACTCAAGTTTCAAATCATCCTCTCTATCCCATGAAAATGTTTCCGACTTCCATATTGCCAACCTTACCGACACTTGCCCAAGACGGCATGCAAGTTATCACCCACCTCATTCCCACCCCTACCAGTTCCACCATGGACAAAATCCTCCACAATGCCCTGATAGTCATCCTCCTAGATCCAGAATGGCTCGAACCGAAAAGGCCGTTCAGATACCCTACTATATCCATACCCACCACCTCGTCTGAGTGAGAGAATGGGAGATTCTCCACTCGCGCTAATGGGAACATAGTAATCCAAGCCTCCGTGGCCAACCCTCTGTTAAGCCTCGCCTGCATATGGTCTACCCCCTACAGCGATTAGTCCAGGTCAAAGCTGGCCCAGAATAACCCAAGTCATACAGCCCACAGTCTGCCACCGCCTCCCGAAACCCTCCATAAACACCCCTGACCTATTATCACAACCCACCCGTTCCTCTAACAGCAACGTTTCATTAAAGCTCCCACAACAAAGCCAAGGCGCCTCCCGCTGGCTTGCTAAGCGACGAAGCAATTCCCAAGAAGAACCCCTCTCGCTGACCTGTGGATGTCCATAGAAACCGGTAAATCGCCACCACCGGGACCCCACCAGAGCTACTGTTGCGACTATATCCCACACCGCAAGTGTACGGGTCGCGCAAGTAATAAAGTGGACTTTTTAGAGTCCGGGTATCATACCCACGAGGACTGTGTATTTCGCGTTTAATTAAACTAGCCTTAACCGAAACTAATTAAAGATAAGATTTTTATACTAAAACTAAACTAACAATTAAAATAAGCTAAAATTATAAAAAGCAAAAATTAGAAAATTAAATTGAACTAAACACGATGGCGAAAGTTGATAGAATGAGAAAAGACGAGCATCAAGGCTTCGAATCCACTTTTCTTCAAATTATTGTCCGAATTATCAAATTGACAACGCAATTTACTTTTGAATACCGTTTTCCAATTTTATCGAACAATCTCTCTCGAGTAGAGTTCAACCTATTCATGCGTGCAAACTACCTATATCTCTATGGTAATTATCAACACACACAAATGCATTAACAGGAATTAAGAAAACGTGGGAATGTAACATAAAGCACCGGGGTACTCTCGTCCCCGATCGGACCCTATGGTTTCTAATATATTGGTCTAACTTATCAAGGATCTCTCGATTCACAAGACAAGTCACAAGTATTCAATAACTGGTGATCAAACGATTATGAATGAATAAATCAATATTAAAAACTCAACGGTAAATATACGTCGTAACATCAATTCAATAATCCAAAAACAACAATCAATCGAAAAGCTTCATCTAACCTTAATGCTACTGAAAATCTAGCCTAACATGCTGTGAAAGAAAGAATAAAAACAATAAAAGGAAGCCATAACCCGGTAGAACTTGAGGAGTTGATTTGGATCTTCAATGATGAACTTCTTCCTCAATTCTTTAAGAATTCCCCCAATGTTTGCTCTCAATTTCGTGGCCTCTGTCCTCTCTAACCTCCCCCCCCCGAATTAGGTCGAAATCGATATTAATAGATGCAAGAAAGCGAAAGAAAACCAGATCCAATTCAGTTTCGAAAAGTTTTCCAAAAATCTGCCCGATATAACCATGCTATCGCGCATGCGATCGCATGGTTATAATTTTGCAAAGGCATGCGGTCGCGCGCGCGACCGCATAGTTATAACAGATTTAGGTTTTGCCCGATTCCATTTTGGTCCTCATAGTTTAATAGCAGGGCAAGTCCTCGACTTCTAAATTTGATCAATTGAGTCCACAAACTTTTGATTTCTTCAATTTGGCTCCCCATTTGATTTTTCTTCACCTTCCCAACTTTTATTGCTTCTAATTGAGTCCTTAAAACTTTGATTTGTGTCCCTTTTAGTCCAAAATTGCAATCTTGTCTTCAACTCCCGGTTTTCACTGAAATAGAAACAAATATCACTAAATTAAATACGGAATTGATTAAAAATAAGAAAAATGTATAGTATAAGAGACCCAAATAAGAGCATAAATTGCACTTATCAGCTACCATAGCATCAATATAACCCGGCGAGTAGGACTTTACATGCACTTCCCACTCCTCATTCCACAACAGCATTAATCCACCACTTCTTCCTCCACAATCAACAACAAAGTTTCCAGCAAAACCCAACGCCCTCCAAACACCATCTTCCTAGCACCATGGAGCCTTGTCTCAAACAGAAAAAAATTCCTGGGGAATAACGTCATACAAGACGCTGCAAATAACTCAATGTGCTGGGGTTCCCCAGTCCCTGGACATTCCAACACAAGCACATCATGGCTCCCGGTGGCCCTGCTCTGCAAGGCTCGCCGAAGACTCCTCATTCCCCATCAATGAGTCTGTAACATCAGAAAATAGCCTTCCCCGTTTCAACCCCCATCCTAGAGAAGGAGGCAGGTAGCTTACGCTTGCCCCTCCGCGTTAGCCTTCACACCCCTCTTTTTATTTTTAATCATTTTCCATTCGTCTCTATGTTCTTGTGTATGTTGATGATCTTGTCCTTACAGGAAATGATCACGTTCCTCTCCATTGTATCTTTCAATCATTCGCCAACCGCTTTGCCATTAAAGATCTTGGCCCCATTTCCTATTTCTTAGGGATCGAAGTTCTCCGTGCTCCGTCAAGTATTTTTCTATCCTAACGCAAATACATTCTTGAACTCCTTGCCCGCACCAAAATACTGCATGCCAAACCCACCCCCTCCCCGTTCTCGCCTTCTTTCCTTTCCCAACTCTCGACGAGTGATCCCCTTCCCAATCCCATAGAATTTCACTCTACTCTTGAGGCCTTGCAGTATCTTGCCTTTACTCACCCCGATATTTCTTTTACTGTTAACAAGCTATCACAATCCATGCACTCCCCACCTCCATTCATTGGTCTGCTGTTAAACGGCTTCTTCGCTACTTACTCAGCACCTTGGACCATGGCCTCATTATTTCCTCTCCCTCGTCTCTCTTTTTATGGGTTTTCTGATGCTGTTTGGGAAGGAAGTGTTGAGGATCGCAAGTCCACAGGTGCCTACATTGTTTTTCTTGGTGCCACACCTATTTCCTGGTCGTCAAAAAAACAAACCACTGTCGTTTGCTCCTCTACTCAGGCTGAGTACGGGTCTCTTGCCTCTACCAATGTTGAAGTCACTTGGATAACTCATCTTCTCACTGAAATTGGCTTTCCCACCCATCCTCCCATCATTTATTGTGATAATCTTGGTGCCACATTCCTCTCCGCCAACCTCGTGTTCCACTTTCGCATGAAGCACTTAGCACTTGATTATCAATTCATTCGGGAAAAGGTCCAAGCTGGTGCTCTGCATGTGTCTCATATCTCATCTCACGACCAGCTCGCTGATGGCCTCACTAAACCTCTCACGAATTCTTGATTGGCTCTTGTTCGTGACAAGATTGGCGTCCTTCCTGCTGCCATCTTGCGGGGATGTATTAGGAAATAATATTTCTTGTAGTCTAGTTTATCTTATAATATGTATTTATCTCCTTTTTTATGTAGATGATTTTGTATAGGACTTTTCTTTTTGCTATTTCATCCTGTATAGAATACTTCTATGTATGGCCTCTTGTATCTTTTGTCGACTCACTAGAATAGGGCTAGGATTTACTTCACTCTATATATGTAACTTGCATATATATTTCTTATCCTTGTCAATAGAGATTGTCTTTCATTCAATCAACTTCTTCACTTCTAACTTTGTTGATGGCTTTGGGTTTTACTGCAATGGGAATACTGAAACTTATATCCTTGCCATCTTCATTTTTGATGGGGTCAGATTCACTATTGGTTCAGATTCACTATCAAACCACAAGTTATCTAGTCCGCTAACCCCACAATCTAGTATGAATAAATTCAACTTTGCAACTCACACACGATGGGGATATGGTCTTGAAATATGTTGATGGCACTTTGGTTTGGTCTACAAACATTGCGAAGAGATCTGTAGTGGGATTAAATCTAACAGAAATGGGAAACCTTATACTATTCAATCGGAATGGAGTTGCCATTTTGCAGTCGTTTGATTGTCCAACTGATTGTCTGGTCTCATGGAAGATATTAAAAGTAAGACAGAAGTTAACAGCCAGTATTTCATCGTCTGACTGGACACAATGAGGTATTCATTTGTCTGTAACCAGTGAGGGTTTAAATGTATCTATTGAATCCAATGGCTATTTATATATTTGTTTCAAGGAAACGACGAACTAACTTATATTAGCCTTACAAATGAAAGTCTTGAATTTTACACCAATTCTACCAGGTGGACGAGTCCTTCGGACAAGATTGATATATCTGATACCACTTTAGCTCAGTACATGAAATTGGATTACAATGGTTACTTTCTAGTTTTTGACTCGTTAGGACTACCACTGACTGATATTACTGCACTTCGTCTTGATGACTGTGATTACCCAATGATTTCTGGGGAAAATGGGATTTGCTCAAGAGGGCAGTGCAGTTGTCCCAAACCGACAGTGGACTCAGTAAACTATTTTCAACCCATTGATGATGGGCAAACCTGTCTTGGTTGTTCCCAACTCACCCCGATTACATGTGATGCTGTAAGGGATCACAAGTGCTTAGATCTTGATCAAGCCAAATATTTTCACTTTGTTGCAAATATTAATCGAACAAACATTGATCATTGCAAAGAAATGTGTTTAAAGAATTGTTCATGTAAAGCGATGATTTTCAGTTTTCAAAGTAATGCCTCGGCTGGGGACTCATATTTATTGAACAAGATCTTTTCGCTGATGAACAATGTTTGGAAAACCGATTACAACTTCATTGTATCCATCAAAGTGCAAGTTTATTCCCCGCCTCATCTCCCAAAAGAAAGAAGAGTCGTCTTGCCCCTACATTAGGATCAGCTATAGGAACTCTCGTGCTAGCCTTTGGGATTGGGATTTCGATTTTTATAATCAGGAAGAAAATAAAGGCTCTAAAAGATGAAGTAGATGAGGACTAAATAGATCAAGTACCCGGAATGCTCACAAGGTTTTCATTCAAAGAGTCAAAGAATGCCACTGAGAACTTCAATACAAAGCTTGGTGAGGGAGGATTTGGTTCAATATATGAAGGGACCCTACCAAATGGCAATGAGACGCAATTAAAGCGTCTTGATGGAGTTGGGCACGTTAGTAAATCCTTTCTTACTGAGGTTGAAACCAGTGGCAGCATTGGCCATGTTAACTTGGTTAGGATGATCAGATTTTGTGCTAATAAATCTCACAGGCTTTTAGTCTATGATTACATGAAGAATGGATCTCTAGACAAATGGATATACGTGGCCAAAAATGCCTCCACTCTTCTCGATTGGAAATGCCGAAAAAAGGCCATTTTCGACATAACAAAGGGATCATCCTATCTCCATCAAGATTGCAGGCAAAAGATAATTCATATGGATATCAAACCACAAAACATTATTCTTGATAAGCATTTCAACGCCAAGTTAACAGATTTTGGACTTTCCAAACTGATAGATAAAAACTAAAGCCTAGTTGTGACAAGGATGAGAGGCACGCCAGGCTATCTTGTTTCCGAGTGGCAAACCTTGATCATCACAGAAAAATTCGATGTTTACAACTTTGTTATTGTGATCCTAGAGATCTTGTGTGGCATGAGAAATAATGAAATAAACAGGCGGTAGGAGGAAAGGCATTTGGTAAGTCTGTTCAAGACTAAAGCAGATGAGGGACAGTGGTTGGACATGATTGACAAGCACAATGAAGATATGCAATCTCATGGAGCAAAGGTGGTGGAAATGATGGAGGTTGCTGTTTGGGTCCTTACGGGTCGTTATTACAAATGGTCTTTGATGTCTATAGTGATAAACGTGTTGGAGGGAGTTAAGGATGTTGAGAGAGATTTGGGTTATGACATCTCGAACACACAGACTGTGATAAATGGAGTTCTAGGAAAAGTTGATGCAACTGCATTACTTCCTTCGATTCTATCGGGACCACGATAATAGCTACAAGTTTTGTAGCTATTGATGCAATGATGCTAACGTCTTGTGTTATTCTCTGTTTTCCTCAATGTTGTTGGAGTTCAATTGTTGCCAACTCTAATAATATGTAGGAGTGTCTCATTCAATCTACTTTATCTTGCTAACCAATGTTGTTCCGGATTCATTTTGAATTCCAAAGTCAAAATGGGATTGAAATTTGAATGGAATTCAGCGCAGAGGAAATGTCATTAAAAGAAAAAATAAGGAAACTTTATTAGAAGTAATTGTAAAATTTGATTTCTAAGATATGGAAAACGTGTGGTTAAAAATAAAATGAGATTAATATGCTGCTCCTTTTACAATTGAAATTTGATGTATAAAACAATCTTTGTGAAAAAAATAAAAGAGATTAACAAGACACTATCGGACAAAAACACTTCAAGAGAAGGCATTTGTCATCCCTAAAATTCGAAATGTCGCCTCTATTGATATATTTATAGGGCAATATACTACCCAACAAAAGTCATCTCAATAGTTTCGGTCAAAAGGGAAACATATGTGGCCCTTATAGGGTACAAGATCTTCAGGGGGAACATTGTCACCTCTAACAATTCATTCAAAACACAAGAGAAGTAACTTTCTTTGCGCAACATTGTCATCATTATACCTATCTTAGAGCGACAATAGGTGAATTAATTTTTGAAAAAAAAAAAAGATTGTAAATCATATTGGTCCAACAGATTTCCATGAATGTTAAAATATGT
The DNA here is from genome assembly GCA_018223645.1 of Jasminum sambac. Classification (NCBI taxonomy): domain Eukaryota; kingdom Viridiplantae; phylum Streptophyta; class Magnoliopsida; order Lamiales; family Oleaceae; genus Jasminum; species Jasminum sambac. The sequence continues at coordinate 6,991,120 of CP073645.1, read as the reverse complement.
ATAAGTGGAATAGAAAATATGAAGAAGAAAGATAATCGCTTAGAAGGTCAAATTAATTAATTTCTAATTTTGATAGTGAATTTTTATGTGAGCTCGAGTCATTATCGGATCGAGTACTCCCATGGACTCAATCCTTCATACGCGGGAGAATGTCATTTTCTATTGTATTCTCTATCAACCGTACAAGCATCTTCCCATTTTGACTAACCGCCGGTATTGTCTTTGCTTAATATCCATTTGAACTCGACTGGTACATGCTTCCATGAGCTTCTTGTTTTGTGGTTTTTTTGGTCCCTATACCGGCCCATGTTACCTTTGATGAGTGGTGATAAAGCCAATTTTGCTGCCAAGAAGACAGAAAAGTTGGCTTTGCAAACATGGACCAACTAACAAGGGTGATTGTTATATTATAATGGTGACCATTATTGCCTAATTTACTAGAATCAAGGATTTGTTGTCAAATAGTTCTTCATTTAAGCATGTGTTTGCGCAAACTATTTATTTGCTAACAACATATTGATTTTTGAAGTTAAATAGTAGCAGAATCTAGCAGATATAATGTCAAATAGTAGCAGAGTCCTCTAGACGCATAGATAACAATGAATAGTAATTTAATATGTGGTGCCAATATGGAAGATTGGCTTTCACTGAAATTTTAAAATTAAAGACAGTTAAAACAAAATATTGTGAACCATGTTCAGTAACTCATTCTATGACCATCTATGCCAATCAAGCTAATGGGTATGATGAGTTCGAAAAATGCAACTTGTGTTGATCTTGCCGCTTAATGACACCCATGCTTCAAAACAATGTCTTCCTTTCAGATTTTTATCTTTGCCTGTCTTCTCTATTCTCCAACCTTCACAAATTCCCACCCTCCTGTGATTAAGAGCAAACCTTTCTACTTCATGGATTAACAGTACATCGTACTTTACACTATTCGTAGATTCCTACCCACAGGTTGTCTGGTCTGCAAATGATTTAAAAGTGCAACAAATATGAATTATAAACTCCAACTTTCTTTTAGGTTATTGGAAAAGGCACCTTTACCTCATTAAAATATATGTATGTATATGAATGTATGTGTCAGTGGCCAAAAGCAGATATTAAAAAATAATAATAATAAAGAATATATTCCGTAATATCATCAAGTCTAAGTAGTCAACTTCACCTGAAGTCTCCCTTGTTGTCAAAGAGGATCATCAGTTCAAACCATGTATTCCTTTCATAGTGTTCTTTTTGCCTGCCTCCTCTTCAATTCTCCAATCTTCACAAATTGCCAGCGTTCTTATTCTCCAATAGCAGATATTTCTACTTTACGGGTATGCCTGAACAGTGTCTCTGGAAATCCGTTATTACATTTTGATGATGGCTCAACAGTAAAGTCACATTTATACAGGGAACTTCCGGCCAAGTGTATGCCTTTGGATTTTACTGCAGAAGGAATTGTGGAACTTCTATCTTTGGCATCTTCATTCTTGATTTAGACCTCGGTTTCTACACAGTGGTTGTCTGGTCTGCTAACCCCAACAATCCAGTTCAAATGCATTCAACTTTGCAGCTCATACACGACGGGGATTTGGTATTGAAAGATGTTGATGGCACTTTGGTTTGGTCCACAAACATCGCATAGAGATCTGTAGCTGGCTTGACTTTGACGGAAATGGGAAACCTTGTATTGTTCGATAATGATGGAGTTGTTGTTTGGCAATCATTTGATCATCCAACTGACTGTTTGGTTCCAAGGCAGATATTAAAAGTAGGGCAGAAGTTAACAGCCAATGTTTCATCATCTAACTGGACACAAGGACGTATTCATTTGTCTATAAGCAGTAATGGTTTAATTAGTGCATATATAGAATCTAATCCTCCTCAAGTTTATTTTACATATTCATTTCACAACAAGGGTTACAACCTAAGCTATGTTAGCCTTACAAATGGAAGTCTAGCATCGTATACCAACTCTACCACATTGAGAAGTGCCACTTCAGCCCAATACATTAAATTAGATTTTGATGGACGCCTTAAGGTGTTTGAATGGAAAAGACATTGGAAAGTGCTGGTAGATATTACTGCACATGATCTTGGTGAATGTGATTACCCAATGGTTTGTGGGGAAAATGGGATTTGCGCACATGGGCATTGCATTTGTTCCTTATCAACTGCGGACTCAGTAAACTACATTAAGCCAATTGACGCTAAGAATAACAACCTTGGTTGTTCTCAAGTCACTCCTATTACTTGTGATGCTACAACTCATCACAATTTGTTGGATTTTGATCAAGTCACATATTTTAACTTAAATGCAGACATTAGTCACATCAATATCGATCATCGTAAAGAAGCATATTTAAAGAATTGTTCATGTAAAGCTGCGATTTTTCGTTATAGCGGTAATGCCTCGGTTGGGGACTGCTATTTACCTCGTAAGATCTTTTCGCTGATGAACAATGACAATCGGAGAACTTATTATAATCTCACTGTATCTATCAAAATGTAGGTTCCTTGGAGCAAAATATCGCCATCTGTAGATTTGTCCCCCATCCAATCTCTCAAAGAAGAGAAGAGTCTTCTTTCGCCCACATTAGGATCAGCTAGATGAATATTCGTGCTAGCCATTGTGATTGGATTATTGGTTGTCATAAAAAGGAAGAAAAGAAAGGCTCTATGGGATGAGGTAGATGTGGACTTTTTAGATCAAGTACCTGGAATGCCCAAAAGATTTCCATTCGATGAGTTAAAGATTGCAACTGAGAACTTCAATAGAAAGCTTGGCGAGGGAAAATTTGGCTCAGTATTTCAAGGGACTCTACCAGATGGCACTCAGATTACAGTTAAGTGTCTTGATGGGGTTGGCCAAGTTAAGAAATTCTTTTTTACTGAGGTTGAAACCATTGGTAGCATTCACCATTTCAACTTGGTTAGGTTACTTGGATTTTGTGCGGATAAATCTCACAAGCTTCTAGTCCATGAGTACATGAAGAATGGATCTCTAGACAAATAAATATACCCCGCCAAAAATGCCTACACTCATCTCAACTGGAAATGCCGAAAAAAGATCATTCTTGACATAGCAAGGGGATTATCCTATCTCCATCAAGATTGTATACAAAAGATAATTCATATGGATATCAAACCAAAAAACATTCTTCTTGATGAGCATTTTGACGCCAAGTTATCAGATTTTGGACTTTCCAAATGGACAAACAGAAACCAGAGCCTACTTGTGACAAGGATGAGAAATACTCCAGGCTATCTTGCTCCCGAGTGGCAAACCTCTGTCATCACGGAGAAAGTTGAGGTTTACAGTTTTGGTGTTGTGATCCTAGAGATCTTGTGCGGCCGAAGAAATAATGAAATAAAGGAGAAAGATGAGGAAAGGCATTTGGTGAGTCTGTTCAAGATGAAAGCAGAGGAGGGACGATGGTTGGACATCATTGACAAATAGAGTGAAGATATGCAGTCCTATGGAGCAGAGGTTGTAGAAATGATGCAAGTTACTGTTTGGTGCTTACAAGGTTGTTATGCAAAGAGGCCTTCGATGTCTACAGTTATAAATGTATTGGAGGAGGTTAAGGATATTGAGAGAGATTTGGGTTATGACTTCTTGAGCACACAAAGTATGATAAATGGAGTTCTAGGGCAAGTTAATTCTCGATATGCAACTCCATTACTTCTTTCGACTCTATCGGGACCACGCTGATATCTGCAAGTTCTGTAGCTTTAGATGGAGTGATGCTCATGTCTTGTCTAGTTCTCTTTTTTCCTTAATCTTGTGGGATTTCAATTGTTCCCAACTCTAGTAATATGTAGGACCGTGTCATTACTATGATTTATCTTGCTACTGAATGTCGATCTTGATTAATTTTGAATTCTAGAGTAAAAAATAGAAATCAATTCACGATTTTAATCCTAGCATGAATCTAGCAGCATTCAAAGATTTACCTTGAAGTTCTCAAACAATAAAGGAAATCAAAATAATTAACAACAGTCGGTCTTCTTCATTGTATCCAATTAATATTTATAACCACCAATTAAATACCTAATCAACTATAGAAGGGGGAAATCGTACATCAAGATAACTAACAACACTCAGCTTCCTTGACAGATTAGAAGGACAGGGTCAAAGAGGGAAATCCGAAAAATGCATATTCTACAAACTAGTCACAAATTCACAGTAAAATTCACTCCATTCAAATGCGAAGTGCAATGAAATGGAGGTATTCTAATTCTGATACTTGAATAACTGAAAATTGCCAGAGAACTGAGGTGAGGTCATAAACAGTGGCAAAATTCAGAAATGAAAGAAGAGAATCTTTCAACCTCAATCGTACCCAGTACTTCACAGGAGGCAGAGGACTCTGGGGTTCACTGTGTTCTAGTTTTGTTTTGGATTCCGGAATTGGATTGAGAGGAGAGAAAATGCGATTAAGAAAAGTACGGTCAAATTATTTTCACAAAAAAAATAAAATAAAAATAAAAATAGAGTCAGGCTAATATACCTTTTTTTCTTGTGAACGAGAGAGTTTTCATTTCAATTCTCGTTATTCAATTTATTACAAATGGCCCCCTATTTATAGAAAAATATTGGGTCACATCGTATTATAAATATTGATCTGGTATACAATAGTCATTCACACACTAAAAATATAATCATTTCCTTTGACACACCTTTCGGTGCTTTACTTTATCTTTTACAACACTCCCTCTTGAATGACTATTTATACAATTATCTTTTAAACTCATTTGGAGAAAAATCCAATGGGCAAAAAAACTTCCAAACTGATTGTAGTAGAGCTTGAGTGATCATACATTGCTTCAGGAAAATCTTGTAGGACAAAACCTGAGTGAAGACAAAAAAAGGTAAGTTGCTCCCCCGGATGACGATCATTCTTATAGGAGCATTAATGTGATGTCTCATTAAAACCTTATCAAGAAAATCCAATGGGACAAAACTTGATCGAAGGAAAAAGAGTACAGCTACTCCATTTGATTTCGTATCTCAAGGACTGATACATTCACTTCTGGCGAAAGATTTATAGGCCATCATCTGACTCAAGTAATGTCTTTATTATAAACTAGTCCAATATATTCATTGAGTCGATTTCTCTCGTAGTCCCCAATATATCATGAATATGCCTCGTTAAAACCTTGTTAGGAAAAACCCAGTAGGAAAAATCCTAATGAAGGAAAAAGAGTACATTATTCATGTTAATACGCCATAAAGTTTGCCTCATTAAAAACCTTGATAGGAAAATCCAATGGGATAAAACCTTAGCTAAGGGAAAAAAGGGTGCAACACATATTTTATACAAGTATACTTCAAGCATATCAAAATCCTTCAGGTATTTATATCATATTTATCACTGTGTCATATTCAATGCTTATTTGCAATCGACAATCTCAATCTCACATTCCAACTGTATCGAGAGATATATACCCGAATCTTCTCTTGAGATTTTCTATTAGTTATGATTAGGCTGCCTTATTAAAAACCTTGTTTAGGAAAAACCCTTTAGGATAAAAACCTCAAACAAGGAAAAGAGTACAGCGTACGAATTTTCCTTCACATCAATGTCATTTCTTTGAGCTATTACAAGCATTATTTTCTATAATCTTTCCAAGATTTCTATTCTCATTTTCTTATCAAGCCCGCATATTAATACTTTTTCATAATATATTTCAATATTGGTATTCTTCGATATATTTCAATATCTTCATTATCATTGATCATATGTTGCGCTACATTTTCATAGTGTATCAACACTTTTCAATTTCATTTCTTTCCCCATAACAATATAACTTATCGAGATATCTCATTATCAATCATCTTTTAGGATTACACAATATATTTGAATCTATATACTTTTCAAGAGTGTATGCCTCCTTTATTAAGATCATCTTTTATCATTTGCTTTGATATACATATTTGAGAAATTCTTATTTAAATACTATTAATGTTTCGGGCTTACTAATTTATCAAAGTATAGATATTTGGTATATGAGATCGTTATAACCTTTCGTGCATCCTTGAATTTCAAATGCATATTTCAATTATTATACATTTCATATATGATTTCCAACTATTAATATTCCCCCTCATGCTAAGAACCAAACTTAATATAATTTATATAATTTTCATCATATATATTCTCAGTATTTAGTTTTAATGAGGGAATTTATTCAGTCTGTATTTTGTTCTCGATATTGGCAAATTGATTGGAGGACTTTAATTATTTTTCCAATTATATCCCACTGGTATGGGCATACCCAATCATTTACGGCCTTATTCAAATTATTGGGATATACATTTACTAACTTTATCATTATATTTGGAACTCATGCTCATATCGTGGGTAAATCATCTCGTAAACTTTCAGTTACAGTATACACATGTGACCACATAATGGATCCATAGCATATTATCTAGTAGTCCACATGAAGGGTGAGTGGGCCCATATATATCATTCCTTATATATGTTCCAGATATATTTGGAATTTATTCCCAATATTAGCTAGTAATGATTCCATCATTTATCGAGAACAATCATTTGAAGAATTCTTCCGGTTCCCGATTTCAATAAATTATTTACATTAATGGAACCGGGATCTATATAGTGCTCAACATGATTTATTACTTTCATTAGATGCATAGTTCACCGACATATCCCATCATCTTTAGATGCCATTATTACGCATTACTGTTTAAGCGTGGAATCTTAGCCCATACGTTTCATGTTAAGGCGTTGTTTCAACCCGGAGTCTTACCTCATACACGTTTATAAATCACTCGGACACTTATAATATTCACCCTAACAGGGGCCCATACATTATAATGGATAACGTGCTCTCAAATCTTCGTAAATACTATCCATCATTACCGATAAAGATCCTAAAAATGATTTGTTGAGGTAGACTCAGAAGGTTGAGGATGCTAATAAATAAGGGCATCCCACAAGATATCCGATGGTTGATTGAAGCACGGGTTCGATTATCTGGTGAGATTTCAATTCCTTCTAAATATATGCCTGGTATGGGTAAAAGTAGTTTTTCGAAGAAACGGAGAGCAAAAGGTTAGGAGGATGTTACAAATGTGCTCGGTTGAAATATCACACTCGATGTAAATCTGTGAGGTACTTGTCCAGAAACCGAGAAAATAAAATACCATTTCTTAAGGATGGATTGAGTAAGGAGTGTTTGGATGATATTCAACAGGCTTTTGAGACACATTCTAGTGGGCATGTACAAGGTGAACTTATGGCCTTATGGGCCAAATTCAAAGATGAACAAGAATGATATAGTCTCGAAAAACTTACTTTAAAAGATTCTTTTTGTAAATTTAGCAGAAAAACTTAGTATTATATTTTCCCACATTGATACAAGGAAAATCAGTGTAGATCAATGTGTTTTTCGTGATTGTAAATATCATTTTTTATTTTTTTAATTATATGTATGTATGTATGTATATATATATTTTTTTTTCTTTCAATCACCAACAGTGTATGTCATTTCACTGAAATTTTTCTACTGTTCTCTTTTTTCATATTGTCAAAAAGTAAATAGTGAAAATCACTTATTGTTATGTCTTTAAATAGAGAGATTCGTGTATCTCTCATTCACACGTTGAAAGTTTAGTGTAAAGAGAGATGGAAGTGGAGATGGGAACGGAGATTTTAGATTCATCTCATGCAAGTCAATCTCCACCTTGCTCGATCAAAACCATATGTGTTCTAGATAGGTCTAGACTGGTAGGTCATATCTAATATATAGATATGGCAAACCAACTTATAATAGAATTAGGGAGACAAAACATCAATATGCTGTATGGAGGGACCAACAGCAAACTTTTAAGGAGTCTTACAATGGCCGTACAATTATAGGGGATAAGAGTGTCAAGTGTAATACCTTTTCATCGAGCTGGAGTCAGTAATTGAATTGGAGCAAGTATTGCCATGGATTCAACTAGGATGATACTACAAATACAATCTATTCACGATTGCATGATGTACATGATGAATAATAGTGATACTTTTATTGCTCTTCCAGGTGGCTATAACACACTAGAGGAAATATTCAATATAGCTTCATGGGAACAGTGGAACTTTCACACCAAACCCATAGGTTTGTTGAATATTAACTATTTCTTTGATGGCTTGCTAGCATTTCTAGATTAGGATGTAGAATATAAATTTATTTCTCGTTCAGTGAGAAAAATACTTATTTCCACCCGTACGGTTGCGAAGCTACTCATAAAGATACAATCATATGTTCAAGAATCTGTGGAAGCCTAGGTTCGCCATTCACAGACCATCGGTGTTAAGCGAAAAAGAAATTCGGATCCTTTAGATCCCCATTATGAACCCGAATGCTAGGACTGGCAGAGTTACGGAGTATTTATACTTTCGAGTCGCATCCCTTTTTTATGGGTTCAATATGTATTTTCTTTTTGTATTTTTATATTTTCATGTGTTTATCATCACCTTTAATATTCTAAATATGTTTCACTTCAACTATTCTGTGCTTCTTCTAAGGCACCAATCGTGGAATCATGTTGGCATTATTCAAATACAAAATTTTATTGTTTCACCAATATAACATCTGTGACATTTGCTTTTTCAATAGTATTTTCTTGTTAAATCGATTCGGTCTCATAGTACCAATGGGGTTGTTTCAGTATTAATACAATTCGTCCATGCTATTTATTTCTTTAATCAATCAGCATAGAATTTATTGAGCAATTTTTTTATGGAATTATCTGGTGGTAGCTTCTAGTACCACTTACTTGATGTCTTTAGTAATATATAATAAATATGGAGAACAACTTTTCTTTATCAACTGTTTCTTTGAGAGGATTTCTCATCGTATCGATATATCACAATATATTAGTCTCATAATGAGATTTTTCACCATGGTATATTTTCTCATCGATATATCACAATATACTAGTCTCATAATGAGATTTTTCACCATAGTATATTTTCTCTCTTTTATTAGAATAGGATTTTTTGAGCAATTTTATTTTATCAATACATATGGTGCTAAATTCCGGCGTCACTTGTTCAAATACCTTCGTTAATGACATTCTTCTCAAATATATATAAATCATTACTTTTATTTAATACCAATCGTAGGGTTTAATCCAACCACATTGGTGATATCAAGATATAAATTGTAGAACAATTAATTCATCCCCAATAGGTGGTGCAACCCACCTCGTATGAGGTACTGCAATCGTTAAAATGCATAAATATAAGTTATATAAAGTAAAATCTTGGGCGGCGTGACCCACCATCCAAATTATACAACTAATTAAATCCCTTTTAGGTGGCACTTCTTATTTTAAGTGTGGTGCATAACAACTAATTTATATATACTATGTGAACAATTGAACCTCCACTAGTTGGCCAAGCCTCCTTTATGTGTGGTCAACAATACTAGTTCAACGTAAGTTATATAGATAATAATTACTTCTTTAGAAATAATAAATGATTAGTAGACAATATTATCTATCACTTGGTATAAAATACAGAAATGCATAAAACCATCCAATTTGTGATAGTTTAACCCATTACTTAGGAGGTATTGCACTATTTTAAAGTGCTTAAATGTAAAATATAGAAATTAAATTATCTCCAATAAATGGTAGAACCTACCATATGGAAATTATCACAATAAATATAAGTTTAAATTCCAATAGGCAGTAGATCCGACCATATGGAAATTATCGTAATAAAATTTAAATTGCGAGATCTAAATTGTATAATGATTTATTACTTTTTTTTAAAAGTACACATGTCCTTTGCAGTCTGCAAGGGCGAAATTATCTGTTCCATTCCACAGCGGTAAAATTATCAATTCTAGTCCACAAAGGTAAAATTATCCATTATTACTTGAATGTTTAGCAATTAGAGTAATTAAGCCGTAATCATTTTTAATCTTCTCAAACCCCTCAAGATATAAATTCTCTATATCTTCTCATCCAAACACGGTCTACAATGTTATCCCTATATATTTACAAGACTTTCTGGCATTCTAGTTGATAATGATGATGATGAATATCTCGACGGCCCACAAGGATTCACACAACATTCATTCTAATTTTTTAATATTAAATTCCACTTCATAACTCCTGTGCATTTTTATGGCCTTTCTCTAATTTTAAATTATCTCTAAGGCCCACAAGGATTCACACAACATTCATTGTAATTGTTTAATTCCACTTCATAACTCCTTCTCCTTCGTATTTTTATGACCTCTCTCTAATTTTACACACGGCCAAATAGAGGAAAGAAAAAAAATACTTATAGAATGGACGTCTAAAGGAGAAAAACACACTAAGGGAAGGAGGGGCCGTCATTTGCCACCGGATGTGCAGTCGTTGTTGCTTCATGGTTTGTGGTCTTACGAGGCAAGATCCTATTGATCAGATCAGAAATTAGATCGAGCTATTATGCTATATTTGAAGATTAGAGCTCCCTTTTTTTTCATAAACGCTGGTCCGAGAAAGAATTTACTGCAATCAGCAGAGAGAGAGGGCGAGAGAAAAGATTTCGATTTCATATATGTTTAGTTTAGAGAGAGTCGATGAATGTTGTGTATTGAAATTGGAAGTTGAGGCAGCTGATTATTTGGATTATGAATTACAGTTTGGGGATCATGTTGGATGCTGTGTTTTCCGGTTGATTGACAAAGAAGAAGATGAAGTCCATCCACCATATGTAGTTGATGCCATGAACAATCGAGTAAAAATTAAGTTTAAAGAATTGCTAAAGGAAAACATGATTTTATTTATTAATGATAAAGAATAGAAGATTCTTGTGTGATTTTTTGCTTCAAACTGTGGTTGTAGGAGATGAAGAAGAACGATTAAAGATTTGTTGAGAAAAGTAGAGTTATCATGCTGATAACGTGTTGTGAACGAGAAAATTTTCATTTCAATTCTCGTTATTCAATTTATTACAAATGGCCCCCTATTTATAGAAAAATATTGAGGCACATCGTATTACAAATATTGATCGGGTATACAATAGTGATTCACACACTAAAAACATAATCATTTCCTTCAACATGCCTTTCGGTGATTTACTTTACCTTTTACAACACTTTTTTTTAATACATTGAAATCCAACAGTTGGAAATTTTTTTTTTTCAACAAGTCGAGGAGTTTAATGAACATTTTTGACAACATGTTTGCTACAATTTAAAATAAAAATAATTTTTTAATTATTACTTTCAATTATTCATTTCACTTGTTGAAAGGCTTGTGGTTTAGTTGTATTTTAGCGTGTTTCGCACACACTTGATCAAAGGTTCGACTTTCGTCCCTTACACTCCCATTATCTTATTTGACTTTTTTAACAATTTTTTATTTTTTATACAATTTTTCTTTATGTTTCAATCACACATTCAAAAACAAGTTTTTTTCCTTAAATCTCTATCAAATTTTTGGGGAAACAAGAAATTGAAAGGATTTTGTGAATAAAGATTGGCATTTGATATTTTTTCTCTATTAGAAAAAAAAATGTGAATATCCTTGTAGTTGTGATTAATCCACTCTCTTCTTAGCTACTCCCTCCATCTCACAAAGATAATCCTATTTTGATTTTCACAAGAATTAAAAAAGATCAATTAATAGTATTGAAAAAATAACTTTCGTGAATATTTTACCTAATATACCATTTCAAATATTTATTATTCTACTTTAATTATTTTTATATGTTAATAACGATGCACATTAAATAGAGATATATAGAATAATTAATAAATTAATTAAGAAAGTGAGACTATAATTTGGGATAATATATATATATCTATATATATATATATATACATATATGCTATGACGTATGGGGTAGATTTTGCTAGACAAAAGTGTCATACCATTATGTACGATTTAATAAATTTGTCCAATTGAAGTCATTATCGTCAGACTTCTTAGGGTATGGATAGAAATTATTAGAAAAATAATTTTTACGTACATTTCTGACAAGTGAAGAAAATGTATAAAAAAATATATATAAAAGAAAAGTTATAAAACCAATATATTGACTGATCGAATATATTAATAAGCAAAAGGTGATTACAATTTTAAATTATATCAAATAAACTCTTCTTAGTTTGAAAAACAAAACAGAAGAAGAAGAGGGGGAGGTGGAGAAATACCAAGACTTGTTCACCAAGGATCAAGCGTGAATTTGCCATTTAATAATATCATAGATAGATTTTATTTATTTATTTTGAAAGGTAAATCTTATTACTCAATCAAAGAAGAAAGGGTCAAGAAAAAAAATTATATTACCACCACTGTAATTACTCTCTACACCACATTATAAATAATTTTCAATTAAAATTTTTTTAATAATTATACAACACCTGTTTTCAAAATTATAACTCTAACCTTTTAAAAAAGGAACCTTACATATGCCACATTTTCTTTTCTTTTTGGATGAAATGTGATTCTTATTCAAAGTGGGCCATCAGCAGAATTACAGCTTGAATCGTGATCGGGGGACGACCCTCCCATTTAATGGAATTAACCGTAGAACTAACTGCTCTAGCAAGCCTGTGTGCGACTTGATTCGCTATCTTTTGTACAAAATGAAAATTTTAAATCAACCATAGTCGAAGCAATGAGTAAGCAATCTTCTATGATCAAACAAAAACAAGAAAAATCTATTCTTGAATTATGTGATGCTTGATACACAAGAAGTGCATCCATCTCTATTGTGACTCTGCCCAGCTGTTTCTCTTTAAGCTTATAGTTTGTGATGCTTGATATATAAACTTACAGTTTGTTCGTGCAATCTTTTGTTCTGATATAAACTAATTTTTTAGATTGAATAATGGTAAAATCACCGGACATAGATAATAATGAGTGATAATGTAAGGTGTGAAATTAATATTTGACGTCTGATTAGAACTCAAAGTTGATTTTTTTTATTTTTTTATTTTTGACCAACTCAAAGTTGATTTTTAGATAAAATAAATTTTTTTTAAAAAAAATGCTAAAATCAAGAAACGCTTAGTGAAACAAGCACAGTAGTAAGCAAAAATATCATGCAAGCCAACTTCGTGTAGACTTTAAAGCCATATCCTCCGTCCCAACTCCCACCCTGTCGCTTAACGCGTTTAATTACTAATTCAAACCATGTCTTCCTTCCGAACTTTTGCTTCACCTGTCTGGAAGAATTTAAGGCATCCTTAATTCGTTTTCTTGTTTACGCGCATCAATTCAAAGTTTCAAACCATGTGTTCTCAAATTTTCCTCTTTGCCTGCCTTCTTCTCTGCTCTCCAATCCTCACAAATTCCCAACCTTTTGACTATACAACTGCAAATCTTTCCACTTCATGGACCAACAGTGTCTCTGCGGATCATTCCATACCATATACAGATGGCTCAACAGTAAGAGCCATTCTTCTGAACATGAGGGAACTCTACTTCGGCCCAAGCTACGCCTTCGGTTTTTACTGCAACGGCAGCTGCGAATCTTATCTCCTCGCCATCTACATTGTTCAGACAAACAGCGGCGGAGGTATTACGCAACCAAGTATTGGGTTCCCACAGGTTGTGTGGTCTGCTAACCCCAACAATCCGGTTCGAATCAGTTCAACTCTGCAACTCACTCGCGACGGAGATCTGGTTTTGAGAGATTATAATGGTGCTTTAGCTTGGTCCACAAACACTGCAAACAGATCTGTAGCTGGATTAAACCTAACGGAATTCGGAAACCTCGTACTGTTCGACGACAATAGAGTTATCGTTTGGCAATCCTCCGATCATCCAACCGACTGTTTGGTTCCAGGGCAGAGATTGAAATCAGGACAGAAATTAACTGCCAGTGTTTCATCGATCAATTATACACAACGATGTATATATTTATCTGTAACTGATTCTGGTTTAATTGGATCCATAGAATCTAATCCTCCTCAAGTCTATTTTACGCTTGCATTAAACGGACTAAGCTATATCAGCCTCAATAATGGAAGTCTTGCTTTCTATACCAACAATAGCTCGACACCTTTGGACAAGATCCCCATACCCCCGACAACTAATGCACAGTACATGAAATTGGATTACAATGGACACCTTAAAGTTTTTGAATGGCAAGGAGAATGGAAGGAGGTGGCTGATGTTATTGCACGTTCTGTGACTCTTGGTGAATGTGGTTATCCAATGGTTTGTGGAGAAAATGGGATTTGCTCAAATGGGCAGTGTAGTTGTCCCTCATCGACTGTGGATTCGGCAAACTATTTTAAGCAGATTGATAGTAGGCAACCTAATCTTGGTTGTTCTCAAGTCACTCCGATTACTTGTGATGCTGTAAATGATCATAAGTTCATCAATCTTGATCAAGCAACGTATTTTACCTTCGTTACGGATATTAGTCAAACGAACATTGATCGTTGTAAAGAAGCGTGTTTAAAGAATTGTTCCTGTAGAGCTGCAATTCTTCGTTATGGCGATAATAGCTCGGACGGGGACTGCTATTTACCATCTCACATCTTTTCACTAATGAACAACGTGAAGGACGAAACTCATTACAATTCTACGATATCTATCAAAGTTCAAGTTCCACCGAACGCAGTATCACCTTCTCTAGCTTCATCCCCCATCCCACCTCCCGAGGGAGAGAAGAGTCGTCTTGTGATTATATTAGGATCGGCTATAGGAATTTCCATCCTAGTCATTGTGATTGGATTTTTGGTTTCTGTAATAAGGAAGAAAAGGAAGGCTCTAAGAGATGAAGTAGAGGAGGATTATTTGGATCAAGTACCTGGAATGCCCACGCGATTTTCATTCGAAGAGTTAAAAAATGCCACTGAAAACTTCAATAGAAAGCTTGGAGAGGGAGGATTCGGCTCTGTATTTCACGGGACTCTACTAGATGGGACGGAGATTGCAGTTAAGTGTCTTGATGGAGTTGGCCAAGTTAAGAATTCCTTTCTTGCTGAAGTCGAAACCATTGGTAGCATTCACCATGTGAACTTGGTGAGGCTAATTGGATTTTGCGCTGATAAATCTCACAAGCTTTTGGTCTACGACTACATGAAGAATGGATCTCTAGACAGATGGATATATGTGTCCAAAAATGCCTCGACTCCTCTTGACTGGAAATGCCGAAAAAAGATCATTCTCGACATAGCAAAAGGATTATCCTATCTCCATCAAGATTGCAGGCAAAAGATTATTCACACGGATATCAAACCACAAAACATTCTTCTCGACGAGCAGTTCAACGCTAAGTTATCGGATTTTGGACTTTCCAAACTTATAGACAGAAACCAGAGCCTAGTTGTGACAAGGATGAGAGGCACGCCAGGCTATCTTGCTCCCGAGTGGCTAAGCTCGGTCATCACGGAGAAAGTCGATGTTTATAGCTTTGGAATTGTACTCCTTGAGATATTGTGCGGCCGTAGCAATTTCGAAAAAAAGGAGCCCGAGGAGGAAAGGCATTTGTTGAGTCTATTCAAGATGAAAGCAGAGACGGGACAGTGGTTGGACATGATTGAAAAACAGAGTGAAGATATGCAGTCTCATGGAGCAGAGGTTGTGGAGATGATGCAGGTTGCTGTTTGGTGTTTACAAGGTTGTTACGCCAAGAGGCCTTCGATGTCCACGGTGATAAATGTGTTGGAAGGCGTTAAGGATGTTAAAAGAGATTTGGGTTATGACTTCTCAAGCCCGCAGATTGTGACAAATGGAGTTCCAATGCAAGTCGATTCTCGAGATGCAACATCATTACTTCCTTCGATTCTATCGGGACCACGGTGATATCCGCAAGTTTTTGTAGCTTTTGATGGAGTGATGCCAATGTCTTGCCCGGTTCTCTCTTTTCCTTAGTCTTGTGGGGGTTCATTTGTTGCCAATTCTGATCATATGTATATCTCATTCACTCCGATTTATCTTGCTAACGATTGTAGTTTCCTGTTCATTTTGAATTGTAGAGTCAAATTAAAGCTAGGAATCAATTCACTATTTATCCAAGCACGAATTTAACATAGTTCCGAGATTTAATTTGAAGTGCTTAAACAATAGAGAAATTCAAAATAATTAACAACCATGAGCGTTCTTGGTTATACTCAATCAATATGGATTCATAATTTTTAGTTTTTTACCACCAATTAAATAACTAATCAACTATAAAAGGCGGAAATCACGCATAAATATAATTAACAACACTTCAGCTTCCTTGAAAGATTAAAAGGAACGAAAGGGGACAATCTGGAAGATGCATATACGTGATATACAAACTAGACACAGATTCACAGTAAAATTCATTAAATTGAGATCCGAAATGCAATGATATCTCTCTCTCTCCCCCTCCCCCTTCCTCTTTCTTTTTCTTTTTCTTTTTCTTTTTTTCCCCTTTAAAGAAAAAAGTCGGAATGCATGTCCGTTTTTACATTTCTAGAAACTAAATCGTAATTTATGATATGCAATCCTTTTTTTTTTTTTTTTCCAAAATTAATTTACCTATTGCCTCCTCTAGCTAAAATAGGCCTATAACGACGATATTGTCGTGCAAAGAAAGTAACTTCTTGTGTGACTTGAATGAATCTTTGGAGGCAACAATGTTGCCCCTCGGAGATTTTGCACCCTATAAGGGTGACACATGTTGCATTTTTTACGTCCTTTTTATGGCTGAGGTGTTACCCTATAAATAAATCAATAGAGGTGACATACAACATTTTGAATTTTTGGGGTGACAAATGTCCTCGCTTTAAGTGTTTTTTTTTTTCCTGAAGTGTCTTGTTAATCCCTTCCACTTTTCACAAATATTTAGCTGTAAAAGCACCAGCATACTAATTAGTCTCACTTTATTTTTAATGAGATGTTTTCCATATCTTTAACAAAAAAAGAGAGAGAGAAATCATCCGGGTTGTCGTTGCGGTAACTCCCGGCTGGACTCCGGGTTCGATTCTCACCCGCTCCGTCCCTAACTCAAAAATAAATAAATAGTAAATAAACAATTTCTCGTTAAAAAAATCAAAATTTAGAATTATTTTTAATATATTTTCCTTATTTTTTTAATCGCAAATTTTTCTGTGCTGAATTCCATTCCGATTCCAAAACAAAATGTTTGCAAAAAGAAAAAGGGGTCCAAAACAAAATTGAAACCAAATTCCTTGATAAAGCTTATTGAGTACGGAGTTGAGAGTACTATTTGAGTGTTGATCTGTTCTCTTCTTTCATATCTGAATTTTGCCACTACACATTTTGCCGGATCTTCCGTTGTCACGAGTGGCTGCAGTTTGCGACTTCGTTCTCAGCTCTCAATCTCAAGCATGCAGTCAAAGCTCGGGCGATTTTCAAGTACTCAAGAATCAACTCTTTGTGGCCGCAATTAGTCCACTATCTTTTTAAGCTGGATTCCATCAAACAGACTTCTTAAGGCATGTTTGAAGAGATTGTTAATAATAATAATAATAATAATAATGTCTCTTTGATTTGTATTTGATAAGCAAAGAAAATGCATTAAAAATATTTAAAATATTGTTAAATTAATATAATGAATGATTGAAAATGTTAGTAGAGGAAAAATATCTCTGGTTTTAAATTATGTCAAACAAACTCTTATTATTAATAATAATAATAATAAAAAGAATAAATATTCGAAGACATATAGGCAACGACCAAGCATGAATTTACCATTTAACATAGATTTGAACATATTATAAAGTTCGATTATTTTCTTTTTAAATTCACTAATTTGATCTTTCTTGATGACATTTCAGAAAATTAGAGAACCCGTTAGTTATTCTTCGCACCAAAAATTAATCCAGCCACAAAGAGGCTCATGTGAAATCATCCAACCACGAAGAAGCACATGTGAAAATCATTACATAAGAATCAGTGAATCACCTCTCGTGTATACAATAGTAATGAAAACTCCAATTAGTACATGACTTGGTAAAATCACTTTTGCTTATGTATTTTACGTCAATGTATACTGATATCGCGTTAGGTGGTTACTCGGATTGTGAAGAAGTACGGCCAAAAAATGCATCTAAGATGGCGGGCAGCATGAACGTCCAATAATAATTTTATGTGGTTAACAAATTCGTCGGCCCCAAAACATTAACGGTAGTCTTCTTTTTTCCTTTTTCTCTCTCTCTTTTTTCTTTTTTTTTTCCTCCTTAAATTAATTAAAGAGGGACTGTATGTAGGGGGAGGAATTAAACCTTGGACCTAACAGATGGAAGCCGATCTGAATGCCACTCGACCATATGAATCTTGGCACTGTAACATTAGTCATTAGCCTTTTAACTTATATATATTTGAGGGAAAAAAACAAAAAAAAAAGAAGAAAGAAAGAAAAGAAAACTAAGAATGACTGTGAATAAACATTTGCAATTTACATTTTTCAAGTTACATTTTTGAATTTCTTTCTTCTCTGGCAATTAAGGGTCATCGCCCATTTTATTACGTAATGCACTACGTTATCCAATGAAGATATATAAGGTCCACTCATTTACAAATATCAATTTCAAATGTTACATTAGAATTAGTCGTAGAGGTATGTCTATCAATTGATGCAGCAAAAATAAAGAGTTCAAGCAAAATTCACGGAGGACTAGACTTGGAATCCTTAAAGGATGAAATCCGATTAATTCTTGTAAAATTTTATACATGCTTTGAATAAGAGGAAAAACAATTTACATAGTGGATAGTAAAAAGAAGAAAACAGACATATAATAATAAAATAAAATTCAGAAACATTGCGATAAATTGAAATGGTGGGAGTCAAGTTGGGTTCGTCATTTCCATTCCATGATAGCGATTTTGATGGGAAAAATTAAACCTCATAAGAGGATTATATTAACAGAAAGATAAACAAAAACTAGTGGTTGTTTTACAGTCTCGTGGGATCATTACAAACTATATCTAATTGTTGTGATGATTTTAGCCCCAGTAGTTTGTAAAAGTTGAACAAAAACCATAGATTTCATGCAAAAACAAAACCACGACACAAGAATTGATTTGTATATAAGAGGTATTACATATCAAACACATCAAATGAAAAATCCAAAACTAATTCGGTTCGCAAGTACAGTCAAGTTTCTAGATTTTACAGACAACTAGAGGTGTGGCTCCCTAGCAATTATCAATGATCATAACTCTCTAATCTATTAGATTCACTGAAAATCCCACTATAATAAGAAAGAATGAAGACGAAAATTTGTAATATGAAGAAAGAAAGAAACAAGTGGTGCAGTGACAAGACAGAAATATCACAAAAACTTTGTTGGAAATTATTGTGTTCAATAAATTATGTATGAAGGATTTAACGAGATGAGAATGGAACAAGAGTGAAATTAACGAGAAGTGAAATTTACAAAACGGACATGGAAAACAAGTTTAAACAATTTCATACTATGCTGCCACATAGCGCTATGCGTTGCGGCCGCACAATTCAATTCTGCAAACTGTGAAAATACACTATGTGACTGCATAGTTCAAAATCTGTACTAGCAACAGATTGCGAATCAATGTGACTTTTGGCGAATATTCACATCTTTTGGCCAAGAATCATGTACTTTCGTCCACACCTATTAAAGTATTAGATGTATGGCATGAAATTTCACTTGATTGAATCATCTAAAACAACACAAAACATCATTCTCATATTTGTGCAATTCCCTTCATAAAGCATTCTAATTATTTGGTAGAAGATTTAGCTATATATTTAATCTTCAATAACCTTGAGGGTTGATTTGCAAATAGTTTGCCGTTAATACCATAAACAATACTCACTAACAATCCCGTGGTGGCAAATTCAATTTGAGGACATCGATTACGTGGTCGAGCCTCTTCCCTTTTGTATCTTGTTCCATATTAATAAAATTCTTTCTTTTCTTAATTTATTTTGCATTGTTCTTCATTGTTATTATACATATTTCTAACAATCTTAACCATACAATGAGTCAAATGCCCAACTAATTTTAAGCATCGGATCAAACGCTAGCTAATTAAGATCCATGGTTCAGATACAGTCTATCAGTGTGAAAGCCTTTAAATCCTTGGTCCAGTGAAATGAAACTTCAGTGTAAAAATGAGCATCACACGTACCTAATTTAATAAAATCCAGGGTTTGTTGACAAATAGTTCTTCATACTTCACAGAATGAGGGAACAATGTTTCACAATGTTAATCGTGCTTTATTCGTCTTTATTTAAGTGTCTATACGCTTAATGTGTATATAAAAATGAGGACTAATTTAAGATGTATCATCAATATTGAAGTTTTACTGTGATTAAATTGTATGTGTTAATAATATTTAGATTAAAGAAAAATTTAAAACCAATGGTCTAAATATAATATTGTGAACGATGTGTCCTATCTCATTCTATGACTATCCATGCCAATCAAGCTAATGGAAATGATGAGGTCGTAAAAGGAACCGCTAAAATCATGATTGGTATGTAAACTATTTCTCTTTAGTGCAAACCATCATAGAATAAACTTGTTTATCCTCATGGCTTATCAAAATATCAACGATGTAATATTTAATTCACTATAATCAATAGTAATTAATATTACATCATCAATAATTGATGAACACTTATAAATAAAATTACTACTATCCTCTGCAAATAAGTAGCAAATTTGAAATTCAATATTAATAGCCTAAGTTAAATTAAAGAATATAAACGCACTTTCTTCTTACTACCGTTGGACATGTATTTTTGTTTTTGTGCTGAACTTTTATTTGCACTTGCACTACACGACCAACAATTGAAGACCAATTTGCTTTGCCTAGGGGCCCACCGTTGAAAGACAATCAATTGGCAAGAAACTACGGGGCACTTATCTTTTTATGACAATTTAGTAGTACAATACATTTTTTTGTTTTTTTTACGATAATTGCTTCTGTCAATTATCTTCCGATTGTACATGTAATCTTGGTAATTTTGAGTCATTTGTTAGGTTTAGACTTTAGAGTACAATTCCATTTGAGACTAAGATATCTATTTAATTAAACTCTTTTGTCTGATGTATGGGTGACGTTTTGAATGCTTTAAGAATTAATAACGTATTTGAAAAATTCTTTCTTACTATTTAATAGGATTTCCCTTGAATCCTTATTGGTGCAGCTTCAACGTAACTTCTTCCAAAAGAATACTTTTCCTTTCTTGGAATGAAGAACAAGAAGAAGAACTTTGTGGACAAGGACCAAGTAAATACATGCAAGTCAACGAGTCAACTTAAAAATCATCCACTCAAGTCAACTTCTCCTAGACTTTAATATCTTCCTGCGCGCCTGTGAACTCAGATCATCATTTCAAAACATGTCTGGCTTTCATATTTTTCTCTTTGCCTGCCTTCTTCTCTACTCTCCAATCTTCACAAATGCCCAGCCTTTATATGATTATTATCCAACAACAGCAAATCTTTCTACTTCGTGGATCAATAGTGATACCTCCTCCATCCGCTATGAAGATGGCTCAACAGTAATGTTCATTCTTCTGAGGGAAACTTCTGCTCAACAAATTGGTTGTGCCTTTGCGCTTTACTGCAAGGGGACTTTGGAAACTTGTATCCTTGCCATCTTCTATCTTTATGATGGAGATTTCCCCTCCACTCGAGGGATTGGGGTTATCTGGTCCGCTAACCCCAACAATCCAGTACGAATAAATTCAACTTTGCAACTCACATACGATGGAGATCTGGTATTGAAAGATGTTGATGGCATTTTGGTTTGGTCCACAAACACTGCAAGGAGATCTGTAGCTGGCATGAATCTAACGGAAATGGGAAACCTCGTACTGTTTGACCACAATGGAGATGCCGTTTGGCAGTCGTTTGATCATCCAACTGATTGTATGGTTCCAGGGCAAAATTTAAAACAAGGGCAAAAGTTAACAGCCAGTGTTTCATCTTCTAACTGGACACAAGGAGGTATACATTTGTCTTTTACTGATGGGGTTTCAATTAATGCATACATAGACTGTAATCCTCCACAGGCATATTTTACAAGTGATATAGATCATTACGAGAGCTATTTTCGCGTTACAAATGGAAGTGTTGAATATTTTAATTCATCTAATACCTTTTCATACATGAAGTTGGATTCTGACGGTCACCTTAGAGTTTATGAATGGCAAGATAAATGGAATGTGTTGGCCGATATCTTTGCTGATGCACTTGATGAATGCAGTTACCCAATGGTTTGTGGGAAAAATGGAATTTGCTCAAGTGGGCAGTGTACTTGTCCCACATCAAATATGGACTCAGTCAACTACTTTATGCCAATTGATGCTAGGCAAACTAATCTTGGTTGTTCTCAAGGCACTCCTCTTACCTGTGATGCTGCAAATGATCACAGGCTCTTAGATCTTGATAATACCACATATTTCACCTTCCTTGCCTCATATGTAAACTTCGTTACAAGCATTAGTGATACTAACATCAATACTTGCAAAGCAGCATGTTTAAAGAATTGTTCGTGTAAAGCTGCAATTTTCCGTTATGACAATAATGCCTTGGCTGGGTATTGCTATTTACCAAATCAAATATTTTCATTGATGAACTCCGATGTTGGGGAAACTGGTTACCATTCCACTGTATCCATCAAAGTGCAGGTTCCTAAGAGTACAATATTGCCCATTCAATCTTCCAACGGAGAGAAGAGTCGTCATGCACCTATACTAATATTGGTTACTGGAACTTTTGTGCTAGCAGTTGGGATTGGAATTTCGATTTTCATAATCAGGAAGAAAAGAAAGGCTCTACCAGATGAGGAAGAGGATGACTATGTAGATCAAGTACTTGGAATGCCCACAAGATTTTCATTCGATGAGTTAAAGAATGCCACTAAGAACTTCAATAGGAAGCTCGGTGAGGGAGGATTTGGTTCGGTATTTCACGGGACTCTACGAGATGGAAATGAGATTGCAGTTAAGTGTCTTGATGGAGTTGGCCAAGGTAAGAAATCCTTTCTTGTAGAGGTTCAAACCATTGGTAACATTCACCATGTCAACTTGGTTAGGCTAATTGGATTTTGTGCTGATAAATCTCATAGGCTTTTAGTCTATGAGTACATGAAAAATGGATCTCTAGATAAATGGATATACGGAGCCAAAAACACCTTGACTCCTCCCGATTGGAAATGCCGACAAAAGATCATTCTGGACATAGCAAAGGGATTATCCTATCTACATCAAGAATGTAGGCAAAAGATAATTCATATGGATATCAAACCACAAAACATTCTTCTCGATGAGCATTTCAACGCCAAGCTATCAGATTTTGGACTTTCCAAACTAATAGACAGAAACCAGAGCTTAGTTGTGACAAGGATGAGAGGCACTCCAGGCTATCTTGCTCCAGAGTGGCAAACCTCGGTTATCACGGAGAAAGTCGATGTTTACAGCTTTGGTATTGTGATCCTAGAGATCTTGTGTGGGCGGAGAAATAATGAAATAAACGTGCCAGAGAAGGAAAGGCATTTAGTGAGTCTGTTCAAGACAACAGCAGAAGAGGGACGGTGGTGGGACATGATTGACAAACAGAGTGAGGATATGCAGTCTCACGGAGGAGAGGTTGTGGAGATGATGCAACTTGCTGTTTGGTGCTTACAAGGTTGTTATGCCAACCGACCTTCGATGCCTACGGTAATAAACGTCTTGGAGGGGGGTAAGGATGTTAAGAGAGATTTGGGTTATGACTTCTCGAGCCCACATATTGTGATAAATGGTGTCTCGGTGCAAGTTGATTCTCGAGATGCAACTCCATTACTTCCTTCGATTCTATCGGGACCACGATGATTAATGGTGCAAGTTCTTATAGCTTTTGCTGGAGTGATGCTAATGTCTTTTCCCGTTCTTGGAGTTCATCTGTTGACAATTCTGAGAATATATGTGTCTCTATCACTTTGATTTATCTTTTTATATTTAAATACTTTAATTGAAATAGTAAAATTACCAATTTTGTGTTATTTATACTTTGAATTTTTTGGTCAACTGGGTTGACTAATGAATCAGTTGAGGAAACCATCTATTTTTAGACATATTCCATCAATTTTTAGACGTATACCAACTTTTCATGATTAGTTGATTGTACATGGTGTATGAGCCGAAAATGAACACACCACTTCTTTTGCCATCAGTTTGATCGATTTAAATGCTTAAAAACTAATTTAATAGAAATAATAGACTTTGATAAATCGATAAATGAACACCACATTACATATAAACTCAGTTTGCATGAAAATAAACTTTCTAATTGGCACATCGATCATTTCGACATCCAAGTCCTTTCACTGCAAAATAAATTTCAATAATGATAGATGATAGCAGTAATAATTAATTATTTTCAATTCACTTAGCATGGAGCTTATAGTATAAATAAGTAATTTTATGAAAACTTCATAAATATGCATCAGTTGTTCGTGGTGTTACAATTCCTTACCCCTTAAAAATAATTCCGTCCTCGAAATTTATCTAGGTACTTGCTAATATATCTTCTTCTCTTTCTCACATAACACCGTCTTTGCTATCTGTAGCTGACTGGACTTTGACCATTTTTTCCAAATTCAATGATGATTTATATTTCAAAAAATTCTTAAGTTGCTTTTCGACTTAAATTAATTATGTTCCTTATAATGAACAGAATAGAAATTGAACTTTGAAAACTTTAAAATCTTGATTTGTTATGAGAACGTACGTTAACGACCATGCGTTAAGGAGTAGAACTTTCCTTTTAACATTTGATTTACTAAGCAAACATGGCAATGATCATATTTAACGAGTTTGAAATTTTTATTTTGAATTAGGCATTTTGAGTTTTGTTATAATGACCCATTATTTTTAGTTAAATACTTTGTTTCAAAGAAATGAGAAATTCTATTGTGCGACTTGCGAGTCAAGTTGAGGTCGTCGTTTCCATTCCAAAGCATCATGATAGCGACTTTGATGGCAAATGTCGACTCTGCAGTCCGCCCGTTTTGCCCTTAGTCCAATGAAAAATACAAAACTAATCAAAATGAGTAACAAATTATGCACCAATTAGTGGTCAAGAGAATTGAATATCCAACCCCTGAGTTTGCTTAAATTACCGTAGAGAAATAAGTCAATACCTAAGGGTACGTTTTGTAACGCCCAATCTAGTACTCCATCAATAACCTATCCAAAAGATAGAGCTGCGGAACTAGACTCGACGTCATACAATCATTCACAAACACTTAACACGGTTTTACATTTTCATTTTCAAAACACTGTTTACATTATGAGAACATAACATATACAAAAGACTCCCGTGTTAGTTTAGTACAACAAAATAGTTAATACAGGATCCATAGCTTCTTCTCTTCTTCCCCACACGAACCCTCACACATCAAGTTCTGGAGGACTCCCCGCCCTCTCCCGTGCTACGATCCTGTCCCGAACTACCTACAGTCATGCAACCCAAAACTTCGTGAGTCATAAAAACTCAATGGGAATATAGATATATGCAATGCATACCACACTCGTTCTATGGGCCCAGTTGTTTATCATGTGAATACATTGGCGCCAAAACGTAATATAACCTGACATAATTGGCCAGAAGTCTCAATCCTCTTGCGGGCTTCGCCCGTAAGACAGCCAATGGTCTCAATCCTCATGCGGGACCTTTTCTCGTGAGACCGTTTGCATTCATTACATGAATATATCCACATGATAGGCAACTACACATACATATGCTCTTATTCTATAATTATGCATTAAGAATGCAAGAACTAGCTTTTCCTTTCCTACACATCACATAGAGGCACTCATAATACCTCAACCTATGAAACAAGTCATTTTTCAAAGGGTCTAGCATATGTTAAGTGATATAAACATACAATTATTCCAACATACAAACCAAGAAGATCTATTACAAACAACTCACATATGCCTACCTCTTGATATAACTAGTATATCTAGTACCCACCTTGAATGAAGAGACAATCACCAATAAGATGCAACAAGCTTCACCACTTCCTTCTCCACCACCAAAGCAACAACTAAACTCCACAAACTAAAGTCCTCAATCCAATAAGTTGGGAACCTTTGATGAGATGATAAAACGACTTTGGAGGTGTTTTGACTTAAAACACCATTCTGCCGACTTAAAATTACGGCCATAACTCATAAATTTACGGCCATAAATACACAACTTACGGCCGTAACCGACACTTTACGGCCCGTAAGCATCTCCATACGGCTCTACCCCAAAAACATCCGGCCGTACCCCAAAAACATCCGGCCGTAATAAACTCTCTGTAAATCCACCTTAACTTCTCACTAAACTTACGGCCGTAAGTCCAATAATTACGGCTGTAACTCATGTCATACGGCCGTATCTCCACATAGTACGACCGTAATAAGCTCTCTGCATCTGTTGGCACACTTCACTGTTCTACAAATTACAGCCGTATCAAATACCTTTACGGCCGTAAAACCATAATTACGGCCATAAATCCTACATTTACGGCCGTAAATTTCCATTTCCTTCATTTTCCTCCCGGTTCAACCTTCACAGCCCTAACACTATTAATTATCTCATATACACTTGTAAACACATATAACCACATTGAACATATCATCATCATCAAATCTCATGTAAAAACGAACGGGGCGTCACATGTTTGATTCACAATAAATTTCAAAAAAAAATTTATCTCTCCACCTTTTCAACCATACACATAATTACTTTATATTTTTTAATATACTATCTCCCATTTTCAACCGCATAATCTACACGCAATTCGAGTAAACACAACTTACTTAAAATTTGTTTTGAAACAAACACACCCTAAGCATCATTGCCTAATTTAGTAAAATTCCGGATTCGTTGACAGATGCTTCTTCATACTTCACACAACTAGACGGTATGATCTAGAACGTTGGCATTCAATTCCCTAACTGAACAATTAAACCAAATGTACAGCAATCAAAGACAAGAGTATTATCCTATGATACATTACACAGCAAACATATGCAGCAGTCCAATCACCATTTTAGTTTCGTCTAGACAGAGAACCCGGGACGAACTTTCTTGCTCCGGCATTTGTTTTTAGACCCGATTCGACCTTGCAATAACAAGATATAGAATCAACCTATAAAGAAGAAAAAGAAAAATTATAGTTATGTTATAAAAGTATAGAAACAATAGAGAGAATTTAGAGAGAATGAATTCTAAGGAATTCTCAGGAATGAATTTCATTAATAACTGAAGCCCTATTTATAGGAAAACTTCGAATGGCACAATCGTAATTACATAATTTCATCAAGGGTATAATAGTCATTCACATATAATAATTACATCTTTTACCAAATTATTCCTCCACCAAATTATTCCTCATAATTCATAACCACCACATAATTCTCAATTATTCATAACACCTAATAATTATTCTTCAATTATTATTCATAACACTCCCCCTTGAATGACTATTAATACAAATGTCTTCTGGACCTGTTTGGAGAAAAACCAGGTGGGAAAAAACTTCCAAACCGATTGCGGGATAGCTTGGAGTGGTTATATATCGCTTCATCAAAACATTGCTCCCCGATGTCTATCGGCATATGAGTATTCACGTCTTTGCCTCGTTAAAACCTTGTCAAGAAAACCCTGTGGGAAAAAACTTGATCGAAGGAAAAAGAGTACAATGCTCCGCTTGATTTCATATCTTGAGAACTGATATCTTTACTTCTGGTAAATGATTTCAATATCATCATCGTTTGGATCTAAAGCATTAGCTCCATTATAACTTGATCCAATAGATACACTTTGTATCAATTTCTCCTATCGTTCTCAATATACCATGAATATGCCTCGTTAAAACCTTATTAGGAAAAACCCATGGGAAAAACCTAATAAAGGAAAAAGAGTACATTATTCATGTGAATACGCCTTTAAAGTTGCCTCATTAAAAACTTTGCTAGGAAAACCCAATGGGATAAAACCTCAGTCAAGGGAAAAAGAGTGCAACGCGTATTTTATACAAGTATCTTTAAGCATTTCAAAATCTTTCATACATTTGTATGAGTATCATATACATTGGTTTTATACTCTTCGTTCATTTAGAGTGCATCAATTTTCGTACACAACTACAAAACATTCACCATGAACACATGTCTCCAAACACACAATTTAAAGCATATAAATTCATCGTAAAAACATATAAACATATAAGTAAACCTTCATAACTAACTAACATTTAAAATATATCATTTAACATTTAATACTCACTTAATAGGTTATTTCATTCCCAGGGGCTTAGCTCACCTTTTAGGGTACTCATAAACACGGGCTTAGCTCATCCGATCCTTTAATTTCCTTTTCGATACTACACACACGATCGGTAATTTAACTTTCATGAGCATGCAACATTTAATGACCACCATGCTTATCTTTAAACTTGAGCACTAGTCATCATCATCTCATCATCTCATAAGTTAAGGATTTCACATTCACCATTTATCATCTTCAATATATCTCAATATTTTCATTATCATTGATCATATGTAGCGCTACATTTTCATATCGTGTCGACACTTTTCAATTTCATTTCTTTCCCCATATCGACATAACTTATCGAGATATCTCATTATCAATCCTCTTGTAGGATTACACAATATAGTTATGTCTATATACTCTTCAAGAGTATATGCCTCCGTTATTAAGACCATCTTTTATAATTTGCTTTGATATATATGTTTGGGGAAATATCAACGCTTCAAGCGCTTAACTTATCAAAGCATCGTAGGCGATATATGTGATTGTTCATAGCCTTTCATGCATCTTTGAACTTCAAGTTCGTATTTCAATTTCGAGGATATAACATGATGCATTTATTTTCAACATTTAATACTCCCCCTCATGCTGAGAAAATTTAGAACACCAAAACTCATACAGTTGGTATGATTTTAATCATATATGTTCTCATCATTCAAATTTTTAATATGGGAATTTAGACCGCTTTGCATTCTATTCTCGATATCGGCAATTTATTTGAGGACTTTAAATAATTTGCCATATAATATCCCACTTGTACGCTGCATACTCAAATCCTTCAGTGATTTATTCAAGTATTGGGATATACATTTACTAGCTTTATCATTAAATCGAAAATCATGCTCATACAGTGAGCAAATATTTCGTAAATTTCAAATTACGAATCATATACACATGTGACTATCTAGTGGATCCATATCATAATATCTAGTAGTCCACATGGAGGATGAAGTGGGCCCATATTTCTCATCCTTTATTCCGTATATATTTGGGATTTATTCCAATATTGGCTAGTAATGATTTCATCATTTATCGAGAACAATCATTGAAGAATTCTTTTAATTCTTCACTTGAAATATTGATTTCAATAATTATTTAAACCGGGATGGTCACCCAGCTTTGCAAACGAGTATTATTGAACTTCTAGTTCAAGAAATTCTTATATTGATTTCACTAGTATCAGATATTGCTCAATATGATTTATCATAGAAACAATTCACCGACATATTCCATCATCTTTTATTGACATTATTGTCTACCACTATTCAAACTGAGTTCTGACTCATACGCATCACATCCGGCTATTATTTAATTAAATCGTAGCTCTTACGCTTCATATTATTTATTTAAAATCGAGTCTTATTTCATACGCGTATTATTCTATAAATAAATCATCAAAATTATTGCAAAATTCATCCTAACAAGGGTCTATACATTATAATGGATCATATGCTCTCAAATCTTCGAAAATACTATCCATCACTACCGATTAAAATCCTAAAAAGGATTTATCGATGTAGGCTGGAAAGATTAAGGATGCTAATGAATAAGGGTATCCCACAAGATATCCGATGCTTGATTGAAGCAAAGGTTCGATTATCTGGTGAGGTTTCAATTCCTTCTAAATACATGCCTGGTATGGGTAAAAGTAGTTTTTCAAAGAAACGGAGAGCAAAAAGATTAGGAGGATGCTACAAATGTGCTCGGTGGACATGTGACATTCGATGTAAATCTGTGGGGTACTTGTCCAGAAATCGAGAAGATAAAATAGCATTCATTAAGGATGGATTGAGTAAGGAGCCTTTGGATGATATTCAACAGGCTCTTGAGACACATCCTAGTGGACACAGCATAAGGTGAGCTAATGCCTTATGGGCCAAATTCAAAGATCAACAAACGCTACTGATCTTGAAAAACTTACTTTAGAAGATCCTGTTTGTAAATTTAGTAGAAAAATTTAGCATAATGATTTTCCCATATTTATGTAAGAAAGCTCGGTGTAATAACAAAGATCAATATATTTCTTTTATTTGTAAATATCGTTTTTCAATTTTAAGATATATATATTATTTTTCAATCTCTGACTATATGTCATATCACTAAAAAATTTACGCTTTTTTTCTTTCATATTTGTCAAAAAGTAAATAGTACACTCAATTATTGGTTTGAAAATTTTTCTTTAAATAGAGGGATTCATATATCTCTCATGTTCATACATTAAAAGTATAGTGCAAAAAGAGAGATAGGAGTAGAGATGGATATGGAGATTTTAGAATCATCTCATACAAGTCAAAGATTTACCTCGCTGATTAAAACCGTATGTATTCTTGGTGGATCTAAACTGGTAGGTCATATCCAATATGTGGATATGGCAAACCGACTTGTAAAAGAGTTAGGGAGACAAGAAATCAATATACTATACGGAGGAACCAACAACAAACTTTTAGCTAGACTTATAATGGCCGCACACAATCATGGGGAATAAGAGTTTGAGCGTAATACCTTTCCATCTAGTTGGATCTAATACTCAATTGGAGCAGTTCTACCATGGGTCCAGGGTTGGGGCTACAAGCGCAATCCATCCACAACCGCATGATGTATATGATGAATAATAGTGATGCTTTCATTGTCCTTCCGGTGGCTACAACACATGGAGGAAATATTCAATATAGCCTCGTTGGCACAGTGGAATTTTCATGTCAAACCAATAGGTTTGTTGAATATTAATAATTTCTTTGATGGCTTACTAGCGTTTCTAGATCGAGTGTAAATAATAAGTTTATCTCTCATTCAATGAGAAAAATACTTATTTCGCTGAAATCTGTTGATGAACTACTCATCAAATTTCATGCATATGTTCAAGAATCATGGAAGCCAGTCAGTCGGTCACGGACCACTTGGTGTCAAGCGAAAAGAGAATTCGGATCCTTTAAATATTTCATTATGAATCCTAATGTTGATGGTGGCGAGTTACGAGTATTTATACTCTCGACGCATCCCTCATTTATGGATTCAGATGTATATTCTTTTTGCATTTCTATATTTTCGAGTGTTTAATGCCATCTTTGATATTCTCAATATGTTCCACTTAATTTGTTTTGTACTTCTTCCGGAGTAATAATAATATCATATTGGCTTTATTCAAATACAGAAATCTAGTGATTATGCTTCTTCAAGAGCATTTTATTCTCATATTAATACAATCTCATATCATCGATGAGATTACTTCATATAATCTCTCCATGCGATATATTTTCTTTGATTTATCAACATGGGATCTATTGAGCATTTTATTTTCATCTATTTATCCAATGGTGACTTCAAGTACCACTTGTTCAATTTTCTCCATTAATATTCGATATATATGGGGAAGTAATTTTATTCTCATCGTCTACTACTTCGAGAGTATGATTAGAATATTTGATCAACTACTTCTTTTGGAGTAGGATTTGTTATAACCAATCGTGTAGTATAACCCACCACATTGGAAATATGCACACCAATCGTGTGGTATTACCCACCACATTGGAAATATACTCAAACTATAAAGTGCATAAATTTAAATTGCAGAAATTAAATTTCCTCCAATAGGTGGTCGAACCTACCTTATGGGAATTATTGCAATAAATATAAATTTACGGAATTTAAATAACAAGAATTAAATTGCATAATGTTTAACTACTTCTTCAGGAGTAGGATCTGCTTAGTAGAAGGTATTACCCATCACTTAGCATATAAAGTGCAGAAATATATAAAACCTTCCGTTTAGTGACGGTTGAACCCATCATCCAGTAGGAGGTATTGCAGTAATTAAATTGCAGTAAATAAAGTGCGAAAATTAAATATTGAATTGCTTCTACAGGAGCAGATTTGTTCTTCTAGAACAAATACTCATTCTTCTTCTAGAAAGACACTTATCCTTCAGAATAAGTACATTATGTAATTGAACTTTTCGGGAGTTAAAATAATATTCCGATCTTTTAACTCAAATGGACTTCAAGCCATTTTATATAATCAATGGATTTAAAATTTCTTCATGAATATTCTATCCATTTTTCACTGTCGTCAAAATTAGGTCGGTTTTACCCTAAGGGTAAAATTGTCCATTCCAATTCGTAAAGGTAAAATTGTCAAAAATATTTTATCAATGTTTTACGATTGAAAAATTATCTCCTTTCTATTTCAATTTATCAATATCAAAATGTTCAAGGACTATTTTGTAACTTTTTCAAAAGTTGGTGTACTGATTTGTAAATTTTGAAAGTTTGATAATAACATATTTCAAAACGAGTTATTACCCTATCAATGTTGGTGTCAAATTGAAGCTCTCGTTAAATCGAGTATAATGGAGTCGAGAAAATTTGATTTTGATAATGTATGCTCCTTATATCTCGAGAAAGCGAATATTATAGTTTAATATATTATTATATTATAAAGTAATATAATATATATACCTTTTCCTTTTGTTAGGGAGAAGCGATTGAGCAATCTGCGTATTTCCTCCATTTGCGGTCTTGAATTGCCCACAACTCTTTGTCTCTGCGTAAATGTTTTACGTGAGTGATTGGGAAGATAGAGAGAGTGAGGCGTGAGAAAGTGGGAAAAGATAAGAGAGAAAAGAAAGATAAGTATTGATTGGAGATGGATTAGATTATTTATAATAATTAGGTTTACGATCTGAAGATCATCTATAAGATGCATTGTAGAGCATACTCTTCATTATTACTCAATGGTAGAGACTCGTCTTGATAACGTGTTATAAAAGTATAGAAACAATAGAGAGAATTTAGAGAGAATGAATTACAAGGAATTACCAGGAATGAATTTCATTAATAATCAAAGCACTATTTATAGGAAACTTGAATGGCGTGATAAATAATTACATAATTTCATCAAGGGTATAATAGTCATTCACATATAATAATTACATCTTTTACCAAATTATTCCTCCACCAAATTATTCCTCATAATTCATAACCACCACATTATTCTCAATTATTCATAACACCTAATAATTATTCTTCAATTATTATTCATAACAAGTTACAAAATTTCTCATCATAATTATAACCACAAAATTTATCGAGTTAATACTAAACTTATATTAGAATGTCTCATGTCTTAACATTGCTATTGAAGGTGTCAATAGCAACTACTACTGTCCCTTATTCCACTAAACTTGGAATCAAGTACCTTTTCTACTAAGTTTGATCAAACACTACGTGGGCGTTAACGGATGAGTTTTAATGTATTTTTATGAGTAGGAAGAGAGAGAATGAGTGGAGTTGGATGGTGGAGATTTAATGAGTGAGGAGATGTATGGATGTGATTTGTTTGACCAAATTTAAAATTTGAAAAAAAAAATGCATTAAAATGCATTTTGGAGTTGATGCTAACACTCTCGTATACATCTATTTGAAGGTCCAATAGATGAATACACCTTTTTCCATTGGGATCGAATCATTCTTGCAACAGAATCTAAGCTTACGTGAGTCCCATTCCGGTAAATAAGGAAAGTAGAGTTGTGCAAGAAAATCAATAGGGGAAGACCGTGCAAAATTTTCCATTCTCTCAGACTTCATCTACATCTGATTCAATCTTAAATAGCTTTAAGATGCAAATTATGACCTCCGACCATCGCTAAATTATTTTGCTTACCCATATCGGTAGGCTATCATACATAAATATTAAATATACAATTTAACTAATTGAATTCATACATGGGATAATTCAAATGTCGAACGAAGACGTACAAGAGCAAAAACATCATCAATTTTCAAGAAAATTACTGAATTGAAGATTGTATTACCTTTTCTCCTGCAAGAGTTTTGTTGCCCGACATTCGTCGTTTTCGCTTCGTTGCCAGACTGAAACACTCAAGACAACATCCTATAAACTTTCCATTGCGAGTCACAGAGAGCTAAAAGCTTATAAACCCACGAGAAACCGAATTGGTAAAAGAAAAAGGTTGGGTCATCGGCTGATTCAACCGTAAGTTCCGTATTGTAGTAATTAAGTGGTTTAGTAGGATTATTGAATTATCAAAGGTAAATGCTTCATTATCCCTAATTTCCTCTTTTTGGTTTGGGATAATTTATTGGTTCGTTTTTCCACACTAGTAACTGACACGTGCTTTGCACGTAATATTAAAACTATGTAATAAATCATTCTTAAAGTAAAGACAAAAAACAATGTGAAAAATAAAAATATATCTGAATACATTAAGCGTAGCTTGAAAATAAATGTAAGTGTTTTTTGTGCTATTTTCTACCTTTTGATCCCACATAAACGATATTCGTTATAAATTGTTGAACCATCATTAATAAAATATTAAATCATTACAAACTGCACAATTAATAGAGAATATTAGTAACCAATTTTTGCCTATTAGAAACCAGTTACAATTAGATTTTTGTTCAAAATGAAGCAATATTTTATTTAAATTCATAGCTCTAAAATTAATAATCCCATATTGAAAAAACTTATTATAATTTGTAATAATTATTTTAGTTAAAGTATTAATTACAAATCATTAATTAATATTGTAGAAACCTAAAAATATAACAATCAATAGATAACCGCCTTTCTAAGAGGAACAAATGGTGCTATTTTACAGCCCGCTACCAGTGTCCAAACATGGTGTGCATCGGGTTCCGGTAAGCTTAAAGTTAACAATGATGCTGCGGTGTTCAATGCTCTCCGCAAGGCCTGGATTGGGATTGTCTTCCAAGATGAATATAGTCTTTTTGTTGCAGCAAAATTACCTATCATATTCATGGAGATCTTGAGCCACAGATGGTGGAAGCTTTAGGCGTGAAAGAAGCATTGAATTTGATTAGGGATTAAAACCTGGCCTTTCACAAATCTCATTGTCGAAATGGATTCTAAGGCAGTTTATGATGCCCTTCAAAGCAAGACATTAGACTGCTCTAATTTTGGCATGGTTATTGAGGATTGCTGTTCTTTAGCTCCACACAAGTGTATTGAAATACAAATATCCTACATCTAGAAAATATTAAAAATATAACTAACTAATAAAGGGTTAAGGCTACTCCTCTTATTGGGTTAACATTTAAAGATGGAACCTCAGGCCTTAATATAGTGTTAGAACCAAAAATACTCAAACAAATCCACACGGTCCTGGGATTTTCCAATTGCGTACTATCCCATTCTATGACTATCCATGCCAATCAAGCTAATGGAAATGATCTGAGGCAGTGAAAGGAATTGCTTGTCTCCATTGATTTGTGAAACTAAAATCATGATTGATATGTAAACTATTCATCTTTAGTGCAAACCATCATAGAATAAACTTGTTTATCATCATGGCTTATCGAAATATCAATGATGTAATATTTAATTCGCTATAATCAATAGTAATTAATATTACATCATCAATAATTGATGAACACCTATAAATAAATTAAATTACTACTATCCTCTGCCAGTAAGTAGCAAATTTTAAATTCAATACTAATGACGTAAGTTAAATTAAAGAATATAAATGCACTTTCTTCTTACTACCGTTGGACGTGTATTTTTATTTTACTACACGACCAACAATTAAAGACCAATTTGCTTTGCCTAGGGGCCCACCGTTGAAAGACAATTAATTGGCAAGAAACTACGGGAACTTATCTTTTGATGACAATTTAGTATTACAATATATATATATATATATATATATATATATATATATATATTTACAAGAAGTATTCTTGTCAATTATCTTCCCATTGTATACGTAATCTTGGTAATTTCGAGTCATTTGATTGGTTTAGACTTTAAAATATAATTTGAGGCTAAAATATTTATTTAAACTCTTTTATCTGTGATATATGGGCCACTTTTTCAATGCTTCAAGAATTAATAACGTATTTGAAAAATTCTTTCTTACTATTTGATAGGATTTCCCTTGAATCCTTATTGGTGCTGCTTCAACGTAAAGAATACTTTTCCTTTCTTGGAATGAAGAAGAAGAAGAATAACTTTGCGGACAAGGACCAAGTAAATACATGCAAGTCAACGAGTCAACTTAAATATCACCCATGAAACTTTAATATCGTCCTGCTTGTGAACGCATATCATCATTTCAAAACATGTCTTGCTTTCATATTTTTCTCTTTGCCTGCCTTCTTCTCTACTCTCCAATCTTCACAAATGCCCAGCCTCTTGATCATTATTATCCAACAACAGCAAATCTTTCTACGTCGTGGATCAACAGCGATGTCTCGGTCGTTGCTGCAGATGGCTCAACAGTGATGTTAATTCTTGTGAGGGAAACATCTGCTCAACTATTTGGTTGTGCCTTTGGGTTTTGCTGCAAGGGGACTTCTGAAACTTGTATCCTTGGCATCTTCTATCTTTATCTAGACCAATTTTCCAGTCCAAGGGTTATTTGGTCCGCTAACCCCAATAATCCAGTGCGAAAAAATTCAAATTTGCAACTCACACACGATGGAAATCTAGTCTTGAAAGATGTTGACGACACTTTGGTTTGGTCCACAAACACTGCAAGGAGATCTGTATCTGTCTTGAATCTGACGGAAACGGGAAACCTCGTACTGTTTGACCACAATGGAGATGCCATTTGGCAATCATTTGATCATCCAACTGACTGTTTGGTTCCAGGGCAAAGATTAAAAGTGGGGCAGAAGTTAACAGCCAGTGTTTCATCGTCTAATTGGACACAAGGAGGTATCCATTTGTCTGTAACTGATTGGGGTTTAAATGCATATATAGACTCTAATCCTCCACAGGTATATTTTACAAGTGATATGTTTCAAGACAATTCAAACTTTAGTCCAATTTTTCTCGATATAAGCAATTTTCCCAATACAAATGGAAGTTTAAAATATGTTTATTCAGATAATACCTCTTCATACTTGAAGTTGGATTCTGACGGTCACCTTAGAGCTTATGAATGGCAACGTGAATGGATTGTGTTGGCCGATGTCTTTGCAAGTGCACTTGACGAATGCAGTTACCCAATGGTTTGTGGGAAAAATGGAATTTGCTCAAGTGGGCAGTGTACTTGTCCCACATCGATTGTGGACTCAGTAAACTACTTTAAGCCAATTGATGCTTGGAAACCTAATCTTGGTTGTTCTCAAGTCACTCCTCTTACCTGTGATGTTGCAAATGATCACAAGCTTTTAGATCTTGATAATACCACATATTTCACTACCGTTGCCTCATATTTAAATTTCGTTACAACCATTAGTGGCACCAACGTAAATACTTGTAAAGAAGCATGTTTAAAGAATTGTTCGTGTAAAGCTGCAATTTTCCAGTACAATAGTAATGCCTCGGTTGGGGAGTGCTATTTACCAAATAACATATTTTCACTGATGAAGCACGACATCGGGAATACTTTCAATTCCACTGTATCCATCAAAGTGCAGGTTCCTGAGAGTACAATCTTGCCCGTCCAATCTCCCAAAGGAAAGAAGAGCCGTCATGCACCTGTACTAATATCAGTTATTGGAACTTCTGTGCTAGCAGTTGGGATTGGAATTTCAATTTTCATAGTCAGGAAGAAAAATAGGGCTCTACGTGTTGAGGAAGAGGACTATTTAGATCAAGTACCTGGAATTGCCACAAGATTTTCATTCGATGAGCTAAAGAATACCACTGAGAACTTCAATAAGAAGCTTGGTGAGGGAGGATTTGGCTCTGTATTTCACGGGACTCTACCAGATGGCACGGAGATTGCAGTTAAGTGTCTTGATGGAGTTAGCCAAGTGAAGAATTCCTTTCTTGCTGAAGTCAAAACCATTGGTAGCATTCACCATGTGAACTTGGTGAGGCTAATTGGGTTTTGTGCTGATAAATCTCACAGGCTTTTGGTCTACGAGTACATGAAGAATGGGTCTCTAGACAAATGGATATATGCGTCCAAAAATGCCTCGACTCCTCTCGACTGGAAATGCCGAAAAAAGATCATTCTCGACATAGCAAAGGGATTATCCTATCTACATCAAGAATGCAGGCAAAAAATAATTCATATGGATATCAAACCACAAAACATTCTTCTTGATGAGCATTTCAATGCCAAGTTATCAGATTTTGGACTTTCCAAATTAATAGATAGAAACCAAAGCTTAGTTGTGACAAGGATGAGAGGCACTCCAGGCTATCTTGCTCCAGAGTGGCAAACCTCGGTTATCACGGAGAAAGTCGATGTTTACAGCTTTGGTATTGTGATCCTAGAGATCTTGTGTGGGCGGAGAAATAATGAAATAAACGTGCCGGAGAAGGAAAGGCATTTAGTGAGTCTGTTCAAGACAACAGCAGAGGAGGGACGGTGGTTGGACATGATTGACAAGCAGAGTGAGGATATGCAGTCTCATGGAGGAGAGGTTGTGGAGATGATGCAACTTGCTGTTTGGTGCTTACAAGGTTGTTATGCCAACCGGCCTTCGATGCCTACGGTAATAAACGTCTTGGAGGGGGGTAAGGATGTTAAGAGAGATTTGGGTTATGACTTCTCGAGCCCACATATTGTGATAAATGGTGTCCCGGTGCAAGTTGATTCTCGAGATGCAACTCCATTATTTCCTTCGATTCTATCGGGACCACGATGATTAATGGTGCAAGTTCTTATAGCTTTTGCTGGAGTGATGCTAATGTCTTTTCCGGTTCTTGGAGTTCATCTGTTGACAATTCTGAGAATATATGTGTCTCTATCACTTTGATTTATCTTTTTATATTTGAATACTTTAATTGAAATAGTAAAATTACCAATTTTGTGTTATTTATACTTTGAATTTTTTGGTCAACTGGGTTGACTAATGAATCAGTTGAGGAAAACATCTATTTTTAGACATATTCCATCAATTTTTAGACGTATACCAACTTTTCATGATTAGTTGATTGTACATGGTGTATGAGCCGAAAATGAACACACCACTTCTTTTGCCATCAGTTTGATCGATTTAAATGCTTAAAAACTAATTTAATAGAAATAATAGACTTTGATAAATCGATAAATGAACACCACATTACATATAAACTCAGTTTGCATGAAAATAAACTTTCTAATTTGCACATCGATCATTTCGACATCCAAGTTCTTTCACTGCAAAATAAATTTCAATAATGATAGATGATAGCAGTAATAATTAATTATTTTCAATTCACTTAGCATGGAGCTTATAGTATAAATAAGTAATTTTATGAAAACTTCATAAATATGCATCAGTTGTTCGTGGTGTTACAATTCCTTACCCCTTAAAAATAATTCCGTTCTCGAAATTTATTTAGGTACTTGCTAATATATCTTCTTCTCTTTCTCACATAACACCGTCTTTGCTATCTGTAGCTGATTGGACTTTGACCATTTTTTCCAAATTCAATGATGATTTATATTTCAAAAAATTCTTAAGTTGCATTTCGACTTAAATTAATTATGTTCCTTATAATGAACAGAATAGAAATTGTACTTTGAAAACTTTAAAATCCTGATTTGTTATGAGAACGTACGTTAACGACCATGCGTTAAGGAGTAGAACTTTCCTTTTGACATTTGATTTACTACGCAAACATGGCAATGATCATATTTAAAGAGTTTGAAATTTTTATTTTGAATTAGGCATTTTGAGTTTTGTTATAATGACCCATTATTTTTAGTTAAATACTTTGTTTCAAAGAAGTGAGAAATTCTATGGTGCGACTTGCGAGTCAAGTTGAGGTCGTCGTTTCCATTCCAAAGCATCATGATAGCGACTTTGATGGCAAATGTCGACTCTGCAGTCCGCCCGTTTTGCCCTTAGTTCAATGAAAAATGCAAAACTAATCAAAATGAGTAACAAATTATGCACCAATGAGTGGTCAAGAGAATTGAATATCCAACCCCTGAGTCTGCTTAAATTACCGTAGAGAAATAAGTCAATAACTAAGGGTATGTTTTGTAACGCCCAATCTAAACTCCATCAATAACCTATCCAAAAGATAGAGCTGCGGAACTAGACTCGACGTCACACAATCATTCACAAACACTTAACACGGTTTTACATTTTCATTTTCAAAACACTGTTTACATTATGAGAACATAACATATACAAAAGACTCCCGTGTTAGTTTAGTACAACAAAATAGTTAATACAGGATCCATAGCTTCTTCTCTTCTTCCCCACACGAACCCTCACACATCAAGTTCTGGAGGACTCCCCGCCCTCTCCCGTGCTACGATCCTGTCCCGAACTACCTACAGTCATGCAACCCAAAACTTCGTGAGTCATAAAAACTCAATGGGAATATAGATATATGCAATGCATGCCACACTCGTTCTATGGGCCCAGTTGCTTATCATATGAATACATTGGCACCAAAACGTAATATAACCTGACATAATTGGCCAGAAGTCTCAATCCTCTTGCGGGCTTCGCCTGTGAGACGGCCAATGGTCTCAATCCTCATGCGGGACCTTTTCCCGTGAGACCGTTTGTATTCGTTACATGAATATATCCACATGATAGGCAACTACACATACATATGCTCTTATTCTATAATTATACATTAAGAATGCAAGAACTAGCTTTTCCTTTCCTACACATCACATGAACCTATACATCACATAGAGGCATTCATAATACCTCAACCTATGTAACAAGTCATTTTTCAAAGGGTCTAGCATATGTTAAGTGATATGAACATACAATTATTCCAACATACAAACCAAGAAGATCTATTACAAACAACTCACATATGCTTACCTCTTGATATAACTAGTATATCTAGTACCCACCTTGAATGAAGAGACAATCACCAATAAGATGCAACAAGCTTCACCACTTCCTTCTCCACCACCAAAGCAACAACTAAACTCCACAAACTAAAGTCCTCAATCCAATAAGTTGGGAACCTTTGATGAGATGATAAAATGACTTTGGAGGTGTTTTGACTTAAAATACCATTCTGCCGACTTAAAATTACAGCCATAACTCATAAATTTACGGTCATAAATACACAACTTACGGCCGTAACCGTAAACTTTACGGCCGTAACCATCTCCATCTGTTGTACCCCAAAAAATCCGGCCGTAATAAACTCTCTGTAAATCCACCTTAACTTCTCACTAAACTTACGGCCGTAACTCATGTCATATGGCCGTATCTCCACATAATACGACCGTAATAAGCTCTCTGCATCTTTTGGCACACTTCACTGTTCTACAAATTACAGCCGTAACAAATTCCTTTACGGCCGTAAATTTCCATTTCCTTCATTTTCCTCCCGGTTCACCCTTCACAGCCCTAACACCATTAATTATCTCATATACACTTATAAACACATATAACCACATTGAACGTATCATCATCATCAAATCTCATGTAAAAACGAACGGGGCGTCACATGTTTGATTCACAATAAATTTCAAAAAATTTTTTTATCTCTCCTCCTTTTCAACCATACACATAATTACTTTATATTTTTTAATATACGATCTCCCATTTTCAACTGCATAATCTACACGCAATTCGAGTAAACACAACTTACTTAAAATTTGTTTTGAAACACACACACCCTAAGCATCATTGCCTAATTTAGTAAAATGCCGGATTTGTTGACAGGTGCTTCTTCATACTTCACACAACTAGACGGTATGATCTAGAACGTTGGCATTCAATTCCCTAACTGAACAATTAAACCAAATGTACAGCAATCAAAGACAAGAGTATTATCCTATGACGAAAATGTTATATTCTCAGCGTTATTCTCCCAGCATTTCTCACAGCCCACTTGCAGCCCCCCTGAATGCGGTGGGGCCGGGGGGCCCGCACCCACATCTCTCTCACATTTTTTCTCCCAGCGTTTCCCAGCGCTCTTAACATAACATTCCCGTATCCTATGATACATTACACAGCAAACATATGCAGCAGTCCAATCACCATTTTAGTTTCGTCTAGACAGAG
Organism: Jasminum sambac; assembly: GCA_018223645.1. Taxonomy (NCBI): domain Eukaryota; kingdom Viridiplantae; phylum Streptophyta; class Magnoliopsida; order Lamiales; family Oleaceae; genus Jasminum; species Jasminum sambac. The sequence goes on along the minus strand of CP073645.1, from coordinate 6,948,940 downwards.
AACCCGGGACGAACTTTCTTGCTCCGGCATTTGTTTTTAGACCCGATTCGACCTTGTAATAGCAAGATATAGAATCAACCTATAAAGAAGAAAAAGAAAAATTATAGTTACAAAATTTCTCATCATAATTATAACCACAAAATTTATCGAGTTAATACTAAACTTATATTAGAATGTCTCATGTCTTAACATTGCTATTGAAGGTGTCAATAGCAACTACTACTGTCCCACAGATGCATAAAATTATATGCCTAAATAGAGTATGGTTTGGTATTCAATAAATAATTTTAAATATCATCGACCTAACCCACAGATGTTAACACAACATTTTTGCTACCACATCGGAAATAACATGCATGAATTTTGATGTAATATTGAACATTTGAACTCATTATACTATGGTATATATATGGCATTCTACGGTTCCTCTCAAACTCTTTCTCTTTGCTTGGAGACTTCTTCACAACTGGGTCCCTCCAGATGAGATAATTCAAAGAAGATTTCATGTTTGTCTTCCATCTATTTGTCACTGCTGTAGACGGGCTGAGACTCTACACTCTACAGCATATCTTTCTTGATGGTCCCATAGCTCTACCCACTTGGACTCATTATTTGCAGAAATTCAATAGAGATTTTCCCCAGTGCACTCACCCTACTGAGCTGCTTCTTTTCTTGTATACTACCTTTAAAGGCCAACTGGGAGATATCATCTGCATTATACCTCTTATTATTCTGTGGAATCTTTGGTTTGGGAGGAATAAATTTAAACATGAGGGCTTTAAACCTACTCTATACTCTAGTATCAAACGTATCGATTTTATGATTGAAAGGTTGATTAATTCTGGTCTGAAGCTGTTATCTAAGAAAACAATCTCCTTTATATTGGTCAAATGGGACAAATAGTCGCTAGGTTGGCTTAAATTGAATACGGATGGATCTGTGATTGATTCTCTAGCTACAAGTGGGGGAATTCTTCGTAATGAAAAGGGACCGATGCTTTGGGCCTTCCATGAACAATATGGAAATTTTAGCATCACTTATGCTCATGGACGGATCTACAGTGGGGACACTGGGGGCAAGTGCCCCCATTGGAATTTTGAAATTTTCATTTGTTAGTTTTGGATTTTATAAAATATATCCTTACAAGAGAAACACTAATAGTGTAGTGGTAGAACTTCTAACTTCCTTCTTAATAAGATATGGGTTTAACTCTCCATTATGGCAATATTACACATGTTATTGTTTTTATTATAAGATTGTTCAAATAATTCTTAACCTTTGCTAACCATGCCAAATTAGTTTCAATATTTTAGAAAACAACACTTTCAATCTCTCTCTTTATCTAAGATGAATAAATTACATGTTTTCTTCACTTAATAGTAATAAAAAAAATGAAATAACTTTTAAAATGTGATTTTTTTTTTTGTATCATCGTGCTTGCCTTTGGGCCTCCAAAAAACAAGCCACCATCCCCTTCCAACCGTATGTATTAATGTCTACTGTTTTTAAAAAATTTTGCCCCCACTGTACACAAATTCTAAATCCGCCCTTGCTTATGCTGAGGTCAAAGCTATTTGGACGGATTTAAAACTTTGTTTGAAGCATGGTATTCGCAGAGTTTGGGTGGAGGCTGATTCTTTAGCTGCTATTTTGTTATGCTCCTCTCAGCTTCAAGGGCCATGGATAGTACAATATATTATTGACAATATCAGATAACTTCAAGGACAAATGGAGATCAAGTTCTCCCGCATCCATCGTGAGGGAAATTATGCAGTTGATTTCTTCGCTTCTCTTGGTCACACTCATCCCACATTCACTTTGCTTCATTATACTGATCTTACTAGTCACATTAGAGATATTTTGACTTTACATAGAATTGGCTCAGCTAATATCATATCCGAGCTGTTGAGAAATACAATGTACAGATTAGGTTTCTTTGCTTATATCTTTTATTTGCTTATATCTGTTATACTTTGCTATTATTTCCTTTGAAGGTCAGGTCTTAGACCCCCCATCTTGCTTGTACTTGAATTTTCTATTAATAAAATTTCTACCTCTGATCTGGATTTTCGGATGGAGGTAGTTCTCTAAAAAAAATTATACCAGGGTATATTTTTTTATTATTATTCAAATAATTTTATATAATTTAGACTGATAATTGTTGCAATTTATATGAATTATATATTGTATTATCAAGTTTTCAAAATTCTACAAAAATTAATTTTTTAAAATAATTTATATATTAGCAGGTGATTTTTATTTATGACGGTGAAGCGATGGAGGTTGGTAATATGAAGATACAAAAAAATTAGAGCTAACCTAAGAAATTAAAATTTTTAAATTTGATTGCCGAAAAACTAAGACTACATTAAATTATAATTATAATATTATAATTAAGATTACAACATAAAAAAATATATCCAATAAAGACACATAAAAAATATAACAATGTAATGAAATTGGCACATTCAACATATTTAATGTCATTAAAAATATCTATTTAATAGTATTCACTAAGGATTTTTGTCAAATAACAAAAGATATAGGGATAAAATGGGAAAATGAATGTTTTACACTCATTCCCCCTCTAGAGTTAAAAAGTATAAAAGGCCGCGAGATGTTTAAGACATTTCGTAAATATTGAAATTTAATTTTGACTGAATGGTATAGGTATTAATTTTTAGATTAAAAACAAAGTTAAAACCAAAACGGTCTAGATATAATATTGTGAACCATGTTTACTATCTTATTCTATGACTATCTATTCCAAGCAAGCTAATGGAAATGATAAGGTAGTAAAAGGAATTGCTCGTGTCCATTGACTTGTGTATCTAAAACTAAAAAGTAAAAACATGATTACTATGTAAGCTATTCAGATCTAGTGCAAACGGTCATGGAATAAACATATTTATCATCATGTGCCTTGTCAAATTATCAATGATGTATTATATAATTAAAAATAATATTACATCATCAATAATTGATGAACACCTATAAAAAAAAGTTACTGCTATCGGTGAACTAATTTAAGTCAGTTGATGCTAGAAAATTTAATGCATGTTTTCATACTTATATTAATTTATACATTCTCCTATTTTTTAAAATTTAAATTCAGTCAAATAAATTACATTCACAAATCTCGTAGGGTCCACTTGTAATATTAAATCTCCATCATTCAATTCCATTCATTCTCTCTCTTCCTACTCATAAAAATATATTAAAATTTATGTGCAAACACCCTCTTAATCTTGGTTGTTCCCAAGTCACTCGTGTTACTTGTGATGCTACAAATGATCACAAGCTCTTAGATCTTGATACCGTATATTTCACCTTCATCACAGACATTAGCGATACCAACATAAATACTTGTAAAGATGCATCTTTAAAGAATTGTTCATGTAAAGCTACGATTTTACATTATCATTGCAATGGCTCGTCTCAAGATTGCTATTTACCGACTAAGATCTTCTCATTGATGAACAATGACGTTGGTCATAACTCCACTGTATCCATCAAAGTGTAGGTTCCTCGGAGCAATCACCTTCACTAGCTTTATCCCCTTCCCAAACTCGCAAAGGAGAGAAGAATTGCCTTGCACCTAGACAGCTAATATCTGCTATCGGAACTTTTGTGCTAGTAGTTGGGATTGGAATTTCAGTTTTCATAATCAAGAAGAAAAGAAAGGCTCCAAGGGATGAGAGAGATGAGGACTATTTAGATCAAGTACCTAGAATGCCTACAAGATTTTTGTTTGAAGAGTTAAAGAACGCCACTGAGAACTTCAATAGGAAGCTTGGTGAGGGAGGATTTGGCTCAGTATTTCAGGGGACTCTTCCAAATGGAAATGAGATTGCAATTAAGTGTCTTGATGGAGTTGGCCAATTTAATAAATCCTTTCTTGTTGACGTTGAAACCATTGGTAGCATTCACCATGTCCCAACTTGGTTAGGCTAATTGGATTTTGTGCTAATAAATCCCATAGGCTTTTAGTCTATGAGTACATGAAGAATGGATCTCTAGACAAATGGATATACGTAGCCAAAAGCACCTCAACTCTTCTCGGTTGGAAATGCTGAAAAATGATCATTCTCAACATAGCAAATGGGTATCCTATCTACATCAAGAATGCAGGTAAAAGATATTTCACATAGATATCAAACCACAAAACAGTCTTCTCGATGTGCTTTAATTCAATGCCAAGTTATTAGATTTTGGACTTTTCAAACTGATGGATAGAAACCAAAGCCTAGTTGTGACAAGAATGAAAGGCACTTCAGGCTATCTTGCTCCCGAGTGGCAAATCTCGATTATCCCAGAAAAAGTCAACGCTTATAGCTTTGGTATTGTGATCCTAGAGACCTTGTGCAGCCGAAGAAATAATGAAATAAACATGCTAGAGAAGGAAAGGCATTTGGTAAGTCTGTTCAAGACGAGACCAAAGGAGGGACGGTGGCTAGACATGATTGACAAACATATTGACGATATGTAGTCTCATAGAGAAGAGGTTGTGGAGATGATGCCGCTTGGTGTGTGGTGCTTACAAAGTTGTTAATACCAACAGGCCTTCAATGCCTACGGTGATAGACCCGTGTGTGCGTTGGGCGGGGGAGCGGGGATGTTTAAGGATGTTAAGAGAGATTTGGGTTATGACTTCTCGAGCCCACATATTGTGATAAATGGTGTCGGGAAAAATTACAGACTCTTGGAGATCGAATTGATCTGCATCAATCGGACCGTTCACACGCACTAGAGGGCCACAATTTAATAAATAATGTGGTCCCACTATGCCAGTAAATGAATGGTTACCGTTGGGAAAGATCTAAAGGTGTTGACTCCAAAAGATTAATTTTTTCCGGTGTCCCGATGCAAGTTGATTCTCGAGATGCAAATGTATTACTTGCTTCAACTCTGTCGAGACCATGATGATTGGTGCAAGTTCTTGTAGATTTCGATGGAGTGATGCTAATGTCTTTTCAAGTTCTTTCTTTTCATGGCAACGCTAAGAATATATGTGTTTCTATCACTTTGATTTATCTTTTTAATTTTAATACTTTAACTGAAATAATAAAATTAACAATTTTGTGTTAGTTAGTTAATTTTTCGGTCAACTAGGTTCACTAATGAATCTGTTGAGGAAAACATCTATTATTTTTAATTTTTGGATGTATATATACCATCACCTTTTCATGCTTGGTTGATTGTACATTGTGTATGAGCCGAAAATGAACGCACCACTTCTTTTGCCATTTGTTGTTTGCTTTTCGCAAAATATTGGAACTGAAAGAATTTAATTGATACCCTACCAACAACTCACACTGGATGATTTTGTGTAAGTTGCATTTAGTTCCTTTTTTCATTTTTTAATGTAAAAATCATTGATTGTTGTAGAAATTGTGGTATCCTAATTACAAAAATATAATATTGGATCTTCAAGAAATTTGTGCGGTGGAAAAGCCGGGCAACGCTCCTAACCAGCTGGACTAATGGCTTCTTATTTTAATAATAATAATAATAATAATAATAATAATAATAATAATAATAATAATAAAGATGATTTATTATTAAGATGATGACAATAATAACCAGCTGGACTAATGGCTTCTTATTTTGTGTAAGTTTGCACGTTGCACGGGAAAACTTATACCCAATTGACGTGCGTGAACTGTTAGTAATAAAGATGATGATGAAATACGAGTGTAAGATTTCTTTAATAAAAGATTTTGGTTTATCTCAAAATATACCATTTAATCTTATATATAGGGAGATTTCTTTGATAAAAGATTTATGCTTATCTCAAAATATACCATTTAATTTTAAAAAATGAATAGATAGGGATTGGGTAAGAAATGAAATTTTGTAATTAATTTTTTAATTCTGAAAATTGATAGTTTGAGCGGAAAAATATGCTCATTTTATTAATATATAGATATATAGATAATAATAATAATAGTTCATGGATCAAAGTACGTAAAAATGTATATCTTTTTTACTTTCAATTTATATTAGTCAAATAGTTCTGTAATGAATTTTTTGCATAAAAATAAAATTATTATTTTCTTAAAAGGAGAACAATGATTCCAAGGAGACAATTGAATTTACACTTTTTCAAGTCACATTTTAATATGTCATCTTTTCATCAAGCCATAACATTCAATTCACATTTTTATCATCCAAATAAGAGATGTTATGGAACCACGTCACTCAAAAAGGTTAATTTCAAATGTGGTTCTAAAATTGTCCTAAAATTTATATCAAACAAAAATAATGAATTCAGCTCTCAGGACCCCACAACTTGAAATCCCCAAATGATATTAATCTCATGAGTTATGAATTCTTGTAAAAGTCAATACCTGCTTTGGAATGAGAAGAAAAACAATTTGATACATGATGGTGAAAGGGAGAAAACGGACATAAAAAATTAATTCCACAAACATGGCGTCAAATTGAAATGTGGTAGAGTTGAGTTGTGCTCGTCATTTCTATTCCAAAACATATCATGATAGCAATCAGCCCCTTTCATCCTTTATATGGTCCAATAGTTCAACAAAAAACAAAGACATCAGGCAAAAACAAAATGACTCCTCAAGAATTGATTTGCCTCTAAGAGCTTCTCCGGATAGTTATTTGCACTTGCACTACACGAACGACGATTTAAGACCAATTTGCTTTGCCTGGGTGCTCATAGATGAATGACAGTCGTCTTTCAACATACGGCAATTTCTTTCCGATCATGTTCAAGTGACATATTAAATGCTATAATAATGGAATAAAATAACTTCAATACTATTTTACATCAATTATAAGTACAATTATTTATTAATGGTAAGATAGGATTAATTTTACTAGTATTATATCACCAATCAGACTATGACACTCTAGTATTATTTATATTTGAAGAACTCTTTCTTACTGTTTGGCAGGATTTCCCTTGAATACTTATCTGCAGTTTGGTTCTGGTACCCACAGTCGGGGGAAAAAAATTCGTACTGCCGGATGAAGCCCCCCACTATCAGGGAGCACTTATGTATTATTTATCTAACTTAACATAGATATCAAAAATTTTAATTTTTTTACTCGATAACATGGCGCCACATCAATATGGGGACGGCATTACGGCGCCCACCGTGGGGAACACAACCAAATGGTACTTATCTGTGCAGCTTCAACATATCTTTCAAAAAATAAATAAATAAATTCCTTGGCGGCACCGTATCTGAGATCTACAAGGCCTGAGTTGAATTTCAGTATCTAACCACCCTCGGTAATGTATTATATATATGAATTTTTATTTTCCCCCTTCCGAGTTTTAAATAACTAAACATTAAAACTGGATATATTGAAATAAGAAACTACATAGTATAATACAGCATATTGTCACGGACTTAGAGTTTTCGCTAACTCCGTGCGGCCTTCACCCCTCGAACCACCACTGTGATTGCTAGTGAAGCAGCCTTCGACCCCTCGATGCACTACTAAAGTGCTAACTTAAGGGAAAACCGGCAAATACACAAGTAGTAGAGTAATACAACCCTTTGTATTAACTCCAAAGATGATTACAACAACTTGTAACTACTCGACCCTTCGAGCTCTCGTACAAGTGTTCCTCACAATCTCTACCTCTAGAGATCACTTACAACAATGCTCACTCAAGCTCTCACTCTTGAATCACTCTTCCCTTGGATGGATACAAATGAAGGCCTAGCATCTATTTATAGGCAACCACCATCACCTCCTTAGGAATGGACGGTGGAGATCAATCCTAATCAATGGCTATGATCGAGCCTCTAGAACATCCTAGACCTTCTAGACCATTCTATACACTTCTATGCATTTCCATACATTTCTATACTATACAAAGTATATTCAAGAATGTTCTAGACTTGCCTACCAATGCCTATCTCTTGGAAGTCTCTAGAATGCCGACTCGTCTCGTTACTTCCCGTAACGTCCTAGAAGCTTCCTCGAGTGCTCGACCACGGATCCTTCCAGAACGTACTCGCTCGACCAAGTCCCGTAACCTTCCGGAATCTTCCATTAGCCTCAACGCCTCCTCGGATGATCTCGCCCGCGTCCATGATCGGCCTTTCATACATGCTCCATTTCCTTCATCCCTATGTGACTTAGGCGTCATGCCCCGATCATGGCTCTGTCCATGCCTTCCTTGCACGCCTCGTGCACCATAGCGTCCATCCTTGCGCAAATGACCCGATCTATTGCTAATCAAACTCCCGGGGCGTGACAATATTGTTTCTTGCAAAATACAAGTCAACTTAAATATCTTGGAAGTCAACTTTACAGACTTTGTCTTCCTTCTTGTTAATTAATGCAAATCAAGTTCCCGTGCCTTTGGATTTTACAGCAACAGGAATTCTGAAGCTTACATCCCTGCCGTCTTTATTCTTGAATTACCGTAGATTCCGACCCGCAGGTTCTCTGGTCTGCTAAAACGACAGCAAGAGATGTGAATTCTAAACTCTTAACACGGGGTGATGTGTCACCACTCAGCTGGTTGTCAAGGCGGATCGGCATCTCAAACAAACCATGTCTTCCTTTCAGATTATTCTCTTTGCCAGCGTTATTGTCTATTCTCCAATCTTCATAAATTCCCAGCTTTCTGGCTCTCCAACAGCAGATCTTTCTACTTCATGGATCAACAGTGTCTCTGCGAATCATTCTTCCAACTATTCAGATGGCTCAACCGTAACGGTTATTCTTATGAGAGGAACTTCTGGCCAAGTGTATGCATTTGGGTTTTATTGCAACGGGAATTGCGAAACTTATATCCTTGCCATCTTCATTCTTGATCTAGACTTGGGTTCCAATCCACCGGTTTGTCTGGTCTGCTAACCCCAACAATCCAGTTCGAAAGAATTCGACTCTGCAACTCACTGGCGATGGAGATCTTGTTTTGAGAGATGTTGATGGGACTTTGGCTTGGTCTACAAACACCGCAATAGGATCTGTAGCTGGCTTAAACCTAACCGAAATGGGAAGCCTAGTACTGTTCGACCAGAGTGGAGCTGCTATTTGGCAGTCTTATCCAACTGACTCTTTGGTTCCATGGCAGAGATTATATGTCGGACAGAAGTTAATGGCCAGTCTTTCACCATCTAACTGGACACAAGGGGGTATCCATTTGTCAGTGACCAGTAGGGGTTTAGTTGCATCGATAGAATCTAATCCTCCTCAAATCTATTTTACACGTGATATACTTAGTAATTACAACAACGGCTATATTAGCCTTATAAACGGAAGTGTTGCATTTTATACCAACACTACCACACCACCAAGTCCTTTCGAGAATATACCTGTTACCTCTTCAGCACAGTACATGAAGTTGGGTTCTGACGGTCACCTTAGAGTTTATGGATGGCAAAGTGGATGGAAAGAGTTGAAAGATATAACTGCAGGGGCACTAGATGAATGCAGTTACCCAATGGTTTGTGGGAAAAATGGAATTTGCTCAAGTGGGAGGTGTACTTGTCCCACATCGAATGTGGACGCACGAAACTACTTTAAGCCAATGGATGATAGGAGACCTAATCTTGGTTGTTCTCAAGTCACTCCTCTTACCTGTGATGCTGCAAATGATCACAAGCTCTTAGATCTTGGCGGTACCACATATTTCACCTTCGTTACAGACATTAATGATACTAACATCGATAGTTGTAAAGAAGCATGTTTAAAGAACTGTCTGTGTAAAGCTGTGATTTTGCGTTATCACGATAACGGCTTGTCTGGGGACTGCTATTTACCTACAGAGATCTTTTCACTGATGAACAACAATGTCAGTTACAACTCCACTGTATCTGTATCCATCAAAGTGCAAGTTCCTCAGCGCACAACACCACCTTCCTTAGCTTTATCCCCCACCCAATCTCCCAAAGGAAAGAAGAGTCGTCTTGCACTTATACTAATATCAACTATAGGAACTTTTGTGCTAGCAATTGGGATTGGAATTTCGGTTTTCATAATCAGGAAGAAAAGAAAGGCTCTAAGGGACGAGATAGAGGAGGACTATTTAGATCGAGTGCCTGGAATGCCCACAAGATTTTCGTTCGAAGAGTTAAAGAATGCCACTGAGAACTTCAACAGGAAGCTTGGTGAGGGAGGATTTGGCTCGGTATTTCAAGGGACTCTACCAGATGGCAATGAGATTGCAGTTAAGTGTCTTGATGGAGTTGGCCAAGTTAAGAAATCCTTTCTTTCTGAGGTTGAAAGCATTGGTAGCATTCACCATTTCAACTTGGTTAGGTTAATTGGATTTTGTGCCGATAAATCTCATAGACTTTTAGTCTATGAATACATGAAGAATGGATCTCTAGAAAAATGGATATACGCCACAAAAAATGCCTTGACTCTTGACTGGAAATGCCGAAAAAAGATTATTCTTGACATAGCAAAGGGATTATCCTATCTCCATCAAGATTGCAGGCAAAAGATGTTCGTTGTGAAATGTGTCAAATAAATGCCGCAAGTGTACGGGTCGAACAAGTAGTAAAATGGATTTTGAGTCCAAATATCGATCCCACAAGGACTTGATTTAATTACCAAAATTATCAATTTTATACTCTATTTGAAAAGGCAATTCGAATGTTGTTTTGTTTTTTTTATGAAAATAAAGTCTTACAAATTAAATATAAACACTAAATGACATCTAAATAACAAGAAGTAATATTTGCTAAAAATAAATAAACAATGATGGGAATTATAAGACTTGGGACTTACAATTTCACCGACTTTGATCTCTCTAGTATACGTAATTGGATTCAATTAGTGATCTAATTTTCACAACGATCGAATTTACAAAATTAACTATTTACCTCTCTCGAGGATAAATAATTCTATTCTATTAGGCCAATTTATTTATCTCTAAATAAATTAGTTATCAACCTTTTAGAACGCATTCACATGCTAAATTCACTTAGGTTACGTGAAACTTTACCTAAAGATCACACTAACCACAAGTTTATCTCTAAACCTTGTCTAAATTAGTGTTCTATGTTGTTTATTCTAATTTGTATTTTCATTTCTCAAATCCAACACAAACCAATTCATAATTTATCAATTGATCAGAAAGATAAATTTATAAGTCCAACAACATAAAATTAACGACAAACCAGTCACATACTATTAAATCCAATAACAAAATACTAGAGTTCACAAAGAGGATTCATTGTTCGTCCCAAGTATAAAATTTAGCTACACATGAATTTTAGTACGAGAATTTCACTAGATAAAATATAGAAATACATAACTGCATGTTAACGAAGTTGGTGTCTTTCTTTGGGTATTTCTCCTTTCCGTTCTTCTTCAACTGCCTCCAATTGCACTCCCTCCTTGAAAGCTATGTATTTCTATAAATTCTCTATAGTATGGGTTTTGTTTTTCACTCTTGTAATGCATATGTAAATTTTAAAGATATGAGTGTAAATCCCTCTGCATGTGCTCTCTCTATTCTCGTATTTCTTTCTGTAGGAATTTTCATGCATTCTCTCCACTCCGAATCATCTCTCTCGTAACATGGCCTTGCATTCTTTTATAAGAGCTCCACTTTCAATTCTTCCACATGCCCAATTATTAGTCAACAAAGGAAAAAGGAAGTGATGATTGTGTTCTTACATGATGGGCAATTATGATGTTCCCATTTTCTTTTCTCTTTTGTTCCCACTAACATTTGCCTCCATCATTATCTCCACTCCAATATATTCCCACTAACAACTCTCAAATGATTATCCGGAGATGCCAATACGAGGAGAAATTTCGTAACATTGCCATGCGATCTTTCATCTTCAAGAAATACGATTTTTCATCCGTTTTTATCGTTTTTCCCTCTTTGTAACTCCTAACATAAAAAGTAAATAATAACCAGTAAAAATATACAAAAATATAATAAAACATTATAGAAATATGATAATTAAAACACTAAAACTATAACTTAACAAAAGATAATTCATATAGATATCAAACCGCAAAACATTCTTCTAGATGAGCATTTCAACGGTAAGTTATCCGATTTTGGACTTGCCAAATTAATAGACAGAAACCAGAGCCTAGTTGTGACCAGGATGAAAGGTACGCCAGGCTATCTTGCTCCCGAGTGGCTAAGCTCGGTCATCACAGAGAAGGTGGATGTTTACAGCTTTGGTATTGTGATCCTAGAGATCTTGTGTGGACGTAGACATTATGAAAAAAACAAGCCCGAGGAAGAAATGCATTTGCTAAGTTGGATCAAGATGAAAGCAGAGGAGGGACGGTGGGTGGACTTGATTGACAAACAGAGTGAAGATATGCAGTCTCATGAAGCAGAGGTTGTGGAAATGATGCAGGTTGCTGTTTGGTGTTTACAAGGTAGTTATACCAATAGGCCTTCGATGTCTATGGTGGTAAACGTATTGGAGGGGGTTAAGGATGTTAGGAGAGATTTGGGTTACGACTTCTCAAGCACACAGAATGTGATAAATGGAGTTCCAGTGCAAGTTGATTCTCGAAATGCAACTCCATTACTTCCTTGGACTCTATCAGGACCGCGGTGATATATGCAAGTTTTGTATCTTTTGATGTAGTGATGCTAATGTCTTGTCTAGTTCTTTCTTTTCCTTACTCTTGTGGGAGAGTTCACTGGTTGGCAACTCTGAGAATATATGAGTGTCTGATTCAGTGTGATTTATCTTTTATATTTTGACATTTTATTCGAAAATAGTAAAATTCCCATTTTCTATTATTTATGCTTCCTTGATTTCATCCCAGCATGAAATTAACAGCATTCCATGATTTAACTTGAAGTGCTCAAACAATAGAGAAATTCAAAATAATTAAAAATACTCAGCTTTCTTATTAAGTCAACTAATTTTGATTCATAATTCTACCTAATCGCACATCAAGATAATTAACAACACTCCGCTTCCTTGACAGATTAAAAGGACCAAATGGGGAAATCTGGAAAATTCATATGCTGATACACAAATAGCAGTCACAAATTCACAGTAAAACACTAAAACTCATGAAATTGAAAAGTGAAGTGCAACCAAATGGAGAAATTTTTGTTTTTTAGTACCTCAAAATCTCCCGAGCGTGAGTTGAGTCAATGCGTGAGCGTGAGAACTGAGAACAAAGTCACAAAATGCAGCCACTCAAGACGGCGGAGGAGCGAAAAACTTTAGAATTGAAATTTGAAAGAAGAGAACCTATCAACACTCAACTATACTCAGTAGGCTTACTAGTTCGCACTTCGCGGAGGAAGTTGTTTTGGATTTTTTGGAATGGTAAATTAAGGTTCTAGTCCCCAAACTTTCACAATATTTTCACTTTCATCTATAATCTTTTGTAGATAAGCAGGACCCTCATCTTTCAAAAATACGTTTTGTAATCAGAAAGGTACACATTTGTTAGTTTTATTGTTAATTACATTTACTTTTATTGTTTTGTTTAATAAAAGAAGAGTAAATCAACTAACATGTATTTGAAAATTTTTGTCGATAAAAGTATCAAGTCTTATCTTATTCTATGACAATTGACATATCAGCATAACAATTGCACATAAACTGTACTTATGTGGTGGGATAATTTTAGAGCTTAGAGAAAAATGAGAAAGCATTTTTCTCCAGTAAAAAAGGCCATTCCTTCCAAGAATTACCAAAAGAGGAAAAAAGAAATGCATCGAGAGAAGTAAAAGTCAAATCTAATTTCTAAAAATCTATTATTCTAAAAGTCTATTATTCTATTATTCTAAAAGTCTAAAAATCTGAAATTCAAATCTATTATTCTATTAAGGAACATATGTGAGTCCATAATATCATTTTTTTTTTTTGCCTATTTTGTCAATTCTAATTTCTAAAAATCATATTCGTTGTTTGCAATATAGATCAAGAAACAAATTCATAATAGATAAAAGTAAAATATAAAATAAAAACACCAATATTCATAATAACACTTTTTTTTACAAAACTTTCTTTTTGTACTTATTACGACAACTTTAACTTATAAATAGGTTCAAAATAATTAAATATTTTTAACAAAACTATTATAAAAAAGAAAAAGAAAATAAACTATAAATATAAAAAGTAATATCTAAATAAAATTTAGACGAGACGGATTCAGGTCGGATATTGGGTCTAGAACCATGATCCCATCCTCGCCCCATCTCCACTTGGGTCTTAACTCTTACCCCCATCCCCATACCATTTAATCAGGGATTCCCTGCCCTGTTCGAGTCGGGTTCCCATCAGTTTCGGATATTTCCTGCCCCATTGCCATCTCTACTTTGGAGGCTACTTTGGAAACTCAAAGTAACCCCAAAGGATAAATATCTGATTTCGCGGGCCGCTGTGAATGTTCTACCCACAATCGATTTGCTTAGAGGTAAGAGTTTCAATATCAGCCCTTTTTGCCCAGTTCGTATCGAGGATGAGGTGACAATCTTCCACGGTCTTGTTAGATGTGGTTTTGCTAAGAATATTTGGATCGCAGTGGGTACGGCGTACAAGAAGTCATAACCCAAATCTCTATCAACATCTTTAACACCCTCCAATACGTTGGTGGACATGAGTGGGCACCATCTATGAAGCCCCGAAGGTAGAAAGCCGATGATCAAGGTAAAGGAATTGAACTTTCCACAAAGGGTAGCTCAAAGGAGTGAGTTTAAGAGGAGCCAGCGTGGCTATATAGATGGATACTACCTACATTCCAATTATATAGGCTTGTTAATTTTTTCACAAAGATTAAGAAAAATTATTGGAAAAGTAATCTACCATTATTTAATGAATAATATTAAAAAATAGTAGTTATAACTGGGCAAATTAAATAAAATTATTTGGTAAATAAATAAATAAATAATTTTTAATATAGAAATAAGACTATATATTTGGGATATCTAAAAAAATCAAATATATATTTGTGGGACGGAATAAAAAATTACTTCGTCTGTCCAATTAAGATAGGCTTGTATTTCATTTTCGTTAGTTCCAAATTATAGTTTATTTTCCTTATTGAGAATATAATTTATTTTTTAGTTGACTAAAGTACCCATATTTAATATTATTGGAATACTAAAAATCAATTAGTTATTTCATTTCCCAAAGATATTAATAATGTTCATACTATTTTTTATCAATTCATATAAGGGTAAAATACGAACAATATAGAAATATTTTGTAATTCCAATAATATTTAATTTGTTTTCTTAATATATGTGAAAAATAATGGGTGTCTATCTTAGTGGGACGGAAGGAGTATTAATTAATATTATTTTTTCAACTTTAAATTTAAAAACTTCATTTAATTGATTTGGCTATTATTTTATTTTTCATATTACTTTCTTTCACTTTCATTTAAATTTTTTTTAGCGTCAATTACGCTTTTAAAAATATTTTATTTTAATATATAATAATCCCAATCAATCATACCATCACAAAATCGGGTCTAATATTATATTTGGACCGGTTTATTAAATCACAGTGCAGTCAACTCCCGATTTGTCAACCACTCGGCTTGGATGAGCCGAGCCGGGGGTCGAAGATCCCTAATCTCACTTCTCCTTTACCTCCTGGTGAAAGAAACCCTTCGATTTTCTCGTAGACAGGAATGAACAGAGAGTCGTAAAAAAAAATCAAAAGAAACTCCAGTCGCTGCGATTGAATTCGGAGGTCGCAACTGATGGCTGATCACGTCGAAGAGCACGACAAACACGAATGGGGACCCGAATCGCTGATTGATAAGATCTCTGATAAGTTTCACGGCGATAATTCGTCGTCGTCGTCGTCGGATTCGGACGACGAGGATGACTCCAAGGTCTCTGCGTTCAAGACAAAGATCTATCGTCTCTTTGGGCGCGAACAGCCCGTGCACAAGGTTCTAGGCGGTGGAAAACGTAAGAATCTGTAACTTGAAAATTTTACACTTCAATGCTTGTATATACACTATATAATATCATTAGGGCTTAGGTTTGATAGAGATCAAAATGCACGTATAAAGGGCACTACAATTAAGCTTTGTGACTTGATGTCTTGAGTAGGAATTTGTTGGAGAATATAAGCACTGAAAAACTCATAATTCCTGCAATGCATACCTTTCTTTTACATTTTTTAGAGATTGAAACTGTTTTCATTTACCTCTTTTATAGCTTTATTTGTTGGCCTTTTCATGTTTTTAGCATTTGATATTTGATGCAACTGATGAAAAGTTAATATATTATACAAACAGAAACCTCTATAATGTGCATTCAGATGTGGCAACATTGAACATATCCTTGTTTTTCATTCTTGTTGTCTTCATTCTTGTCCCATTCTCTCACTCAATCGATTACAATTCTTCTCTTGTTGTGTTCATTCTTGTATCTTTTGATGAACTGAAAAATCTGTCTAACCTGGAATATTGGAGTTATTATTTGATCTCTTGTGCAAATGTATAGTGTTTTGTACTGTAAGTATTGTTGGTCTTACAATTGTGGGTTTCTGGCAGCTGCTGACATTTTGCTCTGGAGGGACAAGAAGATATCTGGTGGGGTGCTTGCTCTTGCCACAGCAATTTGGGTGCTTTTTGAAATGCTTGAGTACCATTTGCTCACATTAGCATGCCATATTCTAATTCTGGCTCTTGGAGTACTTTTCCTCTGGTCAAATGCGTCTATCTTCATCAATAAGTACGTCGTCTGACTATCGATTTTATTTTTCAATTGAAGTTTTTTCTTGAAATCTGACATTTCAGTTTGCATATAAGGTCTCCACCTCAAATCCCTGAAGTCATCCTACCCGAGGATGTTTTCCTTGAGGTAGCTTCTGCTCTGAGGATTGAATTGAATGGGGCTTTTGCAACTCTTCGAGATATCTCATCTGGGAAAGATTTGAGAAAGTTCCTTACCGTATGTCAATCTTCTTCTCCACTCTGTTATAGTCATACAATACAATTAGTTGCGATTGAAGCTGGTTTATTGTTGAAATAAATAATGTCCTAGATTAAGAATTATCAATTGCCTATTCCATTCTTTTATCATACAAGCGAAGTATTAAGTTCTGGTTGTCAATCCAGGTAATTGCTGGCCTCTGGGTACTATCAATTCTGGGAAGTTGCTGGAACTTCTTGACTTTGTTGTACACATGTAAGTATCTTACTATATCATTCTCATTATGAAATTTTGGTTTTTTTCTTTTTTTTTTTTGGAATTTGATTGTCCCGGATTTCCTCTTTTTACCCTCCAAAACAGGTTTTATTTTCTTGCACACGGTGCCTGTGCTTTATGAAACGTACGAGGACCAGATTGATGCTGTTGGTGAGAAAGCCGAGGCTGAGATCAAGAAGCAGTATGCCATGTTCAATGAAAAGGTTTTGCGTAAAATTCCTAGAGGTCCTTTGAAGACCATGAAACTGGCTTAACTCTGCTGATGTGGCATCACGAGGTTTTCAGTGACTCGCGGGCTATCCGCGTTTCTTCTTTTTGTTGTTGTGACCTCAAATCTTGGTTTGGTGTTCAATATTTTTAGGTTCGTATGGTATTTTGCAAGGCAGTTTTTAGATTTTGATATTGCCCCCAACTCCTGGATTCTTGAAGTATCCCTTTGATGGTCATGTTTACAGTCTACATACATGTTTTGGGTTGCCTTGAAATACCTAAGTTCTTCATACTCGATCTGGGGCCATGGCTGTAGTAATTGAATTGATTGCATTTAGTCCTTATTTGTTTATCTTTAAATGAAGTTACATATCTTTCACTGTCTATCGTATAGGTCACTTTTTGACTCAGGAAGGAAGTTGATTGAAAGAGATAATGCAAAATGTTAAATAGATATGTCTTGCATAGCATATAAAGTGTTGTTTCTTCAGCCTTGCATCAATGCAGCTTTGCTTCTCCATGACCTCATACCCCTTCCATCACATAAAGTAAGCTCATATTAAATTTTTCATTTGTCTTAAAATATTGACCTATTTGTTGGAGTTTATGTAATTTCTTCATCCTCTAAGGTGTCTGTTAAAATTTTAATTTTAATGTACTTTGTTGACAAAATGAAAATGAGATTTACTCTTCCGATAATATAATTATCATTTCTTAATGATAAAAATCAAATTAAATTTGTTCTAGTGGGATACAGTGGACTGAGCAAGCGTTAAAGAAATGTTCCTTGGTCATAATTTCATATCAATTGTGATTAATTATTGCCCTTTTGGATGTGCTATAAGCCTATAACTATGAAATACCGAATACAATGAGAGTGTTTGATTGTCTTTAATTCCTATGGAAAATTTTACATTCAAGGAACTGAATTCTATCTTTGTTGTTTCACACACGAGTTTTAGAGGATTGAAACTCTTTTAAGACTTATTTTTCATAGAAATTTTGATTCTACCTCAGTTTTTGTTTTCAATGTAAGGTGGAAAACAATTTCTTTTCCACCTTTGTCAATCAAATACACCATTACCATCAAAGGGGATATTGCATTGTTAAATTGTGCAAGGGCATAACTTCACAACTAGTTTGTGCAGTAATTTTTCTAAGAGAGGGTTTGAAATAATACGTCATCCGTCCTATAAAGATAGATCTATTTGTTATTACACACAAATTAAGAAAATATATTCAATGTAATTTGAGAAGTAAAAAAGACGCTTATTGTTCCTGATGTACCAGTAGGGAATATTTTCAAGATAATTTCAGTAGGAAATGCGAAAAGTTATTTGCTAAATCATATTTATGACTAAATGATATAATAGGAAAAGAGAAAAGTAAATATACTATCATTATGATAGTTTGGCTATAATTTGAGACACTCGAAAAAAGAAAATGGATATATCTTTATGGGATGAAGTATAAACTTTATTTCTTTATTAATAGCATTCACCACTTTATTATGGAGAAGTAGACGATAGATATATATAAAATGAGGGTACACCTAATACTACGCTATTACGCTGATTCTAAATCGCTTCACAAAATTTTACCGCCACCTAATTGTTCATCAATTAAAATTGTATAAATATTATTTTCAAAAAATAGTTTGCGAACCGACAAAATTCTTCGTTGAAACCGTTCACTTCAATTATAATTGCTCATCGAGGTAAATGGTAATGAGATTCGTAATGGAAAACTTAAGAACAATATGTTGTTTGAACAAAAGATTGGATTTTTTTTTTTTTTTTTGAAAGAAAAGATTGGGATGTTTTTGTTCATTATTGACTGAAGAAATTTGAACAGTATTTTAAGGCGCGATGGTCGTTGAGAGTTTTATTGAGAAAAAGTGCAACAATTACCAAATAGGTCGCCGTTGCCGGGGATCGAACCCGGGTCACCCGCGTGACAGGCGGGTATACTCACCACTATACTACAACGACTTGTGTTGTCAAAAGCTCGCATATTACCTATATAAAGAAATAAGCTAATGAGTAACCTATAGCCAGTCCTGGCTAGAGTTTCATCGAGAGAGATCTAGTGAAAATTATTTTTTTTAGTGTATGCTTAAAAAATATAGAATTTTTAAAATTATGAAAATGAAATAACACTCTTTTTTTTTAATGGCGAAAAACTGTAACATTTGTAGTTGAAAATAGTGTTAAATTCTAAAAGCCAACACCAAAGATACTCTCAAAGCGTTTGTTTTCTAGTTCTTTCTTCTTCCGTTGTTTTACAACACCTTTATTCCCGTTACACATATTTTAGATTATTTTCGCTTATTTTGTTTTACGGTTTTTTTTTCCCTTTACACTGCTGGGAAAAATAAAATATCGTTCCTAACAAAAATAAGAAAAAGGAGAAGGGGAACAAACACACCCCCAACCACCCCCACCCTGGGAAAATTTTTTTTTAAAAAAAATGAGGCAAATCCTATTGTGGTGATAGTTGTTTAGTAATCGAAATCAATATTCGAACTTTAATCGAAATCAATATTCCAACTTCTAAATCATTTTAAATTTGCATCGGGATTGAGGTTTATAGTGTGTTCAGACTTGAACAAACTTTTTTTTCCCAAATAAATGAAAAAAAACAAGCTTTGTTTATTTCGGGAAGAAAATTTTGGAAAATATTGTGTGGACAATTCTATGCAAGTCGTTAGCCATGAATGTATCGTTATTTCATTATGGCGAAAAAGATAAAATTATCATTTCACTCTTTATAACGTGATATACGGAGTCATACTATCCTTTTTTTTTTCTCTCTCCCTGGAAGACTTTAGTTTTTAGCTTTTTGGATTCAAAAAGTATACAAAAAATAGTTTATAAATTATAGCTGAAGAGAAGCACTAAAGTGATCTAACTTGATTACATATGCACTGGGTCATTTTTTTACAATTAAATATTTCTCCAACCGCTGTTTTCCTTTTTCCCCATTTTTTATTTTTCTCATTTATTTTTCTCACTTTTCATGGGACAATTCGGAAATTACATTAAATTAATCAATAAAAAATGGTACTTTTTTCCACTTCAACCCTACCAATTACCAGTTTTATTCCCAGCTTGATGTCAGTATCTCCATTGGGGATGTGAATTGGGGGATGGTGTAACGAGAGAAATATAAAAAATATGATTATTTTAATTGAAAATGAAATAGAGGATGTGTAACGAAAAAAAGAGGAAAAAGTGAAAAAATATGAGAAATATAGAAATTAATTAAAAAATAATGGTAAAATAATAGTAGAGGATGTGAAGGTGAATATGAGAATGTAGAAGTGATACGGAATTTATGGAGAAAAAGTGAAAAAAGTGAGAAATGTGAGAAAAAAAAAAAAATATAGAACCCACAAAATATATATATATATATATATATATATATATTTGTCACGCTCCCGCCGCCAAGTAGGATGCCCAATTCAAATTTGCCCCAATTAATATGAGCTTGTTTGATAGAGTTAAATTGTTAGAAGGAAAGTAACTTCTATAATTGTGCTCTTGTTATTACTGCATTTTTTGTATGAATTAACAAAATTATCCTCGTCCTAATATAATATATATACTTTTTTCTTATATATTTTTAAATTAATAATTTATCATTTTATACCTTTCTCGGCCTTTTGGATAAGATCAAGTACTGTAGTATCCATTCTTTTTTTCATAAAAAAAAAAAAAAAGGAAGAAGAGGAAGAATTTATCATTTTTTTGATAGAATTTATCATTGTTACGCTAATTTAAAAAAAAAATAAAAATTGCCGAATCAACTCCACCAATGAAAGCACCTACACTTTCTCGTACGAAGCATGAAGTGGCAAAGTATTGGTAATGTGTTTTAAGGTCAAGAGTAATATAAATAGACAAAATTCATTGAAGAAACAAGCATGTCTACATGTCGTAGAAAGTTTGTTCATAACTTTTCACTGAAACGCATGCATTAGTGCTGGTATAAGCATGATAACGACAATATGACTAACTCCACACACAAACGAAATGTAGGAGTTTGTTACAACTTACATGTACAAAATCTTGTAGGAGTATAATAAAATTTTTTATAGGATTGACAAATAATACAAATTTGTTATGAATAATAATTGAAGTGTTATGAATAATTGAGAATAATTTGGTGGTTATGAATTATGAGGAATAATTTGGTGGAGGAATAATTTGGTAAAAGATGTAATTATTATATGTGAATGACTATTATCTGCTTGATGAGAGTATGTAATTGTGATTGTCTTGAGATTCAGTTTTCATAAATAGAGCAGTTATTAATGAAATTAGAGAATTCATTAGAATTCATTCTACAAAATTCTCTATATTGTTTACATCTTTTATATAGCGTTATCGTATGAGTCTACAATTTGAGTAATATGAAGGGAGTATCTTTCTACAGTTCTGTCTATTGATGAGCATACTGTATCGAAGCATAATGTATTGGAGTTAATTATCTACAAACTATGCTCACGAACAATTCTGCAGATCAAGATTCTCTCCTCTCAAAATCATTTTCATTAGAGATCTACATTATTCTTCTTCCTCTTCTCTCACTATCTCATTCTCTTTCTTGACGCATAACATTCATAACCTTTTTCTCTCATCTCCTCTTGTTTAATTATAGTTTAATAATATTATATTTTGGCTTAATGATGATTATTGCATTATGGGCATTATTTATAATGTTAATAAAGGATTAATGGTTTGATTATTGTGGATGTCAATAATCACATTAGAAGATCATTTGAAAAATAAAGGATGCAGAAATGATGGAGAAGAAACACACTAAAGAAACAAAGGTATATATATATTATATTATTTTTTATAATATAATAATATATTAAATTATAACATTCGTTTTCTCGAGATATAAGGAGTATACATTATCAAAATCAAATTTTCCTCGACTCCATTATACTCGATTTAACGAGAAACTTGATTTGACACCAATATTGATAAGGTAAATTTTCAAAAAAATTTACAAAGCAGTCTACTAGCTTTTGAAAAATTCTGAAAATAGTCCTGAACATTTTGATATTGATAAATTGAAGTAGAAAGGAGATAATTTTCAATCGTAAAACATTGATAAAATATTTTTGACAATTTTGCAGCTTTGCAATTGGAATGGACAATTTTACCTTTGAAGGGTAAAAGCGAAGCCTAATTTTAACTGACGATGAAAAATGGATAGAATATTCATGAAGAAATTCTAAATCCATTGATTATATAAAATGGCTTGAAGTCCATTTGAGTTAAAAGATCAAATATTATTTTAACTCAGAAGAGTTTAATTACGTAATATCTTATTACAAAAGGATAAATGTCTCTTGTAGAAGTAATGAGTATTTGTTACAGAAGAAACAAATTTGCTCCGTAGAAGCGATTCAATATTTAATTACCATGCTTTATTTCTTGCAATTTAATTCTTGCAATACCTCCTACACTATGATGGGTTCAAGCTAGTCACTAAGCGGAAGGTTTTATATATTCAACTTTATATGCTTTAAGTGATGGGTAATACCTTCTTAGCCAGATCCCTACTCACGAAGAAGTAGTTAAATATTATGCAATTTAATTCTTGCTATTTAAATTAGTGAATTTATATTTATTGCAATAATTCCCATAAGGTAGGTTAGGCCACCTTTGTGGAGGAAATTTAATTTGGCAATTTAAATTTATGCACTTTATAGTTTGAGTATATTTCCAATGTGGTGGGTAATACCACACGATTGGTGTGCATATTTCAATGTGGTGGAGTTATACTACGATTGGTTATAACGAATCCCTACTTTCCGAGGAAGAAGTAGTTGATCAAATATTCTAATCATACTCTCGAAGAAGTAGGCGATGAGAATAAAATTACTTCTTCATATATACGAATATGAATGGAGAAAATTGAGCAAGTGGTACTTGAAGTTACCATTGGATAAATAGGCGAAAGTAAAATCTTGAATAGATCCCATGTTGATAAATCAAATATAATATATCGCATGGAGAAATTATATGAAGTAATCTCATCGATGATATGAGATTGTATTAATATGAGAATAAAATGCTCTTGAAGAAGCATAATCACTAGATTTACGTATTTGAATAAAGCCAATATGATATTATTATTACTCCAGGAAAAGTACAAAAGCAGTCGAAGTGGAGCATATTGAGAATATCAAAGATGGCATTAAACACTCGAAAATATAGAAATGCAAAAAGAATATACATCTTTGAATCCATAAATGAGGATGCGTCTAGAGTATAAATACTAAAGTAACTGCCACCATCAACATTAGGATTCATAATGAAATATTTAAAGGATCAATTTCTTTTAAGCTGACACGGTGATGCAGTGATCGGCGGACACAGGCTACAATTCTTGAACATATGCATGAAATTTGATGAGTAGTTCATCAATGATACTTAGCGAAATAAGTATTTTCTCATTGAATGAGAGATAAACTTATTATTTACACGATCTAAGCGCTAGTAAAGCCATCAAAAGAAATTATTAATATTCAACAAACCTATTGGTTTGACATGAAAGTTCAACGTGCAGCCAGACTATATTGAATATTTCCTCCAGTGTGTTGTAGCGCTGGAAGGACAGTAAAACATCACTATTATTCATCATACCATCATGCGATTGTGGATGGATTGCGACATAGCCCCAACCTGCTTTGGACCCATGGTAGAACTTAAGCTCAGATTCAGTATTAGATCAACTAGATGGAAAGGTATTACGCTCGAAACTCTTATTCCCCATGATTGTGCGGCCATTATAAGTCTAGCTAAAAGTTTGTTGTTGGTTCCTCCGTATAGTATATTGATTTCTTGTCTCCTAACTCTTTTACAGTCGGTTTGCCATATCCACATATTGGATATGGCCTACAGATTAGATCCACCAAGAATACATACGGTTTTAATGGCGAGTGAGTAAAGTGACTTGTATGAGATGATTCTAAAATCTCCATATCCATCTCTACTCTATCTCTCTTTTACACTATACTTTTAATGTATGAACATGAGAGATATATGAATCCCTCTATTTAAAGATAAATTTTCAAACCAATAATTGATTGTACTATTTACTTTTTGACAAATATGAAAAGAAAATGGTAGAAAAATTTTAGTGAAATGACATATACATGTCAGGTGATTGAAAAATAATATATATATATACATATATATATATCTTAAAATCGAAAAACAATATTTACAATTACAAAGAAAAACATTGATCTTGTTATTACATCGAGCTTCCTTATATTAATATGAAAAAATTATTATACTAAAATTTTCTACTAAATTTCAAGCAGAGATCTTCTAAAGTAAGTTTTCAAAGTAGCGTTTGTTGATCTTTGAATTTGGCCCATAAGGCCATTAGCTCACAATGCGTGTCCACTAGGATGTGTCTCAAAGGCACATTGAATATCATCCAAAGGCTCCTTACTCAATCCATCCTTAATGAATGCTATTTTATCTTCGATTTACGGACAAATTACCCGTGAGTTTACATCAGTGTCACATGTCCATCGAGCACACTTGTAGCATCCTCTAATCTTTTTGCTCTCTAGTTTCTTTGAAAAACTACTTTTACCCATACCAGGCATGTATTTAGAGGAATTGAAACCTCTGGATAATGGAACCTTTGCTTCAATCAAGCATTGGATATCTTGTGGGATACCCTTATTCATTAGCATCCTTAATCTTTCAGACTACATCGATAAATCCTTTTAAGATTTTAATCGGTAGTGATGGATAGTATTTTCGAAGATTTGAGAGCATATGATCCATTATAATGTATAGACCCTTGTTAGGATAAATTTTGCAATAATTTTGATGATTTATTTATAGAATAATACGATGCGTATGAAATAAGACTCGATTTTAAATAAATAATATGAGCGTAAAACTACGATTTGGAATTAAATAATAGCGGGATGTGATGCATTATGGTGTAACTCCGTGTTTGAATAGTAGTAGACAATAATGTCACCAAAGATGATGGAATATGTTGGTGAATTATTTCTATGATAAATCATGTTGAGCACTTTATCACGGATCTTAGTGAAATCGATATAAAATTTCTTGAACTAGAAGTTCAATAATACTCGTTTGCAAAGCGGATGACCATCGGTTTAAATAATTATTAAATCAATATTTCAAGTGAAGAATTAAAGGAATTCTTCAATGATTGTTCTCGATAAATGATGAAATCATTCTTAATATTGGAATAAATCCCAAATATATACGGAATAAAGGATGAGAAGTATAGGCCACTTCGTCCTCATGTAGACTACTAGATATTATGATATGGATCATTTAGATAGTAGCGTGTGTATATGATTAAGTAATTTGAAATTTCTGAGAAATATTTGCTCACGGTATAGGCATGATTTCAGATTTAATGATAAAGCTAGTAAATGTATATCCCAATACTTGAATAAATCACTGAAGGATTTGGTATGCATCTAGTGGGATATTATATGGCAAATTATTTAAAGTCCTCAAATAAATTGCAGATATCGAAAATAGAATAAGCGGTCTAAATTCCCATATTAAAATTTGAATGATGAGAACATATATGATTAAAATCATACCAAGCTGTATGAGTTTTGGTGTTCTAAATTTTCTGACATGAGGAGTATTAAGGTTGAAAATAAATGCATCATGTTATATCCTAAAGGAATTGAAATACGAGCTTGAAGTTCAAAGATGCATGAAAGGCTATGAACAATCACATATATCGACCCACGATGCTTTGATAAGTTAGCCAGCGCTTGGAAAGCGTTGATATTTAAACAATATATATCAAAGCAAATTATAAAGATAGTCTTAATAACGGAGGCATATGCTCTTGAAGAGTATAGACATAAGCTATATTGTGTAATCTACAAGAGGATTGATAATGAGATATCTCGATAAGTTATGTCGATATGGGAAAGAAATGAGAAATTGAAAAGTGTCCCACCTGATATGAAAATGTAGCGCTACATATGATCAATGATAATAAAAATATTGAGATATATTGAAGATGATAAATGGTGAAGATGTGAAATCATAACATGAGATGATGAGATGATGATGACTAATGCTCAAGTTTAAAGATAAGCATGGTGGTCATTATATGTTGCATGCTCATGAAAAGTTAAGTGCAGTCGTGTGTGCTAGTACCGAAGAAATTAAAGATCGGATGAGCTAAACCGTGTTTATGAGTACCTAAAGGGTGAACTAAGCCCACTGGGAATGAAATAACCTATTAAGTGAGTATTAAATGTTAAATGATATATTTTTAAATGTTAGTTAGTTATGAAGGTTTACTTATATGTTTACATGTTTTTACAATGAATTTATATGCTTTAAATTGTGTGTTTGGAGACATGTGTTCATAGTGAATGTTTTCTAGTTGTGTAAGAAAATTGATGCACTCTAAATGAGCAAAGTATAAAACTAATGTATATGATACTCATACAAATGTAGAAAGATTTTGAAATGCTTGCATACTTGTATAAAATCTGGCGTTGCCTCTTTTCCCTTAGTGAGGTTTTATCCCATTGGGTTTTCCTAAGCGAGGTTTTTAATGAGGCAACTTTAAATGCGTATTCACATGAATAATGTACTCTTTTTTCCTTCATTAGGGTTTTCCCCTTTGGGTTTTCCTAATAAGGTTTTATGATATTCATGGTATATTGAGAATGATAGGAGAAATTGATCTGATGTATCTATTGGATGAAGTTATAATGGAGCTAATGCTTTAGATCAGCGATGATGATATTGAAATCATTTACGCAGTAAAGATATCGATTCTCAAGATATGAAATCGAGCAGACGTTGTACTCTTTTTCCTTGATCAAAGCTTTTCCCCTTTGGGTTTTCTTGATAAGGTTTTAGCGAAGCGACGTTGAATACTCATATGCGTCGATAGACATCGAGGAGCAATGTTTTGATGAAGAAGTATATAACCACTCAAGCTATCCTGCAATCGGTTTGGAAGTTTTTCCCCTTTGGGTTTTTCTCCAAGCGAGTCAGGAAGACATTTGTATTAATAGTCATTCGAAGTGTTATGAATAATAATTGAAGTGTTATGAATAATTGAGAATAATTTGGTGGTTATGAATTATGAGGAATAATTTGGTGGAGGAATAATTTGGTAAAAGATGTAATTATTATATGTGAATGACTATTATACCCTTGATGAAATTATGTAATTGCGATTGTGCCATTCGAAGTTTTCCTATAAATAGGGCTTCAGTTATTAATGAAATTCATTCATGAGAATTCCTTAGAATTCATTCTCTCTAAATTCTCTCTATTGTTTCTATACTTTTATAACAAAATTTATTTTTTCACACTTCGCATTACTTGAAAAAAAATATTTTATAACAAATGTCTAGTTAAAAATAATTTTGTAACCTAACAATTGTATGCGACTACGCGTTTAAAGTTATTTTATAAAATACTAGGTTTCTTTAGTCTAGCTTCCATTTTGAAACACCCAGAAACACCTCCGGAACAAGTAGTTTATGCCAAAGACACAAGTGAGCATTATTCCTAAAATGATATTTCATGAATGACTAGGGGCCTAACAAATGGCAAGAATTTTCAAGTGCCATCGATAGCAACGTATTTATAATGCCATTGGGGCATTTTCTGGCCTCATTCGACATTCGTTTTGAAATCTGAGACCAGATCTAGAATCAATATGATGAGAGAAAACTCCAACAATTTGAAAAATTTTCTGGCAATACCATAGCAGCTGGTCAAAGTTTGCCCATGTTTTGGCCATGTTTGGGGCCAAACTTTGATTGGCCGCCACCGACCACCACAGTATAGTCAAAAAATTTTCAAACTACTGGAGCTCCCCCTCGTTATGCTGATTTTAGATTTGATCTCGAATTTCATAATAGAAGTCGAATGGGATCAGAAAATGCCTCGATGGCATCGATGGCATCGGATCATTGGAATTAAAAGAGTACTAGTTAAAAAGCGAGTATAAAAAATATCGTAAAATGATATTTCATGATTGACTAGGCGAATGCGAGCATGTAAAGACTTAACAAATAGAATTAAAAGAGTACTAGTTAAAAAATGAGTTTAAAAAAATATCGTATACATGCATGAATGTCTTGTTAAAATTATACGTACACATATTTATAAATTTAGTTATGAGAACGAGTCTTGAACGTAATTTTGTAATTTTGTTTTTAAAATAACACACATAAGTGTTTATGATAAAGTATACATGCGTTTAATCATAAATTCAAATCATATATATACACAAATCCTGACCAAATAACTATTTATAAACATCGCTAATGCTCAAAGGCGGTCGCCTCAGGTTCAACCCTTCAGGGGGTCTATTTTAATCCGTTATACTTGATGCTTAATTATGTATTATTTTTTTTTAATTGAAGGGTCTAATTTTGAATTCAACCAAATTTTGAGGCCCAATTTTAAAAGTAATAAGAAAACAATTCAAGTATTCAACCCAAACTTTTAGACCTATTTTTTATTTCACAAATTTATGCCCAATATCTATTCAAATATTTAGGCTTTTTTCAAGTTTAATAAAAGAACAAATATGGAGAAAAAAAGGAACAATTGCACATCCAAAAATAGAAAAAAGAAGAGAGAGCAACGACTCGCTGACTCTGCACTCGGGCATCAGCGTTGGCGCTCTAATTAAGTTTTTTATATTCTTTGTTAACTTATTACTACGCTTTTGATTAATTTTTATTATGATCCTAGTTGAGTTTCGTGAATTGTTTTATATTAGCTCTACGGAAAAAAAAAAATAAATAGAAAGACCTATTTTTGGAAGTTCGCCTCAGGCCAGCAAACTACAGGACCTCCACTGCTAATGCTCTCTATCTATCAACTTGTGGGCATTTAGTAAAATGCCGACAAGTGAATAGATTGCAACACGTGTGTCCCCTGATTGTGAGGATTGAGAGACACTTACCTCAATCGATCCACTTGTAAGTATTATACCATGCCCAGAAATAGATAGGAGAGCATTATTATTATAGATAAAATTATACCGCCCTAGTAAGCGTATTTCATATTTTTGTCACTTGTAAACTTTCAATAAGGTTGATCTTGTAATTTCAAGTGCTCCGTTGTTTGAGTAATTAAATAAATATATTAATGAAAATACTCGTACTCATTAAACTCCGAACAATTATAATAACAAAATGTCGAGAAGCCACATGACACCTATTCACACAATTCTATATAGGCAAAACTTGAAAACAAAGACATCAATATAAAAATCAAAATGAACTTATTTTGGGGAGACGAACTTACCAAGGAAATCATTTTTAATAAAGTAGAGAGTTATCCAAACACACATTTTACCAAATGCGCGCTCAATTTTCTTTTCACGGCAAAATAATTTCAAACGCATTCATTTGTATCTGAAGTTTGAACTACTTAATTCCTCCCCAAATTCTTGCCAATTTACATGCCACCTTTGAGGGAATGTTGGCATTACAGCTCAATCC
Organism: Jasminum sambac; assembly: GCA_018223645.1. Classification (NCBI taxonomy): domain Eukaryota; kingdom Viridiplantae; phylum Streptophyta; class Magnoliopsida; order Lamiales; family Oleaceae; genus Jasminum; species Jasminum sambac. Next base: position 6,919,079 of record CP073645.1, on the reverse strand, counting down.
AGTTGATTGCGTGCCTCCGTATGTGACTCCAAAAGTGGTACCCATTTTTCATTTATGTTGATTAAGCAATTCCAGTGGAGTTCCAAATAGGTACCAAACTTATCTCTTCACAAAACACACATTATCTAAAGTTCAAAAAAATAATAATAAATAAATAAATATTATTTGGATATTGAATGCCATGGTGATTATATGCGCCACGTAGTCACAATGAAGTGTGCTTATATGAACACTTGATTATTTTCGATCGATAAAATATTATTCGGTACAACTTTGCTCGAAATTCAATTTTTCACAATTACTTTTAACTACATATCATATAAGTTTGATAAATTTTTAATGTTTTATTTTAAAAAAATTATGTTACTTGCCAACCACATATCCAAAAGTCTTCAATAATCTCTCTCAAACAAACTTGTTATCTGGAGGAAATGCGGCTGCTCTTCTACACATGCCCGACGTGACGCCCTCACAAGGCACCACGCCATCCAATTTTTTATATTTTTTATTTTTTAGTATTTACGTTAGATCAGATGAATAATACATAACTTGCTCCTGATGGTAGGGGGAGGGGGGGCCAATGTGACCCCCACGAATTTTTTCATGGGCGTGTGCATATACCCCCTGCACACGCAATGTCCAGGGGAGCAGATCTGCTGGAGGAAATTTATGTAAATACAATTTGGGATTATAATGTTCATAACCAAAAGGTATGCTTTTTAAAATGGAAATACAATTTTCAACTGCTACATTAATTCATTTGACAGTTATTTGAATTTTTTATATTACTCTTTTGTAATTTCAACCACACATTTAAACTATTTTAAATTTGAACCTCTATCAAACATACATGAAACCAGTTGATGAAGGCTCTCCAAATTAGACAAAATAATAATAACTATGTAAAATTATTCAATTAAATTCAAAATCTAGTTTTGATTTTCCGTAACGCACTCCAAACAGCTCCAAATTAGACAAAATATTAATTATATAAAATTATTTCAATTAAATTCCGAATCTATTTTTGCTTTTCCACAATGCATGCCAAACAAACGGGCCCTAAAGAATTATCACAGTGGCTTGATTTGTAGGCTATATCATTTCTGTATATATTTGTGTCATCTCTGTTACTCTGTACAGTGTATACTTGGGTGAATTCCCGTTGAAGAGAAGCACAATTTCCATAGAATCAGGTATGAAATTAGAAAACTCTTCCACTCTTCAGCTGCGGCCCCCAATAATTTTGGGTTGTTAACGTCAAGAGAAAAAAGTAAGGTGCCGTAATTGACAATCCTTGCTGTATGTGGGGACTCTCTCTCTGACTCTCTCTCTCTAGAAATGAATGTATGCATACAGATTGTTGTGTATATATCTCCACGCGTGTGTTTCGTTATACATAATTCAGTGGGGCTCCTTGATCTGACGGTGGGACGATGCCTTGATGGTTAATGCTTGCCGATTTTTAATTTATTCTCATATTATTATTTGTATCCAGTCATTTTTCTATGAGGTAAGCCGAGAATGTGACAATTTTAATTTGATTTGAATTTGAAATCTCTGCTGGAAGATTTTCATTTGCTGTTCTTCATTTCAACATATACTATTGTTTTGTAGTTTGACATATAGATAGTTCTCAGCTGGAGTTATTTATTGAATCTGTCCTTTTCGTCTTCAACTTTAATTATGTTTACGAGCCGAGATTAATGTCTTGAAGTATAATTTGTTCATATCATGTGTTTTGTTAGCATCTAATTACATCGTTTATTTATATTTTATATATTAATCATTTGACATTTAGCAAGTTATTTAGTGATTTGGTGAGAGATTTGATCCGCTTATCTGCCTATATGATATGAACAATTTATTTTGGGTGTTAATTTGGATGTGTGGTTAATATTAAAGTTTGGTTGTGACTGAGTAGTAAAAAGTTAATTTTTAAGTAAAAAAAAGTTAAAACGAACACTGCTTAACCCGTGTCCCCTGTTTTCTGGTCCATGACTTGTAATATCTGTAGTTGTAATGAGATGATTATGAGCTGTACTTATCTTTCTGAAGTTAGAGGTCTCTTTCTCTCCTTTAGTATATTTCCCATCAAGTTTTGTATTCATCGACATTTTGTATTGTTGATGATTAATATCAGCATTTGATTTGATTGTCAGATTATGGTCAAACCAAGACAAAACAACTGTGTTAACATATTCAAATCTGTAGCTGTTTTAGTCACCAAACATTTTACTAATTAATAACAGCCGAAGCTTTATCTCTAATCTCTCTTTGTTTTATATTATTTTGTGATGTATACAATTTTTTGTTGGGCAGCTGTTTTTCACACATTTAGTGGACTTACGTAGTGATTCCAAGAACATTCATTTCTCAGTATAAATATGTCTACCGCTGCTTCCCGCGGCTGCAAAATAAAAATCTCTCTTTCTATGAAACAGGAAGTGTTTCCAAAGATAAATTTTCACAGGCCTTACAAGTTTTCAATTCATTGAAGAGATAAACTACGTTTTTTGTTGAGCTCTCTTGTCATCGAAAATAGCAAACAAAACCAGGTGTCAATGGAAGATTCGTCCGAAATCCTTCCGTCATTAATTGCAGCTATTTCTTCGAATGAGGTTGCTGGCTTTGATAGCGTTAAAGATCTTGATGATGTGAATGATCAATTCAAATCAAACGGCCATCTTTCCAGCTCTTCACCTATAGTAAGTTTCCTATGCTATTCTTGAGTAATACTTGGCATGAATTGGATTTACCCAGGTTACTGACAGAGTGCTATTTTTCACTACTAATCTCAGGCAATTGATGAAGCCTCTGAGGAAGGCAGAAATGATGTTTCTGACTCTCAGAGGATACATTCTGTTTCTATCAGCATGCCACCTTCTCCTATTCAAGCTCATTTACAGGACACAAAAAGGGTTCTTTTCAGAGACGACTTTGGAAAAAATTTGTGCACTGATATTCCCAATTCTACCAAGGCCTCCAAAGAGAAAAGTGCCGAGGGAAGAAAGACGAGATTTTATTCTCAGCCGATGCCAAAAGGACATCACATTTTCAATCAAGAAAGACAATCTCCAGACCAGACAGGACTCTCTTTAAGGAATCCTAGGATTGATAAGCTGAAGGATAAAAGATATGACTCTTTCAAGACCTGGTCTGGGAGACTTGAGAGACAGATCTCAAACTTGCGTGGTAGGCCTCGGGAATCTGAACAAGATCCCCAGATGCTCAGGCATGAAGAAGTCGAAAATCTACCAGTCGACCGATACTTTGATGCCTTGGAGGGACCAGAATTGGATACCCTTCGGGTAAGCATTTTTCTATTATATCCAAATTGCTCCCGATCTAGTTCAAGGTGCTTGTACCAGATTTTGTGTAAGGCGCTGACGTGGAGTGATCTGGACATGTAACATTAGCTGTTAATTTCTTATATATACCACGACTTTGCTAATCGTTTTTCTCATCTATAGGCATCTGAAGAAATAATTCTGCCGGAAGACAAGCGATGGCCATTCCTTCTACGCTATCCCGTCTCTTCATTTGGTATTTGTCTTGGTGTTAGCAGCCAAGCAATTCTATGGAAAGCCCTTGCCACTTCTCCCTCAACAGAGTTCCTCCACATAAGCCCAGATGTAAATCTTGTTCTATGGTGCATATCTCTTGCTCTCATCGGAGTCGTCTCTATCGTTTACTCTCTTAAAGTGATTTTCTACTTTGAAGCTGTTCGTCGTGAGTACTATCACCCAATACGTGTTAACTTCTTCTTTGCTCCATGGATTGCACTTCTCTTCTTGGCTATTGGAGTTCCACCTTCTGTTGCTAAAAACCTGCATGCATCTCTGTGGTATGTTCTTATGACCCCGATTTTCTGCCTCGAGCTTAAGATATATGGGCAGTGGATGTCGGGAGGACAGAGGAGGCTTTCTAAGGTGGCGAACCCCTCGAATCATCTCTCGATTGTGGGGAATTTTGTTGGGGCATTGCTTGGTGCATCCATGGGGCTAAAAGAAGGGCCTATTTTCTTCTTTGCTGTTGGATTGGCTCATTATATTGTCTTGTTTGTAACTCTCTATCAGAGACTACCGACAAACGAGACACTTCCGAAGGAGCTCCACCCGGTATTCTTTCTCTTTGTTGCTGCTCCTAGCGTTGCCTCTATGGCGTGGGCTAGAATTCAGGGTTCCTTCGATGATGGGGCACGGATTGCCTACTTCATCGCCTTGTTCCTTTATTTCTCACTGGTTAGCTCCTCAGACACCAAATCTTAGTATTTACATGTATTTGGTGAAGAAGTCTACATCTGTTGTTGTCATTTCATGCCATGTTGACTCTCTGTCCAATTAAAATATCCTACATCTCCAATTCATACTGTTGTTGAGCTGCTAATGTGGGCTATTTTAACTGGAAGGACAGTCGACACGACATGAGTACTGACTTCACAATATTGAGGAAGAGAAATAAATGCTTGTTCATTGTTGCATTACCAAATATTTATTGCTCTGCGTTGAGAATATTAGTTAGTTATATTAGTGATGTTCGCATTTTTTATCACTTCAACATTTTGCATCTGTAATATTCTAAAATATTTCTCTTGTACTGCTATTTATAGCTAGTGGACAAATGGATATTTCGTGGTTGCCAAAATTATCTCTCTTTAGGATTTACACTAACTTTATCACGGTATCAGAGCTAGATAGCTAATTTATAATCCCTCTTTCTTCTATATTATCCAGGTGGTTCGTGTTAATTTCTTCCGAGGCTTCAGGTTTTCACTGGCATGGTGGGCTTATACTTTCCCGATGACTGGAGCCGCCATTGCCACCATCCGATACTCAAACGTGGTAACGAATCCAGTAACCAAAACTTTAACTGTCGTCCTTTGTGCCGTCTCTACACTTACAGTATCGGCGTTGCTAGTAACGACCATTATTCAAGCCTTTGTACTCAAAAACCTATTCCCAAACGACATAGCCATAGCGATTAGTCAGAGGAGGCCTAAAACACGAAAATGGTACCACAGACGAGGTGGCAGTTCAGATACTAAAGACATCGATCAATACCTTAAGTACATAGATCCAGATGACAAAGACATTGAGGCTTCTCTTGCCACTGCAAGCTCAAACCCGAGGTTCTGTCTTCTATTTTAAAAGATGTCAATCGCCATCGTCCTCATTAGGTGCCACTGCTGTGAACTCTACATGACATGTTTGGTATGATGGATTCCACAGTATTGGATAGTAGAGGGTCTAGATGGTCTTCTCCCCCCATGGGGAGAGGAGAGGAAGTTTTGGGGGGGGTGGGGGGAATAAGCCACATCCTCGGGTGATGACGTGGCACTGCCACATCATCTGACGATCATGGCTTATCCTCCGCTTGAGGGGAAGAGGTCATTACTCCTAGATGGTATTGAAGAAGAAAACTGTGCAAAATGCCTTAGCGAGTGCTAGGCTGTTGAGTACTAGGTAGTGAAAGTCGCGTCATCGGAATATGTAAAATTTGTGCAGTCAATCAAGAAGAGGGACTCTTGGTATTGAGAGTTCCAGTGAAGTTGATTGAGCTGAGAGGGAGAGTGAGGTTTTTGTATGATAGAAGATGAAAGTGAGACGCACTTGTTGAGCTGTAAATTGTATGGGATTTGTAATGATGAATGAAAAGTAAATGTACGGTTTTATTGGGTTGTTTTATTTGTGTGTTCAGTGAAAGTCACAAGTTACATTTACAACCTTTGTCAATATAAAATAAAACTCATTGTTGCTACTTTTCTACTGACTTTAGAGAAAACTATATTTAAAAAATAAATTTTAAAATTGAAAAATGTAAAAAAATATATTAAATATCCGTGATTTACGCAAATTTGCCCTAATCTATCTTTTACTCGGCTCTGCATTATATTTTGTCTTTGCTCTAGTTGCACTAAGGCCAAGGGTCGATGCTTCAAGCTCTTAATTATTAATAATGATAATGTATAAAGATACAAAGGGAAACAAAGAAATTAGATGCACACAAATATATATATTAAAAAAAAAGTGGTGTATATTTGGTGACCCAAAAAAAATAATAATAATAAATCTATCGAAGGTGGTATCTCTTGGCAAGGCCACGTCATTCCATATTCCATGTAAAAATGTTTGTGCCATAAACAAAAGATCCATGTTAGTTCTCCAACTCCAAAGTTTTGCCCATTAATAATTTGTCTGATTTGCTCAAAAACCATAGAATGACTATAAAGACAAATTTCCAATGTTGCTTAACAAAGATCATTACACAAACAAGAAAGCACCATAAACCAAACTACCTAAAAAAAACTTATATTACAACACATTATACATTAGACAAATTTTCTCAGTTAAATCTTATCATACCATCCTGTTGACAATGTTAATTTAACTCATTTCAATGTTTCTTTTCTTTGTGTGGAATATAATATCTTGATTGTACATAAAAGCAAACATTAATGGTTTTCAGTAAGGAAGGTGAGGAAGATCTAGAAAATGTAATACATTAGTATATTAATAAAATGTTCTCTTCCTATGTTGTTGTTTATGCTAGAAGACTTCTTTTCAATGGCATTTTATGTTGGATTTCTTACTTTCTTTTTACTTGGACATTTATAATCAAGTAACGAATCAAGTGATCAACTAAGTTCTGATTCTGTAAAATGATAGAGAAGTCCAAAACCCAACCTTATAAAACTTGCAATTCCTCCTCAAATGACTTTACTAGATCGTTTTTCAATGAGAACCAATTTAAAGAATAAAACAGTGCTGCTGCATTTTGCAGTTTAGAATGATGATGATGACAACATTTATATCATGAAGAGAAAATGTCATATTAGGGTTTATCATTTGATTAATTTAGGGAAAATGTCATATTAGGGTTTATCATTTGATTAATTTAGGATAGAAATGAGAGATTTAAATGATGGGGGTGTAATTATACTGATTAAGAGTTAGTCAAGTACTTTAATGACATGTTTTGCTTGTTCAGCATGAGGTAACACAATTTATTGCACCACCTATGAAGATGGATGGCACAACTTCTAGTCTAGTGATTAGTCATGTTTTGGGAGGGGAAATTCAATGAAAGCTAAGTAAGTGGACAAAATTCATTCATTTATTAAATTACGGGCAAAACAAAAATATAAGAAAAAACAATGTTGAAAATGTAACATTTTAGAAAAAATTCTAATCGAGGCATATAAAGAAAATTTGTAATTTAATTCAATTGTTAAATGCTTTGTTTTTATTAAACTAGCATACAGCTACCTCGTAGTGAATTCGACTATAGGACTTAATTTTGGTAGATTATAGTAAAAAAATTGAAGGACTTTTATAGATTCTATAGAATCTTTTCACTGTAATTTTTGTTGAAAATGGGCGGACATCTTATATTTGATCTCACAGAGAGATTTCTTTACGATCGTGATTAAAAAATAAAACAATATTATTACTAGTATATTGTTTTTACTGGTGATTTGAGGAAAGACGACGGCGTTGGCTAAGGGAGAGAGCGAGAGCAAAGAAGGAGAAATGGCGAGAGAGCGAGAGGCAGAAGAAAGGGTGAAGACTGAATGACGGACACTCAAACACTCAATGCCTTTTTTATGTCAGTGGGGAGAAAGACTCTCTTCACTCGTGATTATTATTTTTTTCAAGAGTCTTTAATTTATCAAAAAGTGTTAAAGAGGGACTAAAATGTCAACATTTTAAAATTGAGTCCTTAATCAGCAGAAACCCTAAACTTGAAGCGTTTTTGTACCAATTAACCCCATTTCGATGCAAACAGAGAAGCCAAACACAGTCTTCAAAATCCAAATTTGTGGGCGATTTCTCCAAGCACTTCACTCTTTCACTTTCTTTCGTTGTCTCTCCAATTCGTATACGCTCTCCTGCTGCATTTTCCATATTTGTCTCGTTTTTCTCTCTCTAAAGGTTCTGTAGATTTTGTAGCTATGGCGCAAGTGTTGGCGACGCGATTGATTAACAGCTCATTTGCTCCAAACAACCATAGCTCTGGATCTATAAACAGAAAAGTGATGCCTCTGTCTGGATTCGTGCCCAATGTGCTGGTTCAAGCCGATGAGAAGAGCCGCAGCCGCCTTGGAGCTGTTCGTGTTAGTACGAATATCGCTGCCGTAGAAACTACGCAGGAAGTCGTTCCGGTGTCTCCTGAAGATGTTCCCCAGGTCTTAATGTTATTTGGCTTGATTTTGTTGTTTTTGGAGAAATCACAATGCAATTTTTCAAAAAAGTATTTAGAAAAAAAATTAGGAGAATTGGACTTTTGAAGCATAATAATGGGCTAATGGCGTTCTGTGGCACGAATTGATGTTTTTAGTTTAATATCGTCTTATAGAGTTAATGCCCGGGAAATAATAGATTCGATGCACCTAACGAAATGAAAGTTAACGTGAGAATGATGCTTAGATTTCTTGTTGGAACTTGCACGACGTTAGCTGCTTAGCTGGAAATGGTTGCCTTTTCTTTTCTTTTTTGTTTATTTTCCTCTTTGAGGAATCGCGAGACGTGATGCACGTGTTCTTCGGTATGAATTGCAGAGGCTAAATACACCCACTTTTGTTTACTGACTACACCCCCCTTTCCATCATCTTCCCATTTTACCCTTAAGCCAAAAAAAAAGAAAAAAAAAAGAAGAAGAAGCTGCCATTTCCGGTAGCATTTATGGCAGCAAAAGAAGCTCAGAAAGAAGCTGTCATTTCCGGCAGCAACTGCTGCTGCAAATGGCAGCAAAACCATAATTTTATTTTTTCCTTGTTTGAGGCTGTTCGGCCTGCACAGGCCAAACAGCCTTGAAGGGGTTCGGCCTGCATGCCTAAAAAATAATAATAATAAAATAAATAAAGTACAAGGGTAAAGTTGGAATAATTTTGTGGGTGGGTGTCTTCAGTAAAATTTTTGAGTGCATTTAGCCGCGCCCTTGTGTTTATGTGCTAACATGAATTTAATTCCCCCATTTAGATTCTAGTTAAACTCTAAAGGGAAATAGGATGAAACAATTTTTTTTACTTAACCTGATCTGGTGGCGAGAAATGGAACTTTGATTGGAATAACTTAGTGTGCAATTGAAAAGATTTTGACTTCTTTTTTCTCTAGTCATTCTTTATGATGCATGATCTGATGATTGAATATAGTTTAGATTTTACTAGTCCCAATTTATACTTGAACACCTGCAATGCTAATTGAATTTGTTATAGCAGGTTAACTCTTGAACAAAACATGCATCATAAGAATGTGGGTTCATTTGCATGCTCTTGCTAATAGTAACTGATTGCCATTTTCTTGGAATAGGCCGAGGAGCATGTTCAGAATTTTTCGGGAATTCAGCACCTTGGTGACACATCAGTGAGTATTTGGTCTAAGCCAACTGTTAGACGCAAGACGAAGATTGTTTGCACAATTGGTCCCTCAACCAACACCAGGGAAATGATATGGAAGCTAGCAGAGGCTGGAATGAATGTTGCTCGTCTGAATATGTCTCATGGAGACCATGCTTCACACCAGAAAGTAATTGATTTGGTGAAGGAATATAATACTCAAGCGAAGGACAATGTAAATTAAGCTATCATGCTTGATACCAAGGCAAGTCTGTCTTCTTTAAGCTCATGTACACAATCTACAACTAGTATATTGGGTTCAGATTGGCAAATTTTTTACAACCATATCAATTTATCACTGATATGTACTCATATGGAATAAAAGGATGTTATTATTAGGATGAGGTCTTAGTACTTTGGGGATATTAGAAAACTAATTAAAACCATGTCTGCCTTTGAAAGCCGCATTTCATATCTCGTATCTCATAAGTAGATTTTTGGTGATAAGAGCACAAGGGAGCCAAACATCAGTGTATATTCGATTGTAGTCTGATCAATCAAGATATCATGAATATGAAAATAATGATGTCACATATTCGAAGAGAACATCATATTCTTTTATGTGCTAACATATTTCAAATTGTTTATATTTCGTGCTGTGGAAATTCTTGCGGCAGGGTCCTGAGGTTAGGAGTGGTGACTTGCCTCAGCCAATTACATTGTCAAGTGGTCAGGAATTCACTTTTACAATTCAGAGGGGGGTCGGTGCAGCAGACTGTGTTAGCGTCAACTATGATGATTTTGTAAATGATGTGGAAGTGGGAGACATGCTTCTAGTGGATGGTATGCACAATTTTCTTACGTTTTCTTCTTTTATTTTTGTACTTTATGGATGACTTATTAAGTAGTAAACTATATATGGAAATTTATTTATGCTTTTACCCCTCTCTTTAACACTTCGTTCATTATGTTGCTTGAAATTGTTTAATGGTGGGCAACGCGTATTACTTACCTGTGGGTCTAGTATGGTTATATTTGATGTTCAGGAATTCAACATCGCTCTCATGTTTTGTATGTATATTCTCATTCAGAACTTTAGCTTTTAGCTTTCCCCTCTATTTCATTGTGCTTGTCTTTCTTATATTTTTTTGGAAGGATGGTGCTTCATTCCTGGTTAAGCATGGCGTTAGACATCAGGTGGATTTATGAATATCCAAGCTGGAGAATCACTCATTGAAAATATGCTCTGGGGGTTTATTATTCTCTGTTAATTAATGCACTATATAATAATCATTGGTATTGCAGGTGGTATGATGTCATTCATGGTAAAATCTAAAACTAAGGATTCAGTGAAGTGTGAAGTTGTTGATGGAGGAGAGCTTAAATCTCGACGACATCTGAATGTCCGCGGAAAAAGTGCTACACTTCCATCTATCACTGGTCAGCCATAGGAGACATATTCTTTACAGTACATATTATTTTTCATGTGCATTATTGCCTAAAATTGTGGGGTTTAAGCCTTTTGGTTTGCAACTGAATGCTGTCTTACCAAGTTACCATGTGAGCAACAGAAAAGGATTGGGATGATATCAAATTTGGGGTGGACAACAAAGTTGACTTCTATGCTGTTTCCTTTGTAAAAGATGCTGTTGTGGTTCATGAGCTGAAGAGTTACCTAAAAGGAAATTTTTCTAACCTATCTCTTGCTTGTAAAATCCAAATATACAAGTTCTATTTATGAACTCATTTTATCATAATTTGTTTTCATTCAGAATGCGGTGCAGATATTCATGTGATTGTAAAGATTGAAAGTGCGGATTCGATACCAAATTTACATTCCATCATAACAGCATCTGATGGGGTAATTTCATGAGTGTATTTAAACTATTTAATTGTAGTAACATTATTGAATGATTAAGCTCCTTCATATGTGTTGATTTTTGAGATTGAAACTAATCAAGTTGTGGTTCCTAGGCCATTAGTCAATTCTCAAGTAATTGTATTCTGTTAGTTGTAGCTGATTTGTTTCTCTTCCATAATACCTGAACATTATGGGAGGGAAAAAAGAAAGGAAAAAGAAACAAAGAACCATGAACTACACAAACTCGTGAAAATGACTTCGAGTCTCCTGCTCAGCCTGAAATTCCTGGAACAGTACAGTGTCTGGCTATTTTCCAGAGAATTAAGTTGCTTCTTGAAGCCAACGAGCTCTAGTTCATAATTTTTTTCCTGAGTTATGGCTTGTCTTTTGTCCCCCAATAGAGTGCCTTTTGACTTAATACTGCAAAATGAAAGCTGAAATGATTCTCTTCTCAGGCTATGGTTGCAAGAGGGGATCTTGGAGCCGAGTTGCCAATTGAAGAGGTTCCATTATTGCAGGTAATGTCATCATATGGTAGTTTGAGGAATATTTAGGGTATGTTCTATAGCGATTAAATTTGAGAGTGAGATTAAAGTAGTTGAAATGTGTGGTGGAAAGTGAAGGAAAGTTGTATAAAAAAATTAAAATAACTGTCAAATCAATCAAGAGTGGTTGAAAATGAAAGTTGAAATAGGTGTTTGAGATTTAATTGGATTTAATCTGTCGAGAACATATTATACTATGGAAGAAACATGAGCACCTCAATGTTCCGTTATCTGGTAGACACATTACTTAATCATTTTGTATCTTAGTAAAGTATCTCATCAAATGATATAGGAAGAAATAATCAGGATGTGTCGGAGTATGGGGAAAGCTGTCATAGTGGCAACAAATATGCTCGAGAGCATGATAGTCCATCCCACACCAACAAGAGCAGAGGTATCAGATATTGCAATTGCAGTTAGAGAAGGTGCTGATGCAGTTATGCTTTCGGGAGAAACTGCTCACGGGAAGTAAGTTGCTTTTCCTTTGATCTTGATTTAGTACTTAACATTGTTCCCTCAGATGCTTACTTTCTATTTGGGCGTAAGTGGGGATTCATAGCCCACTTCACTATTATAACCATACCTGTAGATATTAGCAGTTTGCTCTCTTTGCATGGTTATCTTGTATGAGGCCGTTTGACCTCTGGGTTGACCCTCTAACCGTGTGTTGACTGAAGCCTAATGGACAAGTACAACATAAATCTAATAATTCGTACTTATATCATTTTATAATATAATTTCTGCACTGTGTTAAGATATGCGATTTTTGTTCAGGAACTGGATAATTTCACTGGGTTTTGCTTTTATTCTAGCTGGGCCAAATCAAGTTTATTAAGTACGGCAAGATGAATTGATTCAATTATTTGAGCAGCCACAGAGCACCGCATGTTACTAGAAACTGAGAATTTAGTCCCACCTAATAGGTTTAGTTTATTACATCTTTGGCTGCTGGTCAAGCAACTGCACTATTTTTCGATTTTTCACGATTTTTGTATTCAAAGAGATACCTGTAATCACAGCTATTTTTCTTCACTCTTGTACCTTTCACTTGTCTCAATACAATTGACTTGATTTCACGTCCATTGCAGATTTCCTCTTAAGGCTGTCAAGGTCATGCACACGGTATCTTTGCGGACTGAAGCAACCATAATTAGTCCACAAAATCCGTCAAATCTTGGTACAGCTTTGAAGGTATGAGTATGTTTTATCAATAGCTTGTTTTGATTTATAATTTATATACCCATTTGTGTATGTAGATCTTCTTGATGCTTGAATTCTTACTGGACATTTTCGTTATGTACAGAATCACATGAGCGAAATGTTTGCATTCCATGCAACAATGATGTCTAACACACTCGGAACGTCAATTGTTGTCTTCACAAGAACGGGCTTCATGGCTATTCTACTGAGCCATTATCGGCCTTCTGGCACAATATTTGCTTTCACAAATGAGTGAGTTTTCTAATATTACATTACATTGAACTTTGTTCAATTTGTTTCTGAAGAGAAAAGTCAATGTGCGAGAACATGAGACACTGCTCTTCCAGAGTTATGGTGCTTTTACTGCTTTACTTGTTATTCTTATACTAATGTAACGTCAAATACTTCACTAAATGATTCTGTATCTAGTACTCATGATGTCCTATAACAATTACATCCCAAATTGATTGTTTACTTTATCGTGTTATAGGAAAAGAGTACAGCAGAGGTTAGCACTGTATCAGGGCGTCTGCCCTGTATACATGGAATTCTCAAACGATGCTGAGGAAACCTTTTCGAGTGCATTGTCTCTATTGCATGTAAGCTTTCATTTTTGCTTGACCTTGCACATGATTAATCAGGTGTTATATAAGCGATAACAAAGAAATATCAGAAAGTATTTACGGCAGATACCTAACCAGTCACTATGCCGTTTAATTGAGGCGCGAAACTTCTTGTTGATAAGTGGTAGTAGCTGCTTGTAGACTTGAAACATGGTATCTTCTTTTGCTTATTATTGCGTTGTTCTCAATCTATAGAAGCAAGGGATGGTGAAAGAAGGCGAGCAAGTTGCTCTTGTTCAGAGTGGACGACAGCCCATCTGGCGGTTTCAGTCCACGCATAATATTCAGGTCAGGAAAGTATAGGGCACACGAGATTGGAGATTGCACTTCCCCTTTTGATTCATTTTCGGGCCAAGTCTATTCCTTGTTCTATATTTTGATTCTTTCCTCTACAAGGTTATTTTTGCTTTTTTTTCAGTGAAATGTTATCCAGATTCTTTAAATTGTAACAGATTTAGTACTTTCAGAATACAAAGTAACAACTTTTAGTTGGCCTCTTGTTCATGCATTTTGTTCAATTCCCCCTTTTCCTTTGAGAGGGAAACCTGGATATTTGCTGGAAAGCCTGGCAAAAATTTTATTTTGTTGGGTCGAATAGTGCACGGTTTTTGTCTATGAGATATGTGGATAATAATGGGGGTTGATATAAGATGGATGGATGATATTAATATTTGATTTTGACAAAATAATTAATTGTTAAATAGAGAAAAAAATTAAAACGGACATAGGCTTAACGTTTCACATGGCGGCTTCTGAAATCTCACACTATCCACGGCCTCCGGGACGCTTGACCTTTGGTTTTAACATTTGAGGACACAAGCATTGATCTTTTGTGATTGATATGTATCATTTGAGTATGCTAATTACTAGCAATATTGACTCGTCAGTAGTTAGGGATGGCAAAGCGATCCATGAAGCCCAAAAACCACGGGCACTCGAACCGAATGGATCTAAAAAATCTGAACCTACATGCCGACGGGTCAGATATGGTTTTCAACACGAAAACCTGAAGTGGATATGAGTCGGATATGTATTTTAAAGGCGTACTCGAGTCCAAACCGAATACTTGCAATTTTTTTCCCTATGAAAAAAATTTTGATGAATAAAATTATATTATTTTTTTGTGGTAAACTAGTAAGCAACGTACATGTTTTAATCAAGTCCTAATGTCCCTAAACAGCTAACGCTAAATCCATCCCATTAACAATATCCAATGGCCTCGTTTCCCGTTGACAGAAAATAAAAAATAAAAAATAAAAAAAGCTGTAAACGGGGTGCACGTTCGGGTTTGAGAATTGAACCGAACGGATACCCGAACCAAATGAGCCACGGTTCGGTTTAGTTAAGCGTTCGGATTCGAGTATGGCTAATCCTATCCGAACCCGACCCGTTGCCATGCCATCACTATAGTAGTTACGAGCTTATGAGCATTCATTCATTGATAGTATGATATCTATATGACATTAACAAATATTAAAATTCTTAATGTTACGTGTGCTCAAGACTATTCATAAATAATTCCCTCTGTAAACATGACTTTCCTTATCGTGAGCTCGATATTACAACTTTGATCACCAAAATTAGGAGTGAAAAATAATTAGCGGAAGATCAGGTAAAGACGACCAACAAAATAGATCCTAAAAATTGTGCTTATGACAAAAAGCTCTGTATTTAACACTTCTAAAACTACAGTAATATTTTAGCGTTTGTTTTACTATTTTTTAAACTAATTTTTCGAAACAATTAAATTTTTTAAAACTTACTTTTCACTCTAGGTCATACATTAATAGGTCTCAGGGTAATTATACCGACACCGCAAATTTTATTAACTAGACCACGCATTAATTACCTTTAATATTCTTTGTCTTCATAAATTTTTACATTTAGATGCTCAACCTTTTTCACATCATAATTTTATATATGACTCTTTAATAATTATTGCATTTTATATAAATGATGGTTTTCTTCTAAAAATTTCGTTAAAAATGTTCCTATATATTTTAAATAAGCAAAAGAACTACAAATTTAAAAGTATAAGTGTGTGTAGTTTTATAATTTTAAAATGCACTAACTAAATTTTTTGAATAAAAATCATCATTATGAATAAGAAGTTTTAAGTAATAAAAAATAAACAAAATAATGCAACAAAAAAAATATTATGGGGAATAATATCATAAATATTAAAGTTAAGGATTTTTAATATGATATAGTTGTGGTGTATTTTGAAGAAGGGAATTGATACTCACACCCACATATTTAATCCCATACACCCACCTGTTTTTAATTTTTTTTAATTTTCAATTTTACCCTTAATAGAAAAAAAGAAAAGCGGGTGTTGTAGAAAAAAATTGGATCTCGGCCGAAGATCCAAAAAGGACCTCGGCCAAGGCTGGCCGAGCTCCATGCATGGGGCTCGGCCAAGGTTGGCCGAGGTCCTTTTTGGGATGCTCGGCCACCCCGGCCGAGCATCCAAATTTTTTTTTAAATTGATTGATAATGTAATTAATTAATATTTTTTTGATATTATTTTTTCATTTGGGGAAGGAACATGTGATGTATGAGTTGGATCGAACGGGACGAAACTGTATTTTATAGATTTAGTGTTCGAACTCCGTTTTGGACAAATAATATACCGATTTGGGGTAGCTCGACGCCACGAGTCGAACTCATTGTGTTGCAATGATGTACGATGGATTTTGGCCATCCGAACGCGTTTAGGCAGCGAAATCATCGTTTTTCTATTTTTCAAATAATTTAATTTTTTCATTTATTTATTTTTAATATTATTTTATCACCATTTCCATTTCCATATTTTTAATTTCCATTTCCATATTTTAATTTTATTTTATGAAAATGGTGATAAAATAAAATTAAAAACAAATAAATGAAAAAAATTAAATTATTCGAAAAATAGAAAAACGTTGATTTCGCTGCCTAAACGCGCTCGGATGGCCAAAATCCATCGTACATCATTGCAACGCAATGTGTTCGACTCGTGACGTCGAGCTACCCCAAATCGGTATATTATTTATCCAAAACAAAGTTTGGACACTAAATCTATAATGTGCGGTTTCGTCCCGTTCGATCCAACTCATACATCACATCTTCATTCCCCAAATCAAAAAATAATATCAAAAAAATATTAATTAATTACATTATCAATCAATTTTTAAAAAAAATAAAAAAAAATTTTTTGGATGCTCAGCCGGAGTGGCAGAGCACCCACAAAGGGGCTCGGCCAAGATTGGTCGAGGTCCCCATGAGGGAGCTCGGCCAACCTTACCTCGGCCAAGAATGGCCGAGGTGTTTTTGGGATGCTCGGCCACCCCGGCCGAGCATCCAAAATTTCTGCGTGCACCCACCTTATTTTATTATGCGAGAGGTAAAATTGGAATTGAAAAAAATTGAAAAAAAAGTGGGTGTATGGATTAAAATTGTTGGTGTGAATAGCACAACTCTTAGAAGAAACTGTAGTGTCTGATATATTTTCCTGAGGATTTATCCCTTAACGTGACTCTTTTTTTTTTTTTTTTTTGAATAGTAACGTGACTCTTTTTTAAACCTTTCTTTTAAACTTTTTTTTTTCTAATTTTATTTTAATACATAACTCATTTTTAAGAGACTCCAAACGAGCTCATCATTCGAGTTTGACGGCCGGACAAACTTCCAAACATCCTTAGGTACCTAGGTTGTCGATATCAATGCTGTTCATGTCTAATGTTCCGTAATCCATTCGCCACGGTAAAATTCGCTAAATCATCACCACGAGCAGAGTTATATCAACTTGGTGAATAATCACGCTGGAAATTGAATCAATTGATTCAAAATTTAGAACATAGATTTTGACTTTATATATCATCGATCTCAGTCCCAATATTTTTTCCATGTGTTTTGAATTCTGCGGATGGAGAACATGCAATTTGCAGAGGAACTTGTTAGAGAATTTCTTGTATTCAGAGGATTTACAGAAACGCTTCAATCTTTCGGAAAAGAGCTAGGAACTGATATTGGAAAGGGATTTGAAGTCGATAAGATTTTAGACTTGATTTTCTCCATTTATATCCCCAAATTCGAGGCTGAAAAGTTGATTGATTTGCTCAGTTTCTTCAAGCGATGTTTCTCTCATTACGACACTGCACTTTTTTCTACACTGACGAGATTAGAGCAATCCATTCAGCGATATTATATTGTTAATGCAATTAAGTGTGGAAGAAAAGATAAAGTGTTCGAGTTTTTACGGATAGTTGGAAATGACTTGTTGCAGAGAGATCAAAGCTGGAGTTCATGGTTTGGTGGGTTCCTTTGGATTTGATTTGTTATCTTCTTCTCCTGTTTTTCTCCCGGGGAGATTTATACTTACCATTTAAAAATGTTTTATGCAGCAATTCCATATATTCAGAATCCACAATTGGATCCACAATTTCGCGTGTACTTTTCAGAGGAGTGGTTCCAATCCTTACACCTCTCTATTAGAAATTTCTTGAGTGAGATCTTTAATGGCACTCATATCCTTCAATATAGATGCTGAATGTTTATTTGCTTTCTGGTAGTTATGGTTGCAACTTGTAAGTGGTAGAAATTTTACCTTTTTCTGTTAAGAGTTGAGTCTTCTTCGTTTTTCAGAAAGAAATCCCTGATTTTATTCAAGTTTTACATTCTCTATAGAGCATGATGATTTCGTTCTTGGGTCTGCTCAAGGTTCTGTATTGCTTGGACCTTCTATGATGGAGATAGAAAGAAAAGGGACCCTCCATTATTAATGTTTTATTTATACTAAAAAATCCTCTTAACTGGATCATGTTTGACGTCTTGGATTGCAATTGTTAGATAGCACTACAAAAAATTTTGCAATCACCTGAACCATTCGTTTGTTGTATTCATTTGAATGGTGTTAATGGCTGTCTCTATATAGATTTCTTGATAAATGTGTTTCATTGTTTATAATTGCTTAGTTATCTAGCAGTTATTTCGAGATGATATAGGTAAACATGCTAATGCTAGGCAGTGTCCAATTCATTTCATCCATTAGGAGGTTGTTGACAACTTATAAACACGTATAAGTTTTAATTTTTCGACATGGTATTATTTATTACCAGTATGTTGGACTCCTTTTATGTTATCCTTAGCTAGTCTACGCACCCCTGCTTTATTGAAGATAAGTTCTCAAAGGAACACTGTGAATCGTCTGATGAAGGAGAATAAAAAACTTAATGTCAAGATATCACAACTTCAGACTCTGCTGGAGGAGAAAGAAGCACAGTTGATGCATTCAAGGAGGTGAGTTTCTGTGATGCCAACTCTATCTGAAACCTAATTCTCCTAACTGCAATATTTTACTTCAAAATAGTGCTTCTTCAATGAGGGAATTCAGAGGTCATGGAATGAGCAGCTTCTCTCACTCTCTAGATGGTGCTGCAAATGAAGCTATACTTCCTTCTAGTTTTTCAGATAACGTTCTTGTGGGTAATTCTTCGCTCATGGATGGAAGGGAATTGTTCCAGAATCAGGATGATGCTCAGCTAGCAGAATCTTATGACCACCCTGGTGAGGTTAGGAGAAGCGCTGGGGACCAGATGTTCCAAATTGACTTGAATGTTGGTAAGTTGATTTTAATTTTGAATAATGCTACTGAATACAATGATTGACACAGTGTCATGTCTCAAAACCGCTTCAAGTCAAATAACAATGATGGAAACATATCGCTTTATAGAATTTTGACACATCACGATTGTGTCAACCACTATGTCAATCATTGTGTTCAAGTAGAATTATTCTTTAATTTTTTCCGGTTGCCGTTCCTTTGGGAAAAAAAAAAAACAAAATTTATGATTCCTTTTGTAAATGGAAGAGGTTAAGAAAGGGAGTTTCATACATGGCTTCCTTTTCCTGTATGGACTTTCGGTGACACAATTAAGCCAATCACCTACATATCTTTCTAAAATCATTTTTGATCAAGAATCGAAGTCATCAATGTTTAGCAGAAGTATATTTAATTGTTTGAAAAGCAGCAGAGTGTATCTTGGAATGAATTACCATATTTGGGTAGATAAGTTTCTTGACTTCGACTTTCAGTGTAACAGCTTCTTGATTTTACCATAACTAATCATTGTTGCTATGAGGTGCTGATGGGATGATCTAATAGGTTATGAGAAAGGGTATCTTGAATGCTAGTTCGTAATTTGTTATTGTATGTTTGGAATAAAATAACATTAGTTTGTGTTGAGATGTATGCTGATGTTAGCCACGAAGGGATATTATAGTAACTATGTATTTTGGGGTTATAGGAAGTGGTGCAGACATACAAGGAGAAGAAAAGTTTCCAGAAGTAAAACCAGTTTTTCAGGTAAATTTGTTTCGATTTTGACTTCTTAAAGTTTGCTTCTTTTAGGACCTGTTCACTACATTACTGCCTTGTTGCATTTTGGACTTGAAGTTTGTAGTATCCCTCATTTGCAGGACACATTCCTTGGCCACACAAGTCCAATCAGTTGTTGTCGCTTTTCTGCAACTGGAAACAATATTGCAAGTGCTTCTACAGATGGCACAGTCAGGTATATATTTACTGGAGTTGGCAATATACATATTCCCAAGAAAACCCACACTATTGATAAAGTTGTAGCCAACTGGACCCTTAGTAACTATAGAAGAGTTGCAACTCTTTTATTGATTTGACGTGTTTAATGAAGGATATGGACGTACGATTCATCAGCATCGGCAACTAAAAACGCAACGATCTATTGTGGAGCAGAGATCACCTCGCTTGAGTGGGACTGCAAGTCAGATCGTTTGGTATGTCACTGTGTGTTTGATGTGCAAAATTGATTTGTTCTCATAAAGTATAAACTTTATCTTGATTATTTGAGACTGGCTCTTTGATATTTGAATTTGATTGTTTATTTGACTAAAGCTACTCATAGGCACTGCGGATGGAGGTATTAAAGCATGGAATGTTGACGCAAAACGAGTTGTTTGTGATCTCAATACAGATGAAGCATACCCAAGGTTCACATGTTTTTCTTGTTTTGTTCTTCTATCCTGTCTTTCATCTCTTTCTCCTTACCCTCTGCTCTCTCTCTCTCTCTATTACTCAATAACATTCTCCCATCATCAGTATGGAGAGTAATGAACATATGAGTTTTGTGTAACATACCCTGTTTTTCTTGTGAATGTTATCATCCAGTGTGTTGGACCTGAAATGCAGCCCGGTGGAACCAATTTTTGTTTCTGCAGCGGCATCCCGAAGGTGAATTCAGCAACACAGTTTCGTTTCAATTCCAATGCGAATCAATGGAGATCTTATCGAGTTATCGTAGCTCCAATATTTTAGAGGGTCCAATTCTCTGAGCGTGTGTTCGAATAAACTTTTACTTTGTTAAAAGCTAACTTTTTAGGTTGGATAGTGGTAGGGACATGAGATGTGTGGATAGTGATGAGTAGTGATTTGAGAAGTGTGATAAATATTGAAATTTGACTGTGACTCAATAATAAAACTAACTAAACCTAAAACTCAAGTTTTAGACGTGATAGTGGTAGGGACCATGACATGTTTGAATACTAATGAACTGTGATGTGAGACTTGTTATGAATACTGAATTTTGACTTTGACTAAATAGTAAAAATTAAATTTCAGGCATAAAAGAGTTATAATGAACGCAAACCAAGTGTTATTGAGTATTTTTGAGGCATTTTAAGCTGCTGATCAAAGAGACATTTACCTGATGGATATTGACTTAACAGTTTCTCTAGCTATGGAAGAATCATCCCTCCATTGCCTATTATTCTCTGTTATTGATTTCAGGCAGGGAGAAAGTTACTATGACAAGCTTGGTTTTGCATCATTAACCGTATGGAACATGAGGACATGGAAGGCCATGGTATGTGTTTGAGACTTCAGATATTAGTATGTTTTTGCAGGAATAAAGCAGTTAAAAGGCCTTAATTCCTTTAAATTTTACTGAAGGCAGTGCTTCCACTTGGGAAAGATCCACCTGCTATTACTACACTATGTTTCAATCACAACGGAAAGCTTTTAGCCGCAGCTGCAACTGATGGAATGATTCATATGTTTGGTATCCTTTGTCTTAATCTTTAACTGAATGAAATTGTTGTTAAGATCAATTATAGCTGTAATATTCTCGGATTTTGTGTACAAACATATATCCTTAACTAGAAAAAGATATGTCTGCTGGCCTGCAAGTAACTGGGTGGCCTGCACATGATTCGGCAATTGGTTCTGTTCTCTTTGGGCCAGATGAGACCAGCATCTTTAGCTTGGGCCTCGATGGAAAGGCAAAGTCTTGTTCATGATGCAATTGGCCTGTTTGTCCACCTTCGAGAATTGGCGCTAAGCCTACCCTAAATTTGCCTTTGTGTTGTGTTTGACAGATAATTGAATGGAGCTTGCAAAATCAAGGCAAAATTCTGTGGTCAAGAAAATGCAACTGGTAGGAGGTTGTTTTGTCTGTAGGAGTTTCCATTATCTTGCTGTCTTCACTCTTCGGAATAAACATTTATTTTCTCTGGAACAAACTTTTTAGATTGAACAGTGGTGGGGCCCATAAGACGTGTAAAAAATAATTAGTGGTGATATGAGGTATGGTTGACATTGAAGTTTGACTTTGAGCAAGTGGTAAAAATTGGTTCTTTGGATAGTAGAAAGTTAAACCGAACATAGGCTTAATAAGCATCAGGCCATCAGCACTTTGGGAGAATCATGCACACACTATTTGTGCATCTTAATTTTACTAGACAGTCATTGTTGGAATTGATTGTCTGAAAGTTGACAGTTACAGTTTCAACTATAGAACTCTGAACTGTTGTTATCTCAGACAAATGATTAGTCAATTGTAATACCATTGTCATCGTAGGTTATACGATCCTGAGAATTCATCTCAGTTTAAGCATGAGATGGCGTTAGATGCTAAAGGAAGAAGACTTCTGGTTACATCTAATTCAGTAAGAGCGCCCATATACCAGGTTAACTCTCTCACTACTTGCACAGTTGCATAAACTAACTTTGCTTCTTTGCTGGCAATATATTAGCATGTTTGGCTAAGCTTAAATATATATTTGGAAACATATTTGGAAACAGGTTTAGTTACTTTCTTTTAAGCTGCTTATTTAAGGTTGAATAGTTTCCCTTTCCTGTTGACAGGTTCGCGGTCATACGAGTGGAATGAGAACTCTCTCTCACAGGGGACGTATAACAACGGTTGACTGGCATCCGACTTTGCCTATCTTCTTGACTGGATCAGCTGATCACTCAGTCCGAGTCACATCAATATCTTGATGGTTTCCACTTTTCTTCTTTTCTTTTCTTTCTTCTTTCATTTTTCTTTTGGTTTCTTTTTGGGATGGTTTCTACTTGCTTCATATGTGTTTTTGTAGTCGAGCAATAGGGGATGGAGGAGTGGCCCCGGGGGTGGTTAGGGTTGTGTTCTTTATCTAATACAGTTCTTCTAGCTACATTTCATGTTTATTTGGTATAGATTTTCCTTTTGACGGAAAAACTGTATTTATTGGAGAATGTGTTGTCCAGAAGCGGTCGAAACATATTATAGATTTCATTGATTGTACGGTTGAAGATGAAGTTTTTTTTTTTTTTTTTTTAAATTTTTTCCTCTCGTCTCTAAATCCAAACAGTTTAGCAAGAACCATTACCCACAACAGGACTCCCTGATGTCAATAATCAGTGAAAAACAAGGGTGGACTCTAGCCACTTACTAACCCAAGAAATGATAGAAGCACAATCTGACTCAAGTTGCGCAATGGTGAAACCGTGCTCTCGAGCAAAATGCGGGCCTTCGAGCATAGCCACTCCCTCCTCCATTTCTACCGGTGGGCAGCCCGTTAAACGTTTTGCGAAGCATCCCATCATCGTTATGAACAACTGCTCCCATGCCAAACACATCACAGTCTTCGTAGATCGATATAATAATAATTTACACAATTATATTCGATAGAGATCAAATATATTGTTGA
This sequence comes from Jasminum sambac, assembly GCA_018223645.1. Taxonomy (NCBI): domain Eukaryota; kingdom Viridiplantae; phylum Streptophyta; class Magnoliopsida; order Lamiales; family Oleaceae; genus Jasminum; species Jasminum sambac. The sequence continues at coordinate 6,895,535 of CP073645.1, read as the reverse complement.
AAGTGACATAAAAAAAAAAAACTCATATTGTCTATCGAATATGTGGTTGAAAAGTGATATAAAAAAAGCCTCATATTGTCAAAGTAATCACATATGATTGAAAATGATAATGAGGCAATACTTTTTGTATTAATTTGTAGCAAAAACATTGTAAAAATCATTTTAACACATTTGTTACAATAAAAAAATTTATTTTTCTTATATTCATGTCCAATAAAACAATATATTATTTTTAACATTGCTCCTAAACTACTTTAAAAAAAAAAAAAAAGGCTCCTAAACTTTATATTCTTAAAGAATTATTTCTTTTTAAAAAATGCTTCGTCCACCAAGCTCCAAAACATAATTTTTTTTTAAAAAAAATTAAATTTTCATATTGAAAGCTAGAGGTGTCAATACGGGTGGGCCGGGCCGGGCCGGCCCACCTCAAGTCGGCCCGTGAACAGCCCGCTTGGGTAGATGGTCCGTTCATACGGGTTCGCGGGCCGGGTTGGACCGGCCCGCATTTTTTGGGATGAGGCCCGGCTCGCCCATCAACCCGTACGGGCCGGCCCATATGGGCCAACCCGTGTGAATTAATCAAATGGGCCGACTCATATGAACTTTTGGGTTGTTCCAATTTGATTCATTTGAATCATTTTTAATCTGTTAAAGTTAAATATGTGCTTTTTAGTAAATACTTTTTTAAATATTTTTATATGTAAAGAAAAAAATATAAATATAAAACTAAAAAAATAAAAAAAATAAAAAATTTTTAAAATTGGCGGGCCAACGGTTAACCGCTGGCCCGCCCAACTGGGCCCGGCCCGCCCATATCCAACTCAATGTGGACCGCGGGCCAGCCCGTGCGGTTCGCGGGTCGGCCCGCGGTCCGGGCCAGAAGCGAGTGGGCCGGTCCGGGTTCGACCGGCCCACCCATCTTGACACCACTATTGAAAGCGATTGAATAATAGAAAAATATAAACGTGTTGAAGCATGTATGTTACGAGCCCTAGGTGACAAATTGTCCTTACAAGCCCTAGGTGACAAATTGTCCCGCAAGGACACACCGCTTTAACAACTTTTCCACGTACGAAAACCCAAATTTGCGCTTCTCCTAAAACCCCAACTGCTCTGAGCTTTAGCCTGCAGCTGCATTTCGATACAAACAAAGAAGGCAAGAAGCCAGCAAAGCTTCAAAATTTATCGGCGATTTCTGCAAACATTTCACTCTCTCAATTCATATATACTCTCTTGCTGCATTTCTCAAACTCTCTGTCTCGTTTTTTTTTTTTCTCTCAAAAAGTTTTGCAGACTTTGTAGCGATGGCGCAAGTGGTGGCGACGCGATTGATTAACGGCTCATTTGCTTTAAACAACAAAGGCTGTGGATCTATTCACAGAGAATTGAAGCCATTGTCTGGATTCACGCCGAATGTATTGGTTCAAGCCGACGAGAAGAGCCGCAGCCGCCTTGGAGCTGTTCGTGTTAGTACGCAGATCGCCGCTCTAAAAACTGCGAAGGAAGTCGTTCCAGTGTCTCCTGAAGATGTTCCCGAGGTCCTAATGTTATTCGGTTTGATTTTGTTGTTTTTTGTGAAATCACAAGGCTTGTGTTTATATCTATGGGGAAAAAGTCCGGATTTTTGAAGCATAAAGGCGTTCTGTGGCATGTAATAAAGTTTTTAATTTAAATTTGTCTTATTGAATTAATGCCTGAAAATTATAAACTCAGATGGCACCCAGCGAATTCAGAGTTAATATGAGAGTGATGGTTAGCTAGTTGGTATTGTTGCAACTTACAACTGGGCCTTATTTCCTAAATTTGAATTATAGTTCAACTCTTACGTGAAATTAATATAAAAGAAAGTAGGATAAAACAAAATCATTTACTTATGCTGATCTGGTGGCCGAAATAGATCTTTAAATTGAATTAAATGAGAATTCAATTGTAAAGAATTTGAGGTCCTTTTCTCTAATCATTACGGACAAATACAGTTTACTTTTTACTAACCCAATTTAGACTTGAACCTCTGCTAAGAAACGTGCATTTTATAAGAACTTGGGTGCCAATTTACGCCCTTGCTAATGATACCTGATTGCCATTTCCTTTAAACTAGGCAAAGGAGCATGTCCAGAGTTTTCCAGGGATTCAGCACCTCGGTGACACAACAGCGAGTATTTGGTCTAAGCCAACTGTCAGGCGCAAGACAAAGATTGTTTGCACGATTGGTCCCTCAACCAACACCAGGGAAATGATATGGAAGCTGGCAGAAGCTGGAATGAATGTTGCTCGTCTGAATATGTCACATGGAGACCATGCATCCCACCAAAAAGTCATTGATTTGGTTAATGAATATAACGCTCAATCGAAGGACAATGTCATCGCTATCATGCTTGATACCAAGGCAAGTCTGTCTTCTTTCAGCTCATAGACCACAGTTTGCAACTTAGTAGATCGGATTGAACTTACAAAACAAAATTTTTCTTACCTTGTCAATTTATCACTGGCAGGTGCTCTCATGGAATAAAAGGATTTTATTATTAGGATGAGGTCATAGTATTTAGTGGCGATATTGCCAAACACATGAAAAATTATGTCCACCTTTGAAAGCTATATTTCATACTTCAATAGTAGATTCTTGGTGATGAGAGTCCATTACACTGGGACATCGTTTGTGATCCATTAAATATTAGTATAGATTGGATGGTAGTCTGATCAATCAAGATATCGTGAATAAGAAAATACTGATGTCATTAACAAATCAAATTCTTTTACGTGCTAAAATGTCTCGTATTGTTTATATTTCATGTTGGAACTTGTGGCAGGGTCCTGAGGTTAGGAGTGGTGACTTGCCTCAACCAATTACACTGTCAAGCGGTCAGGAATATACATTTACCATTCAACGGGGGGTTGGCACAGCAGACTCTCTCAGTGTCAACTATGATGATTTTGTAAATGATGTGGAAGTAGGAGACATGCTTCTTGTGGATGGTATGCATGATATGCTTCCTTTTCTCTACTTTCATTTTTGTACTTATGGACGACCAATTAAGTAGGAACCATAATGTGGATATCTATTTATGTAACTGTTCATTATGTGGCTGGAAAATATTTAATAATGTGCTAGGCACCACAGTTAACTGAGGCCTAGTATGGGTATGGTATATTTGCTAATCAGGAATTCGGCATTGCTCTCATGTTTTGTATTCGTAGGTCCCCACTCCTTCTGTGTTCCTGTCGTCGTTATACCTTTTGGAAGGATGGTGTTTTATTCCCAATTAATCATAGATTTAGACATGATGGGAATTCATGAATTTCCAAACTGGTGACACTTGTTGAGAACATCTTCTGTGAGTTTTTAATTCACAATATAATTTTATTTGGTATTGTAGGTGGTATGATGTCATTCGTGGTAAAGTCTAAAACTGAAGATTCAGTGAAGTGTGAAGTTGTCGACGGAGGAGAGCTAAAATCTCGACGACATCTCAATGTCCGAGGAAAAAGTGCTACACTACCATCAATAACTGGTCAGTGGCAGCAGACATACCCTCTAAATTAAATATGACTATTTCTTCATGTGCATAGTGAACTGAATGCGTATTACCTTGTGAGCAACAGAAAAGGATTGGGATGACATCAAATTTGGGGTGGACAATAAAGTTGACTTCTATGCTGTTTCTTTTGTCAAAGATGCATCTGTGGTTCACGAATTGAAGAACTACCTGAAAGGTAATTTTTATGAAAGATCTCTTGCATGTAGTATCCAAACGTAAAAATTCTATCTCTTAACTCGCTATTGTGATCTGTTTTCTTTCAGAATGTGGTGCAGATATTCAAGTCATTGTAAAGATTGAAAGTGCGGATTCGATACCAAATCTGCATTCCATCATAACAGCATCTGATGGGGTAATCTCATGAGTCTATTTAAACTATTGATATTGAATTGTAATTACATTGTTAATTGATGTAGCTCCTGCCTCTCTGTTGATTTTGAGATTAAGGGTAATCAAAGCATGGTTCCTAGCAAGTAGCCGATTCTTATGTAACTGGATTCTGTTAGTAGTTACTGATTTGTTTTTCTTCCATAATTTCTGAACATTACAAGAGGGAGGGAGGGAGGTGACTCCTAGTTTCCTACTCAGCCTGAAACTGCTGGGACAATGTGATGTCTTGTTATTTTTCAGAGAATTAAGTTACTTATCGAGTTATCGGAGCCAAAGAGCTCCAGGTTGTAACTCCATTATATATATATAAACTTTACTGAGTCATGAAGTATCTTTTGTCCACCGTAGAGTGGCTTTTGACTTGATACCGCAAAATAAAAGCTGAACTGATTTTCTTCTCAGGCTATGGTTGCAAGAGGGGATCTTGGAGCTGAGTTGCCAATTGAAGAGGTTCCTTTATTGCAGGTAATGTCATCTTATGGTTCATTTAAAGAATATTTATTATACCTCTCTTGTTCAAGTAGTAGAGTGGAAAAAACATGGGCAGCTTAATGTTCATTGTTCCATTATCTGGTCGACGCACCATTTACTCATTTTGGATCTTAGTAAAGCACGTTGTCGAACAATGTAGGAAGAAATAATCATGAAATGTCGGAGCATGGGGAAAGCTGTCATAGTGGCAACAAATATGCTAGAGAGCATGATAGTCCATCCCACGCCAACCCGAGCAGAGGTATCAGATATTGCAATTGCAGTTAGAGAGGGTGCTGATGCAGTTATGCTTTCGGGAGAAACTGCTCACGGGAAGTAAGTAGCTTTCCCTTTTATCTTGTTCCAGTTCTGAAATAAATTCGGTTCCATCAAGTGCTTAATTGGAACTTCAGTGTCTGGTAGTCAGGAATCCATAACCCACTTTATTTTTGGCTATAACCCACTTTATTATTATTATTTGTAGAACAAGAGAGGGTAGAGTGAACGAGAAAACAAAAAATACTTTTATTGCTTGCTTATTAACATACACTTACAATGATATGAATATATACAGTTGGGAAAAGACATAAAAAGGAAAGGAAATATTTTACAGAATAAATCACCTAATTTCTATACCCTATTTACACGAGCTATTTTTGGGAAGTATTGATACTCCCCCTCAAGTTGGATCGTAGATATTGATAAGATCCAACTTGTACACAAAGTTCTCAAAAATTGCTCGAAGTAGTCCTTTCGTAAAGATATCTGCCATCTGTTCTTCAGTAGGGACGTAAGTCAAACAGACAATTCCATCTTGTACTTTCTCTTTGATGAAGTGTCTATCCACAACGTGCTTAGTTCGATCATGTTGAACAGGGTTCAAAGAAATGCTGATAGCGGCTTTATTATCACAGAATAATCTAATTGGATGATTAATCCCCATTCGTAATTCTTCCAAGAGTTTTTTCAACCAAAGGCCCTCACAAATGCCATGGGCAACAGCACGAAACTCAGCTTCGGCACTGCTCCAAGCTATCACATTCTGTTTCTTGCTTCTCCAAGTTACCAAATTGCCCCATACAAATGTACAATATCCGGTCGTTGACCTTCGATCTTCTACTGTCCCTGCATAGTCAGCATCTGTGAACACTTCTATACTTTGTTTTTCACCCTTTTTGAATAACAGTCCTCTACCTGGAGAACCCTTGAGATATCTGAGGATTCTGTATACTGCTTCCAAGTGCGTTTCTTTGGGTGAGTGCATGTGTTGACTTACCACACTGACTGCAAAGGCAATATCCGGCCGTGTGTGAGAGAGATAGATTAATTTCCCGACTAATTTCTGATAACCTTCTTTTTCAACATTTTTCCCATTGTCCCCTATTTTCTTGCCAAGTTCAATTGGGGTGTCACATGGTTTACATCCGAGCATTCCTGTCTCTGTGAGAAGATCAAGGATATACTTCCTCTGTGAAACACTAATCCCCCTTTTTGACCTAGCAATCTCCATGCCGAGAAAATACCGTATTGGTCCTAAGTCCTTTACCTCAAACTCTGTAGCCAGAACGGTTTTTAGTCTCTCCATCTCGATTGAATCATCACCAGTAAGAATTATGTCATCAACATATACAATTAATATAGTTTTCGATCCGTTTACAGCATGTCTAAAAATAAAGTGCGATCGGACTGTCCCTGAGTGTAGCCCTGGGCTTTTATCACCTTCGCAAATCTATCAAACAATGCTCTAGGCGATTGTTTCAGTCCATAGAGAGATTTCTTCAGTTTACACACTTTATTTTCTTCTCCCTTTCTACTGAACCCTGGCGGTATCTTCATAAAGACTTCTTCTTCCAATCTTCCATTGAGGAAAGCATTTTTAATATCAAGCTGTTGAAGTGGCCAGTCCAAATTGACTGCTAACGACAAAAGAACCCTGACAGTGTTCAATTTTGCCACTGGTGCAAAAGTTTCAGTGTAGTCAATGCCATAGGTTTGAGCGAATCCTTTTGCCACAAGACGGGCTTTGTAGCGTTCAACAGAACCGTCAGCTTTGTACTTCACTGTGAACACCCATTTGCAACCGACAGATTTTTTTCCTTTTGGCAGATTAATTATATCCCATGTATCATTTTTTTCCAGGGCTCTCATCTCTTCCATTACCGCTTCTTTCCACTCATGGTGCTTCAATGCCTCTTGAATATCCTTTGGAATATCCACTTTATCAAGGTTGGAGGTAAAAGCACGAAACCTGGATGACAGAGCATGATACGAGACAAATTTTGAAATAGGATGAAGAGTACATGACCGAGTTGGTTTCCTAAGAGCGATAGGTAAATCGTCAGTACTGGGATATTCGAGGTTACCTTTGTTGGAAGGAGACTTACAAGAGTTTGGAGCTATCACCGGGTCGGACTCTTTTGGTGCTTCGGAGGTGAGGTTTTCCTGGTACTTTGCCTTTGGCCTCCGTGAGTATACAAGTATCTCCTTGCCTTTTTGTTGTGGGTCAGTATCTCCTTCTCTATTCGAGTTCTCTCTATTCGAGTTCTCTTCTGTAGATGGCATACTAGAATCGGAAGGAATGATAGGAACGATGGGAATAGTAGTGTTTGGATTGGTTTCCCCGAGGGGTATGTTTGGGATAGAGAGATTATACTCAAACAACCTCTCTCCACCATGATTTAGATCACATCCAACAAACCTATCTTCACCACGATTCTCCCCTTGAAGAGAGGTTTGGGAAAAAAAGCGTTGATTTTCGAAGAAAGTGACATCAAGACTAACAAAGGTTTTCTTGGTGGAAGGATCGTAACATTTGTAGCCTTTTTGTGATGGTGAATACCCAATAAAGATACATTTGAGAGCTCGGGGGTCAAGTTTTCCACGAGCCTGTTTGTGAATATGAATAAAGCTAGTACAGCCAAATACTTTAAGAGGAAGATCAGACGAGAGACGAGAGTGAGGAAATACATGTAAGAGTTTGTGAATTGGAGTGTCAAAGGAGAGGATCCGGCTAGGCATACGATTTATAAGGTAGGCTGAAGTTAATATGGCATCCCCCCAAAACATTTTAGGCATATTTGCCGTAAACATCAAGGCCCGAGCGACATCTAGGATATGTCGATTTTTCCGTTCTGCCACCCCATTCTGTTGCGGGGTATGAACACAAGAACTTTGATGGACTATTCTGTGGTGTTGGAGATAGTTACTTAGAGTAATGTTAAAATATTCAGTGCCATTGTCAGTCCTTAAAACCTGAATCCGAGTTTGGAATTGAGTTTGAACCATGGTGTGGAAATTGATAAAGGTATCCCGAACCGCTGTTTTGTCTTTTAATAGATAGACCCAGCAAACGCGAGTATGATCATAAATAAACGTGACAGACCACGTTGTGAGGGTTCGATTTGGAATACGGGAAGGTCCCCACAAGTCACTGTGAATTAGAGCAAATGGTTGAGAGGGTCTATATGGGTGTGCTTGAAATGAAGTGCGATGATGTTTTGCAAGTTCACAAAATTCACATTGTAATTCAAACTTCTCTTTATTCTCAAAAATAGAAGGTAACAATCGTTTTAAATATAAAAAGTTGGGATGTCCCAATCTAAAATGCCATAACAGAATATCACTATCCCTAGAGGTAGTAGGAGTTGAACTAATCTTAGCAGCTTGATACTGTGCACTCACGTTGGCGTCGTCAAAGTAGGAGAGCCCTTCACTTTCCTTAGCACTGCCAATCGTCTTCCCCGATGATAGGTCCTGAAACACACAAGAAGACGATGAGAAATTAGCAGAGCATTTGGAGTTTTTAGTTAACTGACTAATAGACAATAAGTTATAGGACAATCTTGGGACATGAAGTACCGATTCAAGAATAATAGAATTAGAAAGTTTAATATTTCCTTTTCCTGCAACGGGTGAGAGGGTTCCATCTGCAATTTTGACTTTTAAATTTCCAGCACAAGGTGAGTATGAGGTAAATAAATGATAGGAGGCAGTCATATGATCAGTGGCACCTGAGTCAATTATCCAAGGGGTTTTACTTCTAGAGACATTTAGTGCACTCAGAAAAGTACCTCTTTGAGCTAAAGAACTGGATGGGATATATGAGGACTGACCAGATGACTGGAAACTAGCAAACATTTTGTATAGTTGTTCTACTTGCTCGGCATTGAAGACTCCATGAGGCACATCTGTTGGTTTCTCAACAGGATTAGCAGTAGCTTGATAACTATTACGATTCTTGTTCTGTTTTGATTTCCAGTCTGCAGGTTTGCCGTGAATTTCCCAACAAGTGTCTTTCGTGTGACCATTTTTCCGACAGTGCTCACACCAGGGACGTCTTTTTTGTTGGTTGTAACTTGAGTTGGTTTGTGGTCCATGTGAAGTAAAAGCCAATCCTTCAGGCCCATTAGGCCCATTAAGCTGAGCCGCCCCAGAACTGTTATGAGGCCCATTAAGCGAGGAGTTCATGAGGGCCGATCCATTCACATCACGCGTATTTGCTTCACTTCTCACCATCACCTTTCGTCTCTGCTCTTCACGGCGGACCCCCGAGAAGACATCGCGAGTTGACGGAAGTGGTCGCCGACCGAGAACTCGACCTTTTACGTCATCAAATTCTTGGTTGAGGCCTGCAAGAAACTCGAAAACCCTTTCCTACTCAAGTTTTGTCTTGTATCGTGCGCTATCGTCAGGAGAGTCCCACTTCTCGTCGTCGGTGCTCAGGTCGAGTTCCTGCCATAAAGCCACCATCTCCGTATAATGCTCGGTTACGTCCTTGTCTCCTTGATTCATCCTCCATAGGCAAGTTTTAATTTCGAAGATCTGGGCGTAATCCTCAGTATCGGAGTACGTCTGATGGATTGCGTCCCATACCTCCTTGGCTGTGGGTAGAAACAGGTAAGTTTTCCCTATTGTTGCCTTCATCGAGTTCACAAGCCACGCTGTGATTGTGGAATTTTCGGATTCCCACTTTTCCAGTGCCACCATATTGGTTGTTTCTAGGCGAGGGATTTCTCCAGTGAGGTAGCCAATCTTCCGTTTTCCTCGTAATATCAATTTCACAGATTGAGCCCATTCCCGGAAATTTTTTCCGTTGAATTTGTCAACTGTGATTTGGAAGGGAGAATGATCGAGGCTTCCGATGTTTGATATATTTGGTGACCCTTCTGTCTTGTTATCAGAAGTGGTTGTGGTCGAGTTTTCTTCTAGGTTTTCCATGGCTCTGATACCATGTAGAACAAGAGAGGGTAGAGTGAACGAGAAAACAAAAAATACTTTTATTGCTTGCTTATTAACATACACTTACAATGATATGAATATATACAGTTGGGAAAAGACATAAAAAAGGAAAGGAAATATTTACAGAATAAATCACCTAATTTCTATACCCTATTTACACGAGCTATTTTTGGGAAGTATTGATATTATTATTATTATTATTATTATTATTATTATTATTATTATTATCAGTTTGTTAATCTCTGCCCATATATCTTGTCTAAGGGCATTTGACCTCTGGGTTGATTGGACGCTTATGGACAGACTCAGAAAAAATAAACAAATAACTCAGCATAATGTATACCTAAAATAATAATTCGTACTTGAAATATCCTTGAGTAATATATTGTATAGTTTTTGTTAGAGATGTAATTCTTGTTCATTATCTTGATAATTAATCGGTAGGAAGTAAAAAAGCTAGTTAGCATTGATTTTCTTGTTTGATAAAGTAAAAACTAGAAATGGCTAGTTTTTCAAAGATTAGCAGCTTTATGCAAAAGGCCTAACTGGGTTCGCCGTTATTACAGCCGGGTCAAAGCAAGTTTATTATGTAAGTATGGTCTGAACTCGGATGAACTGATTCCATGACTTGAGCAGCCACTCAACACTGCATGTTACTAGAAAGTACATATTCGCTAGGAAAATCCTTCCATTCCAGAATTTGGTCCCACCTAATAGGTTTAGTCTATTACATCTCTGGATGTCTGTTGGTCAAGCATCTAGTCTATTTTTTGAGATTTCACGATTATGTTTTCAAAGAGATACCTTAAAGCACATATTTCTTTTCCTCTACTCTTGAACCATTGCCCGTCCCAATACAATTGACTTGAGTGCACTTCCATGGCAGATTTCCTCTTAAAGCTGTCAAAGTCATGCACACGGTTTCTTTGCGGACGGAAGAAACTATAATTAGTCCCCAAAATCCGTCAATTGTTGGTCCAGTCTTGAAGGTATTAGTATATTTTGTCAATAGCTTTAGCGTTTGTTATTTTATATTCCCGTGTTTGGACGTAGACCTCATGGATGGTTGAATCCTTACTGAATACTACATTTATGCGCAGAATCACATGAGCGAAATGTTTGCATTCCATGCAACAATGATGTCAAACACACTTGGAACGTCAATTGTTGTCTTCACCAGAACTGGTTTCATGGCTATTCTACTGAGCCATTATAGGCCTTCCGGCACAATATTTGCTTTCACAAATGAGTGAGTTTCGTTATATTATGTTACATTGAACTTTGTACCATCGGTTTCTGAAGAGAAAAGTCGACGCATAAGAACGTGAGACTCTGCTCTTCCAGAGTTCTGATGGTTATGAAGCCTGGTATTCTTATAATAATGTGAATACTTGAGCCAATCATCTAATATTCTAGTAACTTTCTGTGATCTGGTCATTGAAAAGGTAAATCGCTAAATGATTATGTACACTCTTCTAATTGATGTTATAACTAGTCGACTTCTACATCCCTGATCCCCACAAATTGATTGTTTACTTAATTGTGTTATATAGGAAGCGAGTACAGCAGAGATTAGCACTGTACCAGGGCGTTTGCCCCATATACATGGAATTCTCAAATGATGCCGAGGAAACCTTTTCAAGTGCATTGTCTCTATTGCAGGCGAGTTTTCATGTTTTCTTGGCCTTTTAACATTGTCAATCATAGGTGATAGCATCAGAAAGTTTAGAAACAAAGAATTTCCCCATATATATGGAATTTTGCTTCTTGAATTCAATGGACAAATTGTTTTACAAAGCTTCTTGTTGACAAGTGTCAGTAGTTGGTGATTATTTATAGCGTGTCTGTAGAATTGAAACATACGTTCTTTTTTCTCATTACTGTGTTATTTTCAATCTATAGAAGCAAGGGATGGTGAAAGAAGGCGAGCAAGTTGCGCTCGTTCAGAGTGGAAGACAGCCTATCTGGCGGTTTGAGTCGACTCATAATATTCAGGTCAGGAAAGTATAGTGCAGAAGAGATTGGAAATTGGAGATTGCACTTCACTTTTGATTAACTGTCCATCCGAGTCTGTTCCTCTCTTTTATTTAAATTTTGTTTCCTATTTCCAATTTTTGGATTTGTTCGGTAACATTTTATCTGATTTCTTTGAGATTGCAACAGATTTAGTAGTCTAGTGTACAAAATAACAGCTTTGAGTTGGTGTCTCTGTTTCAAGGACAAGCATTCTGTCCAAGTGATATATACCCGTTTGACTGACTACATGCTACGCTGATTAGTTATTAACTTATAAGCAGTGTTATGCCTCAGTTGTCATCAATGTCGTGGTCCTTATATGACATCAATGTTGAGGTACTTGTTGACACATCAATCAACTACCGATTACTACTATTTTTCGCTTTTAAAAAATCAAAATGTGAGAAGATTTTTCCTTCTTGCTGACTTATTATGCGTTCATTCTGTAACCTTTTTTCCCTTAAGGATTAACTAGTGCTGCACAATCAAAACCAAACTTCATTCGAATAACCAAATTTCAGATCTTTATTCATTATTATCTGTGCATTTCTTGGTTCCAATATTCGAAAAGGTTAACTTTAGCCCCCTCACAAAAAAAAAAAATCTTGTTGATGTAAATATTTTTTAGTAAAAAACTAATTGGATGGTGGTGCGGACTACAAAATGTATGAGTAATGATGAGTATATATCTAATATACGAACACGCCCCCCTCCTCCCCCCCAGGTTCCCGCTTATCATTGTTCTACCTTCTCACATGTTTTCTTTACTTCTTATCGCATTTCTTCCAACCATTTTCTGTTTAATGCACATTTCGCTTTGGAATTGAAAAACTTTGTCCTCCTCCAATTCTATGTTGTATCAAACACACCTTTTAAATTAATTTTGGAAAAAGTTAAAACCAACAAAGGTTGAGTATTAGAAATTTATAAACACGAAAGAATGATTAATAGAAAATCGGACCAAGTACTTTTGCGAGAAACAAAAAATTACCAGAGGATGAGACAAAACGAACACAGGCAAAATACAATACAGGATGTATGTCTACGGCAGTTTTATCCATGAATAATGATTTACAAGAGACTTCAATAGCCAAACTACAAACACTTATTACACAAATCCAAGTTCAATTTCTTAAACTTCCAAAGGTTGCCATCACATTATGACACAATTATTACAATGCAAATCATCTAAAATCAATAGACCCTGAGATGAAAGAAACTTAAACCCAACTATGAGGCACAGGATAAGATTTTCCAGATTCCATATTTTGACCACTTGTACTTCCCCTAAGCATTGCCATTAAGCTTCCTCCATGCACCCTACCTTCCGGAAGAGACATATCATTCAAGCTCGATTTTCCATGAATTGAAGTTTCTTGTACTGGAATCTGCATATTAATCATTGACTGTTCATAAACCCTCGAATCAATCCACGTACCAATGTGATGAGGCACTGGATGGTGCAATGTAGAAGCCACTGACACACTCTCATGCATCTGTTTATCTTGAATTTGTGCACTGTGGGCCACACACAAGCCAGATTTCCCTCTAGCAAACTTATCGCATGGAAAGGAACCTACACCAAACTCAGAATCCAACTGTCCCCATGAGCATCGTTTTCCACCACCATGTGCTTTGCAAAAATCAGTGCTTCCTTGTGCACTCTTTGTACACCCCTCAAACTTGCACCTTTTTCCACCTCCATGACGTACACAATAGTTTGTGCGTCCTCTAGCACTCTTGGTACACCCGAGCATGGCACACCTCTTTCCTCCACCATGACCAACACAGAATAAAGTCCCCCCGTGTACACTCTTGGTGCATCCTGTAAACATACATCTTTTCCCCCCACCGTGGGCTTTGCATAACAGAGTACTTCCTTCAGCACCTTTTGTACATCCCAAAAACGTGCACCTTCTACCACCCCCATGAGCTTTACAGAACATCGTGCTCCCCTGAGCGCCTTTTGTACAAGCAGGATACTGACAACGACGACCACCTCCATGAGATATGCAGAGGCCAGATATTCCTTCAGCGCTCTTTGTGCAATTTTCCATCATGCACCTTTTTCCACCACCATGACGTATGCACTTGCCTGACTTACCTCTTGCAGCACGAGCACAGCCCTCGTGACTGCAGCGCCTACCGCCCCCGTGACCTATGCAGTACTCAGTGCCACCTTCAGCACTTTTTGTACAGCCAAGATGCTGGCAACGTCGACCACCTCCATGAGCCTTGCAGAAAGCTGTTCTTCCTTCAGCTCCCTTTTGACAGTTTTCACGCTTACACCTCCTGCCACCTCCATGGGCAATACAGAAACCAGAGGCACCTCTTGCTCCCTTGATGCATCCTTCAAACTGACAGGTTTTCACAATGGTTCTCCGAAGCTGTTGCTTTTTAACTGATACAGCACTAGGGGTTGCTGGAGTAGGATTGTCCAGGTGATGGGGTTGGGCCAAAGCAGTCTCGACATTAGACAATGGAGACACGAGAGGCCCGTTTTTCCAACGAGACGATGTTGATCCTTCATCCACAAGTTGAAATGTGGCGGCCAATGGTGGCTCGGAACTAGTCTGGTAAGGACTGAACGGTTGAGTAACAGTGGTGACATCAGATTCAGCAGGCCCAGTGGATAGACTCAATTCTAGGTCTAGTTTAGGCTTCCTTGCTTCAGGTATATTTGCAGCCCCGGCGAGAGAATTTTTTGGATTGGACATCCTGTCATCTCCTAAATCGAAGTTGAAACTTAGACTAAGATTGATAGAAGACTCTTCCATTTCTTTCCAGGAGCTCATGGAGAAACTTGATGAACGACCCAATCCAAGAACCAGAGAAGATCCATCTTTCAAGTTAATAGGTCGATTAACAGAATTTCGTTTCCTCTTGTTTATGTTGGTACAACAGGAGCTCGTTGCACCAAGCGAATTAAGATCATGAGCAGCAACTACAGGATAATTGACAAATCCGGTTATGTCTTTTGACACAGAGGCCAATGTAGAAGTACAGTGGGGGGTGACGTCCATGCACCGTCAATTATGCCTCAAGACAAACCAATGAAATAAATTTCTTAAAATTATGAAACTAACAAATTTGCTGGAGAGAACAAGAAAAGGGAGATACTAATGACTAGAGATCAAAATGTAGCTTCCAGAAAAGGGTAACATCCCCCGCTAACAAAACCTGATGTATCCTGACGATCCATTATACGAGATATAATATAGTATAGTTTGAGCAAGTCAAAAGTTACAGGAAAATCCCCATTGCAGAGGTAGACTGGCCACTAGTCATCCTGTTACAAGCAAATAAATTTCATTACATGGTGATAGTTTCCCAGATAAAAAGTAAGATCATCAAAGCTAATCTCCGGACTCCGAAAAAACATAAAAATGTAATGCTGGCAATAAAATGGCTACACGACACTTAGAAAAACAGACCATGTGTAGAAAAATAGACCATGTCTTATACACCGCCTACCTCTATTTAACTTTTTTGCATTGTCTATCTTCCTAACCAAATGATTGATATGCACGAAAATCATTACTTCAATCAATGCTATCCATTGGAGATGTTTTCTCTTCATCGACCATGCTATTTGCCATATTTACACCAATTCACACTGAGCCAATTGAGATGCTCTATATACAGATGATAATCCTGTAAGCAGATTAAAGTAACTTTCAACCAAACACCACAACTCTTTGATGGGAGTAACCTGAAAGTGATCTACAGATATTAATCGAGAATGACAGCAATTCAAAGATCGTAAGTGCATAGAAGCAGGAGGGCACCAAAACTACACTTAATCAATAAACAATTTTCCTTACAGGCTACATTCCAATTAAATAAGAAAACATATATATACACAAAATACATATAGATCATGAAAGATGTCTCGCTTTCCTCTCTTTCTTAACTATCCAACTCTGCTTCAATTTAAAGTTCAAACAAAGGTCAAAATTTTAATTCAAATAATGCTTAAACTGTAATTGTTCAGCCAAAATCAGATCAAAAAAGTAAACCAGATCAGAAGTAAGATCTTATGCAACATACTGATTATCGGATTATACTTCGAAAATTAAAATTCGAATTACCTTCAGATTTGCGGAATTAACGGCACAACAGAAAAAGCAAACACTCCGGCGGATGGGGCGGCGAAAACTAGGGTTTTGCAGTGCGGCAAATCGAAAGAGGTATACATGAGATGGAGCGATTGTTGGCGAAAATATGAGACAAAAGTTTTAGTGGACTAATAGTAGAATCTTTGGCGCATGTTAAGAAATCGGCGCACTTTAAAACTGCGGCACCGCTTTTTCGATCCTCCGCGTGCGCCCTCACCTTGCTTCGCGTACTTCCGCATTAGTCAACGCCGATGACGACTTAATTTTATTTTAATCCAACGGAGGCGATATCTTAGGATTCTCAGCAAATGCAAATCCGCCGCGTGGAGTTGTATGGTGGGGCTGATTGGAGAGAATGACTGGAGGAGCCGAAATCTGAAATCTTTTCTATTTATCATTTTTTCTTTTAAGGATTTAATAATCCTTTTCGACAAATATTGACCTTTTAACCGTCATTATTGAATTTTTAATTGTTGCAAGTCAAACGAGGACATGATAGAAAGGAGCAATTATTTCTCGCTTTAATTGTTCCCATGGTATGCTAATGCTGATGAATGTATTATTATTATTATTATTATATAAATGAAAATAGTAGTGTATAGTATATTTATTTGATAGTGATTCCAAAATAATATTTTTGGTTAAGAATTGAACAAATAGACTTGAAAGATAGAAAAAAAAATGTTAAGTCAATAGAATGATATTGTCTGTTGTTGAAATTATAGTGGTTAGAGTAGATTATTGACGTACTACTACTGCCGGTAGTTATCAAATTGATTGATAGTAAAGTGAAATAATGTGTAACACAATTATAATTAAAGAAATATAAAAAGAGGCTTATCATCTTGAAATGTAGGTAAGAGAGTAACAAATTGATGTTAGCTAGAAGTACGAAACAAGTGCAAAGAAAGGACAAATAAACATGTCAATTCAAAGAATACTACTAATTTTAAGAATCATATTCAATTATCCAATTTATACTACCTTTGGGCCGAAAAATTAATGGTAAGTTCAAATTCGAACTCTATCAAAAGTTCAAAACCAACTTCAAGCACACAATGTCAGAGGCTCACACGGTGAACCAAAGAATGACGTTATATGTCCATAGCGATCTATCTCCAAATCACGTGGGACGTAATGTGGAGTGAAATGATAAGATTAATTAAATGTGTAGATATAAATTTGTCGTAAAGCATCAAAACTTCAAGATTGACACTTTATCAATTGTCACTGCAATATGATACATCATCATAACTTGCATCAACTTTGCAAGTAGCTAATTATCTTAATAGTATCTCAATTACAAATACAGCCAAAAAGAAGCCTTGAATCACTTCACAACATTGAAGCTATACTATGCACTTATATAACGAGTCACAAGGTCTGAACTGCCTACCATACAGGTTAACCTTACAACACATTGTTACATTGCATGCCATAAACCACTTCTTCATCCCTTTCGAGCTCTAAGTATTTCTCAAACTTGCCTTGGATTATTTCGTCACACTCTCCTTCATAGAGTCACAAAATAAGCAAAACCGGTTGCTCCCTTAGCTACCCAATTGGGCTGGTCCCCTGGTCGAGCGCATTGTGTAGCTCAAAGGTTGGACACTTCAAGTTAGAAAGCACCATATATGGCAGCCCAGTTTGCTTCAATGTGATTCTGCAGACTGAGAGTGTGACCAATATTCATTGACAAGCTGTGCAAAAAGTGAATCCTCTCTTTTCATTAGCTTCTCCGGTTTATCATACTCCACGAGTTTCCCTGCATCGAATTCATAATAAATTACTTATTTTCATAAAAACTTTTACCTCTCTATCAAAGGAAGTAACTCATTTCTAAGTTATTCATTATATTAAAACAACTCACCATTACTGATAGCTAAAACCATTGTACAATCCATCACCGTTGGTATCCTATGGGCGACTGTTATCACCGTACAGTCTGCGAATTCTGTCCTAATTGTTTTCTGCAAGATAGTATCTGTAGCATTGTCAATTGATGCAGTTGCTTCGTCGAGTACCAAAACCTTGCTTCTCCTCAACAAAGCACGTCCCAAGCAAAACAACTGACGCTGCCCCATGCTCCAGTTTGATCCATCCTCCACAACTGAAATTATGGGTTGTATTTGATTGTCATATCTCACTATGGGAAATGTTTTCAATCAAAAGTTTTGAGTTTCACACACACTTACCCGGAGAGTCAAGACCCTCTTCTTTCTCCTGAACAGCCTCTCTCAGCTGACACTTACCAAGAACCTTAAAATTTCCAAAAAAAAAAAAAATGTAAAATAAAAAATTCTGGAAAGAAAGAAATTGAAGAGACAATAATGTAAAAGATGGAGACCTAATGAAACTAAGAATTACCTCCCATATTTCCTGGTCAGTGTGTTGACCCAAAGGATCCAGGTTGTACCTCACGGTCCCGTTGAAAAGGGTCGGATCTTGAGGTATGATCCCAAAATGAGACCTCAAATCATGAAGCCCGATTGTTGAAATGTCAACTCCATCAACCACAATCTTTCCTCCAACAGGTTCAACCAGACGAAACAAGGCACCAATAAGAGTAGTTTTACCACTGCCGGTTCGACCAACAATACCAATTTTATCTCCTCCTTCAAATGTACAACTAATTCCACGTAGAACAAGTGGCGTATCTGGCCTGTATTGAATCTGTTTTGCAAATAACATTATTTACTGCATGGTAACTCTTTCATATCATTGTACTGAATAAGAATGGCAGCAAAAAAAAAAAAAAAAAAAATTACCTGCAAATCATTAATCTCCACTTTTCCTTTACTTGGCCAAGTTACCGGGGGACGGCTTTCTTCAATCACTTCAGGAGCCTCACTTGGTATGTGCATGTACTGGTTAAGCCTTTCTACAGAAATTATATAATTTGCCAAGAGGCACTGGTTTTGAATGGAAAACACTAAAGACATATTTAGTGAGAGACCATAGGAGAGAGCCATTCCAATAAATCCTGAAAACAGTGAACAGAATTAGGAAGTTTTCTTAAAACTAAGAAGTAAAGTTACCAATAAGACGCTCGTCTCCAAATTTTACCAAAAAAAGCTAGTTATCTTAAAACTAAGAAGTAAATTTACTCATAGATTAACTTTTTAAGCTTAGACAGACATGCATAATCAAGAATATGATAACACACCAGAGCTGAAAGTTCCAGGAGGTAGTAAAACCATGCAGAGAGCAGAGGCGGCAAGGACAGTTGCACTAAGTGTTTCTAGCCGTTGGATCAACCATTCATTTGCTGCAAAATAGTAGAAGAAAGGACTGGCGTTTGTGTCAATGAGTTCAAGGTTCTTCTGGAAAAAACGATCTTCCTCTTTGAAAGCTCTTATTGTAACAGCGCCAGAAACAGATTCGGCAATATGATTTGCTACAAAAGATTTAGTTGTGCCATTTATTCGCATCAACTCCTTTGCAGAGGAGAAGTAGTACCTCTGCAGATATGAGAAAGCAAATTGGTTACGCAAGCTGACGTAGACCAAGAAAATTTTGAAGACAAAGCCTGAGCCGGGTTTAACTTTTATTTATTTAAAAATTAACTTTCACTACTCAGACAAAGTCAAACTTCAATAATAACCACATATTTCAAATCTGAAATCACATTATTACCGTTAAATCTTGTGGCCCCCACCACTACTCAATCTAGCAGTCTGTTTTTAGCAAAATAAAACATACGCTAAGTTGCTAAGAAGCAACCCTGTTTCCCTTTCCCAACCATCCTGGGTAGAAAAGAAATAACAGTGAAAAGGGACAAAAGTGGAAAAGAATTGTTCTGTTGCATGATGCAGTTAATGAGCTTTATTTTTTGAATCAACAACTTTATTATATTAGCCAGAGGCTTGCGTAGTATCTCAAAGAGAAGAAGAAGAATTACCTGCAAACGAATAGCAAGAAAGACCATTGGAATAGAGACAAATAGAACTTGCCAGGTAACAACAGCTAGCACGGCAAGATTAGAGTAAGTATTTGTGGTTGATCCTAGTGTGAAAATCAAGCTAAACGGAACATCAAGATCAACAATACTCAAATCAACAGATACCTGTGTGAATAGAAATACACGTGGAAGCCATTAGTTTATGTTCATTTGTCCAATATTGAATAGTATTAGAAATATAATAAACAAGAAATGTCATAATTCACAACTGAAGTATTTTACCCGACTCAGAATTCTTCCCAAAGGTGTCGAGTCATAAAATGACATGGGTGCACGGAACAAGGAACTCAGCAATTGTGAGAATAATGATGTTGATGACTGCATGCCCAGAACAACAGTACAGAGGGATCGAGAGAGCAAAAACAATGTTGATATTATTCCAATCAGCAAGTAAACAGCAATCAGGTTTAATGTGCTAACATTTGGATCATCGACATTTGCAGCCATCCAAGAATTCTGTAATATTTGACCAATCACAAATGTAAGATGCGAGAGAGCAGCCATGGAGAAAAACAAAAACCCTCTGCTCTGATTTAAATACTGAATGTAGGGCGTAAATCCCGTATCCCCAACTTCCCTTTCTTCTTGCTTTATCAACTGATCACCTCTGGCTTCTTTAGGTTTCTTGTCTGAAAAAGTCTTGTTAATTTCCTGAGGAGAATTTGCACGCCTTTCTGAAGAACCCAATCCTGCAAGCCTCTCTGATCCAGCAGTCTCTTTGTGTGCATTAATAAGATCCCGAAATTCTTGACTTGTTGCTAGCAACTGAGGATAAGGGGCTGCATGCAAAATTTCCCCGTCTGACATCAACTGTTCATGAGAGTAGACAAAGTGCATATATGTTTTATCAATGAAAATCTTAAATATAAAATAGAATGTTTGGATAACAAACAAACTCACCAAAACTGAATCAAATGCAGGCAAGAAATCAACTTGATGAGTCACAAGTAAGACAGTCTTCCCAGCAAGTGCTCCCATGACATATTCCTGCCAAGATTCAATCCCACATGTACCTTAGAAGTTACAATGAGCGATATACATTATGACTTATGATTATCTAACTAACGAATGTGAACCTAACATTAAATAGGCTGGAGGCAGTGTGAGCATCAACAGCACTGAAAGGATCATCTAAGAGATATATTTGAGCATCTTGATACAGAGCACGAGCAAGCTGAATACGTTGCTTCTGGCCACCACTGAGATTAACTCCTCTTTCTCCTATTTCGGTGAGATCACCATAAGGTAGCAACTCAAGATCTTTTACTAGTGAACACCTCTCTAAAGTATCTTGATATCTCTGGCTATCCAAGGGCGACCCAAAGAGAATGTTGTCTTGAATACTTCCTGTCTGTATCCATGCTGATTGAGATACATATGCAGTAGTCCCATGTACTTGAACCTGGCCGATAAAATTGCATAAAAAATCATTGAAATGAAAAAAATTGTGTGCAAAATTCATGAAATAGATGGCTAGAATTACTGTCTCGTTAAAGACTAAGAACTTACAGTTCCCTGGATGATAGGAACCTCTCCTAAAATGGCGGCAAGAAGGGTTGATTTGCCTGAACCTACTTCTCCACAGATTGCAATCTTTTCACCAGGTTTAACCACCAAATTAATGTTTCTAAGTGTTGGCTTTAATTGAGTCCCATCCCACGATAGATACGCTGACTCCATGAAGATGCGATTCTCCACATCTGGTACACCAGACTTCATCCTCACATTTGCACTTTCCAGCTCAGGTGCCTGAAGAAAGTTCACAATTCTGGCAAACGAAACTTTAGCTTGAATGATGACTCCAATAACATCAGGAATAGTTCTAACGGGGTCTTGAACGAGACGTAAAGTCGCTACAAAAGTGAAAACATTGCTAGCAGATAATGGAACACCAAGGAAATAGCAAGCGCCAAAAGTAGCTGCTGAGACTAATACAGGGGATGACCAGAAAAGGAAGCTATTATATCCTTTCCGCAATTGAACAGCCGATAACCATTTTTCCTCAGTTTTGCGCAAATTCTCAATGACATTCTTGAAATGAGTTTCCCATGCATATAATTTCAAAACCTTCATGTTGACCAGAGCCTCTGAGATAGCCTTCAACCTTTCATCTTGTGCCAACATGAGTTTAGATTGGAACTTATGCTGTAATTTTGCAAGAGGAGTATTACAAAGGACAGTGAGAATAATTACTGCCATGGCTGCAAATGTCGCGTATCTTACAGCACGGAAGAGAATGAAGAGAGCAAGGCAAAGTTGGACACTTGTTGTCCATGTCTGATGAAACCAATATGGAAACTCTCCAATCCGATAAGCATCCACAGTTGCATAGTTCATTATTTCACCACTTGAATGAATCAGCTTAGCAGTATTAGACAATCTCAGTTGCTTCTTGTAAATGGCTGCTGTTAGTAAAGACCTTAGTTTTACACCAATTAGTCGGCTCCTAAAGTACCACTGTCTTTGAGATAAGGATTCGAGGATCTTCGTAAAGAAAAGCAATATGGCCAAAACATATCCCTCATTTTCAAAACTTGCTTTACCTTCGGCAACCTTAATGAACGCGTTAAGAAGAAGAGGACCAGCAGAAACTGTAATTACCTTCAGCAGTGCAAAAAACCCAGAA
Source organism: Jasminum sambac (assembly GCA_018223645.1). Classification (NCBI taxonomy): domain Eukaryota; kingdom Viridiplantae; phylum Streptophyta; class Magnoliopsida; order Lamiales; family Oleaceae; genus Jasminum; species Jasminum sambac. The sequence goes on along the minus strand of CP073645.1, from coordinate 6,873,179 downwards.
ATGAAGATTTCTTTCCAGTGGCATAAAAAAATAGTCTTCAAGATTGAAGGTTCAACCGATGGGTTGATTTGTTTCTGCCTGTTAAGAATCTCTGTGAATAGCAAGTAACACGACTCTGCTCGATCATCCTCGCGCAACTTGGGAATATCCTCGTCCTCTAGAGTTTTCTCCCTTCCCCTTTTCATCAGTGGATTCAACCACCAAAATGACAATTTGCTGATAAGCCCTGCTTTTGCAAATGGAGTGACATCACCCGAGGAATGAGGTTTACTTTCACCATTTTCATTACCAACCAATGGAGCATAAAGATCATTTTCATCATTATCTCCATATTTGTTGCTTCTATAAGTACATAATAACAATAAACATGATCCAATTAATGAAAGACCATCTAAGACTATCTTAATGGACAACTTCTTCCCAACAATGGCAGTAACAAATGATGAAGCACAAGTGATTCCAGAGAATACGAAAGCTAGAACTGATAACATCATCAAAGGGACTCTTGAAAAATACTGTCCCCTAAGGCTCACAGTTAAACCAACTAACAACCATATTAGTCCATGAAGCAAGAATGCAATCCACCAATGTAGAGGTAGTAGAGCATGAGTGGTCCTCAACTTTTCTTCTAAAATCCAAATTCCCAGAGACAAATAAATCAATCCTAAGAGACCATTATAAACTGCTGAAATTACCCGCAAACTTGTTATGCCGAAAACCGAGGCAAAAGTCTGCCGAGTTTTTAATGAGTTTTTATAAAACATAGTAAGAAGGAACATTATTAAGAGCACAACATCACAACAAACAATCAACGCATGATCGATACACGTAAAAGGAGATGTTTTAAAAGCTAAATCATCTCTGCACCACATTCCATCACCATCTGAACAATTAGATGCTCCACAAAATGCAGTCCATAAATCCTCCATCTTTATCAACTTTCTATGCCTTGCCAACTGAATTAAACAGCACAAACAAATTAAATCAGCAAAGAAAATCAACAAGTAGATTGTTAATCAAAACAAACAAGTTCACATATAGTTTCGAGCTAACATATCATCCTAAACCATGTGTTTCGATAATGTTAAAAATTCAACAAAATTGGGCTAAAAATCGAAAAATTCCTGATGAGATAAAGAAACAGAGATCATGTGACCAACCAGACAAGGCCAAAAAGTCCTGTGATTGCTGCAAGAGGCTGTAGCCTGTAGGCTTTGCAATTAATATTTAATACGAAAAAGGGCGTACAGAATCTGAGATACGAATAGTTCTACACACACAAATCAATTGATCCAGGCTTTATTGAACATAGATATGAATTTCTGTGTGCAGTGTGTGTATGTGTGCATGTGAAGGTCGTATTCAAATCCATACATGTGGTGGCAAATTTGGACTCTGGGTGTCGATGAGGGGTTGGGTGGTTGGTGTAGGGTAGGGTAAATAGCGTCATGGCTCACGTCTCCCTCGAGTCGACGACCATTGTCGTTTTCTGTTTGCCCCACTCTTTTGAGTCACAGCTTGTTTTCAACTTTGGTGGTCAATCAGGAAAAGACGGATTTCATCCGCCTCCAAAGTCGTTACATATCCACGTTGATGTCACGTTATATTATTCTTTAAAAAAAGATTTTTAATTTTTTTTATAATATTCATATTGAGTCAAATAAATAATACATATTCCTAATAGTTGGGGCTTTGGGGATCGTGGAGGACCCATAATTTTTTTTTTTCCGGTATGAGTACCTACGCACCATCCACACGCGTAGGAGATCGTTACCCCAAGAAAATAATACTTTTTTTAGGAAATAGACCATCATTTCATATTTGTCTTCTTGTCAACTTGAACCATCGGTAATCATTTTCCTTATTATTGTAGTATTTAAAAAAGTTTGATCGGTTAATGTTATTTGCACGAGATTATCACCTAGAGGTAATTAAATTAAGTTATTTTGTGTTTGATTATTATTATTATATTTTGAAACAAAGCAAGATGGGTATGCTCAAAAAACAATTTAAAAAATAGACGCCTCCTAATTTTTAGATTTTCACCGGGCCTAACTAGTAGGACTATAGGAGTAGGAGTTTGCAATCCCCTACCATTTTTAAGGTAAATGGAAGGAGGGACATATATAGTTGACCTCCAAATAACACGAGTATATATACAAAAATCAATAAATAACTGAGGGCTTATTTTATTGGGGAAGAATATATATTTACTCGAATTAGGCATTAGATTTATAGTTGAAAATTGCAGAAAATATATTAAAAATATAAAGTAATTATATAAGCGGTTGAATACTCAATATGACTTTTGTTTTTTCATTTCAAGTATTTTTAGTGAACATATGCGATAGTATTTAAAGATTCAACGAACAATTGTCTTTTGGAAATTTGTGTAAAAATAGAAAATCAAAAATGAATTCAAAACCTACCAGTGAAAATTGAAACGTAAAGCAAAAAAACACATGGAACTTTGTAACTTGAATAGTGTTTATATATATATGATGTGAAATATATGGATAAAATAAGTAGTTGTTCTGAATTGTGGTTAAGATTAAAGATTGATTTTGATTGAGCAGTAGCATAATAAATTAATTCTTACCTAAAATAAGTCAAAAAAATCAATAAAGACCATGCATCCTAGTGGAGGAATTTTTTTCCCTTTTAGACGACCTTCGATTTTCGATTGTAATTATTCACATTAAATAAGGACATTTTAAGAATTGGGCAAATTAAATTAAATATATACTAATAAAAAAGGGGCCTACATTTTAGAACGAACGGAAAAAAAAAAAAAAAAAAAAAAAACCTGTGTAGTGGGACGGATGGAAATAATCATTTATGAGGACATCATAAATGATTCCATAAGCAAAGTACTTTATGAAAAACGTCAACACATGCACATTGCATGCTTGTAGAATATAATGATCTGATTAGGGCCTTGTTCTTTTGCACATAAATTTATATGCACGTAATTTCGTATAACTTCACACACATTTTCAACCACACATATATTTTTCAAAATAATCTTAACCACATATTTTACACAAAATACTGAATACGATAATTTTATCACCAATCAAACATACCCTAATGTAAAAAGTCATGTGAAACTTTGGCGATCAAGCATTTTAACAGAAACGTAATTGTTTTTGCTTGTTCTGCAGTAAGTATATTCGTAATTTGCATCATAGTGTTGGGAACTAGGTCGGCTTAATTCCGCCAAGATCGATGGGACGAATAAATGCGACCGAAAAATAAATGACGCTAAAATAAGACAAAATAAAACACCGAGATTTAACGTGGTTATTGGCCGCCACTCGCCCACTGACCCACACCAATATATTTCACTATCACAAAGGAGGAGACAAAATACTACATGTATTTTCTGCCACTGAAAAGCTTTAACACTCCACTCACTTTTATCTACAAGTGTATTCTACATCGTGCCTCTCTCTCTACACAAGATCTCTCTTTTCTCTCGATTGGTGTTGTAGTTGTGGTGTGTAACAATGCAAAATGGAGCTCAATTTATAGGCAAAATTGGGGGCAAATATGGAAGAAAAACTCGCACCTAATCCTTTTGACTTTGAAAATATTTGGCCAATTTCCAGCCATAATTCTTGACCATTTTTCTTACCTCCCACCTAACAATCTCCCACTTGAAGTCGATTTTAATCAATCTTCACACTGTCTTTCACCTTGGGATATCTCATTTTGCGGTTTAAGTGAAAAATATGATGTGGAGTCACCACTGCCTTCATTGGAAGACCATCAAGAAGTGAGCATAGCCCGCTTCCTGGTTACTTGTCTTTGTCATCATGCTTTACCGGATTCTTGTGCCTTGAATCTTTCAGCGTCAATACTCCATCTTCCAAAAGTGATCGATGAAGTGATACCTGAGTCCAATATGTTTGGTTACGGAATGAAATGTCAATTCTTTGCCGATGTATCGCACTGAATCACATTAAGACATTCTTCTCTGTCAAACCCACTGCCAACAAACCTTGTAACCATATCATCTCTTTGCTAGCCTCGATTCTTGCCATGCATCGCAGCGTAGTTGATAATGCAACAATCTTCGTGTCTGCGAAATCGACTAGCTGCAAGAGCAATTAACTGCGTGAAGATATAACCAGGTAGTGCTTCTTCTGCGATCTACCTCACCAAAGAAATCGCATCTACGAAACCTCGTGGTTTCACTTCGCCACGCCTAAAGCATAAGCATTTATCATTAGTTCCCCGTAGATATCTCAATATCCGCTTTACGCATCCCAATGTCGCTTCAGGATTTGCCATATATCCGCTTTCACAACTCCATCGCATGAGCAATATCTCGGTCGGTACAAACCATGGCATACATCAAACTTCCAATGGTGAGGCATATGGAATTTTAGCCATGAAGTTTCTCTCCTCTTGTCTTAGAGACTGGTCGTTGGATAGACGGAAATGATTCGCTAATAGCGTCTTTGACCAGCTTTGCCCGCTTCATGTTGAACCTTTGCAGATTTGATCAACATACTTGTGCACTCAGACAACGCAAAACACCCTTTGCTTGTCTCTACAAATTCTCATCCCCAGAATTTGCTTTGCTTCTCCCAAGTCCTTCATTTCAAATTCATAGATAGTTGCTTCTTCAACTTCTTGATCTCGCCCATAAACTTTGCTACTAACATGTCATCGACATAAAGTAGCAAAATGATATAAATTGGACTCAAGCGCGCTGAAGTAGCAACAATGGTCGACATTACACTTCATGTAGCCATTTTTCCGCATAAATCCATCAAATTTCTTGTACCCTGTCCTAGGCGCTTGCTTTAAGCCGTATAGGCTTTTCTTCAATTTGCATACCAGCCTTCTCCTTTCCTTTCACCGAGAAGCCTTCCGGTTCTTGCATATAGATTTCCTCCTCTAAGTTACCATGGAGGAAAGCGGTACACGCCTAATCGCCCAAGTGCAAGCCCTCATTTTGCAAATAATGCTCAACACTGATCAATTGTTGTCGACTTTCACAACCGCGAAAAAATCTACGTGTAGTCAATTCCTTCTTCTGAAACCTTTGACTACCAATCTCGCTTGTACCTCTTTGAACCATCATGTTCTTTCTTTGATTCGTACAGACACCCATTTGTTATTAAGAGCTTTCTTCCCCTCTGGGCAACTCACTAGTTCCCACTGCCTGGTTGGAGATGAGACTTTATCTCATCTTTCATTGCAAGCTCCCACTTAATGTAATCTCCCACCCGACATGCCTCCATAGCATTCGGAGGTTCATCTGCATCGATGAGCAACATGTAGTTCATGTACTGATTCGGAACATGAGGTCGACTTGACCTCCTCACAATGGGAATTGGGAGTGGAGAGGTGGTGAATCAACCTCGAGGCGGGCTCCTCTGTCTGCAAACTCTCATCTGTCGCTTTGGATGCATTTCCTTCTCGCAGTGTCGTGAACATATGTTGGATCGTCATTTGTTGTGTCATTGACTGCATTGCATTTACTGCCTTGTACATTGCCTTTTCATTGAATATGACATCCGCTTGATGAGTTTTTGTTCTCGATCATCCCAAAAGCGTATTCGAACTCGTCTCACCATATCCAACAAAAGTACACTTTAGTGATTTGGAGTCTAACTTACTCTGGCATTGTCACTAATGTGCACATACGCCACACAACCAAATATTTCAAATGAGAAAGTTTCACTTCTTTCCCGCCTCCAAACTTCTTCGGTATCCTGTACTCCAATGGTAAGCGGTCCACGATTAATTAGGTATGCGTGTTGACAAACCGCCTAAAATCAGCTTTTAGAGGCTGCATGTATTCTCATGCTTACGGCTCTTTGTCATCAAAGTCAGATTCATGCTCGCAACTCCATTACATTGCGGTGTTCCCCGTAACGCGTTCTCTCCAACTTGATGCCATTTGGTAACAAAATTTTGAACGCCAAATTTTCGCATTTCTCCACCATTGTCAGATCTCAACTTCTTTACTCTCAAACCAGGTTTCATTCTCCACCATGGCCTTCCACTTCTTGAACGCCTAACACATCGGTTGTGTCTCAAGAAGTAAACCCACACTTTTTCTCGAGTGGTCATCAATGAAAGTCACGAAGTATGACTTTCCGCCAATCGATGAAGCTGTTGTTGGACCCCACACATCTGTGTGGACAAGTTCAACTTCTCTTTCTTTAGAGTTACGCCACTTGTATTGAAACTCACCCGGGTTTTACGCTTCTGAAAATACAACTTTGAAAAGTCTAAATCAATAGTGAAAGCCTGGTAGTTTCCCTTTGCATGCATGTACCATTCCCTTTACGGCTCATATGCCCAAGTCTTTGTGCCACAAGTTCGCATCCCTTACTATCAAGAAGCTGCGATTGTCATACACGCATTCGGCCAAGCCGTGTATAGGGTGCCACTATCCTTGCCACGCGCGATTATCATGGCCCCTTGGTGATTTTCCAATTATCACCAGGAAAGCTTGTGTCACATCCTTCTCTCGACAATTGTTTGACGGAGATCAAATTTTTCCTCAATTCGAATATGTCTCACGTCCTTCAATTTCCATCTGGATCCATTGACATTGATCTGTACTTCTCTCCCATGCCCACCACGCAAGGATGATCGTCTCGAGATATACTTCTCCGAAGTTTCGACACATAATTTGCAAAAAGTGTCGATTTATGCGGGCATGGAACGATGCTCCAGTCTATTACCCAATAGTCGGACTTCTTCTCCGCCGGAGCATATCAACGCATCACGCGCTTTCTTGATCCACGACATTGACCTCGGTCTTGTTCTCAGTTTCCTTTGGGTAGCCGCCTCTAATCGATTTTTGTAGTGCTCAACCCGACCGCAATTCCAACATTCAACGGACTTGTTGGAATTTACTCGTGATTTTGGATCTCGATGCCATTCCTCGACTTGCTCAGTCACGCCCATGCCTCTGCTTTGAACCACTCCGCTATCTACATTGAAAGCGGCCGGAAGTTGAATTTGCCGATCTGACCGTCTCCGGATCTCCTCAAGATCATGCTCACAACGTCATCGAACTTTACTCGACTTAAACTGGCCGAAGCGATCATTTGGTCGTGTGATCACGTTATTCCAGCTCTCAGGCAATAATTGCCAAGAATTAATAGAGCTCGAATCATCACTAAAAGTGATTTCCACCGTTGTCAATTGGTCTACTACCTGCGTTGAATTCGTTGAGGTGTTCTCCAAATCTCCCGCTTTCCATCATCTTCATATCAACAATTTCTTGATCAAATGAACTTTATTTCTTTGCAGACATTTGCTCATACATGCTTTGGATAGTCATATGAGAGACGCCGTTGTCTTCTCATTTTTAATGTTGAAAGCGACCGACTTTGATAGGGTCAATCTAATTGCGCCGTAGTGCTTTTCGATCAAGCACCTCCCACTCGTCGTCTTTCGCCCCGCTTTTCTTTCAACTTTATATAGGTCGCTTTTGATACAAATAGTCGCCATTTGCATTTTCCAAAATCCAAAATTTTTGCCATCAAATTTATCAATTTTGGAAATTCTCTCGTCTGTCGCCATTACTCCCACTCGAACAAATGCTTGATTTTTAGAAATCGTTTCGATGTGGAAGATCTACGGCAAACTACAAGATACTAAAATTTCAAGAGATATCACAAAGCGTGGGCTCACGATCTGGAGTTGTTGGGAACTAGCGGCGCTTAATTCCGCCAAGATCGATGGACGAATAAATGCGCGAGAAAAATAATTGACGCTAAAATAAGCACAAAATAAAACACCGATTTAACGTGGTTCTAAACCGCTTACGCCCATGAGACCCACACCAATATATTTCACTATCACAAAAGGAGGAGACAAAATACTATAGATTTTTACTGCCACTGAGGCTTTAACACTCCACTCAGCTTTTATCTAGTGTATAAACCTACTATTTCTCTCTACAAGATCTCTCTCTCTCGATTGGTGTTTAGTTGTGGTGTGTAACAGAATACTGAAAATGGAGCTCAATTTATAGGCAAAATTGGGGGCAAATATGGAAGAAAACTCAGACCAATCCTTTTGGCTTTGATATATTACCAATTTCCAAAAGCCATAATTCTTGACCATTTTTTCTTACCTCCCACCTAACAGTTAGATGATAGCGAATTAGCGATTGATAAGACGTAAAGTATACTATATTAAATTAAAATGGAACGATTGGGAATGAATGACTCCAAATGGTCGCCGGTTGGAGACAGAATGCGACAGTGTTGGCATATTATACATGTGCATATATGACCCAATAATCATTAATGTATAGTTGTGGAAAATTTAACGTAATCTAGATTGGATCTAAAACGTCTATCATTAGATTAGATGATGGGAAATTTGTCTGTCTATTTTCGTTAATTTCTAGGCACTCAGACACACAGTCCATTAAAGTTTGGTCCCTCCTAAATAGCCTCTTGGCACTCGCCGGTCCATCTGAATTTGACTAACAATTATTACTATAAAATTATTTTGAATAATAGTCTCTCATCTCGTCTATTAATTTTTTTTTTATTTTTGCATAGATTTGATATAATTGGATATAATGTGATTTTCAAATATTAGAGCAATGAAAAATAAATAAATATGTATCATCGGATTTAATATATATTTTGTATAATGACTGCTTATTTTGCACAAGTTAATTATGATATTACTATTTCAAAATTATAATGACAATGAAAAATAGGTTTTCTCAGTTTATGATTATAAATTTTAATGAATTAGTTAAGTTCAAAAGACTACATGATTTTTGAACGCCTACTACTTTAGAATACCGAATTTATGTAGAATCCACAGAATTAGAACACCTAAAATTATATAAAATTTTAAAATCCATTAAATTTTATTGTGGGAAACGCTCCTCCTTAATCATCAACCCCTTTTATTTGATGGAGAAAAGAATTGGAAAAGTGAAATGCAAAAGAAATAATAAATATAAATGAAACATCTTCTTCGTTACAATATTATTGCCACACACTATTACAAGAGCTTTTACAACACAATCATTTTTTAGTTGTATATACCCATCAAATGCGTGATTCGTAGAAGTACAAGAATATGAATTTATCTATTAAGAATATTAAAAATAGAAAATTTAAAAGAATTAAAAAAAAACTCCAAGTTCTATAATTTATTTATTCAATTCAATAAAGATAAATGACACGTGTACCGTGACGCAACACTTATACGTCATTTAAAGAAGTCTTCACTGGGAAAAGAAAACTAAAAAAAAATATTGATATTATTTACTTTCATCCTAAAACAAATATATTTTATTTGCATCTCCATAAATGATGCGATTCCTAATAAAATAATGCAATGATAATAGTACAGTCGATCACATCAAATATCAATGTGATTGGTGGGTTCAAGGCTGAACTTCTAACAAAAAATGTCGGATTGGCTCTGTTCCCCACTGTGGGGAACAGAAGCCAAATCCCACGCCGACGTGGCGCCACCAGGTGGCGTCACGTCGGCACGTAAAAATTTTAAAAAAAAAATTTTTTTTTTAATTTTTTTTGGAATCTACGTTAAGTTAGATGAATAATACATAACTGTCCCCTGATGGCGGGGGGTCTCACCCGACCTCCAAATTTTTTTTTCCCCGACTGTGGGTACCGTAAGGTACCCACAGTGGGTACCGGAGCCTTACTCCAAAAAATGTAAAGACTATTGGATTTATTCTGGTCACAATAATCCGCCAATCTATAAATTTTTATAAATTTTTACATATTTTTATATTTTTTTAATTCAATTTATTTTATCTCTTATTTTATATTTATATATTTTATGAAATTTATTTGAGATCTACTTATATTATTATTATATAAATCTCTTTTATTCAATTCCACTCATTCTCTCTCATACATTATATAAAAATTCATAAAAATTTATTTTTTTCACGTACCCTAATACGTGCTAAGTTTCATGATTAAATGATAGGTGCAACCACTATGTGCAAAATTGTCAAAGCAAAATAAAAATAGAATAAACAGACGTACGAAACCTATAATAATAAATTGAACTTCAATGAATAGCATGAAAATACCCATGAGTGACATTCTCCCAGACATGCCTTGGAATCTTTACCTTTATTCTTACATAATTCTAAATTAATTAGTTCCAACTTTTAATCCTAATTGCTATGTTATTAAAGTGTGATTATCCTTATTCTTGTAGAACATTCTTGGAATATCAATCCCTCAATTATTAAAGTGTGATTATCCTTATTCTTGTAGAACATTCTTGGAATATCAATCCCTCAATTATTAAAGTGTGATTATCCTTATTCTTGTAGAACATTCTTGGAATATCAATCCCTCAATTCTGTGTATTTGAATCTTTCTGTGAAAAATTAAACAACATTTTACTTTCAAGGGAACAAAAGTGAAACGGAAAAGCTTGCTGCCAAAATTTTGATCTCCGGGAAATATTTTCCGATGTCAAAATAACGTTGTAATAGGTAATGGATATTTCTGTTAGTTGAAATAATGCAATGACAATGGTAGAGTTGAAATTGATTTAGCAAGATTTCTTCTTCGTAATCTCAAAGTGATCACATCAAATATCAATGTAATGTGTTTTATAAGCACAAAATCGCATGTCTATGTGAATATTATTTGAGAACTTCTATTTTGCATTAGGAGGTAAAGCCTATAGAAATTTATGTACAGAATTCAAGGGTTTTTTTTTTTTTTTTGTAAAACCAAATTTAGAGCTTGGTTGTCATGGTTAGTTAAAAAATTATTTTGTTTTGAATATTATTTTCAATCACTCATTTTGTTGGTGTGATAATTTTCATAATTTAAAAAAAAATCCACTATTTTTCAACTACACATTGAAACATTAACCAACCCCCAAAAAAAATTCTCTCCTATTTGCCACGTAATTTGGAGTAGACTCCTCATGGAGTAGTTACAACATAAATAAAATACTACTATTAGCAGATAATACCAAAGAAGTATCTATCATTATTATTATTATCTACAATGTACTTAATTTTATTATAATTAGGGGTAACAATCGAGTTAGACAGTTCGTTGTTCGTGCATTCAGTTCGGTTCGACTCGTCAAAAGTTTGGATTCGGCTCGTGAAAATACAAATTTGAACTTGGACCAAGCCGAAAATTTGGAAAATTGACAGTTCGTGTTTCACTCGTAAAATTAGTGGACCGGCTCATGAGCTCGTCAAATTTTAATACGTTGCAATTTTAAATTTAATTAAAAAACTATTTTCCTTGAGACTATTTTCTAGTTTTTTCGTATTCACTTTTAATTAGTTAATGTCTATTTTTAATCAATATGGACAAGTCACGGTAATTAATTTAAGTTACTAAGTTACTTAAGTAATTATTCAAAAAAAAGTTGCTTAAGTAACTAAACATTTAAAATTGTAAAAAAAAAAAAACCCAAGTCAAGCCGTTTGTGGACTACTTGGGTTTGGCTCGTGAGTCAGACAAGCTCGAGCCGAACCCAAACTAGGGAATTTGAACACGAGCCGAGCTAGCTCGAGCGGCTCGGTTCGGGTTGTTTGCCATCCCTAATTATAATTCAACATCATTTTTTGTGAAAGAGAATCGGCAAAATGATACTACTCCTAACTCAAAAGATCCAAAGCCCACATGTTGCACATAAATGGACCAATAATTGACACATAGTCATCCCTCCTAATGGTGGACGGAGAAGAGAGAGCGGGGAGACATGTATCAATCATCGGCCCACATATGAATATTGAATCATTATTGCTGCTTTTAAACACAAGAACACGTTACAAATCTTGAGTTGGAGTTCTTTATTAAAATTGCTTGTTTGTTTTAGCAATCAGACAAGGAATATATATATATATGTTATGAATAATTGAGAATAATTTGGTGGTTATGAATTATGAGGAATAATTTGGTGGAGGAATAATTTGGTGGAGGAATAATTTGGTAAAAGATGTAATTATTATATGTGAATGACTATTATACCCTTGATGAAATTATGTAATTACGGTTGTACCATTCGAAGTTTTCCTATAAATAGGCTTGATTATTAATGTGAATTCATTCCTGAGAATTCATTCGAATTCATTCTCTCTAAATTCTCTCTATTGTTTTCATACTTTTATAACACGTTATCAGCACGAGTCTCTAATCATTTGAGTAATATGAAGGAAGTATGCTCTACAGTTGCATTTATTGATGAACCTCTGTATCAGAAATCTTAATATTAGTCAGATAATAAATTTCATCACTTCTCTCTTGCCTTTCTCTTCCTCCACATATTTTCAGATCTGCAAATATATCATTATGTAAATAAAGATAGGTTTCATCATCGGAAGAATTTTGATCATTAATTGTCAATTGCCTTAGAAAGGGATTACTATACCTATCTATGTCTCCATACTAATTTCCAGGATGGGATCAAGAACGTGAAAAATCAATCAAGTGCAGTATTTTGAAAGAAAAGAGAGAAGGTAATATTATTTTATAATATAATAATATATTAAACTATAACATTCATTTTATCGAGATATAAGGCATACATTATTAAAATCAAATTTTCTCAAACTCCATTATACTGATTTAGAGCCGATTTGACACCAATATTGAGGGTAATAACTTCGTTTTGAAATATGTTATTATCAAATTTTCAAAATTTACAAATCAAGACACCAACTTTTGAAAAAGTTACAAAATAGTCATTGAATATTTTGATATTGATAAATTGAAGTAGAAAGGAGATAATTTTCCAATCGTGAAAACATTGATAAAATATTTTTGACAATTTTACCTTTGCGGTGGAATGGACAATTTTACCCTTAGGGTAAAACCGACCTAATTTTGACGGCGGTGAAAAATGGATAGAATATTCATGAAGAAATTCTAAATCCATTGATTATATAAAATGGTTTGAAGTCCATTTGAGTTAAGATCGAAAATATTAATGTAACTCCCAGAAGAGTTCGATTACATAATGTATTTATTCTAGAAGGATAAGTGTGCTCTTGTAGAAGTAATGAGTATTTGTTCTAGAAGAACAAATCTGCTCCTAAACGAGTTCAATATTTAATTCTCGCACTTTATTTCTTGCAATTTAATTACTTGCAATACCTCCTACTTGATGATGGGTTCAGTAAACTAAGCGGAAGAGTTTTATATATTTACTGCACTTTATATCTTAGAAGTGATGGGTAATACCTTACTAGCAGATCCTACTCTGAAGAAGTAGTTAAATATTATGCAATTTAATTCTTGCTATTTAAATTAGAAATTTATATTTATTGCAATAATTCCCATAAGGTAGGTTAGACCACCTATTGGAGGAAATTTAATTTCTGCAATTTAAATTTATGCACTTTATAGTTTGAGTATATTTCCAATGTGGTGGGTAATACCACCACGATTGGTGTGCATATTTCAATGTGGTGGATTATACTACACGATTGGTTATAACTTGAATCCTACTCGGAAAAGTAGTTGATCAAATATTCTAATCATACTCTCGAAGAAGTGAGACGATGAGAATAAAATTACTTCTTTATATATCACAGAATATGAATGGAGAAAATTGAGCAAGTGGTACTTGAAGTTACCATTGGATAAATAGATGAAAGTAAAATGCTCAATAGATCCCATGTTGATAAATCAAAGAAAATATATCGCATGGAAAGCTTATATGAAGTAATCTCATCGATGATATGAGATTGTATTAATATGAGAATAAAATGCTCTTGAAGAAGCAAAATCACTAGATATCTGTATTTGAATAAAGCCAATATGATATTATTATTATTACTCGGAAAAGAAGTACAAAGCAGTGAAGTGGAACATATTGAGAATATCAAAGATGGCAATAAACACTCGAAAATATAGAAATACGAAAAGAAAATATATATTGAACCCATAAATGAGGGATGCGTCTCGAGTATAAATGCTCAGTAACTCGCCACCCCCAACATTCGGGTTCATAATGAAAGATCCAAAGGATTTCTTTTTCCCGACAATCGGATGATCTCATGACCAGATGGGTTTTAGCTTCCTGATTTTTGAACATATGATTGAATCTTGATGAGTAGATCGATTGGCAGTATTAAGCGAAACAAGTATATTTCTTCTTTGAGCGAGAAATAAATTTATGTTCTACACCGATCTAGAAATGCTAGCAAACCATCGAAGAAATAATTAATATTCAACAAACCTATGGGTTTGGTATGAAAATTCCTGCGAAATGGCGCTATATTGAATATTTCCTCCGGTGTGTTGTAGCCACGGAAGGACAATGAAAGCATCACTTATTATTCATCATATACATCATGCGTTGTGGATGGATTGCGCTTGTAGCCCCAACCCCGCTATTGGACCCATGGTAGAACTAGCTCCAATTCGAGTATTAGATCCAACTAGATGGAAAGGTATTACGCCAAACTCTTATTCCCCATGATTGCGACCATTTATAAGTCTAGCTAAAAGTTTGTTGTTGGTTCCTCAGTATAGTATATTGATTTCTTGTCTCCCTAACTCTTTACGAGTTGGTTTGCCATATCCACATATTGGATATGGCCTACCGTTAGATCCACCAAGAATACATACGGTTTTAATATGGCGAGGTAAAGTCGACTTGTATGAGATGATTCTAAAATCTCCACATCCATCTCTACTCCTATCTCTCTTTTTGCACTATATTTTCAACATGAGAGATATATGAATCCTCTCTATTTAAAGAAAAATTTTAAAACCAATAATTGAGTGCACTATTTACTTTTTGACAAATATGAAAGAGAAAAAAAATTTTCTTTAGTGATATGACATATAGTACAAGGATTGAAAAATAATATATATCTTAAAATTGAAAACGATATTTACAAATAAAAGAAATATATTGATCTTTGTTATTACAAGAGTTTTCTTACATAAATATGGGAAAATCATTATACTAAAATTTTCTACTAAATTTACAAATAGGATCTTCTAAAGTAAGTTTTTCAAGGCCTTGCAGCGTTTGTTGATCTTTGAATTTGGCCCATAAGGCCATTAGCTCACCTTATGCGTGTCCACTAGGATGTGTCTCAAGAGCATTGAATATCATCCAAAGGCTCCTTACTCAATCCATCCTTAATGAACGCTATTTTATCTTCTCGATTTACGGACAAGTACTGATTTACATCGAAAAGTGTCACATGTCCATCGAGCACACTTGTAGCATCCTCCTAATCTTTTTGCTCTCAGTTTCTTTGAAAAACTACTTTTACCCATACCAGGCATGTATTTAGAAGAATTGAAACTCTCAATGAGATAATCGAACCTTTGCTTCAATCAAGCATCCGATATCTTGTGGGATACCCTTATTCATTAGCATCCTTAATCTTTCGGCTACATCGATAAATCTTTTTTAGGATTTTGATCGGTGAGTGATGGATAGTATTAAGTTTTGAGAGCATATAATCCATTATAATGTATAAACCCTTGTTAGGATGAATTTTGCAATAATTTTGATGATTTATTTATAGCATAATCGTGACGCAGTATGAAATAAGACTCGATTTTAAATAAATAATATGAAGCGTAAGAGCTACGATTTGAAATTAAATAATAGCGGGATGTGATCGTATGGTCAGAACTCAGTGTTTGAATAGTGGTAGACAATAATGTCACCAAAAGATGATGGAATATGCTCGGTGAATTATTTCTATGATAAATCATGTTGAGCACTATACGAGATACTTAGTGAAATCGATATAAATTTCTGAACTAGAAGTTCAATAATACTCGATTTGCACAGTTGACCATCGGTTTAAATAATTATTGAAATCAATATTTCAAGTGAAGAATTAAAGAATTCTTCAATGATTGTTCTCGATAAATGATTTAAATCATTCTTACCGATATTGGGAATAAATCCCAAATATATACGGAATAAAGGATGAGAAATATGGGCCTCTCATCCTCCATGTGGACTACTTAGATATTATGATATGGATCCACTAGATAGTCACATGTGTATATGATTAGAAATTCACGTAAATATTTGCTCACGGTATGAAGCATGATTTTGAGATTTAATGAGTAAAGCTAGTAAATGTATATCCCAATACTTGAATAAATCCACTGAAGGATTTGGTACGCATACAAGTGGGATATTATATGGCAAATTATTTAAAATCCTCAAATAAATTGCCGATATCGAGAGAATAGAATGCAAGCGGTCTAAATTCTATATTAAAATTTGAATGATGAGAATATATATGATTAAAATCATACCAAGCCAACATGAGTTTTGGTGTTCTAAATTTTACCGATGAGGGAGTATTAAAGATTGAAAATGATATGTGAAATGCATCATGATATATCCTCAAAATTAAAATATGAACTTGAAGTTCAAAGATGCATAAAAGATGCTATGAACAATCACATATATCGAGTTAAGATGCTTTGATAAGTTAGCACGCTAAGCGTTGATATTATGTAAGATTTCCCAAACATATATATCAAAGCAAATTATAAAGATGGTCTTAATAATCTTGGAGGCATATGCTCTTGAAGAGTATATAGACATAACTATATTGTGTAATCCTACAAGTGAGATCGATAATGAGATATCTCGATAAGTTATGTATCGATATGGGGAAAGAAATGAAATTGAAAAGTGTCGTATAATGATATGAAAATGTAGCGCTACATATGATCAATGATAATGAAAATATTGAGATATATTGAAGATGATAAATGCTGAATGTGAAATCTTTAACTTATGAGATGATGAGATGATGATGACTAATGCTCAAGTTTAAAGATAAGCATGGTGGTCATTATATGTTGCATGCTCATAGAAGTTAAATTACCGATCGTGTGTGTAGTAGCGAAAAGGAAATTAAAAGGATCAGGGTGAGCTAAAGCCGATGTTTATGAGTACCTAAAGGGTGAGCTAAGCCCCTGGGAATGAAATAACCTATTAAGTGAGTATTAAATGTTAAATGATATATTTTAAGTGTTAATTAGTTATGAAGGTTTACTTATATGTTTACATGTTTTTACGATGAATTTATATGCTTTAAATTGTGTGTTTTGGAGACATGTGTTCATAGTGAATGTTTTGTAGTTGTGTACGAAAATTGATGCACTCTAAATGAACAGAAGAGTATAAAAATCAATGTATATGATACTCATACAAATGTATGAAAGATTTTGAAATACTTATGACATACTTGTATAAAATACGCGTTGCACTCTTTTTCCCTTGGCCGAGGTTTTATCCCATTGGGTTTTCTAGCAAGGTTTTTAATGAGGCAACTTTAAAGGCGTATTCACATGAATAATGTACTCTTTTCCTTCATTAGGGTTTTTCCCACTTGGGTTTTTCCTAATAAGGTTTTAACGAGAGCATATTCATGGTATATTGAGCGATAGGAGAAATTGATCTGATGTATCTATTGGATCAGGATTATAATGGAGCGAATGCTTTAGATCCAAGCGATGATGATATTGAAATCATTTACTGAAGTAAAGATGTCGATTCTCAAGATATGAAATCAAGCTGAGGCCCATTTGTACTCTTTTCCTTCGATCGAGTTTTTCCACCGGGTTTTCTTGACAAGGTTTTAGCAGTAATGAATACTCTATCTGTTGGAAGACATCGGGGAGCAATGTTTTGATGAAGCGATTATACCACCTGCTATCTGATCGGTTTGGAAGTTTTTTTTTTTTTCCCACAGGTTTTTCTCCCAAACAAAGCTCGGAAGACATTTGTATTAATAGTCATTCGAAGTGTTATGAATATGAGAATAATTTGGTGGTTATGAATTATGAGAATAATTTGGTGGAGGAATAATTTGGTGGAGGAATAATTTGGTAAAGATGTAATTATTATATGTGAATGACTATTATACCTGATGAAATTATGTAATTCAGTTGCTATGCCATTGAAGTTTTCTCTATAAATAGGGTTTGATTATTAATGAAATTCATTCACGAGAAATTCATTCTATACAAGTCTCTCTATTGTTTCATACTTTTATAACAATATATATATATATATATATATATATATATAATTATTATTCACTTTACATAGAATTGTGGTGTAAGTAACAAAATTATCTTATACCTATCATTCATTCCCTACTCCAATGACAAATTTGTCATTTTTGCACTCTCTTATTGGTATGATTAAAGTTTGAGACACTATTCCACCTTTACGGTTTTCCAACCTGTCCTTCAAAAAAAAAAAGGATTTTTTTCTTTTTTGTCAAACTAGCTCCCATCGAAACAAGCATTTTTGAAAGATATCCTGAATCTAACTTTGTTATTTCACCATGGGTCGTCTAATTTACATTTTGTATCACGTCGACTGTCCAACTTTATTACTTGCAATTTTTGTTTTTATTATTTTTATTCTACATTATCATTTTTTTACAAAGAGTTGTCAACGAATGAATTTTTAAATAGACCGATGGGTTTAAGGTTCAACTTCTAACAAAATATAACAAGAACATTGGATTTATTCATGTCACAACTTTCATCATGAAATGATGGGTGCTACGGAATGTACATCCATCATGCACAAAATTGTGAAAGCCAAATAAAAAATTCAAGACGGTGAATATTGACATAAAATCAAAATCAATAGATGTACGAAACCTATAATAATATATTGAACTTCAATAAATAGCGTGAAAATAACCCATGAGTGACATTCTCCCAAACAGACATGCATGCCTATGAATGTTTTGCCTTTATTCTTATATAATTCTAAATTAATACCAACTTTTAATCATAATTGCTGTGTTATTGAAGTGTGCTTATCCTTTTTCTTCTAGAGCATCCGGGGAATACCAATCCCTCAATTCTGTGTTATTGAGTCGTTCTGTCAAAAAACAACATTACTTACGAGGGAGCAAAAGCGAAACGGAAACGCTTGCTGTCAAAATTGTGATCTTCGGGATATATTTTTGAGAAATGCTAGACTACCATAATAAATGTCATAATGGTTGACATAATGGTAGTTGACATATTTAATAATCGTTCATCTAAAAGGGATGGAATGGTTGAAATTGTAGGATCATGCCACATATCCATTATGTCAATTATTATGGCATCTATTATGGTATTATAGCATGGTCCTATATTTTTCTTCAAATTGCGATCTCCAAAATCTAGGATATATTTTTTCTATGTCAAAATAATATTGAACTTGTAGTGGATATTTCCAAAATTGGGTCAATGGTCAATATGACATGCATTAATCACTCGTGTGAATATCTCATCTCGCCTTGACCGGGTTACTATTGAGTGGTATTGTTACTCATTAATGCTACTAATTTTCACACCCGCGTATTACACGGGAGTAAAATTATATCAATTGAATGAAAAATAAAATATTTTACACATGATTTGTAATTATTTTTAATTAATGGGGTGTGTATATTGAAAATGTGTTATACATATCTTATGATTGAGTGTAAATTAATAAACAATATGTCAACTATTTTGCTATGTCAAAAAATTTATTTTCAATCTAAATTACATTTGAATAAAGTGATTAATTATTTTACAAAAATATTTATAAGTAGAACTAATAAAATTAAAATATACTACCATGTGAAAAAATATACACTCTACTTGCAATTTAAAAATATATAGAACAATTAAAAACAACATCAACAACAACAACAACAACAATAATAATAATAATAGTGCAATGAAAATACTTGCATAACGAAAACAAAATTACATATTTTATTTGAAAGAAACATATATTTTAATTTATTTTATCCATTTTCGATAGACCTTATCCTATCATGATTTTCATCAATGGCAAAATCTTATCTTCCTATATAGAATAAATAATACATTAGAAAAAAATGTATTAAATGAATTAAATTATTTGACAAACAAAAATGATTACAAATGAAAGAAATGTACAATTGAAAATTAATTATTTTAAAAACAATATAAAGGCAATGTTGAATTGTTGAATTTAAGAATAAAGGCACTAGCAAATATATATAAGTATAGACTTCCAATTGCATTAAAGTCAAAGAATTTTTAAATTTGTAAGACTAACAAGAAAAATCATACCATGCCCAAATTACCCTTGCCCATATGCATATGACGGCTCCATAATTAGCATGAAAAAGTACAAATTTTCAATGCATGTCAAATCTCACCATATTTGCATTAAATGGCCATGACACCAAGCAATTCTTCTTCCCTCCATTTAAGTGGCACCAAACACACCCTACCCAACTCTATTGCTCCTTTAGTTCCTCGGATGAAATAAATTGGCCCTCCTGAATCGCTTTTAATGCTGGCAATGGTTCCATAAATAAAGACAATTTATTGCTAATCTATATTTTGTGTTCAATGGTGCAGTATCTATATTTTTAAAAAATACAATTAGGTGTTTCTGATCTGTGCTCTATATGATAGAGGATAGAGTTTAGAATAAACGCAAATTTCCAAACAACACACCTAAGTACAAAACCTCAAACCCCAAATCCTGCAATACTCAATTAACATTATTAACAACATAAATTGTCGTGGTGAACAAATAATATCAATCCAATTTGTCCATTTGTTTTGGTGAAGTCGTTGCCTAAGACAGAAATCTTAGTAAGATGATGTTTTTTGAGTGACTGGTTGCCCATATTAGACAGTTAAAAGATAAAATTGTTATGTAATTAATTTAAAAATTGGTATAGAATATCTATGCCGACCTCTTTTATTTATTAAAAAAAATTACTTGATGACTAATCTATAGTTGCGAAGGATAAAACAATTAAAATATTAAGAGAATTGCACGGAAAGGGAAGAGTTGAAGCAACATCACTCATGTAAGACTAACTTTTGCAAATGATGCGAAAAATTGGGATTGAAATGACGATACTGTTTCTTTACAAAAATAAAAAGAGGTAATACATTCTCTTCTCCTATGTGTATAGTGGACTGTATATTTTAGTGATTATTTATTTTTCCTTTTTTTGTTAAAATTATGGTTGTTATTACCTAATTAATTAAAAGTTGAGAACAATTCTGCATATTGTTAACAAAAAAATAATAATAATAATAGCTTCATTTTGATCTCATACGCGTTGAATAGACTATACTTTCTTGGTGTTTACTTATTCTTTATTTTATTTGGATGTAATTATTATTTCCACTATCATATTAATTTAAGGTTAAAAATAGTTGTGTATATTTTTAATCCAAAACATGATACAATCATTTGTTTTCTGCTACGTGTTCAATCTAGTATATTGTGTTAGAGATTATTTAATTTTTATTTTGGATGAAATTGCTATTGATAATACCACATTAAATAATAGTTACGAATAATTGTGTATATTATTACGAAAAAATAACAAGATCGTTTTTCGTCCTAAATGATCAGTAGACTATACTTTTTTAATGATTATTTATTCTTTCCTTTTCTGATTTGGAATGAATTCATTGTTATTATTATCGTACTAATCAATGGCTAAGAATAATTGTGTATATTTTGTGCCAAAAATAATAGTCCTACATCCCTTGGATTTTTTGAATATAGTATACTTTGTAAAAAAAATATTTATTGTTTCTCTTTTTTGAACAAATTTATTGTTTTCTTTTATGAAAAGATGAAATAATTCAAAATAATTTTATACATATACATATTTGAGAACAAAATAGTGAATGTCCCTTAAGGGAAAAAATTATAATGACCACAAAGAAACTACCGTTAAAAATCGAACCAATGCATACGTTTAATCACGAGCTAACAGGCTTTCATCATGACATTAACTACTTGTTGGCAATATTACTCCTGTATTAGCCTTTTTTATTATACGTGAAATTATTTTTAAAATTTGAAAATTAAAATTAGTGTATAAAACTTTAAGTGTCTATCATGCATGCTCTATACTTTAGAGGATAGAGTGTTGAACAAAGACGAATAACTAGTGCGACAATAATATAATACCCACTACAAACTTTGTTTGTCAAGTGAATAACGTACAATACATTGGACCTAAAAACATATTAACGTACTAGAGAAGTAAACACTTTCCAACGTAACATCCAAAATGACCCGAAAATGTCTCCCAACCTGTTAACCAAGACCAATGTCAGGACTACGATATTTCGTTCATGAGCACCTTTATGTTTCAACGGTTTGAAGAAAAACACACAGCCATTATACATAGACGATACACACTACAACTGAACAGAACTAGATATAATGGACCATATACTCACTAGACGAACATCAAAACACTTCATCACTCCTCCTCGGACACGTAATCATTGTCGAGGACGATAATGCCGGTCAAATCCTTGATTTTCTCCTTAGCCAATATAATTACACTATAGCCATGTTCTTCACAGAGCAATGCCCACATAAGAAAATCAAAACAATGGAAGCCCTAATAACGCAAACAATAATTCGAACAAATAAACCAACATAATTACACTATACCCATGCATTTCACATAGCAATGCCCATAGGAAAATGGGGAAAAACAGAAAAAAAAAGAATGCGTAAAAAAGGGAAAAATCAGCGAAGATGAGCCCCAAATAACGCAAAAAAAAAAAAGCGAATGAATCAGCCAACATAATTACAGAATAATTGTGTATATTCTATTCAAGTTTTTGGTGGTAAGAAAGAGGAAAAAATAATTTTTTCAGCGAACTTACGGGCTTGCCATCGAGCACTGATTTTCGGCTAATAATCTTCAAACCAATTTATTGGGCATAACCAAACAACTCTATCTTCAAGTAATGTTAAGTTTTTTCGCCGAAAAACAACCACAAACCGTCGGATTTTTACTTTTTCGTTCAAATTTGGAAGATGTGTACAAAGGGAATGGATTTGGAGAAGAAAGGTAAGTTGGGGTACTTTCATGAAAAGCTTTGGTCAAATGAAATGACTCCTACACAAGTTGGTCTATTTTCCTGGAAGGGTATTTCAATCCTTGCCATTTAATTGCTGTTAGTATTGCAAATGTAAAATTTAGACGTCAATTGAATATTTATCTATATAATAAAACTTTGACAATCTTGGTAATATCTCAATAAACTATTACGCCATCCTGTACTCTCTACTCTAGAGTCTCCATGTGCACTAAATCAGAGTTTATCCACCATGTTGAGGTTTCATTACACCGACATCCCTACATCCATTGAAACATTGAGATGACATAGTAAATACAACATCGCATGACATATAGTTCAATACATGAAATTAGAATATAATATAATTACCTACATAACATACACATTCCCTATTCAACAAAACAGCTAATCCTTCCTCGTGCTAAGTTTGTAACAGTTCATGACATGCACTTGCATCTACAATCCACAAAATATAGCCAACGCACACAGGTGATTGATAACCATCTAAGACAAAAGAGGTATAAAAAAAAGGGGAGAGAAAGAGAGAGAGAGAAGGTTACATGGAGTCCAAAATAGTCCCAACCACATCACAAATCATATGACGTACTTAAGTTGTTGGGTTGAAATGTTTGTAGCCAGGTTCTTCAAATACTTTGGAACATCAAAAGATGAAACCATAGCGAATGGAAATCCACATGGGAGGCATTGTGCAAATTTGTAGCTGTGCAAATTTGAAGCATATGACGCCCGAGTAGAACCTACTAGAAGGCAAACCCAATTAATCACAAGTATAAAGTACGAAAATGAAAATATTGATGTCAATACTATTGCAAGTTCAATGTGCAATTAATATATAGCCACATATTAGCCCTAATCCTATTGGGAATAGAAAACTAAAATTAATTCAAGTCCTTAACAATTAGGAAGAATAAATAAACCTAATGGGAAAATAACTCCACCATATTCGTCATTGAATCGAATTTTATTGATATCACAAGTTATAATTATATATAATATAAAATTTCTTGTGTACAAAGAATACTATGCCATCAATTTATACTAAAAATAATCTCTACAGATTACCAAGTATATATAATACAACATTTGGCCACTATAAACGATTATGTCACAAATTGAATTTATTTATTTGGTTTTGTATGATATTTTACATTAAAATTTTTCAACGAGGCAATTTAATAACTACTGAACTCCAAATAACAATATGTGAATGAGTTAATAACTACTGCAATCTTTAATGTAATATAATAACTTAAGACGAGTACGAATGGAGATTTTTTTTTATTGGAAAGCATATTGAAAGGTCTTCCAGAAAGTATAGTTCCTCGATTCTTCGACACCTTTTTCAATTTTTTGAAAATCGCTCCTCACATTTGTTCGACAACCTCTAATTTTATAATGCAATTTAATTTGAAAGGTTTGCATTAATTACTGAGTCAATCCTAAATAATGATTTTTCCTCCCTTGAGAGGGGGGGGGGGAAGACATGCTCCAAACTGATATAACACGGTCATGCCAATCGATGCCCGTCGTTTTATAATTATTGAAAATGATAACGTAATATTGTTTCTACTGACATTACACTATATCATTGTCACATAAAAATAATTATATGCTAATTATCCTCTTCTATGTGAGAGGATAATATTACTAACCAATTACTTTATATGTGATCTTTTAATCAACGTGGTGCAATAAGAAATACTGTTTCGACTGACATTACACTATATCACTGTCACATAAAGATAATTATATGCTTATTATCCTCTTCTATGTGAGAGGAGAATATTACTAATCAATTACTTTATATGTGATCTTTTAATCAACATGGTGCAACAAGAAATTGGTTCGTCCACCAACAACATTACAAACAATTCACATAAATTAGAATGCAGCAATGGTATTAGGATCCAGCCATACCCACACATGCTTTAATTTGCCATTTGTTACATATCTTATAGGTTCAAATGCGCTCATATGAATATTTTAGAATCCTATGTTTTTCTTTTATCATGTGATTTATGCAGAGTTACGCAGAATATATAGTTTTATCTCAGTCATCGTCTTCTTTTCTAATGTGGTGATTTGTGCCCAAAAATGGGGTGGAAAAAAAGGAAAAAAAGAGACGAAAAAAAAGAAAAAAATCATGAAAAAGACTAATGCCCATAGAAAAACCGGAAAAAAACAATGCGGTAAAAAAAAGACGAAAAATTGGTCAAGAGAAGGCCCAATAATGCAAAAAATTCGAACAAATCAGCCACGATTATTACAAAGACCCTAAATTCGTTTATACTATTCATGTATTTGACTGTAAGAAAGAGGAAAAAGTAGGTTTTTGCGAGAACTTATGGGCTTGTCAACGCGAATGGAATTTTTGGCCGCAAATCTTGAGTAGGTTATACTGGGCAGTAGTGAACAACTCTATCCTCAAAGATCTCTGGACTTCACTCACCGGAAAACAACCACAAATCGTCGGAGTTAAGCAATTTTTCGCTTCAATTTTCAAGGAATCGAGTTTTGGAAACGACGATCAACAGTGATGTGAAAAGCCGGGTCTAATCATAGGACTCCTTTATGTACCTGGACAGATTTTCATTGAGGGTATTTTGGTCCTTGAAAATTAATTCTTGTTAGTCTTGCAAATGTAAATTTTACTTGCTAATATAGTATTTATATAATTAAATATTTTTAATCGTGCTAATATCTCTTAAAAATAAATGTAATTCAAAACATTTTATTTTATTCATTTTCGGCGGATCTTTAGTTAATATAATAAATTTTATTATTTCAAATATTTTTAAGTAGATTTCATAATTCTCAAGGAGAAATGCCTGGACTAAGATTTTGTTAAAGATGATAGTATACCTAATTAGAGCATGCTATTCAAAAGCTATGTTTCCGTCACAAATCTACCACTGTTCATATACATTCAATTATCGCCAGCGCCAAATGTACCCTAAGGCAAGTGTCCATTCTCATATGTGAATTTTATTAACCTTTAAGTTTTTATAAATACATGTTTTTTTATTTTTGTTAAGTTTCATCTTCTACAGTTTAGTAGTTTATCTTTAATCATTTTTGGTAATTGTTTAATCTATTACCTATTTAACTTTAACGATTAATCTTTTATTTGCATATTTGCATAGTTCTATAATGAAACAATTACCTAATTCCAATCAAATTATGACAATAATATATTTACAGTTTGATCTTTTTATGTAGTCATCATTTTCTTTAAATGATAAGTACTAATATAAACTCTTTTTGGTTTTATAAATAAAATTTAATGGCCATGGCCCATGTCATCTAATGGCATTTGGATTTGTCTCGCATCCCTTAGGTCAAGGGTTCAATTCCGCCTTCCTAAATCTTCTAATTCCAAATAAGATAAATAAAAAAATGACTATCAAACAATATATATACAAACAAATATTCTTAATTACTTTCAATTGAAAACATTTGTTATCTATCTTTTAACTGCCCTCAGTAGAAAAATCATTTTAAATAAGTAGATAATTATAACAATTTCACAATATACCAATTATTACATATATAAATTTCAAAAATTTTCCTTTGTTAAAAATAAATTATAACTCTCCTTCAAAAAAAATTTTTTTAATGAATTTTTTTCATTAATAATTAAAAAAAAACTCTTTCATTGACAAAAATCATATTTTCCCTTTAAACCCCACATAACTTAATAAAGCATCTATAATAAT
Organism: Jasminum sambac; assembly: GCA_018223645.1. Classification (NCBI taxonomy): domain Eukaryota; kingdom Viridiplantae; phylum Streptophyta; class Magnoliopsida; order Lamiales; family Oleaceae; genus Jasminum; species Jasminum sambac. Next base: position 6,846,568 of record CP073645.1, on the reverse strand, counting down.
TTTAAATAAATGATGCATACAATAATTAGTTTTTTTAATTAAGACCATAATAATTTGTAAACATAAAAAAGTACTTTAATTAAGTTGATAATTTTATAAATTTTCATTAATAGCAACATTGTTAATTGTTTTAAATATCATTAGTGAGGAAATTTATAAATTAAGAGCAACATTTTTAATTTATTTTATTTAAATGATTTAATAGTCTTTAGTATAATTTATTTTTTAAATAAGTTTTTGTTTTAACTTGTATAATATAGATGTTATTACCCATAGAATATTGATGCTTTTAATAAAATTATAAAATATTAAAAGTGTGTGTCTACATATTTAATTTAACTAATATAAGTACTATAATAATATTTAGTGATCTTATAATTTTTCTTTTAAGCATTCAATGACCTTATAATTAATTAAGTTGTATGATATATTGTGAAATTGCTTTTATTGATTAATCCACATTTCATTGAAATAATTTAAGCATTATAATAATTTAGATTTATATTAATTTATTAGAACTATTTAAGTAATATAACAATGTTAACCATGTAATAATTAATATAGATTAGTTGAATATCATAATTATTTTCTATCAATCAAAATTATATATAACTACTTTAAATAAGTTATAGCAAGCAATTTAAAAAATAAGTATTGTAACAATGTAATCTATAAATTCTAACTAATTGGGCATAATAACAAATAATTGATAAAAATTAAATAACAAAACAATCTAGCCAAACAAAAATAGTAATTGCATGGGAAACATTTCAATTTTGAACGCATTCTTGAATGTGTTGATTAGCTAAATTGGGACAATTACTTAGAAAATAAAATTAAAATGAGATCAATTTTGTTCACTCTCCTAAAAGAAGAGTGAACATTACCCTCCTTTCACGAAGGTCAATTTGGAAGGTTAAAAATTTAAATAATTGAATTTTTTTTTGTTTCATATTATTCTACTCATTGAAAGCTTTAATATGAATACAATATTGATATATAATTTTTACTATTTTAAAAATTACTTATTTACCTATAAAATAAGTAACTTATCACTAAAAATAAGTAACTTTTAAAATAGTAAAAATTATATATGAATATTATACTCATATTAAAGCTCTCGATGAATAGAATAGTATGAAATATGAAATTTTCAAGAATTTCAATTTTTTAACACTGAACTTGACCACCCTCCAAAAGGAGGGGTAATGTTCCCCCTCCTTTTTAGGAGGGTGAATAGAATTTTTCTCAATTAAGATGTAGGGTGAATAAAATTTTTCTCAATTAAAAATGTTTTCATATGCACAGTAATTGTAATCAATTTGGTGATAACAAAAACTATCAACATATGCACATGTGACACTATTTGAATGGTCTGGCAAGATATAATAGATTTTTTATCCATTAACTATTTTTCAATTGTAATTGTTTTATTAAAGGCTAAAATTATATAATATATAGATTCTATAACTAAAATGCTTTGACTTCTAAATTTAAAGTTGAAATTATCTACATTTCACTTGAAGTTGCTAATTTAGGGCTTGCTTGATACACATTAAATTTAAACTTTTTTTGAGAAAATTACAAATATAACTAAGTGTATGTTTGCTAAACAGAATAAATTTGGTTATAATTTATTTAGGGAGTTTATAAATTCCTTGTATTCAAACAAGTCCCATTTTATTGGAGGTACTTATTTGAGAAATTAGGGTTTATCTTAAACGCTTCTTTTATGAGTGTTTCAAATAAGCTCTCTGAGTTTTTCGTTTTTTATTCCATTTTTAATTTCTTTCATTTTTTAAAACGATATTAAACATGTCATTTTGTATAATATTGTATTTTTGAGCTAACTTTTCAATTAATTTTATCAAACTCTTCTACTTATATCAGCTAGTTTTTCAACTATCAACTACCGGCTATTAGCTATAAACTTTGAACCAACTTTTCAACTATCAGTTAGCTTGTCAGCTTTATCTCCCAAACATATCCAAAATTGATATTTCGTGGATAAAGTTGATAAACTAACTAATAGCTGAAAAGCCACTTAAAAGTTGATAGTTAAAAAACTAATTAATATAAATAAAAATATTTGATAAAACTAGTTGAAATGCTAGCTAAAAAATATAAAATTATACAAAAAAGCATATTTAAAAGAAAATTTAAAAAGAAATAGGTTAAAAATGGAATAACAAACAAAAAACTCATACAGTTTATTTGAAAAGTTTGTAACGAAAGCTTTTGAGATAAGCTCCTAGCTTCTCAAATAAGCTGTTCAGCCAAATAGAGTTTATTTGAGTAAAAAGAACGTATAAGCTCCCTAAATAAACTATAAGTCAGCTTATTTGATTTACCAAACATACACTACATAACACACTAAATATTAGTATATGTTTGGTAAACCAAATAAGCTATAAGCGAGCTCATTTGGAGAGTTTATCAGCTTCTTCTATTAAAATAAGTTCCGTTTGCTTGAAAAGTTTATTTGAGAGGCTAAGAGTCTATCTCAAAAGTTTTTTTATAAGCTTTTCAAATAAGTTTCATTAGTTTTGCATTTTTTATTTCATTTTTATTCTCTTTCTTTTTTAAAAAAATAAAATTTAAACACATCTTTTTGTGTAATTTTATTTTTGAGCTAGCTTTTCAATGAGTCTTGCCAAATACTTTTATTTATATCAGTTAATTTTTCAACTATTAGCCATCAACTCCCAACTAACTTTCAACATCAACTAACTTGTTGATTTTGTTTGCCAAACATAGCTTTAGTCACATTCTCACATCTAGCACTAATTTGTTACTAAAGTATCTAAAATGCCATTCTCTTCTTCATCAACCCCAACCTCAAACCTACCATACTTTCCGACCGACCAAACCTACCATATTTTCCTGCGGCCAAGACGAAATTGTTGGAGAGCCTTGCCTGAATTCCAACCGACACTTTGCTATTGTAGTTCGTAGGTCCTGCCATCCGACTTCGAAAAACCACGAAACCATCAGACCAAAGCATCTGCTTGAGACTGAGTCGAACCATGAAACCACCAGACTTCACCGCCCCACTCTAGCAAACCACAAAATCATGAGAATTTGGTTCTTCATTGGATGAAATACCAGATCCAGAAAGCATCTTCAAACCACCAATGGAACCATGAAACCATCAAATTCATTTGATAGTTCTTACATCAGCGATTTTGAGGGTGTTAGCATGAATTGGAAAATGCATTTTAATGCATTTTTTCCAAATTTCAAATTTGGTCAAACAAATCACATCTATATATCTCTTTACTCATTAAATCTCCACCATCCAACTCCACTCATGTTCTCTCTTCCTCCTCATAAAAATACATTAAAATTCATCCGCTAAAAATCATATAATTTAAGTTCATATTTCAATTTTTTTACTCATTTTCTTACAATTTATTGTTTTTTCTCAATTTTTTATTTTGCATTTATAGTTAAATTAAGGGATTTTGGCGCAAATAGTCCTAAAAAATTAGCCATATTGCATATTTAGTCCCAAATAATAAAAGGTAGCGCAAATGGTCCCAAAAAAAACTTTGGTGCGCAAATGGTCCATTTGGATGGAATTCGTCTATTTAACCGTTAGTCAAAGTCAACTGCTAAAAATGTAGGTGCGCATTTGGTCCATTTCACTTGAAATAAATTGCACAAAAGGTCCTAATTTTAGATATTGTTACAATCAAGTCCAAAAGTTTGAAAAATATATACTTTAGTCCCAAATTTAGTTAAATTGTATAATCTTTTATATTTTATTTTTTCTATGGGTGCTTATTTGGTCCGTAATTAATTTTATTGAATTAAAATTAGTCCCAAATTTAGTCCAAAATTTAGTTAAATTGTATAATGATTTATAATAAATATAATTATTGTACCTATATAAAATTATTATTATGAATATAAAATTATTGTATTTATTATTAGCTCTTGGTTAAAATCAAAATGTGCGCATCTCTAATGCTAAAGAAAATTTTCGAAAGTTGTGATACTATATTAATACGAACAAATGCTACTGTGTTGAAATTTTTTGATAAAAACCATTTAATCGATATCAAATTAATTCAATAAAATTAATTACGGACCAAATAAGCACCCATAGAAAAAGTAAAATATAAAAGATTATACAATTTAATTAAATTTGGGACTAAAGTATATATTTTTCAAACTTTTGGACTTGATTGTAACAATATCTAAAATTAGGACCTTTTGTGCAATTTATTTCAAGTGAAATGGACCAAATGCGCACCCAAATTTTCAATAGTTGACTTTGACTAACGGTTAAACGGACGGATTCCATCCAAATGGACCATTTGCGCACCAAAATTTTTTTTTGGGATCATTTGTGTTACATTTTATTATTTGAGACTAAATCTACAATATGACTAATTTTTTGAGATTATTTGCGCCAAAATCCCTTAAATTAATTGACTGATTAGGTTGTGTTATGTTTAATTGGAATATCACGTGGAACCAAACCATCCAACCCAAAAGTTAAAATCTGACAGAATTCAGTATAGTGAAAAATCCAATCACCCAGGGGCGTCGGGCGGGGTTTAGTGGGTTGGGCTTTTACCTAGGCCTGCTCCAACGTTAAAGCTTTTAATAGTAGGATTATGATTTAAATTTAGCGTGTGTTCGTTTTCACTTATTTTTACCTAAAAATTATCTGTTATTAAAAATCAAAGTCAAATATCAATATCAATTACACATTTCACATCATCACTCATTATTATCCACACATCTCGTGGTCCCCACCACTACACTCCAATTTTAGCTAAATTTTAGGCAAAAATAAGTACACACGAACACACGCTTAAATTTAAAAAGTATTTAGCGCCTATTTTTATATTTATATTAATGTATTTTTATAAATAGAAAGAGAAAGAATAAGTAGAGTTGAATAATGAAAATTTAATATAAATAGACTTTATAAGATATGTGAATGTGATTTATTTAATTAAATTTAAATTTTAAAAAATATGAGAAATTATGAAGAAATAAGAATATGCAAATAGGCTATATGAGTCCACAAGTTTTTTTATTTTTAAATTTTTATTAAAATATTAATTGCAGCTCCTGTAAAATTAACTAAATTTGACTAAATCCACTATTATTATTTTTTTTAATGTAAAAAATAAATCAAATCCGTATACAGTGGCAACGATCCGAGTTCAACTAAAATGGAAACTATAATCATCTTACCTGCGGGGAACTATAGCCACATTATTACTATAACTCCAAAAGAGATTTACTTGATTGCCAACTCTCCCAATTCTAATTACTGATTTATCATATATTAATTAATATTTACAAAGATATCAACGTTTATAGACGAGATACCAATTTTGCTCTTGGTAAAAATAACGATTTCCTTGTCATTGTACTTTTATCTATAACGATTTTGCTACAAAATATAAGGATCTTGAAGTTGTTGTTGTAGTATTTTTGTCATTTTGAAAGACTTAACATTTCTGTAAATTATAATTAGAATTAATTCATGTAATTTAAATTTAAATTCTTGACTTTCTAGTAAATTTTTCGAACTTCAAATATAATAATTGCTGCTACGATCGTCCAATAGACGATGACTAGAGCCATGTAAATATGTAAATATACAACTATTGAAATTCAAACTTGAAACCTCTCGATTATATTGCAATTCCAAAACACAGATTTTTAGTATTGTATAAAAATAATTTTTTATGGATTTTAATATAATATAGGAGAGATAATGAGTAAAGCTAAATATTATAGATTTATATACACGTAAATCTCACGAGATTTATGAATGTGATTAGTTTAAATTTAAAAAAAATATATGTAAAAATATAATGGCCAACATGTACATAGTTAATCCTAAACTAATTTTTCATCGTGATCGTATTAATAAGGTGTAATTATCCTTTTCTTGAAGATCCTTTTTTTTTTCCATAAAAAAAATAAAAATAAAAACAAAAGAAAATTTTTAGATTAACACCTTTTATGTATTTGAGCGCCCTCCAGTACGCTTTCTGCAATATATATTTACCTGTCTTCTAATCCGATATTGAAATCGAAATCATTGATTTAATCGGATGAACTCTGGTGCTGAAAGTGATCAGTGTACCAATTTTACTTTTTATATATATTTTTGCTCGGGTTAATTATTCAGATCGGCTGATACCCAAAAGTGGAATTGATTTGAAGTCCATACCCAAAAGTGGAATTGATTTGAAGTCTCTACCATAGGAAAAGAGAATGCAGGGCCGAAAATCGGGAATCCGAATCTTAGGAACAGCGTTTCAATCAAGAGTGTCAATTCTCATGGTCTCCATGTTCGCCATCTTTGCTACCTTTTATGTTGCTGGTCGGTAAGTTTTGTTGGCGTTTCTGTGAAACTGAAATTTATTTACTCTTTATAGTTGAAGATCTAAGCATTAAAAACAAATCGGGCAACTGCATTTTACACGTTTTTTATTTATCAACTGGCATTGGTCGTTTGAGTTTGACTGAGATGTAATAATAGATTTAGACAGTGGTATCATGAATTAAGTACTATTCAATTAATTTTTTCTCGTATTTGGAAGATTGGAGCAGAGAATGGAGATTTTGCTTTCCAACATTGAAACTGGATGGGTTGTTAAGTGTTTAGGTCTTCCTGAAAACAATTATGGAAAGTTGAACTTAGCTGTTTTAGAAAAATAGTTGCATTTAATACTCTTTTATTTATTATTTTGTAATCTAATATTCAATTAATCTTTTATGATATGGGACAAATGTAAAAGCAAGAATGTCTATTTCCAGTGATTTTTATTGATAAACAGGTTGTGTAAAAAGATGGAATTAGAGAGGGATAGATTAGACCACGACGTCCGTTGAAAGAGGATCACATAACATAATGGAGAACTTTGTAGTTGCTGCAGTATCATTAAAAAAAAAAAGTCCCCGTGCACTGTTTTCACAACCCAAGACAACCCAGCAGCTATTCCTTTAGGAATTCATGTAACTGATGCAAAATTTAATAACCAACAGCTGGTAATTGATCTTCCCAGGTGGCTATAAACAATCAAACTCGAATTATGAGAGAGAGAGGGGGAGAGAGAGAGAGAGACAATTTATTCTGCAAAAGAAGACACTGCATAAGACATCTCCCGCTTCTCTCTCTCTCTTCTGATACAAGTAACAAAATAGAAATTGCTAATAGGAAAACAAGCTTACTAAAATAAAGTACAACTCTTTAAGTAGGGTTCCAAACGATACTGTTCAATCTGCTTCCAAAACAACACCATCTTGTGCCTTATTCCACTAGCCATTACTGCCCTGAATCTGCTTCTCTGCCATTTATTTCCCCAGCTTCTGGTCATTTCTCCTTCTCTATTATGACAACGGTCTTAATGAGTCATAAGAGTTCCTTTTGATGTATAAACTATCAACATTATTCATAAAAATTGTACAGTAGACATTAATTCTGTCTACAAACAGAATTTGCATTTTGTAAAATCAATACAACAGAGAACTACGGACCTTCGACTATTTTGAAACATTAATGTCATGGAAGATTTATATCTCAACTCTGGTAATAGATGGATGCAAAATTGACTTGCCTTTTGCTGTTTGGAATTTTAGCTCATAACTCAAGATTGAGAAGCCCTCACCTTATTTCATTTCCTGAGCATGTGAAGTCATCAAAACTGTCTGTAAATGAAAGAAATATAAGAAAGGTCTACTTGAGGGGAAAAAAATAATAGAAGAGAGGTTAAATGATACCTTCAATATGTCTTGTTTATGCAGTTTATGGCAGGATGCAGAAGACAGGGTTTACTTAGTGAAGGAGCTTGATAGAATTACGGGTCAGGTATGAGGTAACTGTGCATAAGGTTACTGCTTTAGCAATTCCATTTTATCAGTTAGGGAACTTAGAGGTATATAAATATGGGGATAATTATCAGATTCGGATTTATATGACATGCAAAAGCTGTTCGTTCTAGCGAAATCCAACCTCAGCAAATCAGACATGATGAGAATTGTTTGGCATTCTAAAACCAAGTATAAAAAGTCAAAAGAGTTCAAATATCCCAACAAATAAAGTAACCACCCACTGCAACATCAGCTGGTGATATTTTTGGTAGAAGTTGTTGGTGGTTCAAGGATTTTCTTGAATGCTTAAATGAGCTGCATGCCAATGATTGCAAAATTCAAGATAAGCATGAAATGTTTGGCGACTTCCAATATAAGAGCCTGTTTGGACAGTTTTTATTGACATTTTTGTTTATAAAAGGATAGAAATGATTGGTGAAAATGTGGGTTGTGCTTTTGAGTCCCATGAAATGATTGGATAAAAGTAATTTAGCACAGGTGTTTTCAAGTTTCATAGACGCTTCCCAAACATATGCTAAGTTAAACACCTGGCTGTATTCTGCATAAATTGGAAACTGATGATGAAATTATGTGGGGCCACACACCATTCAAATGTCAAGTTTCTAATACCCTCTCCTTTTTCCCCAAAACACAATGGACAAATGAAATTGATATCTGTTGGTAGATATTTCAATATGCCATGTTTACACTTGTATTCGTGCAGTAAACTTGACATTTTTCCTTTCACATTTAGGGAAAATCTGTTATTTCACTTGCAGATTCATGGAAAATCTTAGGATGCAGGTAACATTAACTTAGCTCATTTTCAGCTGTTCAATATATGGCCATTCTTGTGTTGTCATGTATTTTTGTAAAATTCCTTGCCTATCAGGGAACAGCTGAAGAAATTATCAGCCTTGGAGATGGAACTTGCTGCTGCCAGACAGGAGGGTTTTGTTTCAAAATATTTACCAGAGATGAATAAGACTCCGAAGAAAAATCCACTTGTCGTCATAGGAATACTTACTGGATTTGGACGCAAGCACAAAAGAGATGCTATACGGAAGGCATGGATGGGAACTGGTAAGTTATCACCTTTCTCCGTGTTTGATTCCTTGACATGGGCTCTTCATTTTCATTCTACTTCAAATACGATATTATCCTCTATTACTTGGAGTTCAAGAAATCTTAAATTTATAAGTTGGAGAGATCCTTGGGGGAAAATTCATGGAAAAAAGGGTATTTGAAATTCAATTGCACGCCAAAGTTGGAGTATCTGTAAGTCATGATTTCCGCCACCAGAATAAGGGGTGTGTGGCATTTCGCTTCTATTTTTACCTTAAAATCATATACACATAACATTTTGTACAAGAAGTTTGATTTCATTTATATCCAAAGTATATTTTACTATAAGTTAATCATGGATGGAGCCAGAAACTTCCATTGCTTGCATAGGTGGGGGTTAATCAGAGTCCTACAGCATGAAGTTTAAACATTCTGGTTTTTTCCACGAAAGCATGTAATTAAAGGGGCGAAAAAGTTTACATTTTTTAAAGCCATACAAATGAAAGGCTTTCAGAATGGTGTTTATCTAGAGTTCTCTTTATTTTGATAAAAATAACCCAAACAATAATGTGCAATAAGTTTTGCATGTGGGAGGGGAATTAATGTCAACCCTCAAAAGTTTATATGGGAAAATCATGGTTTGACGATAAAAGGAGCACTATTGTAACTTCATAAGTTTGTTAATTATTAATTAATATAAAATGGAAAAGAAAGGGAGGCATCATCTAACTCAAATATAGAGGAAGATATAATTTCTTCAATCTTGCTTTGTGTTTGGAATTAGTACAAATACTATTGCAGCACAATAGGTTGCTTGAAGTGTGTCTCTTTAAGGTAAGTTATTATGTAAGTGCAACAGAAATTTTTTCTTTTCTTTTTCTTTGTGTGTTGGAACCTAGTCTACCATGCGTTGTAGAGTTCCTGACTTGTAGCCTATATATCTCAAAGTAAAATAAAAATAATACTGAGAGAAGGCCGGCTCAAACCTCCAGTATGTCCTGCATGAATAATTTGTTCCCCTAGAAGATGGAATGAGAACCACATTGTTCTTTTTAGTGGGTCAATCATACTTTCTCCTCGAGTGGAATGCTATATCAATTTAACATGAATTGTAATGACTATCTGTACATATACATGGTTGTGGCTTGTGATTAAGCTAGAAAGTGTCATATAAACAAGAAGAATGGAATGAGATAAGAGCATCAGAATGCTTGGCTGTCTGGAAGACATTAAATTATTCATGTGGAGGGGTCAAACCGAGGAGATTTGAAAGTAGAGCAAGCCCTAGACAATTTACTGATCCAGAAAACAAATGACAAAAGAAAAGGGTGTTTTTCTCATGTTATTCTAAAACCAAGGGATCAATGATACTGACCTTATACTTATCATTTTTCATAATTTAATTGCACCTCTTAGGAATCGATTATATGTCTGACTTCATGAAAACAATCAAACATAATATCAATCTCTTTCTCCTTTGTTGTTTATTTATCTGTTCTTTATGCATAGACAGTCTTGACTGTTATTCTTCTAGGTGTTCTAGATGTTCATTGAAGTCCATTTATTTCTTCAAGTTTACTAGTGTTTATTCTTGTTGGAAAACCCACTTCATTGTCATAATTACCCTATGTAGGAGCAGCTTTGAAAACAATGGAGGAAAATAAGGGGATCATTGTTCGATTTGTCATTGGCAGAAGGTATGGTTTTTCTGATGTCTGTATCTTGAGTTCCTTATGTTTGAGAATTAGCATGGCAAATTGGTAATGCATTGTGCTCATTATGTAATCTCAGTTCTAATAGAGGAGACAGCTTGGATAGGAGCATTGACAGTGAAAACAAACAAACCAATGATTTTTTTATTCTTGTAAGTTCGTGACCTGAGCCGTTGTTTGGATGCATACCTCATTTCAAATTTACATTTTTCTTCTCTTAATAATGAATGCATTGATTAAATTAGTGATAAAATCTTATTGGTTGTGGAGTAAAAAAAGTAAAACTGAACGTATGCGAGAAATTCAAGAGTAGTCATTGCTATTATGAGGAAGTAAACTACAATCTGCCACAACTTTCTCCATGTTGAAGAAGTATTCTTGTTCATTCATGTGACTTGTTGTCTCCATGCAGACCAAGGTTTTGCTTGACCCTTTTCCTTCAAATTTCATCTCAGGGAAACCATGTAGAGGCACCTGAAGAACTACCAAACAAGACGAAGCTATTTTTTGCTCTTGCCGCAGAAAATTGGAATGCTGACTACTACGCAAAACTCAATGATGACGTCTATGTGAACATTGGTGTGTAGAATGAAATTTCAAAGTTCAGTTTGAGGATTGCAATATTTTTATTGAACTACAAAATTCTGTTGACAACCTACTTGTTATAAAAGGGGATTTCCCACTTCTAAAAAATATGAATTTACAACTTATGTTTCTATCATTCATATGATTGAGCGCCATACGATGATAAGTTATTCCCAGTTTTAACATTTGAATCTGTGTCTGGATATCAGATCGTGGAAAACAGCATTCCTGTAGAATATGAATATGAAATGATTCACGTACCTTCTATGCAGATGCCTTGGGAAATACACTTGCTGCTCACCTGGACCAACCTCGTATATATATTGGGTGTATGAAATCCGGCGAAGTTTTCTCTGAAAGGTGTGTGGCCAAAACCTCAACTACATAGTGGACAATATGAAAATTAAAGGTTGTACATAGGATTTTGATTTGACCTCAAATCATTCTCCATTGAGAGACTTGTCATGTCTTTATCTTGGCAGCGGAGAGAAATGGTATGAACCAGACTGGTGGAAATTTGAAGATGGAAAAAGGTAAGCAATTCTATATTTATGACTCTTATTTGTAATTCAGTCCTTCGAAAATTTGAAGTTCTGGTATCATAAGCCTTTTCAATTTTTAATGGTTAATCCAAGAGCGAAAATAAATTCTTTCTGCAATTTTGTACCATCTTTTGGACCTAAATCTGGTTTTTTTTTCCCCCACATTTTCTGGACATTCAGGGTTCTTTTGCCTTTGCTGTTTGTTCAAGAAATATATGCACATCTATTGTTGTATTTTTTAAAAAAAGTTTTCTTGGTACCTTCCAAGTCTCCTAGCAAATCACCATCCCTGTGACAATCAGATGACAGTTATAATTCTGAAAATGGTTCCCATTATTCTCCTTTTCATGTGTAGATTGTCTCATTTGATTTTTGCCTCAACAGTTACTTCAGGCATGCTTCGGGTGAGCTGTTCGTGATATCCAAGGCTTTGGCTAAATTTGTATCAATTAATAGGTGAGTTGTACTTCAGCGTGGTGGAGAAGTTCTATCACTCAAGTATACGAAGCAAAACCTGAGCTTTTAGCCGTTTACTTTTATATGGCAGATCTATTCTTCGTGCTTATGCCCATGATGATGTAAGTGTCGGTTCCTGGTTCATTGGTGCTGATGTCAAGCATATTAATGACAATAAGTTTTGCTGCTCATCTTGGTCATCAGGTTTCTCTATCCACCCTTTTCTCCCACCATGTAATTGGCCTGTGTGGAAGTCACTGAGAGCTTCATTTGTTTGTTGCATCAGTTAAATATACCACTCGTTTGGGCCTGAATAAACTAGTTTTTCTGTTATTTTTCTTCCTTAACGTCCAAATTACTGGATTATCATTACTCAAGTCAGTCCAGATCAGTTGTCCCATTATTTTTTTCATAAATAAATTCATAACCAGATTCTGGAAGTGTATTAATTTGTTGATGTGTACCATTTGATTGGTGAAACAATCAAGGGGAAATGGGGGGTGGAAAATCTAAACTCTTACCAAACACATCGTGGCACCTAACCTAAACTAAATTTTGTTGTTCACTTACAGGAGCTATCTGTTCAGGTGTATAATCTGTCTCAGACGAAGATCCCAATAACAGTATAAGCATAGAGGGTGTTTGTACACAGCTATTTTTTAGATGTTCTTCATGGAGTTCATTGCCGATTTAATGGTGGTGCCATTATTTCTGACAGAAGATAGAAGAAAGATCTCTTTAACAGTTGACTTGGTAACATTTCATGAAAGAAAGGAAGAAAAGTTTGTGGGTTCGACCGGTAATACAGTGAATATGGCTAAACTGCTGGATACAGGACTATATTTCTAGGCACAGATTTTTCGTTTTTCTCTATCATTTTATTTTGATTTTTGGATAGAAGTATTGAGGAATAGTTAGTTACATGAGATGTAGGCAACAGGATCTTCAGGTAGCAAATGACCTATTGATGACACTATTGTTTCCGGTTTGCTCATTTGCATTCATGCTTCTTTTGATGGAGTTTTTTCCCTTTCACTATACCTTCTTGGCTGCGGAATTTATTTATTTCTGGCATGTTATGTAATTGATGCAAAAGACCAAAATTATTGTCACCTAGTGGTGAAATCGACCTAACAAAGAGGCAAAATTTTTGTTCTTTATTGATGTATTCTTTGGGCTGAACTATCCATTTTGTTTCAACTGGTAGTCGACAAAGAAAGTAATGTTAGCTGCGAACACGATAAGGGTATGTTTGATATGGATTATTGAAAAATTAAATTTTAAATGTGGTTGAGAAGTAAAGAGCATGTAGTATTAAAAATAAATAAAGTTATATAAATGTACTAGTGATGGAAAATTAAATGTGTGTCAAATATTAAAAATAAAGTTATATAAATGTACTAGTGATGGAAAATTAAATGTCTCAAATAAGCCCTAATGTACGGTTGTGAATATTATGCGATGTATCAAAATCTTATGAAGTGTAATAATTATATTGAAAATGTCTCATTTTATTGGATTTGGGCACATCACAATTGTATTAGTCACCTACTCTTAAAGTAGTTTCTACTCATCGCCTTTACTTGTCGTGTGATGCAGAATTGAATATGATTGTGATAAAATTGAATAGAGATGGTTAACAGAATTTATTTGGTATTCCAATTTAATATTTAGAGTATGTTTGATAGATATTATAGAAACGTTGATTTTTTGGATATGTGATTATGAAGTATGGATTTAAAAATTAGAAAAAAAAGAAAGAAAAAAAGAAAGAAAAGAAGTAAGGAAAATTTTAAAAATATAAAGGGAAAATTGTGACATCAATAGAAAATAATTGATTAAAAACGATTATATAAAAAAATATAATTTTTTGAATAAATTATGTCAAGTAAATCTTTGATTCCAAAACGAGTAATAACAGTCTTCCTAGTCAAAGAAGTCAACACGGTCCCATCAAAAGAATTCATCAAAAATGGAGTTGTAATTGGAAGCCATCTCTATCAGAGCCAGGTTTCGATCCTGGGACCTGTGGGTTATGGGCCCACCACGCTTCCGCTGCGCCACTCTGATATTGTTATCCATTTGACGTTGTAAATAAATATTAAACTGAGTTCATGAAATCTTTTTCTGAATTTTTTATTTCTTCATCATTTGCAGTTCCCAAGTAAGGAAAAAGTTATTGCGAAAAAAGAATAATTGTTTCTGTAGAATATAAGGTCGAAAGTTAGGACAAAATTTGATTATCGTTTAAATTTTGTCCAACAAAGCTTCAACGTTCGATGTTAGCATTTTTTCCCCTAAACTTCTTGACTTATTCATCTGTAAAACTTTTCAGTTTACTTTCGTCATTCAATTATTTATTTGTTGTGCTTAAAATTTTCTATTGATGCTCACTTTACCCTAGAGATGTAAGTATCTGGTGGTCACACTTTTGTGTAATGTTTATGTTAACTGGAACGAATTTACACGTTTAGAAAATTTTGAATGTTTCATCCATAAAACTTTCAATTTTCTTTCCTATAGATAATAAATAAATGCAATTCAAATTTCAATATATTTTCTTATTTTAATTAATTAATTAATTAGTGTGCCACATTGCTTGGTGTTTAGTATAACATCAACATCAACATCAACACTCATTGACTAGATTATTCTTGTTCGTCATAAGATCATCAATTTCACCCGCATGTAGGAATAAATTTCCACTTTAAACCCGGATCTATCGCACAATTATCGAGAGATATATAAACTGGCTTAAGTGCATTCTCATCTCATATCATTGCAGTATTAATCGAATTTATTGATTCTTCAGCCAACAAATGGCCTCCTTATTTCTCTTCACGATTGAGAATGTAAAAGAATTAACAACACGCCATAATTCTTGCACCATAAATCATATATATACGACTTTACTGCTAACCTAATTCACCATCATGTAATCAGAACTCGCCAAAGATCTACACATATAAAGCTCATACTTTAATTTAATTGATGCATAAAAGCCCAATATTCAAAACCGTATTAGATCACTTTAAATCTAAGCTTTAACTAATATGATAGCCTTTAATTAATACACAATAATTACATATATAAGCCCATATATTTAATTAAAATCTTACAATCTCCCACTTGGGCTATATATGTCACCTTATAATTGTGTATAACCTATGAGCATCGTAATTTTGCTATCATTACCGAATGCATCCTCAAACAATCCTGGCCCATCAATTATATCAATTTAGATCAAAGCGGTCTTCGTTACACTTAGATAGGTAATCGAACCCATCAATGGTCACATAAACCAATATAATTGAACGACATGGATCAAGTATGATGTGTAGCATGGAAATTTCATGCAACGTGATCAAACATGCCTATTTCCAACTGGTCCACCTTTATACCTTAGTGAGATCAAGTTTCAAACGAGTTCAGAGATAACAACAAAATAAGACTTTAACTTTATAAATCAAACAATCAGATTCCATAAACTTTATCCATAACGACAGAGATATGTGTCTATTATGAAAAGCACAAAATACAGACTCCCACTGAAACTATATACCTCAAGAGACATCACACCCATACGAGCAAAGGTGCTCTGTGAAAGACCTTGGGTGTTAATCCCTTTAGTGAGCGGATCCGCAATCATGGAGTTTGTTCCAATGTGCTCTATTGACACCTGTCCACTCTGAACTCTTTCTTTAACAAATAGGAACTTGATCTCTATATGCTTTTGACTCATAGCTCCTATTGTTATTGGAATATAAAGACTGCATTTATTGTTACAAAATAACTTAAGTGGTCTTTCGATACTATCCACAACACGCAGCCCAAGGACAAAATTCTCGCAGCCATATCCCATGATTTGATGCCTCCTCATAACATGCTATAAACTCCGCTCCATGGTGGAGGTAGCTATCGTTGTATGCTTGGCACTCTTCCAGGAGATAGCACCTCCAAAGAAGCGGTGCAGATATAGCCTGAAGTGGATCTCCTACTATCTTGGCATCCAAATAAACTGAGTCGTAATAACCAACGATCTCCAACCGATCCGATCTCCTATATCGTGAGCATGTAATCCTTTGTTCTCTGTGCACCGCATGACCCGCTTGGTCGCTTTCAATGATCCATTCCCTGTTACTTAAATACCTCCCTAACATCCCAACAATGTACGCAATATTCGGACGCTGCATAAACTCGAAAGCATACATCGACTCCTACCGCAGATGAATAAGGAATCTTCCGTGATCTCTTTAATTTCCAAGTCATTTTTGGGGCATTGACTTAAATCAACTTGTCTCCTTTAGCCAGGGTATCACCTGGTTTACAATCCTGCATAAACCTTTTAAGTACTCTTTCGATGTAGTTCTTTGTGATAATCCAAGAATACCTGGTGAGCGATCTCGATGTATCCGATTCCTAATACAAAAGAGGCGCACCAAGATCTTTCATCTCAAATGCTTTGCTAAAAATCTCTTGGTTTCGCAATAAGCCTACATCATTGTCCGCCAAGCATGTCATCGACATATAAAACCGTAAAAATACACTTACTCCCACCGAACTGCGGTATATACAATCATCGGCCGATTCATCTCAAAACCGAATGAGGTGATTACTTGATGAAATTTGTAATATCATTGTCGAGACGCCGCTTGAGTCCATAGATGGATTTCTTTAATTTGGTAAACCATTTGCTCGCATCACCGATACAAAGTTTTCGATTGCTCCATATAAATCGCCTCATCAATGTCACCATTGAGAAACGCTGCCTTAACATCCATCCGATGTAACTCAAGATCAAAATATGCCACTAATGCCATTATAACTCGAAAGAGTCTTTCGAGGAAACCGGAGAGAAAGTCTTTTATAATCGATGCCTTCTTTCGCGGTAAAGCCCTTCGCGACAAGACGAGCCTTATACCTCTCTTACATCGCTTCTTCAATCCCGCTGGTTTTAAATATCCATTTGCAACCAATGGGTTTCGCAGACCTTCAGCAATGGAACGAGGTCCCATACGTCATTGTCTTTCATAGACTTTATCTCTTCATTCATGGCATCGAGCCACTTTTTGAGAGTTAGAACTTTCCATGGCTTGACTTAAGTTGATCGGATCATCTTCCACCACTCCAACGCCAACCTTCATGTTCTTGGAGAAAAGCAATGTAATCATCCGAAATTGCACTTCTCCTCTCTCTAGTGGATCTTCTTAATGGCATGGGTTCTTGAGGTTGTAGAGTTTGTTCTTCTCGAGATAACATGACATTGTCTTGATCCGAGTTGCTTCTGAACAACGTCGGATAGGAACTCGATCCTCGATCATTGTCAATGGCAATTGGAGGAATTTCAATATATTCCTTCTCAAAGACAAAGTCCGTAACTCTTTTCTCCCTCTCAAACTCAACATCCTCAAAGAATCGAGCATTCCCCTGCTCTCAAAAATTAACTTAGTTGTGGGATCATAAAATTTGTAGCCCCCGACCGCTCGTAATATCCAATAAAATAGCAACTAATACTTGCATCCGCCTTCATTTGGCCCAGAGGCCTTGCTCTCAACTAGACACCCCCAAATGTGTAAGTGCTTCAAACTAGGCTTCTACCCGGCCCAAAGCTCATATGGGTTTTATCGCTTGTCAGTTGGAACTCGTTTGAGTAAATATGTCGCGGTTTTTAATGCTTCTCCCCAGAGTGATTGTGGCAAGGTAGAATGAGTGATCATACTCCTCACCATATCCAGCGTTTATTTCGTTTCTCAAAGAACACCATTCATAGTGGGTGAACCAGGCATGGTGTAATCATGGGACGATACCGCATTCCTCTAGGAATTTAGCGAATGGTCTCGACGCAGCTCACCCGAACCGCCATATCTACCATAGTATTCACCACCACGGTCGATCTCGACGCTTTTAATCCTTTGCTAAGTTGTTCTCAACTTCAAACTTTAAAATTTTTGAACACGCCCAAGGATTGTGATTTTTCATGAATGATATATATAGCATATCTTTGAAAAGTCGCCTATGAACGCATGAAATATTGTTGACCATTCCAAGAAGCCGAGGGAACGGTCCACAAATATCCGTGATGTATAAGTTCTAAGACGCTCCTAAGTCCTATTGGCTTGATATTCCATTTATTGGTTTGTTTTCCTTTTATACGCTTAACACACATGTCAAAAATCAGAAAATCAAGGGAATCGAGAATTTGGCTCGACACAAGTCTCTCAATTCCTCCGCCGAGATGTGACCTAATCTCTTGTGCCGCCAATGAGGCGCAATTCTCACAAAGTTAATTTACGCTTTACACTGAGTACTTATATGCAAGGATTCATTAAAGGAGGTAATTGTATCAATTAAATAAAGATTATCGTAACCGACAGAGAACCTGAACCAACCAATTTTGAATCATGAAACAAACTAAATTTTCCATTTCCAAATGAACAAGAATAACCAAATTTGTCCAAAGTAGAAATAGAAATCAAATTTCGCTCTAAAAGACTGCATAATAAATGTCTCATCAAGATCCAAATAAAATCCACTCCTCAACAATAATCTAAATTTTCCTATTGCCTCTACTTCCAATCGCCTTTGCCATCGCCAACGAGATGTATCTTTCACCATCACTTGGTTTTCTAATTCAGCAACTTTCAAGACAGACATACCGATGTGGGTTGTTGCACGAATCAATCCACCATGTGTGTCTAGGCATCAAGTTAAATTAACCCTGTGAACAAACCAAATGAAGAAGAAGGTTAGCCAAGAGTGTACTAGTTTCACCTTTTTCATTCGTGGGCAAACCTCTTCTCGAGATCCCCAAGGAAACCCTTAGTCAGCACACTGACGGACATGGTGCCCTCAAATGCTTCTCGAATAGCACGCTTCATGACCATTAGACTTATGCGGTTCGATCGCTCCCACCTTCCATCTCCCTCTTTTCATCGAGGTACTCTTATCGCTGAGTGCAAGAGTTGATCGACCTCGCAGTTAAGGTCCATATCCATGACTCGAACAATCAAGACGTTTTCTTGCCATGCTTTGAAATTCGTGGTTATTGAGCATTGGAATGGAATCGATGTTAGCAGAGTATATTAGAAGCAGTAACTCAAACTAAATAGAGAACAATTAGATGGCTCACATGAAGGTGTTTAGTATGCAAATAATAATTTTCAAATAGTAGGCCCATCACAAGACGCCTTACAACATCAATATTTAATCGATAAATATCGATTTAGAAGTGCGACTTTGGTGTAGTGATCAAACACGCAAGAATAAGACATGTCAATCAATAAACCTTCTTTGGACCGATTTATTGATCACACGTTAAAACCAAATAATCAAGCATGATTATCACACTAGCCAAGATAATTCAAATACAAATATTAACCTTCCTTTGGGCTGATCAATATTTGTACCTAATTATACACACACAAATACCTTTTAATATTCTCTGATTAATTTCCACAATAGAGGTTGCTTTAAGTAACTCAAGCTTCAATCAATTCACTTTCAATACTATACCTCTTCAAAAGAGTCCTTAGTACCAAAATTTGAGAAGAAAATAATTAATTTTGCATACATAGGCCTTTTTGGGAACTTTAGGGGTCTAATAAGTTAATAATTCAGAACTTTTGGGGTCAAAATTAAGAATTTTGAAATTTAAGGGGCCTGAAATTGCAATTTTAGAAACTTTATTGGCCAAAAATTAAAAAAATTCCATACTTTGAGGACCAATTTAATTAATTTTGAAACTTCGGGGACTTTAATTGAAAAATTCGAAACTTAAAAGGCCCAAAATGGAAAAATTTCCAAACTTTAGGGACTGAATTATTAATCTTATAACTTATGGGGTCGAAATTAACAATTTTAAAGCTTCAGGGACTGAAATTAACGAATCTGGAAGCTCGTGGGGACTGAAATCAACTCATCTGGAACTGTTGGGACTAAGACTGCCTAAACGGAATTGACTGGACCAACTTATACGCACCACTAAACTACAAGGACCTGGGCTGCAAATTACGCCAAAACACGGAAATTGCAACAGAGGTCCTCGGATTCGTCTAATTCTCACTCGAAGTCCCTGCGGCTGTAACATGGTGAAACCCTAGCCGCTAGGTCGATATTCACCGCTGAAACTCGCCGCCAAACACTCCGGCGAAGACGGCGGCGACCCCCGGCCGTCGACCCAAGTCCGAAAACCCCCTTTTGTATTTTTTTTTTGTTTAAATCCGTAGTTAAATTCAGATCCGAAAGGGAAGAAAGGCATTCGACTGAATCCATAAACGAGCATAGTAGAACCCATAATTTCACCAGCAAAACACTCGAACCATGTTGTCCACAGACGGATGGTAGTTGCAATATACATGAAGCATACGATAAATGAGAACCAGAATTGAAGGCAGATTCATACTCATATACACACATGCTTGGAGTCTTTATATTGACCAAAACCAATCAAGGAATTCACACAGATTGGGATAGACAAATTACATATGCACGAGATCCAAAGTAGACAAATTACATATTAATTGTGTAATCCATATATGAAATTAATATATTATAACATCGATCTCAAAGTAGATTCCTCAAATATGCTTTGAAGTATATTTGCTAAACAAAACCAGAACATATACATACTTCAAAAGCAAAAACATTTATGGATTTTCTCATATCCATAGTTCTCATATCCGATCTAATATGTTCCAAATTTTCTAGAACACATGAATCCAAAAGTAATTTATAAATACCGATTATATGCGTCAAAATTTCTCATCATACAATCAAATTATGTATGAACAAATCCCAAATAATTTAACATGATATCGCATATGCATATATCGACAGACAAAGATTAAATACGATACCCAATAATCCAACAACGACGATTACTCGATACCACTTCAGAGAATAAATTTCCACTTTAAACCCTGATCTATCAAGCAATAATTATTTGAGAAAGATATATAAACTGAAGTCACAGACTGATTCAAATTATCGCTGCATAGATTAATCGAATCTACATCTTCCAGTCAACAAATTTCCCTTATTTCTCTCAATGATTGGTAGCTAAAATAACCAACAACACGCCATGATCCTGCACCATAACCATATATATATACGATTTACTGCTAATCTAATTCACCCATCATGTAATCGAATCCTGCCTGATCTACACACATAAAAGTTCTCCATACTTTAATTTAATTGATGACATAAAGTTCTCAATATTCAAACCGTATTAGATCACTTTAAACGGGCTTAACCGAATATGATAGCCTTTAATTAATACACAATAATTACATATATAAGCCCATATATTTAATTAAAACCTTACACCGCATACAATTAAGTTTTGAACAATTACACCCACAATTATTCAAGTTATTTTATTTTCCTTGTCATAATAATCATTCACATTTCTAATTATCGGTGGCAGAGCCAAAAATTTCGTCTTGAGGGGGCAAAAAATAATTGCTACTAAATAATATTATTTAGAGGAAAATAAGCCTAATATTAAGGTCTACTTAAACCTAATACTAATCCTAATGATAAGTAGTTTTACATATCAATGTTGTCAAATACAAAATGATTTCAACAGGCATTAATTCATAGGGGAAAAAAATAGAATAATCATGAATACGAAAACAATTGTCAATCTATAAGTAAGAGCATAGAAAAGGAGTAGACATCTTAAATAGATGTTATCGTTCCCTTGTCTTTGCGAACTCAGCGGGGAGTCCATTTAAAAAGTTTTGATAATATTGTTCTCGATATACATACACAACTACAGCGGTTGAGAAAAAGTTATTTCCCATTTTATTTCACAAGCTCGTTTTAAAGATGGCTGGATATATTAAAACGAGGCATTATCAATTTGTTAACAAGATAACAACTCATTGATCTTTTCTGTCAATGCTAACATTTGATAGAACTTAAGTAATGTAGACAAATTTTGAAACTGAGAATTACAGTGAACGTCAATTTCAAAGAGCTCCAATTGTATTAATTAATGCATCTTCTCTTGATCTGTAAAGTCAATTGCATAGAATTTATGTGCAATCTCTTTTGAACATCAAAGGCCCTATTTTCCCCTCTAGGATCTAATGATGAGTCAAGAATAAGCAATTTCGTCATGCCTTTGTTAAATGTATTTTTTTTATCTCTTGAATTTGAAAATTCACGACTTCATAGATCGATGAATATATATTTGATTCTTAAAGAATTGAATTTTTAAGTATTTAACTATATGAATATCATATCTTAAAAATTGGCAAGGATTTTACATATATTATTCATTATCTTTAGATCTTTAAATAATTTGATCAAAGTTTCAAATATATTATTCAGAACATATTTGGATTAGGATTTTGACGCATTTGATATTGCAGGGCGACCACCAAAGAGGTAGTTGATGTTGCAGAGGTGGTAGCTCCCTCATGCCCCCATCTAACTTCACCTCTCATTATTATCCCAATACTTCATAGCCACTCATATAAAAAGAATTAACACTTAATATTATACTGCGCAAAATGTTAATGTAAATAGTAGTAAATGTAAATAGTAGTAATAACTTTCAATATTATATTTTAATTACTTACAATTTTAGTGACCATTAGCATGATAAATCACAATGTAGTTTTAAATGACAACTGACAAACTAGCTATTTCCTTATATATATCTTGCTTTCTTACTTGGACCACAACATGTTTGGCTAATTTCTCAAAAATAATTATGAACTGGGAACTACGTATGTTAGTTATAATAGTAATTGGTCAAAGTTATTGTTTAATGCAAGAGGATTATAATCAAATGCCAGAGAGATTTGATGCGTGCTGTGCCCAATGCCCACATGATATCGTAATGGTCGGTTTTTCGTTTTTACCCTTTCTATTTTTTATTATTATTTATATAAATAACTAAATGCCATCTGAGATCACCTCTCCATAAGTCAATTAATTAATTACTTAATTTTTAATATATTTTCTTGAATGTGGCATGGACATGACCATTGCCCATATAATATTACATGGATTCTTATTGGCTAATTAATGCCATGCATTCCAATGTCACGCGATTTTGTGCGTCACTATTTTGAAAACCTCAAACGAATGTATAAATTACATAGATTAAATGAAAACGTAATAATGGGATCCTTCCTTAAAATAATTTGGAATTGTCTAAATGTGTGTCTCTTTTGATTTTGTTCTTCGATTTTATTTTCATAATGAAACATATTTAACTATATTTATTGTTTGGTGCATTTGTGACCATATAACATCTACTTTGGCTCGTAGAAGATTTGTCCGGTTTAACTTTTTGGCTTGAAACACAAGACTAGAATTAGGGATAACTAACCAAGTAACCATGAAGGCTTGCAAAAAGAATTTGAAGACAACTTTAACCTTATTATTGGGTTGAAGACGACGAAAATTCTTAATACTCAATCGTCTGATTCAAGGGGGAGCGTAACAGTGGGACAACCCATTCGGCTTCATAGCTTGTTTACTACAGAAACGTGAAAATGATTGGCCGATTGAGATGATCACAAAGACAAGACAAAATGAATTAAGTTCTTGACCATTACTATAACTTAATTAAAATACATGGTAGGTTTATTGCATCGACAAAGTGGATGTCAACGAACCACGTAGACTTTAGTCCACAAAATCGGATTTGGAAAAAAGAAATAAGAAAAAAAAAATCACTTAGTCAACTGGTTGGTCAACATTTTCACCCTACCCTCGAGATCGATATTGTGGTCCATAATAACATTAGAGATATAAAAAGTCAAAATAAGAGTATAGGGAGTTTTAGCACAACATTAGGCAAGAAAACAACACATACCAAACATTTGCAGTATCATAACATGTTATTTAAGGCACAACTTGCGATTCTCGACAAGAGAAAACTTGTATCTTATATATGTGACGTGAACGGAAAATATTTCCCTTCAAGTTACAAATTACAAAAAGAAAAAAACTAAAAATTCATAGTTTTTCATTTGGCTAAAGTGTCATATAGGTATTTTTTCTAGGGGGTGATTCTTGTATTTGGTATTTTTTAGGCTCAGTCAGGATTAGTATTTTAAGTAACTCCGACGAGCATATTGACCCAAATCGTTGCTGGATTGAATTTTCTGGAATAAAAAATTAATTTCATAATTTAAAATACAATAAAAATCTTTTTATATTTTTTTATTCATTTTCATATCTTAATTATTAATAATAATAATATAATAATAATATAAATAAACAAACAAAACTTAATTATATCTCCACCTTCTCCACCACCACGCCACCGCCCGGCGCCGCCGCCACAACTCCGGCGAAACTCCGGCGACATTCAAAAATTATTATTATTATTATTATTATTATTATTATTATTATTATTATTATTATTATTATAAAAAATAGAGAAAATGATCCAAAAAATATGATAACTTTTTGAAAATTTCTTGACATTACAGAATCTGGGAAAAAAAGTAGCACTAAAAAGGCACATTTTAATTTTAATGATAATTAATAATAAAGATAATTATTATACCTAAATTTTATTTCTTCAGTCTCAAATTTTAATAAATTGCACAATTTACATTTTTATTTTTTCTATAAATACTTATTTGGTCTATAATTAATTTTATTGAATTAATTTGATATCGATTAAATAGTGTTTATAAAAACTTTCAATACAATAATATTTGCTTACATTAATATCGTAACTTTTTGAAAATTTTCTTTAACATTAGACGCACACATTTTAATTTTAAGAATAATTAATAATAGATGCAATTTTGTAGCTAAATAAATTTTATAAGGAATATGCTTGTAAAAACATACTGAAAAAATTAATCAAATCGAAATAAAAATAAAAAAAGGACCCACCCCACCCCACCCGACCCATACCTACCCCCAAACCACCACCACCACGGTGGTTTGCCTGTGGTGGCCAAAACCACTCAATGTGGTGGTTTCGACAAGAAACCACCATGGTGGTTTGGGGGTAGGTGGCGTGGCGTGGGGTGGGGTGGGTGGGTCCTTTTTATTATTTTTATTTGATTTGATTAATATGATTAAGATATTAATTAAGGTATTATATTATTATTAATTAAGATATTATTATTATTTTTGAATAAATGATTTTTTATTGTATTTTAAATTAGAAAATTAATTTTTTATTACTGAAAATTCATTCCGGCGACGATTTGGGTCTATATGCGCATCGGAGTTACTTAAAATACCAATTGTAAACTAAAAAAAAAAAATACCACACAAGAATCACCCCTAAAAATACATATATGCACTTTAGCCTTTTTCATTTTCTCTTTTCAAAAATCAAAAGTATATCCAATGTTTGTTTGGTACTTTGAGAAAATAATTTTTAAATATATAATAATTAAAATAAATAATAATTACGAACAACAATGAACCCTGTTTAAAAAGATATGGAAAAACCTTAAAACGACTTAAAAGCCTATTTTCTTTTCTATCTCTCTTTCTTTTTTTTTTTTTTTTGGGAAAAAAAATCACCACTGCATAGAGAGTTTTCTCGATTGGAGAATAAAAAGCAAGCATATGTCCATCTTTAATCTTCACAAAGAAATCCTTATCCCTCCTTGTTGCACTAAAAAATCCAATAATTTTCTCCTTAATTTTTTAGAAATTTCATATTTTTTTAATTTAATTTATCAGTCAGCTCTCAATCTTCAATAAATTCTCATCGTCACAAATTCTATCACAATAGTAGTTGCACAATTCCACTACAAAGATTTCCAATGAAAAGTTTGACTCAACAAGCTATTTAAAACTTTAATTAGTATAATAACTACATAATAGAAATAATTTATGGTGTGCTTGATATATATTATAGGAAAAGTAATTTATTAAATGTGTGGTTGATAAATAAACAAAATAATTTTTTTTTAATAAGGCGGAGAGAAAATGAATTAAAAGAACTTAAAAAATTGTCAAATGCATGCAATAAATAAATGATTAAAAATGATAATAAAGATTTTTTTTTTTTTTGGGGACAATAATCCATACCAAACGAGGTCTTGCTAATAATTAATTGAAGGTTCCTTGCGCAGTTCGACTGGATTTGCAGTGTATATTACGCAACATCACGTGCGATTTCCTTTCTTCGCGCGCCTCATAAATCCATGAACATGAGAGAAGAAAGAGTATAATATAAAATCTCTCTGCTAATTGCTATGCTTCCTCACAACACTTTCAATCATTTATTACTCTGTCCCCAAACCTCCAATCATTTCAATTCAACCCATCAACAACCAGTACGTTTTTCTCTCTCTATCTCCATTGCATTTTATTAATTTTGTAATTGTCTCTGATGCGACGATTTATCTTTAGATTTGGAGCTTATGCGACTGGCATTTTTGTTGAATTTCAGAATTTTGGTTGGTGGTGTGTTGTTGCAGGGGTTTTTGTTCGTCACTGGTGAGTGTTTGACTGGATTTGAGATTCGTTGCTTGTAGAAATCAGATTATTGTGCTTGAGTTGTGCAAAATTGTAGCATTTTATGAACAATCCGCAGAAGAAATTGATTTTTTTCTAGTTGAAGTTACGACTGCAATTTGTTTTTTGTGGGAAAAGTTAACATGCGCATGTTATTTCTCCTGCCCCTTTAAAAATTATTATTAATGGAGGTGGTTGACCTAACGTTTTGAGAATATTAAAACAAACGGCTATGAATTTGATGTGTAATAAGTATGAATTCCGTTTCAACTTTTAACTCTGCTTCTATTGGTTTTCACCTCTGTAGAGAAATGGCTGAGATGCATAAGTTTGTTTGAAAGGTAGGACTTGCAAGTTTCAACTTGAACACTGAGAGTGAGAGAAAAAAATGGGCATCAAGCTAATTTTTGAAGCAATTTTTCTGTTTGGAAGCTTTTACCTTCTAGCAAGCGCTGAACCCATTGAAGACAAACAAGCCTTACTCGATTTCATCAATAATATTTCCTTCTCAAGGAATCTGAACTGGGATGGAAGAACTCCGGTTTGCAACAATTGGATTGGTGTCACTTGTAATCATAATAATTCAAGAGTGATTGCTGTTCGATTGCCTGGAATTGGAATACGAGGTCGAATTCCAGTTAACACTCTTGGGCGATTATCGGCCCTTCAGACCTTGAGTCTGAGATCTAATGGTTTGTCTGGTCCTTTCCCTACTGATCTTCTTGAGCTTGGGAATTTGAATGGTCTTTATCTTCAGTCCAATAATTTTCAGGGTCCACTGCCTTGGGATTTTTTGGTTTGGAAAAACCTTTCTGTATTGAATTTGTCTAATAACGCTTTCAATGGGAGTATTCCTTCTTCAATCACAAATTTGACTCATTTGACTGCTATGAGTCTTGCTAATAATTCTCTTTCTGGTGATATTCCTGATCTGAATATCCCTAGTTTGCAACTGTTAGATCTATCGAATAATAATCTTACTGGAGCTGTGCCTCGTTCTCTTCTTAGATTTCCTAGTTCAGCATTTTCCGGCAATAAGATTTCACCCGAATCATCACAGCCACCAGTTCCTCCACCCACCGGCCCACCA
Organism: Jasminum sambac; assembly: GCA_018223645.1. NCBI lineage: Eukaryota > Viridiplantae > Streptophyta > Magnoliopsida > Lamiales > Oleaceae > Jasminum > Jasminum sambac. The sequence goes on along the minus strand of CP073645.1, from coordinate 6,818,810 downwards.
AAGAAACATTCTTCCAAATTTAGCGAATCTGCCATACTGGGAATTGTTATTGGAAGTAGTGCACTAGCTTTCGTGTTGATTGCCTTGTTGTTAGTTGTTATCAATAGAAAGAAAGAAGATGAGAAACCGAGTACAGTGAAGTCAAATAAGAAAGAAAAATCCATCAAGAGGGCAGCTTCCGGGCATCAAGATACCAATGGAAAGCTTGTTTTCTTTGAGGGCTGTAACCTTGCATTTGACCTTGAAGATTTGTTGAGGGCTTCTGCTGAGGTTCTTGGGAAGGGTACATTTGGTACTACGTATAAGGCGGCACTGGAGGATGCAACTGTTGTTGCGGTAAAGAGATTGAGAGAAGTTAGTATTGGGAGAAAGGATTTCGAGCAGCAGATGGAGGTTGTTGGAAATATCAGACATGAGAATGTGGCTCCTTTGAGATCTTACTACTATTCTAAGGACGAAAAACTCATGGTATATGATTTCTACAATCAGGGGAGTGTCTCCGTATTGCTACATGGTATGCTAAACTTGATATTCTCCGTTTTGTTTTGCTCTTTTATACTCTGTTCTTGCAATCTTATGTTAGGTCTTCCAGCTTTTAGCACACTAAAGAGATGTAGACGTATTAAGATTATCAAATAAAAAATATACCAACGTTGTGCTCTCCTGATCCTATCCAACTTTACTTGATAAGCTATAATTAACTTGATGAAGTCTTGTTCTCTTAGCACGCCAGTCTAAGTGCGTGTACACATTCACATTTGAAATTGAATGAGGAACATAATGATTGAAAATGAGTGGTGGTGTGTAGTACTTGTGGATCCTACAAAATATGTGGATGAGATTATATTCAACCCATTCACTTTGAGATGTGAAGATGTGAATGCATTGGCAAACACCCTTTAAATGATAAAAAATTGCTGAATTTCAACATTTATCTGTTTGAAATAGTTTTTGAGGACATACTGAATTAATAAATCACTCGCTAATAGTTTTCACCATTGTTTTTGGCTGCTTGTTTTTCTTTTCCCAGCAAAAAGAGGTGAAGACAGGATTCCATTAGACTGGGAATCTCGACTGAGAATTGCCATTGGTGCAGCAAGAGGAATAGCTTACATCCACTTACAGAACAGTGGAAAGCTTGTCCATGGAAATATAAAAGCCTCAAATATCTTTCTCAACTCACAAAAATACGGTTGTATTTCTGACCTCGGCCTAGCAACATTAATGAGTCCAATCGCACCACCAGTAATGCGTACTGCAGGCTATCGTGCCCCAGAAGTAACAGACACAAGAAAAGTGTCTCAGCCATCCGATGTCTACAGTTATGGCGTCCTTCTCCTCGAACTTCTCACCGGAAAATCCCCCGTCCACTCCACTGGTGGTGATGAGGTCATCCACTTGGTCAGGTGGGTCCATTCCGTCGTTCGTGAAGAATGGACTGGCGAAGTGTTTGATGCGGAGCTATTGAAGTATCCTAATATAGAGGAAGAGATGGTGGTAATGTTGCAAATAGGCATGAGTTGTGTTGCAAGAATGCCCGAACACAGACCAAAAATGGTCGATGTGGTAAAAATGGTTGAGGATATTAGAAGTGTGAATACAGGTAATCGACCGTCAACTGAAACAAGGTCGCCAGGTTCGACTCCAAGTTTAACACCACCTGCTGCTGAGGTTGGATCTTCTTCAGCTTCATAAGTGGTTTCGTGGTTCTTGAAATTAATTTGTCATATAGTTTTCTTTTTTCGGGGTTGTATTCTTCCTATTGTTCTTTAGGAAAGTATTGGTCATAAGACTCGTAACTCACACGGATTAGTTGATTACTCTTCATCCTTTACATTTTTAACTTGTTGGGTAAAGTCGAACAAAAAGAAGCTAGAGTTTTGTTTGTTATAAAGTTCTTGATAAGGCAGTTTAAATTGTTGTTTGCTTGTGAATATTGATTGATTGTGATGGATCCGTAGTTGACATTTACATGCACGACAAATTTGGTTTGATTGATACTCTTGATAAGGCCATGGAGAACTTTTTATTCAAAATTAATTTTTATTACTCGGCCATGGTGATAAAATAATATCAACTACACATTTTACATATCTAGTCACTTGTACCAATAAAAATTTAATCTATAGTGGAAGAGAGTTTTAGCTTAACATCCATATGCACTCGTATACACCCAAAGCTTCTTGCCCTAGATTAGAGAATTATATAATATTGTTAAACCTCTATAAATTAATAACTTCGAGATGAATAAAATTTATTAATTTAGCGAGATATTAAATAATCGATAAATTAATAATTTATTAATTTATTTGTTAATTAATAACTTATTAATTAATCAAGCTATTGTTTATGGGAAATGGATGCCGAATGCCTCTTGAATTACTATGAAGAAAATAATACAACTTTAGAGATGTTGATTGACAAAGAGATAATTAATTAAGAGCATAACGAGAAATGAGCCACCTTCATGAAAGGAAGCTCTGGAAGTAGCAAAGACATTAATTGAATAATTTTTTATTACACCATGAAAAGATAATATTAGAAATTCTTACAGGAGATTTATGATCAGGAGCATAAAATTTGAGGAAGCTATGCATTCCTTGGACCCTACCGATAATTTTGGCAGTTCTTCATGTTCAGCCCATTTCTATCTTTCCAGATGAACCACAAGACAAATAGAGGGCAGTACGACACCAATATATTTGTTTACAATGAATGAGCCAATTGAAACACAGAGTTGTGGGGTGAGTAAATGACTTCATCTCAACTCCAAACTTAAAATGAAAATATTTCCAAATATTCACAGAAGAAAGACATGGTTAACAGTACTCTCCTCTTGAGCACAACATAGCCATTTAGATGGAAAGCTCAATTTGAGCCTTTTTTTTAATGCAATCATCAGTACCAATCCAATTATGCCATAGCTTCCAAATAAAGGAGATTTTAAGAGGCACCAACCCGCTCCAAATGAACTGATAAGGGAGTTGCTTAGCTCCTTTGGGCTTGATGGAATTGAAACATCATGATGTGGAGATTTCACCATCAAATGCAAGAGACCAAATAATTTTATCCTCTAGTAGTAGCAATAGGTATCTCAATAGTAGAGGGGAATAAAATCAAAGACTTGATGGCTGAGAAATCTAGCAGGAGGGGTGATGTGAGATAAATATAAAATTTTTTTAGTACTTGTTAAAAAATATATATATTTTTATAATTTTTCACATTTGCTTTGATACACTAAAAAACAAAATAAAAATTTCAGGGTTTTTTTCTATAAAATTCTTTACTTTTTAATTATTAAAAAAAAAAATCATTTTCTAATCTTTCGTCAAACTTAAAAAAAAAAAAACCATATTTTATAAGGTTATGTTCCACCATTAGTTTAGAGCTTGTTTGATAGAGATTATTATGAACAATGATTTTTTTTTAATCATCATTTTCAACTATTGATTATATTATTTCGAAGTTTTTTTACATTCTTTCAACCATTTTATTTATTTTTCAATCACCATTTTATTTATTTTTCAATCACATGATCTATCAAAAAACACCTTGAAAATACATTTTAAATTTTTTTCCTTTACTTTTTCAATATCACCTTGGAAGAATCCCACTTTATTAACATCTTTCCTGACTACAAATGTTACAAAAACCATTTACAAATTCAAGTGATCAGTTGAAATTTTTCGTCACTACTTTAAAGTGTTTTTAATGTTTATTCATAACTCAGTTGTCTAATTATAAAAATTTCATTTTCATATATCACTCCTATCTCTTCAATTTACAATGTCTAACCAAACTGCCCACATAGTAAACATACATTACACTACGAGATCATTATGTCACTATAGTGCCAAATAACGCGATTTCTTTAATCCGTTGACAAAGTCGTCGTTCGTGCGATCATTTACCTTAAATTAAGAAGTAACAAACTTACAATCTTCCAAGAATTGGGAGAAAAAAAAAAGAAAAAAAAGAAAAGGATTTTATTAAGTAAGATGCTTCCATTGACACCGTACATAAATAATGAATACATATATAGCATTTCAGTTAGCCACGCAAATGGTGTTGTGAGATGTTGTAAGTAAATGAGATGAAAGTAGGAATGATAATCGAATTCAATTCGCGAGTTCGTGTATTCCGTCTACTTCGACTAAAATTCGTATTGAACTAGTGTAACATGGACTTCAACTTGAATTGAACCGACAAATCGGAAATCAAACAGTTCGCATTCAACTCGCGAAGTTCGTGGGCAGCTCGTGTAAACTCGCATAAGCCTGTAAAATTTAATCGCACCATGGATTCTCGAATTCGCCATCGTATAAAATTACGTTGCAACATCGGTGGAATATCCACCAGCTTATCTTTTTCCGGTATTCCTGTTTCCGCCACATTTATTCCGATTCACCGAACAGTTTTATGCAATTTCGAAGAAGTTGTTTTATTTATTAGATTCAACGAGTATGAATGATAAAAAATAATTTTTTAATGACACAGGTAATGGCCAGCCTGCAACGTAAAATGTCAACCATGCATTTTTCTATACTAATAAGAACATATAGAGATTAATAAGCTTTGATTTTAAGTGTTGACTTAGATTATTTTCAAGAATACCTAGTTCCTCCAGAGTGTTTTCACTTTCCATGGCTGAAGCGGACCCTGGAGGTTCATCTTTATATGAGCAGCTTACAGTACCTGGACTTGAAAATTTGCAGATGACAGAAAACTCTATTGAAAATGGGGCTCCGCGATTTATTGGGGGGTTCAATGCTGTTTCTGACCTTGAAGATATTTTGAAGTCTACAGCTGGGTTTCTGGGGAAAGGAACATTTGGAAGTTCATATATGGCAGAAATGGGTGATGGTGTCAAAGTTGTGCTAAAAAGATTGAATGCAGTAAATATTCCAGAAAAGAAGTTCAAACAACAGATGATGGTAATTCAAAATGTACGGCATGAAAATGTGTCCCCATTGAAGGCTTACTATTTCTCCAAAGATGAAAAGCTCATGCTCTATGATCATTACGATAGTGGCAGCGTATCCGCAGTATTACACGGTATGTTGAATGGCATTCTTAATTCTTCTGTGCTGATAAGTTTATAAATTATTGTTAATTTTACCTCGAACATTTTAACAACTACTATGTCTAAGTTTTAGAAATGATCTGTTACCAAATTTGTTGGCAACATATCATGCCAATACCCCCATTTTTTTGGAGGGGGGATGTGGGGCCCACACGAACTCCGCCCACAATCAGGGAGCAGTTATGTATTATTCATCTCGCTTAACATAGATTTCAAAAAATTTTTAAAAAAAATTTTGGCCATTGACGACGTCACCCTGTCGGCAGCTTATGCTGCCAACAGGTTGGCAACAGATCATTGGCGGTCTAAGTTCTCCATCGATAAATTGGCTTGAACTTACAGTAAGTAAGAATAATATGAAAATATTACTGTACAATCCAATGTATTTTCTCATTTATTCAGGAAGAACTGGCCAGAGTCAAGCGCCATTAGACTGGGACATGCGACTGAAAATTGCAGTGGGTACAGCGAGGGGTATTGCTCACATTCACAAGCAAAGTGGTGGAAAGCTTGTCCATGGAAATATAAAATCATCGAATATTTTCCTTAACTCACAACAGTATGGCTGCGTGTCTGATCTTGGCTTGGCTAGCATGATACCAACACCAGTCAAGCAGACTGGTGGGTACCATGCGCGAGAAGTGAAGAATACTCGCAATGTGTCCCAAGCATCTGACATCTATAGCTATGGAATCTTTCTGCTTGAACTTCTCACTCGAAAGTCTCCTTTACATGTCACTGGTGGCAATGAAGGTGTCGACCTAGTCAAATTGGTTACTGCTATCAACGGTAAGGAGCAAACTGCGAATGTGTTTGATGTGGAGCTCTTGAGGAACCGTGACATAGAGAGGCAAATGGTAAAGACATTGGAAATAGGGATGAGTTGTGTTGCAAAAACCGCACGGAAAAGACCTAAGATGGATCAAGTAGCGAACATGATGGAGGATATTAGTATGATGAGTACAAGAAATAGCCTTCAACCTAAGCTCGATTTTATTCGGGGTATTTATCCTTATTTTGATCTTGAAGATATGTTGCGGGCTTCTGCGGAGGTTCTTGGGAGAGGAACATTTGGGACTACACACAAGGCAACTTTCGAGAATGGAGTTACGGTTGTCGTAAAGAAGTTGCGGGAAGTTATTGCTACAAGTAAAGAGTTTGAGCAACTAATGGAGGTCATTGGAGAAATGAGTAATGGAAATGTTACTTCATTAATTTCATACCATTACTCGCGTGACGAAAAGCTAATAGTATACTCTGATTATTATGTTGCAGGAAGTGTATTTTACATGCTACATGGTAAGAGACATGTCTTACTTCCCGTTTTAACAATGATTCGTAGTTCTTGAAATTACAATCTTTATCAATCTTATGAATATTTTAGCAATCTTATGGTAAGATGACAATCTTCGAGATGCTATAGTTCAATTCTTCAAGAAATCAATTTGAATCTCATTTTCACATCTTCACAACATCTTTAGCAACAGTGCTAATTACAAGCTCATTTGTGGCAGCATTTCGCATCTTATGAATTTTATCATCTTTGCAGGAAACGGCGGCATGAATAAACTTTATTTAGATTGGGAACCTCGACTAAGAATTGCGGTTGGGGCAGCAAGGGGTATTGCTCACATCCACGGCACTCAAGTTGGCGAGAACTTTCTTGTACATGGAAATGTAAGAGCCTCGAATATTTTCCTAAACGCACAAGGATATGGTTGTGTTTCAGACGTCGGATTGGCAACACTAGTGAGTACAGAATGGGTGCTGAGTAATCCGTCTTCAGGGTATCTCGCTCCAGAAGTCACAGACACCAAAAAATTGTCGCAAGCTTCTGATGTATACAGCTTTGGAGTTGTGCTACTCGAACTGATTAGTGGAAAGCGAGCTATACTTTTTGAAGACAATGACGACAAGCGTATTGATCTTGTCAGGTGGATCAGTTATGTGGCACTGGTTCCTGAGAGATCTACTGTAAATTTTTTTGATATACAGTTGTTGTGGTCTCCCGGTAATGAGGAAGCTATGGCAACGTTTTTGGCAATAGCATTGAAATGTGTCGACAGGGTTCCCGAAAGTCGACCAAAAATGTCACAGATAGTGAGAATGTTGGAGGATATTATTGGGACGAACTCGAGAGCCAACAATTAGCCTAAGCCTACCAGCTTCGTCAATCGTAGATAACAGAGTTTGGTTTCTCTTCTATCCTACTTTGCTTTGAGTTGCTGGTAGTGGTATTTACACGATCGTTCATGTCCTGAGTTATTCTACATGTTTGAGTTAGCAATAAGTTTAAACTTGTTCATTCATTTTAATTTGTGATTTACTTATGAATGTGATTGATTATGACGAGTTCATCATCCGATACTTGTATTGACTACGAATTTGGTTTGGCCGATACATCTGGGTAAGACGACGAAGAACTATTTATGCAGTTTATTTCTCATTTGTGCCTCAGATTCAGAATGTATGCTCTGGAGTAACTTAAAACTTTTATCACCTTTGTTTTTCATTTTCTTTATCACCAAGTGATTCTGATGTAAAGCTCCTGGCGTGTGATCATTACACTAATGGCATTGTATCGACATTACACCAGTACATCTACACATGTCAACATGGCGAGATGAGCCGATTGGAGCCGTGACTGATATTGGAGCTCGGGTTTGGCTCGACTAGACATTTAGTGAGCCATTTCCGAGTTCAAGCCTAGTAGAGTCGAGCTCGTTGTCCAAAAACGAGGCAGCATTTTTGAAAACAAAGAACCTAGAGTGATATTCAAAGCTTGTGCTCGCACTTGGCTCTTACCTACTGAGTCGGTAAGACCAGAGTGCGAGTCCGAGCCGACTCAAACAGTGAAATAGTGTAATAATTTCTTTTCAAAAACTTGGTGTCTAAAACCTTGTCAAACTTTACATATTTTATAGGCAAACAATTGAAGTTCAATTTTTAACTTTTGAATGTGAATAGTTGAACTATTGTTTTACTTGGACAAAATTCAGACTTTATATTAAACTTTGGATGTTCTTTTTCGTTGATTAAGAGCTAGCGTGCTTGCTGCAACTTACTAAAAATCGTTTTTTTTTTTATATTTTTTAAAATTTTTATTTTTTATGTAATTCTTTTCAATCACCCTTAATTTTAATTTAACAAGTTTTTACATTTTTCTAGAATTGTTTCTTTATTTTTTAATAACACATAAAAGTCTTTTTTGTTTTTTTCAATAATCTCTATGAAACAATTCTCAAGTAAAGAACCAAAATTTTATTAAGCAAAAATCTCGTTTTACATGACATCGCACGTAGTGACAATCAATAAGGGTGTGTTTGATTGAACAAAATTTGGATGAAAAATGTCACTTCAAGGAAAATATTTTCTCACTTGTGTATTTGATGCAAAATTTTTTCTCGGAAAATATTTTCCATATACAAGTCACTAAAGCACAAATTTGGTTCATTTTCCTAGAAAAGTGAATCTGATGTTGAGGTGAAAAAAATTACAAGGAAAACCTTTTCCATGAAAAATATTTTCCACCTCCAATTTCAGGCTCAATCAAACACACCCTTGAGCATTTTTTCTTCCCCTCTTTTCACCGGATTGACGTTTGGAAAACAAAAGTAAAGTCAAACAAATGCTACAGAAGTCAAATCGAGATGTGATTATTTACTAAGAAAATATTGGAGAAAACATAACGAAGTAATTTTAATTGTATAAATCTTTGTCTGTTGTAAAAATTCATTTATTAAAGTTAAATGCAGTGTCATTTATTTTTGGTGTCACATCTTAAATTTATTTCTATTTTATAAGCCATACAATTTGATATTAATTATGATTTTCCGAAAGCTTATAATTTTTGGTGTCACATCTTAAATTTATTTCTATTTTATAAGCCATACAATTTGATATTAATTATGATTTTCCGAAAGCTTATAATTAGTTTCCGAAAGCTTATAATTAGTATCCTATCCACCCATGAGTTTACCGTTTACTCGGAGAGTGAAATCAACCCCCAAATGGAAATGGTTCATCGGGTTGAGCTCCATTTCTCAGTCTCCGGAATGTGGTTGCGGCATCTCTCCGTTCATTTTGCTGTCGGCCGTTCTATTTGGTTATGGCGATGTGGCCCGTGGAATTCCTCGTCGTATTGCCGCTGTTCGTCTTCTGATTTACCGCTGCTAAAATTACCGATGGTAAAATCTTTTTCTTATGTTCCTCTTCCGTATTTAATTTTTGACTCTCCGATTTTATGCAATTTCCTAGAAGTTTTTTGAGTTGTTTCATACAATATCCGTAGAATTTTGTTTTGTTGAATTTGTTGTACTTCGGCGGCTTGGCCCTACGGGATAGAAACTACCAGGAAGCAGTAATTGCACACGTTTAAAGCCTATCTAAAATTCGACGCGTATGAATGAGACTGAATAATTTTTTCAATGAAAGAAGCCCATCCTCCCGTAAGGTAATATGTCAACCATGTAATTTTGTATACTACTGATAAGAAGTAAGAACAGTGGGATTTTTACGCGTTGATTTTTAGTGTTGACTATTTTATATTTTAAAGAATAACAAGTTCCTCTAAGAGGATTTTCACTTTCCAGAGCTGAGGCTGGAAGAAAGATGGCCAATGTCTATGATAATTGGGAGAGATTAGTGCGAGCTGTGCTCCGTAGAGAGGAATTATGGAAAATGTTTCACGATCGGAGCCCAAGTGTCAGCTCCGTATCGTCGGATTTCAGTTTGGATTCTGAATTACTCGACGAGCCTTTTGATTTCTCAGACCCTGGAACTTCACCTTCATATGAGCAGCTACCTCTACCTGGAGTTGAAGATTTGCGGAAGATAGAAAGATCTGTTCAAAATGGGGCTCCAGGGCTGGTATTCATTGGGGGTTATGATCCTGTTTTCGACCTTGAACCTATGCTAAGGTCGACAGCTGAGTTTCTGGGGAAAGGAACATTTGGAAGTTCATACATGTCAGAAATGGATAATGGACTAAAAGTTGTGGTGAAAAGATTGAATGTAGTAAATATTCTAGAAAAGAAGTTCAAACAATACATGGAGGTAATTGGAAATGTAAGGCACGAAAATGTGTCTCCATTGAAGGCTTACTATTTTTCCAAAGACGAAAAGCTCATGGTCTATGATCACTACGATAATGGCAGTGTATCTGCTTTGTTACATGGTATGCTGAGTTTTGTTTCTTGATCATGCTTCTTTTATACAGCTGAAGAAAAATTCGAGCATACTGAAAGTTATCATTTGTTCTGAGTATCATATGCTTAAGGAAAATTTAGTTCTTCTCAATGTCTATAGACTGATGAATAGCATTTTAGGTTCTTGCATTTGTCGCTCATGGTTCATTTGTTTGTTCAGTGTGACATTTAGCAATACATATAATGATCTTCTAATGTTGTGGGTAGTTAGTATCACACAGTAACATTGATGGTGACAGTCTCGTAAGTTGGCTATCATGATTTTAGAATTCTTGTCACACTCAAGGTTTTATTTTCTGAAGATGGGTTTGTTCATCTACGCATTCCATTAAACTTGAGCTTCTAATTGGCAGCTTCGATATGTTGAATGGCCTTCTTAATTCTTCTGCGTCGATAATTTTATAAATCAATGTTAATTTTAGATCTATGTTTTTTAACAACTAGTATGTCTAAGTTCTCAATCAATATATTGGCTTGCACTTACATCAAGTACAGGGAAATTTTTTTTTATAATTTGACTTACAACCCAATGTATTTTCTCATCTGCCCAGGAAAAACTGGCGAGAATCAGGTTCCATTAGACTGGGAAACGCGACTGAAAATTGCAGTGGGTGCAGCGAGGGGTATTGCTCACGTTCACAAGCAAAGTGGTGGGAAACTTGTCCACGGAAACATAAAATCATTGAATATTTTCCTTAATTCAGAACAGTATGGATGCATATCTGATCTTGGCTTGGCTAGCATGATGCAAACACCAGTCAAGCAAAGTGATGGGTATCATGCACCAGAAGTCAAGAACACCCGCAATGTGACGCAAGCATCTGATGTTTACAGCTATGGAATCTTCCTGCTTGAACTTCTCACTCGAAAGTCTCCATTAGTTGCCATAGGTGGCAATGAGGCTGTCGACCTAGTCAAATTGGTTAATTCTGCCAATGGCAAGGAGGGAACTGCCAACGTGTTTGATGTGGAGCTCTTGAGGAACCGTGACATAGAGAAACAAGTTGTAAAGACATTGGAAATAGGGATGAGTTGTGTTGCAAAACCTTCACGGAAAAGGCCTAAAATGGATCAAGTAGCAGAGATGATGGAGGATATTGGTTTAATGAATACAAGAAATAGGCTTCTGTCGAAGCTTGTTTTCATTCGTGGTATTTATCCTGATTTTGATCTCGAAGATGTGTTGCAGGCTCCTGCTGAGGTTCTTGGGAGAGGAACATTTGGGACCTCTTACAAGGCAACTTTGGAGAATGGAACTACAATTGTGGTAAAGAGATTGAGGGACGTTATTGCTACGAGTACAGAATTTCAGCAACAAATGGAGGTCATTGGAGAAATGAGAACCGAAAATATTGCTACATTAATGGCATTCCACTACTCGCGTGATGAAAGGCTAATGGTGTATTCTGATTATTATGTTGTAGGAAGTGTATCTTCCATGCTACATGGTAAGGACATATCTTACTTCCCCTTTGAACAATGACTTGTAGTTCTTGAATTTACAATCCCATGACTGGAACAATAGTTTCTAATCTCTCTTGTTTCTTGGCACTTGGTTGATTTGTAAAGAGTATTTAACCTAATGAACTATGGATAAGATAAACTGAAGTATCTCGCTCCTTTGATTTCATTTATCATCAGCAGAGCATAAAACCTTCTCTTTTAGTTATATTGTTATCTCATTCTCGTGCAATCTGGATTGAAGTCTTTGGTGTTGTTTGTTACTGTGCCACTTGTAAAATCCTTGTGTATCTTTGAAGATGGCTAATGCTGTAAATAGCTTGTTTGCAAGTGATTGTATCTTATGAATTTTATCGTCTTTGCAGGAAAATTTGGCGGGAATAAAATTTCTTTAGATTGGGAAACTCGACTAAGAATTGCGGTTGGAGCAGCAAGGGGTGTTGCTCACATCCACAACACTCAAGTTCGCCAGAACTTTCTTGTACATGGAAATGTAACAACCTCAAACATTTTTCTAAATGCGCAAGGATATGGTTGTGTTTCAGATGTCGGATTGGTAACATTAGTGACTACAACATGGTTTCTGCATAATCCATCTTCAGGGTATTATGCCCCAGAAGTCGCCAACACCAAGAGAGTGTCCCAATTGAAATTGACACAAGCTTCGGATGCATACAGCTTTGGAGTTGTTCTGCTCGAACTCATTACTGGAAAGCCAGCTACACTTTCTGAAGATTTGGACAAGCCAGTTCACCTTGTCGGGTTGGTTACTTCTATTGTTCGTAGGGATTGGGCTCTCGAAGTTTTTGATATAGAGTTGTTGAGGTATCGCGGGGAGGAGCAAGCAATGGCGACGTTTTTGGAGATAGCATTGAATTGTGTTGATAGAGTTCCTGAAAATAGACCAAAAATGTCGGAGGTAGTGAGAATGTTGGAGGATATCAGTGGGACGAGCTCGGAAGCCAGCAATTAGCTTAATCCTACCAGCTTTCTTACCGTTGATAGCATAGGTTGGCTCTTCTTTCCATTCTCTTTTTAGAAACTCCTATTAAATGTATAAAGTTTCCCATGTCGAATAACTTTCCAATATTCAAATAATATAGCATCCTATTTCTTTAAATGTATATGTATATTGAATGTTGGAGGGCTTTTTTTTTTGAGGAATAGTGTAATCCTATTCAGATTGTAGGGATTGACTTCGTCACCGTGCCGCAAGCACTTCTGCATACTTGGGATGATGGGAATAAAGATCCTATTTTTTCAAATTGTTCTTATAATGAATGAGATATGGGTCTTTCTTCGCTTCCCAGCCGTTGGAAGTTCCAGCAAGATAAACCACCACCCCAACCCCCGGCGGGCCCCACTGCCGGAAATACGAGGAGGGGTGGTTCTGGAATGTCCTATCGGCTGGGACTAGAACAATTCCAATGGAATATGATTTGCATCTAATTTCTTTCTTTCTTTCTTTCTTTTCTCTTCCCTTTTTTTTGAATAGTGCCTCTAATTCTTTGTTAGCAGATAATTTAATTATTTTTTGCTCATTTTAAATACAAACACTTAATAAAACTAGTATTACTCCTGTGCGATGCACTGAGTTTTTATCTATAATTTTTTTAATTAAAATTTGTAAAAAAAAATTTAGTTATGATCAAGTAAAAAACGAAATCATAATATGTATAACATGTAAATAGATATCTACGGGACCTTAGGGAGATTATAGAGATACGCTTATTAAGGAGATATTATTATGCGTATCATGATCGATCAAATCGTATCTTGTAGTATTTATACATTATAAAGATTATGAAATAATATGTTTCGAAAGTCTAAGGTCCACATAAGACTGATAAGAGTACCAATTGAATTTAAAACTTATTTTTCAGTCATTGAACCCAATGCACACTACATGTATAAACTATTCAAGACCACTATTTTAACATGATAAAAGAAATAAAATTATTTATTTTTTATATAATAATTAAAAATAATTTTGTTTTTAAAATGGAAAACCGCTACCTCTTTCACACTCTACATAGTTAACACTATATTCACAAATCAAAATGTATATAAAAAATTAAAATGTTATATTCGAAAATTAAAATGCAAATACAAATTAAACTTATTGAGTCTCACTTTTTGAAATAATTCAATTGTTCATGCATTTAGTTCATTTCAATTATATACATAATTTAAAAACTAAAATATACAAAAAGCAAAATAAATAAAAAAAATATTAAATAAGGAAAGCCAAACAAATTAAATATGAAGAGTAAAATTATTAAATGTATATTTGATGTTTGTTTCCAAATTGGGATTTTTTAGAATTAAATGCGTATTTGGCATTCTTAGAAGCGTGTGATCACAGATGACTTGGTTTTTAATATAAAGATATTATCTTTCACATTTCTCCATAAATTTCTTTACCTTTAACTTCATATTCCTTCAAAGTTCAAGCAGGGAGCGAACTGCCAATTTGTTTGATGTGGACCTCTTGAGCTTCGGTAACATAGACGAACAAATGGTAAAGACATTGGAAATAGGAATGAGTTGCGTTGCAAAGACCGCACGGAAAAGACCTACAATGGATCAAGTAGTGAAGATGATGGAGGGTATTAGTATGATGAGTACGAGAAGTAACCTTAACCCGAAGCTTGTTTTCACTCCGGGTGTTAAAACATTATTTTGATCTTGAATATATGTTGCGGGCTTCTGCTGAGGTTCTTGGGAAAGGAACATTTGGGACTTCTTACAAAGTGACTTTGGAGAATGGAACTAAAATTGTGGTGAAGAGAACGAGGGACATTATTGCTACAGGTACAGAATTTCAGCAACAAATGGAGGTCATTGGAGGAATGAGGACTGAAAGTATCGCTACATTAATGGCATACTACTACTCGCCTGATGAAAAGCTAATGGTATATTCTGATTATTATGGAGCTGGAAGTGTATCCTCCATGCTGCACGGTAAGAGACATATCTTACTATCCCTCTGTACAATGACCTGTAGTCCTAGCTAGGCTGACTTCTAGCACAGTGGTAATGACAAGCTGTTTCATGGCAACATGTATCTTATGAATTTTATCTTCTCTGCAGGAAAATTTGTCAAGAATAGAATTTCTTTAGATTGGGAAACTCGACTAAGAATTGCAATTGGGGCAGCAAAGGGTATATTGCTCACATCCATGGCACTCAAGTTGGCAAGAACTTTCTTGTACATGGAAATGTAAGAGCCTCGAACATCTTCCTTAATGCGCAAGGATATGGCTGTGTTTCAGATGTCGGATTGGCGACATTAGTGAGTACAGAATGGGTGCTGCATAAACCATCTTCAGGGTATCTCGCCCCAGAAATAATCGACACCAAGAAATTATCCCAGTCTTCTGATGTATATAGCTTTGGAGTTGTGCTGCTTGAACTCATTACTGGAAAGCCAGCTGAAGATGTTGATCTTGCCAGGTGGGTTACTACAGTGATTCCTGAGGAATGGACTGATGAAGTTTTTGATATAGAGTTGTTGAGTTTTTTGAGTTTTCCGAGTAAGGATGAAGAAATGACGGCATTTTTGGAGATAGCATTGAATTGTGTTGACAGAGTTCCCAAAAATCGACCAAAAATGTCACATGTAGTGAGGATGTTGGAGGATATTAGTGGGACGAACTCGGGAGCCAACAATTAGCTTAAGCCTACCAGCTTTCTCAATTGTTGATAGCACAGGTTGGTTTGTCTAATGTATAAAATTTCCAGGTTTTCTTTGCGTATGGGGAATAATTTTCCAATATTCAATGGTAGCCATCGTACTTTGCTTTTAAGCTGTTGAAATTTACATGATCATACATGTCCGGACCTGTTTCTAGATGTTTGAGTTAGCAATAAGTGGAGTTTCTTTGGTAGTCCTAATTTTCGGGCTTGTTTTGTAAGTGATTATGATTATAGAGGGCGACTGTTCTGGTTGTGTCGTATTGAGCGTGGAATTAAATGGTAAAACTTTGTTCATAATCTGTGTGGATGGAGATGGTGGGTGAAGTGATTAATATCGTATTCAATAATAATAATAATAATAATAATAATAATAATAATAATAATAATTAAATTTTGGTTCCAAGTTCAAGCAATTGAGAAACGAGAAGTGCTCCATAAGGACCATAACGACTGGTTGTATTTGGTATCAATCAAATAAATGAGTTGTTAACAAGTGATAAATATCATATTCAATATATCAATATTTTTAAGAGTTTTAGAAATCTCGATTGAACTTGCTTAGTCGAATAAAGTATTATTTAAACATTGAAGGCATATAATATAAATGAAATGTGACTCTGGATACCCTAAAATATGGATATAGAAAATGACTCGACTTTTATAATCAATTTACAAACCAGTTGTCACACTTTGCTCTTTGATTTTCTTTTGCGGCATTTGATGCAAAACCTTCGTTCCTCATTCTTCATTTTTTATTTTTTCCCTTTTTAATTGAGCTTAGGTCTATACAAAGCATCTATATATTTACAAAATTTCAAATAGACATTTCTTTACGTTAGACGTCCTTGATGTTCAATTATCCCCATTCTGTTGTTGCCTAATATGATGACAAATTAAATGTAGTTCTTTAAAATAATAACAAAATCAAAAAGTTTTATTGTATAAGAGTCCAAATATTATCTTAGAACATCTTGAATGCATATTTCAATTTTGTGAAAAATATGAGCTACATTATTAATTAATAGTGTATATTCAAACGAACTCTCTTCAATACTGAATTACATGTAACCATTGTATTAAATTCACCATTGGACTGTTGGAGACACAAATGTTTCAATCAAAGAGCCACGTAGCTATAAGACGAAATCAACATTGGTTATTAAAGATGTTCTTATAGATGAATCCTGTTCTTTTCTTTTTGTGGAAAAAAATAAAAAATTTTGACAGTCTTGGAATTTCAATTTAAATGACAAAACGAAAATGAAGAAGCAAGTAATTAAGAATTTTTTTAATAAATCCCATTTTAAAAAATTAAAAAATAAATCAAAAATTTGAAAACTCTTGAATTCAAAAGAAAAACTCTAGTTGCAAATAAAATGAAAATTTTATTCATAAATAAAGCCTTGTAATAAGAATTTAAAATGCATAAAATAAAATAAAAGAAAAGCTCTTCTCACTTGTGAATTGTGATTGGCCATCGGTGGAGGTAAATTGAATAAATGACCATTGAACTTTTGTCATATACGTGGCTAATAATATACGATTTATTCACTCATTTGAATTTAGCAAAGCAGTCAAGTAGGCTACTACATCATTAAGGTATTTCAATAACATTTAATTTTTTTAATTATTATTATTATTATTATTATTTAATAGATCCAATTTCTTACCCCTGGCCCATTTTAGAAACCTTTTTCATCTGTGATTGAAGTGCTTTAATTATGTACTGATGTAATCTTTTATTAGAATATCACATCAAATTTAAATAAGTGAATAAGTACCAAATTGTGTGCCGTTAGTTATATTACGAGTGAATTTAATGAATAGTAACCACTAACTCACCAAACTTTGGAATGTAACTAATAATTCACTAAATTTTTAACCATGTTTACCATCCCTCACCATTATCATTTCTGTCAATACAAAGTTAACATCGTTGCTGATGTGGCTAACGACCATTGTTTTGAGTTAATAACTATTCACTATACTTTTAAAATGTAACTATTCACTTATCGAACT
The DNA here is from genome assembly GCA_018223645.1 of Jasminum sambac. NCBI lineage: Eukaryota > Viridiplantae > Streptophyta > Magnoliopsida > Lamiales > Oleaceae > Jasminum > Jasminum sambac. Next base: position 6,801,341 of record CP073645.1, on the reverse strand, counting down.
TTCAAATGTAACCAATAACTTACTAAAGTTTTCAAATTTTAATAAATAACTCACTACTATATTTTTGAATGTAATAAATAAACTCACTAAATTTTCGAAAATATTACTCATCACCATATATATTGATTGATATCATAAAAAAATAAATGATTTGAAATTTAAAAACACTATACTTACACAAACCTATTAATACAAATAGGGCTCGACAAAAAAAAATTAAAAAAATTAAAAATTGAACCAAACAAACCCACTCGAGGTCGGTTCGATTCCTTAATTCCTTTTGTTTGTTCAATCGGTTCGTTACCCGGTTACCAAGCCGAAAGCCGAAAACCGATCTATTAAAGAAGCCCCGATCTATTAAAGAGGTTGTGCTTGGGCTGATGGAGTGATCGCGAGCCGTTCACCAGCCTCTCCAAAGTGTCGTAATTCCTCGACCCTATAACTGTTTGTTCGTGCTTCTTGCGTCCACCAGAATGGCAGAATGATTTCAATTTTAAACTGGATACTGATTCTCTGCGTAAATGATGATATTATATAAAGCAGCTGATTACCCCAATTCAGTGCCAAATGATTGAATATTAAGCGCACATCCTTCAGTTCATCCCACCATGAAATCAACTCCAAATTGAAATGCTGTAACAGGTTGATATCGAATCTCTCAGTCTTTGGAGTGTGGTTGTGTTATGGCGCTGTCGATTTTTCAATTCCCCCATTGGAATGTTGTTTCGTTCTTTTCTATTATTTATTATTTATTCTTTTAACATGCATCAAAGAGTAAATTTGGAGGACATTGGAAAACTAAAACAATGTGAAGTGTCAAATATCGTAAAGGTTGAGATTGGAGGTGCCAAGAGATAATTCCAAGTTTCCATCCCTTTCTGAAGCCTATATTTAACTAATTATCAGGCACATCCCTTCACGTTAAATTATTGTAAAAAAACAAAAATAAACATGAGGATGTCAATGTCAAATATTGTTTCTACCAGACCCACAGAGCATTCGGACTGTGTATTGTTTAGCTTAAGGTACTCAGGTGTTGACTTTAATCATTCTGAAGAATACTTGAGATTATCTGTACTGAAGCTGCAAGAACAATGATGTCTAATGTCTACGACAAGTGGGAGAGACTGGTGGGAGCTGTGATCCGGAGAGAACAACTATGGAAAATGTTTCATGATCAGAGCCCAAGCACCAGCTCTGCATCATCTGATATTAGTTTCGATTCTTCACTTCATGACTTGCCGAATGACTTTTCAAGTCCACAAGGTTCATCTTCGTATCACCCGCAAGCTCTGCACGGAGATGAAAATTCCCCAATAAAAGAAGAATCTGTGGTTAAAATGTTTCCCAATCTGGTAGGTTTTGATGGTTTTGATCCTGCCCTTCATATTGAAGATATTATGGAGTCTCCAGCTGAGGTTCTGGGGAACGGAACATTCGGAAGTGTTTTTAGTGCAGTAATCGACAATGGAGTAACAATTGTAGTGAGGAGATTAAACAGGGCATTGAATATTCCAGTAGAAAAGTTCAGTCAACAGATGGATATTATTGGAAATATAAGGCACGAAAATGTCTCGCCACTGAGGGCTTACTATTCTTACAAAAATGAAAAGCTCTTGATATATGATCATCACAGGAATAGCAGCGTATCTGCAATGTTACATGGTACGTTGGACGCCATGACTTTATTTCTTGTCCCTTATTGTTTATTTAATAAATTTCGTGCAAATTAATTTTAGATGATTGGATCGTCACGTTTCAACAGTTCCTACTGGTAGTGGTTCTTGTTTTGTTGTATGTTTAATGACAGTAAAATTTGATGGAGTTTCTCATCTTATCAGGAAAACCCGGAGAGAACAGGGCTCATTTAGATTGGGATGCACGAGTCAGAATTGCCGTGGGTACAGCAAGGGGTCTTGGTTACATTCACACGATAAGTGGCGGGAAGCTTGTACACGGAAACACAAAATCATCAAACATTTTCCTTAACTCAGAACAGTATGGTTGTGTGGGTGATCTTGGCTTGGCAAAAATGATAGCATTTCCTCATGCGACTTGAAAGGTACCATGGCCCTGAAGTGCAGAACTCCAAGCATTTGTCTCAGGCATCTGATGTCTATAGCTTTGGAATCCTGATACTTGAACTTCTAATGCGCAAGTCCCCTATAAATTCGGCTGGTGAAAATGAGGCTTGCGACCTAGTCAAATTGGTTAATTCCATCAATCATAAGGATCAAACTGCTAAGGTGTTTGATGTGGAACTATTGAGGGATCCTAATATAAAGGAGCAGATGGTAAAGATGTTAGAAATCGGGATGAGTTGTGTTGCTAAAACCCCAAAGAAGAGGCCTAAAATGTCTGAAGTAGTGAAAAGAATGGAGGATATGAGAAATATCAGGACGAGAAAACTCTTTCTGCATGAGCTTGTATTTACTGAAGGTTTTAATCCTGATTTTGATTTCCAAGATTTATTGAAGGCTTCTGCGGAGATTCTTAGTTTTGGAAGATTCACAACTTCTTACAAGGCTGCATTAGACAATGGACTCACAGTTGTTGTAAAGAGATTGCATGAAGTGAATCCCAAGAGTAAAGCGTTTCAGCAGCAAATAGATAGCATTAGAAGAATGAGCCATGAAAATGTTGCTTCATTAATGGCGTATTACTGTACGAAAGAACGAACTTCTTATGGTCTATCAGTATTATGATTCGGAAGTGTATCGACCATGTTACACGGTAGGCCAAATACTCATTCGGTCTCATTCTTTTTTATCATTTGAAGTTGCACAATCTATTTGACTAACAACTTCTTTCATTCTTTTCAGCAAAAGAAGACCAGAACGAGATTTTTATCGACTGGGAAACACGACTAAGAATCGCGGTTGGTGCAGCAAGGGGCATTGCTCACATCCACGCACATATTGGCTTACATGGAAATGTGAAAGCCTCAAACATTTTCCTCAATGCACAGCAACATGGTTGTGTTTCATATGGTGGATTGATCACATTAATGGGTCCAACTGCGCTAGCAATCCCTCGATTTGTAGGGTATGTGACCCACAAGTTGTGGACGCCAACAAATTTTCCCAAGCTTTTGATGTCTATAGTTTTGGAGTTGTTCTACTTGAACTTCTTACTGGAAAGGCGCCTAGGCGAATTCCAGATGATGGAGAGGTCAACCAGCTAGTCAGCTGGGTTACCCTTTTTCTTCATATTGACTGGAGTTCCGTAGTGTTTGATGCTCGGCTTCAGGGAGATCCCAACACAGGGGAGGAAATGTTGCAGTGCTTGCGAGTTGCCATGAGTTGCATTGAAAGTGTTCCCGAGGATAGACCTAAAATATTTGAAGTGGTTAAAATGTTGGAGGATATTAGTGGGACGAAAATGAGCCTATAGTCCACCGAAAGAAGACTCGAAGTATATCCATATCGTCCTCATGATTTTGAATTGCTTACCAATTTCCAGGTTTTCTTTCGTCTTCGCTGAATTGTCTAATTCTAAAGCATCACTTGATTATGTTATGTTAATGTCTATATTACCTTTCTTGAGCATATTGGTATCATGAATTAGGTTACCCCTTAAATAATTCGGTTTTGTGCAGTCTGTTAATATTGTTCACTTTATCCTCGAGACCACAAGGAGACATAATAATTCTACTTTTTGTGCTCTAACCTCATTGCTTATTTAAACCATCTCTTGTAATGAGCTCAGAGCAGTTTGTAATGGAGATATCCCTCCGAACCGAAGCACTTTCTTGCGCCGTAGAGGTAACCCGGTTTGAGTCAGTTCTAGTTGACAACTTGATTCGCTTTGAGAACTGTCGAATGGTGTCTTTTGAATTGAATAATCATGTGAATATATGAGTAGTGATATAACACCAATAAGTAGGATCTCTCCCTTTCTGTATTTGGTTCATTCAAACTTTTTAATTATGCTTGTTTGGTCTTGCTAATTTTTAGGAGGATATGTAATTGAAAGTGTAAAAAGTTATGAGTCTTGTAAATCAGGGTTACATATGCTTTGATCAAAAGCATTTCTAGCGCTTATATTTAGTGGACCAACCGAAATTGACGGTGGTCACATTATTCAATTAACTGTTGTTAAGCCCGCCTGCTTTTAACTTATACAATAATCATCCACCTTCGACAAATTAAAGATATGACATGGCTACATAAAACTTGATTGAAGACTGTCGTGAACTTGATGTTCTAAACATCAAGTAGTATGTGATGAGTATCTCAACGATAAAAAGCAATAAATATCTCAAAAGGAGGAGGATAAGAAATGAGAATAAGAAAAGTAAGAAGTATTTATTCAACCCATTCTCACGGCCACCATCTCGATTATAGAAGTTGCTACTCTTATCAAATCTCGTTTCTGAGGACTGAGGGGCCATTAGTGGATTGCAGTACTCTCTCACCCATCCATTTGTTATTGCTCTCATAAAATTCCCAAAGTGATTCAACGGCGTCCCAAATTCCATTTCCATTCTCGACTCGGCAGTCGGGCTATTTTCAACGTGTTGTTCAAATGTTGTGACATTTTTTACATTTATTTCTTCCATTTGAAAACTCGTCGAAAGATCACCAACTTGCCAATGAGAATTGGATGGAGTTGAACTAATCGAATGATCACCCATTTGCCGATGAGAATTCGATGGACTTTGAACTCAAACTGGAACTTAAATCTGAGGATAAAGAAGTTGTGCTTGGCGTCCTGGAGTGATAGCGAGCAGTTTGCCTTTCTTTCTCTGAGTGCATTACAGCATTCACCAGCCTCGCCCCAATTGTCGTAATTCCTCGACCTTGATACTGTTTCTATGAGCTTTTACTTCCACCAGCATGGATAGTGATTCTCTGCGTATATGATGAAATTATATAAAGTAGCTAATTGCTCAACTCAGTCTGTGAATGCCTCATGGTTGAATATTTCAACGGCTGATGCTACAGGTACACCCACTCTCAGAGGGATAATATGACTATTTTTCACACACTCACTCTATTCGGGTGTGGTACAAATATACACATAAAAGTGTGTGTAGTTATAGCATTTCCCTATTTCAGCATCCGTGGTTGAATAGCTTTTGCCTTAAGCAAAGCAATTGATTTGTTCTTATGACGATCAGACCCGGTTCTGGCTGGAGGCCCGTGAGGCGACCGCCTCAGGCCCAGAATCTATGGGGGGGCCATTTTCAAATTTTTTTCATATGTAGTTTACAACATCTAAAAAAAATGTTGCAACCTTTAACGAAATGAGGCTCTGGCTTGGCGGTAAATTATGGGCTGCTACAGGGCAAAGGAGTCATGGTGGCGCGAGTTCGATACCTAACAGGCACATGGTTTTCCATTTTCAGATTTCCAATTTCTTGTTCTACTCGTTTGAATCATATAGTAGTAATAATAATTGCTAAGGTTTAAAAAAAAATCATAGAAATTATAATTTTCTTGTTTTATGATTTACGATTTCCAAAAAAGAATCAGGGAAATTATAATTTTCTTGTTTTACGGTTTCAAAAAAAATCAAAGAAATTATAATTGCTAAGGTTATTTTAAATTTTTTGCTTCCTTTAATTTCTCATAAGAATTATACAATTCCTAACATTGTTATTCCAATTTTTTAAAATATAAAAGATCTTTAAAAATGATTAATAAAGGGGCTTGTGCAAGTTATTAAAAGTTAAAACACTCCATTTGTCGGTATATTTGATTCATCGTCAAATTATCGTTTTACCCCTATGAATTATGATTCCCCCGCCTATTACTTTAAAAAATAATGGAAAATATTGAAAATGGACAGTACGAACTTCATTTATTTAGCAACCAAAATATAAGTTTTACACATATCAACAAGTGTCATATATGAGTGAAATGTCCTAAATTAGAAAGATCAAACAGTAGTTGGTGAATTATACATTTAAATTTTATTTTTGTGAGTTTTGATGTAGCAAAAAAAAAAAAAAGGAATTGTGAGTTTTGTTACTAAAAAAAGTTAAATTATTGAAAATTTGATTAATGTTTTTCTTTTCATAGCAAAATAAGATATATTAAATTTCGAAATTGCTATTTGATTATAATTTGAAATGCAGCATCATAGAGATCTTTTATTTCTCTTTAGTTTGAATTTTAATAATCCCGATCGAATGAAAGTTTTCTTCTCTACTAGCTGAAAAAAAGTTGTCCATCAATCCGTCTTCTCTTCTACTTCTCCTTCTCCTCCTCTTCTTTTCCTCCTCCTCTTCTTTTTCTTCATTCTCTTGTCGATCCTCTCCAAAATCTCCACCAATCATTCGGTCAAAATCACCGCCGCTGCGATATACTAGTTAGTTATTACAGTTTAAGGGGCCCATTTTATAAACTTCGCCTCAGGCCCCGGGAATTACAGAACTGGCACTAATGACGATGCGTCAGATGCTAAAATGATATTATTTTTACGATGACCACACATGACTCTATTTGCCATATAAAATTTAAGAATAGGTTATTCACATGTATTATGTACAAAGGGGTAGAAAAACTAGCGAACTTTGTTGTTTTTAATTATTGTAAGATGGTTTGGTGTTCAATAATGAAAATGGTCAAGTGTGAATTCGTTGCTTTGAAATGCGTCGCGTCTTTTAATTAATTGGTTGCTTGATAAAATAGTTTTAAGACAAAATAATTTTTCAAATGAATATATAATCAAAAAATAAAGAAAGTTTTAGAGCAACGTACGAGTAAAAAACATTTGGTTGGACGTTTTAAAAAAGTAAGTTTATCAAACATGCATTGAGACGAAATGTTATGGCATATTATTTGGTAATATTTTATCATCATAAAATGGCTGAATAATAATTAGAATACTAAAATTAATTATGTTAAAAATATTTATTTAGTAATTCTCTTTAAAATTAATTTCAAGATAGACACAAACTTATTATTATGTTCTGTAAAAATATATTAAATTCGCATTGAATGTGCTCACTTTAATATAATATGTTAAAATGAAGGGGGACCCCTTTTTTTTGCAACAAAAAAGAGCCGGGGGGTGGTCTACTCCTTCAATTGTTGCAATTTCTGACCGCATTTGCTGTCGAAAATGGTATCGAAAGAAAGCTGCAGGTTGGCACTTCTTCTTTGCCTTTAAATGATTCGTCCTTTTTGGGGGAAGGGTAGAATGGGAAAGGGGTTTTTTGTGGGTGTTTAAAGTAAAAATGGGGGATGCATTTAATCCCACCCAGTAGATAGTTCATGTATGTAAGGAACACTGTGTTTTAAAATGTAAATAGAAATGAGTGTAGAAAAAGTGATTGTAAAAAAATCAAACAAATTTAGAAGCAATTTCAATTGATTTTATAAATTGTGCATTAATATATTGCCACGTAACAATAAAGTATCTCGATATGTATGTTGCCATATAACAATAAAGTATCTTGATATGTCATATGTGGTACTTTAGAAGATAGACCATGGAATCATGATTTAAGTATTGATAGTATCAAAAATGATACATTTACCATGTATCATCCCTATACATGGGTTTGGCTCTGGTACCCATTGTGGATACCTTACAGTACCCATAGTCGGGAAAAAAATTAGTAGGGGTCGAGTGAGACCCTTCATCCTCAGGAAGCAGTTATGTATTATTCATCTAATTTAACATAGATACAAAAAAAAAAAATTGCTCGATGATATGACGCCACTAGAAGGTGCCACGTCGACATGGGGACGGCCTTATGACGCCCACAATGGGGAACAAAGCCAAATTGTAAAACCGTCCTATACATAGCATTATGTATCCTCTAATTAGCCTTTTGAGTTAATGGGTAGAGGAAAATTGATGTCAAATATAATGGGTCAAATAAAGGTTTTTAATATAAAAGAGGAGAGAGGATGAGTAGAGTTGAATGGTGGAAATTTGTGGATGTGATGTGATAAATGGATATGATTAATTTAAGGTAAAAAAAGAAAAAATAAAAAAGTGGCAAAAAGTTAATTTGGCTACTCACTTTTTCCACCTCAAATAACTACTTGTAATCTTGTGACAATGAATTATCAAAATTTTACGAAATATTAAAATGCCTCTACTTTTTTTTTTTTTTGTGACAAAGAAATTGATTCCCATTAATAGAATCCCTCACGAAACGTGGGGGGCCAAGACAACGTGGAATACAATCAGTCCAACGAAAATCTCTACGACATTGAAATACTAAAGCGGCCAACGTGTGCGCTATTATATTCCGCGTATGTAGAATATAGCAGTACGAACCACACTGATCACTCACAAAGAGACAGCATACATCATCTAATAGCATACATCATCTAATAGTAAGGCACAAGGCAAGAAACAATTTGTGGACGCCAATCCTTGGACCACTAGCTATGCATTGCACTCAACTCGGCAAACCCGGAGGTTGTGAGCACGAGCAAAGAGTAGCATATATGGCGTAAGTATATATATTCCCTAGATATATTCCCTTCTTGGACGCCCCAATTCTCAATGAGAAGTTCTCTTTTAAGGTTTAGGAAAACAGCATGATAGATGAGCTAATAAATAAATATCGCAGAAGTGTAATAATTGTTTTATTTTACTTTAAAGATAACATGATATATAAACAAAAAAGATTGTAACACATATTTTGTCAAGTTGAAAGTTATAATTATTTGTGTATTTTTTTGAAAGAACCGTAACGGTGTGGTATGTTTGATTGCATAAGAACTTAAAAATGGAAAACATTTCCAATTGAAAACAAATTCTTACACATTTTCTCTCCTCTCAACAAGAACCAATTTTTTTTCCTTTTTTTTTTTTTTTTGCATAAATTGACTTAAATTGTACTATAATAACCTATATGTGGAAAACAATTTCTACAAAAAAAAATCCTTACATCAAACATACATATGAGAAAATAATTTCCTCATATCAAACCCACCCTAACAAAATTCATTTTCAATCATTTCATTGTGATTTTTTGAATTATCTTTTGAAACTGGAACTAGTGGACGGGGCCTTGTTCTCGTTCCCGCCTAGGGAACAAAGCCGATAGGGAGAGAGGAGTGTTTGGGCCCTACCTCACCCCGCATTCAGGGGGAGGGCTCCTCTTTGTCGGGAACGTTCCCGTGGGAAAATGCCAGTTCCAACTTTCACGTTATTTTTTGACTTTTGAAAACGACTTTTGACTCCTTTCTTTCTTTTTCATTGTAATTTCTCGTCTCCCTCACTATTCACTCCCTTAAATATCCGAATCCCCCCATTTTGATTTCGGCTCATATTAATTCAATCAAAAAAATTGAATCTCGAAATCTAAAGCGGGAGCAAGCGCAAGATCATCTCCTCCATTCTCGTCCATCGCCCAAGGTCACTCAACATTTTCATTTTCTCGTGTTTATTTTGCAGTTAAGTACCAATTGTATAGTATAGGTTCATCGTTTTCTCAGGCGATCACCATCTGTAATCTCAAAATTGTTGAAGCGGAAACAGAGATGCCGATTGTGTACGACAACTGGGGGAGGCTATTTCGAGAATCGAGCTGTGCAGCGACGACAGCAGTACTTAGAAATGGCTCACGCCCATTCGAGAAGCACGAGCGCTGCAAGTTCCGTGTCGTTTGATTTTGATGAATTATCGTAGAGTTTGCCTGATGAAGAAATGGCTCGAGAAGAACAAGGACTTGATGAAAATGGCTTGGAGTCTCGAAAGTCTTTGAGTTCCAGTGATGCTAAACAAAGTGAGGTTGAACGGATTGAAATATATGAACCTGGGGTGTATTTTACAATTGTAGAATTTCCAAATGGTAGTAGAGACTTAAAACGAGTGCGCTTCAGGTATTTCACTCTGTCATTGCTGATTTTGATGCCATTTGCTTTCAATTGGTTCAGTAGCTAGAAAGTCACCACGAATGACATTTAATAATACGTAAAATTTATTGGAACTCAATCGATAAATTATTTGATACATAGACAGAGATCAAATAACGGAATATTGAAGTAAATGGATGCAGTATGAAATCTCATTTCTATGTGCAGAGCTCTAAGACAGAATTATATGATACTCGACTTGCACCATCTACTCAAGTGAAGATGAGCTGTCAACAAAACCCACAGTTTCTATGAGCGTAGAAAAATTAAAGCCAGTTACAGGTGTCTGCTGATTGGAGCCTCTTTAACTATTGGAAATCCAAGAAACGATTTTCTGCAAAATTACAAACTGGACTGCTCCATAATTGAGCACCAAAAGGGAATTTCATAATTTTAAAAAAAGGGGGAACTCAGTAAAACACGAAGAAAAAGAAAAATGCAAGAATGAAGCCATAACTCATTGAAGATTTGCCATTTTTTTGTTGCCGTCTGTAATATGAAATCCTATAAGGTATGGCTAATTGTTATCTATATCCAAGGGTTAATTTCAGCAGTGGGAGAGACTGTCCATTCAATACTATTTAATTCTCAGTTTGTTAACAACCACCTGATGTTTGACATATTTCTAATTGTAGGCAATTCAGGATGCATTCCGATCCTGAACAATGTCTACAAGACATTGGTAACAACAAACGGAGATGTTCTGATGCTTCAGGAAAACACCCTGATAATAAAAGACGATGTGAACTACATGCTGAAAAATGAAAAAGGAAACGACAAATTTCTGAATTACCAACGTACAGGTGTAGTCGAATTTCATCAATGGAAGGTCTGTTTTCATGAGTAATAAGGATACCTTCTCCTGCTGTTATTTTCTTACTCATTTTCCTCTGTTAGGTCTTCAATGTGTATGTATTATTTGCCTTTTTTTTCCCCTAGCTTCAACAGCAAACAATACGAGTGTTCAAGGTTCACACAATGAAAGTAGTAGTGCAATGGAATGTTCAGGTATATCTATTCCTCTTCTTTTATTTTGTGTTGTCATAGGTGCTTTTGGATCTGATCGTTGTTTATGCCTGCAGGTTGATGTCTTTTTACTCATCAAAGAACTGCAACTTTGCTGCCTCATTAGCATGCAGGCCATATGGCGTCTCCTTTCTTGTAAAATTGAGAAAACTTCATGTGTAAGTGTATTCCTTTGTTTTTCCGAGTTTTTTCTTTCCCTTACTTTCTTCTGCCAAAGATATCATAGGTTGTTCCTTCTCTTAAGTCTTAACATGACGAATCCTCTAGCTCCAATCTGGAAATTAAAGCTCTTCTTTTCCAAAGGTTTACCATTGGAGTGCAATGGCAACGTTGAAAAAGGTGCTTGATTCTAATGGGATTAATGAGTAGTGACGTAGCTTCTCAGGGTGATATAGAATGTAGACCGCAGAACACAGAAGTTTTTAACTTTTGAATCTGATCACCCTTTTCAAATTTCAGTAGTTTAAATCTGGGAACAGTATTTTATAACAAATTTTTCTACTCCTTTATTTGAATTGTGCTACAAGAGCTTAGGCTTTATTTCCATATACTGCCCTAGAGGAGGTACATATACTATCTGATTTAAAATTAAACTTATTTTTGCGCACTTTAATTTTGTCCATTGGCGATGTCCTTTTCTGCACAGGTCATGATTTTTCCATCAACATGTGGAGTTGGTGCTACTAAGCGCAACTGGAGAATGTTTGTTACAAGTATCCTTTTTACTGCCTTTTGTACCACCAAATGCAAACAAGAAAACGTTGACCATAATGTTGCATTTTGACTAGTCAACTACGGAATTTGTTAGCTTAACATTAATCACATATTCCATACGTTCAAGAAGTAATTGTTGTAGCCAAATGATGATTTCTCTGGTTTTTTGGTGCAATCATCGTCTACTAATCCTTAGATATTACTTGACAGAGATAGCAAAAAGAATTACAGAATGAATTACCTGAGAACAATCTCGAAGCTTTGAAAAGCGTAAACTTTATAAGCTCATATTCATTGATTCGTCTACTAAATGAAATTGAATAAAAGAAAGGCAATATGAGAGCCAAAATACTGTCGAAAGCTAAACATAGTGGTCTTTGGTTTTCTCTAATTTACATTGAGGTCGCAATGACATCAAATGTAAACATAGTGGTCTTTGGTTTTCTCTAATTTACATTGAGGTCGCAATGACATCAGATGGTTGACCATGATTTTGATCATACAACTTATACCTTTCTAATCCGTTGCATGAAAAATGGTATAATGGGCACCTGTTTGCAATCTCTGGTGTTTTCTATGGTTTAAACAAATTTATTGCACTCATTTTTTAGATAATTGCAAGTGTGAAGATTTGATTTTTTTTTTTTTTTTTTTGGCGTATGTACTTATTGTGCATTGTTCTAGTTTCGTTTTTTATTGTCTTGAAGAGAATAGCGACCCACCTTCTTCATTTTCAGCCAAAAGAAGATTGAAATGGGACCAGGGAGATAGCCCACCACTGAAACATGCTTTGCTCTCACTTCGCTTGTTCCCACCTGTCTCTAACGAAACAAAAAATGGTAAATTTGTAGTTGTAATTCTGTTTTTCCTATTTTTCTACTTTGATTTTTGTTGTAGTTATTATTTGTTTTCAAAGATTTTTTCTTTAGTTATGTTACTTTCCTCATAAATTTGTCTTCCATTGAAAAGTTCACGAAGCTGCGATTTTTGTTTCTAGACATTTGTGTGTGCCTTTCCCTTTGTTTTTCCGTAATGCTAAGTGGAATAAAAGATGGGTATTTTGTTGCCTTTTTCTTTGCTGTTGTGTTGTCTTGGTCATACGTTCAACCACTAGTGCAGGTTAATGTGATGCCTGTTTTCTGAAAGTACAAGTTCATAACTTATTCCTTTATAATGTGTTTTCACCTCACCTATTGGACCAGAGAACGCAATGCCTTAAGAAGTAGTTTATTTCCATTTCCACGATTATGCTCATTTGATTATCTGGAAGGTAGAGCTCTAACTTCTTCGATGGTGAGAGAATATGATGCCTCTAAAGTTCCTTACATTTAGTTTGCCACTGAACCAACATAACTTTTGACATCTGATTGATAATTATGAATAGGTGCAATTTTTCGACTGATATCACCTATTAATCAAGTTTCTCAGCGTCCACGTTCGGTAAGGTCTTTCTCTCTGTCCTTTTTTTTTTTTTCATTGCTCAATAATTTTTGTAGTGACTTCATTTTTTTATTTTTTATTTTTCCTTATCTCTATGTATGTTCAGGGCATTGATTGTTGGAAGTTTTCCTCTTTATTATTCAAAAGTTTTAAATTCCTTTATGTAGGAGATAGAGTGTGTTTGATAGAGATTTTTGATAAAATGATTTTTTTTAATGCATGGTTGAAAAACAAAGGAAAGTGGTATAAAAAATTAGAAAATTGTCAAATAAGTCAAATGAGCGGTTCACAATGATAATTGAAAATTTGATTTTTGTTTTATACTTAGCAAACAAACCCTACTAAATCGACGAGCGCGTAAGAATGCGGAACTTTGATATATGACATTCACTAAGGCAGTTTTATTTGAACTGATGTGTGTTTGTTCTATGAAAGTGAGAGTTTTATGCATTTAAATTGAAGTGAATGAAAACTTCTACAGAAGCCGATTCATAGAAATAGAGTGAATTGAGCAATGTGGATACTGTTAATACTAGAAAATTAAAGGTAGTTAAATGACGTGTTGTACGTGAAAGTTGAAACTTATTAAACTAGCTATGATTCATGGACCTTTACGGGACAAAACATTTAAAAGATAAATGTAAAACTGATATTACGATGGAGTAGCCTATGATGGAGCAAAAAGACGATGTGAGCTGTTAATGACTTTCAAACACTTCACATCACAATTGCTGTCTTTTAATCTCGTGATTTCAATCATACACATACCCAACAGATGATAACTTGTTGACTGAATTTAAAGCTCTTCCACAGTTTTTGGCTGAATAAATTGATTCTTTGGATGTGATTGGGATCTATGTTATTGTACTCATGCTTACTACATTGCTGCTTATGGCTTGATATGCATATTCCGATAAATTAATTTATTGCAATAGAAAACATTGAGCATCCTGCCCGTTAATCGAATTGGTTGTGCCCATACTTGTGGAGCCATGGTGCATTGGGGGATAAGTTTGAGCAGTTCCCTCTACCTGCAACTGTGAATGTGCAATTTGTAAGCTATGAATAGCTCATTCAGAAGATTATTGACTTAATTTTTTTGTAATCGATGCTATTCTCTGTTCTGCTGGATCTCATTTTAGTGTGTCATGTTATGTAGATATGAGCACGATCCTATCATTGGTCAGCAGCTCTACCGGGAGATTAGGAAAATTGAGGTGAAGAAATGAAAAGGAAAGAGCATACCCGCCATTCCTCATTCATGTTATCAATGGGAAGCTGTTGCTACTAATTTAGATAAATTCTGAACTATTTCTGTAAGTCTTTGTTGCACTAGATTCTTAGGATTCTTTCCTCCTTTTTCTTTTTTTTGCCCTACATTCAATAAACCATTTAAATTTCGTATATCAGGGAAAAAAAAAAAAAAAAAAAAAGAACAAAAAACAAAAGACATAAGTTAGTTGCACCGGAGTAGGGAGCCTCAATTAACTTTTGGAATCACTTTCATTCAAATGACTAAGAAATGTAAACCATATGTTGAGGAATCAGGGATGCATCTGTATTCATGGAAAAAAAAGGCTTGTTGTGGAAAAGTGAAAGTGTAATTCAAAGAAGAAGATTGTGGAAATTGAGAAGAAACTGCATCTTTTCTCTTAATTATGATACAAGAAATTTGAAACAAAACTAAGTCTTGCCTTGCCTTCAAGATGTTTCCACTGAAGCAAAGATTTGATGAATAAAAGCATAAGGAGCATTGATTGCAGCTGAGTAAATTGAAAAAAGAAATTCTTTATATTTACTTGGTTTACGGTATTTTATTGCCTCCTGTTTCTTAAATTTAAATTGCTCTCATGTTTCATTTTGAAGAAGCCCAGTTCATTGAAAGAACCCACATGGTAGAATGTAGTATTTAATTTCTGAATTTTTTTTTACCTTGGAACCTTATATGATACAAATTACGGGTACGTGTGGAAAGATGTATAAAAACGTGATCATAATGTCTGTCTGTCTATCTATCTATTTAAATAAATCTTTTGTCTTGCATTCTTCTGTTAGGGCTTCGATCCTATTCTCTCCCAACAAAACAACCAAAATTTCTCAGGTAATTAACCTTGTTTATATCGGTGGATTCATGATTTGACTTAAAAAGATTATGATGTGGGAGTTTTCATTTTTTTTTTTTTTTTAACTAGAATGTTTCTCTTCCAAACATAAAAGGTGTAGTTTGCAATGTAGTTGATGAGAACTCAAAATTACGTCTTTTGAAGATATAGAACTCCATCAAGCGTGATACCTTGGCATTTGAAAACTCTTACAGAGGTGAAACTATTGAGTGAAACTAAGAAGAAAATGGACACATTGCCATTTGTGCCATTTGGAGTACTCTCACAGTAGACGCAGGTAACCTTGCCTTCTATTTTTGGGTTCATTTGCTTCATCTTTAGTATGTTTTTTTTTTGCCCTGGCGAGGTGTTGGGACTTGCTCTCCAACCTATGTTTCCTATGTGTACAAGCTTTTATACAGAGTTATTGCTTTCAAATAAGCAGGTTTGCCCCTCTCACGTGCCCTTTTCCTTTTTATGTCAGTCTACATATGCTATACAATTTTTTTCCCCTCTTCATGTGTTGTATATCTTAATTACTTTCAATGTCATTTTCAAAATTGCTGGGTACAAATACAGTACCATTTTTCACCTCTAAATAATGAAGTCCATGGTTTTCTTTTGCCTTCTTATTTCGAAGTTATATGACACAATTATGTGATATTGAAGTCTTCAGTTTAATGATTTGTATGAATATTAATTTGCAGCGGTACAGCATAGTTTGGATTGCATGCTCTTGTCAACGAAAGAAGGATAGAGCTAATGATTAAGAAACTTTGACCTCTTTCAGTCGCCGAAACCAAAGATAGGCTATCTGCATTGGAATAATGGTTGCTCAACTAACTCACACTCCAACTGCTTCGACCCAGAGCTCTGCCACAGTTGACATTGCTGCACCGTCTCCACCAGTCTTGCAAGATGAGATTCTGCAGAAACAAAGAAGCTCCTATCCGAGCACGACTAACAACTAAAGAAAATACATTTTGCTGGACCTTTTGTGATACACAGAATGGACACATTTCCTCTATTACTTCAGCTTAAGGAACATGTTTAATATATATAAACTATTCTGTCATATCTCTATTTTTGATTCCTTGCTGTCTTTTTAGAGATATATGCATTGTAAGAATGACAGTTGATAGTTTTATAAGCAGCTATTTTGTTTGTATGAGCATTCCAATTAGATTCATATGTAATATTAAATTTATCTTTAAGCCTGCGTATGCAATTACATATTTGACTGTCAGTTTATGAACAAAAAATTGCCATTTCGAAGCTATAATAAGCCAATCGATGCTAACGTGCATCGCATGATTCTGCCCTAGTATCACTAATAAGTTTGCAAACTAAAATCAAGCCCATTATCGAATATTTAAAAGTCAACCATCAAATAATGCTACCATGTATGCCCAATGACATTCGTTTCTTTTGTTCAAAAGAAAGTGGAAACACCCTCTTTGTTAATCAAAAAAAATTACCAACGGGTAAATGTCACCGATTTTTAATACCATTCATTTGTTTCAATACAATTGAAAAATGTAGTTGGTTGTCGATCAACCTGGTAGTTAGTAATAAAGCATATGCGAAAGACAATAGTATAGAAAACATTTACTATAGTTAGTAGTCATATGTTGGTCTCCATGTGTGCATATGCGCATGATTAAACATTAAAGTAAATTTTCCTTTTTTCACAGGCACCACAATCGGTAAATATAAAATGTTTAAAGGTGTTTATAAGTATGTACATAAATAATAAATTCTACTCTTGTTATCTTTATCTTGTTTGCAAGTTGATGTTCTCCCATATATGTAGTAGTGTCAAGGACATATATATATATATATATATATATATATATATACTAGGGTCGAAAACGTGCGGTGCACGTTTAATTTCAACTGGTTTGCATTAGCGTGAGTCAAATCTATTGGCACAGGTGAAACAAGAGCGCTCTTCAAGATCAATGATAAATAACCTGAACTAAATTAGCCTTTTTCCTGTTTGAATTCCAAGAACACATTCTCAATATGTAATCCCTCTGATAACAATTTTGACCATGACAATAAAAAAACTATATCGAAAAGCTTGTAAAAGATTAGTAGAAGGCAAAAAAATTTGGAATAAAGAAGGGTTTGTAAAACATAATTTAAATGAATTGCAGTAAATGCCCTTGATAGAAGACAAACAACATTAACGAAATAATCAATTGCAAAGAACTTCATTCATACAGATATATAAGTCCCACAGAAACCACATTTCTAATGCATATAACCAAAGTTTTACATAGATATGCGAGGTAATTGTATGCCCGAATGAATGATGACAAAAAACCGTTTTACAACTGGTTAAACCTAACACTTGATACGAGATAGAGTTTGTATCTGAGATAGCATAAATTAGGGTCTTACAACAATGAAGTGTTCACAGAATGGTAAAATAACATGTTAAACATCTGTTTCCTTAAGCTGCGGACAATGTAGGAAACATTGTCCATTCTGTTTACTTGCAAAAGAGCAAAACAAAAAGAGTGTCCAAGTATTAGTCCATCTTGGCATGGACCTTCTTCTTTGCTATTGCGGTGGCATCATCGGAAATAGGACACGTTTGGTTCTTTGGAGTCGATGTGGTGATATCGAGTTGTCTCACGAGGTTTGGGTTGAAGTGTTTCTTTGTGCATGTGCATTGAGCAATCTTTTCAATGGTGATATTCTTGTGCTTATCTGGATGATATTCATCAATCGCAACCACTTCAAACTTCTTTCTTTGGAATGTGGTGGGCGAGAATATGGGGCCTTTCCACGGTGTCCCGACCATGGTCGACTTACACTTGACTTTAATATAGAACAAATGATCTTCATCTATGTCTAGACGGATGCTTTCTTCAATGTTCATGTTACGTGATCGAAAACTAATGGCTATAATGTTTCAAGAAAAAGCGTGGAAAAATATATGCATTGAGGATAGTATTTGTGAGATGTAAGGAATTTATAGGGTAACATTTGACCTGTGTTTCCCAAGGTGAAGCATTTTTAACATAAATTACAAATGAAGTGGCTAAAGTGATAGCATGAGGAAAGTTATAAAAGGCGATGAAGAAATGGTAGTTATTTGTGTTTGCCAAAATCATTTGAGAATTGATAATGCTAATTAGTGAATTAGATTTCTGTGATTTGCAGATTGTATAAACAGATAGGCTAATAAAGGGAAATAGGAAGAAAAAATGGAGTAAAGAGAAAAGTAACAACTTAAAAAATATAATGGACAATAGGAATAATAATATTAATATAAGAATAAGAGGGGATATGTGACTATGAAAGGAAACGAAGGGCAGAATATAATTGAGAAAATGGTAGGAAACTTTGGATAATTAGAAAAGGAAATCAATGCTATGACATTTGAAAGTAGGTGGACCAAGGGCGATAGGTGTGGTACTTACAAAGACCTGAGTTAAGCCCATCAATTTTGTAGTCATTGCGTTTAGAAAGTCTTACTGTTTGGTCGGCCTATGATTGAAGTGAGATGGTTTCGTGTTGTCAAAGAGCTCAACTTCCACACATGCTCTTCATAAAGGAAGAAAGATAGTTGTTCGTGAGGTTGGTTGGAGTGGATAAGTGCAGTTAAATTTTAGAATTAAATAAAACAAACCTTGGAGCAGTTGTTGCATTTGTCTGCTGCGATAGCGACATGAGTAATTTTGTCATTTGTAGCAATGCTAGCTCTTGTGAAACTTGATTCTTGCAAGCCATGTACCAATATGGTCTACTTATACGCTTTTACTTTGGCGATTGCCTTTATCCAACAATGTTCCTTGATAGGTGTTGATGCAAAATATGGCAAAAGATAAGAAAATAATAGTTGTTTTATAAATACTATTGTAGGGAGTCTTACCAAGCCAATGGTATCTTTTATAGGGCTTGTAATTGTGTCTTCAGATGCTTTCACTTTCTTTGGCATAAAGTATTGCCGAAGAGTCTGCTTTCCAGTTATAGCCTCTTTGTTGTCCTCAATCCTGTTAAATGTAGGGCAGTAATGTAGTGGTCATTTTCAGATAAGAAATATCTTTAAAGTAAATTTTACTTGTAAACACAAACCATTTCTTGTAGGCAAGAACAACTTCAAATGGGACATCAATGTACACACAAGTATCATTCGTTGGTGACAGTGCTAACCCTGAAATGCAATGGTATAGATATGAAGTGAAGGATTAAAGCTGATATGGATATCTTCTGAACAAATGAATCATACCGTCATATGTTGTAACAACAACATCCTTTGCAATGATGATTGGATAGTTGTGGAGTGAATTCACAATTCTTGTCCTTCATATTCAAGATAATGATGACGATAATCTCATATTGATAGTCTCAAAGCTGAAAATTTTAGAAGTTGTATGTGTAATTGAAACATGGTGTATATAACAAGAACAGAGTAAATATGTAAGATAGTTAATATGATGATGGGGATATGTATGTTGAAAATAGTATTGCTAAAAAGAAGTTATTATAACTATTTTGTAGGAGAAGCTTTCTAGCAAGGAAAAAAAAGGACCCTTTTTGAAACAACCTCATACATTCAGGAAGTCATTTCTGATGTTCTGGGTCTATTCTCCTGTTCAACAAATTTTACTAGGAGGTCACATCTTACATTATGAATATCTTGTTGTAAATGAAATTTCCACTATCAAATTGAGCTTCTCTTGTTTGCACATGGTCTCTTAGGATGCAATGTCATACTACTATTCATTACAACTTTCTATTTGAAGTAATCATAAAGAAGATTGAACAATCGACTTCCAAAGTAAAGAATTGCGAGATGAGATGATAAAAAATGATAAAGTTCATTTCCCCACATAAAAGATGCAAAGCAAAAATAGGAAATCTACATAACATTTTGGATAAACGCTAATTGAAAGCTAACAAGCTGGAGAAAATAGAAATATGATATATAAATGAGATTTGGGAAAATATGAATAAATCACTCCATAAATTTATTTTTATTTGATTTTCCCTCAAATCCATATCGATCTTAGAACTTTCTGAATTTTCTCGATAGTTTCATATTCTTAAACTTGCCAATAAAGGTTTAGACCATAGTTGAATTGTCGGCAAATAATCGGATAGTATCTACTATTACAGGTAATAGGATACACTTAGGACAAGAGGGCTTTGTTAAACAAGGTTTGCATTTGTTGTAATCAAACATAGAACATAATTCACTAAGAAAGTTATTATCAAGACATAGAAAAGCTCAACAAGAGAGCGAGAGACAATGCATTTAAGTAGATTTCATTAATATCATAGTAATCAATATGACAAGGCTTTGGAAACAGAGCTAGAAATTGAGGGAAAGGATATGTAGAAGAAGGTATATAAATGTTAAAAGGTGGAAGTAGTAATTGATCATGAGTGGGATGTACCTTTTATCCATTAAGATTATGTCACGTATCATATAATGTTCACCGCTTTTTGATGGGGCTGGTCGCATTGGTTTGACAAAGAATTACCAAAGCGATAATAGCTGCATATTGGTACAAATGTAAAATAGTGTTAGAATGCATAATACCCTTTTAGTTACACAACAGATTGTGATAGTACGAGCAGTATCTACTCTTTTGCAAATAGATGGTTCTTTATATTAGACTTGTACAAGGAATGATAGGGTGGAAACAAATTTGCAAATATCTATATATATCATAAAATAAAAGAAGTGTGGGTACACATAACTTACTTATTGGGATCTTTTTGTTCTTTACTTCGTTCAGGCTGTCAAAGGAACATAGGTTGATCCTTGAAAATACACGATGCAGGTGAGTCTCTTGAACCTCGGTGACATTGCATGTGCCAGAGATTGTCCATTGCAGTTCCCCCGGAAATTTGCGATATTTAGGTGGGGCATCTCTAACTCTTGCATTTGAGATCAAGTATGTTTGTCCCAATAGAAGAGTATTACTCAATGGCGCAATATGTTGTTCGTTTATAGTAGCACGAATTGTGGTGCCCTATAGAGAAAGAGTGAAAGCATAGTTAATTGTTTAAAAGTGTAACAAATATTGACATATTTAGTATTGTTGAAGAATGTGTATTCTTATTTATAGTAGGGTAAGGTAATAAGAAGAGATGTATAAGACGTGGTTACTTCAAAGAGATTGTGAGAGGCTTCAAATATCTTGTCTTTCTTATGTACATGATACATGAAGTAAAGTTTTTACAGGATCATATAGAAATGACTGTTATTTGCAGATGTAAGACACAGGCTATATGTTTTATTATATTATTAAAACGCTTGTAGCTTGGAAGTAACTGTTTTTTAGTATCAAAGCTAGTGGTTGAAGTGGAGTAAATGGAAATAAAATAGTATATGGTGTAAATTTCAGAGAAATAAAAGAATAATACAGTAGATTATGATACCTCCAAATCCATCAATACCATTGCCTGATATCTAATTGAAGTTTCTTGGCTAATCTTTGGAGAGGACTTCTCAGCCACAATGATCTTTGCAGTCCAGGCCTCTGTGTGCTTAGTGATTTGCTTTATGGTCATGTAATCCATTGTGACTTGAACCTGAAAATGGGTTTGAACATAGTGTGAATCAAGGTTCAGTGTGAAAAAATCAAAGAAAAGCAAAAGGGAATGAAAAAATGTAATAATCAGATTTCCTAACTTTAGCAACCAGAAATTGTAACTTTTAAATCAGTTGGTAATGTATTGATCTAAACTGACTTTGTAAATCTGAACCAAAGTCATTGTATTTTACCTTGTCTAGGATCAATCTTTCCACTGTTAAAGAGATTCTAAGAAGAATACGTTTATGGGTGATGAGGTTGAGTGGTGTGTGTCTTTGGGTCTTTATATTGTTGTGTGTGTGTGTGTATATATATATATATAATGCAAGAGGTCTGAAGAAGTTAGTATTATGTAATAATTGTTATGTGTATGTATTGAGTACAGGTAGTGGTTTTTTTTTCGTATAAGAGGCTCTTCCTTTAAGGAAAAAATATTGTTTATTATCCTTCTCAGTTTTATTATGTCAACTTTCTGAATGACACTTGATTGAAAGGTCATTTATCGATTGCGTCTGATTTTTATCTTGAAAAAGGGTACTCGGTTGGTCAGACAATGTACTTTCTTGAGCAGTCTATATATATGTATATAGAGGTTCACAGATACATGTATATAGATTTGTATGTGTGAATATTTAAATATAAAAGTCAAAAAAGAGTAGTTGACAAAGCAGTCTTTGCAGAATCTGCTTTGGTGATTGGCGTGTCTTGTGTGAAAGTCAAGTGCGAGAAAGTAGTTGTATTTTTTTTAAAAAAATAATATTTATATTGATGATGGGACGTTGGATGCATCTAGAGATATGATTTTGTAAAATAGATTATGATGTACTACTATTTAATAATATAACAAAGTAAAAGGTATGGTAGAAGCTACCATAAATATTACAAATTTTGTTTTAAAGGCTTGTTTTTTAATGGTAATCTGACCATAGTGTGCAAGGCTTCTTTCCAAGGGTGTTCATATTGTACATGGTATCTACTATAATGTAGATATATAGCATATAATTAATATGAGATAAATTTATGACCAAATACATATTAACCGGTAAAACGTGATTGAAATAAAAGGGGGGGTAGTAAAACATGCAACAGTATAATCATCACCAAATGAAAGCAAAATAATTTATTTTAGCAAAATCAAAGATAAGACTTAAACTAATTAATCAATTGGTTATAGATACATACACATCAAATTAGAATATTACTTTGTTAAGTAAAGAAATAATTGTAGAAATTTCATGTGAAAAAAATTTAATACCTCATAGTTTGGAGATGACTCCTTCCAAATTTCACTTCACGTGACAACCCTGAATAAGCAATTGGACAAACTTGTTAATCATCTTAAATAAATCATTTCAAAATAACAGAGTCAGGAGTGTAGTAAAAGCATAAATTTATTATTATCATAATATTTAAATAATACTTCATAGAGAATATTAAATAATACTTCATAGAGCTTGTACTCTTGTAAGAGTTCAATAAAGCTAATACTTAAAAAAGAAACTTAAGCTAAAGATTTAGAACAATCAATTATTCAAATATGACAAGAGTCTTAGGCATCTAGGATAGGACTGTTGTAAAAAGCGGAAAAAGGGATCATTTGCATATCAAGCGACCCCAAGTGATAATACCAAATTAGTAGTAATTGTGAATTATATATTTATAAAAATAATGGATTCTACACCAAGCTTTAAGTATAGGAGCAGCGATTGATGCACTGTGAATGAGCGAATTAGAGCACATAGACCTGATTATCAGATTTAGCTTGTCCTTGATCGTGCTTGTCACCTCTACAATTCTACATACCTGTACATTAAAGAAATCCCAAGAATTCGACATTAATGAAATGGAAACGAAACATAATAAGTACATTTATCAGATCGCTTATAAACCTTCCTAATTGTTATGAGGGGTCATTTCTTAATGCCTATTCGTATTTTTGAATATGAAACATCTTTTCAAACCATAAAACACATCTCATGTTAGTTGGTTGTTAGGTTCTAGAAACTTTTTTGTGATTAATGTTTCAAAAATTATTACAAGTCCTTTTTATTTCCTACAAATTTGATTGTTATAGAAAATGTGGTAAATAAATTAGATGAGTCGTAAGAAAAATTTAGAAATTAATCTTTCAAGCCAAAATGTTATAGTTTATAATGTAATAATATATCAGAAGCTGTGCTACTAATTATGAAGCACTTTCATGGCAATTCTACTATTTGTATTGTTCCATCTATACTAAAATAAATGATGAAAGAGTGTGTACATTTTAAACTTGTACGAAAAGTAAGCAATCTGGCCGAAGTGTGCTCTGAAAATGTAACCAATTATGATAGCACTGATATGAAATATTTAACCGGAAAATATCTATAGGAATATGCAGAGATAATTAAAAAACAAGCAATTCATGACCATAACTTATATTTCCCAAATTTAAAGAGCACAATCACCTAAAATAATAGGGAAGTACAAAATGTGAAGTGTCTAGGAAACTTCCTAACCTTTTACATCTGTTCCTTGAATGAACACATTATTTTCGTGTAAATGAGCAAACCAACTTTCACAAAACCAAATTCCTCATTCCGTTTATGCTTGTAAAACCATTTGCCAAAGTAACCTGTCATTTGAAATGGAAAATCAGAAACATATTAAAGGATATTATTTAAAGAACTACGAATTACACCATGGGGAAAATATGAAGAAATATGGCTTACCGGGAAAGGTATATCATCGATCCTTTAAATTTGAACACCACCAAAATGAATTTGTAGCTTTATGGTCTTCGAGGAGGTCAACTAGAATCTGAATTAGAGCACAACAGCAGACGTAAATAAATGCTAATTGAATACATAAATATCCAAAAGTGAAACTGTAACAATACTAACCTGGCTATGTATTTTTCTATTGATGACACTGTGTGTATGTGCATAAATTACACCCTTGCTTCGATGATACTTCTACGGGACAAGATATAAGATTTATCCTCACTTGAAGGGTCCATAGACTAAACTCGGCCGAAGTAACATTTAAGAGAAGAATCTGTTGATTTTTCTTCACCATTAGTTTAGGTTGTATTTCTTCCTTTTTAGCTCATCTTTGAATACTGTAAAAAATCCATTAGAATATTAAGTTGTTTGGTTGTACATGACTAATGAGTTTACGAAGATGGACAGTGAATGGTGTGGAGAAATGGGATGAATGGGGCAGAACAGGATGTATCAAATCTCTACCTCAAAAAAAAAAAACTAAATTAGTAAAAAAAACATCCAAAATAGCAATTGGCAACTTACAAGTGATGAGTTTAAATTTCAGTTGAGAACCAGTGATAAGAAAAAATAGGTGAAAAAAGCACCACATTGGATTCCACAAGAGTTTGAGGTAATGGTGGACGTAGTTTTTCGATCCTCAAATATTTTAGTGACCAAAACTATTCATCTACATAGTTGAAGAAACGTTACCTTGCTTGAATTGTCCCTTCCCTATCTGTTTTCTTTGTACGATCATTCCAACAACAATCTTGCATAATTCACCATGAAATTGTTTCATCTTTTGACATTTGTTGAAAAAGAAGCCTTCGTATTTTGGAATCGCATTTATAAGAATGCCTGTTAAATGACATCCGAACGGTATTAGGAAGATTGTAATGCGATCTTTGCATTTTGATGCGAGAGTACTAAAAATCGAATGAAAGCATGAAAAAAATTAAAATAGAAGGCGAAGTAGAGTTCGAAAAATACAATCTGTGACTGTTAATCATACGTCACGCAAGTTTTCATTTTCCATTAATAGATAGTTTGTGCGAATGATACGAAAAGTAGCTATCTCATTGTATGCATAAAGACGGTCGCGAAAGACATAAAACCTCGTCACAAAACTATTGGAGTTATTTTGTTCAATGTAGAAGAATTGTCTCATTAAATCTAGAAGTAACAACATAGAGGCTTATAAGACAAAGCGAAACAGCATGTTTCCATGTTCAGAATAAACAAAGAAGAATTCTGAAATTTCCTATGCCAGGAAATATATGTCTCTAACTATAGTCTCTCTAGGATTGTACATGACTAATAATGCATTTATGATGTTGTAACTACGTGGAGCAAATTGAAGGAAACATAAGACTTAAGTATGCAGTATGAGAAACAACCGATGAAGGTTCACAAGAAAAATAATTGAGTTTAGATATTTCAGGTTCATATGAACAACTAATATTAATGGCTAAGAATTTATGGTTAGGCATTGTGAAGCTCTTATGACAAGGAATGTATTTAGTATTTGTACACAGTTAATTGTAGTAGGCGCAACAGCTTCATTATGAACAAATGAGGACCCATTTGCTGAAAGAATGAACTATTAAAATAATTTTGGATGAGTAAAATCTTCAAAAGAAAATGAAGTACAATGAGTGTGGCTGAATAGAACAAATCAAGTTACCCGTACCTTGATTTATGTCGAACTACCTTGTAATGTGTTCAATACCTCACGGTATACAACATTTTTGCTACAACATATATGTTCCTTTTTATGTGCGTCATTTAATGGTTTAATTAACACCTTTATATTTGCACTTGTACGTGCTCTTGACAATGCTACGTAGAGTTGACCATGGGAAAATACGGGTTCTGGTAGATAGAGTCCAATAAAATCTAACGTTTGTCATTGTGCTTTGTTAATTGTCATGGCAAAACATGGTCTTATGGGAAATTGTGTTCGTTTAAATAGAACAGATCCTCTATCCGAGTCCAATGGTATAAATGGAATTCTTGGCAAGAAAACACGCTTCCCCCTTTGTATTCCCTGTAGTAATTTCAAAGATCGATGACATTTTGTTAAATTGTCTGAGAATAGTCTAGTACCATTACACGCATTCTTCAAGGATTTATATTACGAAGTAATAATATTGGGCAATTTTTTTTAAGGACAAGTTCATGAGGTGGCATGCCGTTAGGACTCAATGTGTTCAAAAAATCTTCTTGTAAATCTTGATATGTACGTTCAATAGGTTCATCATAGCTATAGTATGTTTTCTTCTCTCCTTCTAGTTTGTCTAACAATATGCTATTAATACGATCAACAATTTCATTTTTAGGTGTCAAGATAATCCTACCGATATTTGATAAACCACATGATTCATAAGAGATATTGTCCGGAAATACATGTGTTATAAGATGTTGTAAAGAAGTTTGTTCATCTTCAAATGGTATAACGATATTTCTCATAAGTTCAACCATATTGCAAGAATGCAATGGTGCCTCACCATTGCCAATAAGTAACAAATATTTGGAAAAATTTATATCATCATGAGCGCGCATATTTTCTGTTAAAAAAATGCGAGTGAAAAATGGCCAAAGTGGTGAAAAGATTAAGCTGGATTGGACTATATCTCTTTGAGAACCTTTTGGAATCACAGGTAGTATTTGGCTAAAGTCGCCACCAAATACAATAACCTTTCCACCAAAAGGTAAATCATTAGACATAAGATCTTGTAGTAATCTATGTAAACCTTCAATGGCAAATCTATGGACCATTGGTGCTTCATCCCATATAATTAATCTAGCCATCGTTATTAGTTTACCAAGTGCTGATTGTTTTGTGACAGAGCAATTTATGTCTTCTAATAACTCAAGAGGAATTTTGAACCTAGAATGTGCAGTTCTACCACCAGGAAGTAAAGAAAGCTGCAACTCCGAAGAGTGTTGCTAATGCAATTAGTCCTTTTTCTAACAATTGTTAATAAACTTTTGTATAAAAAGGTTTTCCCAGTCCCTCCCGGTCCATCTATAAAAAAGGTGCCACTTTGATTGTCAAATACTTTGCCTAGGATTGTATCATATGCAATTCGTTGTTGAGTATTTAATTTACTTGTTATTGAATTGTTGTTTTTCTCAACTTTATAATGGCTAGTTTCTTCAGCAAACATATTAGAAAATTTTTCTTGTTCAGTTAAAGACACATCGTAAGAAACAAGATTGTAGTCGTTTAAATCTCTTCCCGATAGTTCAAGAATGTTGCTTATACATTTCAATGTATTTTGTTCAGCTAAGGCAACAGATTGTCCTTGTTTAATATAATCTTCCATCATAAAATCTTTATATGTAATCCAAAGAGTTTGAGGATTATTAGGAGCACAAAATAATAATATTGTAGCAAATAAGCGGCGTAGAGAATGAGGCATTTGGTAGACTATTGCTTCGGCCATACATTGTTCACAATTTTTGTCTTCATTAAGTAAACCATAGTATTTTGTAGCATCTCGGAAACTTTCAACAGTTACAGTAGTGTCTTTTATAAAATCATCATACCAGGTGGCTCCTTTTATATGACTTAATAAAACTCGTAGATGGTAGCGTTCACCTTCATTAGGTGATGCAGAAACAATTCTACCGATGACAAGCTTTTGTTTCCTCCGTTGCCAGAATCTACCTTGTTTATCCCAAACATAATAAATTGGAAAATCTTTATATAGTAAGGTTCTTGCAAAGGGATCGATAGCATTCATTCTAAAATATTCAGTTAACATAGTACGTTGTAAAAAGTCATTATTTACAATGTGTTTTAAGTTGTCACCATCCTTAAAGGTTACTGTTTGTTGATCTGGTAGATGCAACTGTAAGTGAACAATTGTGGGGCCATGTCCAAATAAATGAAATCCATAAATGCGCCAAATAGCTTCTGGGGCTGATATCCATCGCGCATTTTGAAATCTACTAATTTCATCTATAATTTGTTCTTCATTAGCACCAATGGAAAAAGATATCCTATCGTGACCTTTGTATAAATATTTGTATAAATATTTCACTGCCTTAACAGTTGAACATATTTCAACATTGATATGGCAATCAAATTTTGCTAATAAATAAGGATTATATGGGATAACCCATCTGTTATCTAAATAGTGTCCTCGAATTTTGACTGCCTGACCATCATTTGGACGTTTATATATTGCATAAGAGTCTTTTCCAACGGATGTGTAAGACACAAACTCCTTTGGGTATTTATTTTTGCATTTATTGGTACTATCCATACACACATTTTTTGGGTTCAAAGATCCACATGGTCCATGGATCATGTGTTTAACAACTTTCTGAGAATGCGTAAATATGCAATTTCAAGTTCAGATGGAATTTGACAAGAAACAACATTATCTATAGCCTCCGGAGTTGAGATTTTAGCATGGTGTTTCAAAATTATAAGAAAATGTGCATGTGGTTCCTCTTTTTTGGAATTCAATTACATAGATAAAGGCAGCAACTGGGCCAAATATTTCTTTTTTCAAAATATCATTCTTCAATTCTTCTAACTTTGCTCTAAAAATACGTGAAATCAAGTTAGGGCGATTATGTGGTTCATCATTGTATAGCAACTCTCGATGAATTTCAGGCCAATTGGGGTTACAAGTCATTGTGATGAATAAATCCGGTTTCCCATAACGCTGAACTAAAGCCATTGCATCCATGTATCGTCTAGAGGCATCTCTAGGTCCACCAATAAACGATGCTGGCAAAACTATTCTTTTACCTATGTTCCGGCCTAAAGTTTCACCATTGTTGACACAATCTACAACACCTTGATAAAGTTCCGCCCTAATTTGTGTTTGGTTTCTTCGGAAAAAATCTAGCCTAGCAGTTTCAATTTTGACATACATGTCAACAATATATTGTTGCAACAATCTACCAGTGTGGAGGAGAACAGACGTACCACAATCACGAATCTGTAACTTGTATGCATAGTATTCCATTTGGGAAATTTGACCTCGTTGATGATTATTTTGTAAAACTGAAACACGAAAGTAAGCAATCAGTTCTTTGATTTTTTGTTTGTAGTTAAAAAAAACATAAATGTAAAATCCAAATCTATAAAAACAAATAAAATAATAAGTAATTCAAGGTAGCAATGAAGAACATGATAGGTAAGTGTAGGGAAATAATGAACCACCTGTTTCTTCTTGCATAATGAGATCATGAACAGATACATTTAAATTGAACAACGGGTTGGCTATTGTTTGTTTTTTGGTACGATTAGTTTTTGCAAATCTTTTTATACCTTCGTGCCAGCCAGGTTCACCGTAAGGAAATAAAAGAGGGTATTGTAAAGGATCATAACATCCGTAATAATATTTGACACGATGTGTCTCATTCAAATGACTTCTAACACAAATGTCGCGAGTAAAAACTTCTTCCGATGACCCCTCCTCAACCCAAATGGCTGCAACTTGGGATGCACAAGGCTTATTAAAAACCCTTTGGTCAAGGGTTGGATTAGCTCGCAAAGTTATAGTAACTGAGTCTAAAGATTCAAGTTCACCAAGAGAGCGAAAAATCTGAGAATAAGGATTGACGCGTAAAATTTCAATTAACTGTTTGATAACATTAACATCAAATTTTTCGGACAAGCAAATTCTATTGTCAATTTCATGTTTTGTATCATAAAAGTATAGCTGCAAATACGAAGGTTTTCGTTCTCCTGGTAATAATGTGTTAATGTAATGATGAACCTGCCCTTGCACTCTAAAAGTGTATATACCTTTATTCATCCGACACAAATCTTTGTCATAGTTAACACCAAAAGATGTAAAAGCAAAATGATTGTTATAACTCCGACTTATTTTTCGAAATTCTTTTGTTATTTCTGTGTTTGCAATGAACAAGTCTCTAAGTTCATTGGGCATTTCGTTTGAGCATAATCTAACTTGCCCATCCATACAACAAAAGCTGTCTGTCTCTTTCCAAAATTTCTTAGCATTACAATGGCGACAAATTGATCCTTAAGGTAACTCAAACGATTCAGTTGGGACATTCCTAATAGCAGCAAAGCGTTGAATAAGTTCAAGTTCATAGGGATTTGGTTCTTGAGGATTGTAAGGAGCATCAAATACTTCATTGGTACGTGCGTCCGAGAAATGGGAAGCATCAGCTGACATTATATAAAACACAAATAGATATTAATTGTTACTATCAGCTAAGAATATAACTTCTATTTACTTTACAACACCAATGATTAATGCCTTAACCTTGGCGCTCCATTAAAGTTTCGAATCAAAATGTTAATACATATAAAACAAATTTGTGCTGCTACTAAATATTAAATAAAAAAAAAAGATAAAGCAAATTTTCTTGGAACATAAATATATTTTCATACGACAAAGATTGGAGGAAACTAAAATTACCATCATCTGAGATAGTCTAAAGACAAGATAGAAACTGATGGTATAAGTAAAATTTTTGACAATGTTAGAAAGCTGAAAATAATATGTCAAGAACAAAAAATGTTTACGAATTAAAGAAGACGAAACATTAAAAGAAAAAAAAAGAAACTCAGAAAAAGGAAGTAAAGAAGAAGATGCGGCTAAAACAGTTAGAATGAAAAACCCAAAAATGTAAGGAGACATTTATGCATCTAATGGACTTTTCTTCAAACTTTATGTAATTCAGCACACTAATCGTAACGTAACAATAGACGGACAATTTAATTAACATTGGAACATTAAAGTGCACAACTCTATAAATTTAGTGATAAACAAACATATATAGCAGTAAAGTGCACGAAATTATGATGGATTGCCATATAAACCGTTGGAGAACAATAGGCTGGGCAAATTCATTAGGCTAAACCATATGGCCATTTTTTTGGGTAAAATTGTACAAGCACTTTGTAATTACAAAGGTGCCTATAAGATAGAAGTATAAGAAAATAAGAGAAAAACTATTCTCTCTCTTTCATCAATTTATTAACGAGATAAAGCACACGTAACCATATTTTTTTGTCGGAAAGAAGGATTTTTTTGTCGGAAAAAAGACAATATTATGCCTATTGCTACTAAAATAAGTGGTCAGCTGAGTCACGTCGAGAAATGGGAAGCATCAGCTGACATTATATATAACGCAAATAGATATTAAATTTTCAAAAGGCTATGTTTGAATAACATTTCAAAGAAAGAGTGGTCCTAAATTAGGGCAAAAACTGTTTTTCTCTTATTGCATAGCATAAATTTAAGTTTTACCAATTAGTAATGGCAATTTAAAAGAAACCACCAACTTATGATATGTTAAAGAAGAAGAGCAGTATACCTTCCATAACTGAAATTCTTGTTCTTCTATAGGACGAAGATTCAGAAATGTCATCTCTCCTTGTTTTCTTTTTAGCGTATAGTTTTCGGCGTTGTTCGTTATCATGATCCTTTGTTGTGATGTACAATTCTCTACGCCTCTTGTTGCCATCTTCTTTTTCCATTATGTCAAATTTCACTTTAATGCAAAACTTTCAATGAAGAAGAGATGAATTAGTGAACAGCTTTGTAAAATTACTGGTAAACAAATATGTAGCAGCAAATTGCACAAAATTATCATGGATTGTAATATAAACTGTCGGAGTACAATAGGTTAGGCAAAGTCATCACAGTCAACCACATGTCCACTATTTTCTGATGAAAGCAAGTTCATAATTAAGCCACAATATGTTTGAATACCACATCATACAATCAATTTCTAATGACCAAGCTGCATATAAGATACAACTCTAACGAAATAAGCGCAAGACTATTGTTTCTCTTTCATCAATTTATCAATGACATAAAGCATACGTAAGCATATTTGTTCGTGCAAAAAAAGATATTTGTTTGTGGAAAAAACATTACTTTTATGCCTATAGCTACTAAAATAAGTGCTCAATAGAGAAATGAGAATAACATTATTGATTTAAGTTGTTGAAAACTAATTGAGAAATCAAAAACATTTATATAATTTAAAAATTTCACATAAGTTATATTCTCATTCAGGAAAACCGAACATAATACAAGAGAAAAAACATAATAAATTCTATAATAATAGGTAATGCAAACTCTTTTGAATGCATGAGCCATCCTTGTCACTTTTGGGGGAAAATGAATGAAGCTAGCATAGAAAGAAAGGTGAACAAAAACAAATAATTATCATAGATAAACTAAAAACTCACCATATGAGAAAGGGAAAAAAAACAATAAACAGTAATGTATCATTCTTCCTCCTATCCAGCTACTTTAGAAAATTTCTATAAAGTGCAAATGAACATTTAGATGAGGAAATTAGAAGTACAAGTAAGAATAGACATTTACTTACTTGTACACTATTACTATCAGCTAAGAATATAACTTCTATTTACTTTACAACACCCATGATTAATGGTCAAACATTGGTGCTCCATTAAAGTTTCGATTCAAAATGTTAATACACATCAAACAAATTTGTGCTGCTACTAAATACTAAATAAAAAAAAAAAGATAAAGAATTTTTTTGTGGAAAATAACTATATTTTCATACGCGAAAGATTGTAGGAAACTAAAATTTTCATAATCTGAGATAGTCTAAAGAGAAGATAGAAACTGATGGTATAATTTAATTTTTTAACAGAGTTAGAAAACTTAAAATCATATGTAAAGGAAAAAAATGTTTAAGAATTAAAGAAGGCGAAAAATTTAAAGAAAAAAGAGAAACTCAGAAAGAGGAAGTAAAGAAGAAGATGTGGCTAAAACCGTAGAATGAAATAAAACAAAAAAATGTAAGGAGACATTTATTCATCTAGTGGACTTTTCTTCAAACCTTATGTAATTTAGCACACTAACCTTAACCCAAGAATAGACGGAAAATTTAATTAACATTGGAACATTAAAGTGAACAACTCTATAAATTTAGTGCTAAACAAACATATATAGCAGTAAAGTGCACGAAATTATGATGGATTACCATATAAACTGTTGGAGCACAATAGGCTGCCCAAATTCATTAGGCTAAACCATATGTCCATTTTTTGTGTGGTAAAATTGTACAAGCACTTTCTAATTACAAAGGTGCCTATAGATAAATAATATCAGTTTATATCTGATATTCTTCAACTTCAACATCAATATGGAAGTTAGCATACAGCACTAACTTGTAGACAAACTTGGACAAATTGATTCAAGAAAAATACTTTCCAGATGACAGGATGATTTATGAAAATTATCATCCATCATTTGCTCGAATTCCACCTCATCGTTTATTTCTATAATTTATGAAGAAAAATATAAATAGAAACTCTGGAGAAGAATTGTACTGGTATCAGCATGTAGCATCTTGGGTGCTTTAGGAGAATTTCCAATTATTCTTTGCCCTCGCGATATGACGCCATATATATCAAATAATATCCCGAATGACAACCTGAAAATCAAGGCAAAAAAATTCCCGATTCAGTTGAAACACTAATAAGTTCTATCCACACACATAAACATGTATTTTTTTAAAGAAATGCAGAATTGTAACAACTCAACAATGCATCAATTATTCACATAGGAACTACCTGATCAACACTTTTTAAGTAATAATGTAAAAATTTGAATTAAAATTCAACAGAGTTATTAGAATACTGTAAAGCAGAAGGTGCATGAAAAATTAAATAAAACCCGTAATTACAATAACAAATCTAATACAACCTACCTTCAAAGTTTGGTGATGAAGAATATGTTCAAGAAGCAATTAAAGTATCCAAAATATTATTATTATAAATTTTCACCAGAAAGATCCTTACTTTTAATAACCCACTATCAAGGTAGTAATGAACCCTATCTCTGTTTCTTGTAAACAAATTAACAACTGAAAACAACTAATTAGAAGCGTACAAAGGGATATTACCTCGAGCCAGAAGAATCTTGGAGCAAGGGGAGAACAAAAACATCTTCGTGCAACTTTTTTCGACTGTGTTGGGAACCTGCTACATTCGAACATCACAGTTAAGAAAGGAAGCTGATTAAAACAACAGAAAGGGCCAATAAAAGGTTAAATAAAATAAGCAATCAAAAAACTCCATAATAAGCTAACAAACCCAAGCTACATCCGTTCGATTGGGCCGAAATTTTACCTCCAATAGGTAAACGAGAGATCGCATAGATGGCGGCGGGTAAATCTGGGTGAACAGAGCTTCGATCCGGCCTGATAAAAAGTAGATTTGGCAAAGAAAAAGCTTGCTAATGTGACGAAAATGAAGAGAAAAGAAAATCGGAGCGAAGTTTGCCGTACTATAAGAACCGAACCTGGAAAAACTTGAGCATCAACAACAGGTAGTAGTAGGTAAAAGGTAGATCCAGGCGATGGAAGCTTCGATCTGCTATTGTGCAAGCGATGGAAGCGTGGATCTTCTATTGCGAGACCAGATCTGATGAAGAAATGTTTCCAGAGTAGACAAAGCGGTGAAGCAAAGGCATTACATGTGAGAGGAGGTTGAATGGATCTGAAAGGCTAGAGAAATGCGTAAGGGACGAGTAAAACGGGTCGGAGCTGTCGGTGGGTTGAGGATCCGCGAGTGCGACCCTTTTTGGAAACGACAGCGTTTGAGGGGATGAACGGCGAAACGACGTCGTTTTGGAGTCGTCGTATGAACAGTAGAAATCGAACTCCCACTTATAGTTTAGTACTGATACTGATATCGTTCCTATCTTAAAAGTGGGAGTTGTGTTTTACTGTTCATTACGACCACGCAAAAACGACGTCGTTTCCTCCATTAAGACGACAAAACGATGGCGTTTTTGTTCCGCATTTTTAAATTCGACCTGTTTACTTTCTCGCGGATCTTGGCCCGAACCACTTACCCATTTCCCTTCTTTGGCGTCCAGAACACGCACACACTCCCTTCTTTCATACACTTCGTTCTTTCCCTCTGCAATGCTATGCTCCTTTCTCTCTCTACGTTCTCTCTATGTCACTTTCTCCGGTGAAATCATCCTCCGGCGACCCAGATCTTCGTTCCATGTTTCAATCGTTACGTTCTCTCTCTTCTCCGTTATTTTTAGGGTTTCCTTTGTTAAAATTTACTGATATTTTTGGCAAATTTTGCAATTCCCAATTGGATCTGCCTCATCTTCTTGCAGTTTGTACCCTTTGGAAGATTATTATCGCTAATTTTAGAAGCGCTAATGAGTTTTGGACGAGCCAAATCGTCGTTGTCCGTTCGGTTTCGTCGTCGGCCGGCTGTACCAGTGCTTTCAAAAGTCTCCATCGAGGTGAGATTTATGCGCTTTCTTGACTTCTCCCAAATTGTGTGTTGTTTTGTTGTTGTTTATTTATTTGTTTTCCTTTTTTCCAATCTGTTTATTTGCAGATTTAAGGTTGGTTTTTGTGAGTATTTGATTTAGATTGTGCTAATTGTAACAATAAATTATTGGAAGTACTTTGACAAATCTGTACAAAGATTCATCGTTTTTTATGCATCTCGAGATAAAATGAAAAGTATCCAATCTGTTGTTTGATTTATTAAATTTTGGCTTGCAGGTTTGTTTTTGTGTCTCCCTTTACTGCACTTGTACATTGTTCGATTGCTAACGCAAATACATAGGCAGATTGAGTGGGTAATGATTTAGCATTTATAGAAGAGAATGTGGAAATTTTTTATTCAGGCTGTATTTTGCACGAAGATTTTCTACGCATACCTTTCATACCAAATTCATTGTTTTGATAAAGTTGCTTTAGAAACGTGAAGTATGAACTCGGATTTGCTTGGTTACTGCACCAGGTACAGAAATCATAATGAAAGATGAAGTATGCAGTCTGGATTTAACAACAAAAATTGGAACTGTGACAGATTCTTTAGTTTACGAAAGTAGTCTCGAAACCAACATCGCGACATCATCCAATGATTCTGGGTATTAATTTTCTCAACACCTGTTTTTTATATGTGACCATGGGAGGTTGAAGTAAAAAATTAGTTAAAAATTTGTCTGAATTAAAGTTGTTTCTTTTGCAGCTAAATGCAGGTCTAACTCGCTTTATTGTATCATCACTTATTGTTGAGAAAGTATAATATTTCATTGAGACGTAGCTTCGGTTTTTTGGTGGATGACTTATCCACTTTTTTGTAACCTTTTTCTTCTTTTATAGTGAAATTTTCTGTTTCTTATAAAAAAAAATAATATTTCATTGAGACAACTAAATGTTTGATCTATTATTGAATTTGAATATGTCAAACTTTTATAAACAACACTCTGTCATTTGGGGTTTAAGGATTTCCTTACTATTAAATAGGGAAAAAATGTTAGTGAACCTATCTCATAGATGGTGACCGACATGTATGCTTAGTGTTTGTTTGGTAAAGATTTTTGAATGTGTTAGAAAGTGGATAAAAAGTTTTTGAAGAGTCATAGAATTGTCAAACCATTGAAATGGCCGGGTAAAATGTATGTTGGGGAGATGATGCTTTTTTTTTTCAAAAAGCTATACAATCTATGTAAATCAATTTTCGCTTGTTTCTTCCATTCAGTATCAGCTATCATAGAACTTCTGGTGGGTCAAGACATGCTTCACAAGCAAGCTGGACAGAAGAAGAGGTCTCAAAATAGACTTCCTACCTTGACTTTTATGCAATGTTGGTTTAAAGTAATGAGTGGTTATGCCATTATTGAAAATGTAATGGCCATTGAATTGCTACGATTCTGCAACTAATTTTTTTCCACTATTGTTGACAGGATAAACTACTGACTAAAGTGTTACAAAGATTCAATGATCGGAATTGAAAAAAAAATAGTTGAGTTTGCATCTCTCTTCATGATTGCTCTTTTTGTGTCTTATTTTCTTCTCTAATTTTTATTTCTTATGTTTGCTTTCCAGAAAATGTTGTCTACAAGTCTCTCTGGCTGTTTTACAAATTTGGGTTCTTACCCTGGCCCTGAGGCAAGAACTTTCTTCTCACACGGCCTTTCTTTGTTGGTGAAGGTTGGATGACTCTCTTTGTTTGCTTGCAATTCTCCTCTGTTTTTTGTCTCATAGTTTAAATGTGAATATGAATTTGTTCTTTACTGTTCAAATAGAATTTTAATCTCGGAAATTTTTCACAAATCTCTCAGCTGAAGCAACAGCTAGTGATTTCTCCTTCGGCTTCTCCTCTTCCTCACAATATTTTCCTTCAAACAAATTGTTATTGCTCCATCAGTTTATGACCAATGGAATTTTGCTTTGGGAAATGCAACAATTGCCTTCAATCTTGCACTTATGTTGTACAACATGTGAATTGCCTTGTTTGGAGGAAAATGTGTCATTATTGTTAGTATTTTTTCTGTGTCAAGAAGTTACTTTTTATTCTATGTAAAATAATAATATTGTTAACTATTAGGATCCTAACATCGTTATCACTGCAATTGCTTCTATATCCCCCGTTATTATCACCTCAGTTGTTTGTATATGGACCAAAAACTTTTTAGCTGCATTCTCTAGCAAAGTAAGTGCAGGCATAGTTGTGATATGTTGTCACAAAGAGGAGCTATAATCTAATATATGTTCCATCGCTTTCATATCTTTCCCTCTATTAGTGCGGTAACGAGTATACTTTTGTGACAAGAAAGAAAGAAAAAATGATGAAGTAAAAACAGGTTGCTCTGTTTCTTAAATATATGTCCATTTGCTTTTAGTTCCTTGCAATTATTGAAATTATTATTAGACTTTTGAATCTACTAATGGTTTTCTTCAAAAGTGAAAATTATGATTGTCGACTATCATATGAGTAAGTGTAGCAATGTTTTGTAAGGAATGCAGTATTAAAAAAATTGAATATGTCAATGAATCTTCCTTTGGAAAGTAATATAATTTTTTCTTTAGATGGTCCTTGTATTAACCATTATTTGATTTTCTCTGTCGTTGAACATTACCCAATGAATCTAACTAAACCACTCGGTGTAATTCATAAGCAATTCATGGTCACTTGAATTTATCTGAGCCATTTGGAAATGTTTGAATGGTTTCTGCTTGTCTTTCATGAATAGCTTAAAATGGAAAATCATTGGCAAGTTATGAGAGTCCCCTGATGGTAAATTGTCTATGGTAACTTGTCTATCAAAGTGACTGAGAAGTGTAGGTTTTCAATCTTGTGTAAGCTTAAGAAGTTAGATACATTTAACTTGGAAAGCGAAACTATTACGAGTTTATGAAGATATTAAGGTGTATCAATGAATGAGAAGAATAGTTTAGAGTTTTTTTGGTAAAGCGTATTTCAATCAATCTTTTTCCCTATTTCTTTCATCTTTTTTAGTTATTGTTTTGAATTTTTTCATTTTTTTTTTCTTTCTTAACTATTTTTGTGCTACCTTTTATTAGCGGATATTAAGCTTCTCTATTTCAGAACCTGCCGTCGGCTATCGATGTCAAGATGATTGACTTCTC
Organism: Jasminum sambac; assembly: GCA_018223645.1. NCBI lineage: Eukaryota > Viridiplantae > Streptophyta > Magnoliopsida > Lamiales > Oleaceae > Jasminum > Jasminum sambac. Next base: position 6,762,525 of record CP073645.1, on the reverse strand, counting down.
TGTAAAGAGAGAAAAAATTGAAATAATTAATGCAAAAGGTAAGTAATTTGCAGTGTATTGCCATTGCTTTTACATTTTTAAAATTTTTTTTTCTCCAGCATTAAGGACAGAATATGATTTTGTTTAGGATGAAGTAAAATAATTACTATGTAACAGTTATTCACACAAGATATCCTTGCGTTGATATCTATTATTTATATGTTTGGGAAGTGCTTATAAACATTTTTAACCACTTCTATCCACACATTTCATAGCTCCAACTACAGTTTACTTTTGTCACTAATTTCTATCAAATTATAGCGGCCACTGTTTGTAGAAACCTTCAGACATGCATTCCTTATACAAATCAAAGTTCATTATTTCTTGGATTTGATGTTAAACTAAGGTTCTCATGTGATAACTTTTCCTATGTTATTTTTTGCTTCACGAGCAAGGCTTTAGAAATAATGATACTCGGCTATTCTTTATCTTTACAAGATACAAGAGAGATGGCAAGACTTTTTTCTTTCTTCTTTTTTTTCCTTCTCTTTTTCTCTTCTGCTGGATATAGTACTATTTTCCTTGATCATGAAATCAGATTTTGTTTATTCTTCATAGAAATCACGAAATCGTTTAAGCAAGAGCTGAATCTGACTGTATGACAAAGCTGAACCCTGTTAACTTTGATGTAATTGTGAAATGTGGCCTATTTTCTGAAATTCTGTTGTGACCATGATCTTAAAGGTGGCACAATCTTCTGGATCCAGCAGCAAAAAAAGATGCTTGGACTAAGAGAAAGCAACGATTTTAGCTTATTATCATAATATCATCATTTGTATGGGAATTGATGGCCGGAGAGAGCAAGAATTTTACTTGGCAGGCATCTATTTTATTAGTTCATGTTAACATGTATCTTTTTTTCATATCATAAGAGTATGAGTTTAATAGAACTACTTAACCTCTGTGTTGAGTAGGCCTATAAATAAGTCTCAACAAATTGCACTCGACTTTTAAGCAATACAGTTTGATTAAGATTGAATGACCAGTATTTTGTTGCTCAATCTAGGTGTTACAATTGTTTTTTGGTGTATTCTACACATCAGGTACCTCCTAAATTCTTTTCTAATTTTTTTTATTTATTTTTTATTTTTACACACTCTGATCTTTTTTCATTTTGGTTTTCAATTATGAAAGTAGATCTTCATTGCTTTGCAATAATCATTTCAGAACTTTACTACATATTCTTGTGGATGTAAAGAGGAGTTTTGGAATGCGAGGAAAAGAAAAAAAATTTATTTGTTTTCTTCTGGCATCATGCATTCAACTATTTTTTCATCTGATTTTTTTTATAAATTGGTTGAGAATGATATGATGTATAACTCTTCGCAGTATTGGCTTTAGAAAAGTAGCATTTTTTTCATCGTCCCACAATTCATCAGGTTGGTGACTTATTTTATTGTCTCATTTTTTTTTTTTGCATTCTTCTTGTGTGAAACCTTCGCTTTCATTTGTTTATTTCCCTATTTCACGGCTGTTCTAAAAACGGTGTTTTTAACAGAGTGCTTTGGTTATTCTGCTGTAAGTTATGAAAACCAATGTTGCTGCACCCTTTTGGTTGGTAAAAATGTTTCTTTCTTCTTGTCTAATAAGGAGAACTTCACATCATCGTAAGAATAGCTTCAAGGGTTGTCACTGCCAACCACCACAACTGGATGCTCTTCCACAGCCATAAGGTATTTCCTCCTCCATCCCACCGTTACTGCACCACCACCACTCCAAGCTTTTGCTTAGGGAGTTACTGATGCACGGTATGGACTTGCAAGAGGAGGTACATTGGTTTTCAAACTTTCTACTTGGTAGTGGTACCCACTGAATAATTTTTGTTTTGACTAGAAAACTTCTTGCCCATTAGAGATTTGACAATAGTTTATAAGTTTTTGATATTCAAAATGATCACAACGATTCTGTTTTATTTTTTATTTCATATTTGCTTTGAATTGGGTGGGTGTAATTGTTGTAATTTTGTTGTAGCCTCATCCCTATTTCTACCCAATAAGAAATGCATAGCAGAAGTCATGCACATTGAGAATGAGCATCAGATGTCGTTTCAGTCAAGTTGTCACCTTCTTGTTGGAGCATTCTTGGTAATTTTAATTCCTAAATTATAGTGTTTTTAATTTATTTTACGACCTATGGTTGTATCTAAATTTGTAGTCATAGTTGATTGAGAATTCTTGGAATTCTTTATGAGTCTTTTCTTTTTCATCCTTTAGTACATGGCAAGCAGGCACATATGATTTCTATTGAGAAGGTTCTCAAAATTTACACTGTACGGGAAAGATGGTTAATATTTAACTTCAATGAGACTGGTTATTGGTTAAGGTATCCTCTGTGTATATAGGTACCTCTTAATGTTTGTGAGTGGTTCAAGGATTACCAACCAGTTTCAACGGGAAAAGAAGAAATGGAACACACTTATGTGTAAGTATTTTTCTTGTGACAAGATCACTCTACTGCATGAGAAACCGGTTATTTTAACTCATAGTTGGTACCTAATACATTAACAAGTGCTTAAACTTTTATTTGCTGAAACTTTTTTTTAAGGTAGGATAACAATGGAGTTTTGGGTGTTTCAATATGTGTACTCAATTTTCATTGCCTAATGTCAGGTTTGTGTAGAAGAAATTCGAGGAATTGTGTAATTACAGCAATGGCCCGAGTGTTATGACCCAATTTTGAAGATTTATAGGAAACTGTGCTTGATCGTAATATTGTAAAGAAAACTTTCAAGCTGGCGGATGAGACATTAAATTTGATGTGGAAAAATGTACATCAATTCATTTGTAGTAGGTTCATAATTGTGATACAACGCCGATGAACGTGAAAACAACTTCATTTAATATGATCTTCCACTTGATATCTGTTGTGTAATTTCTTTGTGAATGATGCTTTAATTTGTGTATATTACTTGAAATTTTAGATAAGTACTTTATAGAGCGAGTGGTTCCGTGGTGTGCAAAAACAAACAAATAAAGCTGTAAATGAAAACCTATTTACCATTTATGCTATGAAAAATGGCCTCTTTCTTGCTTGTCTTCTGCTTATACAAATGCATTAATACGAGATTTGTGCTAGCATATGCAAGATCAAAGATGACGTGCAATGCTTTGCACCGCCACCTATTTTGTTCATATTATTATTGTCATATAATTTAGATGTTACATTTTAGTTCGGTCCAAGCGTGTCACAAGTTAATATATCACTTTTGAAGTTCATTTTACGGAAGTTCATTTTACGCTAGCTTACACAAAATTAGGATAACGTGCATAGCACGTTAAGTCAACCCTAGTATTAAAAAAAAAGTCAATGATGATGGTAGAAGTTATCAACCAACATCCCCCACCCACCCCACAAAACACAAAGAAGAGAAAAAAAAGGAAAGATATCCGTTACGTGATTGCGCTCCGTGACAACAATTCAAAAGGAAGTTATCAACCAACATCCCCCTCCCACTCTGACAACAATTACCAGTTTCAAGCCATATTCAAAAGGAAGTTACAACAAAACAAAACATGTTTCAAGGGTCACCCTAATCGTATTGCTTCTTCCAGTAGCGTCCCAACACGAGGTCGCCGCCATGATGCTTCGCCACAAAGGTAAATACATGGTCTAGGAGCTTTGGGAACTTGTATGAAAAATAGCGGTAAATCCCGCTTTTCATATCGGGAAATGGCGGAGTTGCACGCTGTTGAAATCCCCGAACGGCATAAGCACGACGTTGCCCGATTTCTCGGTAATGTTGCCCGATGTTCCTGATACTTTGCACTAGACAAGTACATGATTTGCTGTAAGCATCTGGGATAACCTGCTGCTGCTGCTGCGCCGGAAGGGGTTGCTGATTCCTAGCCTTTGCATATCCATATTCAATGGCACTCTTTGCATCGGGGTCAATTTGGTCATACCATCCGACAGCCCGGTTGTACATCTGGCTAACATCCAGTTTTTCAAAGTTCCCTTGTACCGTACGGGACGACAGCAGCCAATGAGACGTATCTTCAATAAACGTCATCCTCTTAACAGGATTCCAGAAAAACGGATGAAGTTCAATGTGAGGGATGTCAATCCTATACAATCACAATTCAAATTACTAGTCAAAAGTATCAAAGTCTTATCTAGTCAAGAATTTATACTAAACAATTTATTGTATGCCAAGGCCAAAACTGAATCATTTATTAAGTGCAGAGCTAATTCATTTATATTACATTTACTTTAAAGATTTATCTACTCATCTTTGATGTCTATATACTGCATTGGTCCCGTTTTGCTTACCCAGAATGCTCCCTCATTTTCTTGATTAGGTTGATAACTTCTACATCATTGAATCCACCTCTTCTTGAGATGGTTTCAAATAACAAAGCCATTTGTTCTTTCATTGCTCTTTCGTCCATCATACAGGTAGGTATTCGTATTCTTGATCCATCAGTTCTATCAAAGGGAACTGACAAAACACACAAGATAATGTTTGTTTAGTTTGGTCCCTGAGTCGTTAAAATTTTATAAGATCGAACTATAAAGCTAAAATGAATTAAACTAAAGAAAATAAATTTAAGTACACTCACCGGTTTTGAATAGCTTTCTGCTATCGCCTCCAAATTGCAATTTTTCAATGCAGGCAATTTTAGTGCTGCAGTTACCATTGTTGTCCTTGACAACAATCACATCATTCCCGTCCATCTCGGTGAACAAGAAGCCAAGGCTAACCAAGAATGCTACTCCCCGGGCAATAGATTTCATAATCTCCTTTTTTTCTTCGTGCGTACTTTCCTCATTCAGAAAATCAGTCAGACTTGTTCCATGCTCAAGACCAAAGCACCGGTTGCCGCCAATTTGTGCGGCCCACAGAAAATTGACGAAGTTGGGGTGAGATTGAAGCGTTAGACAATACAGGGCAAAATTCTTCCTGCTCTCTGTATATTCATCTGGACTGAAGCTGAGCACCCTTACATTTGCAACGCCGTACTGCCCAAACAATTCGTAGCCACATCGCACACCAAAAGACTCATATTCTGGGTTCAATTGTATTTCCTACGCATTAGAAAATTTTAAATATTTATGCCAAAATCAACAATCTCGCACCAACAAGAAAAAGATTCTTAAAATAAATACAATCTCGCACTCAATCTCGCACTCGCCAACCAACAAGAAAAAGGTTCTTAAAATAAATACATTCTCAAATAGAAGGAAAAGGGGAAGCCAAAAAATGGAATACCTGCATGGTGGGGAACGTGAAATCGCAGGGGAACGATAGCAATGATTTGAGTGGCCTCACGCTAACAACAGAGAGCAATGCCGCAATGGTGTGAGTCGCCTTGAATCCACGCTGACAAACCGAGATCAATGATCTGGGCTGGGTTGGGCCTGTATGGAACCGAGAGCACTGATTTGGGTTGGGCCTACGATTTGGGTTGGGTTGGGCCTATATATATATATAAATATATATATATATATATATATATATAAATAAATATATATATATATATATATATATATAAATATATATATATATAAATATATATATATATATATATATATATTCTTTGAATAGAAAATGCGATCCCATTTATCAGTCATTAATTAGAATCATAATCCTAATCCTACTCATAATCCTAATATATTAAACTTGAAATGCGATCCCATTTTTTAGATATTAATTGATTTATTCTACTTTCCTTCTTTAACGTTATTTTACTCATTTTACTTTTTTATATATATATTTTATTTTTTTTCCGTGTTCTAATTTTTGATTAATTTATATAATAATTAGTTTTTAAAGTTCTTTTATATTTATCTAGCCTTTTCACCAGTACGTTGCATGGAAAGATATATCCATCAAATAATAATTCTGATAACTTTAATAATAATAATAATAATAATAATAATAATAATAATACTACTATTAAAAGAAGGTTAAAATGAATAAACTACTCGTCAAAGTACTAACTTAATCAAACAACTAATAGATTTGCTCAACTTAGCTAAATGGTATAAAGTAACATTTAAAGTCAAATATTCATTCATCTAATATTGGAACACAATGATCTTCCCAACCCAGTCAATGAAGATTTAAGCATGATGTATTGTCACCCATTTAGATCTCACAAAAAACGATACAAACAATTTTAATTTGATAGCCAAGGCCTACGTGATTTAGTGGTAGTTGGGTCCATCTCTCCTAAACTCCCTCCTGGCCTTGTAATTCCCAAAAAAAAAAAAAAAGAAATAAAAGTAAAATAAAAAATCATTTAAAAATAATAATTTTAACTTGATAGTAAACAAACTCGACTGAGCTATATGCATACAAAGTGATGGTAACCACATATGTTCCATAATCACAAACACACAACATTGTGATACATTTATAACAATCACATCTAACAATTTACAAATCCCCATGAAACTAATAAAAACAAATAGATATACCAAGTGATTGTGAATATATAAACACGCGACTAAATCTAGAAACAATAAAAATAAGAAAATGTGCTAGCATACACATCCATAAGCAAATTATCTGCATTAATCATAATTATGGGCAAAGAATATATGGATCAAAATGAAAACATAAACCAACTATACAAAAAAGTACAATAAATGGTACAAAGTAAAATCGTTTAAAATATCATAGAGTGAAAGCATGTTGTCAAAAGAAAACAAACAGCTGATAATATTTTTTCATATTATGGGTTCTCATTTTTCACCCTCTTTTCATTATTCTCCATTTGGATTTTTAATTTAACTTTATTAAAAAATAAAGATAAAAATTTCCAAAATGCTAACAAATAGAGGAACGCTGCATTGTTAACATTGGTATAATAATCTAAATAGAATTCAAAGCTTCTACAATTTTAAGATCCTACCATAGAACTTTAATTTAGAAGGAAAAGTTACTTAGTCGATCACATTCAATATACATATTAGAATATCCAAACAATAATAAATTGAAACTTTAAACCAAAGGTGATCAAATCCTACTATTAATTTTTCAAGAGTTAATTTGGTGTACTTCTTTTCGTTTATAATATTTGCATCTTTAATTTGAATGTATGTCACCTAAACTGCCATGATTAAATGATGTTAATCACCGAAAAGAAAATTAAACTAAATCAAGTAATATTTCGAATCTCTCAATTTTTTTTTTAAACGTACCAATCATGCGTTCTTTTACTCGAACGTCCGTGATGTATTAAAGTGTTAGCTTAAAGTTTAAAATTTTGGAACAACTGCTCAGATGCTGTCATATTCAAAAACCACGAATATGACAAAATTTCAATGAAGAGAATTACCGGTATGACACCAGTGAAGGCAAAAACGCATCAAGATAAATAACATTTAATCACTTACAAATAAAAACACAAAATTATAAATTCCCGCCTGTCATAGTTAAAATCTCAAACCAATCTTTTGCCCTGACATTATTGCATCATGCATGTTCTTCTATTCTAATCAATTAATAATAATTACTATTATGACACTGATTGAGCGATCCAGACAAAATTAAAAATCGAAGCTTTCTTTTAACAATTGCCTGGCATTACAAAATAAGAAAATTCCTTCCATAAAATGGAATACAAGGGACCCTTTCTTGAAAAGTCTTATACCACCAAAAAAGCCCTACATCCAAACACGCACAGACACACAAATTTATCTTATAAATATAAAATGCAAGAGACGAAGGAATAAAATGCAATGGACAAACACAAATTTATCTGATAAATCTGATTTTTCTGAAGATACAATGGAGAGATATACATCACCATCATCAACACTGGTTTTACACAATCGTTTCAAAAGACTTTTCTTTCCGACCCAAGAGGAGCAAAGCTAGTTGATAATAAAGCCGCAGAAAGCACAAATTCTCTGGTCACACTTAATTCATCGCTACCTCAGTCAAAATCCAGTCGTCCTCCAACACTCACAATTAGTCTTGTATGTAGATCAAGCTCCTCACTGACTGTCATTGCTATATGTGTAGTGCTTATAACTGTCTCTTCCGATTTCTCAGCACCCTCATTTGTTCTATGTAACATTGATGTTTACTTGCCTTTCCCCCTATTACATTGAACATCGAAGAGCACATCATATCATGAAATGACAAAAATGACGAAAATGGCATTCAGGGGAATTTCTTAGTGTACTCTAAAATCGTGTGGGAACCAACATATACTCAACAACTTTAAGAGCACATATAGCTATGATTTAAAAAAAAAAAATCATTTTCCTTCAAAATCATTTTTCAAATAAAGTAAAAAGAATCCGATTTTGCAAAGTTACACTTAACTGGATTCGCAACACTGGAGGAGCAATGGATGTTAAATGGGTACTTGTTTTGTTTCATATATGGTCCTCATATCTGCTTATGAAAATCTTTGTTCTATTCCTCTGCCATTACAAATTCAAACTACTTATCCTAATGTGGGATTAAATTGCCAAGTCTTAAAATCCCCTGATAACAGAAAAAAAAAAAGTCAAAAAATGGGAAGATGCAAATGAGGAAAATAAGGAAGGCAACAATCGCGGCAGCGTCAATATAATAAAAAGGATGCTGAGTATTTTTACATTAAAAATAGATTTGAAAGCGTATCCTAACAGGCGGTGGGAAATTTTTATAATCTTCCATTCATCCCCACTCAGGAAAATGGAACAAAAATTTCATTCCAAAATAAATTCGAACGACAATTAGAAATTTAACATGCATAAAGATAACTTACCTCAACATCCAGAGATACTGATATAGACCGTAGTGGCGTATGGGGAAAATAGGGACTGGAATGTCCATTGCTCTAATGTTATCTTACTTAATGATAGAAAAGCCATCACGTAATTATTATAAGAACAATGAAATGAAATTAATAGATCACCTAAATAGTTTAATGAACTGCACATAGAAGTCATTACCTCTTATCAACTAATAACTTATAGATTAAGAGTATGTTTGCCCCACCTTATTTCAAAACTAATTTTTCTGAAACATCATTTCATCCACCAATTTCATTGACAAGACAACTCTTCATCATATTTTATAAAACTTCTCTTACTTTTACTCCTCACATTCGAATCACTTTTCCCATGATCTTCCAAGGCACATTAATTAAGACTTCTTTTTTCAAATAGTGAAATAAGGCACCTAAATAGATACAATCATTCTCATCCACTGGGATATCAGAATACCTCAGAATGAAGCATCTCATCATCATCAAGGCCTGAGAGGCAAAAAACCAAAAAGAAAAGATAATAATAATAAACAAATAAATTTATTCAGAAAAAATTCTATCTTACCAAATTGCAATGCAACTGTCACAGTATCCTCTTTTGCTACATTTAAGACACCAGATCAGTCTTTAACATTACGGCAACGCTGATAGCAGGCCGCTCAGGAGTATCATAAGAAGACTCGTGCTTCCATCAGCAAATTCCTCGTAAAGACACCAAAAATTGATATGCACATCTCAATTGGTTGACGAAAAATCACTTATCAGATTCTCAAAAGCTCCATTAGCATCATCTTCCTCAGTTGGAGATGAAAAATCTAAGCACATTCCCCTTGTCAGATTCTCATAAGATGTAGAGAGATCTTATGAGTTGTGAAGTGAGTTGATGATACTCCACAATTTGATTAAGGCATTGGTTTTCCCTTTCAAGTTTGCATTTTCGTTTGTCAATATCAATTTCTAAGCTAAAAGTGCTTCCAATTACAGCCTTACGTGCAGACATGTGTGCTAAGCATTCTCAAATCACAATATTTGAAGCTTCACATTTTGAACAACCATTTTTAATTCTTTTGAAAGAATATGAAAAGTTAATAAAAGAGAGTAGGTTATAATTATCAAATTCATCTTCCCCCGATTGGATCCTTTTGCTGAATCAAGGGAAGGAGTTCTGCAATAAGGGAGATGGAAAAATCATACATTCATGTGCTACAAACAGAATAAGACAAGAAAATAAAGGATCCAAAGAAAAATCTCCGTTAATGTTAGATTAAGATAAATTAGAGCAGCAATATTAAACACAATATGAATAACAAATTATCCTTGTTGGTAGCATTGTAAAGCACAAGCAGTGCATTCTTATTTCCTAGAAAAGAGAAAGAAGGACATTTTGTTAGCAATTGAAGTTTTCACCACTGGAATAACATTCGCTAATTCAGCCTTTAGATCCCTGCCAACAAATCATAAATTCAATATTTTGTATCTTCAATTCTTCTGTCATAGGGAAAAAAAATAATGCAAGAGCATTGGAGCAAATGCCCATAAAATCTCTCAAAAATCCCAGTAGCAACCAAACAGTATACATTGGTCAACTTGGAAAAATTACCCACTACAAAGTTATTCGTATCAAAATAAAAGCAAAAAATTGAAAACATGATCCTTCACAATATCAACAAACTGCGTCCCATTATGTTCAAAAAAATAAAAATAAAAAAAAAACTGGAAGACACGTTTCTCATAAGAAACGGCTTTTGCTGGCACCAATCGTGAATGGCTTCACCAGCCACTGCACTGAGCCAAGCTGGCCACCCAGCTGCCATCTGCTCACCTTCCACATACCTGTGCAAGTTAAAACTCACTGATTCAACACCAAATCCACCAAAAAATGGAATAAAATTGGGTTTATCCCTGAAATTAAGGCGACTTCTTTGGCAATGGAAGAATAAGACAATCTGCACATTTGTTTTGAATATCCGTAGCTAGAAGAGCCATTGCCAGAAAGCTATCAAGAAATTTTTTTTAAAAAAAAAAACATGCCTGATTTTTTCAGACCACCTGGTGCCCAAAAAGTTAGCGATAAAAAGATGAAACTCGAAATAGGAAGAGGATCGTGAGAAATACCATATCAGATAGGAATACAGGGATATACGATCTTCAATTTGGCGAAATGCTCGCGATTCCACTGCAAGTATTGTTCTGTTTCTTCCCCGGGTTAGATATCGTCCGAAGAAGAAAAATCAAGCAGCCGAAGAGGACAGCAACTGAGTAGATTTCAATTTGGCGATCTTCAATACCATATCAGATAGGAATACAGGAATATACGATCTTCAATTTGGCGAAATGCTCGCGATTCCACTGCAAATATTGTTCTGTTTCTTCCCTGGGTTAGATATCGTCCGAAGAAGAAAAATCAAGCAGCCGAAGAGGACGGCAACTGAGTAGATCTCATCGGTGAAATCGGATATGCACAAATTTGAGAGATGATTCCACAATTTACAGAATAGAGATGATTGAGCATTGTTATCAAAAAGGGCACGGGAGGATGCGTAGGGGAGAAGACGTGTAGAAAAGGACTCCAATGTAGGCGCTTGGAATTTTGTTTTCTTTACGCGTTGGAATTTTGAGCAAAAAAGGAAAGGGGCGTTCCAACGCACAAAAAAGGGGGAGAAAAAAATAAGGAATATAGTTGGAATAAGGGCTTGTTCGGTTGGTAGGAATTTTCCTATGCACGATATTTCGTATAAAATGTGTCGTTAATATTATATTGAAGAATGTGTATGTAGTTAAAAAGAGGAGAGAGAAATTTTTTTTATTGTAAAATTATGGAAAGAACAAGCCCTAAGTTTGAGCGGAAAAATATTAAAAAATCTATACTACTATTAAAAGTGTGAATACGTAGAGAAACATTTTAGACCCATATTGCCCTCACATCTTTTTTAAATTTACATGCCTATTACAACCTATTATTATTCTTATTTATTATCTGTTAAGTTTTTGTAATTATTTTATTGTCCTTTAATAATGATAATGATGTTTATCAATAATAATATAAAATTAAACTCTTTATCTTCTTATTAATGTGAACTTATAACATCTTTACATATTGTATTGAGGATATGTTTGATATGAATTATTTAAAAAATAGATTTACGATAGTTGAGAAACAAAGAAAATATATTCTATCTTGTATTTGTGTTTTATATAAGAATATGTTTCGGAGAGATTTTTTAAGAATGAATGTGATTTTTATTGTAATATATGGTTACCAAGTTAGAAATACTAAAAAAAAAAAATGAAAAACACTATTATTTTGAAGAGCATGTTTATTTCAAATGAAAGCTAAAACATATTTAAATATTAATTAAGTTTGCTATGATCAAATTACAAAGTTTTCATGATTGCATACCAGTATACTTGTTCCCTAATATCACTACTAGAAAAAAGACCTTTAGGGACGACCTGACCTATAGGGACGAAATACTATTATGTCATCATTAAATGTTTCCAGACACAAAATGATTGGGGCGATAGATGACCTTTAAATATTTAATTTCTTGTAATGTACTTCAAATTATTGGTAACAAATATAAATTTTTAATAAATCTAAATCAGATCACAAATTTTGATTATATTATTAATAAATTAATTTATATAATCTAAATCACACTAACTTGTAAAATCATGTGCAACGCACGTGTTATTTGCTAGTAAATTAAAAAATAGGGTGAAATGCTCTAGTATTATTATATATAGTGGTATGTTTACCCGTACGTTGCATGGGAAAATATATTCATCAAACAATTGTGTCGCCTTTTTTTCTTAAAGGAAGAACAAAATCCATACGATTCTTCAACAAATTCGATAGAGTTTCTCCTATATTTTAGAAAAATCCATCCTATTAATACATATAGTATAAGTCCCAAAAATTTCAACATTGCATAACTATATATTGCTAACAACTTTATCAACGACACCAATACTCCCAATACAATCATATGCATTGCTCTCCACGATACAAGCAACACATAAAGTGTATAAACAAATCGTTTTTTGAAAGAATGTTGAATCATTTAAAGAAGCAATCCAAGTAATCTACGCCTCACATCTCTCGTTCATCACTTATTCCATCCTTCCAAAATATTTTTTGGTTCGGGCACCATCGATCCCCTCCCCACACGACCAATCTACATAGAAATAAAAATATTATTAGAAAATAAAGAGTATAAAATTCTAATTAGTGCAAATATGGGACAATTATAATCATAAAGCAGAGAAACAATATAATTTTTCATTAAGTAACATACGACTTCATATAGATAGGAGTATACCATATGGAACTGAAATGGAGTATACTATAATACTAAAAACTTCATTGTAAACGACATTTGTAATGGTTCATTTAAAAGATATCTCTCATTTTTTAAGAGAAATTTTATCAACCCGCAGCAATCTAATTAATTTTAGCTATTTTTCGTTCTTTTAAATTAATTTTATTTTCCCCTTCTAGTAATATAATTAATTTTAATTAATTTTCGTTGGATAAAATTGTGTCCAATTAAATTTTAGCAATATAAGTAGTTTTAATTAATTGCAATATAATTAAATTTCATTTTTAGATAATTATTGGTAAAAAGCTTAATTTTTCTAAAATAATTAATTTAATAGCCTCAATTTTTAGAATTGTATTAATCTAATGTTTTCACCCGGACGGTGCACATGTGGCTAATTTTTCAACAAACAGAGATTCTGATAAATGTTAATGGAATAATGACAACAATCAAAAGTAATTGCAAAACAATAAAAAGTTTAGGGACATTGCGGATAATTAGCCTTTTATATTTTAAAATACAACAATTTGTGGCATTCTTTAATGCACTTTTTTACCATCCTCGTCAATTATGCTATCCTCACGGGGGCAAGTTTAGTTTGAGACACATTTTAATTAATATTTACCAATGATGCAAAAATGTATTTGCAAGTGACGCAGCTATACTCATGTGATGTACGGAGATTTTTTTAATCAAAACTATCACTAATTATGTCAATTAATATAAAAAGCTAAGTTAGAGAGACATTTTATTTTTAAAACAATTTTAGATGTTAGAATAAGTAATTTATAATATATATACATATATATATATATACACATATTATTAATTTATATTTCAAATTTGTTTACTTTTTCACATTCTTCGACAATCTAATATAGGATCTCTCTATGTAAGTGAAAAATAAAACTTCTCAATCAACTAAAGGATTAGAAGGGGTTGAAGCTCCAGTAAAAATATAAAAACAAAAAAACGAAGACGAAGAAGAAGGGTCTGAGCTATCCTTTGGTTGCGCAGGAAAATGGGATAAAAATGTGAACTATATATCAAGAAGAAAATCTCTTTAAACTAGAAATATATATCATGAAATAATAATAATAATAGTAATTTAAAACATATCTTTCAATTTAAAAGTTATATTTCATTTTTAGGGAAATCTTGCCAACATATAGTAATCTATTCAATTTTAATTATGTTTTATTTTTTAATATGGCTATTTCTGAAACCGTGTCCAATGAAATCAAAATTGCCAAATTTTCTTTTATATGAATCTAATATTAAAAATATTTTTAAGTTTAAACGACATCGTTTAATTTAAAAGACATATTCTAATATAGATGATATCTTTCATTTTTTAGGATAAATCTGACCAGCGCCTAGCAATCTAATTAAATTTAATTATTTTTTTTATAAATTAACTTTATGTTCCCCCTTTTAGCAATATAATTATTAATTTTGACTAATTTTGGTCCAACAAAAACCGTGTCAATTTTTGTCCAATGACATTGATTCCAATTAAATCTTAACAATATAATTAATTTTCATTTGTTTGCTAATTATTTCTGAAATAATTAGCTTAATAATTAGCCAATAAATTCCTAAAAATAATTAAATATTTATGAAATAATTAATTTAATAACTGTAGATTCAAGAACTGTATAATTAAATATATTTTGTAATTTAAAAGTTTTCTTGCAATCTAAAAGATATATTTGATTTTTTAGGACCAATCTAACCAATCCATAGCAATCTAATTAATTCTAATTATTTTTAATTTTTTCAAATTAATTATATTTTTCCAACTTTAGAAATATAATTAATTTTAGTCCAACGGAACCATGTCCAACTAAATTTAGTGATATAATTAATTTTAATCTTTGGAAAATTATTGCTAAAAAGAATTAATTATTTAAAAAATATTGCGTTTAATAAATAGCCCCAGTCTTAGGAATGGTCTAAATCTAATTTTAAAGATATCCTATAATTTAAAAGATATCTCACAATTTAAAAGATCTTTCAAGCAAAAAGATATATTGAAATATTTTCAACCCATAGCAATCTAATTAATTTTTATTCTTTTTAAATTAATTAATACTATTTTTCCTATTTTAGCAATATAATTAATTTTGATTAATTTCTTCAAATGAAACCATCTCAATTTTCATCAAATGAAATTGAGTCCAATTAAATCTTAACAGTATAAATAATTTTAATTAATTTTAATATAATTAATTTTCATTAATTTCATTTCTAGCCATTATTTATTAAAATAATTACATATCTTTAAAATAATAAGCTTAATATCTACAATTTTATGAATTATTATATAAATCTAGTTTTAAAGATATCATTTAAAAGATATCTTACAATTTAAAGGATTTCCCTTATTATAATGGGGGGAAATCTTGCCACCCATAACAATCTAATGAATTTTAATTATCTTTTAAATTAATTATGTTTTTCCATTTTATAAATATAATAATTAATTTTGATTAATCTCTATACACTAAACCCATGTCTAATTAAATCTTAGAAATATAATTAATTTTACTTGATTGCAATATAAATAATTTAAGTTAATTTTGATTTTTAGCTAATAGTTTCTAAAAATAATTAATTATTTCCAAAATAATTAGCTTAATGGCATTAAATTTAAGAATCATATGAATCTAATTTAAAGGACTTATATAATTTAAAAGATATAGATATAGATATAAATTCAATTAGTTAAAAAAAATTGGATTACACAATTGAACAATTATTTAAAAAATTTTGTTGTTGCACGTTTCTTTTAATTCTTGTGTAAAAATTGAATGAATTGCAAATTTTTATCATATAAAAATTAAATCTTACTGACATTGCTAACTGAAATTAATGTTCGATTTTTAGCTAATTTTATTTTTAAAAATAATTAATTATTTCTAAAATTAATTACGGGTCCAGTCTAATTTGTTAATTTTCATGTTACACGTTTTTTTATGATTTTCATGTAAAAATTTAATTAATTATAATTTTGTTCTTTACGAAAATCAAATATTAACAGAATTGCTAATTTTAAATAATTTTTATTTCTGAACTAATTCTTTGTAAAACTAATTAATTATTTATAAAATTAATTTTTAATTATTTCTCTTGCTATACACTGTTCAATTAAAAAACATAATTTTTGTAAACGAAATTGAGAAATATTACTTGCCGTGTTTATTAATTAAGGAGGTAAGAAATTAAGAAATATTAGTTCTTGTGTTTATTAATTAAGGTTGGATTAAGAAGGTAAATTGGAGGGGAAGATCTTGGAAGATCGGTGGAAATCTAATCTAGGTTGGAATTGTTCACACGTAGGATGGAATGAGGAAGTTGTTCACGTAGGATCCCTTAATTCTTTTTTTTTCCCTCCCTAATATTCTTAGCAACAAATGGCAATAGTCCAAACAACTTCAATTACGTACATAATCGTCATTTAACTACACCACCCCGCTATCAAGTGGCCAATTCATCAATTGTGTTTTTGAGTAATAGGAACAGCAAATATATATGTACAGGTTTCCACTTAAAGGCTTATATATATATATTTTTTTTGTGTGTTATGTTGATAGTAAATAATTAATTGGATGACACTGCAATTGGCTTTACAGAAATGATCAAACAAAAGTAAAAAGAGCATTTATAAAATCCATAAATCCACAGGAACTCGTAGAAGAGGTCATGGGATGCTGTCTAATCATCGCATTACATCGATAAGCATAACCACTATGATAGAACTATCATGGAAATATGAAACTGAAGCAGAACACAAATGAATAGAGATTAACCACCTTGTGGTGCATCACAAATTCATTTCACCAAAAGAGTGATTTGCACGTGCTACAAATGGCTTTTCTCTTCCAATTGGCGAAAGAACCTTTAATGTATCTTCATAAATCAAATCAGTAGTGTAAGACAAATGATATAATTAATATTTGAGTTTTCAACAAACAAAAGTAAGAAAAGACAATACAAAGAGCCTTGGACAATGTCAGATACAAGTGAGGAACTCTTCCGCCATTTGATTGGTCCCCTATAGCGAGAGGAATTCTAGAGAACCTTTCGAAAAAATAAATGAGCATATTCACAGAAGAAATGATGGTGAAGTCAAGAAACAAATTTCTTATATTATTTATAGATAAGTTTTTCAATGAAGAATCATATCATCATAAAAGGAAAAGGAAAAGGAAAATATTACTTCCAATGGAAGTAGCAACTCTCCGCAGACATGTCCTTCTCTTAAACCTCCAACAATGTTATACCCCATCTCTTCTATTTTCTTTACTGGGTCACGCTGAAGCCTCTCTCAATCCTCAGGGCAACTATACAAGGCCGAAGCCAAAGAGGCAATGGTTGGCCGATTGGGTGTCCAAGATGGTGACATGGTAAGGAGCTTACAACATGTGGCAGATTTCTTGTCATTGTGTGTGATGGAATATGTACTTTGAGAAAATAGGATCTGCTACGGTATCTTCATCTGATGAAGGTGGAACTATGGTTGTTGATGCCAAAAAATTGATGCAAGGCTCCCTTTACAATGGTGTTCTGAATTTTGGATCCCAAAGTTGCTTGGCAAATTAATCTCTATATCCTGGTCTTCAAACACATATGTAGTTATCTTGCAAACCCTCAGGGATAAAGAAATTGCTATGGATGGTGGTGACACAATAAGGGCTATACAACTTCTAACCAGGCATGGATAACAATAATTAGCGAGAAGTTCGATGCTTTATTTACAAAAGCTGTGAACAAAATTCTATTGGTAGTTGAAGAAAGGAGTTGAAAATTATTCCACCTATTGCTATACGATTGCTGAAACTGAAATCGCCGTTTAAGAGTTTGAAACCCTACCTTAGCTTTGTGTTCTCCAGCAACTTGCTGCATAAATAGGCTTCCAGCAATAGCTCAAATTATCACCATCAGATTGAGAACTGTACTAGAATAACATTTCACGAGTTATGGACGTATTTGAGTTGCATCATGGAAGACGCTATGACTGACCTGTCCAACCTTCGATCTAGAATTTTATCTGCAGTTTCATTTCAAAAGTATAATCTTCCTTCCTTTTACAACACACACAACATCAATAAAGATGTGGTACAGTGAAAATATGCTCATCAAGTCCTTGTTCATATGAAGTATTGTTCAAAAGCATACTTTCTATGTGAAGATGTGTGTGATTCTATATTTGAAAGAATGGATGTTCATCCAAAAAAAAAAAGGCTTTTCATGAAGGGCATACGGTTCAACCAAAACAATTAACAGTCAGATTAATGAGTAAGATCTTAATGAATATCACATAGATACTAATTGGAAAAATAGAACTCATTTTCTCACCTAGTGGACTTTGCCCATCTTTCTCAAGACTTAGATAACACCACAAACTTAAGATGATGATGGTGATGATGATGATGATGATAATAATAATAATAATAATAATAATAATAATTATAAGCATAAATTTAAATTAAACGGAAGGCAACAAACTTTTTGAATATCCCTTTTTCTCAACATCATCTGTTGGTATAAAGAGATCGATGCTATTCATTCCCAAAAATTTGCACATCGACCAGAAAAAGGGAGCATCCATAAAATTAGTAAACATTGTTTACAGTTTCTATTTTAAGAGGACATCATTGTTAGCAGAGACTACTTGCTGGTGCTTGAACTTTAAATACTACCAAAGTCATTTCCCAAACTCAATAGAAGTACATTTAAATGCTTTGATATAGGAATTTGGGCATACCATATTCATTTTAAAATCCTTGTATTTTCAATTTTCTAAAAATGCTAAAAGAAATACTAAAAAAAAAAACACATACTTAAAATCCCACTGTTCTCAAGTTTTTCTTGGGAACACTTGTCAATGGCTAACAACAACAGCAAAAATATCAACAGGAACACTATAAAAACTCTTCAAATTTATGAGAAAATAACAATAGTAACATGTTTAGTAACATCAATAGTATCAGCACAACTATCAGTTCAACAAGTTATTCAACAAAGTTCTACTCATTAGAATATGTTGAAGCCATCAAAGAACAACATACATTGAAAAAGACAAGACTTGACAAATTAAAGAGCAAATATGCAGGTAAAAACATGAACAAACCTCAATAGATGACAAACTTATCAGATAGAAACTCCATGATTAAATAACTGATAGAAACTCCATGATTGCAACAACACATGGTGCAATATAAGTCACAGCGAAAAATGTGCAATTCAAGGTATCAATAGCAAGGGACAAAGATAAGCAGAAAAGAATTGGAAATCGTACCTTTGATAAATTGAAGACACTACAGTAATTACTTTAGATCATCTTGTGCTCGTTATACTTTCTAGCCGAAGCAATCCACGAAGGCTCAATAATTTTTCCACGCAGCTCAAGAACAAATGCAAAGTCGACTCTACAAAAATCAAAGTTTCAACCATAAATGACAATCAATATCGATAGAGCAACAAATTATAGTGCTTAAGATTTTATTTTTTATTTTTTTTGAAAAAAGCCCACATACGTAAACCATTCAAAATTCACCCGTCTGAATATTGTAATCAGCGAGGGTGCGACCATCTTCCAAATGCTTTCGAGCAAAAATGATTTTCGTTCACAATATAACAATGGATAATAAATGAATTGAAAAAAAATATCATAAGCATAGAACTGAAGTCTCTGCGCTGGTCAATTAACCGCCTGCTACTGAAATTTAGGGCTGTAGATGAAGGACGTGTGAAAAGGAGAAAGTGAAGCTTTCCCTTGTGAATTGAATATGGTGCGACTGAAGAATTGAATATGGCCACTCAATTTGTGCTTGCAGATCTGGTAGCCTTATTCCTAGTAGACAAATCTAGAGAAAAAGACAAAGCAAAATGGATCGAACACGTGAAAAAGAAGCGGGAATTTAGGATTAGGATGGAGGAAAATTAGGGTCAGAACGCTCTTGATGCGTGTGTATCCATCTTGATGGATCGAGAGACTGGCTATTAATTGGATAAAGAGGGAAAAATTTTGGCTGTTGACTGTGGAAGGAAAGATGTAACGCTCGTTCTATGTCACGTCATGTCACATCATAAATAGTTCTAAATATATCATATAGATAGAGATGACATCACCAAATCAATTATGAGATGTTGAAATACTGAAGAACTCAAAATCTCAAGTCTTTATATTCAAAATAAAACATTCGCAGTGCCATACAAAATACAAATTGGAGATCCACACCTATTTCACAATAAGTTTCATAGGTATCAAAATATTTATCCGCCGGGGTCTTTTTGTTTTCCCTAACTGTTACACATCACCGCGGGGACGATTCTCCACCATCTCCTCCCTGTTGACCTCGTCCTGTACTTGCTAAAACAGAGAAATAAGCAATACATGAGTCATAAAGACTTATTAGGCATAGATATAAATGCAATGCAATTCATGTTATCATATTGGGCCCAGTTATTAATCATGTGAATACTGTGGCGCCAAATTGTCCATTTGGGATAATACGACGTTCAAGCGGTGCTCCTACCCGTAGTGTAGTACTTTGCCTCATATAATATATCATTTCCCCCTATCATTTCACAATTCGGCCGGGGTCATATGGCGTTCAAGAGGTACTCACACCCTCGGTGTAGTACTTTACCCCGTATAGTACGTAGCTCGCCATTTAGGCCATCTTACATTTCATTTTATTGTAAACACATGATAAACAACACACTTTATTCTTCTCATTTCATGCCTCAACATGCATTGCTAGTGTCAATTTCAAGCCTTGCCTTTCAATCAAACTACACAATGTATTCAATGCTCTATTTATCAGAGATAGCAACACATGAAACAAGAGACATATAACAAAATACCACTCTATATACTTCATTGCCTCCTTGGCACTAACCAACAATTAACACACGAGCATATCACATATAATTTGCATCTCATGTAACCCACAACCATTACCTAAGCATGGTGTATTCATAAATATAGCAACATACACACGTACATCTATAGCTACCTCAATGGGGAGACCAAAGCAGGAATAGATAGATAAAGAACTCCCTTCCTTCTTCCGTCCTTTGCCTTTCCTTGAGTGTAGGGTGAAGAATATGATGATAATTTGATCCCAAAATGAATTGGGGAAGCTTAGGATTATTTGGAAGTGTTTAGAGGTGTTCTAGGGTGAGTAATGAAGTGTTGGAACTGAGTTTGAAGGTTAAATACTTCACCAACCGACTAGAAATGTCCAGAACATCAAATCTGCCAACTTAAATTTACGATCGTAACCTAGCGATAAGGCCATCTCGAATCCACATACGGCCGTATCAAAATCTCTGTAATTCCATCTTCCTCAACCGCGCAATTTACGACTGTATATCTTATAATTTCGGCCGTAACATGCATCTTACGCTCGTATCTCACTTTAGTACGGCTGTATCAAACACTCTGAAAATCCTTTACAACCATCATATCTCTTTTACGACCGTACACAATATAATTACGGCTGTAAATCCCAAAATTCTGCAATACTCTTCTCAGCATGAATTTAAAGGCCGTTTTGTTCATAACAACACATCAAATACACTCCTAAACCTATCTTAATGCATATCATTCATCATAATCTCACCTACCACACAATTCACATTAAATCATCATAACATTTGCGTATAAAACCGATCGGGGTATTACAAAAGACGGGTGTGAGAAATGCTTAGGTGAATGAAAACGCGTTAAAAGATTAGGAAAATGGAAAGGCGCGTATAAGTCAAGCCCGTGTGATGTTAAAATTACAAAAAGATAAAAATAAAAGAAAAAAGAAGGAATGGGCGGGAAAACAATTAAATATTAATTAAAAAATAGGGTGAAACACTTTAGTATTATATATATATATATAGATAGATATAGATATTGCATATATTAATGAAAATATAAGAAGAGATTAAAGTTACACATTACAATACCTGAAAAATTAATTTTGAGAATAAGAATTAACATACATTTTAATTTTGGATATTGTATGTTAATTATTTTATCTATATTTTAATCTCCAATATATATATATATATGTATATATATATGTGTATGTATCTTCGTACAAAAAAATTAAAAAAAAACCTTTTTATAGATTCAAAAAATTAAATAAAACACCGCTTTTTTATTTTTACCACGTTAAAAGGTAGTATGAGATGGCTTTCATAGGTAATGTGAGCGAGTTCAACTAGTGGGTAATGTTTTTAAATTCAAATAGTGAGCATAACGAATAATTAATCAGCAGCTCAGAAACTCACAATTTTCCCATGAGGACTCCGCTCGACGCCTTGCTGACAGTCCTAAGGATCCGACTGTAATTGTTCTTTGAAGTCATCCATTCTTTCTCCACGTGGAAGTCATATATTATTTAATCTTTCTAACGGAATATAGTTGTCAAGTCATATATTATTTAATCTTTCTAACGGAATATAGTTGTCTTTCTTCTTGTTATTCTGTGATGGCAACAATTTATTTTCTCTGCGATGGTTCGAGAATCTTCGATTACCATAAATTGTGAAGTTGATATCATCTTGGGACTGTCTAGTTTTGATTATGAATGTATTCATGGAAATTCCTGACAATGCAATACGGCTAAACAAGATTCCAGAAACCATCTAATGTGGTAAAACTTGGTGATAAATATATATTATTGGTTAGGTATTTTAATATATCATACTGAAGTGTCTTTGGTAGATGTTTAAGCTTCAAGACTTGAAGTTTGAAATAAAAAAGGAGCTCTCCGGCCCCTTGGGTGCTTGAATGGCTGTTATTTCTAGTTGACTACTTGTTGCACGTGTTGAATGAAAATAAGAATGAAGTTGTTGTTGTCTGATAACGCAAAGTAAGAAGTTATGTACGAATTAACTTATATAATACAAACTAAAAGTAGGCGAGTCTTAGTGTGGTGCAGGAATTGGGGGCCGTAAGCAACCCATCTTCAGTTCATAAGCAAGGCTTTTAAGTGAATTTCTGCCACTGTTGAATTTAGAGTACCAGAAGTCTCTTTGGATTTGAAAATGCATGACGTGCACGTTAAAGCATCAATGTTGTTTTTATTGTTTGTTTGGTCCTCGGACGCTTATCTGTAATGGGGGAAAGTAAATTTTGTATTCATTTTGTCCCCAACCAGACAAAATAATTTGTAAATGGAATATTGTATTACAGGCAGCATAGGCAATGGATTGTTGAGAAGCTTGGATCTAAAGCTGCAAGCAAGGAATTTGAATTTACCAAGGAAATTTTATGGAAGGATTCAAAAATCTATCAAGCTTGGTCCCATAGAGCGGTATAAGTGTGTGTGTGTTGGGGGGCGGGGGGGTGGTTTTTTTATATATATATATATATATGAGAAAGGAGTTTTGTGTAGTTTCTATATTGTCTAGTACTATATCTTGTCTTTATGCAGTGCAAAAGTTTTAGACTACATATTTCCCTTTTCTCCATACAGTGGATTATTGAAAAATTTGGTGGAAGCTGGTGGCTGTCTGAGCTTCAATACTGTCACGATGTCCTCGCGAAAGACATTTTTAATATCTTTGCTTGGGATCAGGTATTCTTAGTAAGTATTTTATGACCTAAATGTCCAATATTAATCCTAACTAAACTGCCAATTTAATGAAGTGTTGTCACAAGTGTAAAAATGTGATGCCAACCCCGGAGGCTTTGGTAGAATGTGTTTGAATGGTGAAGTTTGTTGGATAAATACTACTTTTTAGGTCTTTTGAAGGTATTCTATTTTATTTTATGTGAGACAACTGTGGAGCATGATTTTATTCTTAGTCTACTGTTGTTTTATTCACCTCATCTTCATTTTAATCTCGAGACCCTAATTGTTAATTGTATGCAGAGATGTTGTGTAGTAAGATTGATTCCAGACATGGAGAAAGAGTTTAGGGATAAGGAAGTAAGTTATACTAAAAAGCCATTCAAGCACAACTTAACCTTGGAATTATAGTGCTTGGACATACCTTAAATGCCTTTACATGAAAGACCAAAGTAGTCTGTTTAAAGAACCCGATTTAGAAAGCGTTTATGTGGATGTTTTGGACAAGGAAGCACATCGTGTAGAAGCTGTTGTGGATGCTATAGTGGATAATAAAGAACACGATTTAGGGTATGTTTGATTGGGTATAAAGTTGATGTGCGCGGTATAAAAATGTGTGGTTAATATTATTTTGGGAAATATGTGTGTGGTTGAAAATGAGTATGAGGTTATATGGAATTGCGTGCGTATAAATTTGTTGTGAAACGAACAAGCCCTTAGAAAGCGTTTATGTGGATGTGGATGTTTTGGACAAGGAAGCACGCCGTGTGGAAGCTGCTGCGGATGGTATAGTGGATAAAAGAGGCTGCGTACATGCACTAAATTTGATTTTGGATCTCGCATTCCTTGGTTATGAAGGAAGTGCCAAACTGTTACGTGTGGTAAATCTTCTACATAAACACTATGGCCATTCTCACGCAAATGTATATCATCACTGGAATCCAGAGACGCCGGAAATTTTCAAAAATGTTTGTTCACTCATGATATGCCTGGATGCCGAGCGGATATGTTTCTGTAACAATTATTCTGGGTTTTCTAGGTTTCAGTACTTGGGTGCACCGTATCGGAATGGTGGTAGTATTTATAGAAAGTTGTAGGCATGGTTCACTTCAGCTTAGCGAATTATAGTAATAAGGGAAATGCTAGACTACCATAATGAATGTCATAATGATTGACATAATGGCAGTTATCATATTTAATAACCGTTCATCCAAAAGTGATAGAGTGATTGAAATTATAGGATCATGCCACATATCTATTATATCAACCATTATGGCATACATTATGGTATTCACTGGCGGAGGCGGGGGTATTCCCCAGGTATTCCTGGGAATACCCCAAAATTTGTGAATTTTTTTTTTTAAATTTCCTTTTGTCTTTTTCTTTTGTTTTTTAAAAGTTTTTTGTTCAAAGTTTATGGCTATATAATTTCAACTGCTCATGACTTTCTTTTTAAATTTTTTTGAACCAAACCATGAAAGTTTGTGGCTATAAGCGTTATTTAAATTTTATGATTAATATATTGATTAGTCAAAAAAAAATTTTGGATTCCTTCTGATTAATATTATAGCGAAAATTTATTATTAGACTGTTAATATAGATAGTATGTGCTATATAATCATATTCGAGATAAAAATATAGCTCAAAATAATGTAGGACAAAATTGCTCACATAAATAAAAGTCTAGGATCCTAGCCGGTATTTAAATTTTATGCAACTATAAAATTTTTTAATTTAAATATAATTGCCCAAAACATTTCCACATTGTTGCCCCTCTCTTGTCATCTCTCTAACCCATGTAAAAATAATTTGTGCATACCCATGATAAGAGGTCTAGCTCCGCCACTGATGGTATTGGAGCATGGTCCTAGTAATAATGCAAGGATAGGCACGGAATGTATTATCTTTTGTGTGACTTTTCTTCTATGAAGTGTCAAGGACCTTATCGATTTTTTTTTGTCACATTACTTTAAAGCATAACAGAAGGTGACACGGTTTTTTGCATTCTCTTCAATTCAAAAATTGAACGATGAACTTTAGAATTCAAAAACTGAAAAATGAGCACCGCACTGTTTGGACGCCCGTCCTTTGGTTAACACGAGAGATATAATGAGTATTTATGGTTCAACATTGTATATGGTAATATTTTTCTAATTGCGGGGTTGTTTCTATGGTGCGGGGCACTCGATGAGGCGCAATTGCTGCCCTGCAGCGTGGGCAGGGAAGCCATGCCAACGCCGATGTGGCCACTCGAAGTTGCGCCATGTCGGGTTTGTCGGGGCGTTTGTAGCCCCCACGCCCACTCTGTGGGTAGGGGAGGATCTCCCTAAGATTAGGATGAAGAAATTGAGGTCGATCGGAATGATGTTAAGTTTGATGATTTTCTGCAAAGTCTTAAAGACCATGAGATGTGTTTTTAAATTTATCTGTTCAAAAGCTATATAGTAGTAACGTTATTAGTAATTCATTTCTCCCCATTCCCTTTATATGCAAATTTAACAAGACTTGTTGAGCTATATGGAAATCTAAGAATTAATAGCATAGTTAATCAATGAGCTACTAATGCAGAAAAGCAAATGTGACAGTTTATGTATAATTTTTTACCACGTGAAAGCCTCATACCGTTGAATTTAGTTGAAATATAATGCGGAAGCGAAATTAATAATGTATTGATATGAGTAAATAGGGTTACAATCACTCCTTTATATAGGATGAGAAGCCTAACTAAACTAGGAAAAAAGATAAACTAGAATCAATTAAAAAGATAACATTCCTAAAATAACTAGAATCCTAAAATAACTAAAATACTTTCCAACACTCCCCCTCAAGTTGATGCATCTACACAACATCAACTTGGACAGTAATGTATGGAATAAGGAATTGTAGACCGACAGGATGGTCGACTACTTGTGACCGATTGTCAACTCTGATTGCACTCCACTTCAAATGGTAGTCAATTTTGATTGGAACTCCAAGTAGCAAAAACTCCTCCCTTCTTCCAATTCCAAGTAATCAAGCGGTCCTCCTAGCAGAGATGCGAATTGCCTGGTCCTTCCATATCCGAGTGGAGGCCTAGGTCAACCGGAGAAAGCTAGGGTTAAATGTAGAAAACCATGATCTGCCGATTCCCATGGAGCACCAAAAAGACTGAGCTAACTAAACTGAAACGTTGCACAGTTCTGAGAAAGGTCATCGGAAGTCTCTAACAGTCACCTAAATACCTCAACGCACCAGATGGCTAGTCAACCGAAAAGAATTGGTTACTTGGCTCTAAGTAGGCCGTTGTAGGTCAAAAATATCTAATATGGCAATTTAAGGGTTTGAACATCAAACGCAAAGGCCCGATCATACAACATCCCAAGAGTAGTCCTGATCAAAAGTAGCATCCCAAAACATAATCATAAAGATTGGGACC
Source organism: Jasminum sambac (assembly GCA_018223645.1). Taxonomy (NCBI): domain Eukaryota; kingdom Viridiplantae; phylum Streptophyta; class Magnoliopsida; order Lamiales; family Oleaceae; genus Jasminum; species Jasminum sambac. The sequence continues at coordinate 6,735,455 of CP073645.1, read as the reverse complement.
TTAAAGAGATCATCTAGGCAATGAGATGATGAACTAAAAGGTTAATTTGCAAGAATTATAAGTGAAAAATAATTCTTCAAAAGTTCAGGACCAATTTGCCAATTTTCTAAAAGTTTTAAGAAAGGCTAAAGGGGTCTGATTTAAACAATCCCAAGAACAACAGGGACCAAGCCTTCAAATCCTCAACAATTCTTAAGAGAGAATCTGAATTTTAAACCTCTTTCCTTCGTTACTTTACCCTGCAGCCAAAGTAAGAACTTGGCATAAAGTCTGTATAACAATCAGAGCAGCAAATAAGAGACTTGCATTCCAAGTCTAGAACACCAAGCTGCTGACCACACAAAACACAAGGCCCAACAAATTGGTGAATCCCAAATTTGAATAAAGAAGAATACCCAACTTTGCCCGAGAAAATGAAAACGATGCAAACAAGAAACAGCTTGTGCCTGGAGGTCAAGAATAGGTCCACCTGAGCTTCTTTGTAGGTCGATGGAGGAGGTCGTAAGGCCGCAGGCGGTGAGAAATCGACAAGGCAGGCCTTACGAGCACCCGGTTATGCGAACTCAACCCACGATGGCCCTTGTTCATCGCGAGTGGAAGAGATGGTCGCCGGTGACCGGAGATGGTCAGCAAGTGGTCGGCAGTGGCTGGGCTTGCCGGAGATGGTGTCAGATTCTCCGGATAAGGCTCCAAGCGTGGGTTTTTTATTCAATTCTAGGTGTTCTTCAATTTGGGAATTAGGGTTTTCAATTTGGGGATTTTTCAGATTTAGAGTTTTCAAATTTGGAACTCTAATTTTCAGATCCAATCTTGAGACCCTAATTATGGGTAGAGGGTAAAAGGGAAAATTTAGAGACTGTACCGGACGAGCGGGCCACGGCCGCTCGCCGGAGAACCAAGATCTAAAAACCGTGTGCTCTGATACCAAGTTAAAATAAATGGCTACCTTATTATTCGTTGAGGGTCTGAAGCCCTTTAAATAGGATTACAAAATAAACAATAAAAGGAAAACCTAATACTAGAAGGAAACCTAATACTAAAAGGAAACAATAATAAGATGGAAAGATAATAGACTTTTCCTAATTTAAAACTCTAATTATAATGAAAATAATAATAATATTCCAACAAATAAATGGCTACCTTATTATTCGTTGAGGGTCTGAAGCCCTTTAAATAGGATTACAAAGTAAACAATAAAAGGAAAACCTAATACTAGAAGGAAACCTAATACTAAAAGGAAACAATAATAAGATGGAAAGATAATAGACTTTTCCTAATTTAAAACTCTAATTATAATGAAAATAATAATAATATTCCAACACTCCCTCAAGTTGAGGCATCGTACATGCTCAACTTGAGCAGTAATGAAGGCCTCCCCTTTCTACCAAGTCCAATCCTCATCTTGATTAGATTGTCCATCATTAAGGGTAGCTCGAGAAACACTAACGGCAGAGATAGCGACAGAATCGGAGGTGGAATGGTATCGATGGTAGCATTCTCGAGAGACTTCTTCTTTTCCTTTCGACTTGCTTAAGTTTGTACCATTCAGGATAACCATGTAATTTCCAAGTCATCAGCTGTATGTGAAGTGGCTTGACGGTGAGTCTGAGAATCTAGTAGAGGTGCTCGAAGGAGCTGACCGATAGTGATGCTTCTGGACAGCCAAAGCAGATACCTCAGAGTGAATTTCTGCCCCCATAGTAGCCTGTCTTTGCACTTCTCGACGGACCATTGAATACGCCTCCTCTAAAGAGGGAAGAGGTGTAGCAGCCAAAACACGACTACTGACTTGATCCAAACTGTGATCAAGGCCAGCAAGGAACATATAGACCCGATCTTCAGCAGTACGCTTCCTTTGCTTCTCAATATCAGTAGCGCATGTCATATCATTGGGTCGCCGATAATCAAGCTCCATGAATATCGAGTTTAGCTCGTTATAATATTCTGCAAGAGGTCGACCGCCTTGACGTAGTTGAAAAGACTTCTTCATTAGTTCATATACTTGTGAAGAATCAGAAACGTCAAGATAACTCCTCTTCACAGCATCCCAGACTTCCTTAGCCGTGCCACATTGAACAAAGTGTGACATCAAATGGTCTGTCATGGAATTAATAAGCCAAGACTTAACCAAAGCGTCTTCAGCTTCCCATTCATCATAAGATGGATCAGTCTCTGCAGGTGCAGTCTTCCTCCCTGTAATATAACCCTTCTTCTTTCGACCAGCAATGTGCATCTCCAGAACTTTAGACCAAACACGATAATTTGTCCCATCCAACTTAATATGAGCAGGTGACGTAGAATCGTGAATAGTGAAAGAAGATACATTCTTATTGTCTGAAGAACCGGGAATACTTTTGTCATCCATTTTAAACTTTGAAATTCTTCCAAATCAGAAACAAGCCGCTGAATAAACGATCACTGAGAAACACTCAACAAACTGAATAGTTGAGGGCACAAAGGTGAGTCGTTGGAGAGGACCTGACAGAGAATTTCAATACCCAAGGAGACAATTGCAAAAGTTTTTTTACCAACTTGCACAAATGCAAAAAATTTGGAATCTGATTTTAATGTTCCAAACCAGGGACTGAATAGCAAGTTTTGAAAAACTCAGGGACCAGTTTGCACAAACCCAAAAACTGCAGTGACTATACCCTAAATCTGAAATACCACTCCAAGACGTGAGATAACACAAAAACGGAGAAGAAATCCAGGTACAATCTCAACTTGGTCAAGGATAGTACACAAACGAGACCAATATCGAATTGCACCACAAATGAAAAGAGATATGATCAAACCAACACTAGTCGAAGGTCCTACAGCAAGGGCGAGTCAACCGATGGTCAGCCGATGGATCTCCAAGCTGCGTCCACGCACCTCCACGCCGCCGCCCGAAGGCGCTCACGATCGAGAAGCCGCGCGGCGGTGGCGCTGGGTCAACGGATTCAAGCGATTTTCCGGTGAGAAGCGATCCGAGGGCGAGCCGATCGGTGGTGTGGGTTTTTGATCAGTGTGTGGATCTTGGGACCAATCGAAAAAGAGTGCGGCTAGGGTTTTTTTTTTTTTTTTTTTTTAAAATTTTTGAAGGTAAAGCCTTAATATGTTAGAGATTGGGGAAAATAAATTTAGGGTTTAAGAATTAGGGTAGAAAACGAAAAACCCTAATTTGGAGAGCCCTAAATTTTTGAGAACCAAAGCTCTGATACAAAGTTGAAATATAATGCGGAAGCGAAATTAATAATGTATTGGTATGAGTAAATAGGGTTACAATCACTCCTTTATATAGGATGAGAAGCCTAACTAAACTAGGAAAAAAGATAAACTAGAATCAATTAAAAAGATAACATTCCTAAAATAACTAGAATCCTAAAATAACTAAAATACTTTCCAACAAATTTCTTTAAGAATTTTCACCCATCGAAGATAAAGAATATGATGGAAATGAGCTTTGTGGAATCCTTTTCAAATTTTTTATTTGACAATATTTTCTTTTCGAAAGGAAATCAATAGTGTTTTCGTGGATTTTATTTGAAACGAATATTGAAGGTCTGGGACTAATGAGACAATAAATTGAATAATTTGTGTCAAAAGAGGCAATGCGCTGAAAAGTTTAAGGACGTATCCGTCAATATCACCATTATTGAAGCCACGAATAAAAAAAGAAAAAAAGAAAAGAAAAAAGAAGAAGGTAAAAAAACAAAACTTAAAAGTTAATAAACATAGAAAAAAAAAAAGAAGAAGGGAAAAAACAAAACTTAAAAGTTAATAAACATTAAACAAGAAAGGTAAAAGCTAAAAAGGAGAGGGGAAGAAGAAAAGGCTCCGTTCTATTTGCAGAGAATGTACCTGAAGAAGCCGTTCTGGAAAGACGCCTTGAACGTGCCGGAATTGGAGGACGAGTTGTGATGATGATATAGTTTTTGAATAATTATTATGATCTTGAATTACGTCTCCATCTATTGCACAGGTGGTGTGTAAAATACGAGGATAATAAGCAATATGTTGTAAAACATAAGGTAAAAGCCACCGAAAGGGGAAAAGCAAAAGAAAAAGAAAAAGTAATGATAAAATGTAATGATTATGTTTTTATTGTGTGAATGACTATTGTATACTTAGATCGATATTTGTAATACGATGTCTTAATATTTTTACATAAATAGGGTCATTGTAATGAATTGATACGAGAATTGAAGTAAAAATTTCTCTCGTTCACAACACGTTATCAGCACGATACTCTAATCTAACTATATTTCTCTCTAATTCCTTCGTCATCATCTTAAGCCACATCTCAATCTATTTCTCTTTCCAATTTTTTTCTCTGTTCTTATTTCCTTGGGTTTTATTCTTGGCTAGTTGGCTTCAAGCTTTCAACAGCATATGATGTTTTCTCTTCGTATACTTATTCCTCTATTAATTAATGATGCTCAATGATTCATTCTATATCAAAACCCTACAAACTATACCTACTTAATTAGATTTTCAGCAACTAGAGCTACCCTTAATGCGAACCAAATCGAAGGCTCCCAAATTTCTGTAAAATCTGGTTACTATTTTTCTTCATTCAAATTGGATTATGAATTATATCCAATAGTAAATATCGGAATCCACGCACCGTCTCCTCCCGTTGGATCTGCCTTCTACTTGGTTTGAGTTTCAACACGTTATTCTTTAGATCTGCCTTCTTCTCCTCTGTTCCCATGAATAATTGTGTATAATCCTCAAGAAAAGATACCACCCCCACAAATCCAAACAAAACCATAAGATTCCTCTTTTAGCAATTTCATTTCATTGTTTATCAAAATCAATTCAAGTTAAATGATTATTAAGCACCTACAATTACCTAGATTTGTGTGGTCATGGTTGTCTACTGTAATAAAGCTAAGGATCTAGCAGAATAACTCACGTTCAGACATTAGTTTGAGTTCAGGATTCTGCCATAATACTTTTGTGTCAATTTCGCTAATTAAGATTAGTGTTATTAATTATTTGGGGATTTTGGGAAATTGGCAATTGAATGATGGGCTTGTTTCTGGATTTATATCCTTCATCTTGGCTGGATTGTTCTTTTGACGTTTATGGATTGGATTTCTTGAATGTGAGGTTGTTATACAATCTCAAACATCATTTGAAAGGCATTACTTGCTAGAATACCGAGATGAGCCAAGTAGGCAGCATTACTATCTGGTGAGGATGTAAATACCTTTATATCCTAAGGTTAGTATATCTTATTTTTTTTCTCTCTTAGATTATTATATATGAACTTCTTTATACCCTATGTGTAGAGATTATGATGCTGCATTAAAAGGAATTCCTAACTATCAAAGGATTATGAAATTAAGAATAAACTAATTAACTAATGCACATTAATAATTAACAATGAAATGAAATTAAAGTAATATTATCTTCTCTAATAATGTGAAGTAAATCATTGGCAAATAGAAATGAGAAATATGATAATTTGGAAAATGACTGTAATGGAAAATTTTACCTTTGCGAATTGGAATGGACAATTTTGGACTGGAATGGACGATTTCCATATGGTAGGTTCTACCACCTATTGGAATTTAAATTTACATTTATTACTATAATTTCTATATGGTCGGTTATACCACCTATTGAAATTTAAATTTCTATTTATTGCGATAATTCCCATACGGTAGGTTCTACCACCTATTTGGGAGAATTTAATTTCTATAATTTATGTTTTATACTTCAAATGTGATGGGTTATACCACAAGTATTTTTGATGTGGTGGGTTATACCACACGATTAGAATGTATATCACCAATGTGGTTGGATTAAACCCCACGATTGGTACTAAATAATAATAACCGATTTATATATTCGACAATGATGTTATATTGATATTAACAAAGAGATTTGAGCAAATGATGATATATGTGTTGATAAATTGCTCAAAGAATTCCATGGTGATAAAAGAGAAAGAAAATATACCATGGTGAAAAATCTCATTATGAGATTAATATATTGTGATAAATTGATACAATGACGAGAAATACTCTCAAAGAAACATTTAATGAAGGAATATTCATTCTCCACGTTTATTAAATATTGATGGAGAACATTTGAGTAAGAGGTACCAAAAGTTACCGTTGAATAAATATATAAAAGAGAAATGCTCAATAGATCCCAATTGACAAATCAAATGAAATGAATCATATGGTGGGATCATTTGAAATAATCCTATTGATGACATGAGATTGTATTGATATGAGAAGAAAACGATATTGAAGAAGCATATAATATGCTAATGGTACAATAGACATTTATATTCGAACAAAATATGATATTATTATTGCTCTAGAAGATGCACAAAGCGAGAATATCAAAGGGTGGAAATAAACACTCAAAATATATAGAAATACAAAAGGAAATCGATTGAACTCGTAAATGAGGGATGCGTCTCGAGAGTATAAATACTCGTAACTCCTGCCATCCCTAACATTGAGTTCATAATGAAAGATCCAAAGGATCTCTTTTCCGCTTGACACCAATGGTCTGTAATCGACGGGTTTCAGCTTCCACAGATTCTTGAACATATGATTGAATCTTGATGAGTAGATCAGCAACCGTATTAGCAGAAACAAGTATATTTCTCGCTGAACGAGAAATAAATTTATAATCTACACCCTGATCTAGAAATGCTAGCAAACCATCAAAGAAATAATTAATATTCAACAAACCTATGGGTTTGGTATGAAAATTCCACTTGTGCCCATGATGCTATATTGAATATTTCCTCCGGTGTGACTTACCTGGAAGGACAATAAAAGCATCACTATTGTTCATCATGTACATCATGCAGTCATGAATAGGCTGCGTTTTATTATCACCAGTGAACCCATGATTATCTTGGATCAATACGATTGCTAGCTCCAACTTGATGAAAAGGTAATACGCTTGACACTCTTATCCCCCATAATTGTGCGGCCATTGTAAGACTCCTTAAAAGCTTGGTATTGGTCCCTCCATACAGTATATTGATGTTTTGTTTCCCCAACTCCTTTATAAGTTGGTTTGCCATATCTATATATTGGATATCACCTATCAGTCTAGATCCACCAAGAACACATACAGTCTTAATCAGGTGAGGTGAAGATTGATTTGCATGAGATGATTCTAAAATTCCCATCGCCATCTCCATCTCCATCTCTCTCTCTTTACACTAAAATTTCAACGCATAAATGAGAGATACATGAACCCCTCTATTTAAAGATAAATTTTCAAACCAATAAATGATTTTACTATTTACCTTTTGACAATATGAAAAAGAAAGCAAGAGAAAATATCAATAAAATGACATACACTTTCGGTGATTGAAATCTATATATAAATATATTTATTTATTTATTTACATACATATATATATTTCGAAAAAAAAAAAACACGATATTTACAATTACGCGAAATACATCGATCTACGCCGATTTACTTTGAGAAAATCATAATACTAAGTTTTTCTACTAAATTTACAAACAGGATCTTTTAAAGTAAGATTTTTAGACTGCATCAGTTCTTGTTCATCTTTAAATTTGGCCCATAAGGCCATAAGCTCACCTTATGCGTGTCCACTAGGATGTGTCTCAAGAGCTTGTTGAATATCATCCAAAGACTCCTTACTCAATCCATCCTTAATGAATGCTATTTTATCTTCTCGATTTTTGGACAAGTACCACAGATTTACATCGAGTGTCACAAGTCCACCGAGCACATTTATAGCATCCTCCTAACCTTTTTGCTCTGCGTTTCTTGAAAAACTACTTTTACCCATTCCAGGCATGTATTTAGAAGGAATCGAAACCTCACCAGATAACTTAGGACCTTTGCTTCAATCAACCATCGAATATCTTGTGGAATGCCCTTATTCATTAGTATCCTTAATCTTTCAAGTCTACATAGATAAATTCTCTTTAGAATTTTGATCGTGATGAGGATAGTATTTACGAAGATTCGAGAGCACATGATCCATTATAATATCCCGAACCCTTGTTAGGTGAATATTGTAAGTGCTCGGATGATTTATAAACGGCGTATGAGGTAAGACTCCAGCGTTTTAACGATGGCGTAACAGAAACGTATGAGATAAGATTCCACGTTTCAATAGTAATCGTAATAATGCCACCGAAAGAATGACGTGATATGTCGGTTGGCTATGCATGTGATGGCGGTAATAAATCATGTTGAGCACTATATAGATTAGGTTCGATTGATGTAAATAATTTATTGAAATCAAGAACCGGAAGAAATTTCCAATGATTGTTCTCGATAAATAATTACTAGCCAATGATTGGGAATAAATCCCAAATATATCTGGAACATATATAAGGGATGAGATATATGGGCCCACTCACCCTTTTATGTTGACTACTATATAATATAATATGGATTCACTATGTAGTCACATGTGTATATTGAAATGATTTGCTCGTGATATGAGCACGAGTTCCAGATCTAATGATAAAACTAGTGAATGTATATCCCAATAATTTGAATAAGGCCGTAAATGATTGAATATGCGCATACGAGTGGGATATAATTGGCAAAATATTTAAAGTCCTCCAATCGATTTGCCAATATCGAGAACAAAACACAGACTGAATAAATTCCCCTATTAAAGCTAAAAATTGAGAATATATATGAGGAAAATCATATAAATTATACTGAGTTTGGTTGCTAACATGAGGGAGAGTATTAATAGTGGAAATAATATATGAAATGCATCAGGAATTTGAAATTCAAATATGAATAACGATCTCATATATCAATTATACATGTTTTGACAAATTAGCAAGCCCGAAGTATTGATATTATAAAAATTCCCCAAATATGTATATCAAAACAAATGATAGAAGATAATTTTGATAAAGGAGGCATACATTTTGAAGAGAACATAGACTTAAATATATTGTGTAATCCTAAAAGATGATTGATAATGAGATATCTCAATAAGTTATATCATTATGGGGAAAGAAATGAAATTGGAATGTGTCGACACGGTATGAAAATGTAGCGCTATATACGATTAACGATAATGAGGATATTGAGATATATCGAAGAATATTGAAATATATACTCTTCAAATATATACGGGCTTGATTGGGAAAATAAATATAGAACCATTAAATGAATGACATTGCTTGTAATAGCGCAAAGCATTGATATTGTTATACATTGTACTCTTTTCCTTGTTTGAGGCTTTTATCCCAAAGGATTTTTCCTAAATAAGGTTTTTAATGAAGCAAACCTAATCACAACTAATAGAAAATTTCAAGAGAAAGATATATATATCTCGTCTGATAAGAATGTAAGATCGAGATTGTCGAGTGCAAATAAACCTTGAATATGATCTGATGATAAATATGATACTTACCTAAAGGATTTTTGATACGCTTGAAGTATACTTGTGTAAAATATGTGTTACACTCTTTTTCATTGGCTAAGGTTTTGTCCTAATCGGGTTTTTCCTAGCAAAGTTTTTTTAACGAGTAACATTCATGGCGTATTTACATGAATAATGTACTCTTTTTCCTTCATTAGGATTTTTCCCCTGGGTTTTTTCCTAATAAGGTTTTAACGAGGCATATTCATGAACTACTAACGAAAGTAACGAAATGTACCTATTGGATCAGCTGATAACGAAGAGATTACTTGGGATCAAATGATGATATTGAAATCCTTCACCAAAGTGAATATATCAGCTCCAAGATACGGAACCAAATGGAGTAGCTGTACTCTTTTTCCTTTGATCAAGTTTTTCCCCATTGGGTTTTCTTGATAAGGTTTTAACGAGGCAGTATATGAACTCCTATAAGAATGATCGTTATCAGGGGGAGCAACTTATTTTTTTTCTCTCTTCAAGTTTTATTCTACGAAGCTTTCTTGAAGCAGTATATGATCATTCAAGTTTGGAAGTTTTTCTCCCATTGAGTTTTCTCTAAACAAGTTTAAAGACAGATGCACCAATAGCCATTCAAGGGGGAGTGTTGTAAAACATAAGGTAAAAGCCACCGAAAGGGGAAAAGCAAAGGAAAAAGAAAAAGTAATGATAAAATGTAATGATTATGTTTTTATTGTGTGAATGACTATTGTATACTAGATCAATATTTGTAATACGATGTGCCCAATATTTTTCTATAAATAGGGGTCACTTGTAATGAATTCAATAACGAGAATTGAAGTAAAAATTTCTCTCGTTCACAACACAATAGAATTTATTTGCACCAACATTGCCCGTAGTGATGTCAATCCAAGTGGGTCGGGTTGGGCCGGGCTAGCGCGCTAAATATTGGCCTATTATCAACTCGTTTGGTTCATAGGGTTCGCTCATATGGATTGACGGACTGGATTGGACCGACCCATATTCTTTTACCAAAAACTACACCATGATCAGGGAATAGTTATGTATTATTTATCTAATTTAATATAGATACAAAAAATTTTAAAAAAATTTGTTCGATGACATAGCACCACTAGAAGGCGCCACGTCGCGTAGGGACGGCCTTTTGATGCCCACGGTGGGGAACAAAGCCAAATCATAAAACCGTCCTATACATAGCATTATATATCCTCTAATTAACCTTTTGAGTTAATGGGTAGAGGAAAATTGAGGTCAAATATAATGGGTCAATTAAAGGTTTTTTAATGTAAAAGAGGAGAGAGAATGAGTGGAACTTGAATGGAGAAATTTGTGGATGTGATGTGATAGATGAATATGATTGATTGAAGGTAAAGAAGAAAAAAATAAAAAAGTGATAAAAAGTTTAATACTTATACTGGGTAAAAAGTCAGGAAAAAACAAAAAAAAAAAAAAAAAACAAAACAACCAAGGGAGAAAAAACATATTCTCAAATAATGGGTAGAGGAAAATTTTCAGAATAGGTTATTCTACATATAATGGAAAAAACACATTTTGCACCAATGGGACTTTTTCCACCAAGGTGGAAAAGGCTAATTTGGCTACTCACTTTTTCCACCTCAAATAACTACTTGTCATCTTGTGACAGTGAATTATCAAAATTTTACGAAATATTAAAATGCCTCTACTATTTTTTTTTCTGACAAAGATATTGATTCCCATTAATGGAATCCCTCACAAAACGTGGGGGGCCAAGATAACGTGGAGTACAATCATTCCAAAAAAAATCTCTACGAAATTGAAATACTAAAGCGGCCAACGTGTGCGCTATTATATTCCGTATATGTGGAATATAGCAACAAGAACCACACTGATCACTCATAAAGAGATGGGGTACATCATCTAATAGTAAGGCACAAGGCAAGAAAGAATTTGTGGACGCCAATCCTTGGATCACTCGCTATGCATTGCACTCAACTCGGCAAACCCAGAGGCTGTGAGCACGAGCAAAAAGTAGTATATATGGCGTAAGTATATATATTCCCTTCTTGGACGCCCTAATTCTCAATGAGAAGTACTCTTTTAAGGTTTAGGAAAACAGTATGATAAATGAGCTAACAAATAAATATCGCAAAAGTGTAATAATTGTTTTATTTTACTTTAAAGATAATATGATGTATAAAAAAATAAGATTGTAACACATATTTTGTCAAGTTGAAAGTTATAATTATTTGGGTATTTTTTGAAAGAACCGTAACGGTGTGGTATGTTTGATTGCATAAGAACTTAAAAATGGAAAACATTTTCAATTGAAAACAATTCTTACAAATTTTCTCTCCTCTCAACAAGAACCAATTTATTTTTCTTTTTTTTGCATAAATTGACTTAAATTTATCTTTACATCAAACATACATATGAGAATAATTCCCTCATATCAAATCCACCCTAACAAAATTCATTTTCAATCATTTCATTGTTGATTTTTTCAACAATCTTTTGAAACTTGTAATTTCTCGGCTCCCTCACTAGTCACTCCCTTAAATATCCGAATCCCCCCATTTTGATTTCGGCTCATATTTGGTCCAATTCAATCAAAAAAATTGAATCTCGAAATCTAAAGCGGGAGCAAGCGCAAGATCATCTCCTCCATTCTCGTCCATCGCCCAAGGTCACTCAACATTTTCATTTTCTCGTGTTTATTTTGCAGTTAAGTACCAATTGTATAGTATAAGTTCATCGTTTTCTCAGGCGATCACCATCTGTAATCTCACATTTTGGATTTGAAATTGTTGAAGCTGCAACAGAGATGCCGATTGTGTACGACAACTGGGGAGGCTATTTCGAGCTGTGCAGCGACGACAGCAGTACTTAGAAATGGCTCACGCTCATTCGAGAAGCACGAGCGCTGCAAGTTCCGTGTCGTTTGATTTTGATGAATTATCGTTGGGTTTGCCTGATGAAGAAATGGCTCAAGAAGAACAAGGACTTGATGAAAATGGCTTGGAGTCTCGAAACTCTTTGAGTTCCAGTGATGCTAAACAAAGTGAGGTTGAACGGCTTGAAATATATGAACCTGGGGTGTATTTTACAATTGTAGAATTTCCAAATGGTAGTAGAGACTTAAAACGAGTGCACTTCAGGTATTTCACTCTGTCATTGCTGATTTTGATGCCATTTGCTTTCAATTGGTTCAGTAGCTAGAAAGTCACCACGAATAACATTTAATAATACGTAAAATTTATTGGAACTCAATCGATAAATTATTTGATACACGGACAGAGATCAAATAACGGAATATTGAAGTAGATCGATGCAGTATGAAATCTCATTTCTATGTGCAGAGCTCTAAGACAGAATTATATGATACTCGACTTGCACCATCTACTCAAGTGCAGATGAGCTGTCAACAAATCCCACACTTTCTATGAGCGTAGAAAAATTAAAGCCAGTTACAGGTGTCTGCTGATTGGAGCCTTTTTAACTATTGGAAATCGAAGAAATGATTTTCTGCAAAATTACAAACTGGACTGCTCCATAATTGAGCACCAAAAGGGAATTTCATAATTTAAAAAAAAGGGGGAACTCACTAAAACACGAAGAAAAAGAAAAATGCAAGATAACACTGTAATGAAGCCACAACTCATTGAAGATTTGCCCTTTTTTGTTGCCATCTGTAATATGAAATCATATAAGGTATGGCTAATTGTTATCTATATCTAAGGGTTAATTTCAGCAGTGGGTGAGACTGTCCATTCAATACTATTTAATTCTGAGTTTGTTAACAACTACCTGATGTTTGACATATTTCTAATTGTAGGCAATTCAAGACGCATTCCGATCCTGAACAATGTCTACAAGACATTGGTAACAACAAACGGAGATGTTCTGATGCTTCAGGAAAACACCCTGATAATAAAAGACGACGTGAACTACACGCTGAAAAATGAAAAAGGAAACGACAAAATTCTGAATTACCAACGTAGAGGTGTAGTCGAATTTCATCAATGGAAGGTCTGTTTTCATGAGTAATAAGGATACCTTCTCCTGCTGTTATTTTCTTACTCATTTTCCTCCGTTAGGTCTTCAATGTGTATGTATTATTTGCCCCTTTTTTTTTTTGGCCGTTGCTTTAACAGCAGACCATACGAGTGTTCAAGGTTCACACAATGAAAGTAGTAGTGCAATGGAATGTTCAGGTATATCTATTCATCTTCTTTTTGTTACTATTCTTCAATTTCCTGTTGTCGTAGGTGCTTTTGGATCTGATCGTTGTTTATGCCTGCAGATTGGTGTCTTTTTACTCATCAAAGAACTGCAACTTTGCTGCCTCAATAGCATGCAGACCATACGACGTCTCCTTTCTCGTAAAATTGAGAAAGCGTCATGTGTAAGTGTATTTTTTTTCCCGAGTTTTTTCTTTCCCTTACTTTCTTCTGCCAAAGATATCATGGGTTGGTCCTTCTCTTAAGTCTTGACATGACGAATCCTCTAGCTCCAATATGGAAATTAAAGCTCTTCTTTTCCAAAGGTTTAGCATTGGAGTGCAATGGCAACGTTGAAAAAGGTGCTTGATTATAATGGGATTAATGAGTAGTGACGTAGCTTCTCAGGGTGATATAGAATGTAGACCGCAGAACACAGAAGTTTTTAACTTTTGAATCCGATCACCCTTTTCAAATTTCAGTAGTTTAAATATGGGAACAGTATTTTATAACAATTTTTTCTACTCCTTTATTTGAACTGTGGTATAAGAACTTGGGCTTTATTTCCATATACTGCCCTAGAAGAGGTGCATATACTATCTGATTTAAAATTAAACTTATTTTTGCGCACTTTAATTTTGTCCATCGGCGATGTCCTTTTCTGCACAGGTCATGATTTTTCCATCAACATGTGGAGTTGGTGCTACTAAGCGCAACTGGAGAATGTTTGTTACAAGTATCCTTTTTACCGCCTTTTGTACCACCAAATGCAAACAAGAAAACGTTGACCATAATGTTTAATTTTGACTATTCAACTACGGAATTTGTTAGCTTAACATTAATCACATATTCCATACGTTCAAGAAGTAATTGTTGTAGCCAAATGATGATTTCTCTGGTTTTTTGGTGCAATCATCATCTACTAATCCTTAGATATTACTTGACAGAGATAGCAAAAAGAATTACAGAATGAATTACCTGAGAACAATCGCGAAGCTTTGAAAAGCTTAAACTTTATACGCTCATATTCATTGATTTGTCTACTAAATGAAATTGAATAAAAGAAAGGCAATATGAGAGCCAAAATACTGTCGAAAGCTAAACATAGTGGTCTTTGGTTTTCTCTAATTTACATTGAGGTCGCAATGACATCAAATGGTTGACCATGATTTTGATCATACAACTTATACCTTTCTAATCCGTTGCATGAAAAATGGTTTAATAGGCACATGTTTGCGATCTCTGGTGTTTTCTATGGTTTAAACAAATTTATTGCACTCATTTTTTAGATAATTGCAAGTGTGAAGATTTGATATGGTTGTTTTTTTTTTTTTTGGCCTATGTACTTATTGTGCATTGTTCTAGTTTCGTTTTTTATTGTCTTGAAGAGAATAGCGACCCATCTTCTTCATTTTCAGCCAAAAAAAGATTGAAATGGGACCAGGGAGATAGCCCACCACTGAAACTTGCTTTGCTCTCACTTCGCTTGTTCCCACCTGTCTCTAACGAAACAAAAAAAAGGTAAATTTGTAGTTGTAATTCTGTTTTTCCTATTTTTCTACTTTGATTTTTGTTGTAGTTATTATTTGTTTTCAAAGATTTTTGCTTTAGTTATGCTACTTTCCTCATAAATTTGTCTTCTATTGAAAAGTTCACGAAGACATTCGTGTGCGCCTTTCCCTTTTTTTTCCCCTAATGCTAAGTGGAATAAAAGATGGGTAATTTCTTGCCTTTTTCTTTGCTGTTGTGTTGTCTTGGTCATATGTTCAACCACGTGCAGGTTAATCTGATGCCTGTTTTCTGAAAGTACAAGTTCATATCTTATTCCTTTATAATTTGTTTTCACCTCACCTATTGGACCAGAGAACGCAATGCCTTAAGAAGTAGTTTATTTCCATTTCCATGATTATGTTCATTTGATTATCTGGAAGGTAGAGCTCTAACTTATTCAATGGTTACAGAATATGATGTCCCTAAAAATCAGAATACTTTCAGAAGTTCTTTACATTTAGTTTGCCACTGAACCAACATAACTTTCGACGTCTGATTGATAATTATGAATAGGTGCAATTTTTAGACTGATATCGCCTATTAATCAAGTTTCACAGCGTTCATGTTGGGTAAGGTCTTTCTCTCTGTCCTTTTTTTTTCATTGCTCAATAATTTTTGTAGGGACTTCATTTTTTTATTTTTTATTTTTCCCTATCTCTATGTATGTTCATGGCATTGATTGTTGGAACTTTTCCTCTTTATTATTCAAAAGTTTTAAATTCCTTTATGTAGGAGATAGAGTATGTTTGATAGAGATTTTTGATAAAATGATTTTTTTAATGCATGGTTGAAAAATAAAGGAAAGTGGTATAAAAAATTAAAAAATTGTCAAATGAGTCGAATGAGTGGTTCACAATGATAATTGAAAATTTGATTTTTGTTTTATACTTAGCAAACAAGCCCTACTAAATTGACGAGCTCGTAAGAATGCAGAACTTTGATATATGGCATTCACTAAGGCAGTTTTATTTGAACTGATGTGTGTTTGTTCTATGAAAGTGAGAGTTTTATGCATTTAAATTAAAGTGAATGGAAACTTCTGCAGAGGCCGATTCATAGAAATAGAGTGAATTGAGCAATGTGAATACTGTTAATGCTACAAAATTAAAGGTAGTTAAATGACGTGTTGTACGTGAAAGTTGAAACTTATTAAACTAGCTATGATTCATGGACCTTTGCTAGACAAAACATTTAAAAGATAAATGTAAAACTGATATTATGATGGAGTAGCCTATGATGGGGCAAAAAGACGATGTGAGCTGTTACTGACTTTCAAACACTTCACATCACCATTGCTGTCTTTTAGTCTCGTGATTTCAATCATACACATACCCAACATATGATAACTTCTTGACTGAATTTAAAGCTTTTCCATAGTTTTTGGCTGAGCAACTTGATTCTTTGGATGTGATTGTAGTCATGCCTACTTCATTGCTGCTTATGGTTTGATATGCATATTCCAATAAAGTAATTTATTGCAATAGAAAACATAGAGCATCCTGCCAGTTAATCGAATTGGCTGGGCCCATGCTTGTGTGGAGCCATGGTGCATTGGGGGTTAAGTTTGAGCAGTTCCCTCTACCTGCAACTGTGAATGTGCGATTTGTAAGCTACGAATAGCTCATTCAGAAGATTAGTGACTGAATTTTTTTGTAATCCATGCCATTCTCTGTTCTGCTGGATGTCATTTTAGTATGTCATGTTATGTAGATATGAGCACGATCCTATCATTGGCCAGCAGCTCTACCAGGAGATTAGGAAAATTGAGGTGAAGAAATGAAAAGGAAAGAGCATACCCACCATTCCTCATTCATGTTATCAATGGGAAGCTGTTGCTACTAATTTAGATAAATTCCAAACTATTTCTGTATGTCTTTGCTGCACTAGATTCTTAGGATTCTTTCCCCTTATTTATTTATTTTTTCTTTTTTTTTCCCCTACATTCAATAAACCATTTACATTTCGTATATCAGGGAAAAAAATAAAAAACAAAAAACAA
Source organism: Jasminum sambac (assembly GCA_018223645.1). Taxonomy (NCBI): domain Eukaryota; kingdom Viridiplantae; phylum Streptophyta; class Magnoliopsida; order Lamiales; family Oleaceae; genus Jasminum; species Jasminum sambac. Next base: position 6,718,330 of record CP073645.1, on the reverse strand, counting down.
AAAACAAAAGGCATAAGTTAGTTGCACTTGAGTAGGGAGCCTCAATTAACTTTTGGAATCACCTTCATTCAAAGGACTAAGAAATGTAAACCATAAATTGAGGAATTAGGGATGCATAAACCATATATCGAGGAATTAGGGATGCATCTGTATTCATGGAAAAAAAAAACGCTTGTTGTGGAAAAGTGAGAGCGTAATTCAATGAAGAAGATTGTGGAAATTGAGAAGAAACTGCATCTTTTCTCTTAATTATGATACAAGAAATTTGAAACAAAACTAAGTCTTCCCTTGCCTTCAAGATGTTTCCACTGAAGCACAGATTTGATGAATAAAAGCATAAGGAGCATTGATTGCAGCTGAGTAAATTGAAAAAAGAAATTCTTTATATTTAATTGGTTTACGGTATTTTATTGCCTGCTGTTTCTTAAATTTAAATTGCTCTCATGTTTCATTTTGAAGAAGCCCTGTTCTTTGAAAGAACCCACACGGTAGAATGTAGTATTTAATTTCTGAATTTTTTTTTTTACCTCGGAACCTTATATGATACAAATTAAGGGTCCGTGTGGAAAGATGTATAAAAACGTGATTATAATATCCGTCTATCTATCTATTGAAATAAATCTTTTGTCCTGCATTCTTCTGTTAGGGCTTCGATCCTATTCTCTCCCGGCAAAACAACTGCAAAATCTCTCAGGCAATGAACCTTGTTTGTATCGGTGGATTCATGATTTGACTTAAATAGATTATGTGGGAGTTTCCGTTTTTTTTTTTTTTTTACTAGAATGTTTCTCTTCCAAACAGAAAAGGTGTAGTTTGCAATGTAGTTGATGAGAACTCAAAATTACATCTTTTGAAGATAGAGAACTGCATCAAGCGTGATACTCTCGCATTTGAAAACTCTTACAGAGGTGAAAACTATTGAGTGAAACTAAGAAGAAAATGGACACATTGCCATTTGTGCCATTTGGAGTACTCTCACAGTAGACGAAGGTAACATTGCCGTCTATTTTTGGGTTCATTTGCTTCATCTTTAGTCTCTCTTTTTTTTTTTTTCCTTCCCTGTAAGGTGTTGGGACTATGCTCTCCAACTTTTGTTTCCTATGTGTACAAGCTCTTATACAGAGTTACTGCTTTCAAATAAGCAGGTTTGCCCCTCTCACGTGCTCTTTTCCTTTTTATGTGTTAGTCTACATATGCTATACAAATTTTTTTTCCTCTTCATGTGTTGTATATCTTAATTATTTTCAATGTCATTTTCAAAACAAGTTTGGTCACTCTTAACGGTCATTTGCAGCATGAACTTTTCAGTTACTGACATGTCCAAGTTAATGGGATCAAAGAAAAAAAAATTTTACACTGATTGCTGGGTTCAAATATGGTACCATTTTTCACCTCTTAATAATGAAGTCCATGGTTTTCTTTTGCCTTCTTATTTCGAAGTTATAAGACACAATTATGTGATATTGAAGTCGTCAGTTTAATGATTTGTATGAATATTAATTTGCAGCGTATGGCATAGTTTGGATTGCATGCTCATGTCAACGAAACAAGGATAGAGCTAATGATTAAGAAACTTTGACCTCTTTCAGTCGCCATAACCAAAGATAGGCTATCTGCATTGCAATAATGGTTGCTCAACTAACTCACACTCCACAGAGAGCTCTGCCACAGTTGACATTGCTGCATCGTCTCCACCAACAAAATGGCCACTCTTGCAAGATGATGATTCTGCAGAAACAAAGAAGCTCCTATCCAAGCACGATTAACAACTGAAGAAAATATGTTTTGCTGGACCTTTTGTGATACACAGAATGGACACATTTCCTCTACTGCTTCAGCTAAAGGAATGTGTTTAATATATAAACTATTCTGTCATATTTCTATTTTTTATTCCTTGCTGTATTTTTAGAGATATATACATTGTAAGAATAGCAGCTGATAGCTCTATAAGAAGTTCCTTTGTATATTAGTATTCCAATTAGATTCATATGTAATATTAAATTTATCTTTAAGCCTGCTTATGCAATTAGATATTTCACTGTCAAAGTTTATGAACAAAAAATTGCCATCTCGAAGCTAGAACAAGCCAATCGACGCTAACGTGCATCGCACGGATTCTGCCCTTGTATCCCTCATAAGTTTGCGAACTAAAATCAAGCCCATTGTCGAATATTTAAAAGTCAACCATCAAATAATGCTACCACATTTGCCCAATGACATTCGTTTCTTTTGTTCCAAAGAAAGTGGAACCACCCTCTTTGTTAATCGAAAAAAATTTCCAACGGGTAAATGTCAATGATTTTTAATACCATTAATTTGTTTCAATACAATTGAAAAATGTAGTTGGTTGTCGATCAACCTGGTAGTTAGTAATAAAGCATATGCGAAAGACAGTGACATAGAAAACATTTACTATAGTTAGTAATCATATGTTGGTCTCCATGTGTGCATATGCACATGAAACATTAAAGTAAATTTTCCTTTTTTCACAGGCACCACAATCGGTAAATATAAGTATGTACATAAATAATAAATTCTACTCTTGTTTTCTTTATCTTGTTTGCAAGTTGATATTCTCCCATATATGCAGTAGTGTCAAGGAGAAAATATTTTTATATATATTTTAAAAAAAGAACGTCAATGATGCTAGAATAGTTTATCAACCAACATAGGGGAACATTTGGTAACAGGATATGGGTTTGATGCTAGATTTCCAAAAAAAAACGAAAATTTAAATGCTTTTCAAAAATATGTTCAACCATTTTTGAAAACTATATAGGAAGACTTTATATTTTTAAAATAATTCGTATTTTAAAATAATTACTATATTAAATTAATAATTTTTAAATTTATATTAATTATGTCAAAATTTTCTTTTAGCGAAAATGAGCTACATACACTTAAACCTCGATAAAGTAATACCCTTGGGACCGGAAAAAATATTCATTTAGCGAGGTTATTTATTTATCGACAAATGAATAAATTATTCATTTATCGATAAATAAATATTTATTATTTTAGAGAGAACGTTGCAATATAAAATATGTATATTATATGTGGTGAAAAAAAATCAAAAGACACTAATCAAAGTATTATTTGAATCTAGAAAAGTTTAAAAATTTTAGTGAAACTTAATGTCTCTAAAAACTAAGTTCATGTACATACATAGCAAATGATCTGAACCAGGATAATAGTGGCGTTGTCCCAAATGTATTATCAAAAGGGCCATTTCAAGTAATAGTCACCTTAAACAACTACTTATTACAACACGAGCAAAATATTTTGGAAGTTGTGTATGCTCTACAAAAAATTATGGATGGGGTTCATTTTGGTTTAGGTGGGAAGAAAAAAAATAACTATAATGCATATTTTTAAAAGGAATGATTATTACACGGGTATTGTTGGTTGATTGAAAGATTTTGGTCTACTATATATATATATATATATATATTTTTCTCAATGAAATCTAGTAATTATTATTTTATATTTTTATTGGGCCCTTAAGGATTCAATTTTTTAATTACTTAATGCATTTAGCGAGGTTATTACTTTAGTCCATTGGTCCAAGTCGGGACCGAAAGAAATTATTATATAATTGAGGTTATTACTTTATCGAGGTTCAACTGTAGTTAGAACCACGACTTTCTTTTATTAGAACGAACACTTTCTTTTAACCATATAAAAATTTATCCTGAAAATAAAGAAATAATAAGTTAAAGTCTAGTTTAATATTCAATGTAGTTTTTAACAACCGTTTAAAGGAATTGTATATCAGTTCTTTGACTTGAAGATTAAATATAGATGAAAATGTATCAAGTCAACTTAACAACGCATTAAAAATTTGTTTGAAAAATAAAGAAATAATATATCAAAGTAAAAGTTATACTTCAACTCAATTTTTAAGTACCATAATTAATTGTCATTAACTTAATTCATTTAAAAATACCGTGTACAATTTTTTTTTACTAAATTGAGGGATAAAAGTGCAGAAAGTTTACTCTAACAATGTACTAAGAACTTATATGTCATGATAGTTGAAAACTAGTAAGTTATCGTATAAGATAATTTTTAACATTCACGTCAATTCTATTTAACTTAATCGTTTAAAAGAAATGTGTTGGTTGAATTTTGCGGTAAATAACAATAAAAAAAATTTATGTGACACATGATTCATGATTGTGCTTAATTTATGGCAATATGACGTAATATAAAATGCAACGATTTTATAGCATCTAATGTTACAACTTATTTAAAGTTGAGTTTACACTTTAAATAAGTTAGCTATTGCATGTCAATTAAATCTTAACTGATGCAAGCACATAATAGACTTTATTAATAGGATAAAACATTAATTTTCTATCTTGACTTTATTTGGTGCACATTGTTATCAATAAAAAAAATATTATTTGCAAAAAAAAAAAAATTGTAAACTTGCAAGTAAATTTGATGTTTTAAGTAATATTAACAGAATACTTCAGAGTTGATTTAAAAAAAAGAAAAAAGAAAGAGGATAAAAAAGAAAAAAAAGAAAGAGGATTAAAAAAAAATGAAAGAGGATTGGTTTGGTACAAAATAAATCAAATCAATTTTAATTTACTTTTCATGTGTGATTGAAAAGTTTAAAAATAGTATTGTGAAAATAAACAAATTTCAAATTATCAAATTAAAATATAAGTGGTTAAAAAGGATCAAAAGGGAAAATATAACTTTAGTTTTAATTCACATCAAACATGGCCTTAATATTCCTTCATGACAAATCACAAATCATATTGATTAAGAAAATGGTAAAATGTTCAAAGGGTTTGGCTTAGTAGAAAGACAGCCCTTTAAAAATTTGTCCAGTTTTGAGACACCATCCACTCTTACGATCCCCAATTTGTACTAAAAAAGCAAATGGCAAATGCTGGGTAATAAAGTTGAAATATTAAATTTTACCTTATTTTTTCAAATGAACCATTATATGTCATTAATTGTTTGAAAATAGTTTTAAGGCATTAGTAGTTGGTATTGAATGATGATAACATATTTTAATTAGGAACATATATATATATGAAAATAAAAAATTAATGATATGCGCAAGGATAGACCTAAATAATGCACTCCTTCCGTGGCATAAAGATAAAATTAAAGAAACACTCTGTCGAGTCTCAAAACTCTCAATTAAAGAGGGGGTATTCAATTGAGATTTCAAAGGGTTTTTGAACACTTTTAAAGAATTTAATGGATTTAGAAAAGTTTGAGCGTATTCAATTGAGATTTTTAAAAATCAATTAAAATATTATGGGTATTCAATATAGATTTTTATAAACTTTTTAAAAGTCCATTAAAGTCATGAAGTATTAAAAGAAGACTTTCAAACATCCTACAAAATTATGAGGTATTCAAAGTTATCTTGGATTTTTAAGAACTTTAATGGAATCCTATAGATACTCATTTTTTAGTACAAAATACAAATGTAATTTGTTATATAAAGTCTATCATTCACCCATAAGATTTTGATGGATTTTTATTCATCACCACCATTGATGCCGCCTCTACCACCACAACATCACTGTGGCCACCGCACCACCACCCGCCACCACCGCCGCCGCCACCGCCACCTCCTCTACCACCCATCACCGCCGGCGCCGCCGCCCTCCGATGTCGGCGCCACTTTTCCGCTGCCACCACCATCATCTCTTATTACTTTTCTTTTTCACTTTTATTTATTTTTATTTTTCTTAATTTTACAATAATAATGATGTAAAAACTTCTTATAATATTTATATCTTCTTTTGCTTTAAATTTTACATTAAAAAGATAATTATTTACAAAAGCTTGTAAAAAATTTTATAATTTATAATTAAATATTTTATATTTACTCATTACTTTAATAACTTGATATATATTTTGGCATACTCATTAAACATGATATAAATTTTTAGTTTCTCTTATGAAATTATCAAAAAGTTGTGAAATTTATGTTTGCAAAAGTTATGTTTTTTTTAGTTAAAAAATCTATTATCTTTTTAGAAAAATATTGTATAGACATAAGAAATATAATTTGTTATTATGTATATTTATAATTTATTTGTACAAGTAGCAATTCATCTATATATTAATAAAGAGAGATCGATTTGGGAGGGAAAATTCCCGCTCATTTTTCTAGCAGATTTGAATCTTCTTTTCCCATTCATATCACGTCAAATTTTTAGATTAATATTAATATATAGTTTACAAATTAGCATTCTTCACGGATAAATTCAGGGCTTGTTCGGTTGGTAAGATAATTACCATGCACGATATTCCGTATAAAATGTGTGGTTAATATTGTATTGGAGAATGTGTGTGTGGTTGAAAAGAGGAGAGAGAAATTTTTTTTTTGTGCGCCAAACAACCGAACAAGCTCTCAATCTATAGTTGGAAGAATCCCTAAAAACGCACCTTATCCTTTTTTCCTTTTTGAAAACCAATAGTGATTACAGTCAAATCTCTTCCAAATCTCTAATTATCGTCAATCACCTAATTAGTCCTCTTGGAGATGTCTTTGTCTCCATTTCGTCCTTGACTTTTCCATTATATGGAAAGGATGATCCACACTTCTCAACGGGAAAGATTTGATCAACAACTTGAAGAAAGAATTTTGTTTGGCTCATTTTTGGTTTGCTCTTCTTTTCCTCTCTGTTTCTTCCCTTTTTTTGAGTTATTATATTGTTGTTGTTCATAATTGTTTACCACTTCTTCTACAATCTTTTAATTTCTTTGATGAAATTCATCACAAACTAATATGGGTTTGCAAAATTGTAGAAAAAGAACATTCGATTTGATTTATTTGCAATAGTTGGGTTTGTGGTAAAGTCGGCTGTTCGATTCGATTCGATTTCTTTAATCTCCTATAGTTTTTGGAATGTGGAGGAGAAAGAAAATCAGTGTAATACCCCGTCCGTTTATGCATGTGACTTATGATGTTATGTATGATTGTGAGGTGATGACTATGTGTTTGGCCCATTTGTGCCTTAGTTATGATGATATGTATGGTCTTAGATGTCGAAACGGCCTCACGAGCGAGAAACGAAATTCTGCAGTTTTGGGGACTACGGCCGTAAATTTTATGGGTTACGGCCGTAATTTATGGTTTACGGCAGTAAGTAATGTTGTTACGGCCGTAAGTGATGAAATGAGGACTTGGGCCAAAACTTTCAGAGAGTGAATTACGGCCGTACAACTTGAGCATACGGCCGTAATTATGGATTTACGGCCGTAATTGGTATGGGTTACGGCCGTAATGTTTAAAGGATGAGATGCATAAGATTGACAGAGGAGTAATTACGGCCGTATGGATTGAGAGTTACGGCCGTATGATATGGGTTACGGCCGTAAAATGTGTTATTGCGGCCGTAAGTGGTGAAGTGAAGAATGACAACATTTACAAAGAGTCTATTACGGCCGTAAGTGGTATTTGATATGGCCGTATTATCCTGGGTTACGGCCGTAATATATGGTATTACGGCCGTAATACTGAAGGATGGAAAAACCCTAAGTGCAGAGTCGTTGATACGGCCGTATGATATTGTGGGTACGGCCGTATATGAAGGTTTACGGCCGTAAGTTATATTGTTACGGCCGTAATGTGCAGATTTACGGCCGTAATTTTCAGGTGTACGACCGTAACTTTAGGTCGACAGAAACTGTTGGATAAGGTTTATATATGTTTGTTCGGCCATTTACCCTCATTTTTTACCCCTAACTTCCCAAAACCCTCACAAACAAGTCTAAAAGCTACTTCAAAGATTTCACATGAGTTTTGGCTTGTAGATCAATTATCCATTCCTAGTTGCCATTTTGGACTCACTAAGAAGGAAGGAAAGGAAGAAGAGGAAGTTATCCAACCAAGTCCTTAGCTTGATTTCTTATCTTTTGAGGTAGGTTTGAGATGAAACTCTTATGTAGAAGGTAAGTAACGCTATACATGATCCTTACGTAGGTTACACATGCAAGATCCTTGGTTAATGTCATGGTTTGGCAAAGTATGATATTCATAGCATGATGTGATGATTTTTATGCAATGAAATGCTTCCTAGCTTGGGTTTATGATATGTATGACATGTTTATGTTGCCAACATGCTATGAAATGCATGAGAAGTCCGTGTGAGACTCTAGCAAGGACGACTTGCATTCATATGTTACGTGTGTTGTTGCATTGAAGTTGCCTATCATGTGTTGCATAAATGTTAAAGTTTATGGCCAAATATGGGGGACCTATGCCCCAATGAATGATATGTCGGCCTAATGGGGGACCTACGCCCCAATAACCGATATATAGGCCTAATGGGGGACCTATGCCCCAACGATGTACGAGGTCTGGCCCAATGTTTATGACGGCGCCAATGTTAACACATGATTCGCAACGGGCCCTAAATCATTATGTGATGGTCATATGCATTGTGTCTCTTCCTACTGAGTCATTATGACTCACGTGTGCTCTTTTATATGTTTTAGATGATGCTGTGAGTAGGAGGCATGCTGGAGGTGGCGAAGGGTCCTCTGGCGTGTGAGCTTGTCGACGTGTAGAAATGGGGAAAGGAAAAGATTTTGGGGTCACGTGTGTGTAATATAAACTCTTTTGTAAACTATTACATGATATGTAGATTTCTTATCCTCTTTTGGGCGAAAATAGCGTGTCTTACAATACGTTAGCTCGCCAATGTCACGTAGATAACACCGTCTCTTGTGCGATGCCGCTGACGTACTGGGGAGGGTGTTACAATCAGGGTGTCCAAGGATAAAGCAGAGGATGAACAAGATATGCGCCTCTTCCAAAGCAAACTAGACTGGAAAATATTTGTTAAAGAAATGGCCAGTCAATCGGCGCCTCCTCCAATTCTCTACGCTTCTTCGATTCAGAATAACAGGTAAATTTCATGATTTTTTTTATGAATGAGAAAGAACATATTTCTGTTTTGTTTATTTTCTGAATTGATGGATGTACAATTAGATTTGGGTAAGTCGTTTGCCTCTTATTTTCATTCTTTTGGAGGTAATTGAGCTTTTACACATGCTGGTTGTTTAGTGTTTGGACTTTATCATGGTGGTACAACAATTCACAGAAAGTATGATTTTAGAAGTTGGAAGAAGGTTTGATATTGAATGTTTGCTGAAATTGTGATTTGATACAGGAGAATCAGTATCAATTATGCAACTTCCAGTTACGAGTGAGAAAATTGTTCCATTGCAATCAAAAAGTTCGAAGGGCCATAACGATGGAGGTACAAAGCTCTGTTTTAATTACTTTCGATTTGTTGAGAACAAATATTGAGCTTCATTTTAGATTTTTTTTCGACAATAGCTTTTTCACATATACATTACTACATCACTAGATAATTCTAGATAGATTCTTTGATCTGTTTGATGAAAACGTGAAGTGTAGTAATAGTATTCTTACGATTTCTTTTATGTCTTCATAGAACTTAAATGAAAACAGGAAAATGAACAAAGAGTTTCTAATAGATGCGAGTCTATATTGTTATTTTGCTAAACTTAAAGTTTTTAGATTCAATAGTGGTGATGATCATAAGATGTGTTGATAATAATGATTATTGATTTGAAATTTGCAGTTAGTTTTGACTTTTGACTAATTAGTTGACTCTAATATCAGGTAAAAAAGAATTAACATATCCCCTTCTTGTACGCAGAGTTGGGAGCAGATGGCATATTTTTTAAAGAGGCTATAGCAATTTTAAGAGGTTATTCAATCTTGCACTGCATTGGCATGGCTTCATTGTAATACCAAAACATTGAAAGAAACTTGACGCTTTGCACATGAAGTATGTAAGGAAACATGAGGTTTGTGTATTAAATAAATAATAAAAAAAGGTAAAGAACTTGCTGATAAATGCTACTTTGTTTGGTGTGGATTTTGGAAAATCATTTTTCTCAATCATCATCAAACAATACGTTTCATGGATGGTACAACTTATTCACGCCTTTAAAAAAAAAAAAAAAATCTTTGAACTACATATTCAAAGGCTAAAATTTGTTCAAGAGCTGTGAAATTGTCCTCTATCATATCAGAAGTCTCAATGATAATTTTGTCAATGGGAAGAATTGTAATCAAAATTATCACGTGCACAGATTAATTACTTTTCCTGTTTGCTACCACCATTGACTATTAGAGCTCATTCCATTTTATATACTTAGTCAAAATGGTTGCCCTTTCACGTTAACTCAATATTGATGTTATCTTTGAGAGGCTTCGTTTAAATGCCTATAATTTAATCTATGAATATAATTTATTTCTGTATTTTGCTAATTCCTTTTCTGGCTCTTCTTTTTTTTTCCTCGAAATTAATCTTAGCTTTTTTTCTGTGATGGTATAAGTGATCGTGTATAGAGCGGTTTATGTTATGTGTACTAATCTAATGTTTGAGTGCACTTTCAATTTGTACAAAATTAATTCTTTAGGTTAAATATTGGTGGGAACAAAATACGTTAGTAATAATGAATGGTCAAAGTTAAATTTTAGCAGACAAAGTTAAAACGAAGATGCGCTAAGCATTGCACTTCCTGGTTATCTTTTAAAAGATTATTGGAAGAATCACATGTTTTGGTTTCGTTACGATGTCCATAGCTGAGGAGGCTAACTTGCTATTCGACAATTCAATGGATATGCTAGTTTGTAGCATTTTTGGTGGTCTACGGGCACATAAATGATTTGGCTTCTATAGATTCTATACATATGATATGAAGTTGTACGAACATATTAAATGTGATATTCATACTAAGTCTCAAGTTTATTTATTCTAATTGGTTTTCTATTCAAGACTTGTGTTTTGCAGGATGAACTTGATGGCCGACCACTACACCTGAATATATCAGAGGAATTTAAAGCATGTTTTCTTTTAATGTCTGTTATGCTTGACACTATGGTTCTGAACTAGAGGTGGTTATTAAAAGTGAAAAAAGCAATAATACTAAAAGCAGACGACAAAGGAAAATCGTTTGACAGTACGTATAGGAACCCTTGGAATGAGATTAGGATGTGGAAATTGATTGAGGATCTTGATGCTTTGGCTGGATCCAGAGGATTTTGGTGCAAAAGGACAAAGGTCTATCCTGTAAGTTTTTTCATCTTTTTGATTTTGTTAGTTTTCTAATTGTTTGATTGAGATCTAAATTGTGATTTTGGTGGCCGTTTTCTCTTTGTAAATGCATATTGATTTTCGAGTTTTAAGATGCTTAATTTCGTTTTTCTATGTAATCGGATTTGAGATCTAAATCTATAGCTTTTGATGGAACCTATTAGATAGGTTCAATGGTTATTGTCTTTTGGGTGTTGTATACATGATTGCATATATTTCTATTAATTTTATTTTAGAATGAGAGACAACTACCTCTCATTCTCTTCTTCTTCTTCTTCTTCTTTTTTTCTTTTTTCTAATAAAAATATGTTAGAAAAGTTGTTTATCATAAGTTACTGGCATTCAACAGTGATAATCTAAAGATGTCGGCATGATTCAAGAAGCTGATATGAGTTGGATCAGTGCTCGAGACTGGGGTTCTTCCGGTTAGTCCTTAGTCCTCTCCGTTGATCAGATACATTTATCATACAGGATTTTTATCTAAATTTATTTATTTATTTCCATTTTTTTTATTTTCAGAGGTTTGATGACGTTTGTGCCTCTGGTTGCAGATATTCCAAAATGCTCAAGAATGGTGTTTACCAGGTTAATCCTTGTCATTGACCAAATAATCCATCTATCATACCCTTGGTATCTAAATTTAATTTAATTTTTTTCAATTTTTATTTTCAGAGGTTCGATGATATTTGTGCCAATGTTTCAAATTCATTGATTCAATAGGGTGAGATACATCAATTGGATTCTCACTGGAAGAGCAGCAAATGTTTTTCACTTCTATACTTCTTTTTTTAAAAACAAATTTCTCTACTGACGTGTGTTGTTAAAATTTTACTGATTTTGTTTAAAGCATTGCCCTATGAGTCATCTATATTGACGTGGAATCATTGTCTGATGTTTTTCTATTGAGGCGAATGATTTTTCTCGAGATATTGTAACTTATAGTATTTTGCTATCTTAGTTATCATAAATTAATCAAACGTTTATTAAGTTACTTCTCTATCTTTGATCTGATTTAACAATTTATCAACCCATCAATAATCTGCAATGCTAGATTTTTTATTCTTTGTCTTTGGAATTTCACAAGTAGTATTACCTTTGTCTTTGTTCTAAATTCTTGAATTATCTATGCATTGGTAGACACGAAGGAACATTGTTTGAATTGTCTCTGTCTTTATTCAAAATTGTTGAATTATCTATTGTGATAGTCATAGACCTTCTTTTTTTTTTTTTGTTTTTGCGTTGGTTAAGTTAGCCAGGTTGTTGTTGGCGATTACTTAGCCATTAGTTAAACAGATTAAATATTTTAGTTTAAAGAGGTATTAAAGTATAAACAATTTTCAGGTTGGCCGATTGCATTAGATGATTAGAATAGCAAACACTATTTGTGATATCTACTTGCTGGTTTTGTCATGTAAGAGTTAATCAATTGTAATTGATTTGTCATCTTAAGTACTAAAATGTATTATTTAGATGACAATGATTAACATTGCGTAATCGCTTATGAATAGGAATACTGTAGTTAAAGCTTTTATAAGCTAATTATTATATTTCTATCTTTTTTATATTAAAATGCTTGAGAAATCATTTAAAGGGCGAATAGAAAGATGGCCACCTATGTTAAAGACAAAATGATACTATTCTTCTTTCAATCCAATTAAATTTTATCTTATTTAAAAATTTTAAATAAGTTTTCTAATATGGATAAAAATATGAATTATTCAAGAAAAAATGATGCTATTCTTTTTTCAATCCAATTAAATTAGATCGTTAAATTGTACTTACTACATTTACACCTATGTGATGTACAGGATTTTCAATTTCTAAAAATTTATTTCGAGTTTAGTAAATATATTTTTGATTCATATAAATAAGTAGTGAAAGAATAAAATTATTTTTGGTTAACCATTTAAAATAATGGCCAATTCTTTTTTGACTTGAAAGGTAGGGGGTGAAAGTGCATTAAGTATAGTTCAACATACTACCCGAAAAATCCAATTTATGTAAGTTGCACGGGCTTCCAACTAGTAATATAATAATTAAATGGTGTTCTAAGTAACTCAATAAGTTAATTAAATAATATTTATTTGATGAAACGAAACTTTATATTGTCAAATGAATTCTAAAAACATCCATTAAAGTTTTGACACAAAAAAGTCCTTAAAATCTATAGAAGTCTATTAAAAATCAATAAAAGTTGATTAAACTCCATGAAAGTCATTTAACTTAAAAGTCTCTTAAAATTTTTACAAATCCAAATTAAATACAATCCCCTAATACTCAGAAAATACTCTCAATATCTCAACACAAACAACAAACAAAACTTTTACCTTACTCATAAAAAGATTAATTTCAATTTGAAACGTAAATCCCAAGTAACAATTTTGGATCTCAAATATGTTCTTTATCTTCTCGCCCTATTCTAACTCAATTTGCCAAGGTAATAAATGAACTCCAATTCCACGAACATGCCAAGAGTGAACTTATACTCATGCCACTAATATATTTTACCCAAATTCAGAAATATGATGATTAAAGATTAGAGAAAATCATCAAAAGGCAAAACTTGATACGAAAAATTCTATAAGGTTTTTCTCTTTACTTAATTACGATTATTGATATTTGATCACATATTTAGCAGCGATGATAGTAGTTCAACACCCTTACAATAAAAGGAGAAGGGAATGACTAGTCCACCTGAACATTGTAAACATTCTGATGCACAAAACTAAGGGTGTGTTTGATTCAACCAATTTTTTCCAGGAAAACTCATTTTCCGGCTTTTTTCCATCCTGCTGATTGATTTTTTTCTGAAAACGCTTTTTCAGCCTTTTTTCGATTCCGTTCTTTCCTTGTTTTGGAGGAAAACGTTTTCCTTGGGGTGGAGGTGGTTTTTGTTTTCCGGGAAAAGTTTGGCACTTTTTTTTCTTTTTTTTTTTAATAGACAATTTATTTTAACCATAAAGATAAGGAAAATGATCAAATTTTATTAAAAAAAACCTCAAAAATAAGGAAAATAACATCATTTTCCAACTTTCAAATTAACCCAATCAAACACCTACAATTACCATTTCCCTGGAAAACCTTTTCCCAGAAAACGTTTTCCTTCTAACCATTTTCCGGCTTTGCAATCAAACACACCCTAACAAAAAAAGGGGCCAAAATTTTGTTCATGGTTTATCATCTTCGATTACAGAAGCTAAACTGGTCACCAGCTTCACACTTTCTGCAAACTCCTTGGCCTCATCAATGGAGGATTCAAACCATTTTCTTCCTTTTCATCTTCAATCAGACTAGTAGAGAAAGCTGTAAGGTTCTTTACGTCACGATCATTGTTGGTCTGGTATGGTGAACAGTTAGGTGAAAATTGCAGAGTAGTTGGAGAGAACCATTTCGCCTTGACATAATCAGCCTTTCTCCATGGGGGACACACGGCATGCCCTGCTTCTTCAAGCTCATTTAATTTTAATGATAAACGATACATAATTAACCCTTTTTTTCATTAATGATTTCAATAGAAAATGAACTTAGTCTCTTTCATCATTCTTTGGAGATTCGAAAATTCGTTGGTCTGTGTGCTTCTCTTTCAAGCTCTTGTATGTTTGTAGAAACAGCTCAAAGTTTACGACAACTAATACTGAGATAGCAGCAGCATAGCAGAATAGAAGCCTATTTTAGGGCAGGAGGGGGAGAGAGAGCCAAACACCGGTTAAACAACCACCAAGTCTTGTAGACATCTTAGCTTGTCATTTATCTTCTCCATTCCTAACCGTTAATTTGTCTAAAAAAGTATTAATAAAAAATTGAAAATAAATAAATTATGTTTTCATATCAATTTGTTTATATAAATACATGCAAGGTGTTTTGTTAAATAGTTGGAAAAAAAAAACTTTCAACCAAATGGTGACTATCACTAGCTTGCCTTCTCTTTGCTCTGACACGAACAACTTCCATAGGTTTATGCGAATTTGCTTCATTGATTCTCTCTCCCCCTTTAAACTATAAGGGTGGGGCTAAATGCACCCACTCATTTACTAAATACACCCATTAATCCCTATATCCCCATTTTACCCTCGCTCCTTTTCTTTCTTTCTTTTTTTTTTTTTTTTTTTTTTTGGAAAAGAATGAACTTGAACAATTGTGTAGATCTGTGGTACTCGATGGGAACTTAGAAAGGAAGAAAGTGGAAGATTTGTGAAGATCTGTGGGAATCAATTGTGTTGATTTGTCTAGATGTTGGAATATATTAGGAGGTTGGAGGAAAATCTGGTTGAGAGGTTGAAGAAAGATAGATTGCAAACAATCGAAGATTAGTGATTGACGATTATCAATTCACTTCAATTAGCGCGAGGGTGCGTTGGATTGGAGGTTCGAAAATAATATGGAATTCTAATGCCATACAATTCAAATTCCCACCCGTCCACAGAATTCAAATTCTTTGATTTCAAAAAAATTCTCTAGTGTGAGATGAAAAATAAATTCCAAAAAAAATAAAATGTGTTTGATTGAAAAATAGAAAATTAGGATAGAAAATATTTTTCATCCATTTTCCACTCCCAATCAAACACACCCTAAATATTTTGGTAGAATTGACCCAAAAGAGATCTGAATAGAGGGAATTCTGGATGCAATTGGCTGCGAAAGGAAGGAAAGAGAGCTTTGTTGTTTCCTTTACCTGCGCCCAGGGCTTCTGAGACGGGAAGGAAAGGCGCGTCAAATGTTGGGGAAAAAAGCCAAAAAAAGAAAAAAGAAAAAAGAAAAAAAGGGAAAATAGGTCGACTATAATTTTAAGCGGGAAATCAATTAAAAATATGTTAAAAATAGAAAAAACAATTAAACATGAATTAAAAAATATGGCAAAATATTCTAGTGTTATATATACTAATGTTTTCACCCGCGCATTTTACGAGAACACATATACCCAAGATACGATTTAGAACTTGTGTTAGGAAAAAAATACAAAATATTGTTTAAAAATTTTTGACAGAGTTTCCTTTCATATTTCATATAAATCCATCATATTAACACTCATAGCAGAAGCAAAAAAAATTAAGTAACTAATATAACGGAATTAGTAATTTCGTTAGATATATAAATTAAAAAGTTTAACAATAAGATTCATGCAGATCGCGGCTTGATTTGTATTGATCTATTTTATCTGAATTCACAGTGATGATAGCGGGAAAACAATCTCATTTTATTTATATAATAAATAATAAATTATTATATATATATATATATATATATATATATAGATTAATAGTGATGATAATACAAAAAATACTAAAAAAGGAAACAAACAAAAGGATAAAAAAGGAAATGAAAAAGGGGGAGTTGGGAATAAAAATGAATTATTTAATTTTGAAAGGTGAAACTTTGAGTGGGAAAATGACCTCATTATATATATATATATATATATATATATATATATATAATATAGATTATTTTTTCACAAAATTTATATAGATTCACGACAACACATTATTATTTTCTACCTTTACTACTTTGGTTTTCTAAACATCATATTATTTTAACTATGAAGCTATGATTATTATTATTATTATTATCTCAAGTTCAAGTTCTACAGCTTTCAAAAAAAGAAAAAATAAAAGAAAAAAATGTTCATGCTCTACTTCTGAAAAAAAGAAAATAAATAAATAAATAGAAAGAATGAATAAAATAAAAAGGTTGCTCTACTAAAATCTATTAAAATTCACTAAAATCTATGGATTGAAATTCCATTAGAATCTAGAGGATTTTGTATAATTCAATTCAATTTAAATCTATGAAATTCATGAGAATTTATAAATATAAGAAAATTCACTAAGTTCCATGTTAATAGCACCCTTCTAAATGTTATCGAATCGCAATTTTCGAAACTTACATAGAGATGATTTAATAAAATAATTTCTCCAATGCATACTAAATTGATAACATGACAACATTTATTAGACATAACTTTGATCAAAACAAAATGAGAAAAAATATTAAATATTTTGTCATATTATACAACATGCATAACACGTTTAATAAATTAGTTGTTTCAAAATTCAATACAACAAAAATTTATATTTTTATTGCAATGACAATATTCATTTTATATATAAATTTACCATTATTCTTCATGGTCTAAAGTTTCACTGAAAAAACAAAAATAACGTGCAAATATGATTATAATACAATGATTGGTTGTGATAGCGATGGATCGATTCGCGTATTGCCGGTATTGGTCAGTTATACCCACGACCTGAACCACCGAATCGACCCATAAACCATATCCTAACTAAACCGCCTATGGTTTGAGTCAGTTCGGATCCGATATCTATCGGACTTTGATCAAGCCCAATCCGTGGAGTTTGCTTCTTCGAGGCCGATTATAGTCTCTATCCGTTTGGGCGGAATCCGCAATAGACATCGCATGACTTTAACCCTAAGCTAATTGAGAGAGCATCACAGGGGAAAGGCGGCAAGCAGAAGGAAACTTGGTCGCCGCCGTGATTTCTACAAGAACAAGTAGACATGGAAGGTATGTCAGATTTTATTTTGTCTATGATAGGGGCTATATATGTTAACAGTACGATCGATTCCAAGAATTTGTTAGCCAAATGACGATTCACATTTTTGCTGGCTCTTTACAGTTTTTGGTCCAGAAAATTGATGTTTCTAGACGGGATCTTCCTCTATTAACAGCGATTTTCTTCGGGGCAATCTTTCTTCGATTTGTTTGAACTATTTTTTCGATTTGATTGTTTTTCGGCGATGCTGACCTCCCTTCAGCGAAAATTGGTTTTTGTCGATATTATCTTTTGTTAGCAATCTTCGTTAGAAATATTACTATTTCTTTTTCATGAAATTGTGTTTCTTTGATGGTAATCTTAGGTTGGAGTGGCCGTTGTCTCTAGCGTTAAATATACTTCGGTTATTATTATTTTACCCAAAGAATTTTTGTTTCCACACCTGAATCGTCCCGGAAAAGAGCAATTTTCTTGACATCGTATATCTTTTATGTTTGATGGCCTGTTTGTTATTTTCTCGTTGCCTTTATAACCAGCGGCCTCTCAAGCTCGATCTATGTACATTATTGTTGTTAATATAATTTATTTTCATGCTTGGGAAGCTTCAGATCAACACATTGACAAGAGAACCAAGAGGGCTGACACAACACCTAACCCAGAAGGCTCTAGCCTGAACACAGAATCGCCAAGTGGTAATCTAGATCTCTATGAAGTCTGCACCACTGAAGTTTGATTTTAACCAATTATCATTTCTTTGTAAAAATCTTTAGATGTGTGAACTGGAAGTTTCATAATCTTCCACTGACCACTTTTGTCCGTCTATGTGATTGCTGTGCTTTTCTTTTAATGTCACGTAATTTTTTATTTCTCTCTTTCAGAGATAGTAGCAATGGACTACACATTATATGATGACTTACCTCCACAGTTGTTCGATGATGTGAGAACCTGGCTTTGTCGTAACTTGGTCTTAAACAGCTTCTTCTGTTTGCACCCTGACAATGGCAGGGTAATTTTTCCTGTCAACTCATTTTTCTCCAAGATGAAGTCCTGTATGTGTCATATATACATGATACATCCTATCCTTGAGTTTTGATCGTTCAACTTAGCAAGTGACATGTGTAGATCAACTACTTTTTATTAATTTGCATGTGTTTGGTAGAAATTGCTAGAGGGATGTTCTGTTAGCTTTAGGTGCTTTAGATTTCTGAGTGTTGGCATGGTTGTTCCTGGCTTTTGCGTCATGCATGTGTCGAATATGAGTTAAGTGGATGGAATTTTTTTTTTTGGTTTGTCTTTATGTCGTAGCTTTATGGTTGGGACATTGCCTTGTGCATCCATTAAATATTAGGTGAATTTATGAGTTATTTTGGAGGTTGTATTTGTCACACATATTTGGTTTGATAAGAGAGAGCAACTTGGAAAGCTTACCATACACTGCTCCGCTGTACTCGTTGGCAATACGTGGAATATCCCTATCACGCGAAACCTTATATATGGAGACAGTGCTGCTTGATTCTTTATCTTTTTGTTTCACTTGTTTATTCTTTTTCAAAAGGAAAAAAAGACAACTCACTGTCAAGGTTTTGTTTCTTTTTTATTTATTTTATTATTTTTTAAAAATTGTAAATGTGTGTATGAAGATAGAACTGGATATGTTAAATTTCTGTTCTTTGTTTGGCAGTGGATGGGAGAACTACGTGGGAGACTTCAGACTGATTTGAGAAAAGGACATGACCTTGTTGCTGTACTCGTTGAAGATCATACCAAAAACCATCTAATGTGGTAAGTGATCTTGTGGTATATGTATTTTACGGTTTAGTTATTCCAATTTATCAGATTGAAGTGTCTTTTGATGCAAGCTTAATCTTTTAGATATAATCATCCATCTCTTATAAAGTATAAAATCATCCATCTCGTAAATGATGTAATTTCAAGTAAGAAACATACATTAGATCAGTCTCTTGAGGTTTGAAACATTCTATTTTGTATTCATTTGCTGGAGCTTTCAATGCGCTTAACTGTCTTAATGCATACAAGATGCTTTTGTAGCTTGAAATAGAAAAGGTGTGTTTGAGCCTCTTCAACAAAGTCAATGTTCGTTGGACAATTTTTGGTTGTATAAGTTTAAATTAATATTATATTTGGAATTAAATTATTCTAAAACTGGGTAAATTTAGAAGTTATGTGCAATTGACCCTGTGAGTTTTGGTTGGTATATGTATTGCTGGAATCGTGGGCCCTAAACACGTTCAATGTGTTTTGAAATGACATGAACAAAGCCCTTCGCGTTTTCAACGGAGACTGTGTTTCGAATACTTGTGTATTTCTCTATAGTGTTAACGCTTATCCTCAATAAGTCAAATGTAATATGTCCCCAGGGATTTAAGGCGGTGGGCTGTCAAAAGTATTGCAAGCAGTGATGCTGCATGGGAAGATTATGAATTTTCAGCTGCTGTTATAAATGAGGATGCTTACAACTTCCATGCTTGGTCACATAGAAAGGTAAATTGGAATTCACATTGTTTTCTTTATAATAAGATCATTTTCATGCTTTTTTTTTTTTTGGCCTTCACTGTAAAGTTGGAGACTATTTATTATGCAGTGGGTCCTTCGAACATTTGGTGGAGATCGGAAAGACAAACATTGGGAAGATGAACTTGTATATTGTGCCGAAATCATTGGAAAAGACCCATTTAATAGCTTTGCTTGGGATCAGGTACTTTCGGTAGATTTATTATGACTGCAATCCTGTGTACCTACCAATTCAGAAGTTAAGCGTCGTCAAAGGTGCATTATGTGATGTGAAACCTAGCTTATTAGACCTTGTTTGGTCTAGAAAGTTCTGTATGGTTGGGGAGAAATTGAGATTTTGAGAGAAACGAGTGTGAAAATTGATGGTTGCGTCGAAATATGTGGTTGAATATGAGTATAAAGTAAAGTGAAAAACTTTCGGTACCAAACAAGCTACGTTTGAGTGGTGTAAGAGTCGAATAGTGGCTTTTTAAGGTTACATTTGATTCAGCTGAGTTTTTTCTGTTTTCTGTTTTCTTTGTTTTTTTGGTTCCCTCTGTATTTGGATTCTCTTCATGTTCATGTTTCTATGTTTCTTCAAACTTTCAACTGTTTATTGGTCCTTTCAAACTATAAAATACCGAGACCCTTTATTTTAGTTCCTCTATTCAAAATTATCATTTTCTCACTCGTAGTTGCCCTTTCCATCTGTTACTTGGTTTGTAGTGTGCGGTGGTGTGTGTGTGTTTATATGTGTGTGTGCGTGTGTGTGTGTATTGAAGATGAACAGAATAATGAGGCCTTGTTTGTCTTTTCGAAATAGAGGCCTGAAATGTTTTGTATTGACTAGTAATAATATGCTGTAACCAGTTTCCCTAGTTCCGCTTTCCAATTTACTTAGATCAATTTATTTGCATAAATCATTTTTCTGCGAGTCACTTCAAAAATTTCTGTTTTCCATTAGGCGGGCTGTATGGTTCTTCAATTATTTGTGCTTTGAGTTTCTATATAATGTCTCTAATGCCGTCTTTTACCTGCCAGAGATACTTTGTGGTAACAAGATGTCTATTGGAAATCGAAGAGGCAAGAGCTTGTGAAGATGATGATCGTGCTGAAGAAGTGGACGAATATTTTGACAACAAAAGGAGTGAGGAAGTTGCTTATGCTATAGAAGCCATTGATGTTGAACCAGGGAATCAGTGTCCTTGGAGCCACATCAGAGGCCTTTACACTGCTCACACTGGATCTATGACCCTCGATCCCCGTGTAAGAGGTACTATTTTGCGTGTTTTGGAGGCCGAAAGAGATCGTTTTAACGGTCTCGGTACAATGCATGATGGATTTAAATATTTCATGAATGCAAGAGGTATCATAAATGCTCTGAATGCGCTTTTGGATCTTCTCTGCTACGGTTATTATACCATGATTGACGAGGATGAGGAAATGAAAGATGTGCTTGTTGCCCTCTCTCCACACAGTGAATCCGAATCAACATCTCAGGGGAAAGTTTTTCAAATTCTGGAATATGTTGAAAAGAATTTCACAGCTTGCGGCTTATCATGGATAAATCCCGGACCTGGATTGTTCGCTCGGGGGTTGTCAACTATGGAGAGGTTATTCTTGTGGGAAAAGGCGGAACATGATTATGAAAGGAGCCAGATGGAGGAAAGTTAGTATTGAGATTTCAACTTTACGATTGCTGTGTTTAGTTTCTTTTGTTATCTTAAATTGTTATGAATGATCATTCGGCATTCTAATGATGTGAGCCATTGTGTTGATGTTGTTTTTTGATTAATTATTATGATCGTGTATTACGCCTCCATCTTTGTGGTTGCTAACAAAAAAAAAAAAAAAAAAAGGAAAAGAAATAATGTCTGAACTTTCTTGTTTTTAGGCTCAATCGTCCTTTCACCTTTTGCACACCATTTTTGATATAAATAAAATAAGTCTTGTTTTAGTTTTTCAGGTCTCCAAACGTTATCCCATTGTTTTTGAAGTTTTAAACTACATGGTTCCTCGTATGTCTCTCTGCGGACTTTCTGACACTATCTCCGTCCCACGAAGATAGGCTTGGTTTGATTTTCACATAGTTTAAGAAATTATAATTAATATTATTGGAAAAGTAAATTTTAGTTGTAATTTTTCAAATATACCATTACATTAAATAATGCACACTAATGACAATGTATATTAAATGAGGGTACAATTGGAAAATAGAAGAAATTAAATACAAACAAAAGAGAAAGTGACTTATATTTTTGGACCGAAAAAAATGAAATACAAATTTATCTTTGTGGGATGAAGATAGACATTTGAGTTTGAAATGGATGACAATACTCTAACAATAAAAAATAGCGCAGATGATGTGAAAAACACCATCGTAATTAACGGAATTTATTTGCACCAATGACATTGCACGTCTTGAACTGGGCATACATAAAGATATTTAATATATTTATTTATTGTTTTAATATTTCTTAAATATATAATCTATCCTCTCTTTTAAGAGTGTCTTAAAATTGATTAATGCTCTGAACAATATTTTGTTTCAAATGTGCCTCTGCACTCTTAAGTCTTAATAGAATTATTTTTAGTGTTATTATTACATTACATTTTTAGAAATTTGCTTCCAAGATTATTAAATTGAAAATATACCTTATTTGATTGTAGAGAAACTTCAATCAAAGGGAAAAAAAAACAATTGCAAATAATGCTGATGCACTAGGGGTCCTTAATTTTAAACAAAGGTTCAAAAAGCTAACATCAGAAATGATGTGGATTGTCCATGTTAGCGCGATGTCATGTTATGACGCCCAAATCAATAGTGAATCTAATATGTTAGATATATACATTTCATCGAATTCTATTAAGGTGGGATTGGGAAAAGGCAGAATATCAACTTGTCCTGATAGCGTCAAACCTGAAATAGCAAAATAGAGCAAGCTACACAAAACATGAGCTCAGTAGTTGTACATATAGGGTTTATTCCGAAGTCCATAGGGAGAAAATGAAGCGGAGACGATATCTCGAGTCATTAATCAATATAGTATCAAGATTTGAAAGATCCACCATATTAGGAAGATTATACAACTTCATCGTTATGTATGCAGTGTTGTACCTTTGTTTTGAGGACCTGAGTCGAAAAAAAAAAGCCCCTAAGTTGCAATATGTAGTCAAAAAAAAAAACCCCCTAAGTTGTTGTATGTAGTTAAAATTTGTTTTGAATACTTCTTTATAGCATTAGTGGTACATAGAATTACTCTTTTTTTTCCCCAATAAAACGATAAAGAATACTCTAAAATATTTACATCTATAGGGAATAATAAAATAAGAAATACGACGAATAATTAGTTTAATATAATCACGTAAAAAAAGATATCTTTAGAATAAAACTTGTTCTTTTTTAATTTTATAATTTTTTATTGAAATAATTATTAGATACTTTTTTTAAATATAATATTAGATACTTTTTTGAAACACCAATTTTTATTTTTTTTAAAAGAAAAAAGGAAACATGAAAACTTTTAATTAAATTAAAAAATATTGTGAAATATAATATATAAAAAAAATTTAATCACAAAGGCTGAAAATCATTGAAATAAGAAACAAAATCCCCCAAAAAAAACCCCAATATTTGTTAAGATAGAATGCCAGTTGACACAATAAATCATGCATATTTAAAATTTGTTTAATTGAGAAATATTGAAATAGAAATTAGAACAAATTTAATTCAAAGAGGGATTAAAATAAAAACCCAGAAGGTCAAAATGATACCACCGCACCAACTCACATAACCAATAACAAATTGGCACGCACTTATATATAAAATAAATAAATTATCACAATTTTAGGCCCCCAAAAATTTCAAAAATTTTGGACATGAGGCGAGGAGGCGACGGACTCGCCGCACTCACCTCAAGTCTGGCTATGTATGTATGTTGTCAGCAAAAATTCAATCGAGATCTTATGTCTTCTAATCTACCTTTATTGAATCAAATTGAACTTTTGTCCTTAAGCCAATACAATATAATTGAGAGCTTGCTGATATATATACATACCAGCTAAAACAACGACAAAGGAAAGGAAACAAGTGAACTCAATCAGATGTTGCCATGTCACCTGATCAAGTCAAACTATCTACACTTGCTGTTAACAGTCAAAGGACTGAAAGGTAAAAACAGAATTGTAGTAAAGACTAAATAGCAAAGGAAATAAAGGAATGATGTGATGATGATGGATGGATGAACTAATGAATGGAAAGCTTACATCCCCTCCCCCCAGTTGGAGCTCGATGAAAATCCATCAAGCCGAACTTGAAAGTAGGTGTGGAGAACTATGGACCACCCAAGGATTTGGTGAAAATGTCAGCCAGTTGTGTCTTGGATGTGCTGAGGAAGTATAAGACCTGCTTTGTATTGATTTCTCACAATATGGTAATCGATGTCTAAATGTTTAGGCCATCTCCAACGCCATATCAATTGCACCCCATCTACAGTGCCGTGCAGTAGAGAGAGAATAGAGAGAGAAAGGAAGAAAAAAGAGAGTGGGTCCCATATTTATTGAAAAGTGAATGGAAGGAAGTATAGTGAAAAATGAGCGGGAAAAGTAAAAAAGATGAGAGATGTAGAGATAAATTCAAAAATAACAATAAAATAATAGTGGAATAATTCTAGACGGGCGTCTATATCTGGACGTGATACGGGAATCAATGAAGAAAATGTTGAGAAAAAATGGAATAATTGATAGAAAAGTGATTAAAAAAATAAAAAATTAAAAAAAGGGGCCCCACTGAAATTTCCTCACTTCCTATCTCTCTCCTCTCTCTCTCTCTCCACTGCGCGTCAGACCAATGGGGGCAATGGAAGGCCCCCATTGAAGATGGCCTTAGTGTGTTCATGGAATATGGTGTTAGCAGTGATGTGTAAGGCTGCCTTGTTGTCACACCACAGAGGAACAGGCCGATGAACAGCAACACCAAGGTCCTGCAGTATGTACACAACCCAATGCAGCCCACAAATTGTTGCTGCAAGGCTTTTATACTTTGCCTCTGCTGATGATCTAGAAACTATGGTTTGTTTCTTAGTTTTTCAAAAAACCAATGCTTTTCCAACGTAGATTAAAAAGCCTTGATTGATTTCTTTCTATCTATGCCAGATGTCCAATCTACATCACTATAGCTGCTCAAAGTTAGGGCATTTTCTGAAGGGAAGAACAAACCTTTTGATGGACAACCTTTCAAGTACTTAACTACATGTAAAATTGCATCCCAGTGTGTTTTACAAGGCTTTGTTACAAATTGGTTAAGCTGTTGGATTGCAAAAGTCACATCAGGTCTAGTCAGATTTAGATATGGGAGTCTTCCAACCAATCTTCGTTAAGGCTCTAGATCCTTGATAGGTTCTCCTGACCTTTGACCGAGCTTAATTCCTTGTAGCAGAGGGGTGTTAGTTGATTTAGCACATGTGGGACTAATGTCGGTGAGGATATCAATAATGTACTTCCATTGGTTCAAATATATACATTCTTCTCCCCTAGCCAACTCAATCCCGAAAACGTATCTGGCAATGTCTAAATCTTTGATGGTCAATACTTCATCAAGATAGACTTTAACTTCCTTAATTAATTTCATATCACTCCCAGTTATCATTAGAGCATCTACCTAAATCAAAAGAGCCAAAAAAGAATCTGCTACCCCTTTAAAGAAGAGGCAATGATCATGCTCTGACCGTCTAAACGCAAAAGCTTGCAACTTTGCACAAAACTCTGTATCCCATTGCCATGAAGCTTGCTTTAAGCCATAAAGACTCCTTTTGAGTCTATAAACCTACCATTCTTTAGCTTTGCTATAGCCTTTTCGGGGTTCCATGTACACTTCTTCATCAATGAAACCATGTAAACAGACATTATTTATATCTAGTGATGCAACTCCAATCCTTTAGCAACAGCCATTGCAGTGACCACTCTAATAGTGACGAGCTTGGCCACTGAGGAAAAGCTCTCTGTGAAGTCTATCCCATGGATTTGATTATATCCCTTTGCCACCAACTATGCCTTCAATCTTTCAACTGTGCCATCTGGATTCATTTTAACTCTATACGCCCAGTTACATCCTATTGCATGTTTACCAGGTAGCAATGAGGTCAACTCCCAAGTGTTATTTTGTTCCAATGCATCATTCTTTTTATTCATTGCAGCCACCCATTCTATACTTTTACTAGCATCTAAATAGGATCTAGGTTCATGAATCCGTGACACATTGACCAAGAAACTTACATATGCACTACTTAATAATGGTATGATGTAAGGATATGTGGGAGGTGTGTGTTTAGATGAAATGGGAATAGAATGAGAGGAGGATATCCAAGCTGCCGCGTGTTGATTAGAGACAGGTAGTTTTGTTACAAAATCTTTTGTTCCAGAGTGGTATGGTTCTTTGCCTAGTACTTCTTTTCGGAACTACTATTGGCTCTGTCTAGCTCGATGAAAATTGAGATGGGGTTATAGACAAAACTAATACCAGTGTCTTGATCTGCGTTTTTCAGTTGATCAGTATCTTGAATGGGCTTATGACCTGTTCTTGATTTTTCGAATGATCAATACTCTGAAGCAGCAGCCATATTAATTAGGCCATCTCTCACAAATTGTAAACAAATATCAATTATATTGCCAATAAATTTAAAATCATCATCTCAAGTCATACAAGTTAACAAAAATTGATGATTCATGAGTGAAGGACGTCTGTCATGAAGCTTCTGATTTTTAAATCCAAAGTCCACTAATTATAGATTCAATGTCCAAAGGCTGGCCCTGTGCTATCACTAATCACAAAATACTACAAATTTCTTATTTCTTCTCCTGTCCAAAGGCAGTACA
Organism: Jasminum sambac; assembly: GCA_018223645.1. Taxonomy (NCBI): domain Eukaryota; kingdom Viridiplantae; phylum Streptophyta; class Magnoliopsida; order Lamiales; family Oleaceae; genus Jasminum; species Jasminum sambac. Next base: position 6,691,317 of record CP073645.1, on the reverse strand, counting down.
TATTGTATTATTGAGACTATTAAGTATTAACTAAATTGTCAAAGTTAAAGATAAATCTATAATATTAGATTTTCTGGTAATTAGAGAAAATGGATAATCTATAAATATAGTTTTTGTATCTTCAACACAAATCTATAGCAAATTAAAATAGGTACAAAGCTACAAGACACATGCATGTACTATGATAAGTGTGTATTTTGCACACTTATTTATATCTCTTTACATTCATTTGGAGCAGACTTCTACTTATATATGTGTGTATTGATTGTGTTTTTAGGTATTTTTCCTCATAGTGGAGGAAACGAGACGAAAAGGAGGAAATGGACTAAAAGTGTTAAGAAAAACCCGAAGTCGAGGACTAAAACGCAACTATTCCAAAGTTGGAGGGCTTCGGGTGCAATATTGGTAAAGATATTCTCGGCCGAGTTTCTTGAGCGAACATGGAAGAGCTTGGAATATGGAGTTCAACGCTTTTTACGGATCATGATTCCGAGTTCCAGATCAAAAGATATGGCCGGTCGAAGATAAGGGACCACTTTGCAAGATGTCTGAAGTTGAGGAGCATTTTTGATACAGATACAAGTTGATTTGGAGAAAACAATAAACTAGAGAGTTGTAGATCATCGAGTCTAGTTTCCAACGCAACTTGAATCGGCTCAATCGGACATCGGGATCAAAAGTTATGGCCAAAATACTGAAGCCTGCGCGTGCAGAAATTGGTACGGCCGTAACTCGTATTTGTACGGCCGTAACTTATGTGTTACGGCCGTAACCTATAATTTTACGGCCGTAATTTATCAAAAAAATGGGCCAATTTCATGCAGAGAGTAAATTACGGCCGTACCAAGTAAATGTACGGCCGTAAAAGGGAAAATACGGCCGTAAAATAGTAAATACTAGTAGAAACACCGTAATCAACAAATTCCAGCTTTCCCTGCTTTTTCTCTGTTTTGTCCCTCACTTTCCACACGACTTGGGGACCTTTTGGGCAACAAAGACACATGGATTGGGGTCTTATAACACCATTTTCATCCCCAAATCATATAGATACATCATATATCTTCATCTTTAGGTTTAGTTTAGCTTAGGTTTCTTTCTTCTTCTTCTTCTCTTTTCTTCTTCTTTTCTTTTCTTTCTTTCTCTTCTTTAGGTTAGGGGTGTGATTGGGGATTGATTGCTTGGTGTTGGAAGCTAGGAAATCAAGAGAAGTTGGATAGCTTGGAGGAACAAGACTTCACTCTTCAAAAGGGAGATTGTCTATAATCTTTGTTTTGCTCTTTCATTGGCTTTCCTTTGTATTGATTGTATATGTATTAATGATTTCCTATCATATGAGCTAAATATTGTAGTTGGGATGATTGATGAATTTAACCTAGCTTTAATCAATGATATGTTTATGGTTTTGAAGTTGAATTGTTTATCTCATGTGTGGTTGTTTTTGGGCTATTTCCATGATTCGATTGATCACCGAATTTATGTATTTGTAACTTGTGTCAATATTCGAGAGAAGGAGCACATTTTGGACCGTGGAAACAACCGCCCTAGGTTTTTGTAGAGGATAGAAATATACCTCTAACCCTAGGTGACCCTTTGAGCTACTCTCACGAAACCTAATGCAATTGATTGATCTTCAATCGACACAGAGATGTAGTAGGTTGGATTAATCGATTAGGGGTAGTTTGACATGCGAGAGCGGAGCTACCTATAGGAGGAGGTCGGGTCTAATATAGAGGATGAGCATTGTTATGTTTAGACAATGATTTGATTGAGCTACGGTTGATTGAACTCATGATTCCCAACTATCACTTAACCCGAGTTTCATTCCCTATCATGCCCATTTTTCTTGCTTTCCTTTATTGCTTTCGTAGTATAGATTAGGTTAGTTGTTTTTCCTTTCTTTATTTGTGTTTTTGCGCTAGAATAAGGGATTCAATTACAAATACCATTCCTCGTGGGATCGATATCCGGACTCTTAACCGAGTCCCACTTTATTACTTGATTACGGCCCGTGCACTTGCGGTTCAATTTGTGCGTGTGTATAAACGCCTATCAAGTTTTTGGCGCCGTTGCCGGGGACCAAAGAATATCAATTTTTGGCGCTAAAGTTGGGTAGATACACGGCCAGATCATACTATAAAGAAAGAAGGAAAATTTCCTCATGTATTCTGAGTTGTACGTGTAGAATTGTACTTAAATGTTTCATTTCATTTAATTTTTCTTTGTGGCCTTTTGTTTGATACATGCATGAGACCGGAATTTAACTATAAAGGCTTCTCGTTCAAGAAGTTGTCCATAGCAAACTGGGAGAGGAAATTCATAAAAAAACCAATATATAAATGCGCGAGAAATTTGTAATATTTGAATTCAGTGTGGAACCAACAATTATAGCATCAACTGCATGTAGATTGTCCAAGTGGAAGCGCGGGTTTGGTTCCCAAATCCTGCATATGACATGTTCGATTGTGATCAAGTACTTTTGACAACTGGTGAAGATATAGAGCTAGTTCTGGTTCAGTTCAATATTTTTTTGGGAACCGGAACTGGTGGTTTCGGAATCGTGGCCATCTCTATTTGCATGAGGTTTAAGAGACATCAGTTTCAAGGCCCACAAATTTGAGGTCTAAAATTGTCAAAAGTTTTTTGTGTATATATAATCAGTGTTCAAATTACGTAAGACACTAACACCTATGTGTGATTCCACCATTAGTGTCTGTTACTTGGCTAGCAAAGCATCTCTGATATGTTTTAGCTTCTTTTAACTTGGGTTCTTCACAGCATCATGGCAATTGCAGGGGAGCGGTCATCATCTCCCTTTGGTCCTCATATGAACATGTTTGCAGATATCGTTAACGGTAACAAGTTAGTTCCTATTTCTCAAACAAAACGTTTGAGGAAGTGATCACTGATGGGAAATCGGATGCACTCCCCATTGGAGAAGCTTGGGATGTACGGAATGAGCCATTTATTCCAATTTCAAAAGGAGAAATGCAAGCTTTATCTATCTGGCTCAAATGGGCTTCGGTTGCCAAATTTTCACATAAGAAGCCAGCTATGCCTTATTTACTTGAGGGGATTAAAGTTTTGCGTTTACTGGGAGAGATTCAAACTAGTCACCTGGATGGAAAGCACGTTATTCTTATCTTTGAGAATCAAGAGGACAACTATTGAATTTTTGAGAAAAAGATATGATACATCAAGGGATTTCCTATAAGGGTGATGAAATATAATTATGATTTTTAGCCTGCTATTGAATCTCCTATAGTTCCAATTTTGACTGTGGCCTTCCCAAGCTTCCATTGATCTTTTATGACAAGGCAATTTTATTCTCAATTGCATTAGCACTTGGAACACCTTTGAAATTGGACGAGCTAACTGCTACTAGAAAATGTACTCATCTTTTGTTTTCCATCGATTGGAGATGGATTGTCTAGCTCAAAGGGGATTGGCGCGAGTGGAGATCTTTCTTTAAATTATAGAATAGTCCAGGTATGGCTTCATCTCTCAACAATTACAAATGAAGGAAAACTTTTCATTATTCATATTTTTCATAATAATGATCATTTAGCTTGTATTTGTGTTGAAGTGGATGCCACCAAACCTCAATTCGCTAGGATCTGTATTGGAACTGATGAATTTTTCGTTTGGTAGGAAGTTATCTATGAGGAATTGCCTGCTTACTATTCCTTTTGTAGACATCTTGATCATTCAGTTGAATCCTACATTTGGAAGAAAATTGCATGTATGAACAAACTAGAAGGGATTACGAAAGATCAACAAGGAGGAGATGAAACCCACAAAGAAATTCAGGTAGAAAGGAATGAATGAAGACCTAAAACCTCATCTATCCTTCGATCCTTGGATCCTACCTAGATTAAAATTGGTTGTGGAGGGATGGATAATGGCTTTTCATCAAGTCATCTTGTTACATAGAACAATATGGAAATTATTCATCCATCTCCTATATCTTTAACCCCAGAGATATCATATCATAAATCGTCTAGTGTGTGATTTGGTGTATTGCTAGATAATAACAAAGAAACCTCAGAATTGATATCCAATGTTGCAACAAGAGAACCAGTTCAGCCACCTCCTAAGGGTGGCCAATCTAACTTCTTGTTAATTAATACTGATTTTGGATTGGGCATTTCTTCAGCTATGGCAGAACAGGCTAATCCTTTAATTGAACTTCAAGCTACATGTAATGAGATTAAGGAGTCTATTGGTGATATTAAGAGTAGATTATCAGGCGATGTGTTAACAAGTAAGCTTAAAGTTCTAGATATTAAGGCTACTAGGAATAAGGGTCCAATGAAATTAACAAAGGGTGACACTAAAAACACAAAATATATTTAATCATGGTGCCACAAGTTTTGATATAGGATGTGCAGGGCATTAATACATCCCTGCTAAGACTCAAAAAACTTAAGACCTTTCACAATATAGCTTTGTTGTTTATTAGTGAGCCTAAATTGGCTACCTCTAAGATTGGTGATTATTGTATAAAGTTGGGATTTGATGTTAATAGCAAGATTTGGGTTCTCTAGTTATTTTCCATGGACGTTACTATTAAAGAGGATAAAGAACAACATGTAACTATTCAAACTTCCTGCTGCAAACCTCCTCTTTTCATTACGGTTTAGGCTGAATAGAATGTGGTTCAGGGTGGTTAATCAGCTCCTTTGGATAGTGGGAGGAGATTTTAATGCCATCTTAACTGCTGAAGAGGGGAAGGGAAGAAATGTACCCAATGGCAGAGGTATGGATCATTTTGATGACATGTTATTAGCCAGCAATTTTAGGGAATATCAGATTTCTGAAGGTAGCAGCACTTGGACCAATAATATGCTTTGGGAAAAGCTTGATAGGCTATTGATCAATGAAATTTGGCTCTCAAAGTACCTTGGCTTTTGTCCAGATATTATATCTCGAGCTACTTCAGACCACAATCATTTAATTATTGGCATCAAACAAAGGAATTTTCAAGCTAAAACTTCATTTAGATTCCAGTTGATGTGGCTTGATGATTTCTTGCAGGCTATTAAATGTAGTTGGGAAGCTCTTTTTATACCATACTCTAAAGGCCTATATGGTCTTTCTTTCAAGCTCAAAAGGTTGAAAAACTAGCTTAAGCTAAGGAATAAACAAACATTTGGGGATATATTTGTTATTGTTAAGAATGTTGAAGCTGGGGTTTCAGATTAGAAAAAAAGTATGATAGATATAAAGATGAGCACATTTTGGTTGCTATGAATGAAGCTTATTCCCATCTTTCTTCAGTTCTTGCTCAGGAGGAGTTGTTTTCGAAACAGAATTTCGGAATTAGGTGGCTTAAAGAAGAAGATAAAAACACTGCCTTTTTCCATGCTGTGGTCCAAAAAAGAAGAAGATATAATAGGATCGCCAAAATCATGGATGATGGTTGGCAAACTGAGAATCCAGAGGCTATTCAACAATTTGGTATTCAATTCTTCAAACAACTATTATCAGTGGAACCTACTTTAGAGGATACTCCTTTATTGGATTTTATTCATTTTCTTGTTATTTGTGAATATCATATCATGTTGACCAAAATCCCTACTGATGCAAAAATTGAAGATGCTATTTTTTTCTCTATGTAGGGACTTTGCTATAGGGCCAGATGGCTTCCCTGCAACATTCTATCGGCATTGTTGAGAGATTAGTAAGCTTGATGTGGTGATGCCGTGACTAACTTCTTCTTGGGTTGGATTCTATGAAGGCTACTAGGATTGCTTTGATTCCTAAAATTCCTCATGCGAAACAGCGAAAATATTTCAGGCCAATTAGTTTATGCAATGTAGCTAATAAGATCATTAGAAAAGTGCTATCTTCTAGGCTCAACTCTCTGCTTCCCAACATTGTATCACCTTATCAGAGGGCTAAGGCAAGGAGACCCTATCTCCCCATCCCTTTTTATAATTTCGGCAGAACTTTTGAATAAAGGATTACAACAACTTATTAATTCTCAGAAGTACATGGAATATCGCTATTGAGGTCCTATTTTAGTTCCTAATCTGTCATTTGTAGATGATATATTGGTTTTTGCCAATGGTCAAAGGAAATCTGTTCAACTATTGGTTGAATTCTTACAAAGGTAATACTGCTGCATTTGGACAAAAGGTTTGTAACGTCCCCTCTAGTCCGACATTTATATACGTCATCTTAACATCATTATTACGTAATGTGCACATTAATACATCACATCATAGCCTCGTGCACATACATTCATAGTACATTGTGGACTTTATGGCAACGTTACTCGTGTACGTAGCATATACGAAACCCTGAGTTCGTATTTTTTTAAACTTTCTTCCATATTAACATAACTCCAAGGGTTTTGAATTTACAATTAAACGTGTTGTGGGATCGTCAGATTCCTTTTCCCTTACACATCAGGCTTGGGGGACTCTTCACCATCTCCCACGTATACAATATATTTTGTACATTCACAAACATAAACGTACACATAATGAGTCATAAAAACTCAGTGGGAATACATGCAGATGTAAATGCATGTTGTGCATGTCACATTCTTTCTTTCTTTGGGCCCTGTTGAGAATCATGTGCTTATAATGGCGCCAACTTATCTTATTTCTTTTTTCGACCGTCGTCTAGGGCTTATCTCACCGCTAGGCCACTACACGTACGTAGGCTATCATAAATAGATAATCACATTGGTCGTCCCCTATGTGATTAGCTCACCCAATAGGCCGCCACATTCATATGTTATAAACACATGAAAAGCAACATCACATTCACATTCTTTCATGACGTGATTGTATAAACATCTTACCACTTTAAACGTTGGCATCATTTCTACATAAACTCATCAATATCCGGGCATGTCACATATACAAGGCTTCACAATCACATGTTAATCATAAATATAAGATGTTACTCGTTCAATGCAACGAATATACCATATATGACGTATCAAAATGCCAATACCATCCAACACATCATATAATTGCATACTTCCACGGAGATACAAGATGTTTATCCCTCATATAAGATGTTTCATCATTTGGATAATACATTTATCCCTCTTTCTTGCAACCCATTGAACATACCTAACACATTGCCTATAATGGGCCATTAGTACCACATTCATCATATATAACATGACATATCATAACACATAGAACATGATGCTATCTCTTTATGTTACTAGTTTCTTTAGTCTCTAAGTGAGTAGTGGGCTTCATATAAGCCATATAACTCATTCAACATCACAATATATCACAACATACTTACAAAGTAAGAAAGTTAGGTACTGATATGCTCTTTCTCCTCATAAACATCATAAACCTATTTCTTTTCTTTATTAATTCAATGGAAAGTGTCTTTTTACCTCCTAACACATGAACCACATCTATTACCCACCTTTGTTTTGAAGAAAACAAGCACAAGAAAGCTTTGAGAACATCCATCCCTTCTTCCTCTCTTCCTTACTTCCTCATTTCCTTCATAGCAACAGAGGTCAAACATGGATTAACCAAGGATATGGAGAGCTTGGGAAGTTTAAACATGTTTAAGGGAGTTCTTTAGGGCCTCAGGAAGTGTAAGAACTGAGTATGGAAGATATATATCAAAAAATTGAGAGAAAGGTCTAGAAAAAAGATTTCTGTCGACGTAAACTTATGGACGTATCCTTCATAATTACGGCCTTAAGTCACAACATATGGCCGTATCGATAATTAAGTACGGCCATATCTAGGCCTCTGAAAATTTCCACATCTTGCCTTTTATCAAAATTACGGTCGTATATTCATAAATTACGGCTGTAACATGAAACATACGGCCATATCACTTTATCATACGACCTTATAAAACTCTCTGAAAATCTTTCGCTTCTTCTCTTTAACATTTACGGCTGTATTCGATAAATTTATGGCCGTAACTATACTTGTACGGCCGTACCAATGACATTTACCGCTGCAATTCCGTCCTTGGTGAAATTTTCCTTACAGTATGAATTTGAAGGCCGTATTGGTTTCCAACACATCAAATACACCTATAAACATGTCGTAAACATAACGTATACATATTCATCATATTAAAACATATCCATATCATTTCAGATCGTATACGAAATCACCTACACATCCTATATGAAATCATATACGATTTTAGGACGAACCAGAGCGGGGTGTTACAAGGTGAATCAAGCTAAAAGTAGTTTTCTTAGTCACAAAGAGTCTCACCAGCAAATCATCCAATCATGCATTGGCTTTTCTCACCAACAGTTGTCTCTTGCATAGTTGGGAATTCCTTTACATAAGGGGTATAAAAAGATTTGCTTATATAAGAATCTTATTAGCAAAGTGAGGCAAAGAATATCAAGGTGGGAACATAAAAGACTCTCATCTGGAGGTAGAATGACCCTTATCAAATCAGTTCTAAACCCCATCCCACTTCATGTTCCCCAGGCTGTGAGTCATCCTAAATAGATGTTCTCCAAACTAGCCAGATCTTTTAACTCCTTTTTATGGGGTGACTTCTCTCAAATGAGACATATTCATTGGGCTGCTTGGGAGAAGTTGTGTTTTCCTAAATTTGAAAATGGACTTGGTTGGAACAATCTATATACTCTTAGTGTGGCATTTGATATGAAAATTTGGAAGATCTTTAGAAAACAGTAGTTTTTTTGGAGCTAGGTGATATATTCTAAGTATTGTAAACATTTTCATCCAACTATAGTTACTTAGAACTATGGTATTCATCCATTCGGGAAAGACTTCTAAAGGTGAGGGTTATGGCTGAAAGGCATATAAAATGGAAGGTCGGTGATGGAATGATTCATATTCTATATAATACTAGGCTTCCTATGGGGAATTTATCAACTCTACTACCCTCCCTTCAATATGCATTTCCCTATTTAGCCAATATTACTATGCTAAAGCTTGGGATGCTAATAAACTTAAAGTAGATTTCCCTATGTCAGTAGTACAAGCCATTGTTAGTATCCCCATTGGGAAACATAATGACATCATTATGTAGGGTACCACTCCTAATGCTGATTTCCATATTAAATCATGTGTTGAGGCAATTAGATGAAGCAGGACTAAACAACTGATTCTCAAATTTATATGGTTGAAAGCTATACTTGAGAAAATTTCATTATTCCTTTGGAAATTGCTGAGGAATTGGATCCCTGTTGAGGAAATCCTTCGCTGTAAATTTAGCATCCAACTGGCCTCAAAGTGTGTTTGATGTGTTTATTTAGAAGATATCACACATGTTTTCTTAGAGGGTTCAATTGCAATTGAAGTGTGGGAATATATGCACATTAGTTCTGATATTATCACGCAAGCTTATTCCTCTCCAAAGCACCACATAATGCATTGGATTATTCCTCTCCAAAGAACCTCATAATGCATTGGATTCTCAACTTTAATCTTTATAGTAGGTTCTTATTCCCTCTCTCACTTTTTTGTTTTTGTGGATGAAAGAAATTATGCCAAGCATCATGATGCCAGCATGTCAACTCAGAGAATTATTAAAAAAGTTCTCTTTCGCAAAGAATAGGTCCTCATATAGAAACCATCCATTCACAAGAAACCTTTTACCCTCGGCTATTTATTGGTCTAAACCTCCATTCTAACAATGTACAAATTAAATGCTGATGGGGCTTTGAAAGAAGATGGCACAGCTGCTGGAGGGGGAGTTATTAGAGACCATTATGGTCATATTTGCTGGGGTTTCTCTGATTTTTATAATTCTTGCTCAATAGCAGTTGCTTTGAATTGAAAGATATAGCCTTTGATCTTAAGTTATGTCATGAGAAGAAACTGTAAAATATCTGGCTTGAATTTGATTCCCAGGTGGTTGTGCCACTTATTACTTCTAATCAGTTGGGAGCCTAGATCTATACTTATATTCTCGAGGAGATCCTAGTTCTTCTCCTGCTACTCAACTTCAAAATATCTCACATTTGGAGGGAGGAAAACAAGTTGGCTGGCTGGTTTACGAACACAGGATATAAGGAGCGTAAATGTTTCATTTTTAATTCACAAGAAGTTGACAAGGAAGCACGTGATGTGGGAGTAGTTCTCCCTTGCATCTTACTTTGTTAAATTTGGTCTTGTATTTGTATTAGGCATCTTGGGAGGTTAGGATTTATCCCTCTTTCTAGGTGTACTAATTTTGTCCTTTTAATAAAATTTCTATCGCAAGCTTGAATTTTTGAGCCTTGGTAGTTTACCAAAAAATAAAAATAAAATATAATCAGTGCTGTAAAAAGTGTAAAACGTGGCAAAGCGGCAAGACCAAGTTTCAAAACTTTTACGAGCTTAAGCGAGTTTAAGTAGGTCTGAGCATAAAAAAGCGCAAAGCGTGATAAAGCGACAAGATCAATCTTGACACCTAAGCGCCGCTTAAGTGAGGTTGTTAGAAGATAGTATATAATCCATATCAAATTGAGTGATGAATTGTTTAGTTACTACAAAAAATAAAACTTTTACGGTCGACAACCGTCTCTATAGTCTCGTGGTTATAGAGTAATAGTAGTGACATAATCGTGCTTATAAAGTAATACCAATGACGTTGGTACTATTACTCTACAAGTACGGGGCTATATGGACGACTAAGCCATCCCTAAATATCAAATTTCTTGTAGTGAGTGGTGTTGCGATTAGAACACTTGATGAAAGTAAACAAATATTTGATCAAGTGTGACCGAGAATCATACTTGAGAAAAATATGTTTTCTCTGTATTTCTAGACTAAGTGCAAGGATTTCATCTAGTATGCTGGTATGAAATATTTGTTTTTGCAAACGCCGTGAGCCATTATAATTACAATATTTTCTATTTATTCTTAACTACATTATTATATTTACACTTGCACATCATACTTACATTAATTGTGTTGTATTAACTAAATTAACGAATGGTACAAAAATTAATTTAATGTTCTAATTTTAGTGATAAGTAAATAAATATCTAAATTATATTTTTTTAGAACTATCTTAACCCAAAAATTTAAGTACAAAATAGAATATTATTGATAATGAAAAAAGTACAAGCCAGAGGGAGATTTAATACCTTACCTTCAATAAAATGAAACCATAAAATGCAAATCTAAATTATATATTTAATAAATAAAGATTAAATAAGTTGACAAGTAAGTAAATTCGTTATGTATCTCCTAAATTACATATTTAATAAATAATTGGCTATCGACTTAATCAACGATTGAAATCATATGACTCAATCAAAATTTCTTAATTGTCTCCTGACTATATTAAATATTTATTTTAGATTCTATCTCCTAAATAAATATTTAAAATCTCAACTACTTTAAATGATTTATTTTATATCAATTTTTGTCAGTTTAGATTTTATTCAATTTTTTTGAAATAACATTTTATTTGATTTTTAAAGATCGTCATTTAAGTCATCTATTTTAATTATTAATCATATGTATTTCAATTTATTTATCTTATCCAAATTAATTTAAATTTGATATCAAATTATTTAATATTTGATCAAAATAACATATAATCTATGGCATTTTTTTACTGACCATATTATGAATCCTATATAATTTAAATTATTTAAAATAAACAACTAAATTGACTAGTTTATATATATATATATATATATATATATATATTAATATACCAAATATATTAAATTAGTGAATTTATATTGAATATGTTAATATTCATTTTGTATATATGTTTAGAATATGTTTATTGAAATTGATGTCATTAATGCATATTAAAAAAGTACAAATAAGAGCCTTCAACTAAATGATCACAATGAGAGGTGGACTATGATGAAAATTTTCTTGAAGGACGAGGATGGGAAATGTGAGTCCCAATCCTATTGCAATCCTTATATCATCCTCGATCACCTCAATTAAAGAAGGATGGAATGGGGACGAGGATAAGTATTTCCAAGCGTGGCAGGAATGTGGTGGTGGGGTCCGTATCGGCTATATTGTCATTTTTATAATATATCTGTACATTGATTATATTTCATAATCAATTTTTAAAAATTTATTATTCACTCATTAATTGCTAGTTACTGCGCATCGCAGATGTGTATAATTAATGTCTCTCAAAATTTATAGATATATGTAATAAAATATAGAATAATTTTAAAGAAAAAACCATAGGCATTACAAAAGTTAGTAGAATTTAATCTGGTTATTTATATAACTATAAAATTTACTGTTATTTTATTTTACGATTATATTGAATAGATTTAATCTTATAATGAGCAAAATGTGATATATTATTATAATCTATATAATTAATTATCATCCCATGTAACGCACGGGTATAAATGCTAAGTCAGAGTACGATACAAATATTTGTTGTGTTATTTTGTAGTTTTCTTATTTAAAAATTAATTTATTTTTATTAAAACATTGTATATATTAAAATACTATTTAATTAAATCTTCATGTCTTTTATACTTGTTGTCTTTATAATATATTTTTTATATTTTTCCATAGTTTTCTAATTTAAAAAATAATTTAGTTTTATTAAAATAGTGTCTATAATTTTTAAATAAATATAATTTACTAAAATAACATCATATATATTAAAATACTATTTAATTAAAAATTTTATTATTTTATGATATTTGTAATCTATATTATCCGCATTCTATTGTTTTAAGTTTTTCCACTGTGAAACATGAATAAATAAATTAGTCTTTTTGCATATTAATTATTATGATAACTTAGACGTAAAATTATCAATTCATTTTTAAAATTTAAAAAAAGGTCTATATTATAGAATTAAAATAAATTAAAAAATTATTGAATTATTTAGTGATTTTTTTTTAGTTCAAATATGATACATCTTCAATTTAATTTAATATTATTAACTAAAAAGTAAATAACTATTTTTTATTTAACCATTTCAATGATTCATGCAATTATTTTGTTTTATTTTTTTGATTGGTGTCAAGAAAATTGTATTTTAAACCATAGAATAATATTGATCTTTATTTTAAAATTAATAAATAAGTGAAAGTTACTCCTATAACAATCATTAACATTATTTATTATTGGGTGACTATATGTAAAATTTTCTCTTTTCAATGGAATGAGAAAGTATTTCATACCGAAAACAATTCAAATCATATACTTATTCCATGAATACAACGAAAAATAAATTTTATAAATTTTTATATTTAGATTTTGGAAGCCAATACATGATGGCTTCACAAGAAAAATATGATAGCTTCTAATAATTTGCATAATTTTTTAAGAAACATACTATTAAACACATGTTATTAAATATTTTATTATCTTCAAGGAAACAATGAATTTTCAAACGTACTAAATAACATGCTTTGATCACAAAATTATACACATATACAATTCATAATTGTATAAAAATAGTAAACTTACCTTAAAAATTACGTCGTCACTTCAAATAACTATATGTTTAGGATTTTTTGATGCAAATGTGAAGGCTTCATGGAGTAAAAAAGAGAAAATGGAGTGAAATATGTAGGGAGAATACGGACGGAAAAAATGGGAACACTAGTACACAATGGATTTTAGGAGACGCCTATTAGGTGACGTTTTTATTGAAAACGCCACCAAAAGTATTCGTAGTCAAGATAGGGTGGCGGTTGTGTTGAAATCCACCACCCTATGTTGCGGATCGGGTGACGGTTGTAAACACAACGACCACCCTAAGTATTCCAAAAATAAAAAAAAAATTATATAGTTAGGGTGACACAACCGCCACCCTAACTATTTCGAAAATTAAAAAAAAAATAGTTAGGGTGGCGGTTGTAAACACAACCGCCACCATAAGTATTCAAAAAATTAAAAAAAAAAATTATATAGTTAGGGTGGCGGTTGTAAACAGAACCGCCACCCTAAGTATTCGAAAAATAAAAAAAAAAAATTATATAGTTAGGGTGGCGGTTGTAAACACAACCGCCACCCTAAGTATTATAAAAAAAAAATTATATAGATAGGGTGGCGGTTGTAATCTTACAACCGCCACCAAAAATGCGAAAAATTTTAAAATTTCAGATTTCGAATTTTAAAACTCACTTTGGGTGGCGGTTGTACTATACAACCGCCACCCATTATTCGAGCAGTAATTAAATACCAGATCTACATCATTATTTCTGGTTTCTTCCTCATTCTTCTTTCTCTCAAGTGCGAAATCAGATTTTATACTAATGTAAGGTAAGCTAGTTCTATCTATTACTTTCAAATTCGTGTATTTTTTTAATGCTAATCGTGTATTTCTTTTCATGTAATTAAAAAATTAATCTTTTTTTTCGAGTTTTTAAGGATGCAAACTTTAAATGGCCATAACTTTTGCATACGATGTCCGTTTTCAGCCCACGAGTACATTCTGGAATTGTCGCGACGAGATCTACAACACTCACCGCTATCGCCATGACCCCATGTTTCAGGCCAATCTGAGATCGTTTCATCCCTTAAAATGCCATTTTTCGTTTTAGTGTTTCATTTTCGTATTTTCGTCATTTCATTTCATTGTATGTTAGGATTTTATTTCTTTTGTTATTTAAGAATATTGTTGGTTGTAATTGGAGGTGATTGACTTTGAATAAAAATCATTTCGTTCTTAATTTGTTAATTAGTTGCAACCTAATGCTATGCATGCAGACCCTCCTCTCTAAAAAAAAAAAAGACATTGGGTGGCGGTTCTTGTAAAGAACCGCCACCCTAAGTGTAAAAAATAAATAAATAAATTAGTTAGGGTGGCGGTTGTTAGCAACAACTGCCACCCTAAGTCCACGAATTTAAAAATAAAAAAAAGAAAGGGTGGCGTTTTTTGAACCGCCACCCTAAATCAAGACATTGGGTGTCGCCATTTTTGGTGGCATTCGTTAAACCTCCACCCCATGTCACAAAACAACCGCCACCCTAAGTCATTTTTGTACTAGTGGAAGCAAAGGATAAAAATGAAGCAGGATCTAGTTTTGATATGAATTACCAAGGGAATTTGCAACGAGAAAACTACGCGTTGCAAAATTGCAAAGAGAATATCTGCAAGAAATTTGCGACGTACAAATCCATAGAAAATTTGTGATAGAATTTTAAAATATGTCGGTAGTTTGCAACAGTGCACTTAGAGCCTTGGAAAATGGAAACAACCCTTCCCTACACAGTCGTTAATTTCCACTATAATATTGTGCCGTCCTTGTTGTTTGCCGTTGCTATTTTATTTTACAACCGCATAATCCATGGCTATAAGCAACGGATATTTTTTCTATTCCCATGGGCCGTTGTTGAAAGCCAAATTTATAGTAGTGAAAGTTTAAAAAGGGTAAATTTGACTCATTTTTTAGGTTTTTCATCCCAAATTTAATCATATTCCTCTCTACACTATTTAATCTTGAGGGGTGTTATAAAAATCCAAATTCGAGTTTTTACACTTTAGTACTGGAAATACTCTTATATTTATATATAATAGTTATGATCTAGTACCCGATTGGACATGGATTTATTGTGCCCATTTAACATATATCATCTCAGAATTGGATGCATGATATAATCACCTAAATATTATCCAATACTGAGAAAGTATGTATTAATTGAGCACACTAAATCCGTGTCCAATTGGGCACTAGATCATAATTGTTATATATATACACCTATAGTTCAAGAGATTTTCTCTGAGACATAATATGTCAACACATAATTGTCTCATCACGAATAATTTAATTGCGTTAGTGTAAATAGTTGTAATCCTTAATTCAAACATTCAGGTTGTCACTTAAAAAGGAAACAAAAATAGTTATTTTGTAAATATTTTTAATAGAATTTTCCTTTTTTTTTTTTGCAATACTAGAAAAAAAATCTCAAAACCCTGTCAGAGCGTGTTAATCGTTGTCGAATTTAAGTTATTGAATAGCGAGATATTTTAAGTTCGGTGGCCTAACTACAATCGACCAAAGTTTTGATCTCCTATTTGAAGGTCATTGAAGTTGCAATTGAAAAATTAAGAGGTGCGATCTGTTTGTTTTGTATTTTCTATTTTCTATTTTCATTTTCGAAAATATTTTGATGTTTTCTATTTTGAGATGTTGTTTTCAAAAAATTAAAAATGCATTTGCTTTTGTTATTTTGAACAACAATTTTTGAAAAGAGAAAATAGAAAACATATTTGGCTTATAATTTTTCTAAAATGATGAATGGGTATCATAAAAATTACAAAAAAGTCCTAAAGCCGTTTCAATGTGTTGCACATCGTCCTCATCCCCCACCCCCCCTTCCTCATTCATTGTCGGCAAAGTGTACAGGTGGTGGCGAACCACCTGCCACTGGTTTAGCCTCAAGATCTGGTGGTTTGGCATCTTTTCGGCGGTGGTTGGCGGTGATGGGCGGTGGTTTTGATTAAATTGTACTAAAAGTAAAATTTTTGATTTAAATGTAACAAATGTACAATTTAAAATCTGAAAACGGTTTTTCCTTGTTTTCAAAATTCAACATAGAAAATGCCGAAAATATCAAAAAATATTTTCTCATTTTCTTTACAAATCATAAAAATGTTTTCAAAAATGTATTTTCGAAAACAATGGAAAGAACACGTTTTCAATATTTTCAAAAATAGAAAACATAAAACTGAAAACAACTAGAAAACAACAAAGAGAAGTTTGATGACTTATTTCTTGTTATATTAACGTTTAGTGACCCAGTTGACCTATTTCTTGTCATATTAACTTGCTAATTTAAATTTAACAAGTACTCATGTTTCTACTTGTGTCTAATTTATTTATCTATTTCTTGTTACTTCAGTTGCTTCTTTTTTTAAAAAAAAAAAATTATTTTGAAACATTGATGCATGACTCATGACGACTAAGTTTAATATATAATTTAAAATGTGAGTATGTTAATCTTCTATTAAGGGAGAATGACCAATATTTTATTAAGCTATATGACTAGTTTAACACATTAATGGTGAACGCTCACTCCATATTTTATCGCTCAAATTATAGAAATTAACATTCAAATGGACAAATACATACACAATCTTAGGACTCGCTTAATGCATATTAAATTAAATATATTTTTCTTTTCTTATTATTTTTGATAACTCATATTATTATTTTACAATGGATGTGTTAATAAAAATCATTTTTTCAAAAAAAAAAAAAAACAATCATATTAACTTACTAAAGTTAACAAGTACTCATGTTTCTACTTGTGTCTAATTTATTTATCTATTTCTTGTTACTTCAGTTGCTTTTTTTTTTTTTTAAATTATAATGAAATATTGATGCATGACTCGTGACGACTAAGTTTAATATATAATTTAAAATGTGAGTGTTAATCTTCTATTAAGGGAGAATGCCCAATATTTTATTAAGCTATGTGACTAGTTTAACACGTTAATGGTGAACGGTGAATCCATATTTTATCGCTCAAATTATAGAAATTAACATTCAAATAGACAAATACATACGCAATCTTAGGACTTGCTTAATGCATATTAAATTAAATATATTTTTCTTTTCTTATTATTTTTGATAACGCATATTTTACAATGGATGTGTTAATAAAAATCATTTTTTCAAAAAAAACAATCATATTAACTTACTAAATTTAACAAGTACTCATGTTTCTACTTGTGTCTAATTTATTTATCTATTTCTTGTTACTTCAGTTGCTTCTTTTTTTTTTTTTAATTATAATGAAATATTGATGCATGACTCATGACGACTAAGTTTAATATATAATTTAAAATGTGAGTATGTTAATCTTCTATTAAGGGAGAATGCCCAATATTTTATTAAGCTATGTGACTAGTTTAACACGTTAATGGTGAACGGTCACTCCATATTTTATCGCTCAAATTATAGAAATTAACATTCAAATATGCAAATACATACACAATCTTAGGACTTGCTTAATGCATATATTAAATTAAATATATTTTTCTTTTCTTATTATTTTTGATAACTCATATTATTATTTTGCTATTTTATTCCATTGCCAACATGTGGGTATGTTATACTGCCTACACACGGATAGATGTGCAACAAATGTCCCCCTGGTAGTTTGGGGGAGGGGGGGTCCACCTATATGCAGGCATGATAACGTTCTCGCATATGAGCAATAAAATAATACTATATTATTTTCATACATTTTTAAGGGTGAGGTTAAATACAGTCTTTTCTTTACTGACTACCAATTATGATCCAGTGCCCGATTGGTTACAAGTTTATTATGTCCACTTAACACATGTCATCTCAGAATTGGATGTGTGATATAATCACTTCGATATTATCCAATATACACCAAACACTGCAATGACATGTGTTAATTGGGTACAATAATCTCATGCCCAATCATGCACTTGATCATAATTGTACTAACTACACCCAATTTCTCAGCATCTTCCCATTTTACGCTTCAATCCAAAAAACAAAACAAGGAAGAAGAAGCTGCCATTTCCGAAATGGCACCGAAAATGGCAGCAACCTACTCCAATTTCTGGCAACAAATGCTGCAGGAAATTGTAGCAACAAAGAAGGGTCTCCCTTCTTTTTTGGTTGCCATTTCCAACCAACTCTTATTACCATATCTTTCTCAATATTTTTGAGTTATTTTTCGAAATTAGCAATTGTATGTGGGTCGATTGATGTCACATTACTAAATTGTAATAGTTTTTGGTGAGGAAATTGGATTTTTTCACCATTTTCGAGCGAAGAGCAAACTATTCGACAACATTGGATCGAACACTTCACACAGTGTTTGACCAAAGTGGATCAAACACCTCTTTGTGAACACCTCTTTGTGATGTCCACAAGAGGTTGAAAACCACAAAGAGCTGTTCCACCTTGACCACTGATAAGTGCTAGAAAAGCACTTAAATAACTCTTCTATTTTACGTATTTATGTGTTTTATTAGTATTATATGTTTCTTTTTATGTGTTTTCCTTTTATTGTGTGTTTAGAGTCACAAGGAATCAAAAGGAGCCAAAATGGATGAAAACGGAGCGAAAACGGAACTTGGGACCGAAATGCAAGCAAATTCAAAGATGGAGGGCCTCCGATGCAATTTTATGAAAAGTTGTTTTTACAATTTTTCTTGTGCCAATATCAAAGAATATCAAAAGAGGATTTCCACATTTTTGTCGGATCCCAAATTGGAGTTTCCTAGTGAAAGTTATGGTCATTTGATGAGAAATGACAAAGCGTAAAAAAATCAGCAGCTCGAATTTACTGCCGCAGTTTAGTAATTTGACCATAACTTTTGCTACCAAAATCGGATTGACCTGAACTTTATATTGTTGGAAAGGAAACTCAGAGAGCTACAACTTTGATGTTGACCACTACAAATGATTCGGATCATATCATGGTCAAAAATGGGCAAACTCCAGAGTGATGTGAATGGAGGATTTCTTGGGCCATGTTTTGATAGAAAATTCATAACTTTCTATTAAAATATCAAAAAAAGGAAATTCCAATTGCACAATTCATCCAAGATGCTTACCTACACCATGATGCAATATTTGAACTAATGGAGCAATTCCAAGATCATGAT
This sequence comes from Jasminum sambac, assembly GCA_018223645.1. NCBI lineage: Eukaryota > Viridiplantae > Streptophyta > Magnoliopsida > Lamiales > Oleaceae > Jasminum > Jasminum sambac. Next base: position 6,671,796 of record CP073645.1, on the reverse strand, counting down.
TTGGTGATTACAAGTTAGTGGAATCATAATGGAGTAGTTGTATAATTTTTTATCATGTTTTCTTGTGAAATTTTGCCTATAAATAGAGGCATTTGTAAGGAAGGAGACACAACTGAGTAGAAGAGAATTAGCTAGTAGTTCTCTCCAACTTTCTCTTCAATAAAATTCTCTTTTTCATTTGTTCTTAGTTTTAGTTTGAAGCTCTTAGCTTTTCATATTCCGGCGGATCGATTCTTCGATAAGTTTCTCTTTTCCTTTTTATTTCTTAGTATTTATTTACTTGTGTTCTATACTTTGCGTAAATTACTTGTATAATCTATCATATAGTGGTGGTGATACAAAGCGAACACTCGCTAAAAAGTATGAAACCCCGCAAATATGAGTAGTTAGACTTTTCTATCTAGTTCGAGGGGGACGTTGTGTTCAACTAACATGTTGTTTTCTTTTCTAACTCTTTGCTAATGTTTTATCTATTCCTCTACTGCAATTTGTTGATTTGTTATGCTTTTAAACCTGTTTTGAATTTATGTGATTATTGCATTCACTTTGGCCAATTGAATCAATTAATCTTTAAGTTCAAGTTACGTGCTAGGATTGGAACTTTTGATCCGTACTTGTCACTAGATTCCAATCCAAAGTAGCAAATGAATATCGTGCATATTTGTTAATAAATCAACTTAGATGTATTAATTCAAGTTTGTGAAATTGATCATTTAATTCAACTCATTCTTCTTGTTCATTTCACACTAGCATTGCATTAAACCCTAAGAACTTGTTTAGGGTTATCCAATAGCTAGACGTTAAGTTAAAGAACTCACTTTAATTTAATACACTTAAGGAAGAATTCGTTAATCAGAGCTTCTTGGTTAATTGAGAGTTGATAAATTGAAGAAGGAATAGTAACACGTTGCATGGGAAAGATAAATACAAGTTGTTGACACAACCGAACCCGAGAACTAGATATTTCTTCAATTGATTTATCTTTCTTATTTTGTCATTTTAATATTTATTTTTATTCAATATTCTCAAAACCCCCCTTTTCCACATTAATTGATAAAGACAACTAGATCAAGTACCGTTCCTCTTGGGTTCGACCCTTACTTACCACTACTACATTAATTTGTAGTTTTGAAACCGAGTAAGGAAATAAAACAAACTTTGGTGCGTCACGACAGCGCACCGCCAAACACCACATGTGGTGTTCGAAAAAAAATGGTCGAGCACCTCCATAGTGGGTCGAACACCTTTATTTTTTATTTTTAACAATAAATTGTGCTTAATGGTTTGTCAATTTAACAAGCACCTCCAGTGTTTGTTGATGAAGAAAACTTTGCAAATGAGTGTGTACTGAGAAAGAGAGATTTGGAAAGAGAGCAAATAGGGATGAGGATCAGGGATCTTGACCAAAAATAGAAAACCTTTTTTTTTTTTTTTGTTCGATTATGATGCGCCCGGATAGCCTTGAGGCTGTTCCACCAATTCCGACCCAGCAAAAAAAGCAAAAGGATAAAACTAGTATACCGCTTGGATTGCGGTCGATTGAGCAAAGCGGAAAAAGTTGATGAAGGTAGAGGAGCGACAAAGGAGAAAGAGACAGAGAGGGAAGAAGGAGGAGAATGGAGAAGACGAAGTGATGAAGATAGAGGAGGAGAGTGGGTGAAGACGGAATGACAGATGCGTCAGATAATCATGATCCTTTTTCTGTTCAATTAAACTATGGGGGAAAGTGGGTGTACTCCGTAAAAACAAGGTTACCCTCACCCCATCGTCAATTCTCAATCATACTCAACAAGCCCCAGTATCAACCCCTGCAGAAGCCATGAGCTGCATTGTAATCTAAGTCATTTTGTATCCTTGCTCCTTAGCCTCCTTTAAACCCTAGGAAGAAACTTCACGACCACGTGGAGATGTTCTGTGCTCGAAATGAGACAATTTATATATATTCGTTTATTCGATGGTTCTTCCGGTATATCAAATTATCTGATCCACACTTGCACAAATTCAGTGTGCGTGGAAGCAATCGCCATTCCGTTTTTGAACATTTTTAGTGTATTTGAAGCTAAAACTGAGATGCATGCTGTGTATGATAACTGGGAGAGGCTGTTTTAAGCCGTGCAGCGACGACAATAGTACTTGGAAATGGCTCACGCCCTTTCCAGAAACACAAGCATTGCAAGTTCCATTTCGTTGGATTTTGACGAACTATCTTTGAGTTCGTCCACAGAAGAATCAAATGGAGGATCGACTTCAGGATCTGATTCAAAATCTAACACTTAAAAAAGAAGTGGTGCTTTCACTGTTTTAAACCCAAGCACTCTTGTTGAACTTTTGATTTACATAATTACATGGACAAAATTATATATTAAAAAAAATCTATGTTTCGTATGAATTAATTTTATATAATGTTGTTCATAATACTAAAAATGTGAAATAGCATCACGCTCCATTTTGGCGTGAAACGTGAAAATATTATTTGAGGAAGTCAATATACAAAATAACGTTACATTATTAAGCAATTCAATAATGTATTTGCGTTAGAATAATTTACCCCATTCATAGTGACATCCGTATTGCTATGGAATTTACTTGTCTCACAAATTATTGTTATTTATCAAAGGTACATTTGATTGTATGAACAATTATGTTCTACTTTAGTATATTAATTAAAGTAAAAAGATTTATAATATATTGTGTTATTGTTCTAGCTATCAAACAAGTTCATAAGTAATGCAGTTTTTTTTTTTTTTTTTAAATACAAGGTAAGGATCGTAGAGGTGGGATGGTCTCTCGAGTCCGGGCCAATCACGCGGTAAGGTGATGCTTTTTCCACTAAGCAAACTCCCTTGGACAAGTAATATAGTTAGATCTGCTTTAACTTCCTTTTTATTTATTTAGAAAAATAATATTGTTGCACTCAAAAAAAAAAAAGAAGAAGAATATTGTTTACTACTTAATTATTTAAAGTTGAATTTTATTTCAATTGTGAAATTGAAACCACGAATTAATACTAATTGACCATGTGGATTACAGTTTATAGAAATCTAAAAATACAAATAAAGCGCACTCTATAATTTAACCATAAGTATGTTAGTAACGACGATTGTTTGTGAATAATGAAGAGACGTTACTTTTTTGCATTAACTTTTGGCTATTAGTAATTTAATAAGTTTAAAAGTGTACAATTAGGCCGAAGATTATCTAAAAATGTAATAGTCGAGATCCACTTAATTATGTATTACAAAATTGTATAGATGACGGTATAAATTGGTTCGCAGAGATTTTTAACAAGAAACATAAAACATAATTTTTTAAAAAATATTTGGTAGTTCGGGAAGTTATAAGAAAAAACTACTGCAGAACGCGAACATAGAATTATTATGGTTTTTTCATTATATCTATTTTCGCTAAATCTCTGCCTAGCTACATTTTGAACTTTTTTTTTAAAATCTAATTTTCCATCTCAATCAATATCTTAACTGTGAAAAAAACCGTATATTAACATTTTTGTAGGTGCGTTTGTAGGTGAAAGAGAAGGGATTAACTGTGAGAGGATGATGAGAGCTTTGCAGCGGTGCGAAAATACACAGGCTCACCCTCATCGGTGAATGTCATAGGTGAATAGAATATGTTTTTATTCCTTTTCTTTTAAACTTAATTTAGATTTCAAATACAAGAAGGGTGATTCTAAATGCACCCACCCATTTCACTAACTACACCCCTCTCTTCCCCAATATCCCAATTCTACCCTTAAAAAAAAAAAAAAAAAATCTGAACACAACCCCTTTTTTGTTTTGTTTTGTTTTGTTCGGCTTGTCTAGGCCTAACATCTCCTTTCTTTTTCTTTTTCTTTTTTTTAATTGTGTTCAGCCCAAAGCACACGCCAAATAGCCCTAAGTTTGTTCAACCTGGTTAGGGCTATTCAGCCTGTGTGCAGGCCAAACCAATTTTTTTTTTTTTTTAAAAAAAAAAGGAAAAACAAGGATGTGTTTACAATTTATTATTATTATTATTTGTTTTTGGATGAGGGTAGCATGGGGATATTAGGAAAGAGGAGGTGTAAGTAAAATGGGTTGTGTCATTTGGAATCACTCATATCTGAAAAGTACTTGATTTTTTTTTTTTTTTTTTGTGGTAAATTATGTAATTAAGAGTCTTCATAAATATTTGGGTTGTAACTTGATATGCAGAATAATAAATTTTTTTTGGGGGGGGGGGGGGGTGTTGGGGGCGCCGTTGGGGGAATGAGAATAATGATATTTGTTGTGAAGAATAAGCCCTAGCATTTTCTTTGTTCCATTCAACGTCGAATGACGCAAATGGAGCCTTTCCTCTGGTAAACTTTCGAACCGGCCTTTAGCTTGTCGCGCATCCGGATTATTATTAATCTTGCACATATTTATTTATGAGAAAATGCCCAATAAGTGCAATCCCAGGTCCATTATTGCCTACTAAATCTGAACATCTTATTTTTTAATCATTAACTACAATATTTTGTAATTTATTTACCAATTAATCTTTTAGATATTTTCTGGACATTCTTGCCCTTTTTCTTATCTATTGTCTGCATAATCACCAATGCCCCCTCTCTCTCTCTTCCCCCTCTCCCGATTTCATTTTTTCCCCCAATTACATCAAGAAATCCTTTGTCTAATTTGCATAATGTTCAATTGCATCTAGATCTATAATAATTACTTTGATTTTAATGGCAATGAATCTAACTTTGCCTCTGGATCGCCGAGATTTGATTTCTATGGCATGGATTATGTGTGGGGATGGCCGAAGAAATTAGAAGTGCTTTTCGTCGATGATGGTGGTCCTAGTGCAATTATATCTCCGTGAAAACTATGTGTAATATTTGGTTAATTTTAGAATCACAAATTTTTGGTTAATTTCACTGCCGAATTTCATGGTGGTGAAGGACACGAATCTTTTGCCATGCCCGTTTGTTATTGTTAATCACGATAAAGTTGATTATTACTAGATGATTGTTTTTTCACCATTGGCGATGATTTTGTGGTTTCAACAATTTACTTGGTTGCTAGATATGAAATGGGCCGTATCTTGTGAATTTGATGGCACTGGGAATTTGTTAGTTTGATAAAATTTAACATGTCTAATACCTTCTGCATATGAATTGATTTATGTGGTTTTATCTTTGTTAAATATAAGAATTTCACAAACATTTTTGCATATGTTGGAATTCAATCTCTTGCAGAATTATTTTTTTATTTTTGCTTACATTGAATATCATTTTGTGTAATAAGCTATTTATAGTTAAGACACTTTTGGGAAAAAAAAATCCGTATCATTATTTATGAGTGGTTTTGATTATCGCGGTAGATAATATTATTATCAAAATAGGTAATCATATTATCAAGACAGATAATATCTTTTGGGTGAGTGTTAGAACCTCCAAATTTTTAAAACTTTAAATTTTTTGGCGACTAAAATTTAAAGAATTAAATCTTAGTCCTTAATATTTCGATTAAATATTTTAAACATAAAATTTGTGATTTAAAATTTAAAGTGGCTTGATGGTTTTAAAATCCTATATAATATAAGGGTTTGTTCTACTCACATTAAATTTCATCAAATTAAATTTATTTTTTTTAGATTACCCAGGGGTGGTAATTTGATAGAAAAAGTATGTAGAGAGAAAGTAGGAGACAAGTAAGGGTAAGGAAATTAGAGGAGGTTGCAATCTTGAGAGAGAGAGAAAGCGGGTAAAGAGAAAGCGCGTGAAGAGAGAGAGAGAGAGAAAGCGGGGGTAATATTTTACCAGGGTAGGTAATAAATATTACCTACTGCAGTAACCAGAAGTATTAATAACTTTATAGTTCTAAAATGAAGTGAAAGAAAAAAGGATGGATAAGAGTTTTAAACAAGGAGAAAGAGGAGGTAATCAATATTTTTAGCTTTTCATTCTGCATGTCAATGTGAATTTGTAATATATGATGTCGATAACCAAATTTTTTATTCGCTTGCCGCTTCTTTGAAATCGTATAGTATATCTTAACAAATTTGTGACAACCAAATTTGTTAGTCGCTTGTTGACTAGTTCTCTTCCCCTATTTACATGTTGGGATTTTACAGTAAAAGTCAAAATTCTCGAAAAAAGTGGGAAGTTGAATGTTGATTGAGGTTACTCGGGGTGGTAATCTAGAGAGAAGTACGAGAGAGAGAAAGTCAAAGATGGAGAAAGTGAAATGTTGAATATTGATTGAGATTACCTAGGGTGGTAATCAGATTACCTAGGGTGATAATTAGATTATCTAGGGCGGTAATCAAATTACCTAGGGCGGGTTAAATTATTACCTAGGTAGGTAATATTATTAGTAGGGTCAGTAATATTAGGGCGGGTTAAATTATTACCTAGGTAGGTAATATTATTAGTAGGGTCAGTAATATTTTCTTCAGTGTGCTAATCCTAAAAGAAGTTGTGAATGGTGTTTTATTATTATGTTATAATTATCATGGTAGACAATATGATTACCGGTGTAGGTAATTAGATTACGGGATAGGTAAATGGCATTATAGTGTTTTGGTTATGATTCTTGGGGTAGGTAAAGTTGAATGTTAATATTGTTATATTTTTATGTTATGGTTATGATTATTGGAGTGGATAAAATTATTACCGAGATAGGTATTATTATTGGTAGGGCAGGTAATATTTTCTTTAGTATTCTTTAGTTTTCTGATTCTAAAAGAAATTGTGAATGGTGTTTTATTACTATAGTTACAATTATCATGGTAGATAATATTATTAACGGGGCAGGTAATGATATTACTAGGATAGGTAAATGACATTTTAGTATTTAGGTTATGATTACTGGGGTAGGTAATATACTATTATGAGGGAAAATAATATGATTACCGGGGATGGCGGCAAGGTGGTGGCGGTGGGGGTGGCGGCGGCCGTGGTAGCTTGGTGGTGGTGGTTAAATGGTGGCGGCGGAGGTGGTGGTGGTGAATAGGGCGGCAACGATGTGGTGTTGTGTGGGGTGGCGGTGGGGTATTGGCGGCGGTGGCGGTGGGGTGGTAGTGCGGTGGGGTGGTGGAATGGTGATGGTGGTGGCGGAATGGCGGAGAGATGGTGGCGAGGTGGTGGTGGCGGATAGGTGGTGGCAATGGTAGCGGTGGTGTTGGTGGCGGTGGGGAGGTGGTGGTCGTGGTGGTGGTGGTGTCAATAGTGATAGTAATGGTGGTGGTGGTGGCGGCGGGGTGGTGGTAGATGTGGGATGGCGGCATCGGTGGTGGTGGGATGGTGGTTAGGTTGTGGTGGTGGTGGGATGGTAGTAGGATGGTGGTTATGGTGTGGTGGGATGGTGGAGGTGGGAGTGGTAACCGCGGCGGTGGTGGTGGTGGAATGGTGGTTGTGGTGTGGTGGTGGTGGGAGTCGTGGTGGCGGTGGCATGAGTGTCGGTGGTGGTGGGATGGGTGTGGCGGCCGAGGTAGGGTGGTGTGGTAGTGGTGGCTCAGAGGTGGTGGTGGCGGCGGGATGGTAGCGGCGGCGGTGGGATAGGGGTGGTGGTGGTGGTGGAGGCGGGATGGGGTGGTGGTGTTGGTGGTGGTGGAATGGTGGTTGTGGTGTGGTGGTGGGATGGTGGTTGTGATATGGTTTGATGGGATGGGATGGGATAGGGGTAGGATGGGGCGGTGGTGGTGGTGGGATGGTGGTTGGGTTATGGTGGTGGGATGGTGGTAGGGTGGTTGTGGTGTGGTGGGATAGTGGAGGTGGGAGTTGCAATGGCGGTGTGGTGGTTGTGGTGTGGTAGGATGGGATGGGATGGGATGGGGGGTGGTGGTGGGGTCGTGGTGGCGGTGGCTAGTGTCGGTGAGTGGTGGGATAGTGGTTGTGGTGGGGTAGGTGTGGCGCGAGGTGGGGTGGGGTGGTGTGGTGTGGTAGTGGTGGTCGTAGGGTGGTGGTGGCGGCGGCGATGGGGTAGGGGTGGTGGTGGTGGTGGTAGGGAATTGTGGTGGAGGCGGAATGGGGTGGTGGCGGGGTGGGGTGGTGGTGGAATGGTGGTTGTGGTGTGGTGGTGGGATGGTGGTTGTGGTATGGTTTGATGGGATGGGGTAGGGGTGGGATGGGGGACGGTGGTGGTGGTGGTGGGATGGTTGTTGTGGTGGGATGGGTAGGATGGGGTGCGGGGCGGTGGTAGTGGTGGTGGTGGTAGGGTCGTGGTGGCGGTGGCGAGTGTCGATGGTGGTGGTGGCATAGTGGTGGCGACAGATTTGTGGTTGTGATGGGGTGGCTGGCGGCAAGGTGGGGTGGTGGTGTGGGTGGGGGTGGTGGAGTTGGTGGTGGCGGAGGTGGGGTGGGGTGGCGCGATGGGGGTAGGGTGTGGGATGTGATGGGGATGACAAATGGTGGTTTGTTGGTTATGGTGATGATTTGGTAGTACTCTATTCTAAAATATAAGCTTTGATAGTTGGAGGATGTTTTGTGCAATTTAAAAGATAGAGGACCTTTTGTGTAATTGAATGTGTGTTTATTTTATATTTTATGAATTTTTTTATTATAGTGGCATGGCCTGTAATTTGATTAGATAGAATGAGTATTGTTGTCTTATTAAGGAAAATATGTAGTTAATGGATAAAAAATAAGATTGTATGATTTAGTGGGCAAATTTTCCTAAAAAATATAGCTATTGGGCAAAAGCCCTTTATTTATTATTCTTGAATTGTACTTTCAAAAAAACAAAAAAAATATTCTTGAATTGTGAGGCGGATTGATTTGAGTACTTTTTTTTTTTTTTGCCTCAATGAACATTAGCTGCGGATCATTAAGGAACTGAAGATAATTCAGAATGAGTCTTCACTTGCCCCTTTGTCTACCTGTATACATATTACTTTATCATAAGCAATGTTATTCACATAACCGATCAGGTGCCATCGGTGGCACCTTAGTTAAGTTGGCACCATGATTTGATTTGATGTTGATTAAATTCCGAGGATCTAGAATCAACAGCGAGGAAGCTCAGGTAATTTTTGAAAATTTTTCCGCGACCCGTGGCGGCCGTGGTGGCGGGTCAAAGTTTTGGTCAAATTGCAAAAATTTGACCAAAACTTTGACTCACACCACCACTGCCACCACGTAGCAAAAAATTTTCAAAATTACGGAGCTTCCCTCACCGCTGGCCGATTCTAGATCTTGTCCCGGATTTCAAATCGGGCCCCAAAATGCCATCGGTGGCGCCACCAATGGCACCTGAAAATTACCGATGTTAATTCATATCCACTAATAATTCGTCATTAATGATTTTTATAATTAATTAGTACTTATAAGTGTTACACCTAAGATCATAGTTAAGATAACGAATAAATTATTGTTAATTGACTAACACAACAATAAGGATAATATATTTTTAATATTGTTCGATTGTATATTTCAGACCCCATTAGAGACAAGATGCTTCATTGGCAAGCTACGATTATGGGTCCTTCGGCGGGCTCTCCGTATGAAGACGGAAGAATTTTCCATCTTGACGTCCAATTTCCGGAAGAATATCCTTACAATAGACCTCAGGTGTTTATAACTTGTAGTCGTCAATAAAATTTATTTGTAATTTTCTTTGATATTTCAATATATGAAACATTCTTGTATATATTTACATTGTACTATTGCAGTAGTTTACTTTTAACACAAAAATTTTCAATCCAAATGTAAGTGGCGATCGGCGCATTTGGCCCGCATGCAATGTTCGAACAGCCGTGGACCCTGCCGTGACCATTTTCCAGGGTTTGTTTTCTACCCATTATTGGAACTATTAACTAATTGCATGTTCCCTATTCAAAAAAAAAAAAAAAAAAAAAACCAAAACTAATTGCATGTTCAACAAGACTTTTAATTTAAAAGAAACATAATAAAGTTACAAATAAATGTGAAAAATAATTACTTTTTAGTTAAAAACTGATTTTTAGAAGAGTTCTTCAGATAACAACTAAATTCGCTAGATTTGTTTAGTATTCAAATCTGTTAGTATATCTCAATTTCAACTCATTAACTATTTTGTGGCTAAAACATCATATAGGTATTTTTTTTTGGGGATGATCGCTACATTAGTATTTTTTGTTACTCTGGAGCCACTAAAGTATTTTTACTGACTCCGACCACCATATCGGCCCAAATTTATTGTCGTATCTTCCGCTAGTTGTGGAACAAAACTCATGGGAAACAATTCTTGAGGCCTTACCCCAGATCCAACAAAGCCCACCTGCGGAACCTCCAGTACAGGATTACACCGAATGGCTGGAATACTTGGATCTAGATGAGTACGACAGCTTTTGGACCACGCTGCAAGAAGATGATGGAGGCCCATCAACAAATACCCAGGGAGATGATAGAGGCCCATCAACAAATATCCAACAAAAGGAAGGGCCCTCTCAACAAATAAATCCACAAGAGCCCATTCAGAAACGGCAAAAGTCCAAGTACGAAATGGACTATCCAAAGATAAAGGCTTTCAGAGAACAACATGAAAAAGCCTATTCAACGGCTTCGTCAGCCTATAGACCACCCAATGAACCAGTCATGGGTCCAGTACGTTATCCACCTACCACCACAAATGGTACCAGATCTACATTGATAAACGACCCAGTAGGCCCAGGCCCAGTTCCACGACGATCTCAAACTAAATTTGGAGATGAAAACTGGACCCTACCGCCAGCCCAAGCGAGTAATGGTGTTATTTTAGTACTACCAGACGACATTGGAAAGTATGCTGATGTAATCTCAAGATGGGAATCCATTACCCTCAATCTGGTAAATGAGAAACCCTGGGCTGATAATAAGTCAAAAGTACAGTTCATTGAAAATCTACTTGGAGAAATTGAAAAGATCACATGGATCCAGTGGAGGATGGCCTACCCCACTGAATACGAAGAACTTGTAGCAATTGCTGATGATCCCCAGAATGTGACTTCGCAAGTCAGAAGGATGTTCTTACTGGAAGATCCTTTTCAAGGTTCAGTTGAGGAGCAAAATAGAGCTTATCAGCAGTTGGAGCAATTAAGCTGTAAGTCAATGAAAGATATTTTTAAATATCTCAATGACTTCAAATATCTTTCTGCAAAAACTGGAAGATTGTATATCTCTCCTGAGATATCAGATAAGCTTTTTCTGAAAATGCCTGAACCTTTTGGCAAAAAGATAGAACAAGCATACAAGGAAAAATATCCTGGCAGTAGTGTTGGTGTAATACCAAGGATAAACTTCACGCATAGCTATCTATCTGAAATGTGCCAGAATGCCCAAATGCAGCGAAGTCTTAAAGACTTGTCTTTCTGTGGGGAAATAGCAAGGCCAGGTTATTATGATAAGCCGAGACAAAAGAAGTATGGCCTAAGGAAGTCAAGGACATATAAAGGAAAGCCACATGATTCTCATGTGCGAGTTTTTAAGAAGAAGTATCCAGAACGGGCTAAGAAATGTAAATGTTTTATCTGCGGAGAACTGGGACATTTTGCCAGTGATTGCCGCAATAAATATGGAAACATGGCTCGAAAAGCTGTGTTTGAAAATCTGGATATTGATGAAAACTGGGACGTAGTTTCCATAGACCCGAATGATCCACTCACTGATGCTATTTGTAGCTTCTCCGAAGGAGAAGAAGGACATTCAGAGGAAAATCTAAGGATGGCCATTGAAGAACTGCCATTCGAAGAAACTGCTTACGTCCTCATAGGAAAAGAAGGAACATGGCAACCTCAGATTGACCTCCCTGATCCACAATATCTATGCCAGCATAATTGGGATATGCACTACGAATCATCGGCAGAAATAAGGTGTTTATTCTGCAAGAAAGTGACAACTCAAAGGTCAAGGGCTAAATGTTCCTCATGTTTTCTTATAACATGCTCGCAGTGTTGCTCGAATTACTTAGGATTGACCATTAGACCACTGCCGCCACCATATCAAGAGTTCAAAAACAGTGAAGAACTCATCAGAGCTCTTAATGAATATGTTCAATATTTGCTAAGTGAAAACAGTAGGCTCAAAAAGGAGCCGGAACAAGTTCAAGATGAACAGCTCGTAGCTGAAGCCAAAGAGCTACAACAATTGGACAAAGGAAAAAGGAAGGAAGGGGATTTGGAGACAATTGCGGAAGAAGAAAATATATACCTATCTACGGCAGCTCAATCCCAAAAGGTCATACCTTCCTCCAGAACACTGATAAATAGATTGTATGATTTCTATACTAACTTCAGAATACCAGGAGTAAAGGAGTTCAGTGTTCAGACTATAATTGATACTGGGGCAACTGCCTGTTGTATCAATATTGATAAAATACCCCTTGAAGCTCTCGAAGAAGTCTCATATTCTGTAATCATCAACGGGATTTCTTCAACTCAGGAAGCTCATTCCAAGCTTAAGGAAGGTGTCATGGTAATAGGTACCCAATCCTATCGCATACCTTTTACATACGCTTTCCCAATGGGGCTCGACGATGGAGTAAATTTGTTACTCGGATGCAATTTCATTCGAGCAATGAATGGAGGAATGAGAATAGAAGGTACATCAATAACCTTCTACAAAACTATCTCCACAATAGAAACAAGCCCGGACGTAAGTCTTAAAAAGGCTTCGGAGATAGAAGAAGATGGGTTGTTATTTGCACCGCAGCCCAATCAGGTTTCATGCATGCTTTTGGACAATGTCCGGCCCAATTGACAGCCCATCCTCGATAGGCTCAAGAAACAGGGATACATTGGAGAAAACCCACTTCTATACTGGGCCCAGAATAAAGTACAGTGTAAATTAGATATCATCAATCCGGACCTGACAATCAAAGATAAACCTTTAAAGCATGTCACACCTCAAATGGCGGAATCATTCAAAAAACATATCCAGGCTTTGCTAGAACTGAAGGTTATCCGACCTAGCAAAAGTAGACACCGTACAATGGCAATGCTGGTCAACTCAGGAACGACTGTAGATCCCACTACAGGAATTGAGAAAAGAGGCAAAGAGAGAATCGTGTTTAACTACAAAACTCTCAATGATAACACACACAAGGATCAGTATTCCTTGCCAGGTATAAACACCATCCTTTCCAGGGTAGGAAGGGCTAACGTTTACTCCAAATTTGACCTGAAGAGTGGATTCCACCAGGTTAAAATGCATGAAGATAGTATTCCATGGACAGCCTTTGTAGTTCCTTCTGGACTATATGAATGGCTTGTCATGCCCTTTGGATTGAAAAACGCCCCTGCAATCTTCCAAAGAAAGATGGATGACTGTTTTGGTCATCTAAGTAGTTTCATTGCTGTTTATATAGACGATATCCTGATATTCTCTAACAGCATAGAAGAACACCTCAATCATTTGGAAGAATTCACAAAAATATGTGAACAACAGGGTTTGGTGCTGTCACCAACAAAAATGAAGCTTGCCACAGCAGAAGTCGAATTCCTTGGGATGAAAATTCACAAAGGCAAAGTTCAACTACAGGATCACATACTTAAGAAGATAGTCTCCTTTGATGAGGAAAAGATCCTGACAAAGAAAGGGTTACGATCTTGGCTAGGCCTGCTGAATTATGCCAGATCTTACATCAAAGATCTTGGTAAAATACTCGGACCATTATATTCAAAGACAAGTAACCATGGTGATAAACGAATGAAGAAGGCAGATTGGGAGCTCATACGGAAGATTAAGCAAGAGGTTCAACGACTGCCACCATTAGCTATACCTCCAGAAGATTGTGTGATTATAATAGAATCTGATGGCTGCATGGATGGATGGGGAGGGATTTGCAAATGGAAAAAGCAACAGTATGACCCCAAGTCACAAGAAGAGATCTGCGCATATGTAAGTGGAAAATTCAACCCAATCAAATCCACTATTGATGCAGAGATCCACGCCTGCATGGAGTCATTACAGGCCTTTAAAATCTTTTACCTGGATAAGAAGCATATAGTCCTCCGAACAGACTGTCAGGCTATTATTAGTTTTTTCAACAAGTCCGCCCAAAATAAGCCCTCTAGAGTTAGATGGTTAGGGTTCATAGATTTCTTGACAGGACTAGGAGTGTCATATACTTTCGAACACATTCTAGGAAAAGATAATATCTTTGCTGATGAATTATCACGTCTTGTAAAATTTTGTACAGTATGGCCAAGCGAGGAAATGGAAGTGGCAGCAGCAGCACCGAAAGAGGTGATTCTCCATGGGAACGATCCGTTAAAGCAAGACTGGATCTAGATGTACAGATCATTGGAGAAAGACCTGGAAATCAGGCTTTCCGCATTTTGGGCCCATGTGGAGAACATGGCCCGAGGAACGGAACTCATGAAGCAAGAAGGAGCCTTTACACGCGAGCTCACACTTGGACTAACACCTACGCGTACCATGCAGATTGGGCCCTTAAGCTCCAAGACCCAGAAGCAAGAAGAACACACTCCGCGGAAGCCCGGGGAGCCGAAGCCTCTGTACTCGAACGGCTTCGAAGTAATATGTGGGCTCTTCAAGGAATATTACATACAAAGGCCCACGCATATGAGCAATTGGCCAGAAAAGAAGGACTCTGGGAAGAACTGGCACCAACATCGGCGACACATGGGCATTTCAGGGAAGCCCAAGCCATTGCGGACTCCTTGTACGACTTAATGGACAAAGTGGAGAATGATCGAATGTTCTGAAGTCCATCCTAGGTTTTGGGCTATGTGACTAGGCCCTTAGTTTTGTTAGTCAAAATAATGTAATTGGGCTAAGTTGGGTTAGGCCCAATCAAATTGTTAACCTAGGAGTCTGTACAGTGTTTGTGGTTGACGTTGTGAAAACGTCATATGTCGTAATCTGTAATAAGTGGTCTCTGACGTCATGGCTGACGTCATTACTAGGCGCCCAAACGTATTCCCGCGGATTTACCAAAGAAAACACGCGCGCGCGCCAGACTACCAGGATGAGGATAAGATAAGAGATAAGAAGGAATCCTCTTTTACTGTTGAAAGATAAGGTTTACGGGGCCCATATGCGCACCCACTTATCTACAGTAAGATTCCCTTTTATTTCCTATATATACCCTCATAATCCTCAGAGAAACACAAGTTAGAAAAACTCTAAACCTGTATTTCTCTTTCCTGTATTTCTCTTTCGTTGCCACTCTGAATATATAAAGGTTTGCGTTTAACATTACCTCTCCTTTATTTTATGATCCTATTACGGACCTCTTTTTGGTATCAGAGCTTGAAAATGTTATAAGTTTCAAATTCAGTTAAGAGAAGCATGTGGAAGGTAGTATATGCCGTTCCTGTGAAATTGTTCAGGCTGAGTAAATTACGGATTAAGTTGTTCACGATGCAGCTGCAGTAAGGTATAGAGTAAAGATATGCAAAAGGACTGTGTGGTGCATAGATAAGGGCAAAGGAAGAGTAAGACCCTTTGTTGCATGTCTAACACAGTATGAGCTATCGATCTCTATCAACTTGCTGCTGTTATGGTGAGAACCACCAGTTTGCAAAGTGTGCAATAGCGTCCTAATGTCCGAAAGGTTTGAGCAATCGATCAGGGATTGGTATGCTACTGAAAGCATTGCTAATCTTAACTATCTAAATCTCGAAGGAACTTCAGTCAAGCTTTCTGATATTAATCATAATCTTTTGTATACTTGTGGTCAGTTGTGTTTATTGTCTAGAGTCTCTTTAAAACATTTCCATCAGTTGGAAGAAAAACAGAAAAAGAAAGATGACGACGAACCAACCAAGTAGCTCAAGTGGAACATCCACTGCAATCCGGCCTGTCATGGAAGACCAGATTCGTGACTATAAAAAGTCGCAACGGCTTATGTATGTCATGAATAGAAGACTGAAACCGCCCCCAGGCTACAGAAGAACTTTAGAAAGCCAGTTAAAACCATCTGAGGAACTCCAGTTATCACATAGGAAAAGGGCAAATCTGCTACCTGCAGAAGTCCTTTACGACTCAAGCTGGTCCAGTACTAATCACAAGGTGTATCAGCACTATTCTGAGGAACGCATACTCTGCGTAGGAGATGGAAATCAAATTGATATGCGATTTATCAACCAAGACTCCTATGACAAACTAAGACAAGGAGGTATGCAACACATACACCTAGGACTTTTAATGATTCGAGTACAAGCCTTGCATCGTAAAAATGCGGGAACGACTGTTCTGTTAGTACTACGAGATACCAGATGGAGTGATGATCGGTCCATACTAGGCACTATGGAAGTAGATATGACCAGTGGAGTACAACTGGTCTATATTGGGCCAGATCTGATGATGGGAATACATGATTTCTATAATCATGTACAGCTATCCATACAAACACATGGATACAACGAATGGATAGGAGGAGAAAGTAACCTGCTCATCACTAAAGCCCTTGTAGGACGATTGACCAACAGTAGTCATGCTGGCTTCAGTTACTGTATTCCTGATGTAGCCGACTACTTAGCAACATCGGGAATAAAGGCAATCCAAGGGAAACCAAAAACAATCCAGCAATTACAAGGACAGAGATGGATTTTGAAGCCCACTGAGCAACAAGAACTTGCTCACAAACCAGCAAAGGTGGATACCAGGTTATTACTTAATAACTCTATCTCCCTTAAATTTGCGGAATACACTCCCGTGAACCAGCAGGCCTTGGATCCTACTGAACCAGAGGAAGAATTGGCGCTAGCCATGCGCAGTACTAAGAAAAAGACGATAAAAAACCAAGTGATGAAGTTTGGGACACTCTTGGGCAACCTTCAGGAAAATTTGACTATTATGTCAAATACACTGCTCCCCCTGAAACACCATGGCCAACAAATCCGACCGGATGGGATCCAGATCCTGATCCGGATGCCACTGAAAGTAGTAGTAGTAGTACTACTGAACCCACACCTAGGTCGTACAAATGGTCGCCAGATCCGGCCCTAGCTCGATTTGAACAAGCTATTGCCAACAGAATGTATCAGGAGGAAAAAATCAAATGGCGGCAACGGGAAGAAAGAAAAAGAAACTGGGCAAAACAAAAGCAGAAGCAGCAGGAAATAACAAAATATATCGAAGAAATTACAGAACCAACAGAAAAGGTATCTGCTGTAAATACGAGCGACATGATCTTACATACATACATAAATCCTTCTCCAGAGGAAGACGATGAATTTTATCAGCCTGCTTCTCCTACTGTTGAACACACACCAATTCCAATTGGTGGCATAATCACAGATGCTGAATTCGATGAAATTCTCACCGAGCATTTCCCTCAAAATTGGGGGGGAGAGACTGATTGGCCGCCGCCGCCGCCTCCAAATCCAGATCCCAATCCGGATCCTTCGGGCCCTCCGGAATGGCCACCTGTCCCAGATCTTCCGCTAGTTGTGGAACAAAACTCATGGGAAACAATTCTTGAGGCCTTACCCCAGATCCAACAAAGCCCACCTGCGGAACCTCCAGTACAGGATTACATTAGAGACAAGATGCTTCATTGGCAAGCTACGATTATGGGTCCTTCGGCGGGCTCTCCGTATGAAGACGGAAGAATTTTCCATCTTGACGTCCAATTTCCGGAAGAATATCCTTACAATAGACCTCAGGTGTGTATAACTTGTAGTCGTCAATAAAATTTATTTGTAATTTTCTTTGATATTTCAATATATGAAACATTCTCGTATATATTTACATTGTACTATTGCAGTAGTTTACTTTTAACACAAAAATTTTCAATCCAAATGTAAGTGGCGATCGGCGCATTTGGCCCGCATGCAATGTTCGAACAGCCGTGGACCCCGTCGTGACCATTTTCCAGGGTTTGTTTTCTACCCATTATTGGAACTATTAACTAATTGCATGTTCCCTATTCAAAAAAAAAAAAAAAACCAAAACTAATTGCATGTTCAACAAGACTTTTAATTTAAAAGAAACATAATAAAGTTACAAATAAATGTGAAAAATAATTACTTTTTAGTTAAAAACTGATTTTTAGAAGAGTTCTTCAGATAACAACTAAATTCGCTAGATTTGTTTAGTATTCAAATCTGTTAGTATATCTCAATTTCAACTCATTAACTATTTTGTGGCTAAAACATCATATAGGTATTTTTTTTTTGGGATGATCGCTACATTAGTATTTATTGTTACTCTGGAGCCACTAAAGTATTTTTACTGACTCCAACCACCATATCAGCCCAAATTTATTGCCGTAGTAATGTTATCGAATAAAATACCATAGCGATTTCCTCCGAAAAAATTTTCGACGATGCCATTTGCTCAAAATAAAAGTTTTTGCCTAAAAACGTTGACTTTGACAAAAAAAAAATTGACTTTGAGTAGGAAAATTTTTAGAATTACTGGAGTTTCGTCTCCCTGTGCTAGTTCTGAATCTGGTCTTGATTTTCTCAATGAAGATTGTACCTGACCAGAAAGCACCGACTAATGATGCTTGATCATTACTGCATTTTCCAATGCCAAGTTCCTGGGGATCCATATTCCATATTGTCCGTTAGGATTCAAATTTGTAAAAATTTTCATGTGAAACATGATAGAAGATGAGTGGAGTTGAATGGTGAAGACTTGTGTAGTACATAAACATCCCACAAAATATATAGATGCGAATGATTTGACCAAGGATAAATTAAAATGGATAAAAATTTGTACACATGCTTAATTACAATTCGTAAGTCTTAACCCCCAACCGACAATTTTCCTCTTCTTCCACCGTCTTCCCCAGTTCCCACCCCCCACTTCCCAATTCACTTCCCTCTCTTATTATCAATTATCATCTTCAGACCTTTTTCGTTTAGTTCTTTTTATAGTAGTTATATTTAACAATTTGGGTACTAGCAATTTCCTGTTTGGCGCTTGCTTTTTGTCTTTAGTAGCCGTATTTTATTCCTGTAATTTGCTACAATAATATCTATGAATTATAATTATCTTTATTCTTTCATCCCTTTTTATTAACTAGTTTTAAGTACGTGCTTCGCACACGGTATAAAATGATTATTTTTTGAATCATAAAATTTTAAGTTTTAACTTTAATTTTTCTAAAAAAAATATAAAATTAAACCAAC
The DNA here is from genome assembly GCA_018223645.1 of Jasminum sambac. Taxonomy (NCBI): domain Eukaryota; kingdom Viridiplantae; phylum Streptophyta; class Magnoliopsida; order Lamiales; family Oleaceae; genus Jasminum; species Jasminum sambac. The sequence continues at coordinate 6,652,773 of CP073645.1, read as the reverse complement.
ATAGTATTAGTAATTCATACGTGTAAGCTAAATGACATTTTTGATCATTTTATGCTTTAAGTAAAAATATCAATACCTCAATTTTCTACCAAGTTAGTTCAAACATCTAATCTACAAAAACTTTTTTTCCCAATAAGATTAGTCACATGTATTTGAGTCGATTAAATATGATACTAATGCAATTTTAAAGCTACAAAAACATGATATCTTAATTAAAAAGTTGTGAAAGATATTATAGAAAAAAACTTATCAATATATATTTTGAAATTATACACATTGAATGAAAGTACATTAAATATCGAAATATTTGAATTTTAATCAAATTAAAGTACTTTTAAAAATTGCCCAAAGATTGGTTATGTAATTATATTTTTTTTAATTATTCAACTACAAAAATATTTGTGACATAATTTTAAATCCAAAGGTTATCATACATTCATACAACTACATGACTTTGTAAGAGATTCTCCATTTTTTTTCAAAAAAAAAAACCAAAAGAAAGAAAGCTATTAATAATCATTTTAAGTCATATACATTGAATAAAATCAAAATGTATTAGAATATTTGTAGTTTAACATTTTCGATGTAATATGAAGAGTCACTCATTAATTATTTATATAAATATATATTTTTAATAAGGGTATTTTGGACTAAATAAAATATAAATTGGGATATTATTGGAAATCAAAAGATTTTCACACATCCCCACTTTTTAATATAGTATATAAATTTGTTTCGCAAGGTTAATCAATGATGGCTTTTTTGTCCACTTTGTAGATACCACATTCTGGAATAATATAAACAATCAAGATTTGAACTTTCATATAATCAAGTTTTTGAAAATACCAAAATTATAAAATTAGTGTTTCAAATATAATTCTCTACCAGAAAATAGCTGCAAACTACTTAAATAGAAGATTATCAAATGGACGGAACTTGAATTCCCTGATGAATTTATGGGGGCAATGAGAGTGGGGCCGGGGTTGGTTTGGAAGAAAATAGATGGAAATTCATAAATTTTTCATTGTTACTTATTATTATTATGAGAGGTAGGTTATACATGTAAAATTACTGTTGTGTTTAATTTCTATCCAAATTATAAATTTTTTGGAGTGTATGCATAATAAGGTGCCATGATTAGTTACTTTGGTGCTAATATAATTACCCTAAATGATACTCTCAATTTCAACATTGTTCGTTAAAGTTCCCACGCCAAAGTTACATTAATCACACCTCTCCAACTATTTGAGCCCTACAACAGAAATTTCCAAGAAATGAGATGTAATACCTACTTTTAAATTGAAAGTCAAACTCTTACCGGTCAAGGTCAAATATGAAAAAGTCAAGTTAAAGGTAAATAAGGACTAAAATTATCAGTTTATAAGTTGGAGTATTTCCTTTAAAATTTCTTATATTACAAGAGGGTTGAAGTGAATTAAATTATGTACATGAGGGACTAAAGGGGAAATCTAGCATGTTTGACTATTCAAAAGTCTTGATTTGTTGGTTGGGACCGGAAGAACCGACGAAGGAAGAAAAGGAAAAAGAAAGAAGAAAAGAAAGCTGGGAACGAGAGAGAGAGCGAGCTGGGAACCACGAGAAGAAAAAGGAAGAAAATAAAGGAATGGAGAGGGAAAGATTCAAGAGGAGGTAGAAAACGGAACGATTTAACTTTGGGCATCATGATTTCCACTTCAATTTAAAAGGTAAGTAAGAATTTATGCCTTCTACAATGGGATTAAATTATGGATTCTGATTTATCTACCTAAAATTGAACTTGGGAAAGAAACAATGATTTTTGATATGTGGTCCGTACAATAAGATAGTAATACGGAGAGAAGGTAGTGTATGTTGAGAACATTTGAGATATTTATATTCAAGAGAAAGGATTATGAATCGGTATTGCAAATTAGAGCTTAAATATTGAAGTATATTGTGTAATTATGGCACTAGACACTCGTGTTAGAAGCAAAATGTGAGTCTTAAATGAGCTTTTGAGGAAATGAGCAAATCTGCCCCCCAACTTTGAAAGGCTATGACTTATGGAATATGTGGAATTTTGACGTGGTTTATAATAGAAATCGAAGCTCAATGAGATAGCTATCATAGGAAATTGGAATTTCATAATTCGGAGGCCCATAGTGGCAGGGGCGGAGCTACAGGGGGCTAGGGTGGCGGTGCCCCCCACATTGGCGGTCGTTTGAATGCTTGCCCCTGCGACATTTTCGAAAGATAAAATATATAAAGTTAACGTGCGCACTTGACACACACATTTTGTTGGTGGGATGGTGAGGTGAATACTTGTTGTGACATTTAGATGCGTGGGCCCAAGTTCAACTCCTTTGGTGGGCAAGTTTTGTGCTACTCCCTCGGTCCCAATTATATAGGGCTTTATTCCTTTTCGGGATGTCCCAATTATATAGGAACTTTCGTATTTTTTTACTATAATACCCCTATTTAATTTGAAAATTTTAAAGTCTTTTGTTAGTTCCAATAGTTTTTTAACTTATTAATGAGGGCAAAATGGAAAATTATTTGTATTATTTACTTTTCCCATGCAATTCTTAATATGTGTGAAAAGTCAACGAACCCTATATAATTGGGACGGAGGGAGTATTTCTTTTATTAAAGGACCCATCGCTAGCTCTCCTTGCAAATCTTTTGTCATTAATTTTTAATACAAAAATCTCTCTCTCAAATCTAATATTTAACAATACTTTTCCAATCCTTATTATTTCGTATTTATTATTTTAATTTTGATTTAGGTTATTTAATTTTTGTTAATCGCAAATAATTTCGACTATAATATAACATTATAACTAATTAAATTTTAAAATCAAGGAAAAAATGTAACTTTTTATAGACAAATTTATGCAACAATAGCTTTGTTTCATTTTACCAAATGGCAAAAACACTTCATAATCACTTATCGAATGAAATTAAATATTACAATATTTGATGTAGCATAATGTATCAAATTAATTTATAAAATAACTGAATTATTTGGAATATCCTTACAATATTCTATATGACGCTTTGTGTGTGTATATATATATATTAAATTGACATTAATTTCGTATAATTTTTGTACGGTGACAGTATTTAATAAGTAAATTGTACCTTATAACATCCTATATTTGTATAAAATTTTGGGGGCGGTGTTGCCCCACAACGCAGAAGTCCACCCATCATACTTGGATTTTGCCGAACCTGAAAACCTGGCTACGCCACTGCATAGTGGTTTTTATGGTGCTTTTCGTAGGAGGTCGCAGTTTACCAGAGAGTGGAACTCGATATTTCAATGTATTAATTTGATAGGTTCATGATTTGCAAAATGAATAATTTGTGAGATAAGGTACAAGTTTGCCTATATATTTTGGGGCCGATTGTTTGAAATAGTTAGTATGATTAATTGAAGGACATGAGCTGTAATGCGATTTATGAAAGAAAATATGCTAGAAAGTGGATGATTTAATAAGCTTGAAACGTTCAAGTTATAATGGAGTCATGAAGTGATTGATGTTAAGTAATGCACATTATCAAATGCTAAGTTATCTATTGAATATGAATGACGATATTGAACCTAGTACTTATGCTATATGGGCTATTGATGCTAAAGGTTAAATGACGTTTTCTAGTGACCTCGGTTATGTGATTAAGTTTATTGAAATATATGTATGATATGGAACGAAGGTATCAAGGAGATTATGAGCTAAGGATATTTGTTCCAGGTTGCGATGTAAAGATTGGCAAGGCATGAAAGATAAGCTAACTACGGTCATCAACTCCGTGAGTGGAAAACTTACTCCTTTTGAGAACTTTGAAAATTCATTAGAAATGGATTTCCATATGTTATAAATGTTTGGAAATTTCCCATGTACATAAATATTTCAAATGTTATAAATATTTTAGAAATTTTTTGCTTGTGATACGTTTACCATGATTTTCAAGTAAAAGCTTTATAGTTAAGTTTGGTTTAGGTAAATGTTTTATTATTATGTCATTTTAGTATCATGATATGGATTTTAAAACCACCAGAAGTGTCCGACGTGGTTATCTGTTCTCATTCTTGTGCGCTGAAGGGGCTCCGGTGCGTGCTAGAATTGACAATCCACTCTTATGCACTGAGGGGCTACAGCCGTGTATAAGGATGTATATACGTATATGAGGTCCTTCGGACCCACTTTCGTGCATTGAGGGGCTTTGGCCCTGCACGGAAGTGTTCACCAGTCTATGAGCATATGACTTCATTGCATAGCACAGTTTCATTGGATGATCAGTACTGGTACCTTTTGGTGTGGTTTTCTCATGTGTTAGAGTTTATCAATTATGCTTCTTACGAATTTTCATGATTCTCACGAGTAGTCATTCTTAGCATGTATGATAAATTCAAGTTGGAGAAGCCTTATAAAAGAAATTATATTTTCATTGATAATATGAAACTTCCACTCACTCAGTTATATACTCATGTTTTTCCCCCATTTTTCCATTATAGGAAGTCGGTGATGTTTTGGCGGCTTAAAAGAAGCCTACATAGTACCTCGACCAGCTTTACATGTAGGTGTTCATATGTTTTATTTTGCTACGCTTTGTAATACAGTCTCTGAGGCACGTATGGTTGAACGAATATATTTTGTGGGATGAGTATGTTATTAGCAAAGGAATTGCGACCAATGTATTCTTTGATAATAAATATTAAAGTGAGTTAATCGAGGCTTGTAATAAGTTTATTGTATTCGGCATGTTGGCATTATGGGACACTATAGAGTGAACTACTTGGCGCATTCGAAAGATTGTTGTGGTGTTACAGGCTGTAAATGTCAATATTTTAGGGAAAATCCTATCAAAACCTTTGTGAAAATTATCGAGGACTATATTTGCGTGAAACAATTTTTCAAAGGATGAGGAAAGGCAAGATGCCTTGGCGGCGGGTTCCGTTCTTAGCTGGCACCTGCCATTGGCGCACGCCTCGTCTCGAGTCTAGTTGGACGGCTTGGGACGGGTCGTGACATGAGACGTTCAACGTTATCCAAAATTTTTCTATAGATCTTCCAAAATTGGCACTCCAATTCCACAATGTGTCACAGCTTTTAAGTTGAAATTAAAACTTGAAACTCAAAAGCCATCGCCGGAGATGGTGGTGGCATACGACGACTGGGCTCGGCTGGTTAAAGCCACACTACGAAGAGAAGAACTCTGCGAACTTTGCCTCGAGCACTCGAGGACGCGGAGCACCACCTCGACTGCCTCAAATTTCAGTTCCAACAACGATGATTGTCATCTTCGAGATTTGCCAGCATCCCAGAAATCCAGCCCTCTGCCACCAGAGAAACAGCCACCAGCTGCTTCATCTTCCCAACAGCAGAGCGATCTCGATGGAGAAGCTGAATTGAAAAAGGCAAAGGTGCTGAAGAAAAGATTGTCTTCCGGGTTTCGTTTGGACAGATGGATTTGGATGCGATGGCTCTCAAATTCATAGCCCATTTCGTCAATTGACGGTCAAGGAAGCAGAGAGCAGATTTCAATTCATTTTAAGGGTGGAAATGGATTATTAATAATTGGTCATACCTCGATATCTATACACAAGCTAGAATAATAATTACGTAGTGTTTCTTTATTTAATCCAATTATTAGAGATTATTCAAAAATGCCATCGAGATTGTTAAGGAAATAATTTTTTTTTAATATGTAATTGAGAAGAAAATTTATTTTTAAAATATCAAAAGGTGGTCAAATTGAGCATGCTTAAAAATCATAACGAAAGGAAAGGATCACAGATATTAGGTGTTGACCTCCAAAAATGAACGCCGGTGGGCCCCCTGAGTCGAGACGACCGGCCTCCAACCCGTTAGAGCCCGCGTTCTTGCACACGCAACAACCCGTTAGAGCCCCGGGCCACCGCGGCGGCGGCGGCGAGGACTCTGACGGTCAAGTCAACGGCGGGAAAATGCAAGAGAGCGTAGGAGAGTCGGGTTTTGTCTATATAAGTAGGAAGGCATACCTTGTAAATGAAGAGCTCACCTATATATAGAAGTGGTAATGGGCCGTGGTGGGCCGAGAGGTGGAGTGGGCTTGATGGAGGCCCACTAACCCATTGTCCAATTGCTAATGCCCAATCTTGATTGGAGGAGTAACATAAGTCCCCCAAGTCCGATTTGTTCATTTATGTACGGGTCGGAGTTTAAAATATTAGTCGCCAGTGATGAGGGCTTAGGAATTTCTTCTTTACTGGAACGCCATTCGAATGGCCTACCGAGGCGGTCGAGTGGTTGAGAAACCATATTTGCCGATGTCGATAAATGAGCTTGTCGAGGGCTTATGATTGGCCTCGAAGCGCTTGCTATCAAAGATAAGTGAGTTGAAGCAAAATGCCCACCTTAGGAGTCCCCTAAGTCCGGGATAAGGACCTCTCGTGAAGACGAGGTATCGCCAGGGCGGACTGTAAGGCGTCGCCGTGGCGGAATAAGCCCGTTCATTTTTGAAGACGAGGCATTGCCGGGGCGGACTATGAGGCATCGCCGTTGCGGAATAAGGGCTTCTCGTGAAGACGAGGCATCGCTGGAGCGGATTATAGACTTCTCGTGAAGACGAGGGAACGCCGGGGCGGACTATGAGGCATCGCCGGGGCGGACTATGAGGCATCGCCGGGGCGGACTATGAGGCATCGCCGTGGCGGGATAAGGGCTTCTCGTGAAGACGAGACATCGCCGGAGCGGAATATAGACTCCCCGTGAAGACGAAGCATCACCGGGGCGGACTATGAGCCATCGCCGGGCGGGATAAGGGCTTCTCGTGAAGACGAGACATCGCCGGAGCGGAATATAGACTCCTCGTGAAGACGAGGCATCGCCGGGGCGGACTATGAGGCATCGCCGGGTGGGATAAGGGCCTCTCGTGAAGACGAGACATCGCCGGAGCGGAATATAGACTCCTCATGAGGACGAGGCATTGCCGGGGCGGACTATGAGGCATCGCCGTGACGGGATAAGGGCTTCTCGTGAAGACGAGGGCATCGGCGAGCGGAATTCTCGTGAATACGAGGCATCGACGTGGCGGGATAAGACTTCTCGTGAAGACGAGACATCGCCCGGGCGGACTTTTCGTTAATACGAGGCATCGCGGGGGCGGGATAAGGACTTCTCGTGAAGACGAGGCATCGCCCGGCGGACTTCTCGTGAATACGAGGCATCGCCGGGGCGGGATAAGGACTTCTCGTGAAAACGAGGCATCGCCGGAGCGGAATATAGACTTCTCATGAAGACGAGGGCATCGCCGGGCGGACCTCTCGTGAATACGAGGCATCGCCGTGGCGGGGCGTATCGGTGGAAAAACAGTGTTTGCCGAAGTCGAATCTGGCGAGGCTAGCCGATTGAGAAATCGTATTTTTCAAAGCTGGAGCCGATGAGGCGAATCCGAAGTTGGCGAGGCATGTTGGTTGAACAACCGTGTTTGCCAAAGTTGGAGCCGATGAGGCGAAGCTGAAGTTGGCGAGGCATGTCGGTTGAAGAACCGTGTTTGCCAAAGCTGGAGCCGATGAGGCGAAGCCGAAGTCGGTAAATAAGCTCGATGAGGGTTCTCGCCGTCAACGATAAATAAGTAAGAGCAAAGTGCCCGCTGTACAGGTCCCCCAAGCCTAGGACTTTGATATTTATACGAGTTCTGGGGTTAATAAGTAGGTAGGAGAGTAAGCCAAGGCGGAAGATGAATTGAACAACGAAATACCGGCCAAGGAGGCGCGTCGGACGAGTAGTTCATTGTAGGCCGAGGCAAGGATGGCGACGAGGGCTTATGTAATGGCCTCGGAGAAATCAGGTCGACGAGAATGCGATGAAGGGACAAATGCGCGGTGCTTTCGTGTGTGGGTCTCCTCACCCGGAGATAATAAAGATGCAGGCCGCGCCTTCATGCGTGGGCCTGCGCGCCCAATAGGAAGAGAGAGTAGTGAAGGGGCTCGGTTGCCATGCCTTCATGGGTGAACCTACATAGCTAAGTGTAGGAAAAAAGGCAGTGAAGGGGTGGATCGCCGAGCCTTCATGCGTGGGCCTGCACGCCCAATAATAAGAGAAAGCAGTGAAGGGGCTCGATTGCCGCGCCTCCATGCGTGGGCCTACACAGCTAAGTGCAGGGAAAAGGCAGTGAAGGGGCTGGATCGCCGCGCCTTCGTGCGTGGGCCTGCACGCCCAAAGATAATAAAAATGCAGTGAAGGGGCAAGTGTGCCGCGCCTTCATGCGTGGGCCTACTCGCCGGGAGATAATGGAGTAATGAAACTTCTCGTGAATACGAGGCATCACCGGAGCGGAATATATACTTCTCGTGAGGCCGAGGCATCGCCGAGACGGAATATATACTTCTCGTGAGGACGAGGCATCGCCGAATTTGAATATAAATCACATCAAGCAAGATAGGCCCGAAGCAAGACAATATCGTATAATATAAGACTTTGGTGCCTAACTTTGATAATTAACTCATGAGGGATTAGAGATTACCTCGACCAAGAGCTGAACAGTGAGGGCTTACGAATTGCCTCGGTGGAGAGGGCTTATTGCTCGCCTCGAATAATAAAGGAATCCATGAACAAAAGCTTGGCTCCACTAATCACTCCTGCCAAGGCAGCCCGGATTTTACAAAATTCCCATCAACTGATAACTGAGAGGTATACTAGCCTCAAAAGAACTTTCCGGAGGACGTTGGGGTGATTTCAATGAGGGAAACCAAAGCCCGCGCCACATAAAACCGTTGGATTAGTCGGGACAAGCGAATTTCACACCCTTCCCGCATAGTAATTCAGCATTGACCTTTCAGCAAACAAACTGCTGTATCTCGGCCTAGGAAACTCCGAATCTCGATCCGCAAAATGCCATGGAAAGCTAACAACCATGTCTTTCCAACGGTATATGGCTCATAGGCTGATTCCCTCTGGATTTCGGGCAGCCGTCCGGCAAAGTAGGCTGCCAACAGTATTTTCGAGCAGAAATTTCAGCAATGACCTGTGCGCAAACCAGATGCGATATCTTTTGCTAGGAAACTCCAAATCACGATCCGTAAAATCCCAAGGAAATTTAACATCTTCACCTTTCCAACAGTATATGGCTCATGAGCTAATTCCCTCTGGATTTTGGGCAGCAGTCCGGCAAAGTAGGCTGCCAACTGCATTTTCGAGCAGAAATTCAGCAGTGACCTGACCTCAAACAAAATGCGATATCTTTCTCCTCGAGACTCCGAATTGGGATCCGTAAAATCCCATGGAAATTTAACATCTTCACCTTTCCAACGGTATATAGTTCATGAGCTAATTCCCTCTGGATTTCGGGCAGCAGTCCGGCAAAGTAGGCTGCCAACTGCATTTTCGAGCAGAAATTCAGCAGTGACTGACCTCAAACAAAATGCGATATCTTTCTCCTCGAGACTCCGAATTGGGATCCTTAAAGTTCCATGGAAAGTTGACATCTTCACCTTTCCAACGGTATATGGCTCATAAGCTAATTCCCTCTGGATTTATCGCAATAATTCGGCGAAGCAGGCTGCCTGGGATGGGAAGATTTGAGAAGGGTGAATAGAAGTGAAGTTGTGTAGAGCATCCTATCCCACATAGGAAAATTAAAGTGGAATGGACCAAGTTATAAGTGAGTGCCCATTTGTAAGGTGCGAATAAGTGTTACGTGAAGAATGCTCCACACACTACGCGCGCCCGTAAGGGGGGTGCAAATCTTGAGCCGATTTCTTCACGATCCTCGCGTACGAGCGCGACCTGTGGACACGAATGTCGCACCGAAATTGGCTAGGAAGTGCAAGTCAAGTTTTGCACTGTCGTACACTGAAAACTTCAGCTGCATCCTACTTGAAAGCTCGCTCACGAATGCCGCGCCGAGTGAAGGTCGGTGAGTCAGGGCGCCACGGTTGAGCGGGTCAAGGTCGGCGAGCCACGGTTGGCCCGGTGAGTCGGGGCTCGTCGGCGAGTTGGGCCGGTGACGGGCGAGCCAAGGTTGGGGCACCACGCCTTAGGGCCAGTGTGCCGGGTGAAGGAAGGCCGGCGAGCCGGGCCGGATGGGGGCGACGTGGAGCACCAACCACCCCGCGTGTGCCTGCAACTGTCGAAATCACCAACCACCCCACGTTTTGTCACTGTCAAGCCATACCCATTACCGCAACAGCAGAAAGAAGTCGCCATCGAGAGAGTTTCTGCCATGGCTACAACCAGAGAGCTTCTGCAATTGCTTCTTCCAGTAAGGAGATCGTTACCTCAACTTTTTCAAGAGATGGAGAGCTTTTCTGCCATGGCTGCAATGAGAGAACTTCTATCAAAATCCATTTCCAGTGCCCTTCTTGGTCGGAAATCACCATCTCCTTCAAGATCCACTCGGGTTCAGATCCCCGTCTTTTCGCCAGAAAATATTAGATATTTCCAGCCGCTTTTTGTGCCGATTTCCCACAGACGGCGCCAAACTGTTGACCTCCAAAAATGAACACCGGTGGGCCCCCTGAGTCAAGATGACCGGCCTCCAAAAATGGCCGCCAAAAAGTATCCCGATGTCCACCCCGCGTTCCTGCACACGCAATAACCCGTTAGAGTCCCGGGCCACCGCGCCGGCGGCGGCGAGAACTCCGACGGTCAAATCAACGGCCGGAAAATGCAAGAGAGCGTAGGAGAGTTGGGTTTTGTCTATATAAGTAGGAAGACATACCTTGTAAATGAAGAGCTCACCTATATATAGAAGTGGTAATGGGCCGTGGTGGGCCGAGAGGTGGAGTGGGCTTGATGGAGGCCCACTAACCCATTGTCCAATTGCTAATGCCCAATCTTGATTGGAGGAGTAACATTAGGTATTAGAACATCTCCCATGCTAACGGGAATTGAAATGTCCATAGAAATTTCAATATGATGCGTTACAAAAATAAATAATAATAAAAAACCCTAACTCGTACAAAAATTGAATACAAAAAGTGAAGTGGTTATTTAGTGGTTGTTGATTCTTCAATTAGTGTAACATGTATGCTGTTTAACTTTTTGTATTATTTATAACAAATAGTACCCTTATTGTAACGTGATGAAGCAAGGACGCAACTGCATGTCTTCTTACTTCTTAGAGCGAGCGAGAATCGATGTATAAGTATAAAATATTGTTCAGAATTGATAAAATTAAATAAGCATGTGGGACCCAGGAGTTAATACAATGCAGTGAAGAAAAAGGGAAAAGGAAATTGGCAGACAAATTCAAGGCAAAGGAGGAGAACTTGCAGGGAAATAAATTGAGCGGGAAGAAGTTGGTGAATTATTGGCAAAGTAAATAAGAAATGATGTGTGCCTATGACTTTTCACCAGGAATGTTCAAATACTCCTGGATGCGCCGTAATTACGGTGCTCCCGGGGTGTTTTTCAGTCCCGTCTGACATCCGATTTGAAATCCGGGATAGGATCTAGATTCATCACGACGAGACAGAGCTCCGGTAATTTTTTCAAAATTTTTGCGACACCGTTGGATGCCGTGGGGCCGGTCAAACTTTTTGGCCAAATTTTAGCTTAAATTTTGGCTAAAAAGTTTGATCGGCCCCACGGCATCCAACGATGGCGCAAAAATTTTGAAAAAATTACCGGAGTTCCGTCTCGTGGTGATGAATCTAGATCCGGTCTTGCATTTCAAAACAAAGATCGTTTGGACGCTCGAAATGCCCCGGGAGTTCTGTAATTACAAAACTGCCGGGAACACTTGATCATTTTCGGACTTTTCCCATGCATTGCTCATGCAGTCTCCAAAATAGTTCCAACTTTGTCATTTGAAATTGCCTATAAATTGGGAGCTTCCTTCTGTATTGTAACACACCAAAAAGACCAACAAAAATCTAAGTTTGTGATAAAACTTAGTGGGTGTTGTTGTAATTGGGAGTTGGGTGGGACAAAAAATTACCGACTGTGGTTGTGAAAATTTTTTTATATAGTGAATTTTTTTCTCGTTGTCGTTTGGTAATAGCCGTGGTTTTCTCCCGGTTTTAGAGTTTTCCACGTGTGTTGTTAGTTTTCTTGTATTTTTATTTTTGCCATTTACTTGATGTTTCTGAATTGAAGGCAAATGTCTTGGAATTAATCTAAAATATTATTCTGGTTGATTTCCTAATAAATATATTCTCTCCCCCACACACACAATCTTATAATTATTCTCGAATAAAACAACAAGCAAACGAGTAGCATGCAGATTTTGTTTAGAATACCTAAAATCAGAAGACAAAATCCCATGGTAGAGGCAAAAAGTTTTCATAACATAAAAAATAGTTACTGGACTCCCATGTAATTCTAAAAACTCTACTGTTAGAGCAATTTTAACGGTGAAATAAGGATGGAAAAATCTAAAGGAGGTGCCAAATTTAACACTCCCTTTAGGTTTTTTCATCCAAAATTAAACAAATTTTAGATTTTTCACCCTTCACATTATTTTGGTTTGTAGGAGATTAAATTGGATTTTTCCACCCAAAACTAAGAATGCTCTTAAAGATTGAAGTTAAACCTCAAAAAGTAAATGCATTATTAGTAAAATTCTTTATATTACCACCACCTATTCCAAATTTAATCATATGGGATTTTGTAGGCTCATTCCCAACACCTTACAGCATCTTCAATGCTTGAGTCCATCTTTAATTCCTATATAATTTCCCCACATCACGTTTACAAATACACTTTCATCTACACTTCCTCAACTACTCCCCTCGTCCCATATATATAGGCTTGTTTGACTTTTCACAAATATTAAAAAAAGTATTGGACACATATGTTTTGTGGACCGAGTTCCTAATTTACCATTATTTAATGAATAAAATTTAAAATTGATAGTTATAATTAAGTATTAAATAGAGGGTATATTAGTAAAATAATATAAATTAAACCTCTAAAAAAAGAAATAAGTCTATATATTTGTGTACCGCTCCGATTTTTAAATATCGTAGGGTTACTAAATTAGCCTTCACTTAATTGAAATGGGGAAAATTGACGATATTTTTTTTAAACCCTTTTAATAATAATAATATTATAATAATAATAATATCATATCAATAATAATAACAATAGAAATAACAATAGTAATAATATTATTGTTGATGCCAAAATCAGTAAGGACCAATTAAGTATCAACTGAAGTAAGAGCTGAGTATTAGTAACTAGAGAAGTAAAGTGTGTTCATATCCGACCTCGAGCTAGTCCCAGATTACAGAGGATTTTCGTGTGTTTGAATGTCTATTAAGTGTTCTATTTATAGTGCAAGGAAGTGGTAGGTGGTCATAGGTCATCATGAGGTGCCTGTACCAGCGCCGAAATAGGTGTAATGATCACCTGCAGCACCTGCAAGCCGCCTAGCATTAAATGCGTTGACCTTGGAACTAGCAAACAGCCACCTTTGCATTTATGAGGGGACAAGATGCTCTGCCAGTTGCAGGTGGTGTCGGGGCGTCAGATGACACATGGGATGTCCTTGCCGTCGACTACTGTAGCGGAAGGGGCTGGCCACTGTCCTGGCCGAGCTGAACTCGGACCATGTATCCAAAACCAATGATGGGAAGAGCTCTCCGTGGTCTGGCCGACCTGAGCCTTGGTCTCGGGGTCCTGGCTTGGCCGAGCTGAACTGGGACCATCAACCCATTCTACATTGGGTCGAGTCTCAATGTTAATCCGACCTGGGACACTGGCCACGTCAGCAAGGAGTCTTTATGCGGAGGACCTGGGACCAGATCCGTGCCACGTCACCAGGGTGCCAACAATTGTCCCCATTGTTAATGCCGACCTAGGTCGGGGTTGATGCTCATCCGGCCTGGGCTAGCACGCCCGTGGTACGTGGGACTGACACCTGAACACGTGTCGACCGACCGTTTGGGGAGGTCACGTCTTTTCAACTTCCGCCGCCTTTGCCTATATATACCCCCTCATTTCTTCGGTTGCCACTTTTCCGCTCTCAAAACTTGTTGAAATTTCACTCTCGAGCTCAAGATCAGTCCGAAATCGTACTAGTCTCCTCTTACTCTCTCTCTGTACGATGACCTGTAGTCCTGGGCTGACTTCTAGCACAGTGTTAATTACAAGTTATTTCATGGCAACATGTATCTTATGAATTTTTGTCATATCTGCAGGAAAATTTGGGGAGAATAGAATTTCTTTAGATTGGGAAACTCGACTAAGAATTGCAATTGGGGCAGCAAGGGTATTGCCCATATCCATGGTACTGAAGTTGGCAAGAACTTTCTCGTACATGGAAATGTAAGAGCTTCAAACATTTTCCTAAATGGGGAAGGATATGGTTGTGTTTCAGATATCAGATTGGCGACATTAGTGAGTACGGAATGGGTGCTGCGTAGTCATTGACACCAAGAAATTGTCCCAGTCTTCTGATGTATACAGCTTTGGAGTTGTGCTACTTGAACTCATTACTGGAAAGCCAGCTGAAGATGTTGATCTTGCCAGGTGGGTTACTACTACAGTGATTCCTGAGGAATGGACTGCTGAAGTTGTTGATATAGAGTTGTTGAGTGTTTTGAGTTTTCCGAGTAAGGATGAAGCAATGATGGCATTTTTGGAGATAGCATTGGGTTGTGTTGACAGAGTTCCCAAAAATGTCACATGTAGTGAGGATGTTGAAGGATATTAGTGGGACGAACTCGGGAGCCAACAATTAGCTTAAGCCTACCAGCTTTCTCAACTGTTGATAGCACAGGTTGGTTTGTCTAATGTATAAAATTTCCAGGTTTTCTTTTCGTATGGGGAATAATTTTCCAATATTCAATGGTAGCCATCGTACTTTGCTTTTAAGTTGTTGAAATTTACATGATCATACATGTCCGGACCTTTTTCTAGATGTTTGAGTTAGCAATAAGTGGAGTTTCTTTGGTAGTCCTAATTTTAGGGCTTGTTTTGTAAGTGATTATGAATAGCTCGCAAAGGGCGACTGTTCTGGTTGTGTCATATTGAGCATGGAATTGAATGGTAAAATTTTGTTGCGCATTTGTAATCGGTGTGAATGGAGATGGTGGGTGAAGTGATTAATATCGTATTCAATATAATAATAATAATAATAATAATAATAATAATAATAATCATCTAAAATTTTGGTTCCAAGTTCAAACAATTGAGAAATGAGAAGTGCTCCATACGGACCATAACGATTGGTTGTATTTGGTATCATCAATCAAATAAATGAGTTGTTAACAAGTGATAAATATCATATTCAATATATCAATATTTTTAAGAGTTTTAGAAATCTCAATTGAACTTGCTTAGTCGAACAAAGTATTATTTAAAAGTTGAAAACATATAATATAAATGAAATGTGACTCTGGATACCATAAAATATGGATATAGAAAATGACTTGACTTTTATAATCATTTATAAACCAGTTTTCACACTTTGCTCTAATGCGCTTTGATTTTCTTTTGCGGTATTTGATGCAAAACCTTCGTTCCTCATCTTCATTTTTTTTATTTTTTATTTTTCATTTTTTATTTTTTTCCCTTTTTAATTTAACTTATGTCTATACGAAGCATCTATATATTTACAAATTTTCAAGTACACATTTCTTTACGTTAGACATCCTGGATGTTCAATTATCTTCATTCTGTTGTTGCCTAACATGATGACAAATGTAGTTCTTTAAAATAATAACAAAATGAAAAAGTTATTGTAATAAGAGTCCAACTATTATCTTAGAGCATCTTGAATGCATATTTCAATTTTGTGTAAAATAAAAGTTACATTATTAATTAACAATGTATATTCAAACGAACTCTCTTCAATAGTGAATTACACACAACCACTGTATTAAATTCACCATTGGACCGCTTCAAAAAAAAAAAAAAAAAATCACCATTGGACTATTGAAGACAAATGTTTCAATGAAAGAGCCACATAGCTATATGACGAAATCAACATTGCTCATTAAAGATACTCTTATAGATGAATTCTATTCTTTTCCTTTTGTGGATTTTTTTTTTTTTTTTTTGACAGTCTTGGAGTTTAAGTATAAAATGACAAAAAGAAAATTAAGAAGTAAGTAATTAAGATTTTTTTAATAAATCCCATTTTAAAAAATTAAAAAATAAATAAATAATTTGAAAACTCTTGAATTTAAAAGAAAAACTCTAGTTGCAAATAAAATGAAAATTTTATTCATAAATAAAACCTTGCAATAAGAATTTAAAATGCATAAAAGAAAATAAAAGAAACACTCTTCTCACTTGTGAATTGTGATTGGCCATCAGTGGAGGTAAATTGAATAAATGACCATTGAACTTTCGTCATGTACGTGGCTAACAATATACGATTTATCCACTCATTTGAATTTGAGAACACATTCAAGTAGGCGACTACATCATTAAAGTATTTCAATAATACTTAATTTATTATTATTATTACTAATATTTTTTAATAGATCCCATTTCTTACACCTGAACCTTTTTAGAAACCCTTTTTTATGTGTGATTGAAGTGCTTTAATAATGTATTGATGCAGTCTTCTATTAGAATCTCATATCAGATATAAATAAGTGAATAAGTACCAAATTGTATACCATTAGCTATATTACTAACATTTGATTTAAAAAAAAATTCAAACCAATAAATAGTTAACGAGTTACATTGACGAAACTTGGGTGGGTGGGTGATTGGTTACGCCTCATTTGGTCGGTCAATGATTACATAATAAGAGGTCAGTGTTCAATTTACTCGTGCATAGTATCACTCCATAGCCCGAAAATGATCAAAGTGCTCCCGTGAGTTTGTAATTACAGAACTCCCGGGGCATTTCGAGGGTCCAAACGATCTTTGTTTTGAAATCCAAGACCGGATCTAGATTCAACACCGCGAGATGGAGCTTCGGTATTTTTTTCAAAATTTTTGGGACACCGCTGGATGCCGTGGGGCCGGTCAAACTTTTTGGCCAAAATTTAAGCTAAAATTTGGCCAAAAAGTTTGATCGGCCCCACGGCATCCAACTGTGTCGCAAAAAATTTGAAAAAAATTACCGGAGCTCCGTCTCGTCGTGATGAATCTAGATCCTATCTCGGATTTCAAATCGAATGTTGGACGGGGCTAGAAAACACCCCTAAAGCGCCGTAATTACGGCGCACCCGGGAGTGTTTGAACATTCCTGTTCCCTAACCCGAGTTTTTTCCATTGCTTTCATCAAGAAATTCCCGAAGCAATTCACTCACCTATTGAAAAGGAGTCTATTATTGAATCAGCTAGTTGGGCCATTTTCAATAGTCTTTCAAATGTTGGGCCATTTTTGACGTTTCTTTTCGGGTTCTTTACATTTATACAAAGTTTTATCCTTAATATTTCATAAATAAGGTAAAGTGAACTTAATTGCACGCTTAACACAAAGTTTTAGTGGAAATTAGAAAAATCCTGCATTACAGATTATCTGCAACATATTACGCATTCCGTAAGATACATTACATATTTATTGTAACACGTTAAAGATTATTTATAATGCATTGTCTATAAGCTAACTCAAAGCAAAGGCAAAGAACTAGTTCTAGTTCTAATTCAATTTATAGCATTATGACCACACTAAAGCTAGAACCGAGAATGAAGATTTCATGAAATCATTTGAACTTATTGATGAACATCAAGACAACACAACGCCTACCCATTTATGCAACCTGCTTATAAATTCAACAACTTAGGGAATGAACTTAGGGATTTTCATTCCATTCTTCCAACAACTTAGGGGATAAACTTGTTCAAACACTGCATTCACCACCAGTCCAACACCTCCATCCAACACCACACCACCGTGCACCACCACTTGCAGCCACCACACCACAACACACAACACGGCCTTATTACATACAGAGCAAAACACGCACAATACATTCATGCACACTGTGAACATGGTCACTCACACACACTACACACACCACAACCATCATCTCCTCTACCTCACAACATCCTCAAGCAGCCATATTAATCAATTCGAAAGAAGAAGAGGAGAAAAAAGATAGAAATAGGTAAAAATTCCATTCTACAACAACTTCAACCACCGGTGTCTACCTCCCTCTACACTACCTCTTCCTTCATTTTTCTGGTGCAATGGCACCGACCTCCTCCACCCGAACCTTCGCCGCCAGCACCACCTCTTTTCCCTTTGCTGTGTTCGAACCAAAGCAAGGTAGAAAATTGATTAGGATAAAATTAAATTGGGGATTTGAGTTTTAATTAGATTTCATTACATGTGAAAATTAGGGATCTAAAGAGAGAGATGTAGATAAAGACAGGAAGAGATGGTGGAAATGTTGGTTAAAGTTGAACCGGAGATGCCGTACTTTTGCAATTAATTTCATCTAGTAGGACTTTTGAAATGGCAAAGATAAATGCCTCAGTTGTCCTAATTTCCTCTTTCTTTCCTCCATTCAAAAACTCATGGACCGATTGCCGATTTGCCTATACAAAGACGATCGAGCATCGAATTGAACTGAAATACGAGGATAAAGATGTTGTGCTTGGGCTCTAGGAGTGGTCGCGAGCCGGTCACCAGCCTCTCCGAATTGTGGTAATTCCTCGACACTATTACAGTATTACTGTTTGTTCGAGCTTTTTGCGTCCACCAGAATGGCAGAAAGATTTCAGACTCAGTTTTAAACTGAATACTGATTCTCTGCGACTCTGCGTACATGATGAAATTATATAAAGCAGCAGCTAATTACCCAATTCAGTGCCAAATGTTTGAATATTAAGCGCACATCCATCAGTTCATCCCGTCATTTAAATCAAGTCAAGGAACGTGAAATCAACTCCAAATTGAAATGCTGCAGCAGCAGCTTGTTTCGAATTTGTGGTTGTGTTATGGCGCTGTCGATTTTTTTAATTCCCCCATTGGAAAGTTGGAATGTTGGTTCGTTCTTTTCTATTATTTATTTATTCATTCTTTTAACATGCATCCAAGAGTAGATTTGGAGGAAATTGGAAAATTAAAACAATTTAAAGTGTCAAACACTGTAAAGGTTGAGATTGGAGGTGCCAAGAGATAATTCCAAGTTTCCATCCCTTTCCGAAGCCTATATTTAACTAATTATCAGCCACATCCATGCACGTTAAATTATTGTTAAAAAAATAAATAAATAAATATGATGAACTTAGACTCATGCCACTAATATATTTCACCCAAATTCAGAAGTATGATGATTAAAGATCAAAGAAAATCATCAAAAGGCAAAACTGGATACGAAAAATTCTATAAAGCTTCTCTCTTTACTTGATTACAATTATTGATATTTGATCACATATTTAGTAGTGATGATAGTTGTTCAACACCCTTACAGTAAAAGGAGAACGGAATGATTAGTCTACCTGAACATTGTAAACATTCTGATGCACAAAACTAACCAAAAAAGGGGGGTCAAAAATTTGTTCATGGTCACCAGCTTCACACTTTCTGCATACTGAGGATTCAACCCATTTTCTTCCTTTTCATCTTCAATCAGACTGTTAGAGAAAGCTGTAAACTTCTTTACGTCACTATCGTTGTTTGTCTGGTATGGTGAACAGTTAGGTGAAAATTGCAGAGTAGTTCGAGTGTAAGGAGAGAACCATTTTACCTTGACATAATCAGCTTTTCCCCATGGGGGACACACGGCATGCCCTTCTTCAAGCTCATTTAATTTTAATGATAAATGATACATAATTAAACATTTTTTCCATTAATGATTTAAATAGAAACTGAACTTAGTCTCTTTTATCGTTCTTTGGAGATTCGAAAATTCGTTGGCCTGTGTGCTTCTCTTTCAAGCTCTTGTGTGTTTGTAGAAACAGCTCAAAGTTTACGACAACTAATACTAAGATAGCAGCAGCATAGCAGAATAGAAGCCTGTTTAGGAGGAGGAAAAAGAGGAGGGGGGGGGCGGGGGGGAAGGGGGTGTGTGGAGCCAAACACCGGTAAAACAACAACCAAGTCTTGTAGACATCTTAGCTTGTCATTTATCTTATCCCTTCCTAATCGTTAATTTATTTAAAAAAGTACTAATAAAAAATTGAAAAGAAAAAGATTATGTTTTCAAATCAATTTGTTTATATAAATACATGCAAGATGTTTTCTTAAATAGTGAAAAAAAAAATACCTTTCAACCAAATGGTGACCATCAGTAGCTTGTCTTCTTTTTGCTCTTACATGAACAACTTCCATGGGTTTATGTGAATCTGCCTCATTGATTCCCTCTCTCCTCTTTAGACTATAATTTTGTAATTAAATCAATAAACTAACATACCTTAAAATAGAATTAAAAAAATAAAAAAAAATATAACCTAAAATAAATACCAAATTTAAGCTGAAATAAAGGTCTAATAGCAGTGTATAAAATATACTGCATAATTTTTGGTGGCCTTGGCAGCTTCAACTGAACCACGAACCAGGTACTGATATCAATGGAGAATACTTAATTAGCATATCGGAATCCCGGGTGAGGTTTACACTGTTGGATCCATGTTAGAGGAAAAACACAGTAATTAGGAGATTCAGAATCAATAGATATCTTGGTTTTCTTAAATAAGCAAAAGCAAAAATTAAGGCCTTATTAGACGGTGTAAAAGTTCCATAAAAATCCGACTTAACAAAACATTGGACGAACAACTCAACAAAAGAAGGTGTAAAGAAGAGGAAATTCTTAACTTAGCAATAACACAGTAGCTCCTTCTAGTGAAGATTTCTGTTTCATGACAAATCTCAAAACATCCAGTATGGACCGATTTGCACTCCTTACTCAAACTACCAAAACAAATCCTTCAACTTTAGCATCCTAAGAAATACCAAAGTAATTATGTATTCAAAATTGATGTCTCCAGTAAAACGTTACCTCAATTTTATATCCAAAATATTGCAATGCAGTTGCAATTGCAACCATGAGTATATGATCTAGGTCCACAAACAAATCTCCAAAAACCTGCAATCACATATCAAATAACTTCATACTATGATGCAACTAACGCCCTTTCTAGCAATGCTACACAAAAGATACATAAATCATTTGAGCTATCAGAAAGACAGCTCAACCATTTCATTTAAAGCAAACAACAATGTTCAATTTTTCTTGTTTATGCCATTATGAAGAGTAAGTTGAATATGTTCTTTTATGGATTAGTGTAAGCTATTACAAATAGATTATCATAAAGAATTGCAGCAACCGATATCAAAAGCAGAGTAGAATTAGAAGCAGGGAAGAGAAACTTTTGAACAATTGTAATCTATCTGATATAC
Organism: Jasminum sambac; assembly: GCA_018223645.1. Classification (NCBI taxonomy): domain Eukaryota; kingdom Viridiplantae; phylum Streptophyta; class Magnoliopsida; order Lamiales; family Oleaceae; genus Jasminum; species Jasminum sambac. Next base: position 6,631,554 of record CP073645.1, on the reverse strand, counting down.
GATTAATTGAAATAGTAAAAACCAACAAACAGAAATGTGCGATTAATTGAATATAGCAAGACACAAAGATGTGAAGAAAAGAACATGAAGACATACCTCTAATCGATTGAATATAGTGTAATATCGGTGCTTCGAAATCCCTAAAATCCAGAATTGAGACATGTTGTTGCCGAATTCTTTGGAAAAGATGAACTTCGGACAATTGTGTAGATCTGTGGTACTCGATGGGAACTTAGAAAGGAAGAAAGTGGAAGATTTGTGAAGATCTGTGGGAATCAATTGTGTAGATTTGTCTAGATGTTGGAATATATTAGGAAGTTGGAAAATCTGATTGAGACGTTGAAAGATGATTGCAAACAATCGAAGATTAGGGTAAGGGCGTTTTTGATTGAGGTCTGCTATTTACACCCACCAACTTACTAGCATACACCCATTTTTTTTTGAAAATTTCAATTTTATCCTCATTTAATGATATCGGTTGGGGGCGGGAAAATTTTTGGACCCTCGGCCTTTTGGACCCTCGGCCAACATCGGCCGAGGGTCCAATTTTTTTTTTAATATAAATTTATAATATAATTAGTTTATATTTAATAATAATCATGTATTAATAATACAAATTAACACATTACAGATTTAGCGAAATCGTACTGTACAGATTTAGTGTCCGAACTCCGTTTTGGATAAAAAAATATATCGATTTGGGGTAGCTCGATGCCACGAGTTGAACTCATTGCGTTGCAATGACGTACGATGGATTTTGGGCATTTGAGAGCATTTAGTCAGCGAAATTAGCATTTTTCTATTTTTTAAAAATTTAAATTTAAATTTTTAAATGTAAATTTAAATTTTTAAATTTTTAAAATTTTAAATTTTTAATTTAAATTTTATTTTTTATAAATAAAATTGGAAACAAATAAATTTAAAAAATTAAATTTAAATTTTTAAAAAATAGAAAAACGCCGATTTTGATGCCTAAACGCGCTCAGATGGCCAAAATCCATCGTACATCATCGCAATGCAATGTGTTCAACTCGTGACATCGAGCTACCCCAAATCGATATATTATTTGTCTAAAATGGAGTCCGGACACTAAATCTGCAAAGTGCGATTTTGATCCAACTCATACATCACATGTTCCTTCCCAAATAAAAAAATAACATAAAAAAAATCCTAATTATATTATCAATTTTTTTTTAAAAAAAAAGGAATTTTGGATGCTCAGCCGAAGCGGGCGGAGATCCAAAGGGAGCCTCGGCCGAGATCCCTTGGGGAGCCTCGGCCAAGGATGGTCGAGGCTCCTCAAGGGACCTCGGCCCCTTTCGGTCGAGGCTCAAAATTCCGCCCTGCACCCACCTACAGTGTTAAAATGCTGGGCAAAATTGGAAAGTCCAAAAAAAGTGGGTGTAAGGATTAAAAAAATGGGTTTCTTTAGCACCACTCTTTCGATTAGAGGTGGAAAAATGACCCCCCAAAATCAAATTGCTTGATTTAAAAAAAAAAAAATCTCTATTTTTTAGCTTAATATGAAAAAATAAATTCTAAAAAAATAAAAATATATTTGATTGAAAAATAGAAAATTTGGGTAGAAAATTTTCTACCCTATTTTCCACTCCCAATCAAACACACCCAAAATATTTTGGTAGAATTGAGCCAAGAGAGATCTGAATAGAGGGAATCCTCGATGCAATTGGCTGAGAAAGGAAAGTGGAAAGAAAGCACATGATTTTGCTGTTTCCTTTACCTACGCCTAGGGATTCCGACAGAGTTTCCTTTCATATTTTCATATAAATCCATCATATTAACACTCATGGCAGAAGTAAAAAAATTAAGTAACTAATAGAGCGGAATCAATAATTTCGTTAGATATATAAATTAAAAAGTTTAACAATAAGATTCGTGCAGATTGCGGCTTGATTTGTATTGATCTGGTTTATTTGGATTTATAGTAATGATAATACAAAAAATACTAAAAAAAGGAAACAAACAAAAGGATAAAAATGGAAATGAGAAAGGGGGAGTTGGGAATAAAAAATGAATTCTTTAATTTTGAAACGTGAAACTTTGAGTGGAAAAACGATTTCATTTCATTTATATAATAAATAATAAATAATAAATAATAATAATATATAATATTATATATTATATATATTTACAATGATGATAATACAAAAAATACTAAAAAAAGGAAACAAATAAAAGGATAAAAAAGGAAATGAGAAAGGGGGAGTTGGGAATAAAAAATGAATTATTTAATTTTCACAGGTGAAACTTTAAGCGGGAAATGACCTCATTTTATATATATACTAGTATTTTTACCCGATGGGGGATTTTGCAACCCGCAAATTTTTTGATGTGGGTCCAAACTGGCATGTACTCGCCCTAAATCGATTTCTATTAACTGTGAATAATTATATTTTTAAAATTATAAAAATTTTAATATAAGCAAAAATATTTGGACATTTGGAAACGAAAAATATTTGAATCCATAAATTGTAAGTTCACGATGAAGTGTCTCACTATTATCTCATTCACCATTTGCTAAAAAAAAAAAGTTGAGGTGAGAAAAAAAATTACTTCGTGGCTCAACTCGCAGGGCTAAAGTCTTACTTGACCCTTCTCTTGACCCACCCCTAGTATTCGTGGGTTATCACAACTCAATAGCTCATTGGTCTAGGGACGAGTTTTGGCCAACCTGTACCCCGACCCGTTGTCATTTCTAAAAACGAATATTAACATATTGAGGAGAAACTCACCAATTTAATATGACTTGAAGTCATCTTCAATCTTTGTAGTAGGCTTGTGTCAAAATCTAGCTAATCCGTAAATTCACTCCCCGTTAACAGTCTAAGTAATAATAAAATATAATTATAGAAAATACAATTAATACACGTGTGTTACAACATAATTAAGGAAAAATGAAAAATCTAAAACCTAAAATTTTATTTAAAAAAGAGAAAAGAGAAAGATTTTTTTCTTTTCTTTCATTTTTCTTTTTTATTTTACAAACACATTTACACTCAACCATATTTAAATTCAGACATTTTTAATTTATTCTCCATGACAAATATGCTTCAAAATTGATGAGATAATGGTAAGTCGCAAATTAATGTGAATAGAAATGAGCGATTGTTTTGAATAAGGGCACAAAATTAAGCCCAAAGATCCGATGACATCATAAAACGACTCTATGAATCTTTGCCATCATCGAAACCTCACTAAGCAATCACCATTCACTATACATAGACTGATTTGGATTAAGCCTTATTTTTGACCTGATCAAGCATTCGATTTGCTTGCTATTCTTCTGCTTCAATTATTTTCCTTTTGTCATTGAATAATATGTGCATGAATAGTAAGTTAGTCATTTTATCACAGTTGATTTTATAACCAATATTATGTGTTAAAAGACATATTTCTATTACTTATGTTATTCGTAAACATGTTTCTTATTATTTCAAAATAATTACCTAACACAATTAAGTGGGTAGCAAGGTTGAGAAGTGAAAAGGCATATGATAAATTGTTGTAAATGATTTTATATTTAATTATAAATGGAGTAAACAAATGAAAAGGAAAATATATCCATGATCAAAACACCACAAAGTTTCATAGTCCATAACGATTGGACAGTCGAAACTAATTCTGAAAAGGTCACAACCTTCAATTCTAAAGTTAAGTGTCAAATGGATAAGAACGACTTATCTTGATTTATCTATATTTCTATACATTCAATGAACTGGAAATTCAAAAATGACAACAATAGGAAGGACAAGATACACCATATGAAACATTTTGACCCTCAATTCTTGAACTTCAACAAATAAATAAATAATAATAATAATACGAATAATTATAATAATAATAATGAATAAATAAATAAAAATAAAAAACTAAAGATAAACCCAGATGCACACAACAGGTATTGTGAATTTTCAAAATAAATTAATAAAAGAAGTTAAGGAATATAAACATCAATAACGCACATATATAGCTATCTAGAGCAATGTTCATCAACTTTAAATCCACTGATAATGAAACAAATTTAAATTTAAAATATTCGTAAACATGGATAAATATCTCAAGTGTTTTACATCCACACCAAGACTAATTCCCATTAATCTCTTAACACAATCAACTACTTTTTTCGCCAATGTTTAGAAACCATAGTCGTCTAGACCTTGCGAATAGTCTGATTTGTTTCAATTTCCACCCTAGCCCAATGCTCCGGTCCAATGTCAAATTGGTTGGAGTTCCACAATAATGCACGTAGCCGATGGAACCTTCACTTCCTCAACTATTCTCCACCTGCTAAATGATCATAAATCAATTAAAGCAAGACTTAAGAACTCTATTTAACTAAAGACACCCAAAATAGTGTATACAGAAAAAATACGATAAGCCAGTGCTTTCCCCATATATTTTGCAATTCATAAGTCTTACTCAAACCCAAAATCTAAACTACAACAGATCATGACAATACTTCAGCATTCAATAAAAAACAAAGCATGTTGTATATTTAAATAGTCCTATGTGAAAAAAAAAATGAAGAATTGGGGAAAAGAAAAGGTCGAATAACGGCTACGAACCTTCGATCAGTTAAATAAAGAAAACTGGTTCTATGCCAATCCTTAAACTTCCCTTTGATATCCCATAGGCTAACTAAAGAATCGAAAATTCCAACAGCAAAATATATGTGCAAGATTAACATTATCGAGTTTATATAATGGACCCGACTATCACCAATTACCTCGCTCAACACAGCGTAGATATTTTGATAGGAGGATCATTACCTAAATGTGATTCGATCAGGCCCTCATTATTTCACATTTTGAATAAGAAAACATATAAAATAGGTTTGACACACACCTTCCTAGCATGATAGACATGCTAAACCACATTCATGCAAGTTCTCCGTAACACAGGATTCAAATGTGTTGATGTATCAAATGAATACAATATTCAATTAATTAACAAAGGAAAACACGACGCATCTTATATAATAATTGAAGAGTTTAATATTTAATTCGAAATTCAAAAAGAAACATATGCATAAAAGAAGGAAAAAAAAGGGGTTTTGCTCTCCAGATCAGACGAGAACAATATAATTATTCAATTACAAAATAAATTCGAGAAAGGTTCTTAAAAAAAATGCACTTTAATGTCGAATTCTTTTGTATATATGAGCAACTCTGGCATGACATCAGAATTTTCCACGACCTCGTCGAATCAACACCAGAAGCAATAAGTTAGTAACTCTGACTTGCAGAGACATATAATAGTTGCACCAAACACTTAGGAAACAAATAAACACATGATAATATAAGAACACATGTATGGGCTAGAGAGACTTGTCCTAAGTAAATTTAAACCAATAATCAAAACTTTTAAGCCACTCATATACAACCAAACACCTCAAAAAGAAAACACATCAGACAGAACCAAATAATTACCCTCCACAATACCTATGGTGGAAGAGATCAAGGGACAAATAAGTCATATTGTGAAAAGAATGAAAATAGCATGATAGACACAACCAACAAAATTGGAACCCCCTTTGCAGGATTGTCCTAATATGATTGTTGTTTTGTAATTTGTTCTAACCATTCCCAGTGGTCAGAAAAAATAGGTCTCCTATCAAGTTCAAGAAATCATTCTACATAAAGAATTTAGATTAAAAAGTCAAAAATTAAGTAAATTAATGAGGATCAATAGTTTAATTGGAGAGCATAAAAGTGGAGTTACATCGTTACCTTAAATGATTATTACTCCATAAAAGATGGGGAAACTAAACAGAGTAGTAGCTTGATTACCTTAACCCCTGGATATCTAATTACGCTCAGCACCAACTTGTTCTAAAGAACAAATTCGCAAAACAAACATCGTCAGCTGACTCAATTTTAAGTAGAAAGCATGTTTGGTGAAGCGCTCTGGACTAAAAAGCGCCCAAGAGATGAACTTTCAGATGCTAATATACGATGTCTACAATCAAAATTTTTATGGCATATATTTCAAGACAAAGAAAATAGGCAACCCACAAATCTTTAAAGATAGATAAATTCAACTTACAAATCACAAAAGATAAATTCAATTTACAGATCACAAACCAACATATTCCATTAAGGAAATTAGTAATGAATTCTATGTTATAGCATTCACAATAGGCATGCAATCGAATTATCATAAATTAGGAAAAAACTAAGGATCAATTTCCAGTTTTTCATCAGAACCTAATTTGTGAACGATAAATAGCTTGACATACCTGTGCATTGAATGGCACAATAGGCGGCAACATTTTTATTGCAATGGATGGAGGCCAGGAACAGAGTTCAAAATCGAGAGTGTTGCCGCCGATCGACAGTGGAATCCGGCAAAAAAAAAAGTTGAAATTAGAAGAATAAGAAAATGGATTTGGGTGCGATTTGCGTGAAAAAAAAATGAATTAGAAGAACTATTATTACCGTTTTGAAGCGCAAGATGTCAACAGTCGAAGCTTTTTCCGGCGAGAAGACACCTGCATCGGTAGTATCCATCACTCAATCGTTCCTTATATAGAGAGAAGGAAGACGATTTTTCTTTATTGGCAGAGAAATTGGCCCAGTAATTGAGAAAACCGATTCTGTGATTAAATGAAATTTGGGAGATTTGCGGGTATTACGAATCCCAAATTGATTTGCGTTAGATGATGATAAAGGTCGAGAGTTACGGGCAAGATTTGAATGCAAAATGGGATACGGACAAGATTTGATCCATGGTTATTATTAATTAATTAATATTTAAAAATTATTATATCGAGTTAAAAAACCATCGCAATTAGGTAAGCAATGAACCAAATTCTATATATTAACAATTAACAATAAAATAATATTTTTTTAATTTTGAAAAATGGAATTTTGAGCGAGAAATAAACATAGATTATGCCATCAATTGGCTTCTTGGGAAAATATTGATTGACAAATTATTGGGATTGCAATTTATGAAAAAAAGAATTAAATAAAATAAAAAAATGTCTCAAGGGGGCAAATTTTATCAATTAATTATTAATATTTAATTTAATTTAATTTAATAAAAATTCAGAATAAATAAAAAATGTGAATATAAATAATTTTTTAATCAGTCTTAAGGATTGAGACAAATCGAACAAAATCTATTTTTTGATTAATCAATATTTATTAACCCCTAAAAATGAGTTATGAGAATTAAGAATAAATAAAAAATAATATAAATAATTTTTTATGGATATGGATATAGAATATAGATATAGAATTATAGGATATAGATAATTATTATGGTAGGATAATTATGGCCATTTAAGGATAATGATGAAATAAGGTAATTAAATAATGAATTAAAAACTCAATTAAGTGGATTCGAGGGAAAACTTGATGAGTTGGAATGAAAAAATGAATTAAAAAATTAAGAAAAATGTGTGCAAAGGCGGGAAAAAACCTTACTTTTATATATATATATATAGATATATATATATATATATATATTATAGATAATATATAGATTATTGTTTCACAAAATTTATATAGATTCACGGCAACATATTATTATTTTCTACCTTTACTACTTTAGTTTTCTAAACATCATATTATTTTAACTATGAAGCTATGCTAATTATTATTATTATTATTATTATTATTTTCTCAAGTTCAAGTTCTACTGCTTCAAAAAAAAATAATAAATAAATAAATGAAAAAATGTTCATGTTCTACTTGAAAAAAGAAAATAAATAAAAAAATAGAAAGAATGAATAAAATAAAAAGGTTGCTCAACGTTTGAGTTGAGCGAAACTAGTAAATTCTTAAATAAATTTGTAAATTATTACCAATACAATAGGTAAAAGGAGATTACTATTCTTTTCATTAGTTGGTATTTTCCATTCATGATATTTGAAAAATATGAAATTCAACGATCTATCAATATCGTGGACACATAATAAAACTCTACTAAAATCTATTAAAATTCACTAAAATCTATGGATTGAAATTCCATTAGAATCTAGGCGATTTTGTATAATTCAATTTAAATCTATGAAATTCATGAGAATTCTTAAATCTATGAAATTCATGAGAATTCATAAATCTAAGAAAATTCACTAAGTTCCATGTTAAGAACACCCTTCTAAATGTTATCGAATCCCAATTTTCGAAACTTACGTAGAGATGATTTAATAAAATAATTTCTCAAATGCATAGTAAATTGATAACCTGACAATGTTTATTAGATATAACTTTGATCAAAACAAAATGAGAAAAAATATTGAATATTTTGTCATATTATACAACGTGCATAACACGTTTAATAAATTAGTTGTTTCAAAATTCAAAACAACAGAAATTTATATTTTTATTGCAATGACGATATTCATTTTATATATAAATTTACCATTATTCTTCGTGGTCTAAAGTTTCACTGAAAAAACAAAAATAACGTGCAAATATGCTTATGTTTACAAATACAATGATTGGTTGTGATAGCGATGGATCGATTCGCGTATTGCCGGTATTGGTCAGTTATACCCACGACCTGAACCACCGAATCGACCCATAAACCATACCCTAGCGAAACCGCCTATGGTTTGAGTCAGTTCGGATCCGATATGTATCGGACTTTGATCATGCCCAATCCGTGGAGTTTGCTTCTTCGAGGCCGATTATAATCTCTATCTGTTTGGGCGGAATCCGCAATGACATCGCATCTCCTCTTTGACTTTAACCCTAAGCTAATTGAGAGAGCATCACAAGGGAAAGGAGGCAAGCGGAAGAAGGAAACTGGTCGCCGCCGTGATTTCTACAAGAACAAGTAGACATGGAAGGTATGTCAGATTTTATTTTGTTTATGATGGGGGCTATATATGTTAAGAGTACTATCGATCCCAAGAATTTGTCAGCCAAATGACCATTCACATTTTTGCTGGCTCTTTACAATTTTTGGTCCAGAAATTCCTCTATTAACATTTAACAGCGATTACAATTTGTTACAATTTTTGACAGGATCTTCCTCTATTAACATTTAACAGCGATTTTCTTCGGGGCAATCTTTCTTCGATTTGTTTGAACTATTTTTTCGATTTGATTGTTTTTCGGCGATGCTGACCTCCCTTCAGCGAAAATTGGTTTTTGTCGATATTATCTTTTGTTAGCAATCTTCGTTAGAAATATTACTATTTCTTTTTCATGAAATTGTGTTTCTTTGATGGTAATCTTTGGTTGGGGTGGCCGCTGTCTCTAGCGTTAAATATACTTCGGTTATTATTATTTTTGTAACCAAAGAATTTTTGTTTTCCACATGTGAATCGTCCCAGAAAAAGAGCAATTTTCTTGCCAACGTATATCTTTTATGTATGTTTGATGGCCTGTTTGTTATTTTCTCGTTGCCTTTATAACCAGCGGCCCGTCAAGCTCGATCTATGTACATGATTGTTGTTAATGTAATTTATTTTCATTCTTGGGAAGCTTCAGATCAACACATTGACGAGAGAACCAAGAGGGCTGACACAACACCTAACCCAGAAGGCTCTAGCCTGAACACAGAATCGCCAAGTGGTAATCTGGATCTCTATGAAGTCTGCACCACTGAAGTTTGATTTTGCCCAATTATCATTTCGTTTTTAAAATTTTTAGATGTGTAAACTGGAAGTTTCATAATCTTCCATTGCCCACTTTTGTCCGTCTATGTGATTGCTGTGCTGTTCTTTTAATGTCACGTAATTTTTTATTTCTCTCTATCAGAGATAGTAGCAATGGACTACACATTACATGATGACTTACCTCCACAGTTGTTCGATGATGTGAGAACCTGGCTTTGTCGGAACTTGATCTTAAACAGCTTCTTCTGTTTGCACCCTGACAAGGACCGGGTGATTTTTCCTTTCAACTCATTTTTCTCCAAGATGAAGTCCTGTATATGTCATATATACATGATACATCCTATCCTTGAGTTTTGATCGTACAACTTAGCAAGTGACATGTGTAGATCAACTATTTTTTATTAATTTGCATATGTTTGGTAGAAATTGCTAGAGGGATGTTCTGTTAGCTTTAGGTGCTTTAGATTTCTGAGTGTTGGCATGGTTGTTCCTGGCTTTGCGTCATGCATGTGTCGAATATGAGTTAAGTGCATGGAATTTTTTTTTTGGTTTGTCTTTATGTCATCGCTTATGGTTGGGACATTGCCTTGTGCATCCATTAAATATTAGGTGAATTTACGAGTTATTTTGGAGTTTGTAGTTGTCACACATATTTGGTTTGATAAGAGAGAGCAACTTGGAAAGCTTACCATACACTGCTCCGCTGTACTCGTTGGCAATACGTGGAATATCCCTATCACGCGAAACCTTATATATGGAGACAGTGCTGCTTGATTCTTTATCTTTTTGTTTCATTTGTTTATTCTTTTTCAAAAGGAAAAAAAAGAAAACTCACTGTCAAGGTTTTGTTTCTTTTTTATGTATTTTATTATTTTTTAAAAATTGTAAATGCGTGTATGAAGATAGAACTGGATATATTAAATTTCTGTTCTTTGTTTGGCAGTGGATGGGAGAACTACGTGGGAGACTTCGGACTGATTTGAAAAAAGGACATGACCTTGTTGCTGTACTTGTTGAAGATCATACCAAAAACCATCTAATGTGGTAAGTGATCTTGTGGTATATGTATTTTACGGTTTAGTTATTCCAATTTATCAGATTGTAGTGTATTTTGATACAAGCTTAATCTTTTAGATATAGCCCCTGTTCTTCTACACATTTTTATACGTTTTTATACATTTTTACACATTCTTTTCAACCCCATTAATTTTCTCTCCTATTTCACATTCACATATCTCATAGGACCTACCTGTACTACACAAATCTCCACCATTCAACTCCACTCATTCTCTCTCCTATATCACATAAAAACACCTAAAAATCCATTTTTCCACACATCCGAACACCCTTATAATCATCCATCTCTTATAAAGCATAAAATCATCCATCTCGTAAATGATGTAATTTCAAGCAAGAAGCATACATTATGATCAGTCTCTTGAGGTTTGAAACATTCTATTTTGTATTCATTTGCTGGAGCTTTCAATGCGCTTAACTGTCTTAATGCGTACAAGATGCTTTTGTAGCTTGAAACAGAAAAGGAGCGTTTGAGCCTCTTCAACGAAGTCGATGTTCGTTGGACAATTTTTGGTTGTATAAGTTTAAATTAAGATTAGATTTGGAATTAAATTATTCTAAAACCGGGTAAATTTAGAAGTTATGTGCAATTGACCCTGTAAGTTTTGGTTGGTATATGTATTGCTGGAATCGTGGGCCCTAAACACGTTCAATGTGTTTTGAAATGACATGAACAAAGCCCTTAGCGTTTTCAACGGAGACTGTGTTTCGAATACTTGTGTATTTGTCTATAGTGTTAATGCTTATCCTCAATAAGTCAATGTAATATGTCCCCAGGGATTTAAGGCGGTGGGCTGTCAAAAGTATTGCAAGCATTGATGCTGCATGGGAAGAGTATGAATTTTCAGCTACTGTTATAAATGAGGATGCTTACAACTTCCATGCTTGGTCACATTGAAAGGTAAATTGGAATTCACATTGTTTTCTTCATAATAAGATCATTTTCATGCTTTTTTTTTTTTGGCCTTCACTGTAAAGTTGGAGACTATTTATTATGCAGTGGGTCCTTCAAACATTTGGTGGAGATCGGAAAGACAAACTTTGGGAAGATGAACTTGTATATTGTGCCGAAATCATTGGAAAAGACCCATTTAATAGCTTTGCTTGGGATCAGGTACTCTCGGTAGATTTATTATGACTGCAATCCTGTGTACCTACCAATTCAGAAGTTAAGCGTCATCAAAGGTGCATTATGTGATGTGAAACCTAGCTTATTAGAGCTTGTTTGGTCTAGAAAGTTCTGTATGGTTGTGGAGAAATTGAGATTTTGAGAGAAACGGGTGTGAAAATTGATGGTTGCATTGAAATATGTGGTTGAATATGAGTATAAAGTGAAAAACTTTAGGTACCAAACAAGCTACTTTTGAGTGGTATAAGAGTCGAATAGTGGCTTTTTAAGGTTACATTTGATTCAGCTGAGTTTTTTCTGTTTTCTTTTTCTTTTTTGTTTTTTTGGTTCCCTCTGTATTTGGATTCTCTTCATCTTCGTGTTTCTATGTTTCTTCAAATCTTCAACTCTTGATTGGTCAACTATAAAATACCGACACCCTTTATTTTAGTTCCTCTATTCAAAATTATCATTTTCTCACTCGTAGTTGCCCTGTCCATCCGTTGCTTGGTTTGTAGTCTGCGGGGTGGTGTGTGTGTGTCTATATTTATATATATGTGTGTGTGTGTGTATATATATTTTGAAGAGAAACATGAACAGAATAATGAGGCCTTGTTTGTCTTTTCGAAATAGAGGCCTGGAATGTTCTGTATTGACTAGTAAGAATATGATGTAACCAGTTTCCCTGGTTACACTTTCCAATTTACTTAGATCAATTTATTTGTATGTCATTTTTCTGCGAGTCACTTAAAAAATTTCTATTTTCCATTAGGCGGGCTGTATGGTTCTTCAATTATTTGTGCTTTGAGTTTCTATATAATGTCTCTAATGCTGTCTTTTACCTGGGCGGGCTGTATGGTTCTTCAATTATTTGTGCTTTGAGTTTCTATATAATGTCTCTAATGCCGTCTTTTACCTGCCAGAGATACTTTGTGGTAACAAGATGTCTATTGGAAATTGAAGAGGCAAGAGCTTGTGAAGATGATGATTGTGCTGAAGAAGTGGACGAATATTTTGACAACAAAAGGAGTGAGGATGTTGCTTATGCTATAGAAGCCATTGATGTCATCAGAGGCCTTTACACTGCTCACACTGGATCTATGACCCTCGATCCCCGTGTAAGAGGTACTATTTTGCGTGTTTTGCAGGGCGAAAGAGATCGTTTGAATGATCTCGGTACAATGCATGATAGATTTAAATATTTCATGAATGCAAGAGGTATCATAAATGCTCTGAATGCGCTTTTGGATCTTCTCTGCTACGGTTATTATAGCATGATTGACGAGGATGAGGAAATGAAAGATGTGCTTGTTGCCCTCTCTCCACACAGTGAATCCGAATCAACATCTCAGGGGAAAGTTTTTCAAATTCTGGAATATGTTGAAAAGAATTTCACAGCTTGCGGCTTATCATGGATAAATCCCGGACCTGGATTGTTCGCTCGGGGGTTGTCAACTATGGAGAGGTTATTCTTGTGGGAAAAGGCGGAAAATGATTATGAAAGGAGGCAGATGGAGGAAAGTTAGTATTGAGATTTCAACTTTACGATTGCTGTGTTTAGTTTCTTTTGTTATCTTAAATTGTTATGAATGATCATTCGGCATTGTAATGATGTGAGCCATTGTGATGATGTAGTTTTTTGATTAATTATTATGATCGTGTATTAAGTCTCCATCTTCGTGGTTACTAACAAAAAAAAAATGAAGGAAAAGAAATGATGTCCGAAACTTTCTTGTTTTTAGGCTCAATCGTCCTTTCACTTTTCGCACAACATTTTTGATATAAATAAAATATGTCTTGTTTTCAGGTCTCCAAACGTTATCCCATTGTTTTTGAAGTTTTAAACTACATTTATGTTGTTCATCGTAAGTCTCTCTGGAGACTTTTTGATGTATTATCTCCGTCGTACAAAGATAGGTTTGGTTTAATTTTCACATAGTTTAAGAAATTATAATTAATATTATTGGAAAAGTAAATTTTAATTTTATTTCTTCAAATATACCCTTACATTAAATAATGCAAACTAATGATAATGTATATTAAATAAGGGTACAATTAGAAAATGAAAGAAATTAAACGTAAACAAAATAGAAAGTGGCCTATGTTTTGGGACGGACAAAAATAGAATACAAGTCTATTTTTGTGGGACGGAGGTAGTACATTTGAGTTAGAAATGGATGACAATACTCTAACAATAAAAAGTAGCACAGATGATGTGAAAAACACCACCGTAATTAATCAAATTTATTTGCACCAACGACATTGCACGTCTTGAAATGGGCATACATAAAAATTGATATTTAATATATTTTTTATTATTTTAATATTTCTTAAATATATAATCCATCCTCTCTTTTAAGAGTGTCTTAAAATTGATTAATGCTCCGAAAAATATTTTGTTTCAAATGTGCCTCTGCACTCTTAAATCTTAATAGAATTATTTTTAGTATTATTACTACATTACATTTAGAAATTTGCGTCCAAGATTATTAAATTGAAAATATACCTTACTCGATTGTAGAGAAACTTCAATCAAAGGGGAAAAAATGAAAATAATGATTTCAAATTCATGCTGATGCACTAGGGGTCCTTAATTTTAAACGAAGGTTCAAAAAGCTAACATCAGAAATGATGTGGACTGTCCATGTTAGCGCGATGTCATGTTATGGTGCCCAAATCATTAGTGAATCTAATATGTAGATATATACATTTCATCGACTTTTATTAAGAGGGGATCGGGAAAAGGAAGAATATCAATTTGTCCTGATAGCGTCAAACCGGAAATAGCAAAATAGAGCAGATTAGACAAAACATAGGTTTATTCCGAAGTCCATAGGGAGAAAATGAAGCGGAGACAAGTGAACTTCATCGTTATATATGTTGTCAGCAAAAATTCAATAGAGATCTTGTTTCATCTAATCTACCTTTATTGAATCAAACTGAACTTTTGTTCTTAAAGGGAATACAATATAACTGAGAGCTTGTTGATATATACACATACCAGCTAAAACAACGACAAAGGAAAGGAAACAAGTGAACTCAATCAGATGTTGCCACGTCACCTGATCAAGTCAAACTAACTACACTTACTGTTAACAGTCAAAGGACTGAAAGGTAAAAACAGAATTGTAGTAAGGACTAAATAGCAAAGGAAATAAAGGAATGATGTGATGATGATGGATGGATGAACTAATGAATGGAAAGCTTGCATCCCCCCCTCTCCCCCCAGTTGGAGCTCGATGAAAATTAGTATTGGCAATGGATCGGGTTCGGATCGGATCGGACTAATCCAAATCCAAATTCAAACTAAAGACCCCGATCCAAATTTAAATCCAAATTCAAATTTTTCGGATCGGATTCGGATCGGATCAAGAAAAAATACAAATATGATCCATATTGGTATAGGTTTTTATAAAAAAAATAAAAAATAATAAAAATAAAATAAAATAAATATAAATAAAAAATAAAAAATCAATTCGGATCGGATCGATCCAAATCCGAATCCAAATCCGTTTCGGATCGGCCGATCCACGGATCTTCAGATCGGTAAAAAATTGCTCAATTCGGATCAGGTAATCGGATCGGATTTTTCTGCCATCACTAATGAAAATCCATCAAGCCAAACTTGAAAGCAGGTGTGGAGAACTATGGACCACCCAAGGATTTGGTGAAAATGTCAGCCAGTTGTGCCTTGGATGGAATGTGTTGAGGAAGTATAAGACCTGCTTTGAATTGATTTCTCACAATATGGTAATCGATGTCTAAATGTTTAGTCTGTTCAAGGAATATGGTGTTAGCAGTGATGTGTAAGGCTACCTTGTTGTCACACCACAGAGGAACAGCAACACCAAGGTCCTGCAGTATGTACACAACCCATTGTAGCCCACAAATTGTTGCTGCAGGGCTTTTATACTTTGCCTCTGGTGATCATCTAGAAACTATGGTTTGTTTCTTAGTTTTTCAAAAAACCAATGCTTTTCCAAGGTAGATAGAAAAGCCTTGATTGATTTCCTTTTATCTATGCCAGATGCCTAATCTGCATCACTATAGCTGCTCAAAGTTAGGGCATTTTCTGAAGAGAAGAACAAACCTTGTGATGGACAACCTTTTAAGTACTTAACTACATGTAAAACTGCATCCCAGTGTGTTTTACAAGGCTTTGTTACAAATTGGCTAAGCTATTGGATTGCAAAAGTGACATCAGGTCTAGTCAGATTTAGATATAGGAGTTTTCCAACCAATCTTCGATAAGGCTCTAGATCCTTGATAGGTTCTCCTGACCTTTGACCGAGCTTAATTCCTTGTGGCAAATGGGTGTTAGTTGATTTGGCACATGTGAGACTAATGTCAGTGAGGATATCAATGATGTACTTGCGTTGGTTCAAATATATGCCTTCTTCTCCCCTAGCCAACTCAATCCCCAAAAGGTATTTGGCAATGTCTAAATCTTTGATGGTAAATACTTCATCAAGATAGACTTTAACTTCCTTAATTAATTTCATATCACTCCCAGTTATCAGTAGAGCATCCACCTAAATCAAAAGAGCCAAAAAAGAATCTGCTGCCCCTTTAAAGAAGAGGCAATGATCATGCTCTAACCGTCTAAACGCAAAAGCTTGCAACTTTGCACAAAACTCTGTATTCCATTGTCATGGAGCTTGCTTTAAGCCATAAAGACTCATTTCGAGTCTATAAACCTACCCTTCTTTAGTGTGCTATAGCCTTTTGGGGGTTCCATATACACTTCTTCATCAATGAAACCATGTAAACAGTATTATTTATATCTATGTGATGCAACTCCCATCCTTTAGCAGTAGCCATTGTAATGAAAAGCTGTGCCACTGAGGAAAAGCTCTCTGTGAAGTCTATCCCATGGATTTGATTATATCCCTTTGCCACCAACTGTGCCATTTGGATTCATTTTAACTGTATACACCCATTTACATCCTATTGCATGCTTACCAGGTGGCAATAAGGTCAACTCCCAAGTGTCATTTTGTTCCAATGCGTCAATCTTTTTATTGATTGCAGCCACCCATTCTATACTTTTACTAGCATCTAAATAAGATCTAGGTTCATGAATCCGTGACACATTGGCCAAGAAACTTACATGTGCACTACTTACTAATGGTATAATATAAGGATATGTAGGAGGTGTGTGTTTAGATGAAATGGGAATAGAATGAGAGGAGGATATCCAAGTTGCTGAGTGTTGATTAGAGACCGGTAGTTTTGTTACAAAATCTTTTGTCCAGAGTGGTATGGTTCTTTGCCTAGTACTTCTTCTCGGTGTTAGGGAAATTGAGGTTCCATCCCAAAAGGTTAACCCATTGGGCGGAGTAACTCAATCCCTTATAAACCCATCACTTAACCCATATTTAGCTGATGTGGGATTTCGTTCGCTTATCCCTAACAATCACCCTCTCGAACGAAACACTATATTAACTTGCTCCACTTTAATCAATAGCCCACATATCCAATTTTCTCCTCAAGGCCCAACTCTTCCACTGCGGTCGGGTCATCGCCTTACGTGGCACAACCGCCTTTAGAGCCAATCCACATGCTCTATCAAGGCCCAACACTTCCACTGTGTCTCCACCACCGCTTTACATGGACACAACGACCTTAGGAACCAATCATGAATTTTTTTTCTTGGCCTCATGATCCACCTCGGAGCCCACCAACTTCGTAATGGAATTGTCTCACACGTACACGTGGCTAAATATGAGCCCTGGCTCTGATACCACTATAAGGGATTGAGTTACTCCACCCAATGGGTTAACCTTTTGGGTTGGAACCTCAATTCCCAACAGTGGTATCAGAGCTAATTGTTCAAGTTTGGGAGTATGACCAAATTTGAGGTGGAGCGTTTTGATGGAAAGAATAATTTCAATATTTGGCGTAGTACGGTGGAGGATCTTCTTATGCAACAAGGGCTCTATAAGGCGTTGAAGGATAAGAAGCCAGAAGGGACGAAAGATGCTGATTGGGAAGAATTGCAAGCAAAGACGGTCAGCACCATTCGGTTGGCTCTTGCACCTGAGGTAAAGTATAGTGTTTTGAATGAAAAGTCGCCTTCTAAATTGTGGAAAACGCTAGCAGATCTATATATGTCTAAGTCCCTAACGAATATGTTATATTTGAAGAAGCAATTATATGAGTTGAATATGAATGAGAGTGATGATATAAGGGACCACTTGGGTAAATTTAATAAGTGTGTGACCGACTTATTAAAAGTTGATGTGGAAATTGAGGACGAAGACAAAACGATTATTTTGTTGGTTTCCTTGCCTAAGCCATATGAGATATTGGTTACCACACTACTAGTTGGTAAGACCACTTTAATGGTGAATGAGGTTTCAACTGCTTTGTTAGAGAATGCTCATATTAAGAAGTCAATTGATATTGATCAAGGTGAGCGAGTGCTTTTGACAACTAGTGAAGATAGAGGTGGTAGAGGTCAATCAAGAGGAAGAAATTTTGGTCAAAGAGATCGTTCTCAATCTCGTTCAAGGAGAGATATCGAGTATTATTATTGCCACAAGAAGGGACACATTAGAAGAGATTGTGAGGAATTGATTAGGCATCTTGAGACGAAGAGAAAAGGCAAAGAGGTTGTAGAGGCTGTCAATTCTACAAATCTGGTGGAACATAATCTACTGATTGAAGATGATGTGCTATGCGTTGTTGACTACGACAGTCACAATAACAGTTGGTTCTTGGACTCCGAATGTTTTACCACATGTGTCCACATAGAGATTGGTTTGAAGATTATAAGGCATGTGGTGAGCGTTGTGTTTGCGGCTGATGATCAAAAGCTTGAAGTCAAGGGTTCAGGCACGGTGAAGGTGAGAATGTTTGACGGAGTTGTGAGACGAATAAATGGTGTACTACAAGTTCCAAAGTTGAAGAGGAGTTTATTATCTTTAGGAGCACTAGACACGTTGGGTTATGAGTATGCTTCAAGAGGTGGAGCAATGACCGTGAAGAAGAATTCAGTGCCAATAATGAGAGGTGAAAAGATTGGTAATTTGTACAAGTTGATAGGGAAGACCGTTTTAGGTGGAGCTGCCAGATTGGAGTCGCACGAAGTGAAGTCTTCTACTATTATTGAGAGTTCCGAGCCTGCCAAGAAGAGTTCTGTGGCTGCTGGTAAGAAGAATGAAGAGCGAAGTTCAAAGACGTCGAAGCCAAGGGTAAAGTTCGACGAGTCTTTGAATTCTGTTCACTTTTACTGAAGTTTGATAAGAAGAAGAGGTGGCACCTACCACTAAAGGGGTGCGTGTTGGGGATGAGTTGGTGATTTCATTATTTTAAATCAAGGTGGAGATTGTTGGAAATTGATTTAAAATAATTGAAAATAGTTGAAAAGAAAATAAGGGTTTTGGCAATTAATGGGTTTTGGGCCAAAAGCTTGGGCATCAAATTTTTAAGAATATATATATATCATGCATGGGTTTGTAAAAAGAGAGCAATGACGTCCAGAAAATTGAGAAGAAAAAAAGAGAGGTTTGTGCGTGAATTGAGAGGAGAAAAAGAGAGAGTGTGAGGGAAAAATTAGAGATAGAAAAGAAAAGCGTGTAGTTCTTTTTATTGTCTAGTTTTTGTGTGGAGAAATCGAGTGGGTGAGGAAAAAAATTGTAGAGTGATTTTTCTTCATCAATAAAAGGTTCTTCTCCCGTGGTTGTCGGCGGTCAGCTGAACCACGTTAAATTATTGTGTTCTCTATTTCATTCTCATTTGTGTGTGTTGATTATTTTTTCACAAGTTAGAAGGCGACTTTTCATTCAAAACACTATACTTTACCTCAGGTGTAAGAGCCAACCGAATGTTAACCTTTTGGGATAGAACCTCAATCCCTAACAGTGGTATCAGAGCCAGGGCCCATATTTAGGCACGTATGCGCGTAAGACAATCCATTACGAAGTTGGTGGGCTCCGAGGTTGATCATGAGGCCAAGAAAAAAAATTCATGGTTGGTTCTTAAGGTGGTTGTGTCCATGTAAGGCGGTGGTCGAGAGGCAGTGGAAGTGTAGGGCCTTGATAAAGTATGTGGATTGGCTCTTAAGGCGGTTGTGCCACGTAAGGCGATGACCCGACTGCAGTGGAAGAGTTGGGCCTTGAGGAGAAAGTTGGATACGTGGGCTATTGATCAAAGGAGCAAGTTAATATGGTACTTCGTTCGAGAGGGGATTGTTGGGGATATGCCGAACGAAATCCCACATCGGCTAAATATGGGTTAAGTGGTGGATTTATATGGGATTGAGTTACTCAACCCTATGGGTTAACTTTTTGGGATGGAACCTCAATTTCCCTAACACTCGGAACTACTATTGGCTCTGTCCAGCTCGATGAAAATCGAGATGGGGTTATAGACAAAACTAATACCGGTGTCTTGACCCGCATTTTTCAGTTGATTAGTATCTTGAATGGGCTTATGACCTGTTTTTGATTTTTAGAATGATCAATACTCTAAAGCAGCAGCCATATTAATTAGGCCCTCTCTGACAAATCGTAAACAAATATCAATTACATTACCAATAAATCTAAAATCGTCATCTCAAGTCACACAATTTAACAAAAATTGATGATTCATGAGTAAAGGACGTCAGTCATGAAGCTTCTGATTTTTAAATCCAAAGTCCACTAATTACAAATTCAATGTCCAAAGGCTGGCCCTGTGCTATCACTAATCACAAAACACTACAAATTGCTTATTTCTTCTCCTGTCCAAAGGCGGTACATATTGTATTATTGAGACTATTAAGTATTAACTAAATTATCAAAGTTAAAGTTAAATCTATTATATTAGATTTTCTCGTAATTAGAGAAAATGGATAATCTATTAAGGGGTTGTTTGATTGGGTATAAAGTTAATATGCGCGGTATTCCGTGTAAAAATGTGTGGTTAATATTATTTTGAGAAATGTGTGTGTGATTGAAAATGGGTATGAGGTATACGGAATTGCGTGCGGAGAAGTTATATAGCAAACAGAACAAGGCCTAAATATAGTTTTTGTATCTTCAACACAAATCTATAGCAAATTAAAATAGGTACAAAGCTACAAGACACATGCATGTACCATAAAGAAAGAAGGAAAATTTCCTCAGGTATTCTAAGTAGTACGTGTAGAATTGTACTTGTATGTTTCGTTTCATTTAATTTTTCTTTTTGGCCTTTTGTTTGATACATGCATGAGAATGGAATTTAACTATAAAGGCTTCTCTTTCAAGAAGTTGTCCATAGCAAACTGGGAGAGGAATTCATAAAAAAACCAATCTATGAATGCTCAAGAAATTTGTAACATTTGAATTCAGTGTGGAACCAACAATTATAGCATCAAGTGCATGTAGATTGACCAAGTGGCAGCGCGAGTTTGGTTCCCAAATCCCGCATATGACATGTTCGATTGTGAAAAATTCCAACTTCTTCGGTTCTTGAAGAAAAAAACATCTGATTTATTCAATTGTGGAAGAAAAAGACCGTCTATCTCATGCTTCTATCCATTGGTGTATTACGATCATATTCATTTCGATTTTTTTTTTAATATTTTGGATTCTAATTTTTTTTAATATTTTGGATTCTAATTTTTATATTGTTTTCCTTCAAGATGATTTTTCGTTGTGGTTGTTTCAAGCTCTCTGGAAAATTAGACATTTGATTTATGGCTTGTTTAGTAGAGATTTTCAGATAAACGGACTGGTTTAAAGATGAAAATTAAAACCAGCTATCTCTATTGTTGTTGGTGTCTAGAGTAATATTTGTATTGTTAGTGTAGGCTAGCTGTTCACCAGTTCAAAAAGAGATATGGCATTATAGATTTTATATGCTATTTGTGAAGTGTGGATGGAATTGATAAAGTAATTGGAACCAAAGAGCAATCTTAAACTTCCAAAATGGAAAACTTTAAACCAATAATAATAAATTAGCAAGAAGACCGTCCATAAATGCTGCTCTCTACCTTCATGATTTCATTGGAACTAGACAATCGGTTGTAAGTTCCGATTACCAGAAAGCAAAAAATAACTGCTTAAACAAATATGCTATAAGTTCGATCTCACATTGAAATATTAAATGGGTCTATTGTTAGGAATTAATCTATAACATGCACAGTGAAAATAAAATTAAACAATTCCAAAACACTGGATCTTCTCGACTCTTAGATGAGATTTGTGATTAAGAGATTACCAATAAAGCTGATTTTACGGCGCAACTCTCGTTGGTTCTTCCGTCTCCACAACCGTCTAAACGTACAGCCTCCAATGTTGATCCACACGTCAAGACTTGTCCCCGAATAACAAATGACTTCCTAGTAGGATGATCTCTCTAAATCTTAGTGCTAGCTAAATTTAGAGAGAACTTAGAGACCATATAATAATAACTTGTGTATTGTGAGGCTATATTAAGTTATTTATAGGTTTATGACAAACCTATTGGGCTTGAGATTTCTTAAACCCCAAGACAACCAAAAGCCTCGCCCAACAATTGAACCTTGTACACCATAACTAACATCTGCTAGTACAAGATTAAGTAGAAACATAAGTGCTATTGTTCTATACACTTCAAGAGTAAAAGGTAGCATAAAAAACATTGTCTACAATATGGAATTAATGACATAAGAGGCAGCTGGCTGCCGTGCACATCTATTGTAGAATTCGTGTGAATCTTTATCTGAATTAAATTTCATACCAACATATGGTGCATCAACCAGGGGAACTTGAGGAATTTTTTTATTTTTAACTGTTTAAATCAACTCAATTGATGCAAAAATAAGTACAAAAATAAAAATGAGAAACGTTCTACGTATCCAATGCACATCAATAATTCAATTCACTGTTGAACTAGCAAGCACATCACAACATTGTGAATGCATACAATCGACTTCTCTATTATCATTTAGGAGCTTAAACAACATTGTTTACTAATTTGTAACTAAGAGTTTAGTTTGAAAAGAGTTTATAAAGAACAAAAGTTTGTTGGCTCAATTTGAGTTCATGAGGCATTATAAGAAAACTCAAGGAATAGAATCAAATCCACATCAAAATACAGTGGCCCAATTAAAAAGCCACGCTATTAGTTGGTAAAACTACTTTGAGGATGAAGATATATCAATAATTTTGTTGTCTTCCTTGCCTAAGTCATACGAGACATTGGTGACCACGCTATTAGTTGGTAAAATTATTTTGACAGTGAATAGCATTTCAACTTCTTTGTTAGAGATGGCCCACATTAAAAAGCCAGTTGACATTACACATAGTGATCAAGTACTTTTGACAACTGGTGAAGATATAGAGCTGTTACGGTTCAATTCAATATTTTTTTGGGAACCAGAACTAGTGGTTTCAGAACCGTGGCCATCTCTATTTACATAAGGTTTAAGAGGCGTCAGTTTCAGGGCCCACAAATTTGAGGTCTAAAATTGTCAAAAAAATTTTGTATATATATAATCAGGGTTCTAATTACGTAAGGCACTAAAATCTATATGTGATTACACCATTAGTGTATGACGTTACTTGGCCGGCAAACCATCTCTGGTCTGTTTTAGCTTTTTTTAGCTCGGGTTCTTCACAACATCATGGCAACTGCAGGGGAGGGGTCATCACCTTTCTTTGGTCCTCATATGAAAACATTTGCAGATATCGTTAAGGGTAACAAGTTAGTTCCTATTTCTCAAAACAAAACATTTGAGGAAGTGATCACTGATAGGAAATCGGATGCACTTCCCATTAGAGAAGCTGCGATGTACGGGAATGATCCATTTATTCCAATTTCAGAAGGAGAAATGCAAGCTTTATTTATCTGGCTCAAATGGGCTTTGGTTGCCAAATTTTGACATAAGAAGCCAGCTATGCCTTATTTACTTGAGGGGATTAATGTGTCGCGTTTATTGGGAGAGTTTCAGACCAGTCACCTGGATGGAAGGCACGTTATTCTTATCTTTGAGAATCAAGAGGACTACTATTGAATTTTTGAGAAAAACATACTATACATCAAGGGATTTCCTATGACGGTGGTGAAATATAATTATGATTTTCAGCCTGCTATTGAATCTCCTATAGTTCCAATTTGGATTGTGGCCTTCCCAAGCTTCCATTGATCTTTTATGACAAGGCAAATGTATTCTCAATTGCATCAGCACTTAGAACACCTCTGAAATTGGACGAGCTAATTGCTACTAGAAACTGTACTCATCTTTTGTTTTCCATCGATTGGAGATGGATTGCCTAGCTCAAAGGGGATAGGTGCGAGCGGAGATCTTTCTTTAAATTATAGAATAGTCCAGGTAGGGCTTCATCTCTCAACAATTACAAGTGAAGGAAAACTTCTCATTATTCATATTTTTCATAACAATGATCATTTAGCTCGTATTTGTGTTGAAGTGGATGTCACCAAGCCTCTATTCTCTAGGATCTGTATTGGAAATGATGAATTTTCCGTTTGGCAAGAAATTATCTATGAGGAATTGCCAGCTTGCTGTTCCTTTTGTAGACATCTTGATCATTCAATGTTGCAACAAGAGAACCACAAAGAAGATGGATCTACAGCTGCAAGTATAAACAAGGAGGAGATGAAACCCACAAAGAAATTCAGGTAGAAAGGAAGGAATGAGGACCTAAAACCTCATCTATCCTTCGATCGTTGGATCCTACCTAGATAAAATTGGTTGTGGGGGGATGGATAATGGCTTTTCATCAATTAAGTCATCTTGTTATATAGAACAATATGGAAATTATTCCTCAATCTCCTCAATCTTTAACCCAGAGATATCACATCATAAAGCATCTAGTGTGTGATTTGTTGTATTGCTAGATAACGACAAAGAAACCCCAGAATTGATATCCAATGTTGCAACAAGAGAACCAATTTAGCCACCTCCTGAGGGTGAGCAATCTAACTTATTGTTAATTAATACTGATTTTGGATTGGGCATTTCTTCAGCTATGGCAGAACAGGCTAATCCTTTAATTGAACTTCAAGCTACATGTAATGAGATTAAGGAGTCTATTGGTAATATTAAGAATAGCTTACCAGGCGATGCGTTAACACAGCAGCCTCTAAGTCAAAGTAAGCTTAAAGTTCCAAATATTAAGGCTACTAGGAATAAGAGTCCAATGAAATTAAGAAGAGGTGCCACTAAAAACACAAAATATATTTAATCATGGTGCCACGAGTTATGATATGGGATGTGCAGAGCATTAATACATCCCTGCTAAGACTAAAAAAACTTAGACCTTTCACAATATAGCTTTGCTGTTTATTAGTGAGCCTAAATTGGCTACCTATAATATTGGTGATTATTGTATAAAGTTGGATTTGATGTTAATAGCAAGATTTGTTTTCTCTGGTTATATTCCATGGATATTACTATTAAAGAGGATAAAGAACAACATGTAACTATTCAAACTTCCTGGAGCTGCAAACCTACTCTTTTCATTACAGTTTAGGCTGAATGGAACGTGGTTCAGAGGAGACTTATGTGGG
This sequence comes from Jasminum sambac, assembly GCA_018223645.1. NCBI lineage: Eukaryota > Viridiplantae > Streptophyta > Magnoliopsida > Lamiales > Oleaceae > Jasminum > Jasminum sambac. Next base: position 6,606,292 of record CP073645.1, on the reverse strand, counting down.
AAGACCTTACATCTTTTTCGGTGGCTAATCAGTTCCTTTGGATAGTGGGAGGAGATTTTAATGCCATCTTAACTGCTGAAGAGGGGGAGGGAAGAAATGTACCCAATGGCAGAGCTATGGATGATTTTAATGATATGTTATTAGCCAGTAATTTAGGGGAATATCAGATTTCTGAAGGTAGTAGCACTTGGACCAATAATATGCTTTGGGAAACGCTTGATAGGCGATTGATCAATGAAATTTGGCTCTCAGAGTACCCTGGCTTTTGTCCAGGTATTATATCTCGAGCTACTTCAAACCACAATCCTTTAATTATTGGCATCAAACAAAGGAATTTTCAAGCTAAATCTTCATTCAGATTCCAGTTGATGTGGCTTCATCATGATGATTTCTTGCAGGCTATTAAATGTAGTTGGGAAGCTCTTTTTATACCATACTCTAAGGGCCTATATGGTCTCTCTTTCAAGCTCAAAAGGTTGAAAAACTAGCTTAAGCTAAGGAATAAGCAAACCTTTGGGGATATATTTGTTAATGTTAAGAATGCTAAAGCTGAGGCTTTCAGATTAGAAAGAAAGTATGATAGATATAAAGATGAGCACATTTTGGTTGCTAGGAATGAAGCTTATTCCTATCTTTCTTCAGTTCTTGTTCAGGAGAAGTTGTTTTGGAAACAGAAGTCTGGAATTAAGTGGCTTAAAGAAGAAGATAAAAACACTACCTTTTTCCATGTTGTTGTCCAAAAAAGAAGAAGATATAATAGGATCACCAAAATCATGGATGATGGTTGGCAAACTGAGAATCTAGAGGCTATTCAACAATTTGGTATTCAATTCTTCAAACAACTATTATCAGTGGAACCTACTTTAGAGGATACTCCTTTATTGGATTGTATTCCTTTTCTTGTTATTTGTGAATATAATATCATGTTGAACAAAATCCCTACTGATGCAAAAATTGAAGATGCTATTTTTTCTCTGTGTAGGGACTTTGCTGTAGGGCCAGATGGCTTCCCTGCAACATTTTATCAGCATTGTTGGGATATTGGTAAGCTTGATGTGGTGATGCTGTGACTAACTTCTTATTGGGTTGGATTCTATAAAGGCTACGAGGATTGCTTTGATTCCTAAAATTCCTGATGCCAAATAGTGGAAATATTTCAGGCCAATTAGTTTATGCAATATAGCTAATAAGATCACTACAAAAGTGCTATCTGCTAGGCTCAACTCTCTACTTCCCAACATTATATCACCTTATCAGAGTGGGTTTTCTCATTGAAGATCCATCATTGACAATGCCCTTTTTGCACAGGAATTGGTTTATAAGGTGAGATGAGGTAATACCAAATTCTTAGATATGTGAAAAGCTTATGATAGAGTCAATTGGCACTTTCTTTTCCAAGTTATGGAGAAATATGGCTTTGATGATGGATGGTTAGCAAAGATTCAGTAAGTCATCTCTCATTGTGGTTTTTCTATCATCATGAATGGTGAACTTTAGGGTTACTTCAAAGCAACTAGAGGGCTAAGGCAAGGAGACCCTATCTCCTTATCGCTTTTCATAATTTCGGTAGAAGTTTTGAATAGAGGGTTACAACAGCTTATTAATTCTCACAAGTACATGGCATATCACTATTGAGGTCCTATTCCAGTTCCTAATCTATCATTTGTAGATGATATGTTGATTTTTGCCAATGGTCAAAGGAAATATGTTCAACTATTGGTTGAATTCTTACAAAGGTAATACTGTTGCATGTGGACAAAATGTGTATAACGTCCCCTCTAGTCCGACATTCATATATGTCATCTTAACATCATTATTACGTAATGTGCACGGTAATACATCACATCATAGCTCTTAGGGAATGATGCTTGTTTAGCCTGCAATGTTTCACTTATTTTTTGAACAGCCAGTAAATTATAGATTGTAGATATATAAATTGAAATGGTCACTACATTGAATGGTCATAGTATTATGCTTTATAGGTTTTTCAAAGTTTTTGTTATTGTTGTGGACAATTCTTTTTTATTTATTATTATTTTTTTAATCTTAGTCTTTCAATTAATATATAATATAATGTGAAGCAAAATGATTGTTGGCGATCTCCATATTTTAATTAATGTTGTGTTACAATGGTTGTGGTAACACTATAAAACACATATATTGTTGTTTCAAATAGTGTAACAAGGCATACTAACAGGTCAATCTTATAATTGATGAAATGCGTTTTTGTATGTTTTATTTGAACTTTACATAACAATGCCTATTATTGTATCCTTTTCCAAGGTGGCATGGTTCAAAATGTGGTACTAAAGTGCAACATTAAATAAATATAAACATCGAAATATGGTAGCAAAATGACACAGTAAATAATTTACTGTCTCAAACAATGATATATAGCGCACTATATTAACGCCATCTGTTCAATATTCCAATTAATAATGTGTGGAATGTGTAGTTTATTGTTTTAAAACATGGTAACAACCCATGGTAACACTATTTTCGGGGAAAAAAAAGGCCATAATAACACACAATAACAGGGATCAAGGCGCGGTAGCACATCGTAGTATCAACCAAATTTAAAAATTGATCTGCAATGACTCTATACACTAACAACTAAACCAACATGGTAACAAACTATATTAATGGTACTTATTGCGATCATATGCCAATATGAATGTGTAATTTTAACATCCATGTGACTTTTACCAAGAAGTTAATCCAATTGCATACCCATGGTAGCACCTTAGTATATTGTTATAAATCACACCAAGATACTCATATTATTTTACATGTTTTACCAAAAAGTAATAGTTAGCAACAATTGTTGATGGATGATAGACGTTATTTTTGTTCAATGAAGGATTATCACATTCAAACTAGTGTTGCAACAACCCATGAAACATACATCACTTTATATCTAAACTAATCATCCCAATGTGATTGATAATATTCAATAAAATTATAATAATAGAGCATACAACAATCATTTTTTTTTGGTTATCGATTTTTTTTTATCATTTTCCGTAATTTATTTTCACTATAACTTTTTTTCTTCCAAAAAATAAAAAGGATGATAGCAGTGTGTCTTTTTTTTAAAAAAATTTTTTTGCTAATGGCAATATTGAGGATTCCTACTAAATCAATTGGCACACATGAATTATTCCATCAACATTTGTTCAAATGATAATAGTAATTTGTCCATTACATGCATTAAGATAGGAGTGATTCTAGAGGGATAGTTTTTATAGATTTTTTTTAAGTGACATAATGATGTGATGTTTTATTATTTGAGGATAAAGATGTGATTTGGATAGACATCACATGGCTATTATCATTATCACCCAATGAAAAAAATGACACATCATAATGTCAGTTAAAAATAGTTATAAACAATATCCCCCTAGAATTATTTTTAAGATATCAGTTTCTAGAATGTAAACTCCTTTTGTGGGATATCAGTTTCTAGAATGTAAACTCCTTTTGTTAATCCCACAAAGAATATTTTTATTTGTTAATTCCTAAATTGGTGGGTTACTATTGTTTGTTAATTGATAATACTCATATTTTAATAGATAAGCATTGGTTAGTTATATAGGTTGTTAAACATTATCTAACAATTTAATTATTTAGTAATTTCATTAATTAATCATATTTATTTGTTTCGTGCATTTTCTTTAATTTAATTTTTTTTTTGTTTTCAAATATAGCCCACCAGTATTTTATCTACTTTTAATAATGTATTACACATCCAATCCGTCAATCCAACCCGTAGTGATGTCAATCCAGGTGGGTCGGGTCGGGCTGGGCCTGCCCGCTAAATATCGGCCTGTGATCAACTCGTTTGGTTCATACGGTTCGCTCATATGGATTGACGGACTGGATTGGACCGGCCCATATTCTTAGACCAAAAACTACACCATCAACACAATGGCTCAAATCATTAGAATGCCGAATGATCATTCATAGCAATTAAAGATAACAGAAGAAACTGCAGAGCAATCGTAAAATTGAAATCTCAATAGATTTAATAATCACTTGAAGGTCGAGGATGGATTGTGAGTGTCGAAATAGAGCGATAGCGGAATCGGATTTAGTGACGGACCGTAGGAATTTTGAGAACGCTGCGGAATCAGAGGAACGAGAATTCGGCCCATGCATTCTCGGGGTCCGGTCCGGCGATCGCACAAGCTCCTTCACCGTTGATTCAGACTCGTCCTCCAATTCCGGCAAGTTCAAGGCGTCTTTCCAGAACGGCTTCTTCAGGTACATTCTCTGCAAATAGAACGGAGCCTTTTCTTCTTCCTAGCTCCTTTTTAGCTCTTACCTTTCTTGTTTAATGTTTATTAACTTTTAAGTTTTGTTTTTTTCCTTCTTTTTTTTTCCCTTTTTTTTTCTATGTTTATTTTTTTCTATGTTTATTAACTTTTAAGTTTTGTTTTTTTACCTTCTTTTTTTTTCTTTTCTTTTTTTCTTTTTTTTTCCCTGGCTTCAATAATGGTGATATTCACGGATACGTTCTTGAACTCATTGCCTCTTTGACGCAAAAATTGCTCAGTTTATTGTCTCATTAGTCCCAAACCTTCAATATTCATTTCAAATAGAATCCACGGAAACGCGATTGATTTCCCTTTGAACAGAAAATATTGTCAAATAAAAAATTTGAAAAGGATTCCACAAAGCTCATTTGATCATTTCCATCATATTCTTTATCTTCGATGGGTGAAAATGCTTAAAGAAATTTAACGGTATGAGCTTTTCACGTGGTAAAAAATTATACGTAAACTGCCACATTCGCCTTTTTGCATTAATGGCTCATTGATTAACTATGCTATGAATTCTAAGATTTCCGCATAGCGCAACAAGTCTCGTTAAATTTGCATATAAAGGGAATGGGGAGAAATGAATTGGTAATAACGTTACTGCTATATAGCTTTCGAACAGATAAATTTAAAAACAAATCTCAAGGTCTTCAAGACTTTGCAGAAAATCATCAAACTTAACATGATTCGAATCGACCTCAATTTCGTCATCCTCATCTCAGGGAGATGCACCCCTACCTGCAGCATGGGCGGGGTGGCTGCCAACGCCCGACTTGGCGCACCATCAGGCAGCCACATCGGTGTTGGCATAGCTTCTCTGCCCACACTGCAGGGCAGCAATAGCACCTCATCGAGAGCCCTATAACTGCACCACAGAACCAACCCCACAATTAGAAAAATATGACAATATACAATGTTGAACCATAAATGCTAATTACATCTCTCGTGTTAACCAGAGGACGGGTGTACAAAAAATGCAGTGCTCATTTTTCAGTTTTTGAATTCTAGAGTTCATTGTTCAGTTCTTGAATTGAAGAGTGCACAAAACCGTGACACCTTCTGTTATGCTTTAAAGTAATGTGATAAAAAATCGATAAGGTCCTCGACACTTCATAGAAGAAAAGTAACACAAAAGACAATACATTCCGTGCCTATCCTTGCATTATTATTACTATAATTCGCTAAGCTGAAGTGAACCATGCCTACAACTTTCTATAAACACCACCACCATTCCGATATAGTGCACCCAAGTACTGAAACCTAGAAAACCCAGAATAATTGTTACAGAAGCATATCCGCTCGGCATCCAGGCATATCATGAGTGAACAAACATTTCTGAAAATTTCCGGCGTCTCTGGATTCCAGTGATGATATACATTTGCGTGAGAATGGCCATAGTGTTTAAGTAGAAGATTGACAGCACGTAACAGTTTTGCGCTTCCTTCATAGCCAAGGAACATAAGATCCAAAATCAAGTTTAGTGCATGTACGCAGCCTCTTTTATCCACTATGCCATCCACAACAGCCTCTACACGGCGTGCTTCCTTGTCCAAAACATCCACATCCACATAAACGCTTTCTAAATCGTGCTCTTTATTATCCACTATACCATCCACAACAGCCTCTGCACGACGTGCTTCCTTGTCCAAAACATCCACATAAACGCTTTCTAAATCAGGTTCTTTAAACAGACTACTATGGTCTTTCATGTAGAGGCATTTAAGATATGCCCAAGCACTTTCATTCCAAGGTTGAGCTTGAATGGCTTTTTTAGCATAACTTACTTCCTTATCCCTAAACTCTTTCTCCATGTCTGGAATCAATCTTACTACACGGCATCTCTGCATACAATTAACAATTAGGGCTTCGAGATTAAAATGAAGATGTGAATAAAACAAATAGCAGAATAAGAATAAAATCATGCTCCACAGTTGTCTCACATAAAATAAAACAGAATAACTTCAAAAGACCTAAAAAGTAGCATTTATCCAACAAACTTCACCATTCAAACACATTCTACCAAAGCCTCCAGGGTTGGCATCACATCTTACACTTGTGACAACACTTCATTAAATTGGCAGTTAGGATTGGACATTTAGGTCATAAAATACCTACTGAGAATACCTGATCCCAAGCAAAGATATTAAAAATGTCTTTCACGAGGACATCGTGACAGTATTGAAGCTCAGCCAGCCACCAGCTTCCACCAAATTTTTCAATAATCCACTGCATGGAGAAAATGGAAATATGTAGTCTATAACTTTTGCACTGCATAAAGACAAAATATTGTACTGGACAATATAGAAACTGCACAAAACTCCTTTCTCAGATAGATAGATAGATAGATAGATATATATAAACCCCCTCTCCCAAAAACACACACACACTCTCTTATACCGCTCTATGGGACCAAGCTTGATAGATTTTTGAATCCTTCCATAAAATTTCCTTGGTAAATTCAAATTCCTTGCTTGCAGCTTTAGATCCAAGCTTCTCAACAATCCATTGCCTATGCTGCCTGTAATACAACATTCCATTTATAAATTATTTTGTCTGGTTGGGACAAAATGAACACAAAATTTACTTTCCCCCTATTACAGATAAGCGTCCAAGGACCAAACAAACAATAAAAACAACATTGATGCTTTAACGTGCATGTCATGCATTTTCAAATCCAAAAAGACTTCTGGTACTCTAAATTCAACAGTGGAAGAAATTCACTTAAAAGTCTTGCTTATGAACTGAAGATGGGCTGCTTACGGCCCCCAATTCCTGCACCACACTAAGACTCGCCTACTTTTAGTTTGTATTATATAAGTTAATTCGTACACAACTTCTTACTTTACGTTATCAGACAACAACAACTTCATTCTTATTTTCATTCAACACGTGCAACAAGTAGTCAACTGGAAATAACAGCATTCAAGCACCCAAGGGGCCAGAGAGCTCCTTTTTTTATTTCAAACTTCAGGTCTTGAAGCTTAAACATCTACCAAGAGACTTCATTATGATATATTAAAATACCTAGCCAATAAAATAAATTTATCACCAAGTCTTACCACATTAGATGGTTTCTGGAATCTTGTTTAGCGAATTCCCCAACAAAGTCCAATTCTTCTTCCAGGGGAATCTTAAGCTCCACGACTAGCAAACGCCTCATCTTCCAAACCTGAAATAGAATAAGAACCTGACTTTACCATATTGTGTTGTCAAGAATCTCCATGAATACATTCATAATCAAAACTAGACAGTCCCAAGATGATATCAACTACACAATTTATGCTAATCGAAGATTCTTGAATCATCGGAGAGAAAGTAAATTGTTACCATCACAGAATAACAAGAAGAAAGACAACTATATTCCGATAGAAAGATTAAATAATATATGACTTCCACTTGGAGAAAGATTGGATGAGTTCAAAGAACAATTACAGTGGGATCCTCAGGACTGTCAGCAAGGCGTCGAGCGGAGTCCTCAAGGGGAAATTGTGAGTTTCTGAGTCGCTGTAGCTCACTTGACAATTCTGAGCCTTGTGGGTCAGGTGTCATGTCAGCCATCTTGTTTCTGTTAGCTAATATGCTGATCTGGTACTTCCCAAGCATGGCAAGAAATTATATTAACAACAACAACGTACATAGATGGAGATTGAGAGGTTATAAAGGCAACAAGAAAACAACAAACAAGCCATCAAAAAATAGAAGAGAAATGTTGTCAAGAAAATTGCCGTTTCTCTGGGAAGATTAAACAAATATTGTTTGGTTATAAAAACAATAATAACCGAAGAATGTTTATCGCTATCAAAAACAGCAACTATACCGAAGAAACACAATTTCATGGGGGAAAAAACAACAACAACCACATTTCTAATGAAGATTGATAACAAAAGATAATATCGAAAACATCAATTTCCGCTGGAGGACGATCAGCATCGCAATTCAAAAAATCATCGATTACCCAAAGGAAATCGCTGGTTCTAGAGGAAAATCGGCGTTTAGAATTTGAAAGAGCGATTTTCTGGACCAAAAATTATAAAAAGCCAGAAAAGAATGCGAACGGTCATCTGGCTAACAAAATCTTGAAATCCAGAGTACTGTCAACATATAAAGACGCATGATAGCAAAAATAAAATCTAAAATACCTTCCACGTCGACTAGTCCTCGTAGAAAACACGGAGACGACCCCGTTTCGTTCTTCCTCTTGCCGCCTTCGCCTTTGTTAATATGCTCTAGCTTAGGGTTAAAGTCAGGCTGAGATGCCGGATGCTATGTCTATTGTGGACTATTCCCCGAACAGATAAAAAGGATTTTAATTGGGCTGGAAGAAGCAAACACCACGGATTGGGCTTATATCGGTGTCCATCAATTTTGGAGCTCGAACCCACTTTAGGTAGGGATTAGTCCATATTTATATCTATTTATACTAATTTACCGTTGTAACGATGGTTTCGACTGAATGATTGGTAGAGATTTGGAAGAAAAATTGTGAAGAATAAGAGGAAAAGAAGAAGCGAAGACGGAATAATAGATATAGGGACAGACAAGTTCTGTTTTGGGTGAGTGGAGAAAAAAACCTCAATTTGATTGGGATTATAAAGAAAAGTAGAGAATTTTCGTCCCAACTAGTTGTTTCACCCTTTCACTGCAAGGGGATAATTTTTTAGTTTATAACAATATTGATAGATCTTAATGGTATATGTTCATGTAGATCTTAATAGTATTAACATAAAACCTCGAAAAAATAAAATAAATAATGACTCACAACAATAAACTTAATATAATATTAATTGAATAGTAATTTTGATGAATGTTAATAGAATAATAATGAAATAATTAGCTTTTTCACTTATGCGTTGCATAGGAAACTAATTTTTTTAACAAATAGTAGTTTTGATAAATATTAATGGAATAATGAAATAATTAATTGAAGATTAGTTATCAATTTGTATCGTATTCTGACTTAGCATTTATACCCGTGCGTTACATGGGATGATAATTCATGATATAGATTATAACAATATGTCACATTTTGCTCATTAATTAAATCTACTGAATATAAACGTAAAATAAAATAACAATAAATGTTATAGTTATATAAATAACTAGATAAAATTCTACTAACTTTCGTAATGCCTATGACTTTTTCTTTAAAATTATTCTATATGATATTACATACATCTATAAATTTCGAGAGATATTAATACACATGTGCGATGCGTAGTAGCTAGCAATTAATGTGTGAATAATAAATTTTTAAAAATTGAGTATGAAATATAATCAACATACAGATATATTATAAAAATGACAATGTAGCGGATACAAACCCCAACACCCCATTTCTGCCTCGCTAGGAAACACTTATCTTCATCTCCATCTCATCCCCCTTTAATCCAGGTGATCGAGGATGATATAAGAATTACAATAGGATTGGGACTCACATTTTCCATCCTCGTCCTTCAAGAAAATTCTCATCACCGTCCACCTCTCATCGTGATCATTTAGTTGAAGACTCTTATTTGTACTTTTTTAATATGTATTAATAGCATCTATTTCAATGAACACATTCTAAACATATATACTAAACACGTATTAACATATTCAATATAAATTCACCAATTTAATATATTCGGTATATTAATATATATATATATATATATATATATATTATATATATATATATATATATATTAACTCAACAATTTAGTTGTTTATTTTAAATAATTTAAATTATATAGGATTCTTAACATGATCAGTAAAAAAAATGCCATAGATTTTATGTTATTTTGATCAAATATTGAATGATTTAATATCAAAGTTAAATTAATTTGGATAATATAAATAAATTGAAACGCATATGATTAATAATTAAAATAGACAATTTAATTGATGGTCTTTAAAAATTGAATAAAATCTTATTTTAAAAAATTGAATAAAATCTAAACTGACAAAAATGGGTATAAAATAAATCATTTAAAGTAGTTGAGATTTTAAATATTTATTTAGAAGATAGAATCTAAAATAAATATTTAGGCCATGTTCTTTCCACCATTTTTCCACTATAAAATTCAAATTTTTTCTCTTCCCTCATTTTCAACCACACACATAATTTCTTTATATTTTTTAATATATATACTATCTTTCATTTTTAACCACATAATCTATACCTAATTCGAGTAACTTCTACTAATATTAAATTTTTGGTGAATAGAACAAGGCCTTAACATAGGCAGGAGACAATTAAGAAATTCTGATTGAGTCATATGATTTCAATCGTTGATTAAGTCGATAGCCAATTATTTGTTAAATATGTGATTTACGAAATACATAACGTATTTACTTACTTGTTGACTTATTTAATCCTTATTTATTAAATATGTAATTTAGATTTGCATTGTATTGTTTCATTTTATTGAAGGTATTGAGTCTCCCTTCTGACTTGTACTTTTTTCAGTATCAATAATATTCTATCTCGGACTTAAATTTTAAGGTTGAGATAGTTCTCAAAAAATGTAATTTAGATATTTATTTACTCATCACTAAAATTAGACCATTAAATTAATTTTTCTAGCATTCGTTAATTTAGTTAATACAACACAATTAATGTAACTATGATGTAATGGCCCGCCCGAATTCGTCCCGGAACCGTATGTGAATACGTATATGATTCCGTATATGTACCGTATATGAGATGAAATGACGTGACGATGTTTCGGTATGACGTTCATGTATATGATATGTTCACGATATGTGTTGACGTATAGGATATGCCTCGGGATGCGAAACGGCCGTCGAAGATGAGAAAATGGGAAAATCCTACAGAACCATAATTACGGCCGTAAATGTAAGGATTACAGCCGTAAAAGTAAGTTACGGCCGTAAGGGTCGAAAGTTACGGCCGTAAATTGTAAACAGTGGAAAATGTCCAAAAGTTTCAGAGAAAGAAATTACGTAGTATGATCCGAAGATACGGCCAGGTATGATCGGTTACTACGAAGTAATAAAGATACGGCCGTAAGGTCAAAACAGGGGATGAACGGGAAGTGCAGAGGCTGAGTTACGGCCGTAATGATTTCGGGTTACGGCCGTAAGGCAAGGGTTACGGCCGTAAAGGTATACGTTACGGCCGTAATTTTAAGTCGGCAGAATTGGTCTTTAAGAAGATTTTTGCCATTTCTTGGGTACTATTCACATGAGCTCGGTTCTAACACTCCCAAAACCCTTCCAAGACTCCCAAACACCTATGTGATCATCTCCAACTCCATGTATGACCTATGTAATGCTTGTGTAATATATGATTACAAGAAGAAAGGAAAGAAGAGAAAGAAGAAGAAAAGGAAGAGAAGGGAGAAGAGGAGGAAGAAGATGGTCTCCATGCTTGTTTGAACTCCATCTATGGTGGGTAATGGTTGCTTTACATGCTTTATGACGCATTTGCATGATTTATACACGAATTAAACAAGATATGACATGAACATGATGATTATATGTTGATGATGTGTACATGATTGTGTGACATATATGATCCTCCATGCCGTGTCTAAGCATTAGTTGGTCTTAAGTAGAAGAAACCTAGTTAGTGGATGTTATATGTAATGAATGAAGAATGTGATAAGCTTGGCATTCATGTATGATTATGTGGTTCAACGTGGAATATTATGCGTGTTATGTGATGAGGATATGGTTGTGATGTATGTGTTTCTATGAGCCAATACGAACACGTTATGCATGTACGTGGTGTGAATGAAATGTTATGATATTACGGGACGCTATATGGGAGTCGTCCAAAGTAAAAATGTGTGGTGCCTTATGTTTATGATGCTTAAGACATGATTGCGAAGTCTTGCATATATGTTACATACGACTAACAATGCTCAAAGGAAGTCAAGACAATAAAGAGGTAAACGTATACGTAATCATGTCATGAGCATATGTATGTGATGTTGACTACCGGTGCTTACAAATATGTTATGGTCTTTCGGGGAATAGGCCCCGCATGAGGATGGAGACCTTTGGCCGGAAGTCTCACGAGCGAAGCCCGCAAGAGGATTGAGATTACGGCCAACATGTTGGAGATCACGGCCAACATGTCATGTTACGTTATGTTACGTTATGATATGGCGCCTTTGTAAGCATACGGTCAGCAACAGGGCCCAATGACAGGAAGAAAATGGTGACACGAGCATTCCATGCATTGCATTGCATCCATTATCCACTGAGTCTTTATGACTCATTAGGTGTGTGTGTTATATGTTTGACGTAGGTGATGTGCGTGGAGAGTGGGCGAAAGGTCACTAGACGCTATGATGTGGTGTGTGGGCGAAGAATCAAAAGATCTTGCGGTACGTAATGAAACCCGAAACCCTGGCCTTATGTTATATGCTTGAAAGAAATGAATTTAGGGTTTCGTGTTTAAATGAACGACGGACGCACGTCTAGTTCCATTATGTTATGAAATGAAAAGAAAACCCCGTGTACGGGCCCGAAGGTGGCCATATGTTATGCCATGGCCCGAAGGTGGCCTAAGCCCAAAGGTGGCTTTATGTTTATGTTCATGATGTGTGCACGGCGCGCTCTGATATGACGTCATTTATGACGTATATGTATGTGGAACTGGACGGGGCGTTATATATGATGTGCAAATGTAAATGTAATAATGTAGTTGAGAATAAATAGAAAATATTGTAATTGTAATGTCTCACGGCATTTGTGAAAACAAATATTTTATACCAACATACTTGATGAAATCCTTGCACTTAGTTGAGAAATAAAGAGAAAATATAAGTACGATACTTGGTCATACTTGACCAAATATTTGTTTACTTTCACAAAAAAAAATAACAAAATTATTTTTGATTCTTATAATACTACTCGAAGAGATAAATCAATCCCGTTAAAAAATTATTTAAATGTATAAATTACTGAAATATGATTTTGTTCTTAACATTTCATAAATAATTTTTATTCAATGTATAAGAAAAGTCAAGTTTAATAGTGCATGATATTTGGTACTATTTTGTAACTCAATTTTTTTTTTATTTACATGTTTATTTCTTTAAAAAGGAAATCCTCAAAATTCAGTGAAATTTTGGTTACGAAAATTGCAATTCATTGTAGTAGTACTACTGATAGAACTAATGACAATAATGGCGAAGACGATTCCTTGTTTTCAATTTACTTAAAATATTTTTCATATGTTGTACATAGTCAACTTTTTAAAAAAAATTCAAAATAAAAGCGATAAAAAATATTTTTTGATAAAATAAGTGTTAATTAATATTTTGAAGAATAATATTATGTAAAGTATTATATACTAAAATATGTTACGTGTAATGTTTTAGTCACAAAAAATGACAATTTTGTCTTAAGAAGTAATTTTCTTTTATTTTTTCCATTTTTGTTCCGAAGAAGATGTGTTCTGTTAAGACTAAATGAAATGCGATATGTAAAATATAATTTTTCAAACGTGGTATATAAATTGTAAAAACATTATAACACATAGTGTATTTTGTAAATTTCTCTTAAATAAATATACTTCTTTGGCTTTTGTTGATTGTCACGGTACAAGTTACTATCAAGGGAAATTATCATCTTTAAAACTAAAAAAAAAAAAATTCAAGTATTATAATAATTTGAACCTTATAATAATTTATATAGAATACTACAATAATTAAGTACGATTAATCAAATTGTATATCAGTAGTATAAATCTTAATATAATAATAAGACAAGTGCCACCTAGGCAAAGTGCCTAGGTGGCAAGGCCATGTTTGGCATTAGCGTTTTAAGATTAATTATTTTCCTTATTTAATTTATTTTGCTTCCCTTATTTGATTTGATTTTTCTTATTTTGCTTTTTTATAAATATTTTATTTTTTATATATATTTTATAATTTTATAATTAATTTATATAATTTTCAATTCTTTTATATAATTTAGTGTTGCATGCATTAATGAAAATATGATAACTGATAAGAGATCAAGATTAAAACTTACACCTATTAAATTAATTCTGAAAATGAAGATTAACATTTTTTGTATACATTTTAATCTTTAAATTAATTATATCTTAATCTTCATCTTAATATTCTAATAAGAGAATCATGAACTAGGCATTGAGTTATGTTAGCGGCACCAAGTTGGAACTCATTTACTTAAAATTAAAAAGGAAAATCTCATTTTGTAAATAAATATTAAATACACACTTTATTATTTTATTTTCCTTATTTAATTTATTTTTATTTATTTAGTATTTTGTCCTCATTTTAATTTTTATATAAATTTTAATTTTTGAATTATGTATATAATTGAAAATGAACCAAATCCAAATATTAATGAAAATGTGATATGATGTCAAAGTTATAAACTACAATGACAATTGGATTATTTTTAAAAATGAGAATTACATTTTTATATATTTTTAATCTTTCAATATTAAATTTTAATTTTTATATACATTTTAGTTTTTAATTACAGTGTCAACACATGGTACAGTGGTTGATTAGCTCTTTTCTATTTAAAATTTTTGTACTTATCTAAAAAGGCACAAAATTAATTCAATATTTAGAATTCAATTGAGCTAAATGTAGTATAAAATCAATTCAATATTCATAGAATTTATATATATATATATATATATATATATAGATGTTTACTATAAGATGATTATTAATCATATTTGAAATACCTTTTCTGATCGTGCATATGACTCATAAAATATGTTATTTATATTTTTATTCAAAAAGTATATTACATAAATTTTGTTCATAAATATTATGCTCTTACCTAAAATTAATAATTACGATAATTGATATGATATTTTTCTTATAAGACAATATTTTGCACCAAAATTTATAAACTACTGTCCATATCTATAATATTATATATGTTTCGTTATTTTTTTTATATATTTATAATACTTTATGCCTTATTTTATAATATTATTTTATATAAATATGCCATCTTAGTTATCCCGTGCAACGCACGGGAGTAATACTAGTACATTATATAATCCAATGTAAAAAAAAATTTCTAAATAACTCAAATTAGGCTAATTATATTTACACTACAAAATATATTGGATACACCACATTTGTATTGTGTGTAAATGTCTTTAACTTTGTTTATAACAACAATTATGTCCTCAAATTTTTGGTTATATTTTTATAATTAGTAAATGTTAGTAATTTAATCACTTTGTAGGTAAATATTAATTTATATTTTAATATTGTGTTAGTAATATTTAAATTAAAAGAAAAGTTCACATTTTACATCCCTTATTTTTTACAATAATTAAAATTATGATGGATAAAAAAGTAATTTGATGTCTAAATGAATAAAATTTTTAAATAAAAATGATTTGTATAGACCAAATAGATGCAATGTGCTTGGCCTGCGGAAAATCAGAGTGTAAAGGCTAATTGAATGCCTAGCAGTCTGAACAATCCTTGAGAAGATTGGGTTGCCTTCAAACCCGCCTCACCGTAGTTGAGACCAGGAGTCTGGACTCTGAATCGCCGTTGAAAACTCGGTGGTAGGGATGGCTCGATATTGCCGGACCCACAACTGTTAAAGTAATGATCAGGGCAGAGAAAGTTCGATCAGCGAAAATCGTGGGAAAATTTTGACAGAGAAGATTAGAATGAAAAGGTATGGCCAAGATGAGGATGGTTCCTTGCGAGAAGATTAATTAAACGGACATTTGAGAGAATTTTGGATGAATAAGGAAAATGCATATTTAAGAGATTTCAATTATAGGCCAGATGATAATTAAGGATAGTGGCTGGAATTTAGGAAGATAAATAAATCAGAATAAATCAGCCTTAATCGAGATTGGCACATAGAAAGGAAACATGGAAGAAAATTGGTGGAGAAAAGGAAACTCTCGGGAAACTAAGACTGATTTAGGCCTTGTTCTTTTGGGGGTTTACCAAATCCGCACGCAATTCCGTATACCTCATACTCATTTTCAACCACACACATATTTTCCAAAATAATATTAACCACACATTTTTACACGGAATACCGCGCGGAACAACTAAACCCCCAAAAGAACAAGGCCTTAACAAAACAACTAAATTGAATAATTAAATAATATTTAATTAATTCAGAAAAATAATAGAATGGGCGGGAAATTAACGTTGGTTTATATATATATATATATATATATATATATATATAGATTATTAAAGTACGATGAATTTTATTTCAATTGAAAATTGAAACTACGAATTAATACTAATTGACCATGTGGATTACAGTTTACAAGAATCTAAAAATACAAATAAAGCACACTCTGTAATTTAACTATAATTTTTTTTATTGATAACAACGATTGTTTGTGAATAATGAAGAGACATTACTTTTTTGCAATAACTTTTGGCTATTAGTAATTTAATATGGTTAAAAGTGTACAATTAGGCCGAAGATTATCTCACACTGTAACAGTCAAGATCCACTTTTTTTTTTCTTTTTTGGAAAGGGAAACCGCATAATCTTTATTTAATTAATGATGTGCCCCTAAGCTAGTCGAGATCCACTTAATTATATATTACTCTACAAGATTGTATAGGTGACGGTATAAATTGGTTCACAGAGCCTTTTAACAAGAAACATAAAACATAATTTTTAAAAAAAAACCATTTTGTAGTTAGGGAAGTTACAAGAAAAAAATTATTGTAGAATGTGAAAACATAATTATTACGGCTTTTCCATTATATCTGCTTTCACTAAGTCTCAGCATATTTTGAAATTTTTCATCTAATTTCGCATCTCAATCAATATCCTAACTGCAAAAAAACCGTACACTAACACTTTTGTGAGTGTATTTGTAGGTGAAAGAGAAGCGATTAACAATTGGGAGAGGGTGTTGAGAGCTTTGTAGCGGTGCGAAAATAACACAGGCTCTCCCTCATCGGTCAATGCCATAAGTGAATAGAATATGTTTTATTCCTTTTTTTTAAAAACTTATTTTAGATTTCAAAATATAGGAAAAGTACTTGATCTTTTTTGGCGGAAAATTATGTAATTGAGAGTTTTCTTAAATATTTGGGTTATAACTTGATATACAGAACAATGAGTTTTTTTTTTTTTTTTTAAATGAGAATACCGATATTTGTTGTGAAGACTAAGCGCTAACAATTTCTTTGTTCTATTCTGCGTGAAATGACTCAAATGAAGCCTTTCCTCCGGTAAAATTTCGAACTCGGCCCTTCAGTTTGTCGCTATGCATCCAAATCAAGTGCCCACAGTGGGTACCGTATGGTATCCACAGTGGACACGTGGCGCCACATGGTGGCGCCACGTCATCACACCAAATTTTTTTTTAATTTTTTTAAATTTTTTTGGTATCTACGTTAAGTTAGACGAATAATATATAACTAACCCCTGATGGCGGGGGTCTCACCCGGCCCCCATAATTTTTTTTCCCCGTAAGGCACCCATAGTGGATACTGGAACATGACTACTTGCATATATTATTTATTTGTTATTCTTGAATTTTGAGGTGGATTGATTTGAGTACTTTTTTTTTTTTTTTTGGCCTCAATTAACATTAGTTGCATGCGGATCGTCAACGAACTGAAGATAATTCAAAATGAGTCGTCACTTGCCCCTTTCTCTGCCGGTGTAAATATTACTTTATCTTGAGCAATCTTATTTGTATCCACTGATAATTCATCATCAATGATTTTTTTTTAAGTAATTAGCACCTTTAAATTTTACCACTAAGATTATAGTTAAGATGACGAAGCAATTACTGTTAGTTGACTAATACAACAATAAGGATGAATAAATTATCACGATAAATATATTTTTAATATTGTTCGATTGTATGTTTCAGATCCCATTGCAGACGAGATGCTTCATTGGCAAGCTATGATTACGGGTCCTTCCGCGGGCTCTACGTGTGAAGACGGAATTTTCCATTTTGACGTCCAATTTCCGGAAGAATATCCTTACAGTAGAGCTGATGTGTGTGTAACTTGTGGTAGTCAATAAAGTATTTTTGTAATTTTCTTTGATATATATTTCGACATATGAAACATTCTAGTATTGTATACATGTACATTGTACTATTGTAGTTTACTTTTAAAACAAAAATTTTCAATCCAAATGTAAGTGGCGATGGCCCTGCATGCAATGTTCGAAGAGCCGTGGAACCCCGTCATAACCATTTCCAAGGTTTGTTTTCTACCATTTTATAGGAACTAATTGCATGTTTACAAGACATTCAATTTAAAAGAAACATAATAAAAATTACAAATAAATGTGAAAAATAATGGCTTTTTAGTTAAAAGCTGATTTTTAGAAGAGTTCTTCAGATAACTACTAAATTCGCTAGCTGGATTTGTTTAGTATTCAAATCTATTCATAAATATCAATTCCAAATATTCATTAACTGTTTCATCCAAAAAAGATACGACTTTACGTGGACAAATATTGATGAATAGTGTTGTCACCTCGCATGAACTCAAAAATTGCCAGCTTGGGTCCCAGGCTATTCGAATTGTATATCTTAATTCTCAATTTTGAAGCTTGTAGAGCTTGGAAAGACCTAAATATAATTATATTTAATTTCAAATTAATTAAATTTTCCAACGATGTTCTGTTGTTTCCTTCACAAAACTAGGCCTCGTTATTTATTGCTTGTTGGGGGAACCAGTCGTTGATGATCCTTTGGTGCTTGAAATTGCCAACATGTACAAGACAGTCAAAAAAAAAAAAAGAAAAAAAAAAGCATGAAACTATTGCAAGGAAGTGGACGCAAAACTATGCAATGGAAGATGTATAGTACAAAAATATTGATATTAACAATCCTTTTATTTTTAATTTTTTTAGTCTTTAGCCTTAGTTTTTATAATAGAATTATAACCCAATAATTTGAAATTAGAAATCATATTTATTTGATTTTTGCCATTTTGGTTTGAAATCTACCACATAAAAGAAGTGTTGCTTTTATCGTTTTAGATAGATATTTGTGTTAAGCCCAATTACCCAAAAACAATATTCATGATGAACTCATGCATTCAATGGTCATTTCTTTTTAAAACATCTATTTTTAATAGTTATGTTCCGGTACCCATAATTGGGGAAAAAAATTATGGGGGTCGGGTGATATCCCCCGCCATCAGGAGGCAGTTATGTATTATTCGTCTAACTTAACGTAGATATCAAAAAAATTCAAAAAAAAATAAAAAAATATTTTGGTGTGATAACGTGGCGTCACTGGCGCCACATGTCCACTGTGGGTACCATACGGTACCCACTCTGGGCACCTAATCAAAACCACTATTTTTAATATGCAATAATTTTGCATAACATCGTTCGCAAGTAAAATAACATCAGACTCCGTTTTGACGTGAAACGTGAAAATGCATTCTGACCAAGTCAATATACAAAATAATGATACTACGGCCTTGTTCTATTTGGTGTTAACCAAATCTGCACGCAATTCCGTATACCTCATACTCATTTTCAACCACACACACATTTCCCAAAATAATATTAACCACACATTTTTACACGGAATACCGCGCGGAACAACTAAACCTCCAATAGAACAAGGCCTACATTAAGCAATTCAATGATGACAATTCAATGATGTATTACGTTAGAATATTTTAGCTAACCAACCAAACCTACTACGTTCCCATTAAGGCACTGAACTTCTAGCATAAGAGCAATTAAGTCATTTCAATTATGTTTGGACTAATTTTCTAGTGATCACCATTAACCATGCGAACTTTCTGCTCAACAGCAAGGCCACAGGCGATAATTTGGTCAATTAATTTGGCAACAAATTGCTGCATTCCAATTTTGTTTCAAATATTTTTCTATTTAACAAAAAGCAATAAGAAGTTGTTGTTTTCCTTTTCTTGTTTTTTTAATAATAAGTACAGTATAACATTTTTCCTTCAAGTACTGATTTGTTTTTAAACATGATGATGTATTTTTACTGTTTTACTATTGCATGAAGTCTCCAAGTTCAATATTTATCTTCTTAGAGAATAATGTTGGGGCAAAAAAACCAAGAAAAAAGGCTTAAAGGAAAAAAAATGAAGGAGAAAAACCTATTCTCAAATAATGTATAGGAAAAAAAAATAGGTTTTTACACCAATGGAAAAACATTTATTTTTCACCAATAGGATCCCTTCTATCAAGGTGGAAAAACACTACTAGAAATTTGAATTTCAGCAACGGAGATATTGCATCGCAAAAATGGATTTTTCCGTGGAAAATATAAAACAACAATCAATCGATAATATCCATTGCAACTGGCGTTCCGTAGTGCCATTATCCCTGGCAAGACTGGGACGGAATCAAATGACGTTGCAAGTTTGCCACTACGAAGGCTTTACCTATTGGTTGAGGAGTGAAAACCCGACGACTAGGCCAATCTTTTTTATTGTTCATTTGTTGGATTTATAATATATTTGTTATATTATTCTATAGTTTTATAATTTAAAAATTAATATCGTTTTTATTAAAACATTTTAAACCTTCATTTCTTGTTTAGTTGTCGCCTTTATAATATATTTGTTACATTTTGCCGTAGTTTTCTAATTTAAAAAATAATTTATTTTTATTAAAACATTGTATATATTTTTTAAATAAATATAATTTACTAAATAAATATTGTATATATTAAGATACTGTTTAATTAAAATTTTTATCATTTTATTATATTTGTAATCTATATTAGCCGCATTCTATTGTTTTAAGTTTTTCCACTGTGAAACATAAATAAATAAATTAGAGTCTTTTTGTATATTAACCTATATTATGGTGACTTAAATTAAAATTATCAATTCAATTTAAAATTTTAAAAAATAACGGTCTATATTAGAGAAATTAAAATAAATTAAAAAGTTATTGAATTATTTAGTGATTTTTTTTAGTTCAAATATGATACATGTTCAATTTAATTTAATATTATTAACTAAAATAAATAATTATTTTTTATTTAACCAATTCAATGATTCATGTAGTTATTTTATTTTATTTTTTATTGGGAACAAGAAATACAGTATATTTTAAACCGTAGAATAATATTGGCCTTTATTTTAAAATTAATAAATAAGTGAAAGCTATTCCTATAACGATCGTTATTTATTATTGGGTGACTATACGTATTTGTTTTTAATTTTCAATGGAATGAGAAATTATTTTATATCGAAAACAATTCAAATCATATACTTATTCCATGAATACAATGAAAAATAAATCATACAAATTTTTATGTTTAGATTTTGGAAGCCAATACACTATGGGTTCACAAGAAAAATATGATATATTCTAATAATTTGTATAATTTTTTAATAAACATAGCACTATTAAACACATGTTATTAAATATTTTATTATCTTCGAGGAAACAATGAATTTTCAAATTTACCAATTAACGTGCTTTGAACAAAAAAATATACACGTATATAATTCATAATTGTATAAAAATCGTAAACTTCCCTTAAAAATTACGTTGTCACTTCAAATAACTGTATGTTTAGGATTTTTTATTCAAACGTAAAGGCTTGATGGAGTAAAAAAAGAGAAAATGGAGTGAAATACGTAGAGAGAATACAGGCGGAAAAAATGGAAAGTGAGGGATAAAAATGAAGTAAGATCTAGTTTTGATTTGAATTACTAATGGAATTTGCAACGAGAAAACTATATTTTGCAAAATTGCAATTGGAATATCTGCAGGTAATTTGCGATAAACAAATCCATATCAAATTTGCGGCGGAATTTTAAAATCTACCGATAGTTTGCAACAGCGCACTTAGAGCCTTGGCAAATGGAAACGACGCTTAACTACACGATCTTTAATTTCCATTGTAATATTGTGCCGTCATTACTGTTTGCCATTGCTATTTTATTTTACAACCGCATAATCCGTGGCTATCAGCAATGGATATTTTTTCCGTTCTTATTGACCGTTGTTGAAAGCCAAATTTCTAGTAATGAAAGCTAAAAAATGGGGTTAAATTTGATTCCTCTGTTAGGTTTTTCTATCACAAATTTAATCTTATTCCGCTTTGCACTATTTAATCTTGAGGGTGTTATCAAAATTCAAATTCAAGTTTTTACACCTCGAAATACTCTTATATTTATATATACAAACCTATAGTTCTCTCGAAGACATAATATGTCAACATATAATTGTCTCATCACGAATAATCTAATTGCGTTAGTGTAAATAGTTGTAATCCTTAATTGAAACAATCAGGCTATCACTTAAAAAGGAAACAAAGATAGTTATTTTGTAAATTTTTTTAATAGAATTTGCCTAAATCTTTTTTTCAATACTAGAAAAAACCTCAAAACCCTATTAGAGCGTGTTAATCGTTGTCAAATTTAAGTAACTGAATAGCGAGATATTTTAAGTTCAATAACCTAATTACAGTCGATCAAAGTTTTTATTTCCTATTTGAAGGTCATTGAAGTTGTAGTTACAAAACTAAAGGGGTCGATCTATTTGTTTTATGTTTTCATTTTCGAAAACATTTTGGCATTTTCTATTTTGAGAAAATTAAAAATTTTTTTGTTTTTGTTATTTTGAAAAACAATTTTTGGAAAGAGAAAATAAAAAATATGTTTGGTTTATAATTTTTCTAAAATGATTAATTGGAATGATAAAAATTACAAAAAATTCCTAAAACATTTCAATGTGTTGAAAACGGTCTTCATCCACCCCTACCCCCTCTCTTCTTCCTCATTCGTTGCTGGCAAAGTGTACAGGTGGTGGCGAACCACCTGCTGGCGGTTTAGCCACCAGATCTAATGGTTTGACATCTTTTTGGTGGTGATCAGCGGTGGTTGGGACTAAATCGTACTAAAAGTAAAAAATTTGAATTTAAATGTAATAAATATAAAGTTTAAAATCTGAAAACACTTTTTCCTTGTTTTCGATATTTAACGTAGAAAATGCTAAAAACATCAAAAAGACGTTTTCTTGTTTTCTCTACAAATTTTGAAAACGTTTTCAAGAATGCGTTTTTCGGAAATAAGGAACATAATACATTTTCAATAGAATAATTATAGGGGAACATTATTTATAGACATTTTTAACTCACATTATATGTGTTATTTTCCCATTTGGTGATAATAATAATGTCTATGTGAAAAAATCCAAATCACATCCTTATCCCCCAATGATAAAACACCACATCACCATGTCACTTAAAAATAGAAAACAGCTAAAACACAGCAAAGAGAATGTTGATGACCTATTTCTTGGTATATTAACGTTTACTGACCCAATTGCTAAAATTTGTAAATTAGTGACTCAACTGCAATATAATTATCAAAGGTTAGTGACCTGAGCTATAATAAGCCTGAGTTAATTATGAGATATATTAAATTATTAAGAAAAATGATGTTTATTCATATATACTCTAATTAGTTGGGGGTTGGGTGGGGGTGAAGGGGGAGGGCGGCGCCAAGGGTCGGAGATATATACTTATAATTTCAGACTTGTTATGAATAATTGAGAATAATTTGGTGGTTATGAATTATGAGGAATAATTTGGTGGAGGAATAATTTGGTGGAGGAATAATTTGGTAAAAGATGTAATTATTATATGTGAATGACTATTATACCCTTGATGAAATTATGTAATTACGGTTGTACCATTCGAAGTTTTCCTATAAATAGGGCTTCAGTTATTAATGAAATTCATTCCTGAGAATTCCTTAGAATTCATTCTCTTTAAATTCTCTCTATTGTTTCTATACTTTTATAACAAGAGTTAAATTATCGTTCTATCTTCTATATTAGGACTTACAGCTCATCTCTATTAACCTGTTTATACAGATTTTGTATATATACTTATAATATATCTCTGTTACCCCATTAATTGTTGGGCGAAAAATTGAATTGGAAAAGCCTAAGGGGGGTGTATTCAATTGAGATTTTAAAGGAGTTTTAAAGATTTTTAAGGAATTTGATGGATTTGGAAAAGTTTGGGTGTATTTAATTGAGATTTATAAAAATCAATTAAAATATTGGGGTATTCAATATAGATTTTTATGGACTTTTTAAAAGTCCATCAAAGTCATGAGGTATTAAATGATGACTTTTAAGAATCCAATGAAATTATGAGGTATTCAATATTGTCTTGGATTTTTAAAGACTTTAATGGAATCCGTTAGGTACTCATCTTTTAGCATAAAGTACAAACACAATTTGTCTTACGAAATCTATCACTCACCCCTAAGATTTTGATGGATTTTTCTTTATCACCACCGCCACTATCGCTGCCACATCCACCACTACCATATCACCGCATTACCACTGCCACCATCCCGCCAATAGGGCTACCATTGCCGCTACCGCCACCACCACCTTCCCGTCACTGCCACCGACGCCGCCACCACCACCACCATCTTTCATTACTTTTTCTTCTTTATTTTTTTTCGTTTTTTCTTGATTTCACAATAAGAATGATGTAAAAATATTCTTATAATATTTTTGTCTTCTTTTTGTGTAACTTTTCATGAAAAAAAATTATTTACAAAAGTTTGTAAAAAGTTTTAAAATTTATAATTAAATATTTTATATCTATTCATTACTTTAATAATTTGATATATACTTTGACATATTGATTAAACATGTGATAATTTTTAATTTTTTTTTGTTAAATTATATCAAAATATTGAGAAATCTCTATTTGCAATAGTCATGTATTTTTGTAGTTAAAAAATTATTTTTTTATCAAAATATTTTATAAACAATAATTAATTATTACTAATTTCAACTTTTGAAACGACAATAATTTAATGAGAATAGATAATAAAAGTCTAATCTCATTATATTTAATAATATTTATTTTATGAAATGAAAATATATATTGTCAAATAAATTCCAAAGAAATCCAGTAAAAGATTTGAAATAAAAGTCCTTCCAAATCCATGGAAGATTTCTATGGATTCTATGGAAATTCATGGAAGTCTATTAAAAGTCAATAAAAATCCATTAAATTCCATGAAAATTATTCAATTTAAAAGTCTATTAAAATCCTTAGAAATCCAAATTAAATGCAGCCCCTAAGTACACATGGGAAGTATTCGGAAATAAGTCTCAATTGTTTTATGCTAAAAGGACACAAATTCTCCATAAAATAAAGAAAGGACACAAATTAAAATTCCAAGAAAATATTAGTATTACTGATGAGTATAACGACTGATCCATTTATCAGTCGATAAATCATAGAAAATCTAATTACACGTAGATAAAACATATATCTAAAGATACTATTAAACGATGCTATGTATTAGTTAAATTAAATTAATTTAAGAATACTACTATTTTGTCAATTACAATGATAGTTCGGCTTACTATGTGATGATTTTATGTACTTTCTCCATCTTTATATTTTATATACTTTCTCCATATGTTCTTATTATAAGGATGGACCTACTTTTCTTTATCCTCCCAAAATATAATTCACTTTTTATTTATATTTATTTAATTTTTTTCTATTGTGTTCTTATTTAATGTGCATTAATATTAATAAAAATATATTATTATTATTTAATATAAGGGTATATTTTAAAAAATACAATTAAATTTTATTTTTTCAATAATATTAATTATACTTTTCTTAATCTATGTAAAAATCAAACTGCATATGTCTTTATAAGACGGAAGGAGTAAGGTTTTTGCTATTTAGAAGTGCACAGTTAGAAGGGGATATATGACACTATAATAGTTCAAATCCACTCATGATAGGGTTGTATAGATGTCGATGGAAATTGCATCATTGAGATTTTCAGGGAAGAAACAAAGTTTTAAAAAAATAGTAGTACTAATTACAATATAAAAATTTTCTAGAGATAACGTGAGGCGCAATCAAAACACCACGCGCATTAGACGGACTCAAAAAAGATGTGCTTAACCCTAGACGTTGGCACAAACCTTCTCTTAGTCTACTAATTATGTTTTTAAATTGGACAAGAAGAATAATAGAACTCATAATATATCTCTTTTTTATACTTTATTGTCAAATTATTTCTTGTATCAAAATATCACTACAAAGGGGCCACGTTCTCGTTCCCGAGATGGGAACAAGCCCGATAGAGAGAGGGGTGTGTGGGCCCCACCCCCACCCCGTATTCGGGGGTGGGGAGGTGGGCTCCTCTCTATCGGGAACGTTCCTGATGTGGGAACAAGAACAAATTCACTTTATACAATTTTTTAAATTTATTTATTCGAAAAACATATTAAATATGTAGTTAAAAATTATTAAAAATATATTGAAAATATCATTTAATATATTATATAAATAATTAAGAACGTTCCTGATGTAGTAATACATATTTTTTATTATTATGTATAGAAGAGGCCCTAAGAAAGGTCAAAATGCAAGGACAAATATGAGTTATGACTGACATTTGATAGTTTTTAAAGTCTCCCGGCCACCTTGGGCTTTGTCCTCACGTGACTGGCCACGCATATTTCAAGATAGAAGAAACTCATGCATTCACCAACATTTGACATACACTCGCATTGGACCAACCTCCATAGTAGGGCCCGCAATAAAGCTACGTGTCTTGACCTTGTGTTTGCGGCAAACAGACAACGGTGGTCGGTTGCGCAATTTTCCAACACCAAGTGTATGTTTGATTGGTGATAAAATTGTCATATGCGGTATTCCGTGTAAAACGTGTGGTTAAGATTATTTTAAAAAATATATATGTGATTGAAAATGTGAGTGAAGCTGTACGAAATTGCGTGTATGTAAATTTATGTGCAAAAGAACAAGGCCTAATAGTCTCTCTTGCTCCCCTCTTTTTTTTCCTCCTCCACTTTTCCGATTTAGTTGTTATCATAACTTCATTTAGCAGTTGTTCTATATATAATATTTTTAATGTATTCGAATAATATATTAAATATATAATAAAAAATTATTAAAAATATAAAATAATTATATGAGTGATTATAAATAATGAGAATTAAAAATTTATTGTGTATTTACACACTTTAAGGCGATTTAATAGTTTTAATAACTTTTAAATTCCTTAAATAAGAGTGAACTTGAAAAATTACCTATATTTTTAACATTTCCAATAAAAATCATAATCCGTATTTAAAAATGAAACAAACTTAATTATTATCCAGGTAGACATGACTTCTTGTGCTAATATGATAATAAATACTAAATAGAACGGATGTCATCAACTCGGCACCATATCATATCAAGATGTCAAATGTGTTACAGTTGAATATTTAAATAAACATTTTAAATTGATATGTTGAATTGACATCCTAATATATCATTTCTTTTATTGCGTGATAAAAAATATACATATGCTTATCACTTAACGACATATTCATAATCCAATAAAAAATAACGCATCAAATTATTACTTTAAAATGTCAATTCAATCATTCAAAAAAAAATGTCAATTCAAAATTCAATGAAAATTACTATTTATATACATGATAAGTCAGTTCTCATGTAAACATTAGAGGAAAAAAAATAATACGAGAAAAAATATGCAGTACTGGAAAAAAATTGATACAAATGACTCCAAAAAAAAAAAATGATAAAAACACTTCCCAGCCCGTCATCTACATGTACAGTCGGAAAAAATAAAAAATAAAAATATGTGTGTTTTACCAAATGTGGAGGTCAGTAATTTCAGCGTTAGTATCCCTTGCAAATTCAAATTCAGGTTTTTATTCTCTCACAAAAATACTCCAATCTCTTAATTAATATAACCTCTTCAATTCTCTGGTTGTTTTCAGCCTCGCAAATCCCACTTATTTTCTTACCTTCTTTGCTGTTGATTCACTTACCTTCTTTAAACCACAGATCCCTTTTTTTATGTCATCCACAATCCCATATTTTATGATCACTGTTTGGTTTTCCTTTTTCTTCTTCTTTTTGGGTTGGATGAGTGAAAATCTGAGCAGCCATTGGTGAAAGCTTGTGAATTCATCTTTGATTGCAGAGATGGCTGTGGTGGAGAGTATGTTATGGCCGGTGAAATACTCCGAGAATTGACGTCACCGAGAAATTTGTTAAACCCAAAAAAAAACCCATCAAGACCAAGATAATCTTACTGCTACTAGATTGGTATGAATATCATTGACTGATCCTTATGCAACAGTCTTCCGGCGATGAAGATGACGAGGACCGGCTTTTTCCGGCTAGTCGAGTCAAGAAGTACGTGAACGAAATCAGAATACAAACAGCGAGTAAAACCATGTCAACACTATTAATACAAGTACCGATGATTGTAAGAAGATTCGCAGGTCCAAGGAGAAGGTGAAAGAGGCGGCACGGGTGGCGACGAGGGGTGGTGTGAGGAAGTACCGGGGAGTTCGACAACGGCCGTGGGGAAAATGGGCTGCGGAGATAAGAGATTCCTCCAGAAAAGGTTATGGTTGGGGACTTATGATACGGCCGAGGAAGACGGCCCAGGAAGCCGCTATGGTATATGACAACGCTGCCGTTAAGCTACGTGGACCCAACACGTTAACCAATTTCAGCCGTCAGATGGGGATGGAGGAGCCAAAGATCGATGCGATGTCAATTTCATGTGGCGAGTTTGTTAATGGATATTCAATGTTTAGAAGATTTCTTCAATTTGCAATCTCAACAACAAATATTATTTAATGAATATCCATTAACAATTGCAAGTGATTTTGGTCACAATGAGATATCGTTACCCGTCGATGTTTCCTTGAAAGGAGAAAATTTGGAGCGCTTGTGGACTCGTTTGATGATCTTCCCTTCTTTACTATACTAGAAGTCGACAACTACTTTTCAAGTAGACAACTACTTGTGCAATGAACAATAGTAACAAGACCAAACCCCTAGTAGCTAGGCAAGTTCAATATCTAATTTTGTTATATTTTAGTATTTATTTTTTGTAAATAGTGTAATGTATGTTGTTGAGTATAGAAATCTTACATATTTATTGACCGTTTAAGTGAATAAAAAATTAGCAGAATCTTATTTCAGGAAAAAAAAGAAAAAGAAAATTTTCTCCATCCTAAATTAATAGGCTTGTTTTTTTTTTTTACATAAATTAAAAAGACACAATTATTATCGTTGGGAATGCAAATTTTTTTTCTAAAATCTCCTTCTATAAAGTAAATACATTATACACCTATTTAATAATAAATAAGAACTTAATAAATAAGTATTTAACTCAAGTCAAACATAAAATAGATTTTTAATATGAAAACTTACCTATAATTTGGGATAAATTAAAAAGAAAAACAAGAAAAATGTGAGAAGTACACACAAATCCACTACCACACACTACCACACCCTAATACACAAAATATAAAATAACCAAAATACCCCCTGAATGTGGGGGCCCATACCCCTATTAGTGTATGGTATTTTACCACACAAAAAGTGTATGCACTCCAAGCATTGCTCGAAAAACAAACCTATCAAATTGGGAAGGAGGGTGTAACAGATATCTATAAAAATAATTTAACAAAATATAAGGATAGAAAAAGACAGAAAAAAAAAAAGAGTGAAGATTGATATTGAGAAGTCAAAATTATTTCGAGTGGAATTATCAGAGACTTTTTTTCCCAACAATTTTCATAAACATCCGACCTCTCTTTATTATAAAATTTCTAGTAGTTTTTGCTTTTTCAGCCACACAAGACAGTCTTACCAATCTGGAGATAAGGGGCCAAAAGGAATTTGTATCTCTCTTTTTTTTTTTTTTTCTTGATCTAATGTTTATTGTTTATATGATCATTTGTTTATTATGTCTATAAAACATTTGTCATCTTGACAAGAATGCAAGCCCCATCCAATTCATTCTCACGAATAGTAGCCAAATCGTTAGTTCTCACACAAATGCCTCCACCCAAGACGTTGACAAGAATATTCAAATATAGAGGAAATGTTCTATTAAAAGAGAATGATTGAGGGTTTTATCAGCTTGACCGAATAGTTGGTTGGTCACAAATAAATAGCCAAATGCCTCTATTTATAGTTCCACTTCTTTAGAATTTAGGTAGAAATCATCTTGATCTAACTGTCTAAACTAAGTATCTAAAATTCTCTATATTGAATATCCTACATACCACTAGAGAAATTTACTCTGAATACTTCAAGAATTCCATACAATGCATGGTTTATAGAATCCTAGACTCCGACGTTTCTTGAAAGCCTTATACAATCTTCTAGCGATATCGCTCAATGCTTGACCATCAAACCTTCCGGAACGTATTCCCTCAACCAAGTCCCGTAAATTTCTAGAATCTTCCATGAGTCTCAATCGTGTCACGCTAATGCCCCAGGCCTTTCCGCCTTGGCAACGTTCCGCACATGCTCGTGCCTCGTCCAAACTTTCATTTCTTGGCCACACTCATACCTTGCACATAGTTTCTCTCATCCCTCGACAAGATATGAGGATCCTCAGTAGGATTTCGTGTGGGGCGTGGCAACAGGTAGGCACAAAATACGGTTGACTTGTCTAATTGTCTCGGTTAATTCAAACACAGTTTTTTTCCCTCTCCTTTAAGGATTTGGTACGACATCGCATTGGGACATAAAAGTCGTGCTGAAAGTAATAATGGCTACGAAGATCAATGGACAATAATTCAATGCATTATGGACTTTGGTATTTAAAGGTTGAGATATAGTGCAAAGAATGGCTAACATTAATTAACTTGACATAAAATTACTTTGGTTGCTGTCTGCATTTATCAAACTTGCATGTTAAAATAAGTGCAATATCTCTAGATTTAGAAATCTAGTAAGATACTGTAGACCCGGCCACAGTTCCGAAACCGCCGGTTCGCGGTTCCGGAAAAACGAACCGAACCGGAACCGTGCATACTTGAACCGGCGAATTCGGTTCCGGAACCGCCGGTTCACGGTTTTCATTTTCTATTTTTTATTTTTAAAATTTTTTAATTTTGTTAACCACCTTAAGCCTTAATTATGACCTCCCCCATTCCAATTTATTAATTTTTTTGTATGAAGGCAGTTTGCAAAAAGAATCCACGTTTCTTAGTCTTTTAGCCCTTTGCTTTCAGTATCATTTGGACAAATTTAGTACAAATTTGTTATGAAACTTTTTGCTGTGTATGATAGAAAGATGAGAGATTCTGTTTTTTTTTTCTTTTTGGAACTTGTTCGTCCCATAAAAATAAGATAAAATAAAATAAAATAATAAGATAAAAATTAAAAAAATGCCGGTTCCGGTTTGGAACTGGAACCTGAACCGGTTAACCAGATTTCAGTTCGGGTTTCACCGGTTCCAAACCGGCCGGTTTCGGTTCTGAACCGGAACCGTAGCCGGGTCTACGAAGAGGCGCTATATACTCCAACTCCAAAGAGAAAAAGAGCTTCCAATGCTATTACCAGTGACAGTGAAAGTGATGACGATGATGATCTTCCAGTTTGTAGGCTAAAACGTAAATCCCTAAAGGATTTGGATGAAGATTTTCATTTGAACTACGATGTGAAAGATTCTGAAAATGGGGACAAACTTGGAAAACCTATGACTCGTCGGCGTTTACTGAGGGTGGGAAAAATTCAAGAAAATGGTGGTTCTAAGAAAAGTCTAAAAAAGCAGGATGTACTGATGAGACCTCTGAAGATGATCAAATGGAAAAGGATGACCCAAAGAGTGAGGGTGCAAGCTTGGGTGGATTTATTGTCAATGACTCTGATATTTCAAAGGGCAGAGCTCCATCCCATAGAGATAACATTTCTGAGGATAATGGAACTTGTGCTGTCAAAGACTCTTCCTGTGACTTGGAAAATGCATCAAATGGTGGCCAAGACTATGATGAAATCATATCCTCTTTGCAGAGAGAGAGAAAAATAAGAAGTAGGTGTTTGAGGCAAATATGCTTGCTGATTTTGGTAAAGATCCTGAATTGTGTATGATGGCAGTATGCGCACTCTATCAACAACAAACAAAAGAAGAGAAATCTTTTAAAGCAACACTGGTCTACAATGGACGAGGATTTAGCCAATGCGATGCACCAAGGTTTGTGTTGCATTAGATACCCACACATTTTGACATTTACCAATAGTAAACAATAAATATAATTATTGTATCTTCGTAAAATTTTAGTAAGAGTCTACTGCGATAAAAATCGAATGTAAAAATACATAAATTAAATACAAAATATGAAAATGAATAAAAAAAATACGAAAATTTGAAAATATTATTATTTTATTCGAGATTCCACCGCCGGCGAGAGCAAAATACCTAATTGTTGGAATTTCGATTTTTAAATACTAATTTGTAAAAGTTTGGAATTTCGATTTTTAAAAAAATACAAAATAACGTTACATTGTTAAGCAATTATTTGCATTAGAGTATTTTGGCTGCTCCATTAATAATGACATGAATACTGCTATGGAATTTACTTGTCGCTCAAAGTATTTTTATTTATCAAAGGTATATTTGATTGTATGAACAATTATGCTCTACTTTAATATATTAATTAATGTAAAAATATCTATACTCTCTCCGTCCCACACATATAAGCTTATTTTGTTTTTTGGGATGTTCCAAATAAATAGTCTTATTTCTATGTTAAGAAATATTTTTTGTTCACTTACCAAAACAACTTTATTTAATTTGCCGAGTTGTAACTATTATTTTTTAATTTTGTTGATTAAATAAGGGTAGATTAGGAAATTAGTTATAAAATTTACTTTTTTAACAATTTTTCTCAATCTTAGTAAAAAAGTCAACAAGTCTATATAATTGGGACGGGGTGAGTAATATATTGTGTTTTGTTCTAGCTATCAAACAAGCTCATTTATACGTAATACATTTTTCTTTTAATACAAGATGGAGATCATAGGTTGGGGATCGTCATCGAAAATTGTAGCCAAAAGGAGGGTTCTCCCTTCTTTTTTGGTTGTCATTTTCGACCAACTCTTATCACCGTATCTCCCTCAATATTTTTGAGTTATTTTTCGAAATTAGCAATTATATGTGTGTGGGTTGATGTTGCATTACTAAAAAATTATGATATTTTTGGTGAAGAAATCAGATTTTTCACCATTTTCAAGCGGAGCGCAAATTGTTCGACCACACTAGATTTAACACTTTGCATCGTGTTCGACCAAAGTGGGTTGAACACCTCTTTGTTGTCTCCACAAGAGGTCGAACACCACAAAGAGGCGTTTGACCTTGAACACCACAGGTGGTGTTCGACCAGTGGGTCAAACACCTTTATTTTTTTTGACAAGAAATTGTGTTTGATGGTTTGTCAATTTCACAAATGCCCTCGGTGTTTGTTCGTGAAGAAAACTTTGCAAATGAGCATGTTGAACCAACTAAGAAAGAGAGATCTGAAAAGAGAGCAAATAGGGATGAGGATCTTCAACCACAAAAAAAAAAAAAGAAAACCCATTTTTCGTTCGATTATGATGCGCCTAATAGCCTTCATGGTGTTCCATCAATTCCGACCGAACAAATATATACATGGTGTATTTAGCCTCACACCGTCTTCGATTCTCAATCATATATATATATATATATATATATATATATATATATATGCAAGAGAGAACCCCGTCCCTCCCCTCGGGCCCCATTACAATCAGGGGGACACTGCTGGGATGAGATCATTCTTGATATATATACATGGTGATAACTGAAGCAAGCTTGACCTTGCGACTTTGAAATACTTCACAGCCTGGCTCCACGAGATCATTTTACCCATCCAACTTTGAGTCTCCCTTCATGGCTCTCTCTCTGAGCCTAAAATACCAATTTGTATTTAAAAAAGCACACTTTTGACGATTTGGTATTTTAAAAAATTCCGTTGACAAATTGGTTATTAAAAATCGAGATTCCGATAAATTGGTATTTAAAAATCGAGATTCCAACAGTTAGGTATTTTTCTATCGCCGGCGATGGAATCTGGATTAAAATAATAGTATTTTAAAATTTTCGTATTTTTAAATCATTTTCTTTATTTTCTGTATTTTAAACTTCTCATTAATAATAATATAAATAAATAACAAAATAAAATAAAAAATTTAAGAAAAAAAAAAAGCAAAAAACCCAAACCTACCCCTCCCCCCCCACCCAAAGCCCCCCAAAACCCGATAGGGCTACCAAAGGGTGTTTCCCCTGATTTTAAGTCGGCGAGGTGGAAGTCGGCGGCGACCTCACCGGGGGTCAAAAATCCCGTAGGGACAACACCCCCGATACCCCAATCGAGATTTTGCTGGGATGGGCTTGCGGTTGGGTGGGGTGGGCTTAGTTTTTATTTTTGTTTTTAAATTTTCTGTTTTTATATTATTGGTTATTTATATTATGTAAGTTTAACAGCGATATATTTATGCTAAAATTTTATGTAGTTATATAATTACATTTATTATAAAATGTTGGTTAATAAAAAAATGTGCATGTCTTTAATATATCGTAAAAAGTTACGATATTAATATGAACAAATACTACAGTGTTGAAATTTTCACCGTTTTTTTGAATTTTTTGATTTGATTTTATTATTTATTTGTTTATTTAGTTACAATAATTTTTTTTTCGCATTAGATACCTACACATTTTGATTTTTACCAATAGTTAACCATAAATATAATTATTGTATCTTTCTAACATTTTAGTAGGAGTCTACCACGATAAAAATTGAATGTAAAAATATATAAATTAAATACAAAATACGGAAATGAATAAAAAATACGAAAATCTGAAAATATTATTATTTTATTTGAGATACGTAATAAAATACAAATTTCGAAAATCTAAAAAATACAAAATACATAATTGTCAAAATTTCGATTGTTAAATACCAATTTGTCGGAATCTCAATTTTTAAATACTAATTTGTCGCCTGAATTTTTTAAAATACCAAATTGTCAAAAGTGTGTTTTTTTAAATACCAATTTTGTATTTTTGCCACTGATCTGCAAGTCTCCATTTAGCGAGCCTGTGAAAAGGCACATTTTAAGTGTAGACCCTTCAATTTCAGTTCTTCAAGTTGAACCGCGTTTGTCTTATTTGCTTCGGTGGTCTTTGGGAATTTCTCAAGCAATCCGGAGGCGGCAAAGATAGTACAAAAAAAAACCTCGTCATGGCAGTGCTAGGAGGCTAATTAAAGCTGCATTGGAGGAAGTAGCAAGGAAGGTAGAAACTAAATATTCTGATTTGACAAAGATCGATCGTGGGGTCCGGGGGTTTTTCACAATGACAAAACGGTGATCGTTGTATTTCTAAATTCAAAACTCATCGATCGAGCAAGCACTTTAATGGGCCCAACTTTATCCTTGAGATGAGGTGAAAGTGCTATTTTAATTATCCCTTTTTTTCTCAATTACACGTAATGTCTTGTCTTTATTTTGTAATTGCCGAAGCGTTGTCATAGAACTGGAAAAATGTTTATTGGCAATCTAAAAATGTTTATTAAGCCGTATTTGCATTTAAAGTCCTGCTCTGCTTTAAACAGATATTATCCAGTTAGTGTCTATGTTGATGACACAATTGTTGCACATTCCTTTGAGATTGTGATTATAATTTTAATTTATTCTGAAATATATATGTATATGTATATATATATATATATATATATATATATTGAGCAGTAGTAGAAAATTCGGCAAAAAACCCACCAGAGCCCAACTGGTTTTTGGGGGCATGGGGTGGGAGTAGGAAGCGGGTTGGGTGGGGTGGGTTCATGGTTTTTGTTTTGTTTTTAAATTTTTTGATTTTATATTATTATTTATTTCTATTTTGTAAGTTTTCTAGGGATATATTTATGTTAAAATTTTATTTGGTTACAATAATTACATTAATTAGGAAATGTTGATTAATAAAAAAATATGCATGTCTTTAATGTGTCGTGAAAAGTTACGATATTAATTCGTACAAATGTTGCGGTGTTGAAATTTTCGCCATTTTTTTAATTATTTATTTATTTATTTAGTTACAATAATTTTTTTTTTACATTAGATACTCACACATTTTGATATTTCCCAATGGTTAACAATAAATATAATTATTATATCTTCATAATATTTTAGTGGGAGTCTACCAAGATAAAAATCGAATGTAAAAATACATAAATTAAATACGAAATACGAAAATCTAAAAATATTATTATTTTATTCGAGAATCCACCGCCGGCGAGAGCAAAATACCGAATTGTCGGAATTTCGATTTTTAAATACCAATTTGTCGGAATCTCGATTTTTAAATACTAATTTCTCGCCGGAATTTTTTCCAAATTCTCAAAAGTGTGTTTTCAAAAATACCAATTGGGTATTTTAGCCACAGATCTGCCAAGTCTCCACTTAGCGAGCCTGTGAAAAGGCCCATTTTAAGTGCAGACCCTTCACTTTCAATTCTTCAACTTGAACCGCATGACAAGTTTGTCTTATTTGCTTCTGATGGTCTTTGGGAATTTCTTAGCAATCCGGAGGCGATAGAGATAGTACAAAAAAAACCTTGTCATGGCAGTGCTAGGAGGCTTGTTAGAGCTACATTGGAGGAAGCTGCAAGGAAGGTAGAAACTAAATATTCTGATCTGGCCAAGATCGATCGTGGGGTCCGGGGGTATTTTCACGATGACATAACGGTGATCGTTGTATTTCTAGATTCAAAACTCATCGATCGAGCAAGCACTTCGATGGGCCCAACTTTATCCTTGAGAGGAGGTGAAGGTGCTATTTTAATTATTCTTTTTTTTTTCTCAATTACACATAATGTCTTGTCTTTACTCTGTAATTGCTGAAGCGTTGTCATAGAACTGGAAAAATGTTTATTGGCAATCTAAAACTGTTTATTAAGTTGTATTTGCATGTAAAGTCATGCTTTGTTTCAAACAGAAATTATCCAATTAGTGTCCATGTTGATGACACAATTGTTGCACATTCATTTGAGATCATGATTATAATTTTCAGTTATTCTGAAATATATATATATATATATATATTGAAGTTGTTACTCTCATCTGCACCCTACACGTGGTGATAACTGAAGCGGGCTTGGCCTTGTGACTTTTAAATGCTCCACAACCTGGCTCTTCAAGATCATTTTACCCATCCAACTTTGAGTCTCCCTTCATTTCTCTCTCTAAGGCTAAAATACCAAATTGGCATTTAAAAAAATACACTTCTGACGATTTGGTATTTAAAAAAATTTCGGCGAGAAATTGGTATTTAAAAATTGAGATTCCGACAAATTGGTATTTAAAATTGAGATTTCGACAGTTAGGCATTTTTTCTCGACAGCAGTGGAATTTGGATTTAAATAATAATATTTTCTAAATTTTGTATTTTTAAATCATTTTCTTTATTTTCTTATTTATTTTCTGTATTTCAAAATTCTCGTTCCTAATAATGTAAATAAATAATAAAATAAAATAAAAAATTTAAAAAACCCTAAACCCACCCTACCCAACCCCGCCCCACCCCACCGCAACCCCAAAAAATCTGATTGAGTTATCGGTGTGGTTTTCCCTTGGATTTTCGACCGTCGGCGTCCAAAATCCGGGGGGCACCACCCGGTAGCCCAATCGAGATTTTGCTGGCATGTGGGTGGGGTGGGTTTAGGGTTTTATGTTTTTGTTTTTAAATTTTCTTATTTTGTATTATTGGTTATTTATGTTTTGTAAGTTTTTACAGTGATATACTTATGCTAAAATTTTATATAGTTACAATAATTACATTTATTATGAAATATTGGTTAATAAAAAAATGTGCATGTCTTTAATGTATCGTAAAAAGTTATAATATTAATACTAACAAATGCTACAATATTGAAATTTTCGCCTTTTTTTGAATTTTTGATTTGATTTTATTATTTATTTGTTTATTTAGTTACAATAATTTTTTTGCATTAGATACACACATATTTTGATTTTTACCAGCAATTAATAATAAATATAATTATTGTATCTTCGTAACATTTTAGTAGGAGTCTACCGCGATAAAAATCGAATGTAAAAATACATAAATTAAATAAAAAATACGAAAATGAATAAAAAATATGAAAATCTGAAAATATTATTATTTTATTCGAGATTCCACCGCCGGCGAGTGAAAAATACCTAATTGTTAGAATTTCGATTTTTAAATACCAATTTGTCAGAATCTCTGTTTTTAAATACTAAATTGTCATCGAAATTTTTTAAAATACTAAATTATCGAAAGTGTGTTTTTTTAAATGCCAATTTGGTATTTTAACCCTCTCTCTGAATTAGGATTCTCTCTCTCTTAATTAGGATTTCTTAGTTCTGCGCTGTTCCTTTTCTGTTTTGAGTGATTCTCCTGTGGGAGGATTAGTAGTTGTATAGTAGAGTGGGGTGTTAGCTACTTAGCCGCCAAATTGAATTCAATTTAATTGTGAAAATATATCGAACAAATAATATATATAACAATATTATGGTCAAATAAAATATGAATGGTATACCTTTTATGACAATAAAATTATAATTGGAAATTTAAAATAAATAATTCAATAAAAATAAAAATATAGTATTTTCGCAATCATATTTATAGAAATTATATTTAGTTATACTCTATTTGTTATTTAAATTATTTCATATATAAATAAATACAAAATTTACAGCATCGCATCATATATTTATAAATTTTATTTTAATATTATTGTCCTACATTTGAATTTGTTTTAAATATATATATATATATATATATATATATGTATATATGAGTCACTAGAAATTATACAAAAACATTGAGTTTTCAAAAAATTAGTAATAATTAGCCAATAGTCCGATGCACAAACACTATATATTAAAATTAAATGTATAAGAAATAAAAATTAATTAAAAAATTTTGGATAAAGCTACTATCAAAAAAATAAATTCGACTTAAATTCTGATTTAAGAATTATTTTGTAACTGATTATAATATTTTATTTGAATAAATAAATAGAAATTATTACTTGAGCAACTAATTAGATAGTGGTTATATATAGTATATCAAATTATTGTGTTTGCTTAGTTAGCATACAAAATGTGGATGTTAAAATAGTAAGAATACAACTACTCGAAGTAAGATGTCTTGGGTCTGAGTTTCTCAATTGTATAAATTTTTAATAAATATAGTAACTGAGATTCTAGTGGTAAAAAGATTTTTAAAAATCTCAATTAGAATCTGGACACATGATAAAAAAAAAAAAAGTATTTTCCTAATATACCACTAATTATTTCACTTTAATAAAAAAAATTTAATATTTCAACTACTCTATTAATTAAGACAAGTGATGTATTTTTGGTAGACATACCAAGATGGAATACTTATCGATCTTTGTGGAACAAAAATAATATATATACAGCTGTATTAACTAGAAATCCTAATTCAACTAAACCACGACGCCGTTGACTATATAAGTCCAGTCCAACATACACCTAGCTCGAACCCTAAAAACTATGAGAGCGAAAATATCTGTCCAATTTTCACAGCAGTCAATTGTAGGTCATTATCATCGAATAGACTTTACTTAGTTACGGTATGTGTGATGAAGCCAATTCCCAAAAAAGCAATAACTTCTTACTAAAGATTTTCTTTGAAAAATAAAGAATATTATAGAAAATTGTAAAAATAATTTTTGTTATAGAATCAATAGTTAATGCAGTATGATTTTTAGAATAGTCTACCGAAACCAAAATGTATTTGCATCTCTTTTAGCAAAATCTCTTCTTACACTTTGAACTTGTTAGGTGAATAGTCAATATCTTAACAATGAAAAAAAACCACGCATTAACACTTTTATGAGTGTATTTGTAGGTGAAAGAGAAGAGATGTGGAAGTGGATCAATAACAACTGGGAGCGGGTGTTATAAGCATTGCAGCGGTCGAAAAATAACATTGGCTTACGCTCATCTGTCAATGCCATAGGTGAATAGATTATCAGTTTTTTTTTATTTTTTTTATTTTTTTTTCTTTCCTTTTATACTTATTTTAGATTTTAAATTTCAAAATACAAGAAAAGTGGATTAATAATTTTTTAAAATATTTGGGTTATATAAATTTATATAAAGAACGATAATGTTTGTTGTGAAGAATAAGGGTTAACAATTTCTTTGTTATATTCAGCTTCGACTAATTCAAATCGAGCCTTTTCTCGTCAGGTAAAATTTCGAACCCTTTATTATTAATCCTTCGTATATTATATTATTTATTTATGCTTGAATTTTGAGGTATATTGATTTGAGTATTTTTCTTTTGGCCTTAATGGACATCAATTGCTGATCGGCAAAGAACTGGACACAATTCAAAATGAATCTTCATTTGCCCTTTTCTCTGCAGGTATTACATATATTTTCTTTACTACGAAAAATGTTATTCATGTCCAATGATAATTCATCATCGATGATTTTTTTTATTTTTTAAATTTAATTGATTGGTACCCTTCAAATTTGACACTTGAACATTACAGTTAAGATCACGAATCAATTACTGTTAATTAACTAATACAATAATAAGGATGAGTACGTAAGTTGTTATGACACACATTTTTTTAATATTGCTTTATTGTACATTTCAGGTCCCATTGCAGACGACATGCTTCATTGGCAAGCTACGATTGCGGGCCCTCAGGCCTCTCCTTATGAAGGCAGAACTTTCCATCTTGACATCCAATTTCCGGAGGAGTACCCTTACAAGAGTACCAACTCGTGAATCAAGTTTATTTTTAATTTATGTTATTCATATATATATATATATATATATATATATATATATATATATGTATGTGTGTGCGCACACGTGTGTGTCAATAACCTTCTTGTATATATGTACATTGTAGGTTACTTTTAAAACAAAAATTTTCCATCCCAATATAAGTAGTGATGGAAGCATTTGCCCTACAATGCTTGAAGAGCCGTGGTGGACCCCGCCGTAAACATTTCCAAGGTTTGTTTTTCCTAGAGGTGTAAATTCAGGTGTGCTGGGCCGGCCCTCTAAATTTTGGCCAGTCATCAGCCCGCTTGGTTCATCGGCCCGCTCTTGTTGGTTGGCGGGCCGGATTGAACCGGCCTATAATTTTCTTTTTATTGCGAGCCGACCTGCTCATCGACCTATACGGGTTGGCCCATGGGCCAACCCGTACGAATCGACATACAGCCCAACCCACATGAATTATTTCGATTCTTAATTTTTAAATTTAATGTTACAATAATATTATAATAATAATAAAAAATAAAATTTTATTGGATTTGACTAGAGTGGACATGACATCATGTCCCCTCTACGTCAAAAGTTGCTGTAGTGTTGCAGCCTTTAGTTAGGCTGCAACGTTGCTTTGAATTTTTTGGTTTTATGACTTCTATCATTTTTCGCTGGTTTCTTTCTTTTTTTAATTCTCACGAGCCAGCGGTTAACTGTTGGCCCGTGGCACCAGGCCCAGCCCCGTGTGGGTGCAGAAATGAACAAACCACGGGCTGGTCCATCCAGTTCACGGGCCTGCCGGCCAGTTCGATTCTGGATGACCCGTCCATCTTGACACTACTAATTCCTCCCTTGTAGGATCTAATTGCATGTGCCACAAAACTAGTTTAAAATGAAATAAATGTGGAAAATGATTAGGTTTTCATTAAAATAGTGACTTTTAGAAAATTCTTTAGATAAACACTGAATTTGCTATATTTGTCAAGTGTTCAATTTCGTTGTTTTAGTTTGAATTTATTGACAGTCTAGTCCAATCAAATCAAATTATTTCAGTAGGACATGAATCTATGAGATATGAAAATTACGAAAAAATGATGAATAGTGTTGTCACATGTTATTTACAAAAAATTTATCAGCTTGGATCCCCTATCCTATTCAAACTGTGCATCTAGATCCTCAACTTTTCAAGCTTGTGGAGCCTCGGTCCCTTGGACATTTCATGTGACAATATACGTCAAATTGTTCTTCAATTATGGAAGCAGCGGAGTGAAGGCAGAAAGATAATTTACTTGACATATGATCAGACTATAATTTTTTGAACAGTTGAATTACAGTTACATTCAGCAAATTTTTACTATAAGTCTATAACAGAGTAACAGTCCTAAATATAATTCCCGATATTTCGAATTAAATTTTCTAATGAGATTCAATTGTTTCCTTGTCAAAACTAGGTTTTCCATGTTATTTATTATTTGTTGGGAAAGCCAGTTCTTGATGATCCTTTAGTGCCTGAGATTGCTAGGATGTACCAGACATACGAGAACGAGTATGAGACTACTGGAAGGAGCTGGACGTGACAATATGCTAATTAAATGGAAGATGTAACGTATAGTACAAATGTTTAAATAGTCCTATTAATAGTCCTTTTATTTTTAAATTTTATAGGTTCTATGTCTAAGTTTTCAATTTTGATCCAATACATTTTCGCAATTGTATGCCCGTAGTTTCAAAATATAAGTCATATTTGTTCACATTCGTTTTTGATCGGAATCCAACACTTAAAAAAAAATTGGTGTTTTCACTGTTTTAAACCATGTTTAGAAAACCGAACCGGAGAAGGCAATGGTTCAAGGGTCAAACGGTTGAACCGGGTCGAACCGGGGTCGAATTGTTTTTAATTAAAAAATTAAAAAATAAATTAAAACCAATAAAAATTTTTTAAAAAAGGAAAAAAAGAAAAAAAAACCGGTCTACCAGGTCACTGGTTCAAACGGTTGAATCAGTCAGTCAATCGGTTTTTGACTGGCTTTCTAATAATCCGGTTTTAGGTTAACCAGACCGGATTTTGGATTGATTCAAGGTTGAACCGGTGGGTCGGGTCCGATTTACTAAAAATTGGTTTTAAACCAAAGCACTCATGTTGAACTTTTGATTTACATAGACAAAATTATATGTTAAAAAAAAAAAACAAAACTATGTTTCGTATGAATTAATTTTATATAACGTTGTTCATAATACTGAAAATGTGAAATATCATCAGGCTCCATTTTGGCGTGAAACGTGAAAGCGTTATTTGACGAAGTCAGTATGAAAAATAACGTTACATTGTTAAGCAATTCAATAATGTATTTTCTAAACATTGGTTTTAAACCCAAGCACTTATACCGCTATGGAATTTACTTGTCTCGCAAAATATTTTTATTTATCAAAGGTATATTTGATTGTATGAACAATTATGTTCTACTTTAATATATTAATTAATGTAAAATGATCTATATATACTCTCTCCGTCCCACTATTATAAGCTTATTTTCTTTTTTGGGATGTTCTAAATATATAGTCTTGTTTCTATATTTAAAAATATTTTTTTGTTTATTTACCAAAACAATCTCATTTAATTTGCCAAGTTATAACTATTAATTTTTAATATTGTTCATTAAATGAGGGTTGATTAGGAAACTAGTTATAAATTTTACTTTTTTAACGATTTTTTTTATTCTTTGTGAAAAAGTCAACAAGCCTATATAATTGGGACAGAGTGAGTGATATACTGTGTTTTGTTCTAGCTATCAAAAAAGCTCATATATAAGTAATACAGTTATTTTTTTTAATACAAAGTGGGGATCATAGGGATGGATGATGTCTCGAACCCAGGCTAATCACCCGGCGAGGGGGTGTCTAGAAAAATAATATTGTTTACTACTTAACTAGTGTTTTCACCCGTATGTTGCACGGGGACACATATACCCAATATACAATTTAAAGCCCATGGGCGAATTTTGCAACTCGCAAATTTTTGGGTTCTGGGTCTGGATTGGCATGTTTCTGCCCCCGAATCTACACTTATTAACTATGAATATAATGATATTTTTAAAATTATAAAAATTTTAATATAAGTAAAACCTTTTGGACATTTGAAAACGAAAAATATTTAAACCCATAAATTATAAGT
This sequence comes from Jasminum sambac, assembly GCA_018223645.1. Classification (NCBI taxonomy): domain Eukaryota; kingdom Viridiplantae; phylum Streptophyta; class Magnoliopsida; order Lamiales; family Oleaceae; genus Jasminum; species Jasminum sambac. The sequence continues at coordinate 6,562,200 of CP073645.1, read as the reverse complement.
CCACGATGATGTGTCTGGCTGTTACCTAATTTACCATTTGGTAAAGAAAAATTCTAAGTGAGAAAAAATTGCTTCGTGGATCAATTCGAGAGTCTAAAATCTGACCTCCCCATCCCTTGAACCACCCCCAAAACTCGAGGGTAGGGACAACTATATAGCTTGTGGGTCTGAAGGCGGGTCTTAGCCGATCCGCCCAAACCTCACCCATTGTCATTTCTAAAAACTAATATTAACATACTCGGTGTAAATTCAGTAATTTAATATATTTGGTATATTAATATATATTTTTTTAAACTCATCAATCAATTTTAATGCGGTATATTTTTTTAAAAACTAATCGATTTTATTATTATTGAGAAAATTAATAAAATGAAAAAATTAAATGAAAAAATTATTATTAAGGGTGTGTTTGATTGAAAGGTAGAAAAGAAATAGAATTTCAATTCTATGGAATTCCAATTTTTATGCCACCCCATAGGAATTTCAACTTCTTGAAATCAAGGAAAAGAGTGTACTTTTTGGCCTAATTAAAATGGAATTTAAATTCCCTAGAAAATGAAATTTGTTTGATTAAAAAGTGAAAATTTTGCATGGAAAATATTTTCCAACTCGAATCAAACACACCATTAGTTATTTTGTCTATATATGTTGTTGAAATTGGAAAATAAACCCAAATCTTGCAATTTTTATGAAATAATACTAATAGATTTAAGTTTTAAACATAAATTAATATCGATCAATTGTTTAATCATCATTGAACCAATCTATGAATAGAGGGTCTAATAGAAAAAGTGAATAATAATAATAATAATAATAATAATAATAATAATAATAATATATTACACTATAGAGTAAAAGGAAGATTAAGATACCGTTGCCACATATATTTCCATTTAATAAGAATATGGAAATATGAATAAACAATTGCATAATAAACAAACATCGTGAGATAATTAATAATCTAATTTGGATAATATTGATTTGGGACGGATTGCAGGAGATAATTATGGAAAAATATGGTAATTTGGATTATCTCGATTTGGGATTGATAAGATACAATAGATATTAAATTAGCTAAAATTAGATTGTTAACATTGAAGATTATCCTGAAAATTATTAATATGAAACATTAATTAATTAATTAAATCTAGGAAAAGGAAGGGCAAAACCTTGAGAGGGAAATGTAATTTTTTAATTAATTACTTAATTCTGAAAAATATAAGTTTGAGTGGGAAAATTTCCTTAGTTTATATATATATATATATATATATATATATATAGATAGAGATAGAGATATAAATAAGTGCAAAAGATGATATTTAAGATTCAGTAAAAAAGTGTTCATTAAATTTTTAATTTCATAATTAAAAATCCTTTTTATGGGAAAATATCACATAGTAAATCTTTATAAGTATTAAGGTGATTGATGCGGATTGAGGCTAAACACTTACTTTTATATATGTTGATATTTACTATATTTAATAAGAAAAAACTAAATGAAATAAGCATCTGTCAATAAAAAATGACATTTACATAACCAAAACAATAATTAGAACAATAAATATAATCCAAATATATACGAAGTCATTCTCAAGAACACAAGAAACACTAACAACAAATGGATAACATCTCTAGCCATATCCCATATACAATCTAAAAACTAAGCATATACAACAATTCAATCAGGCACAAAAACAACGCTAATTGATCATTGAATCGAAAATTAACCACTCAACCTCATGCTTCTTCCTGAGGCATAGCCATGACAAGCACACCGTTATCCAGGCTAGCCTTTACTTAATCTGTCTTCGTGTTTTACGGTAACTTGAACAGGCAAAGAAACTTGCCGATGATCCTCTTAATGCGGTGACATTTATCGTTCTTCTCTTCATGTTCTTTGCTATCTGTGTGGTTTTAGCAAATGTAATGCTGAGAGAAGCCATATAAACCGCTGGAGTTAAATAAACTTATAAGTAAGAAAAAAAAATGGGAAAGAGCTTGGAAGTGTAAAGTTAAAATATATCTATTATATTCCAAGTAAATAACCCACTATATATGGGGTTGACACGACATCATTATACATTCTATGGAAGACCATGGCCTTGAGGATTCGTAGAATGATTTTATGTAGGAATTAACTTGAAAAATATAAATGGAACCAAAACTCTGAGCACCTAAATAACTACCTTCTAATTTCATGCAATTATCATTTGATCATGCAATTATCATTTGAGGAAGGAAATAAAATAAATTAAACACTGTTTTCAAGGCAACTACGTTCTTAGTTGAGGAAAGAATGGTGCTCACGTGTGTATTGACTATGAGGTTTAATTAATGTCTTCCACGATGCATATGCTCATAGAGCATCGAGCACGTATACATACCTGATAAGTGCAATTTATGCACTTATTTAAGTCTTTCTAATTATGTATTTTTCGTATTTTTAGTTAATTTCGTGTCTAATTTTGTATAATTTGTTTCTATTTCAGTGTAGAACTGGGAGTTGAAGAAAAGATTGAAATTTGGGACTAAAAGAGATATAAATTGAAGTTTTAAGGACTCAATTAGAAGCAATAAAAGTTGGAAAGGTGAAGAAAAATCAAATGGAAGCCAAATTGAAGAAATCAAAAGTTTGTGGACTCAATTGATCAAATTTAGAAGTCGAGGTTTTGTCCTGCAATTAAACTGTGAGGACCAAAATGGAATCGGGCAAAACTTGCATCTGGTAAACACATGCAGTCGCATGCGCGACAGCATGCCTTTGGAAATTTATAACCTTGCGATCGCAGGAGCGATAGCATGGTTATATTGGGCAGATTTTCGGAAAACTTTACGAAACTGATTTGGACTCTGATTTTTTGGGTTTTGTTGCATCTATTAATATCGATTTCGACCTAATTCGTGGGGGGACGTCAGAGAAGAGGGGAGAACGAAAATTGGAGCAATCAACTTGGAGAAACTTGGAGAAAAAACCACAATTGAAGATCCAAATTCAAGAGCTCAACATTAACTCGGTCATGGCTTTCTCTTCTCATTTTTCTTCTGATTTTTACAGCATGTTAGGCTAAACTTTTCATAGCATTAGGGTAGAGATGAAACTTGGATTTTAGTTTGAATCCGGATTGAGAATTTGATGTTTTATTAATTCTTATGCTTATACGAATGTTTAGTTTTGAGTTTTCAATATAACTTGTGGCCAAAGTTGATCTGTGATTTATTCATTGAATTGAAAAATCTTGAATAAATTAGACTCTTATTGAAAACCATGAAGTCCGATAGGGGATGAGAATACCCCTATGCTTTGTGCGATATTTTTATGCAATTCTTTTGTTGTAATGCATTTTTATGTCGTTGTTATCATAGAGATATAGTTAACACGTCATATAAATAGGTTGAATTTTACTTGAAAAAGATTATTCAACAAATTTTGTGAATTGAATCGTCAAAACTAACTTGCGTTGTCAAATTATTAATCCAGGGGATAACTAAATGAAAAGTGGATTCGAAACCTTAATGCTAGTTTTCCCATATTCGATTTCAAATTATAAAAAGAAATCATTCTTTTAATTTGCTCTCATTTAATTTTTAATTTTTAATTTTAGATTTAGCAATCTAATTTAGCAATTTAATTTTCGCAAGATTAGAATTAATTGATCTCAACTTATTTATTTCGGTTAAGGTTAGTTAGAGTGAACTTGGAAATAATTCAGTCCTCATGGGTACGATATCCGGACTCTAAGAAGTCCACTTTATTCCTTTCGCGACCCCGTACACTTACGATGTGGGATTAGTCGCAACAATACCAAATTGCGTGAATCTATGGTACGTAGTCCTATTCTACATGGAGCAAGTTGATAATTGGCTCTCCTTACTTTCATGCAGAGATGTTCCTCCACGAATCAATGTCTCAACAGTGCCGGAGGATGTGGGCTCTACAATTGATCTCCAAAAGAGTGGTTTCTTAAACTCTTTTGGTTATACATAGTAAAATGAAGAACTAAAGATCCATCAATTTGAATGAAAATTAGAGAAATGTAGGGCAGAGTATCTTTATTTACATTAAAGCATGCAGTCATATTCTACAAATATAAGAAAGCTAAAATAAAAAAAATAAAAAAAAAAAAGAAAAAGAAAAAGAAAGAACATACATAAACTCTCATGAGATAGATAAATTCATGATCAATTATGAACCCAATGATAATAAAAATACATTTAACTCAGTGAAAATTAAGAATGAAATAAGTAAAATAAGAAGAGATATAGAAACTAAAATGCAAAGTACAAAATAAGTTAATCGAAGAAGGATTGTTTAAGGTAGATTAAAGTGTGTCTTGTTACCTTTTATCTCTCATCTCTCATGTCCTAAAATCCGGATGTTGCAAGTCCAATAGACGCAATGTGCTTGGCCTGCAGAAAATCACAGTGTAAAGGCTGATTGAACGTCTGGCAGTCTGAACAGTCTTTGAGAAGATTGGGTTGCCTTCAAGGCCGCCTCAATGAAGTTGAGACAAGGAGTCTGGACTCTGAATCGCCGTTGAAAACTCGGTGGTAGGGATGGCCCGATGTTGCCGGACCCGCAACTGTTAAAGTAATGATCAAGGCAGAGAAAGTTCGATCAGCGAAAATCGTGGGAAAATGTTGATAGAGAAGATTAGAATGAAAAGGTATGGGAAAGGCCGATGTTGCCCGATGGTTCCTTGCGAGAAGATTAATTAAACGGACATTTGAGAGAATTTTGGATGAATAAGGAAAATGCATAATTAAGAGATTTCAATTATGGGCCTAATAGCGGCTGGAATTTAGGAAGATAAATAAATCAAAATAAATTAGCCTTAATCGAGATTGGCACATAGAAAGGAAACGTGGAAGAAGATTGGTAGAGAAAAGGAAACTCCCCCGAAACTGATACTGATTTAGCAAAACAACTAAGATTGATTTAACAATTAAATAATATTTAATTAATTCATAAAAATAATAGAATGGGCGGGAAACTGATGTTGGTTTATATATATATATATATATATATATATATATATATATGGATTATTAAAGTTGAATTTTATTTCAATTGAAAATTGAAACTACGAATTAATACTAATTGACCATGTGGATTACAGTTTACAAGAATCTAAAATCTAAAAATATAAATAAAGCACACTATGTTATAAATAATTCAAAAGTTGGATGCATTATTGTGAATGAGTTGTGAATGACTATGAAATCATGTGAGGATGAAAATAATTCATGAATAATTGTACAACTTGATTGATAATCATGTGTAATATGACTCATCATTTTTGTTTTGATTCTACACTCTGAGTCTATAAATAGACCTCAATTCATGAATTGATGAATAAAGAAGAAGGAAGAAAGTTCAATATATTTCTCTCTATTCTCTTGTAGCATTTAAGGTATTTTTACTTTGATTTTATAACACGTTATCAAGACGAGCCTCTACACTGTAGCTCACTCTTGTAGTAAAAGGAAATATACTCTGATTGCATCTTATAGATGACCCTCAGTATCGTAAAACCTAATTATTACAAGATAATCACGATTTTTTTACAAGAAATTTTATTTTGTTATTGTTATGCACGAGTACTAATTCAAATTTCAAAACAAAATATACTAGCTCATCTAAATTTTTGAAAATGTCGCTTGCAAAACTTGATTTTGTCGCTCTTGATATTTCGGTGATAATTATTCATCATGGACACTTGATGCTTTGAGATTCACTTGATCTCAAAAGGGTTAGGTGAAACAATAATCGAAGGAAATGAAAGATCCCAGCAGATCGGGCAACAGGTTAATTTTCCTTCGACGACACCTACATGCATCTCTCGATGGTAGAATACCTCACGATCAAAGATCCATACGTTCGTGGAAAAATTTAAAGGGCAGATTCGATCACCAAAGTGCCGTCTGCCCCGCCAAGGCCGATATCGATGGATGCACTTGCGCCGCAAGATTTTAAATCTGTAAAGATTACAATTCCGAATTATTCGTAATACGCTCAATTACTTTTAATGGTGAAGAAATTATCGAGCAAGATATGTTAGAAAAAACTTTTCAACATTCCATGCCTCGAACGTGCTCCTGCGCAGCGATGTCGAGCGTAGATTTCAAACGATTCTAACTTGTATCTTGCTTATTAGTAGCGTAACAAAATAATGAACTACTCATGAAAAACCATGGGATACGTCCAACAGGATCCACAGTGATACCAGAAACAAATGGAACTATATGGCCTGAGGTAAATGCAACGTTTCGGAAAAATAATTACGGACGTGGACGTGGGCGTGGACGTGGGCCACGTGGACGTGGACGTGGGCCACGCGTGGCGTGGACGAGGGTTTAGACGTGAATTCCAACATGATAATGGAAAAGCTCATTTACGATATAATGAGCGTAATCAAGCAACATAATAGCAGTTCAAATTTGGAAAAATAATGGAAATGATTCATTTGATAAAGGCAAGAATGACGAGATGCTATCGATGTGGAATACACGGGCATTGGTCCCAGACATGTCGTGACACCAAAGCATTTGGTGAACTTATATATAAACTTCGACCAAGGGAAAAGAGAAAGGAAAAGAAAAAGTTGAAACCAATTTTCTTGATTGGGATGACGGAGTCAATGGAACTCATTTTGATACTCCTGACTTTTTCCCAGATCCCGCAGATCATACAAACATTGGAAGTTTGATGGAAAATATCGATTAAATAATTCTCTAATGAAGTATTATTATATTTATGGTGTATTATGTGTGAAATATTTTTCTATAATGCTTTTGTGTGATAAGTGTGGAATTGTTATCTTTATATTTGTATTGTTATTTTCCATTAAGTGTTATATGTAATTGTTGTTTGTTAACTGGTATGAATTTTATATTTTAAATTTCTTTTGTAGACCATGACAAATTGCCAAGATATTTGCCTAGGTGATAAGCGCAACTTCATACTATTTTACAAGATAAGAAGTTTTTCTTGGATTTGACAATACGAGAAAATTATGTCTATACAATTTCGTGCATCAAATATTATTGAAGGCTCAGAGAGCTCGTATTATCCTCGCCAAATGATACACAATTGAATATAGATGATGCACTTTATTCTAGCAAATCGAGAAGAAATTTGCTTAGTTTTAAGGATATCCTAAAATGGATATCACATTGAAACAATGGAAGAAAATAATAAAGAATATCTTTACATAAACTCATTTCTATCCGGGCATAAGCAGATTAAAGAAAAACTTCCATCGCCTATCCGGAATGTATTATACATTCATAAGAACGATTGAGTCTAACAACATCATAAAATCAAAATTTATTGACTCAAAGGTTCTTAAACTTTGGCATGATAGATTTGGGCACCCAGAACGACTATGATGCAAACGAATAATTAAAAGCTCACATGGACATCCTTTTAAGAACCTTAAGACTATTTTACCAAATGAGTGTCCATGTGAAGCTTGTTCACAAGGTAAATTAGTCATCAGACCCTCTAAAACAAAGGTAAATGTTGAATCGCCAACTTTTCTGAAAAGAATTCAAGGTGATATTTGTGGACCTATACACCCACCTTGTGGACCATTTCGTTATTTTCTGGTCTTAGTTGATGCATCTACTAGATGGTCACATGTTTGCCTACTTTCAACTAGAAACGATGCATTTGCTAAACTATTAGCCCAAATTATAAAATTGCGAGTTCATTTCCCTGATTATTCGATCCAGTCCATTCGATTTGATAATGCTGGTGAATTTAGATCAAAAGCATTTGATGATTATTGTACAGCTATGGGAATTGAAGTTGAATATTCTGTTGCTCATGTCCATACACAAAATGGATTGGCAGAATCATTTATTAAACGCCTCCAATTTATTGCTAGGCCTATGCTTATGAGGTCAAAACTCCCAACTTCTACTTGGGGACATGCTATATTACATCTTTGCGGCATTGATAAATCTCGGACCAACTGCATATCATCAATACTCCCCTTTACAATTAGCATTTGGTCAAGAACCTAATGTTTCTCATCTTCGAATTTTTGGTTGTGAAGTACAGGTACCAATTGCACCCCCACAGCGTACCAAAATGGGTCCCCAACGAAGGCTTGGAATTTATGTTGGGTTTAATTCACCGTCAATCATCAGGTACCTAGAACCTTTAACAGGTGATCTATTTAATGCATGCTTTAATGATTGTCATTTTAATGAAATGAATTTTCCAACACTGGGGGGTACAAAACTACATCCTGAAAGAAAAAATGAACTTTCCTGGAATGAGAAGACTCTAGCTCACTTTGATCCCCAAGCAATAAATGTGAGAGAGAAATTGAAAATCTTATTCATTTGCAAAGAATTGCATATGAACTGCCTGATGCATTTGTGAATACAAGGAAAGTCACCAAGTCGCATATACCGGTAGAGAATACACCGGCAAAAATTGATGTCCCCGCAGACAACTCGTTCTGACAAATGAATCTAAAATACGCTTGAGCGTGGTCGAGCTTGGATCCAAGGATTACGTACCTAGAAAGAGAAGGGTACAAGACAAAAACCAACAAAAGAATACCGCGAAGTAATGATAAAACGATTGATCAATCAAATAAAATATTTAAAGTTCCAAGAGAACGAAGCATCCAAGAAGATTGAGGTTCCCGCAGTAACCGTAAGTATTCGAAAACCATGAGATATCAATAGATTATTTACTATCTAATAACTTATGGAGCAGGAAAGCACATTGTAGATGATATATTCTCCTTTAATGTTGCCAAGAAAATTGTGCAAAGTGAGGATTAGAGCCACAATCATTAAAGATTGCGAAATAGAAATGATTGGCCAAAATGGAAGGAAGCCATACAGTTTGAATTAAATTCTTTGTATAAACGCAAGTATTCGGACTGTAGTTCAAATACCAAAAATGTAATCCCTGAGGATACAAATGGGTTTTCGTGAAGAAAGAGAAATGAGAAGAACGAAATTACAAGGTATAAAGCAAGGCTTGTAGCGCAAGGATTCTCTCAAAGACCAGGAATTGACTATGAAGAAACGTATTCTCCGTAATGGATGCTATTACTTTTAGATTTTTGATAAGTCCGTCAGAATAAAAACTTGACATCGCCTTATGGATGTAGTAATCAGATATTTATATGGTTCACTTGACATGATATATATATGAGAATTCTCAAGGAATAAAAGTGCCGTAAGCACTTAGTGCATGCCCAAATAATGTGTTATCAATTAAATTGCAAAGATCACTATATGGTTTGAAGCAATCCTAAGAATGTGGTTCAATTGCTTAAGTAATTACATTAAAAAGGGGATACAAAAATGATGACATTTGTCCTTGTGTCTTCATAAAGAAAACGGATCTCGGATTTGCAATCATAGCAGCCTATGTTGATGATTTAAATCTCATTGGAACTCCTGAAGAGATTAATGAAGCAAGAAGTACTTGAAAACTGAATTTGAGATGAAAGATTTAGGCAAAACCAAATTTTGTCTAGGTTTACGATTGAACATTTCCCAGAAGGAGTTTTGTTCATCAATCTTCATATACTGAAAAGGTTTTGAAACGATTTGGTATGGATAAAGCACACCCTCTAACATCACCTATGGTCGTTCGAACACTTGATGTTGAAAGGGACGCGTTCCGACCACCTGAAGATGGGGAAGAAATCCTTGGTCGAAATCAGTATCTTAGTGCAATTGGAGCATTACATTATCTGACAAATTGCACTCGACCAGACATAGCTTTTTCTGTAAATCTCCTGGCAAGATATAGTCATACACCTACCAAAAGACATTGGAATGGTATTAAACACATTCTCCGTTATCTAAGAGGTACGTCTGATTTAGGTTTATTTTATTCACATAATTCTCGATCTACTTTAGTTGGATATGCAGACGCAGGATACTTATCAGATCCCCATAAAGGCAAGTCCCAAACAGGATATGTATTTACGCGTGGAGGAACTGCTATATCTTGGAAATCTACAAAACAAACTTTGAGCGCAACATCATCAAATAATGCTGAACTCATTGCAATTCATGAGACAAGTCGGGAATGTATGTGGTTAAGGAATATGACTCATCATATACAAACGTCATGTGGGCTATCCTCAATAAAAGAAAAATCAACTGTATTGTATGAGGATAATGCAGCTTGCATCACACAACTCAACAAAGGTTACATCAAGGGAGATAGAACGGCATATCTCTCCAAAATTCTTTTATACACATGACCTTCAGAAAAGTGGTGAAATTGATGTTCAACAAATTCGCTCAATTGACAATTTAGCGGATTTGTTCACAAAGGCGTTACCAACATCAACCTTTAGAAAATTGGTGTACCAAATTGGCATGCGGCGACTTAAGGACCTTGAACAATGTCATTATGAGGGGGAGTAGCTGTACTCTTTTTCCTTCGATCAGGTTTTATCCCATTGGGTTTTCCGACAAGGTTTTAATGACGCAAAGACATTTATACTCCTGTGGTGAACATCAGGGGAAGCGGTTGTACTCTTTTTCCTTCGATCAGGTTTTATCCCACTGGGTTTTCCTGACAAGGTTTTAACGAGGCAACACATGGGCATCCCACAATCAACTTTATTGTATAAATAGTCATTCAAGGGGGATTGTTATAAATAATTCAAAAGTTGGATGCATTATTGTGAATGAGTTGTGAATGACTATGAAATCATGTGAGGATGAAAATAATTCATGAATAATTGTACAACTTGATTGATAATCATGTGTAATATGACTCATCATTTTTGTTTTGATTCTACACTTGATGGTCTATAAATAGACCTCAATTCATGAATTGATGAATAAAGAAGAAGGAAGAAAATTCAATATATTTCCTCTCTATTCTCTTGTAGCATTTAAGGTATTTTTTACTTTGATTTTATAACACACTATGTAATTTAACTATAATTTTTTTTTTAATTAATAACAACGATTGTTTGTGAATAATGAAGCGACATTACTTTTTTGCAATAACTTTTGGCTATTAGTAATTTAATACGTTTAAAAGTGTACAATTAGGCCGAAGATTATCTCACACCGTAATAGTCGAGATCCAACTTTTTTTTTTTTTTTTTGAAAGGGAATTAATGATGTGCCCCTAAGCTAGTCGAGATCCACTAAATTATATATTACTCTACAAGATTGTATAGATGACGGTATAAATTGGTTTAGAGAGCCTTTTAACAAGAAACATAAAACATAATTTTTTATAAAACATTTTGTAGTTAGGGAAGTTACAAGAAAAAAATTCTTGTAGAATGTGAAAACATAATTATTATGGTTTTTCCATTATATCTGCTTTCACTAAGTCTCAGCATATTTTGAAAATTTTCATCTAATTTCGCATCTCAATCAATGTCCTAACTGCAAAAAAACCGTACACTAACACTTTTGTGAGTGCATTTGTAGGTGAAAGAGAAGCGATTAACAATTGGGAGAGGGTGTTGAGAGCTTTGTAGCGGTGCGAAAATAACAAAGGCTCTTCCTCATCGGTCAATATGTTTTATTCCTTTTTTTTTAAATAGAAAACTTTATTTAGATTTCAAAATATAGGAAAAGTACTTGATCGTTTTTGGCGGAAAATTATGTAATTGAGAGTTTTCTTAAATATTTGGGTTATAACTTGATATACAGAACAATGAGTTTTTTTTTTTTTTTTTCAAAAGTGAATACTGATATTTGTTGTGAAGACTCAGCGCTAACAATTTCTTTGTTCTATTCTGCGTGAAATGACTCAAATGAAGCCTTTAGTCCGGTAAAATTTCGAACCCGGCCCTTCAGTTTGTCGCTATGCATCCAGATTATTATTAATCTTGCATATATTATTTATTTATTATTCTTTGAATTTTGAGGTGGATTGATTAGATCAGTACCCTTTTTTTTTTTGTGCCTCAATTAACATTAGTTGCGGATCGTGAACGAACTGAAGATAATTCAAAATGAGTCGTCACTTGCCCCTTTCTCTGCCGGTGTAAATATTACTTTATCTTGAGCAATGTTATTCGTATCCACTGATAATTCGTCATCAATGATGTGAAGTTAGTGGATTGGTGGGCCCAAGATCACACAGTGACCCAGTAAACAACAAGAAGAAATGGAGCAGCTTTGTCTATTGCTTTTCACCCTAATTTCCAAGACACATCAGCATTGCACTTGGAGATTCCTTTCTAGCCGTTGGTTTTTTATTTTATATTGACTGAGTGCATCTCGCACTTGAGATGTCTACTTTCCAGCCATTGTTTTTGACCACATGCACCTCACACAAAGGATGTTAATATTTAAGCTTGTGTTTTCCATTTGTAGGTAGAATGGAACCCTACTTTATGTGTGCAGCCGATTGTTCTCTGCATATATATTGTTAGAGATACTTTCTTAGTGAAAATATATGGTCCTTGATGGAATTATCTAGATATATTAAGAGAGAAAACCAGTGAGTAACCGAGACTCAGTGCCATAACTAAGTGGGTTAGTTTGTAGTTTTGTACTCGTTGCTTTGGGTTGTAATTTGTACTGGTTCTGTAATGGATATGCTCTTGGTGAATGGAATGGAGGCGGAGCTACATTGGTAGAGCCTCAAAGGGAGATGTAGTCCAGTTCTTTGTGGGCTTGGTGAACTTCCTGTCTTTGTGACAGATCTATGGTGTTCTCTTTACTATTTCTTATTTATCTTTATTTTTGCTTCCGCTAGGTGGCTGTGTGTTCATCTTTGTGTTAAAATTCTGCATCTCGAAAAAGCAGCCTTCATTCTTGAACCTAACATGTGGTATCAGAGCTTGTTTTGGGTTAACATGACTTTTTCGAATGTTATTTGTTGTTAAAGTGGTTTTACAGCTGCTTGTTTTGATCTGCGATTTTTGGAGCAACTTGTAATTACTTCGTGTTATAAACTTTGTAGTCGAGTGAGTTTTACTGCCTGCCAGTGGATATCTCTGTGATTCGGTGTATCTTTGTGGTTCTTAGTGTTTGCTTTAGGAACTTTGTGGTGTTTGTTGACTGCTTGGACACACACGAGCACTTTGTGTGCCATCACTGCATTTTATTCCTATTTTTAGGTCATGGATAGAGATTCCCTTGTCTTAAGTCCCCGAGACTCGAGGAATCTGGTGGGTCTCTGTTCATCTGTGCATTAGTTGCATTTGTGTGTCTTTGTTAGTCTCTTATAGGACTTTATTTGCTCTTATTTGCTATGTCTTCTGCTGGTTTCCATCTTGACTGCTTTGATGGGAAAGGAGATTTTCCCATCTGGCAGCAAAAGATGAAAAGTTTACTGGTACAGCAGAAAGCAGCAAAGGCCATAGACAAGACTTTTGTTGCTGAGTCCACGGCTGACCAGATTAAGGATATGGATGAGTTAGCATATTCATCCATTATCCTACACTTGTCTAACTCGGTTATTAGACAAGTTGGGACTCAAAAGGACACCGAGGCTTTATGGAAAAAGCTTGAAGAGTTGTATCTTCAAAAGTCCTTACCAAACAAGTTGTATTTGTTGGAGAAGTTTTTTAGCTTCAAAATCGATCCTAGTAAGGATATAGATGTGAGTCTTGATAATTTTAACAAGCTGTTGCAAGACATTAAGCTCACTGGTGATACTACTATTGATCAATATTATCCTATTATTTTGCTAAATGCTATACCTAATGCATATAGAGATGTTAAATCAGCTATTAAGTATGGTAGAGACGAGTTGACTCTAGATGTTGTTACCAATGCATTGAAAAGTAAGAATCATGAGCTCAAGTCAAAAGAGGACCCCAAATCCAATGGGGAAGCCTTGATGACTAGGGGCAGATCCCAGTATAGGCACAATCACTCAATTCAGATTCACCACCATAGTCAAAACCAAGTTCAGCACCATAGTAAAGACCCTAAGAAGAAATGGAAGGGTAAAGGTAGGTCTAAGTCGAGGTCTAAGGGTAAGAGAGTGTGCTATAATTGTGGAAGTTCTTCACACTTCATCAAGGACTGCAACAAACCAAAAATTTTCCAAAGAAATCAAGACCAGAGCAACCAGGCCTCTGGGTCTAATATTGTCCAAGAAGAAGTGTTTGTAGCAGTCCATGATGATGTGTCTGTGTCTCTTTTGACGTCTGGGAGTGTTAGAGACTGTCAGTGGCTTTTAGATTCAGGTTGTACTTTCCATATGACCCCACACAAGCACTGGTTTGCATCTTACACCCTAGTGACTAGTGGGCAGATTGTATCTGCCAACAAAGTCACCAGTAAACATTCTAGTATTGTATATATGTACATTGTACTATTGTAGTTTACTTTTGAAACAAAAATTTTCAAATCCAAATGTAAGTGGCGATGGCCCTGCATGCAATGTTCGAAGAGCCGTGGAACCCCGTCGTAACCATTTCCAAGGTTTGTTTTCTACCGTTTTATAGGAACTAATTGCATGTTCAACAAGACGTTCAATTTAAAAGAAACATAATAAAAATTACAAATAAATGTGAAAAATAATTGCTTTTTAGTTAAAAACTGATTTTGAGAAGAGTTCTTTAGATAATAACTACTAAATTCGCTAGCTAGATATGTTTAGCATTCAAATCTATTAATAAATATCAATTCCAAATATTCATTAACTGTTTCGTCCAAAAAAGATACAGCTTTACATGAACAATTAATTAATGAGACATGAAAAGAAACAAATACTGATGAATAGTGTTGTCACCTCGCACGTACTCAAAAATTGCCAGCTTGGGTCCCCAGGCTATTCGAATTGTATATCTTAATCCTCAATTTTGAAGCTTGTAGAGCTTGGAAATTAAGACCTAAATATAATTATATTTAATTTCAAATTAAATTTTCTAACGATGTTCTATTGTTTCCTTCACAAAACTAGCTAGGCCTCGTTATTTATTGCTTGTTGGGGGAACCAGTTGTTGATGATCCTTTGGTGCTCGAAATTGCCAACATGCACAAGACAGACAAAAAAAAAAAAAAGTATGAAACTATTGCAAGGAAGTGGACGCAAAACTATGCAATGGAAGACGTATAGTACAAAAATATTGATATTAACAATCCTATTATTTTTAATTTTTTTCAGTCTTTAGCCGTAGTCTTTATAATAGAATTATAACCCAATAATTTGAAATTAGAAATCATATTTATTTGATTTTGCCATTTTGGTTTGAAATCGACCACATAAAAGAAGGGGTGCTTTTATCGTTTTAGATAGATATTTGTTTTAAACCCAATTACCCAAAAACAATATTCATGTTGAACTCTTGAATTACATGGTCATTTCTTTTTAAAACATTTATTTTTAGTATGAAATAATTTTGCATAACATTGTTCACGAGTAAAATAACATCAGACTTCCTTTTTTTTTTTTTTTTTTTTTGAAAGCTACAACATGAGACTACGTTTTGACGTGAAATGTGAAAATGCTACATTTTAAAGCAATTCAATGATGTATTACAAAATAACACCAGTGATCTCCTCCCCATGTGGAGAGGAGTTATTCTCTATTCTCGTGTCGGTGGGGAACACATCATCGAAACCTACTCATTGTTGATGTGTTTCCTATCTGACATGAAATGAGAGAATAACTCTTCCTCCACATGGGGAGGAGATTATTGGTGTACAAAATAATGATACTATATTTTTAAGCAATTCAATGATGTATTACGTTAGAATATTTTAGCTAACCAACCAAACCTACTACGTTCCCATTAAGTCACTGAACTTCTAGCATAAGAGCAATTAAGTCATTTCAGTTATGTTTGGACTAATTTACTAGTGATCGCCATACGAACTTTCAGCTCAACAGCTACGCCATTGACCCATGAACTTCAAACGCGCGATAATTCGGTCAATTAATTTGGCAACAAATTACTTCATTCCAATTTTATTTTCAAATATTTTTCTATTTAACAAAAACAATAAGAAGTTGTTGTTTTTCTTTTTCCTTTTTAATTTAATAATACGCGGTATGACATTTTTCCTTCAAGTACTGATTTGTTTTTAAACAAGGATGTATTTTTACTATTTTACGATTACATGAAGTCTGCAAATTCAACATTTATCTTCTTAGAGAATAGTACTAGGGCAAAAAAACCAAGGAAAAAAGCTTAAGAAAAAATGAAGGGGAAAAACCTATTCTCAAATAATGTATAGAAAAACAATAGGCTTCTACACCAAGGGAAAAACATTTATTTTGCACCAATAGGATCCCTTCTATCAAGGTGGAAAAACACTACTAAAAATTGGCTTTCAAGGCAAATATTCGTCGCAAAATTGGATTTTTCCGTGGCAAATATAAAACAATGATCAATCGATAATGTCCGTTGCAACTAGCGTTACAATAAGTGGCATCGCTAAGTTGCCGTAGTGCTATTGTCGCAGCAAGACTATGACGAAATCAAATGCCACGGCGAAGGCTTCACCTATTGGTTGAGGAGTGAAGACCTGCCCACTAGGCCAATCTTGTTTCTTGTTCATTTGTTGGATTTATAATATATTTGTTGTGTTATTCTATAGTTTTCTTATTTAAAAATTAATTTATTTTTATTAAAAAATTGTATATATCAAAATACTATTTAATTAAATCTTCATTTCTTTTATACTTGTTGTCTTTAATATATATTTGTTATATTTTTCCATAGTTTTCTAATTTAAAAAATAATTTAGTTTTTTAAAATAGTGTATATAATTTTTAAATAAATATAATTTACTAAAATAACATCATATATATTAAAATACTATTTAATTAAAAATTGTATTATTTTATGATATTTCTAATCTATATTATCCGCATTCTATTGTTTTAAGTTTTTCCACTGTGAAACATGAATAAATAAATTAGAATCTTTTTGCATATTAAACTATTATGATAACTTAAAAGTAAAATTATCAATTCATTTTTAAAATTTAAAAAATTCTATATTAGAGAAATTAAAATAAATTAAAAAGTTATTGAATTATTTAGTGATTTTTTTTTAGTTCAAATATGATACATCTTCAATTTAATTTAATATTATTAACTAAAAGTAAATAACTATTTTTTATTTAACCCATTTCAATGATTCATGCAATTATTTTGTTTTATTTTTTTGATTGTTGTCAAGAAAATTGTATTTTAAACCATAGAATAATATTGATCTTTATTTTTAAATTAATAAATAAGTGAAAGTTACTCCTATAACGATCATTAACATTATTTATTATTGGGTGACTATACGCAAAATTTTCTCTTTTCAATGGAATGAGAAAGTATTTCATACCGAAAACAATTCAAATCATATACTTATTCCATGAATACAACAAAAAGTAAATTTTATAAATTTTTATATTTAGATTTTGGAAGCCAATACATGATGGTTTCACAAGAAAAATATGATAGCTTCTAATAATTTGTATAATTTTTTAATAAAAATACTATTAAAAACAGTTATTAAATATTTTATTATCTTCAAGGAAACAATGAATTTTCAAACGTACTAAATAACATGCTTTGATCACAAAAATATACACGTATACAATTCTTAATCGTATAAAAATAGTAAACTTACCTTAAAAATTACGTCGTGACTTCAAATAACTATATGTTTAGGATTTTTTGATTCAAATGTGAAAGCTTCATGGAGTAAAAAAGAGAAAATGGAGTGAAATATGTAGGGAGAATACGGACGGAAAAAATGGGAAGTGAAGGATAAAAATGAAGCAGGACTAGTTTTGATATGAATTACTCATGGAATTTGCAACGAGAAAACTAAACGTTGCAAAATTGCAAAGAGAATATCTGCAGGAAATTTGCGACGTACAAATCCATAGAAAATTTGTGACGGAATTTTAAAATCTGTCGATAGTTTGCAACAGTGCACTTAGAGCCTTGGCAAATAGAAACAACCCTTCCCTACACAATCGTTAATTTCCACTATAATATTGTGACGTCATTGTTGTTTGCCGTTGCTTTTTTATTTTACAACCGCATAATCCATGGCAATTAGCAGTGGATATTTTTTCTATTCCCATTGGCCGTTGCTGAAAGCCAAATTTATAGTAGTGAAAGTTTTAAAAAGGGTTAAATTTGACTCATTTTTTTAGGTTTTTCATCCCAAATTTAATTTTATTCCTCTCTACACTATTTAATCTTGAGGAGTGTTATAAAAATCCAAATTCGAGTTTTTACACCTTAGTATTGGAAATATTCTTATATTTACATATAACAATTATGATCTAGTGCCCGCCCGATTCAGCACGAATTTATTGTGCCTATTTAACATATATCATCTCAAAATTGGATGGATGATATAATCACCTAAATATTATCCAATACTAGAAGACATGTGTTAATTGAGCACACTAAATCCGTGTCCAATCAGGTACTAGATCATAATTGTTATATATATATATACCTATGGTTCAAGAGATTTTCTCTGTGACATAATATGTCAACACATATTGTCTCATCAGGAATAATTTAATTGCGTTAATGTAAATAGTTGTAATCCTTAATTCAAACAATCAGGTTGTCACTTAAAAAGGAAACAAAAATAGTTATTTTGTAAATATTTTTAATAGAATTTTCCTTTTTTTTCAATACTATAAAAAAATCTCAAAACCCTGTCGGAACGTGTTAATCGTTGTCAAATTTAAGTTACTGAATAGCGAGATATTTTAAGTTCAGTGACCTAACTACAGTCGACCAAAATTTTGATCTCCTATTTGAAGGCCATTGAAGTTGCAATTGAAAAATTAAGACGGACGATCTGTTTGTTTTGTATTTTCTATTTTCATTTTTGAAAATATTTTGATATTTTCTATTTTGAGATGTTGTTTTGAAAAAAATTAAAAATGCATTTGCTTTTGTTATTTTGAAAAATAGTTTTTGAAAAGAGAAAATAGAAAACATATTTAGCTTATAATTTTTCTAAAATGATGAATCGGTATCATAAAAATTACAAAAAAAAAGTCCTAAAGCTTTTCAATGTGTTGAAAATGTTCCCCATCCATCCCCTTCTTCCTCATTCATTGTCGGCAAAGTGTACAGGTGGTGACAAACCACCTGCTACTGGTTTAGCCTCGGGATCTGGTGGTTTGGCATCTTTTCGGCGGTGGTTGGCGGTGATGGGCGGTGGTTGGGATTAAATTGTACTAAAAGTAAAAAATTTGGATTTAAATGTAACAAATGTGTAATTTAAAATCCGAAAACGGGTTTTCCTCGTTTTCAAAATTTAACATAGAAAAAGCCAAAAATATCAAAAAAAATGTTTTCTCATTTTCTTTACGAATCTTAAAAATATTTTCAAAAATGTATTTTCGAAAACAATAGACAGAACACGTTTTCAATGTTTTCAAAAACAGAAAACATAAGACTGAAAACTGCCAGAAAACAGCAAAGAGAAGTTTGATGACCTATTTCTTGTTAATATTAACGTTTAGTGGCCCGGTTGCTAAAGTTTCTAAATCAGTGACTCAACTGCAATATAATTATCAAAGTTTAGTGAACGGCGGTATAACAAGCCTGAGTTAATTATGAGATATACTGCATTATTAAGAAAAATGATGTTTGCATTATTTTTTTTTTTGAAACAACACATGCATATAAAGTACAGAGACCCAACACTCCAATATTCAGAATCATGGTAATTTTGAGTACCGTGAAACCAAATATATACCACACATACATCCACATTGAGTGAGCGATATGAGACACAAGTCAAAAACGGAACACCACGAACGCAACACACAACCTATCCATATCACGTAAGCTATTCTCTAATAAAGGGTGGAATTAAATTATTGTTCTATTCTATATTAGAACTTACAGTCATCTATTAACCTATTTACACAGATTTAATTTGTATATTTATAATATATATCTGAGTTACTCCATTAATTATAGAACGAAAAATCGTATTGGAAAAGCCTAAGTACATTTGGGAAGTATTTAGAAATGCGTCTCAATTGTTTTATGCTAAAAGGACACAAATTCTCCCTAGACCGAAGAAAGGACACAATAAAATTCCAAGAAAATATTAGTATTACTAATGAGTATAACAACTGATCCATTTATCAGTCTATAAATCAGAGAAAATCTAATTACACGTGGATAAAACATATGTCTAATGATACTATTAATACTAGCTATCCAGTAGTTGAATTAAATTAATTTAAGAATACCACTATTTTGCCAATAACAACGATAGTTCAACTTACTGTGTGATGATTTTATATACTTCTTCTATCCTATAAAGATAGACTTACTTTGTTTTTCATTCGTCTCAAAATATAGTTCACTTTCTATTTATATCTATTTAATTTTTTATTTTTTTATTGTGCCTTATTTAATGTGCATTAATAGTAATAAAAAAACTATTGGAGACCATGAAAATAACTGTAATTAGAAAAATTAGAACTGAAAATGAGGAGAAAAAGTTAGTTGAAAGTTTAAACTGCATCGGACAATCCCTTACTTGTGCTTGTTTGACAATTTTGACAATTTATGTTTGATTTTCAACGATCATATTTTCCGGAAACAATACTAATTTCAATATAAAAAAATATCTAGAGGTAACGTGGGACCCAATCAAAACACCACGCACATTAGACACACTCAAAAAAATGTGGTTAACCCTAGACGTTGGCACAAACAATTTTTATTTTATTTTCCAATAAATTTTTCTCTAGTTATTTTCAATCATTTATATATATCTTTTCTATTAATTTTTTCTCTCTTATTATTTTCAACCACTCATATAATTATTTTATATTTTTAATATATTTTCTCTAATTTTTAATTACATATTTAATACGTTGTTCGGGTAAATTTATACCTTTCCCAAAGAACAGGCCCTTAGTCTACTAATTATGTTTTTAAAATGGACCAAAAAAATATTAGAACTCATAATACATCTCTTTTTTATACTTTATTGACAATAGGAACGTTCCAAAACTCAGTGCGCCATAATTGGCGCTCGAAGTGTTCTAGCTCCGGCCTCAGATTTGAAATCAGATCGGATCTAGATTCATTCTGATGAGGCGGATCTCGGTAATTTTCAAAATTTTACGACACTATTGGATCTGTAGCCGGTCCAAACTTTTTGGCCAAAATTTAGGCTAAAATTTGGCCAAAAGTTTGACCGCCCACTAAGATCCAACGGTCGTAAAAATTTTAAAAATTACCGAGATCCGTGATCGTCAATGAATCTAGATCCCATCCCTGATTTCAAATCTGAGGCTTTGACGAGCTAAAACACCTTGAGCATAATTACGATCACGCAAGGCCAACATTACCATTATTGACAAAGTATCAGGAGTATTATAGTTTCAGGCGCTGGAACTTCCAGCGGGAGAGAGAAAGAGATAGCTCGGGGGGGGGGGGGTTGTGGGGCCCCTGCCATCAGGGGGATTGTGTGTGTGGGCCCAGCGCTGGAAGTTCCAGCGCTGGGAAGAGATTATTCTGCGACAAAGTATTTATTGTATCAAAATATCACTCTTAAGGCCTTGTTCTATTTGGTGTTAACCAAATCCGCACGCAATTCCGTATACCTCATACTCATTTTCAACCACACACATATTTCCCAAAATAATATTAACCACATATTTTTACACGGAATACCGCGCGGAACAACTAAACCCCCAATCAAACAAGGCCTAAGTAGCTGAACAAAAATAAGGGCTTGCTCTTTGAATAATTTTTTTGATTTATTAGAATGACGTATTATATATGTAATTGAAAATTATTAAAAATATATTAAAAAATAAAATAATTATATAAATAATTGAAATAATAAGATAAAAAAAATTAATATAAAATTTTTTTTTATGTATACCACAACCCTTAAGTAAGGTCAAAACGCAAGGGACAATTATACTGACACACTGACATTTGATATTTTTAAAGTCTCCCGGCCATCTTGGGCCATGTCCTCACGTGACTGGCCACACAAATCTCAAGATAGAAACTCATGCATTCACCAACATTTGACATACACTCATTGGACCAACCTCCATAGTGGGGCCCACAATAAAGCTACGTGTCTTGACCTTGTGTTTGCGGCAAGCAGGCAACGGTGGTCGGTTGCGCAATTTTCCAACACTAGTAATAATTTATATATATATATATACACACATACTAGTAATAATTTATTAAAATTAAAATAAAATACTTTCCCGTTTCATTGTACTATAGTCTTTTTCGATTTATTTACTGTGGTAATTTCATTTAAGGTTTGTTTTATATATAATATTTTTTATTTATTCGAGTAATATATTAAATATATGGTTAAAAATTAACAAAATTTATTAAAAATATAAAATAATTATACGAATGATTAACAAAATAAGAGAAAAAAATTAATGAAAATTAATATAAATTTATTGTGTATGAAACAAACCCTTAATTTACACATTTTAAGACGATTTAATAATTTTAATAATTTTTAAATTCCTTAAATAACAGTGAAGTTGAAAAATTACTTGTATTTTTATATTTCCAATGAAAATCTTAATCCGTATTTAAAAATGAAACAAACTTATTATCCGTAGACATGACTTCTTGTGCTAAAATGATAATACATATACAGTTGAATAATTCTATATAAATATTTTAAATTGATATTTTGAACTGACATTCTGATGTGTTATTTTTTTATTGGGTGACAAAAAAATACACATATGGTTATTATTTATTACACATCTTTATCATCCAATAAAAAATAACGCATTAAATTATCACTTTAAAATATCAATTTAAAATTCCATGAAAATTACTATTTATATACATAAAAAGTCAATGCTCATGTAAATATTAGAGGAAAAAAATGATAAGAGAAAAAATATTCAGTACTCGAAAAATATGATAAAAATGACTCCCAAATAAATAAATAAATAAATAAAATGATAAAAATACTTCCCAGCCCGGCATCTACATTTACACTCGGTATTAGAACAGTACAAAATGCACTAAAGAGAAAAAATAAGTAAAAAAACAAGGCGTGTTTTACCGAATGTTGAGGTCTTATAAAACAGTAATTTCAGCGTTAGTCTCCTCTGCAAATTCAAATTCAAGTTTTTATTCTCTCGCGAAAATACTCCGATCTCTCAATTAATATAACCTCTGCAATTTTCTGGTTCTTTTCAGCCTGGCGAATCCCACTTATTTTCTTACCTTCTTTGCTGTTGATTCACTTGCCTTCTTTAATCCACAGACCCCTTTTTTATGTCATCTCTGTACTACAGTATTTTATCTCTCCACAATCCCATATTTTATGATCACTGTTTG
Organism: Jasminum sambac; assembly: GCA_018223645.1. Taxonomy (NCBI): domain Eukaryota; kingdom Viridiplantae; phylum Streptophyta; class Magnoliopsida; order Lamiales; family Oleaceae; genus Jasminum; species Jasminum sambac. Next base: position 6,538,931 of record CP073645.1, on the reverse strand, counting down.
TTTTTTCTTTCTTTTTTTTAATCTTCTTCTTTTTGGGTTACATGAGTGAAAATCTGAGCAGTCATTGGTGAAAGCTTGTGAACTGATTTTTGATTGCAGAGATGGCTATTGTGGAGAGTATGTTATGGCCGGTGAAATACTCTGAGAATCGACATGTCACCCAGAAATTTGTTAAACCCAAAAAAACCCATCAAGACCAAGATAATCTTAATGCTACTAGATTAGTACGAATATCATTGACTGATCCTTATGCAACGGAATCTTCCGGCGATGAAGATGACGAGGACGTGCTTTTTCCGGCGAGTCGAGTCAAGAAGTACGTCAACGAAATCAGAATACAAACAGAAAGTAAAACCCATGCCAAAACTATTAATACAAGTACGGATAGTTGCAACAAGATTCGCCGACCCAGAGAGAAGGTGAAAGAGGCGGCACGGGTGGGGACGACGGGTGGTGTGAGGAAGTACCGGGGTGTTCGACAACGGCCGTGGGGAAAATGGGCGGCGGAGATAAGAGATTCGTCCAGAAAAGTTAGGTTATGGTTGGGGACTTATAATACGGCCGAGGAAGCTGCTATGGTATATGACAACGCTGCCATTAAGCTACGTGGACCCAACGCGTTAACCAATTTCAGCCGTCCGATGCGGATGGAGGAGCCCAAGATTGATGTGATGTCAATTTCGTGTCATGAGTCCGGCAGCGAGTCGAATAAGTCTCTTTATTCACCAACTTCGGTTCTCAAATTAACAGATCGATCGATTTTTGAAACGACACATGATCGGATTCAAGAAATTGAGGACTGCAAAATGGAGAGCCGGATATTAAACTATTCAAATGATGACAATTTGTTAATGGATATTCAATATTTAGAAGATTTCTTCAATTTGCAATCTCAAGAACAAACATTATTTGATGAATATCCATTAACATTTGCAAGTGATTTTGTTCACCGTGAGATACCGTTACCCCTCGATGTTTCCTTGAAAGGAGAAAATTTTGGAGCTTTTATGGACGCATTTGATGATCTTCCTTCTTTACTACTAGAAGTCGACAACTACTTTTGCAATGAACAATGGTAACAAGACTAAACCCCGAGTAGCTTTCAAGATCTAATTTTGCTATCTTTTAGTATTTATTTTCTGTAAATAGTATAATGTATGTTGTTGAGTGTATAGAAATCTTACATATTTATTCACTGTTTAAGTGAATAAAAAATTAGCAGAATCTTATTTCGAGAAAAAAATACTCCCTCAGTCCCAACCCAAATTGTAGGCTTGTTTTATTTTTTACACAAATTAAGAAGATACAATTATTATCGTTGGGAATACTAATTTTTTCTAAAATTTTCCTAAAATATCTTCCTATAAAGTAAATACACTATATATCTACTTAATAAATAAGAATATTTAAGTCAAATCAAACATAAAATAAATTTTCAATATGAAAATTAAACTTGTTTATAATTTGGGATAAATTAAAAAGGAAAATAAGCATAGCATATTGGGATTGAGGGAGTACCAAAATTTTATTTACTTCTGTATATCTGAAATTTGATATTATGAGTAATACGTTATTTTGATAATATTCTATCACGATATTATAAGGATAATATTCTATCACGATATTTTGAATTTTTACGAATCTAAACATCTGTAAGAATAATATAAGGATAGAAAAAGGCTAAAACAAAAAAAAAAAAGAGTCAAGATTGAGATTAAGAAGTCAAAATTATTTCAAGTGGAATTATGAGAGACATTTTTTTTTTCCAACCATTGCCATAAACATCCTCTCTCTCTTTATTACAAAATTATAAAATTTCCAGTATTTTTTGCTTTTTGACCAACGCAAGACGGTCTTACAATCTGGAGATAAGGGGGCAAGGGGCCAAAGGAAATTGCATCTTTTTCCCTTGATCTAATGTTTTATTGTTTACATGATCATTTGTTTATTATGTCTGTAAAAATTTGTCATCTGGACGAGAATGCAAGCCCCATCCAATTCATTCTCATGAATTGTAGCCAAATCGCTAGTTCTCACACGCCTCCACCAAGAACTTGACAAGAATACTCAAATATAGAGGAAACGTTCTATTAAAAGAGAATGATTGAGGGTTTTATCAGCTTTGATCGAATAGTTGGTTGGTCACAAATAAATAACCAAATGCCTCTATTTATAATTCCACTTCTTTAGAATTTACGGTAGAAATCATCTTGATCTACTTGTCTAAACTAAACATCTAGAATTCTCTATATTGAATATCGCATGTACAACTTGAGAAATTTACTCTGAATACTTCAAGAATTCCATACAATGCATCGTTTATAAAATCCTAGACTTCGATGTTTCTTGAAAGCCTTATACAATCTTCTAGAGGCACCGTTCAATGCTCGACCATGGAACCTTCCGGAACTTATTCCCTCAACCAAGTCCCGTAAATTCCTAGAATCTTCCATGAGCCTCAATCGTGCCACGCTAATGCCGCAGGCCTTTGGCACTTCGTCTTGAATGTTCCGCACATGCTCGTGCCTTGTCCAAACTTTCGTTTCTTGGCCACACTCGTACCTTGCACGTAGTTTAATTCTCTCATCCCTCGACAAGGCACGGGGATCCTCATCAGGATTTCCTGTTGGGCGTGGCAACGGGCAGGGACAAAATACGGTTGACTTGTCTAATTGACTTGGTCAATTCAAACACAGATTGATATTTTTTATTTTTTTATTTTTATTTTTATTAATGTAACGCAGTTTGATAGTTTGTGAAATTGGTATTTAGAGTTGGGCATAAAAGTTGTGCCGAAAGTAATAATGGCTACAAAAGATCAATAATTCAATGCATTATGGACTTTGGTATTTAGAGGTTGAGATATGGTGCAAAAGAATGGCTAACATTAATTAATTTAGACATAAAATTAATTTGTTTGCTGTCTGCATTTATCAGACTTGCATGTTAAAATAGGTGCAATATCTCTAGATTTAGAAATCTAGTAAGATACTGTCTCAATATATAAGATCCAGTTGAAAATTTTTTTGTGTCCATTGGAGGGACCACAAACTGATTTTCGGCTCGAATTTAAAGACGTGTTATACCCTAGTCATCTTACATTGAATGAATTGAAATAGTTATGTTGTTTCAAATGTATTATTTTGTATGCTTGGTTTTTTATATATATTGACGCTTCTATATAATTTATCTTCTTCACAAATAGAAAGATTTCGATTGGTGGGAGTGAATTTGGTTGGGTGAGGATCACAGACGATTTTTGGGTTTGATTCAAAAGACAATTTTTGTTCTAGTCATGTGACTTTGACTCGTCTCATTAGTCTTATAACATATATTGACATCTCGACCAGTATAGTTTTTATTTTAACAAATAGGAAAACATCAATTATTTTTAATATTTTGATTTTTCGACACATTGGCACTTTATTTTTAGGATAGTGTGATCAAGATGTAAAAAAAAATGCCATTGAAAAGGTAACCAAATGGATAGTACTCTAGTCTTTCAAAAAATAAAAAATAAATAAATAAATAGACACTACTCTAGAATGAGTTATTGAAAAGAATAGTATGATATTAGATATGGAAATGTAATAAACTTTTGAATCTTACCGAATGTATAGTAAACAATTCCTTGAAGAAAAAGTTCTTAATCAAAACTATAACGAAAATGGAATAATATAAAATTTAATATACATGCTAAACATTTCTATTTTGAAATGTTACCAAATATAATTGAATAATTGATTGAAATTAAATCATAAATTTATTTGGATTACTTTTGAGATTTTTGACCCATCTCCATAATGAGGGGTCAATTGTCGCAAGGGCTGCCTTGCATTTCACTCCAAATGCATGTGTATTAGAGATAAGCAATCATGATAAATTGATAATTGATATTACATAGCCCTAATTATGCCTTGAATGAGATTATAATAATAAATTTGTCCCATCGAAAAGGCCATAGAGAACCTCCCATCCGTTAAATCTAATAATCATGTCTGAGATCCTTTGTGTTATATTGTTGATCAATAAAGTTTTCTAAAAGATTTTCGACTACTTTATTAGAAGTAAACAAAGTCTTCATTTATGAAAACCTTATCGATTCATATCAATAATGAGGAGAATAATCTCTCTACATATGAAAGAGAGAATAAGAGTGGCATAAACACAATTTATTATGTAAATAAATATGTTGCTTCGCCATGAATAGAAGAAAGTCAAGAAACAATTATTAAGAGTAGAATAAAAATAAATAATTTTTATAGTACATAGTTAAAAATAAACAGAAGAAACAAATATTTGTTGTGAACGAGAGAAATTTTTACTTCAATTCTCGTTATTGAATTCATTACAAGTGACCCCTATTTATAGAAAAATATTGGGGCACATCGTATTACAAATATTGATCTAGTATACAATAGTCATTCACACAATAAAAACATAATCATTACATTTTATCATTACTTTTTCTTTTTCTTTTGCTTTTCCCCTTTCGGTGGCTTTTACCTTATGTTTTACAACACTCCCCCTTGAATGGCTATTGGTGCATCTGTCTTTAAACTTGTTTAGAGAAAACTCAATGGGAGAAAAACTTCCAAACTTGAATGATCATATACTGCTTCAAGAAAGCTTCGTAGAATAAAACTTGAAGAGAGAAAAAAAAATAAGTTGCTCCCCCTGATAACGATCATTCTTATAGGAGTTCATATACTGTCTCGTTAAAACCTTATCAAGAAAACCCAATGGGGAAAAACTTGATCAAAGGAAAAAGAGTACAGCTACTCCATTTGGTTCCGTATCTTGGAGCTGATATATTCACTTTGGTGAAGGATTTCAATATCATCATTTGATCCCAAGTAATCTCTTCGTTATCAGCTGATCCAATAGGTACATTTCGTTACTTTCGTTAGTAGTTCATGAATATGCCTCGTTAAAACCTTATTAGGAAAAACCCAGTGGGAAAAATCCTAATGAAGGAAAAAGAGTACATTATTCATGTAAATACGCCATGAATGTTACCTCGTTAAAAAAAACTTTGCTAGGAAAAACCCAGTGGGACAAAACCTTAGCCAATGAAAAAGAGTGTAACACATATTTTACACAAGTATACTTCAAGCGTATCAAAATCCTTTAGGTAAGTATCATATTTATCACTGTATCATATTCAGTGCTTATTTGCACTCGACAATCTCGATCTTACATTCTTACTGTATCGAGATATATATATCTTTCTCTTGAAATTTTCTATTAGTTGTGATTAGGCTGCCTCATTAAAAACCTTATTTAGGAAAAATCCTTTGGGATAAAAGCCTCAAACAAGGAAAAGAGTACAATGTATAACAATATCAATGCTTTGCGCTATTACAAGCAATGTCATTCATTTAATGGTTCTATATTTATTTTCCCAATCAAGCCCGTATATATTTGAAGAGTATATATTTCAATATTCTTCGATATATCTCAATATCCTCATTATCGTTAATCGTATATAGCGCTACATTTTCATACCGTGTCGACACATTCCAATTTCATTTCTTTCCCCATAATGATATAACTTATTGAGATATCTCATTATCAATCATCTTTTAGGATTACACAATATATTTAAGTCTATGTTCTCTTCAAAATGTATGCCTCCTTTATCAAAATTATCTTCTATCATTTGTTTTGATATACATATTTGGGGAATTTTTATAATATCAATACTTCGGGCTTGCTAATTTGTCAAAACATGTATAATTGATATATGAGATCGTTATTCATATTTGAATTTCAAATTCCTGATGCATTTCATATATTATTTCCACTATTAATACTCTCCCTCATGTTAGCAACCAAACTCAGTATAATTTATATGATTTTCCTCATATATATTCTCAATTTTTAGCTTTAATAGGGGAATTTATTCAGTCTGTGTTTTGTTCTCGATATTGGCAAATCGATTGGAGGACTTTAAATATTTTGCCAATTATATCCCACTCAGATGCGATATTCAATCATTTACGGCCTTATTCAAATTATTGGGATATACATTCACTAGTTTTATCATTAGATCTGGAACTCGTGCTCATATCACGAGCAAATCATTTCAATATACACATGTGACTACATAGTGAATCCATATTATATTATATAGTAGTCAACATAAAAGGGTGAGTGGGCCCATATATCTCATCCCTTATATATGTTCCAGATATATTTGGGATTTATTCCCAATCATTGGCTAGTAATTATTTATCGAGAACAATCATTGGAAATTTCTTCCGGTTCTTGATTTCAATAAATTATTTACATCAATCGAACCGGAATCTATATAGTGCTCAACATGATTTATTACCGTCATCACATGCATAGCCAACCGACATATCACGTCATTCTTTCGGTGGCATTATTACGATTACTATTGAAACGTGGAATCTTATCTCATACGTTTCCTGTTACGCCACTGTTAAAACGCGGAGTCTTACCTCATACGCGTTTATAAATCATCCGAGCACTTACAATATTCACCCTAACAAGGGTTCAGATATTATAATGGATCATGTGCTCGAATCTTCAGAAATACTATCCCTCATCACGATCAAAATTCTAAAGAGAATTTATCTATGTAGACTTGAAAGATTAAGGATACTAATGAATAAGGGCATTCCACAAGATATTCGATGGTTGATTGAAGCAAAGGTCCTAATATCTGGTGAGGTTTCGATTCCTTCTAAATACATGCCTGGAATGGGTAAAAGTAGTTTTTCAAGAAACGCAGAGCAAAAGGTTAGGAGGATGCTATAAATGTGCTCGGTGGACTTGTGACACTCGATGTAAATCTGGGGTACTTGTCCAAAAATCGAGAAGATAAAATAGCATTCATTAAGGATGGATTGAGTAAGAGTCTTTGGATGATATTCAACAAGCTCTTGAGACACATCCTAGTGGACACGATACAAAGGTGAGCTTATGGCCTTATGGGCCAAATTTAAAGATGAACAAGAAGCAGTGCAGTCTCAAAATCTTACTTTAAAAGATCCTGCTTGTAAATTTAGTAGAAAAACTTAGTATTATGATTTTCTCAAAGTAAATCGGCGTAGATCGATGTATTTCGCGTAATTGTAAATATCGTGTTTTTTTTTTTTCGAAATATATATATCTATGTAAATAAATAAATAAATATATTTATATATAGATTTCAATCACCTAAAGTGTATGTCATTTTATTGATATTTTCACTGCTTTTCTTTTTCATATTGTCAAAAGGTAAATAGTAAAATCATTTATTGGTTTGAAAATTTATCTTTAAATAGAGGGGTTCATGTATCTCTCATTTATGCGTTGAAATTTTAGTGTAAAGAGAGAGAGATGGAGATGGAGATGGCGATGGGAATTTTAGAATCATCTCATGCAAATCAATCTTCACCTCACCCGATTAAGATGTATGTGTTCTTGGTGGATCTAGGCGATAGGTGATATCCAATATATAGATATGGCAAACCAACTTATAAAGGAGTTGGGGAAACAAAACATCAATATCTTGTATGGAGGGACCAATACCAAGCTTTTAAGGAGTCTTACAATGGCCGCACAATTATGGGGATAAGAGTGTCAGCGTATTACCTTTTCATCAAGTTGGAGCTAGCAATCGTATTGGATCCAAAGATACATCATGGGTTCAATTGGTGATGTCGAAAACGCAGCTCTATTCATGGCGCATGATGTACATGATGAACAATAGTGATGCTTTTATTGTCCTTCCAGGTATTTGTCACACCTGGAGGAAATATTCAATATAAGCATCATGGGCGCAGTGGAATTTTCATACCAAACCCATAGGTTTGTTGAATATTAATTATTTCTTTGATGGTTTGCTAGCATTTCTAGATCGAGGTGTAGATTATAAATTTATTTCTCGTTATTGAGAAATATACTTGTTTCTCGCTAATCTGGTTCTTTGATCTACTCATCAAGATTCAATCATATGTTCAAGAATCTGTGGAAGCTGAAACCCGTCGATTACAGACCATTGGTGTCAAGCGGAAAAGAGATCCTTTGGATCTTTCATTATGAACCTGAATGTTAGGGATGGCAGAGTTACGGAGTATTTATACTCTCGAGACGCATCCCTCATTTACGGGTTCAATACGTATTTCCTTTTTGTATTTCTATATATTTTTGAGTGTTTATTTCCACCCTTTGATATTCTCGTTTTGTGCATCTTCTAGAGCAATAATAATATCATATTTTGTTCGAATATAAATGTCTATTGTACCATTAGCATATTATATGCTTCTTCAATATCGTTTTCTTCTCATATCAATACAATCTCATGTCATCAATAGGATTATTTCAAATGATCCCACCATATGATTCATTTCATTTGATTTGTCAATTGGGATCTATTGAGCATTTCTCTTTTATATATTTATTCAACGGTAACTTTTGGTACCTCTTACTCAAATGTTCTCCATCAATATTTAATAAACGTGGAGAATGAATATTCCTTCATTAAATGTTTCTTTGAGAGTATTTCTCGTCATTGTATCAATTTATCACAATATATTAATCTCATAATGAGATTTTTCACCATGGTATATTTTCTTTCTCTTTTATCACCATGGAATTCTTTGAGCAATTTATCAACACATATATCATCATTTGCTCAAATCTCTTTGTTAATATCAATATAACATCATTGTCGAATATATAAATCGGTTATTATTATTTAGTACCAATCGTGGGGTTTAATCCAACCACATTGGTGATATACATTCTAATCGTGTGGTATAACCCACCACATCAAAAATACTTGTGGTATAACCCATCACATTTGAAGTATAAAACATAAATTATAGAAATTAAATTCTCCCAAATAGGTGGTAGAACCCACAGTATGGGAATTATCGCAATAAATAGAAATTTAAATTTCAATAGGTGGTATAACCCACCATATAGAAATTATAGTAATAAATGTAAATTTAAATTCCAATAGGTGGTAGAACCTACCATATGGAAATCGTCCATTCCAAATCCAAAATTGTCCATTCCAATTCAAAGGTAAAATTTTCCATTACAGTCATTTTCCAAATTATCATATTTCTCATTTCTATTTGCCAATGATTTACTTCACATTATTAGAGAAGATAATATTACTTTAATTTCATTTCATTGTTAATTATTAATGTGCATTAGTTAATTAGTTTATTCTTAATTTCATAATCCTTTGATAGTTAGGAATTCCTTTTAATGCAGCATCATAATCTCTACACATAGGGTATAAAGAAGTTCATATATAATAATCTAAGAGAGAAAAAAAATAAGATATACTAACCTTAGGATATAAAGGTATTTACATCCTCACTCAGAGATAGTAATCTTTGCCTACTTGGCTCATCTCGGTATTCTAGCAAGTAATGCCTTTCAAATGATGTTTGAGATTGTATAACAACCTCACATTCAAGAAATCCAATCCATAAACGTCAAAAGAACAATCCAGCCAAGATGAAGGATATAAATCCAGAAACAAGCCCATCATTCAATTGCCAATTTCCCAAAATCCCCAAATAATTAATAACACTAATCTTAATTAGCGAAATTGACACAAAAGTATTATGGCAGAATCCTGAACTCAAACTAATGTCTGAACGTGAGTTATTCTGCTAGATCCTTAGCTTTATTACAGTAGACAACCATGACCACACAAATCTAGGTAATTGTAGGTGCTTAATAATCATTTAACTTGAATTGATTTTGATAAACAATGAAATGAAATTGCTAAAAGAGGAATCTTATGGTTTTGTTTGGATTTGTGGGGGTGGTATCTTTTCTTGAGGATTATACACAATTATTCATGGGAACAGAGGAGAAGAAGGCAGATCTAAAGAATAACGTGTTGAAACTCAAACCAAGTAGAAGGCAGATCCAACGGGAGGAGACGGTGCGTGGATTCCGATATTTACTATTGGATATAATTCATAATCCAATTTGAATGAAGAAAAATAGTAACCAGATTTTACAGAAATTTGGGAGCCTTCGATTTGGTTCGCATTAAGGGTAGCTCTAGTTCTTTGAAAATCTAATTAAGTAGGTATAGTTTGTAGGGTTTTGATATAGAATGAATCATTGAGCATCATTAATTAATAGAGGAATAAGTATACGAAGAGAAAACATCATATGCTGTTGAAAGCTTGAAGCCAACTAGCCAAGAATAAAACCCAAGGAAATAAGAACAGAGAAAAAAATTGGAAAGAGAAATAGATTGAGATGTGGCTTAAGATGATGACGAAGGAATTAGAGAGAAATATAGTTAGATTAGAGTATCGTGCTGATAACGTGTTGTGAACGAGAGAAATTTTTACTTCAATTCTCGTTATTGAATTCATTACAAGTGACCCTATTTATAGAAAAATATTGGAAGCGCGTCATTATTCTGAAATATTGATCTACAGTATCTGATAGTCATTCACACAATAAAAACATAATCATTACATTTTATCATTACTTTTTCTTTTTCTTTTGCTTTTCCCCTTTCGGTGGCTTTTACCTTATGTTTTACAACAATATTAAAATATTTTTGTCAAATAAGCGCGATTTTTCGTTGACCTTTCTAATTTTGGTCTTCAAAACGTAATTTTAACGGTTTACTTGTGCTTGTTTTTACTATTTTATATTTAAAAATTAATTTTTATTATTGTATCAAAAATTAAATATCAATATTAATCACACAACTCACATTATTGGTGCCATACTATTCCGAAGATAGAATTCTATAATTAAAAACGGTCAACTTTAATGGAGAAATAATAATTTTAGAGAGTCGAGTTTTATAATATTCTATTCTATACCGCGTTGGTCAATTTTGTGAAGATAACTAATTCAAACTCTTGTATAATAGTTTATATTTCACAGGAATATGAAACTTAAAATAACTAATAAAGTAATATTTATGTCGAGTTATTATTTTTACAAGTCAAGGAAAAATTGAGTTCAAAAATAAAATTGACTCTCTTTTCCCTGTCATTCTATATTTCTACGTGACCCTACACGATAACGCGGAAAGTTTTCAATTAAAAAAGACCAATACACAACACAGCCTGCATTTTTATGCTGTGCTTCTAACTATACATTTCATCAAGAGATCTAATTTCTTCTTTAGTTAAAAAGAAACAAGATACATTCAAATAATAATAATAATAATAATAATAATAATAATAATAATAATAAAAGAAACAAGATATTGTCCCCCCCAAAAAAAAAATACAGGTAAAAAGTTTTATCTAATAACCCACAAAATACATATGATATAAAAAAGATTCACATATTCCTTGTGTGTCGAGTACTAAATACATATGATCACTAAGTGTTAAAATACGGTATAATTAACTCGAAGTGTAATGAGTGAAGATTTTTAATCTTTTACCATTGACGTGGCACACCACATGTATTTTCTTGGTTATTAGGACCTCATTGGAAGATTAAAATCTAGGACTTAAAAACTGCCATCACTCCCCCTGCTCAAATTTAGAATTTTTTTTATTAGTACTATATTAAAAAGTTAAACCCATTTTTATTCCACGAACCATTTTTAATGAATTTGTAAATTTAAGGAACATTCTTTGTTTTACGAATATCGTACGCATCGTTATTCGATATCACTCTGCAATATAATTGCCCACGTGGTTTGGATATATAGGTGGTTGTCATAATGGGTAAGAAGTTGGGATTATAGTGGACTCAGGCCCTGTAATTGAGGGCCCAAACCATAATTCAAGCCAACCGACTGACAAGCAGTGACTAGCCCCATCCTATCACATGCGGATTACAGTGGTCTGTGTGTCGCGCTGATTAATTGACAATGATCAAGGTAGTTCAAGTTGGAGCCATGTCTGGAGGATTTATGGATGATGATAATAATAATAATCTACCATATTCATTTCAGGTTTTTTTCCGATTCCTCCATTAAAATAACTTACAACGCCACATTAATATATTCTAATACATGAAAATTGATAATGTAGACTGTTTTAATTGAATAAAAGGCTACGAATGCAAGAAACTGCACAACAAATCTTCACTCAAAAAGATAATAATAAAGTTGGAAAACTACACAATATGATACGAGAGTTAGAGTCGAACCCATAAGGGACTAAGAGAGAAATCGTGAATCAAAATTATAATACAATAATAAAAAAATACAACACTTGTGGAAACATTAAAGTAGAAACACAACCCGGAAATTGATTAATAAAGAAGACTATAATAGATAACTTTATGAATTAACGAGGTCTGAACACAATCGAAATTGTTGTCCTAAAAGTACATTTACTCCCTCTCCTTTGAGATTGCTCTTGGGGCTAATCAAGGTTTCAAACCACGTATTCATGAAGCACGATACACCCAAGAAGGAACAAAAGGAATTTTAATATATAATCTTGAATTTGAATAACATTGGTTGATGATTTTTACACAACAAGGTTTTCTATTTTTCTATCGTTTGGAAATCTCAAATTTATCATCTATTTATAGATGAGGAAGCATCACAATGAATGAACACAACTCTAAGTTTAAAAGACACACAACTTGGGGCATGAATAGACATAAGTCTTTAAAAAGATACAACATTAAATAAGAGACAGTACAACTCTTAAGCTTGAAGAGACACTTGTCCATGTATTTACTATTTATTTGATCACCACTCAATACAAAATTCCAACAATACATTGAAATATAATTCCAACAAATAATGTTTTCTCAAACGTTATTAGAAGAAGTATTATTTATCGATATAAAACATTCTTACTCGATTACTTTCCTCAACGGCGGAACGGCTCCACCTCCCTCCAAGCCTCACTCCATGGCATAATCCAAGATCGCTAGGGGACTCTAGTTATCACCCATTTGTGGCATTATCCAATTAACTGGGGCCACTATTTGCGGCTCATCCCATCAACACTCCGTCTCCGGTCAAGTAGCAACTACCACCACATACACTTATATGTGAAGTATTTAATGATGCTATCACCACATACACTCATTCAGAGCTCCAATAACCGACTTGACCATTGAATGCATGCACCCTAGGCTCGACGATTGGGATTTGTTGCTAGTCTTTGCCTCTAACGTGCTGTCTTAATGTGTAGGATAGGGATTAGAAGATAAGAGGCATGAGAGTAATTGTTGGCTGGCTTTCATTTATGGAGGCAATGGACATAACTTGTAAGAATAGCGAGGAAACTTCTTGTGTAGCTTATGATAGAACAATGTTGATCTAATGCTCACGTGCACACAAGATACATGCCACTTAGATTTTGAATATAATAACCTTGAAATGTGTAATCACCTTAATATTTTTCAATGTTAATGTAATATGTGCCCCAAAAGATAACAACTTATGCTAGTATAGGCATTAAATAATTACCTAATATAGTATATTCAATGTTTTTTTTTTTTTTTTTGTGGAAGGGATACTCAATGATTCTTTTATGCTCATTTACTTTAAGAATTCGTTACTGTTTGTTGGAATACCTCACATCGAATGAAAAAGTGGACAATGTGGGCTTCTTTTTAGGGAAAATGAAACTAGGGAAACGTTACGATATGAATTTTTTTCTCATTCCAACATTAAGGGATGAGGTGTGAATTCTAACCCGGAATCCACACCCACCTTATGCCTTGCTTTGACAGAATATCCTTTCAATGATCGACAAAACAATATTATTTTGTGTTATAATAACCACAACTTGTGTAATATAATTTATAACTTGCTTTATATTTCAATGAATACCAAATATCAATTTTAACAATACATTCATTATTTTTATACGGAAATGTTCAAATCCCCGTGCGGGGAACTTGAACCTGGCTGGTGGGGACCACCCCACCCCCAACCCCGCGTGAATGCAGTGGGGCGCGGGGCAGTTATAAATCCATCCCCACGCGGGGACAGGAAACAACCTAGGAAACAACCTCTATTCTTATAATTGAGTAATGCAACTTAATTACAAAATATCTTGTTAAGTCAACTCTTACTGCATGACACCAAGTTTTTGTATCATAAACAAAAGAAAGAAATTGAAATACAGTACACTAATAAATCATCAGTGTTGCACCAATTATGCCTATTCACAGCGTCAAAATAAAAATAGTGTCCCATTTTGATGTTGAGTTGAAGGCATTTCAGTCTGGCATCGAGGACAGCACTAGTCACTTGCATGTTCTCATCAGATTTTGTCGACTGAAAATTTTCTAATTTTCTCCTTTCTTTTTCACAAATAAAAATCAGAAAAGATATTTATTATGAGTTAAAAATACAATTCAACAACATATATAGGCTTTATTCAGTTGGTGGAGCTAAAAAATTTATTTAGGAGCAATGAAATAATACAGACCCGATCCAATGCCAATTAGTTAGCACCATAAAGTACCAATTATGTGCGGATGAGTGCCACATGCCCTCCGCTATCAGAGGGTGGGTGGGTGTATGGACACGTGTCAACAATTCGGATAAAGTTGGTACCTTATGGTGCCAATTATGTTGACATGCATTGGATCACTAGCGTAACATAATATTACGGAAATATATTATATGTATATTTATATATATTAAACGAAATTTTTTAAAATTTACTCATGAAAAAATTCAAACATTGTGGGGGCGATCTCCACCCTTGCCTTGTGACTCCACCCCAACTTATTTCTCAAAATCATTCATGAAAAAAGAGATTGTTGAGAAAATTCTATGAACAGAAGCAAAAAATACAAATCTCTTGTAAACTCTGGCACACCACCCCTAATCAATTTGGAGAGCTAGAGAGAAGAAACTAAAAGCAAAAAAATCAAAATCATCAATCTCCTCTTCCACATCCTGAATTTTTATGTTCATTTTTGCATTTTAGTTTTTGCAGAGTGATAAGAAATTTAGGATAATAAGAGGTAAAAAAATGAAATTAATCTAATGAATGAGGTATGTCAGCACCAAAGCCGTCAGCATTAGAACATATGCTATCCCTTGATCGATTGCTGTCCCTGCAATCATGTGTAAAGGTATCAGAATATTTAATAAATATGTTATAAGTAGAAACAAATACTATTTATTTATTTGTATGTGCACACATCATTTTCCATCATAAATTGCTCCATTTATTACTAAGCAACCAGATTTTGAGATACATTCTCTGTCTTGTTGTTTTCATATTTTTATTTACAAGTTTTAAAACAATAAAATTTGTTTACTTTCATACTTTTTTGAAACAAATTTTAGAAAACAATACAAAATTTTATGAGGCATTACTACATTTCGCTTTTGTTTCGAGTATTTTCAGTGAAAACTTATAAATCCATTGAAATCTCGAAAAACACGAAGTTGTTTTCGAAAAATTTTTATATTACAGAAAACAAACACTGGAAACAAATCAAAATTCAATACTGAAAATTTACAAGATAGGATATCAGACCGTCGCTAGTGGGAGAAGGAGCCGGAGCAAAATATTCAAGAGAATCTGCTCTGATGACTACCGGAAAGGCCATGGCGGTGATTATCATCATGGCCAAAAAAGCCGCCACCAACCGGGTAGAGGACATAGTCATCACCATCATTTTAAGGACATAGTCATCACCATCATTTTATTTTCTTCTCACTTGGAGTTAGAGGTTGGCTCGGTGATAGAACTTAAGAACGGTCCTCTCTCCCTCTGCAACAACCAGTCTGGGCTGTAAAGGCCGGCGTAGGGTCACGCAGAGAGAGAGAACCGGAGGAAAGGGCCTTGATTTTCTGTGAAAGGGGTGATAAATATCCAGCCACTATATATGAAGGGTAGGGTGGAGACTGGGTTAGAGGAGAAACGGGAGAGACGTCAGCAGAATTTTGGGGCAGTCCATAATTGCCGGATTAAGGGCCAATTTTGGAAAATATATTCATTTTCCAATGTTTTTTGTTCTTCTGAAATAGTCAAACCAACATTCTCCATTCAATCAATTTCCTCTCGAGTAAAGAGATATCAAATACTTACATAAATGTGTATGTATATGTAGGTAAAAATGATGTAACGAGCATCGGTGCTCATGGTCACACACATACATACCTATACACACGCAAATCCAAATCATATCTCATTAGTTGCCTTTTTTACGGTATCATCCAATAAAAATAGTTCACACTAATAATACACACATAGGTACATACATAGGAACTCAAACTTCTTGTCTCATTTTGTGTTTTCATGATTGTATCATCTAATCAGAACAATTCACAATTCAATAACATAGACATCGGATAAAACAGCCCAGAGAACAAAATGGAGAGCAGATCTCGACACATACACACTCAATCCAGCTTTAACAAATAAAGTTATTTACCTCAAATAAAAAAGAACAATTCTACTCCTCGTTGCTCATCAGCTCATGATTATAATTTAATAACATTAATACCAAGCAACCTCAGAGAAATTGAAAGACTGAACCATACCTTCAGACAAATGCCCTGCTCCTAAGATATAACAGCAGTGACTACATATAGCAGAAACGGTTCTATACATATATCATCGATAGAACAAAGGACTACAACATCCTATATACACAAAAGCAGAGGAAATAAACTAGACAATTCCATACCATGTCCTAATAAGTGTCACGTCCTCGAGGTCTAAATAAAGCGTCTTCTCTGTTCTTG
This sequence comes from Jasminum sambac, assembly GCA_018223645.1. NCBI lineage: Eukaryota > Viridiplantae > Streptophyta > Magnoliopsida > Lamiales > Oleaceae > Jasminum > Jasminum sambac. Next base: position 6,522,280 of record CP073645.1, on the reverse strand, counting down.
TAGATTTCAAATAACTGCTTCGAGTAGCGTGTTGCCAGTTTTCTGCAGATTTCAACGCCTTCGGGATCATATTCTTGCAATTCTTCCACAGATTTCTTCACTTCACCATATTCATCTCCATCAATAAGGAATTCTGCCAATTCACTGCCTCTGTACGTTTGTAAACAGAAAGGAATTTGTTAAAACATTACCTCGTATTCGTTTTAACCTTTTTTCTATCTAAAACTTAACTTCTACCACTCAGTCAAAATCAAACATCATAACCACACATTTCAAATCAATACTCGTTTATTAAACAGACATCAATCAAACATATCAACAACGATCAACCAATCAAGGTTTTGGAGAGAAACACAAACCTTGGTGCATCGCACTGGCTAAATCCTCGCCCGTTGTAGACCATTGCTGCTTTGAAACATTTCTCTTCTTTCGTTTGTTGTCGATAGAGTGCACATACTGCCATCATACACAATTCAGGATCCTTACCAAAATCAGCAAGCATATCTGCCTCAAACACCCACTTCTCATTTTTTCTCTCTCTCCGGAAAGAGGATATGATTTCAATATAATCATCGCCACCATCTGATGCATTTTCCGACTCACAGGAAGAGTCTTTGACAGCACAAGTTCCATCATCCTCACAGATGTTATCTCCATTGGATGCAGCTTTGCCCTCTGAAATATCAGAGTCATTGACAATAAATCCACCCAAGCTTTCACCCTCGCTCTCTGGGTCATCCTCTTCCCTTTCATCATCTTCAGAGGTCTCATAAATAGATCCTGCTTTTTTAGACTTCCTTTTCTTAGAACCACCATTTTCTTCAATTTTTCGCAGCCTCACTAAGCGCCGACAAGTCATAGGTTTTCCAAGGTTGTCCCCAATTTCAGAATCTTTCACATCATAGTTAAGATGAAATTCTTCATCCTGATCCTTTAGGGATTTACGTTTCAGCCTACAAATTGGAAGATCATCATCGTCATCGCTTTCACTCTCGCTGGTAACAATATTGGAAGCTCTTTTTCTCTTTGGAGTTGGAGTATATAGCACCTCTTCGTCACTATGGTAATCAAGAACCCTCGACTGACTATCTTTCAAAGGCAACTTATTTTTATCCAGTTCAATTCTTGATCCATCATCAAATGACCCACAGAACGTTACCTTTCCTTGAATCTGGTTAAGTTTTTTATCATCATCACTGTCACTGATGTCAATAGTACCAACAGTGGCCCCAGTAACCCCTGGTGTTGAAGGAGCCATCTTATTGGGGCTTTCTCCAGCAAAGCCAAGACGTTTTTTAACTTGGCTACTGTGTTTGAGTTCTGTTTCACAAGAAACGCCTCGTTCCTCTTCTTCAACATCTCTCGAGTACTTGCGTGGTGTGCTAGCTGCTCGGTTTTAGAAACAATATAATCAATTATTCATTCTATTTCAAGATAACATCAAAAACCTCCCAGTTGATCCATTTAACAAACCACTATTCTATCTCTGTAAAATTTTTATGGGTAAGGTATATCATCGAGTAGATTCTCATAAAGCACTAAAATCATAAAAAGATTTGAAAGAAAACAGCATCAATAATACCTGATAAAGACTGATGCACATTTGCTTCATCTTCTGTTGTGCTGTGCAAAGGTGATGACATGCCTCCACTATCAAACCTAACTTTGGTTCTACCCAATTCACTCTCTTGTAAAACCGATCCATTTTTTACCATTCCAATAGAAGTTTTACCACGCAACTCTGTCACAAGCAGCTCAAGCTCTTTACATTTAGCTTCCCAGACTTTGACCTCACTTAAAGCCTTCTGTTTCTCACACTCCAAAACCTTATTCTCAATCAACAATTGAGTGATCTTATCTTCCTCGTCCATCTCTGTCAAATCAACTACTTCAACAGTCCCCTTTGCCTCTTTACCAGAAACATTTTCACCATTTCCAATTATCCTTTCAAGCTCCTTATTCCTCGCCTTTAATATCATAACCTCATCCTCCATCGCAAGCTTATGAACTTCCGAGAAACTTAGCCTATTCTGTAGAAATTCAAGCGTACTCTTATTGCTCACAATATCTAGTTCTAACAGAGAGCATCTCTCTGTCAGTTTCTTACATTTATCTTCCAGTTCTAAACACCTAACACAACTTTCACGGATTTCCTTCACAGCAATCTCACCATTCTGTAATTTAACCTCAATTTCCGTCTCCATAAACCCTAGTGCAGAGAAGAAAAGAAAATTCGAAACTGTTAAAATTCGAAAAATCAAATCAGAATCCTACAAAAAGAACTGCATCAGAAGGTAAAAAGGGTTAACATCCTAACGATGCCGGTAATATATTTCCTGGGGGGAAAAATGATACACCCGCATACCGTAAAATTCATGCAAAATAGGGACCAAATGAAGAAACGACAACGTAAATTTACAGTGAGATTTATAGCGTCGAACTGTGAAAGTACAAAATCAATACAGAGGAAAGATACTCGAGAGAACTTACGAACGGATGCGATTTGATTCCAAGGGTTTCGAGAAAGGTGAAGTGAACTTAAGCGAAACCGTTACCAAATTAGTCTTGATCGGGTACCCAACGTGGATAGCGTAAGCGGGGAAAAAAAAAAAAGGGGATCGGGTGAGACCCTCCGTCATCAGGACAATTATGTATTATTCATCTAACTTAATATAAATTCTAAAAAAAAAAAAAAATTGCCTAGTGATGTGGCGTCACCAGGCGCTCCCACGTGGGAGTGGGTACATACCCACGTGGGCGTCTGATCAAAACCAGTTACCAAATAATGTGAATCTTGTTTAACAATTTTCCCTTTTTTATGTTATTTATTTATTTATTTTAAGTCTTGCTTTCTCCCCCTTTTTTTAATAGTAATAATACGTTTTTTGTCCTTTTTCTTTTTGACTGATTTTCCTTTTCAATGATTGCCTTAAAATGTTCAGAGGACCCGCCCCACTCCCCTAAATATATTCTCATTTAAGTAAGTGTTTGTTTCCACTTTTTTTACTTAAAAATTATTTATTATTAAAAATTAAAATTAAATATCAATATCAACTATACATTCATATTATCACTCATTATTATTCATATATTTCGTGGTCTCTACCATTACGCTCTATTTTTAACAAAATTTTAGGCAAAAATAAGTACACACGAACACACGCTTAGACATTGCATTAAAATATATGCATTCTGTCCCATTTTAATAGGTATAATTTGACTTTCATACGGATTAAGAATTTAAAATTAATATTTATTAGAATATAAATTTTAGTTGTGTAATTCTCAATATACCCCTATATTAAATATAATAATTTACTTTTATTAATAACCATATATAATAAATAGGGATAGATTAGGAAATAAAAAATTTATATTTATATTAATTAGGAAAGTAGTCTATATTTTGGGACGAGCGAAAAATGAAATCAAACATATCAAAATGGGACGAGGGGAGTAGTAATAAATATTGAGATCGCCCGGCCTATTGCGATGGTAATTCCCTGCCGAACTGTTGTCCGGATTCGATTCTCACCCGCCCTGCCATTGAAGCCCAATATATATATATAAAGAGAGAGAGAGAGAGTAATAAATATTGTTGAAAAAATTAAATTTTATCACTATATTTTTATGTATCTATATGTATTAAAGATGATAATTTATAGAAATATAAATTAAATAAAGGTAAATTAGAAATAGAAAAATTAAATATATATTATTAATAAAAATAAAAATGATTTATATTTTGGGTCGAATAAGAAAATGAAACAAGCCTATCTAGCGACGCGAGTGAGTATCAAGTTTGTATTGTGCATTACTATCCAATTTTATTTGGACATTTCATGATTGCATCATTCCTCAAGCAAAAAAAAAATTTGTGTTTTGCTAAAAATTATATATATGTATATATTTATTTATTTGTTTTTACTTTTCTCAGAAATGAAACTTTCAAGTCGAATAGTAATAGCAGATAAGGATATTTTAATTGAAGTTTTTAGCGCTGGTTAACCTATATATTTTTACATATTTTTTAAACCCTATTTATTCTCTCTTCTATTTCACATTCATATATATCGTGGGATTTACATGTATTATACAAATTTCCACCATTCAACTCCATTTATTATCTCTCTTATATCACATAAAAATTCATTTTTACACATACACTAATACGGTTATTCTTAGGCCTTGTTCTTTTGGGAACAAATTTGATATTTACGGCATTTCATATAAAACTAGTTTTCACTCCCGTGCGTTGCACGGGAGTAAAACCGTGTAAGTTTGCGTGAAATCTAAAAAAAAATTTGTGTAGATTGATTTTTGTGGTATGAAAAATAATTTTTTATACATTTTAATATAAGTCTTGAAATATTTTTTAAAAGTAACTCAATATAATTTTTGTATAAAATGAAATAAATCCTCAAAAATATATTGCATTTCGTTGCAACCCAACTTTAAAAAATTTAGGAAAATCTTTCAGAACGAAATACAAAAATTGACGGTGTCAAATATCGATTATTAATATACAGTTCGATATTTCTTTTTTAAAATAATCAAAGATATAAGCACTGCAAAAGGGAAAGATCAAAAGTCTGAAAATCTATTACGCCAAAAATTTTAAAAAGGAAGTACTATACGCTTTGTTTCCATTCCTCTACTCATCATTCACTTATGAAACAAACAATAAAAATTAAGTAATAGCACCAATTTAGTCTAGCCTTACTAAAAACCTTTTTTTCCCCTGAAATTAACTACTAAATAATTTTCAAGACTACTTCAAAATTTGGCTAAGCCTCGGCAGGCCTATGTGCAATCATTGGAAAAACCAGCAATTGCGCTACCGCCTCTATCATGTTCTTGTTTCACCGCGACCTCTGGGATTCAATCTCAAAAAAAATTTATTTTTTGATCGAAGGGGTGGTGGTTTAATTGAACAATTAACTATATATAATCTAAATTTATATTTCAATTAAGTGTAATATAGTTTGACTGGAAATAAACAAACATAAAATAATGACATTTAATCATAAATAAACTATTCATCTAAAAAACTATTTTAGCAAATAGATGGTCAAATAAATAAAAGAAATCAATTACTCTACATGTCAAATTGGTAAATGATAAATTGGTAAATATAAAAGATAATCGTAACAAAGAATGCAAAGACTGCTTTGGAAATAAATTTTATGCGCATTCAATTTCTCTAGATTTGAGGAAACAATGAAACATAAACGATTTTAAACAACTAAAACAAATATGATTGCTATCTTCTTATTTATGGAATAATAATCCCTTTAAAAGATATTTGGTGAACATGTAGCAACACGATCCACACCAGTTTTCTTGATAAAAAAAAAAAAAAAAAAAGAGAACGACTTGTTCATATGCCATAATTGTCCATTTCTGCACACAACGGACTTTTGACGTCCCATGGCAACGCGGATTTTTATTTATTCCGTGCATTCATAATATTATACATATAAAACTACTATTTTATATCAAAAGTATAATCATATCTATTTTACATATACTACCTTCGTCCCACAAAGATAGGCTTGTATTCAATTTTTGTCTGTCCCAAAATATATGTCACTTTCTATTTTGTTTGCATTTAATTTCTTCTATTTTTCAATTATACCCTTATTTAATATACATTGTTATTAGTTAGCATTATTTAATGCAAGGGTATATTTGAAAAAATACAACTAAAATTTATTTTTCCAATAATATTAATTATCATTTCTTAAATTATGTGAAAGTCAAACCAAGCCTATCTTTGTGGGACGGAGGTAGTACTATAGATATATGTTTTATACAATCTATTAAAAACTCTAGCCTAAATTTGAAATATTTCAAGAAAGAAATAGAAACAAAGATGTTTGCAGAGAGAAATAGTGAATGTATAGACATAGAGAAATTTGCAGATAGAGATAGAGATTTTTTGACAAAAATGGTTAGTAATCTTTTGCAAGTATTCTAACACACAAAAATATTAATATAAATTAAAATTATAAGATTTAAAAATTAATTGATAGAATTGGTAAATGATATAAATTTATTAAAGATGTTATTGAATATCAAATTCAATTTAAATTATGAAATAAGACTTATTTTGTAACCAACAATTATTTTATTATTTGGTTAAATACAAAATTATTGTTAGAGCAATCAATCAAATGGTAGTTATAATAGTTTAAATTCATGCTTCAATTAAATTAAAACAAAAAAGTTGTGTTGGTTCAAATGGTAAGGATATCATTACTCTAATGATAGGTCATAGGTTCGAATCTCAAAACTACATCAATTTTTAATAAATATACATAGTTAAAAACCACCATTTCAATAACTAATTATGTCCTAAAACCACTAATTGGGTCCTAAAACCACTATATAAAAACCGTGCGGTATTCACCTCTTCTTTAATATATATATATATGTGTGTTTAATATTATATTAGAAAATATGCGTGTGATTAAAAAAAAAAAGAGCGAAAAAAAATTTTATTGTAAAATTATGAAAAGAAGAAGGCTTAGGGCTTGTTCGGTTGGTGAGTAAATTGCCATGCACGATATTTCGTATAAAATGTGTAGTTAATATTATATTAGAAAATATGTGTATAATTAAAAAGAGGAAAGAAATTTTTTTTTTTTTTATGCATACCAACCGAACAAGCTCTTAATGGCTATATTAAATTGTAATGAGATGGAGAAGACAATTTATGCGTCAACATTACGATTTATGACACAAGACGTATGTTAAAAATCTAAACCAATCATTCTTAGGCCTTGTTTGATTGGGGGTTTAGTTGTTCTGCGCGGTATTTCGTGTAAAAATGTGTGGTTAATATTAGTTTGGAAAATGTGTGTGTGGTTGAAAATGAGTATGAGATATACGGAATTGCGTGCGAATTTGGTTAATACCAAATAGAATAAGACCTTAAATGTTGTAGACTTAAAACTCCATGTTCATAGGTGTGAACTAGGGTAACGTGCAGTTCCGCAAATAATTTTGGAATCAGTTGTGCTACACGTGTCATCTTTCCCCAAATTCTCATCCCTTCTGTAAGTCGGAACTCCATGCATGAAGCCACGTGTCCCCCACACACACCCACCCACCCACAACACCCCTCATGCTACCATTTTTCTGCCATCTTCAATCTGTCAAAATTCCTCTGTAAATACACAGTACACACTCACACCGTGGCATGTACAATACACCCATAGAGAAGATTAATCACTAATCAAAAGAAATCGAAGAAAATGGTGAAGCTAGCATCGGCCCGAGAGAGCCGAATGTACGGGCCAAGGCTGGCCCGAAACAGATTAGAGTACATAAACGCGGGCCTGTATATATTCGCAACGATCCTGGTTCTGAGTGGTTTTTGTGCACAGTTGTCCAGAGAGGCCAAATCCGGGCTCGTTCTTGTGTTAATGGGCTCGGCGATAATAATCGGAGTGAATATTCACGATCTCGTCGCCCATCTTGCCGCCATTGATTTCCGATTTCCGTTGATGGAGTATGATTTGCAACTCGGGCTCGTCGAATTTGCTGTGCCATTGGTTTACATTTTGGGGACTTTCTTGTTTTTCTTGGGAATTCTTTTTATTTTCATCCAGGTATGGATTAATTAATTAATTATTTATTTTTAGATCGGATTTTGTTTTAATAAAATAAAATTTATTAACGTCAAATTAATTAGTTCTGTGGATAACTATATAGCATATCATGAACCCTTACCCAGTTTAGCAATAATAATGTAAGAATAAATTAGTAGTAATTGATTTGTTATCTTAACTATTATCTCAATATTTGATTTACGTCTTAAGATGACAAATCACATCAAGACCTGCTAATCACGGCCACTTGTAACTAGCCTCACTCGTAGCATAATATAACATGGCAAAACCCCAAACAATAAGTGAAAAAAATTGTGAGGCTACATCTAGATATTCAACAATTAATCCACTATTACTAATTACCAGCAATGTTCCGGTGCACCCGGGTGTGCCATAGCTTATAGCACACCCCGGGTGATTTTCACCCTCGTCCGGATTCCGTTTTGAGATCCGAAAATTTTGTTGGATTCATCACGACGAGACGGCCAAAAACTTTGACCGATCTTTGACCGGTCACCACGGGCCGCCACGGTGTCCAAAATTTTTTTTCCAAATTGCTGGAGCTCCGTCTCGTCGTGATGAATCCAACAAAATTTTCGGATCTCAAAACGGAATCCGGACGAGGGAGAAAATCACCCGGGTGTGCCATAAGCTGTGCCATAAGCTATGGCACACCCGGGTGCACCGGAACATTATTATACTAATTACAAACACACATGCAAACTTAAACAAATAAATTGTTTTACTGTATTTTTGGGAGAGATTACGAGGAATGATCTTTAGATATGTAGTTAAAAAGTAAATTAGAGTTTTTTCCAAAAAGTATGAAAAAGTTGTCATATCGAATGAGCAGTTGGGAGAAATGACTTTTGAGAAAAAGTTGTGGCAACGAGCTCTTGATATTGACAGTGTAGAAAATTTCTTCCCGGAACTATAGCTCGCTCAAAATTGCAAATCTTCTCTAGTCTTCAAATGTGTGCTTGTAAGAGCAAGACCTGGGCCCACAATCTTTACAATGAACCAACTAAACCAATTATTTCATACCAAATAAATGTATGAAACGACTAGTGTGTTTCCCCCTTTTAGACTGGAGTGTTTCATACATATGAAGCACACTGGGTTTATGTGAAAAGGTAAAAGTTTCATATTTCATACATATGAACTGCATCTTGTGTTTTATCTGAGACTTAAAATTGTCATGTTTCACATATTATTCCAAATTAATTTAAACATGCAAATATATCATGTGCGCTAAGGGAAATGCAGAAAACTTATTGAGTTGTCGAGAAACCAAAGTAAGGCAACGAAAAAGTATGGATCGAGGCCAGAATATTCAAGAATGACCCAGCCCCTTAGTTTTTTCCCCTTAGCTTTTCCCTTGGCTTTATTTCCCTATGAGGCTATATATGATGCAGTTGCTCTATGATCCATATGTACTTTTAGGGTATGTTTGATGGATCCTATTGCAACAATGATTTTTAGATGTGTGGAAGTAACAAAACATAACAAAATTGTCAAAAGTTGACACAATGAGTGGTTGAAAATGATGGTATGTAAAGAAAAATGATTTTTGGTTAAATTGTATCAAACAAGCTCTTAAACTGTGATCAAAAGTTTGGATTATCTTAGCCTATCTTTGGTTAGATTATTAATAGACTACGAAAATGATGGTACGTAAAGAAAAATGATTTTTGGTTAAACTGTATCAAACAAGCTCTTAAACTGTGATCAAATTTTGGATTATCTTAGCCTATATTTGGTTAGATTATTAATAGACTACTTTTGTAGGCAGAGAAAGGTTACAATCATTTGAAGGCAGAAAGTCATGCTCTGGGCTTGCTTATTGCCGGTCCCGTTCTTTGGCTTCTTGGATCAATTCATAATTCATGTCAGATATACGAGCGAGCGGGTGGACATGTCCAAATCTTGCAGACGAGTGTGCTCATCCCGTTCTTGATGAGCAGCTTGTTGTTTCTTGCTGGTGCCATTTTGAATAGTCGAGAGCAGATTGGATATGATCATCGCGGCTTGCAACTCCTGGTAAATCAAAATTCCGTTGCACATATGTTCACTTTACACCCTTTTTGGTCATGTATGGTCCTCAAGTGAAGATTAGACAGTAATGGATAGTACGGATTTTAAAAGTGCTAGTATTTTAGAAGTATCAGAAGAATTTTATACTTGCAGGGCGAGTCTTGGATATGGCTAGGAATAGTGGGAAGCTTGTTGCTATTCATCGGGGGATTAACAAACATTGTAAAAGTTTTCAAGATGCAACAAATTGATGGGCTTCGACTGGAGAAATTAAGAGGTGGAGCACAAGAGGTGTTAGTTCAAATAAGAGATTCTCAGGTACCCCTCATCATGGAAGAACGGCAGAGGAGGAGAGCACTGGTCGAGGGTAGCCACTATCCCGCTGCTGGTGTAGCTGCACCTTTGCCACCTTTCAAGGACACACCATATGCTGCTGCTGGTACAGGTGCACCTCCGCCATCTAAGACGGAGACAAACCCACCTTACAAGGAGACACCGTACAAGGATGCACTCCTAGGCCAGGCCTGAGAGTTCTTTCAGTTGTTACTCGTTCGTTGCCAACTATTGCATTTCAAGTTAAACACCTATTTTGCTTCCCTTTACTTTTATCTCTGCATCTGCAATTTAGGTCTTTTAGGGAAGCAATGGTGAGAGATTAATTTGTTTTCCTTTCCTCTTGGATCATGGTTGGGACAGATTTTGTCAATACTAAAATTTTTAAGGTATTGTTATTGTCACATTTTTATCAATTCGTATGGTTTAGGTTTTGTACAGCACATTCTCCAGTTAAGAGCAATGATATTTGATTATCAGAGATGCATAAATAACACATAAACAAAGGTGCTATATTTTGTGACAGTGATGTAATATTTTAACATTGATGACTTGAATTGTAATGCTTTCTGACATAAGTCAACATTAAGGGTCACATCACGCCAAGGTTATGAAGACGGCTAATAAATATCATTATTGTTTGAAGAATGTGTAACACAATTCGCCACATCATGAAACTGAGATCATATACACTACTAGTTAGCGTCTTTTCGTGGTTTCCATTTATTTACAGAACAAAATACCATCACCATAACAAGAAAAGAGTTAAAACACAAATGGGTATTGAGACTACTGATGTACAGCTACTCCACCTCAAAAGCCTTGGAGTTTCAAAATCCCTTAAAAGAAGCTTCATCCTTGGTGATCATAGCTTCTATGTGGCGTGCAGACATGCAATTTTAGATGCAGTTGATGGGTTCAGTCCTGTCCTGCACGGCAAGTCTTTCAGAAACATCGGCTAGTGATTTGAGATTACAGTTGATCAGTGCATCAATGAAGTAGCAAGTTTCATCATTGGTGTTCCCTTCAGGCACGTCTACTACAAATGATTCGATTGCCATTGTCCCAGGTCTGCCTTCAATCACCTCGGGATGAACAGATATGGTGGAAGAGTAGTTCTGAAAGAAAAATTTCCAAGTGCCCAGTAAACACACCAGTGTTAATGTGTACAAACACACTGACACACACATCGTTGTCTCTGTCCAAATTAAAGCTTACTTCCTAACTTGAACTTGGCCACACTCGATTTGACATGTGCTTATAGGTCCAAAAGAACATGCATCTTTGCAAATTGCAATCAACTCAATATTGTTAATTTAGGTTTACCCTGCTGTCCTAAGAAGTTATGCGAAGAGTGGGAGTTTTAGGACCAAGTTAAGGCACATCATAACTATTTGAGTTGTCCTATTAATTTACTCTTAATTGGCATTGCATCTAATTGTTGTCTCATAGTCTCGTGTCTTATTTTTAATACATTTAGAATGGTCACACATCCATCATATGATCCTTGTTTCTTCGATGTCCATCTTATTGAGATTTTGTTCCAACAATCGGTGTAAAATACCAACATCCCCTATATGTTGCACACTTCAGTAGGGATTACATTTAAACCACTGGTTTCTCTCTCTAGCCCCTGCATAGCCTCCCTTGTGAAAACAATATAATACATCTCTGCTTCTGCTTTTCTTCTTTGGTCATCTAACAGAAACTTTTTTCTTCGTCATTGAGTTAAAGATTACCAAAACATCTCATATCGTTCAACCCACAACTCTGGAATACCTTCCTAGTTCCTATTTAACTGTGTAATGTGAACTATTTTCTGGATAATCCAATTCCAATATACGTTTCCTTCCTTGCTAAGTAGTAGAAAAAATTGCGGAAGCGGATATGATTCACATCTTAGGCCGTGAAACTCATGGAAAGGCGTACGAATGGGAACTATCAATTAGAACCACACGCAGTGAAACTTAACACAACTGTTAAAAACCAGAAGAAACAGCTGTTTACCAAAAGTAACTTGCAGATACAGCTTTGTCCTAATACCTAAAGGAAAATGGTCAGTTTTAACTCACATCTGAACCATTCTAACCATTCATATCCATAGTAAAAATTAGAAAGAAACAATTAAATAAAAGATTAGAACAGAATGGAAACAGATAACATACTCTTAGTCTGTGGTCTCCACCAATGATCCTGAAACTTAATACGTGCTCTTCATCGTCAAGAAGTTCTAATCTCTCGGTGCTGGTAGTGGCAGGAAGACCCGACTTCACATCAACTTCCCTCAAAGTACCTATTTCAAGATTCCCTTGTGCAACACACCGGCTTATAAATGGCTTGTACTTTTGTGGTTGATCAAACCTTCTCACCAAAGACCAGACCTAATGGGAAGAAACAATGCACTAACTATTATAACAAAGAGATTAAAAATTGCAACATAACTAACAAATAACAAATAAATAGCATTGAATTTGAAAATTTCCTAAACTTAAAGCTGATAACCAAATTCGGCTATTGTCTAACAGAAAGATACAACTAGCTTCCCTTTCTATACACTTCAAGCATTGTGCCATCACAAATTTTAGCTATGTTGATTACCTGGAATCGAGATTGCAGAATTTTGACTCATTAGTCACTATTACAGACATTATATAAAAAATTTCTCCGTTTTGTTTCGTTTCCTCTTTTTGTTTTCATAGACAAACAGCAACTGAAAATAATAGAAACTGGAAGCTCAGATGAAGAATGATATGGATCAAACCAACCACCACTACTTAGACCCCTATAAATCAACAAACGAAATTCAAACCTAAATGCGAAGCTTCATCGCTTACCTTTAGATTTCACCAAATTTCTCGTCAATCGAAGAAAATCCTCTATAAAACCGAAATCCTCAAACTATTACACACGTATGCATTTGCTCAAACATTCTCCCGTTACAGACGTGCAATTGCACACCGCTTGTATCTAAATGCACTGTGTACACATATATACAAGGAGTTGTACAGAGAATTCCTTACGAGATGAACAGGGGCTCTGATGTGCTTGATGAGAAAGGAACTGCACTGATTATCCTTGACCTCATGACTATGGTGCTTCCGTATGTACTCTCTCTCCACCCCGTTCAATCCTCTCCCGTTCATCGTCATCTTCGACTCCTTCTCTTCGATACCTTGCCGGAATACTGTGTCTCCGATCACCGGAAAATACGAAAACTCAACGGTCAGCGACGTGCTAGTTGATTCAATGGAGCTCGAGTTGACTCACCTCCGCCGTTTTAGGTAGTACTGTGGTATAGTAACTCCCGCAGCCCGCCGCCTCATCATCGACTCATCTCCCAAAACGGAAATATTAAAATATAGCTCTGCGTTTAACGAGCCCCACACTCGCCTATGTGCTTTCACATATAGGCCCTTATATTTTTAATCAATTCTTAAATGGTCCCATTTTTAGTATCCAATATTTTTGTCCTGTCTAACTTTACTACCATGCGTACAAAAATATCTAACATGTCGGCAATGGTTAGGTGTATGAAGTGATTATTTCTTTATATACTTATCCAATGTACATGTGAATTCGATTTCATTGTACGATATATATATCGAATATTAATTGCAACAATTATTCAAGTGAGGGGATTTTTGTTATAATAATTTCTTACTGATTTAGATATTAGATAACTCTTGTTACGTTGAATACCGAAATCCTTATTTTTTCCAATTAAGGGATTCTTGTATGTTCATCTTAGTCATCAATAAATTTGTTCTAATGTGTTACCGTTTAACTTGTTCTTATAGTATTTTCTATTTTTCAAGTTCACAGTTTTCCTTTTCTAGGAATTTGGTTTTATATGTATGGAGTTTTCTTTTATATGAATACGATGCATATTTCCTCATTAAACTTCTTTAGTAATTCAAGATTAATTAAATGGCAAGGTGAATATGGAAACATTGATTTATTATGCCCTAATTTCTAACAAATCGTCCATCTATGTGATGTCAAGAATTTCAATTTTGTTTGACAAAATTGAATTTAACGTAAATAAAAGAATTTTAAATGTACAAAGATAATAATGAACAGTAATTAGATATACGTCATTGAAATTTTATTGTCATGGCTTTAATTCTAATGACATTATTTTCTGAACACTGAGGTGTAAGAACTAAGAGCATCTTCGTTGTAAATATAGTGCACATCTTAAGTGGATGAGAAATAGTGACAAGAAAATAAAATAAAATATGGATCCTACATTTTCTTTTCTTTTTATCACTTTTCCCACTTTTCCGGTTTTCCCCCAATTTTCTTCACTTTTTGTTTATCAATTCCCATTCCACTTCTACATTCCCACATGACACATCCAACTTTATATCCTTCCCTATTATTTTATCATTATTTTGGAATTTGTTTTTATATCTCTCCTCTTTTCCCTCTCTTTTTTCATACTCTTCTTTCTTTTTCTTTCCAATTAAAATAATTATTTTCTACCCATCTCTCTCCTCCACATCATCCTTCATATCCACAATAGTAATGGAGATGCTAAATTGATTTAACATTGGGTAAGGCTAAATACACCCCCATCTTTACTGAGTACACCCAATTTCTCACACTCTTTCCATTTTACCCAAGTACACCCAATTTCTCACAATCTTCCCATTTTACCCTCTAGAAAAAAAAAAGAGAAAAAAAAAGCGAAGAAGAAGCTATCATTTCCGGCAGCAGCAACCTGCTGCAATTTCCAACAGCAACTGCTATCGAAAATTGCAGCCAAAAGGGGGGAGTCCCGCCCCCCAAAAAACCGTTGCAACAAAGAAGAGGGGGATTCCTCTTATTTGGTTGCCATTTCCAGCAGCAAAAATGACAACAAAGGTGCCATAATTTTATTTATTTATTTAATTATAATGCACTGCACAACACAAAGGCTCTTCGGCCTGCTCGGACCAAACAAAGAGAGAAAAAAAAGGGGAAAAAAAGATAAAATTAAAATATAGAAAAAAGGGGTGTCGTCAATAAAAAAATATGCGTGCATTTAGATTCACCCTTTTACATTTTAAGAGGGTGTTAGCATCTTGTTTTTAATGTATTTTAATGTATTTTTTTTAAATTTAAAATTTGGTCAAATAAATTACATTCATATATCTTTCTACTCATTAAATTTTTACAATCTAACTCTATTCATTCTCTCTATTTTTACTCATAAAAATACATTAAAATTTATCTACCAACACACTTTTAATAATGGGAGATCAATTTTGCCATCAAGAAAGAACTTCTTTGTGAATTCGGCAATCTTTTTGTCTCACGCAGTTTACTATGGTGTCGGAGTTCGAATTATTTACAGTTATTGTCCTTTATTTTGTCTTTTTACGGTTAACAGGGATTAAAGGCTAATGATGGATTTTATCCTAAAACAGAAAACTATTTGTCGTTTCCGCCAAAATTGATCTGTCGTTTTTATGGAGAGTCTGAATTCTGCAGGTTCATGATAACAACGTGGTCCTTCTTTTGTTCTTTTCTACTGCTTTTCACCAGTAGACTTGAGTGATGTCGTTCTTTTATAATTATCGGTGCTCCAACACGAACAAATCAATGCACAATAATAATAGTATAATTCTATTGGTTTTGATCAAGCGCCGACGTGGGTGCAAAATTCACGCCACACGGTGCTATCTGATGGCGCCACGTGATTGAGCAAATTTTTTTGATATCTACGCTAAGTTAAATGAATAATACATAACTACTCTCTCACGACACGCCACTGACCCTCTACGATTTTTTCCCTCATCATGTGATCTTACTGCATCTACAAATGTAAGACCGATCATAACTAATAATTCTATATATGCATTTCAAATTGATAAGCTAAATTAATATTTTTATTTATTATAAAATATTTATTTAGTGATAGAAGGGTGCACATTTGTTTTATTATTATGATTTATTTATATGTGTATATATATATATATATATATATATTTTTTTTCATTACTTAGTACAAATGTATCACATCGGTCGTATTATTTAAAAATATCAATTTCAAATGTTAAGGTAAAATTACTCAGCATACTAATAGTTGGAAAATATTACATAGCACACGACTCTGTTTATCACAAAATGTGTTGTACTAAACATAGTAAAGATGAAATCATTATATTGTATTTTCTCCTATTCTGAACAAGGTTCTAAAAAGTGGTGTGAGAAAATATAGAGATCAAACTTCAAGCATAGATGCCGCCTAGATGAGTTTTTTAGAATAATGATTGTGAGAAAACATTATAGGTCATGATAATGCAGTTTGGTTCCAAAACCATCGATGGTGCCATAACTATAAGACATCAATGTCGTTATTAGTCGATTGACTCGCTACAGTTTAATCGGCCAGGATCACAGAATCGCTGCGATGGGAGTGCCAGAATTTTTCGAATTTTTCCACATGACGGTGGCGACGTGACCGCTTGATCAAAGTTTTGCCACATTTTGGGCCAAAACTTTGACCCAAACTTTGACCGGCGGTCACCATGTCGGAAAAATTCGAAAAATTCTGCACTCTATTGCGTCTTGATTCTAGATCCTGCCTCGATTTAAAACAGGGGTCGAATCGACCCCCAAAATGACATTGATGGTGCCATAATTATGGCACCATCGATGGTTTTGGAAAAGGATTGCATGATAATGAAGCATGTATAAATTATCGGAAATGTTCAGGAACCATCGATGGTTCCGGATCTTATGGAACGTTCGGGCCATTTTGATGGCCCGTTCGATCTCGTTAAACTGAATTAATCTGAATCAAGACGGCTGAGAGTACAGAATTTTCGAGCTGACGACACCAGAAGTAGCGATTTATGACCACCACCAAAGTTTTGACAATATTTTTGGCAAAAAATATGCCCAAACTTTCACCGGTGGTTAGGCGCTACTGTCGCTTAAAAATTCGAAAATTCCCTGGCACTTCCTCAACGCACGATTCCAGATCCGATCTCAATTTCAGAGAACTGCCATCAAAATGGCGGCTCCCATACTTAAAAACCGCTCGATGGGACCGGATCATTCCTGATAACATTATTCATAATATAATAATATATTTAATAAATGGACGATCAAATTTAAACTCGTCCTTATCTACTCAATGAGTTTCATCTATAACTAAAATTTCAGATTTATTATATATTTTCAATATGAGAGAGAAATAAACAATAATTAAATAAATAAATAAATAAATAACAAGAAGAGAGAACAAAGAGAGAGAATATCAAATTACAATACTATCTAAGCATGTCTATTTAATAATGTCTATATTTATTTTCCAAGTCAATTTGATATAATTCTAACATGAACTATTTGAAATGAATTTTGATAGATAGAGACAACTCTATTAGTGGAATTTGAACTAAGATTGGACTTTGGAGATACTCTGAATATGTAGAGATCTTCATTTATGAGTTTGTTAGCCGAGTTCTATCTATGTCAAATGCTGGTGATTCAAAGGCAAAAATGCAGTTGTGGGTCAATTTCAATTTTCATGTAACAAGATTTTCACAATGTAGAAAGTATCTTTGTGAAAACTCCAATTTTCAATTTGGCTATTATATAGGCCTATCATCTTCATGAATTATGATTGGTGTTTCATTTTCACGAAGTTGAAATCATGCTGATAGATATTATTATGTATTTTATATTAATATCTTGTTCATTTCAAATCTTTTCAGGTTTTTGTTGCTGTACATATTAGAAAAGTTGACCCTTGTGGGGTTTGATGGTGTGATCGGGTGATGCGGCCCAGGTGAGAAAGAAAGAATTAAATTAGGCAAATGTTGAAAACTTGGGCTGCAATTGTTTATGGCCTATGAGTATATCTGTATGACTGTATATGACTATATGTTACACTTCCAACTTAAAATTCAAATTATCAAATTACTTTGATAATTAGTTAATTTTTATATCTCTTTATTTAATTTCCAACCATATATTTAAAATTGTTTTAATATGTAAATTTCTATCAAATATACTCCACTTGAAAGAGATGGTCTTTTGATTCTTAAATTAATAAGTGACATACAATGTCTTATTTATATTTATTATTATATATACCATGGCTCATAATTATATGCATAATGCATGCTATAATAACGATCTTATATAAAATATAAAATATAAACATGTTAGACGTGCAATATTTAAAAGGTATCTCGCCGGAGACATTAAAATTTAAAACATCTAATTAAATCAAAAATTATATTTTTGATGTTTCATTACTTTTAAATCTATAAATATGAATTACTTCTAAAAAAATTCAAAACGGGAAAGAATTTCTAGTATATTGGAGTATCTACTTAAAACTATTTCGCTTATGCATATGAATAATGTGACTCCTATATATAGGTGGACATTTTTTATTAACCAAGAGTGCTATGTCATCGTACTCTGGGTATAAGAAATTTCTTTTCAAAATCAGAACATTAAAAGGGAGTAAGCTGCAAAATCACTCATCTTCTATGGAATTAAACTAAAAGACCATAAGGCCATGAACACAAGAATACATCGTCATGTCAACATATAAGCCAAACAAATATAAAAAATATAAACCAAAGAATGACCAAATTACCAGTTACTGCCCCCTAGATGTGCTCACCGGCATATATGCATCTTAGAATCATTTCAACTCAGTGTCTATGAATTAATCCACTTTACTATCAGGCGCTACTTTGCGGTTTTGCTCGGTCATGGGTGAGATTGTGATGGGTTGCCTCAGCTCCTTTTTTACTGTGGTTTAACTTCACAACAATGCAGGTAATATTATCAGCACTGCCACGGGTGAACGCAGTTTCTATCAACTTTTGAGCTGCTATTTGAGGATCTGCTTCTGTTTGAACTAGTGAGATGGCATCCTGATGATATAATGGGGATAAATGCAGCAGCAATGAAACTAAAGATTACATCTATTGGCATCCAAGACAAAAAGGTAAAAGAATTTTGTGGAGAATACTAAACAAAGAAGTGAATTGTAATGGTAAAAATCAATCGTCCACTTGCGAGACCATCTGAGAAAGTTAAAGATACAAATCCTCATTATGATTACCATCCATTCGAAGGAATTACCTCATTCGGTACAACGTCCCAAAGTCCATCACTTGCAAGCACAAGCAATTCAAGATCCTGATCAACTTTCTGATCCTGTAAGTAAATAGGAAAAACAATGAATATCTATTTAAATAACAGCCCTAATGCCGTTTAACTACCAGCAAAGGAAAAACATATGCAATGTTTAGGAAGTGTGTTTGTTTTCGTTTATACATGTTTTTGGTGGTCCAATGTTTTGAAACATTTTGTAGGACCCACATTTACCCTCCACTTAGCTACATCTACAGCAGATTAAACCAACATACCAATATTTTCATATATATCAAAAACCCAGTAAATGCAACAAAAAGTTATGTGCCCAAAAGATGTATTAGCTACCTGGATCTCAGGTTCAGCAACGACAAATTGCTTCAGCAAGCGATTGCCAAAAGCACGGGACATGGCCAAGATGCCAGCAACCCTCCAAGTGCCTGATGGAAAGTAACAAGTGGAGAAGTAAATTAGCAACTTTTAAGTAGATCTACTACTGCTTTTTAAATATGCCATGTTGATAATTGCCAGATACCACACCCGCCCACATAACAACACCTCCAGCTCTTTCAATTCTCTTCCGCTCATCAGTTCTATTTGGTTTATGATCATCTGAGAGGGGAATTGCTGTCAACAAGAACAAGGGAGATGATGTTGGAAATTATAGCCAAAAGAACAAGAAACATCCAAATTGCTATAATATACATGTACCATATAAACCACAAGATAGTATTAGACAGAAGCTGCACAATCAGAAAGGATGTTGGCCAAGGCACAAGATACAAAACATTAATTTGTTTCAAAAGGTCTAGTAAGTTGGTCAAATGTTTCATTGTCATATCATCATGCTGTGAAAGAGGTACAACTGGCATTAATATTTTATGCCATCAGTTTGGTAAACAGTGGTTTCTATGCTCTATCTTCCATCTTAATTTGATTACAGACTGGAAAGTCGACAAGAAAGAATCTTCATACAGCCAAGAGTCATTTGAAATATCTATAACAACAAAACAACATATGACACCCAACCACAGATAATTTACATTATATCCATGATGATGAGTTCCCGTTGATGCCAATTTGTAGTTGGCATTGAAGTTCCAGATGCAAACTTTATTGAAGTAATCACAGTGATAGAGTAGAAAGAACAAATTTATTTATTTATTATTTATTATTTTTTTGACCATGCACTTCAGCTCCTCAGCTGCTATTCCCAGAAGTGTTTTTGAAAAATTATAGGAAAACCATGGTCCTCATTGATTATAGCAACTTCTGGGAGGGATCAATGGACGATGCTTCACTTTTGTAACTATCGAGCTAAAATGTAACAAATGTATTTAATGCTCTGCTAAAGGTCATAGCCAAATCATGTTACACAATTTACTGCAATTCACTTATGGCTAAAAGCATTGCGTGGTGCACAAAGGTGACATAAAATAAGAAGTACCTTTCCCAGCCTTTGATATTATAGTTCGAGAATCTCCAACATTAGCAACATATAGGTGATTTCCAACTAGAACAGCTGTTGAAGCCGTTGAACCATCATCCCGTAAAGTATCTTTTGCTGTCTCCAAGAAGTCTTTGTCGGTTTGTTGATATGTTTCACCTGTTTTTTATAAATGTTAGGTATATCGGTTATATGAAACAAGGAACGAAGAACCAGTTCACCGCTAACAATTCATCCTCCAAAGACTTTGACTTGCTTAATTAATGTGCAAAGCCAGGAAAAGTAATTTGACGTCGGTTTGCTTGGCGCCATGTTACAGATGTTTTATTATTTTATCCAATTAAGGAAATTACCAAATATGACAGCTACAAGATTTATTAATGGGACAAAGATATCATGTCCCATATGGCAAGTCCAAATGATTTTTCAACTATATCTCATTTCATAATCAATCACTGGCAATAGCTTTCTGTCATACCTACCCTATCCCTAATCTCAATATGGGACAACTATTGGTCATTAGCACTTTTTAATTTATGGTGACGCTATTATTAATGTCCTGAATAAGAGACAAGCTAACAATGCTTTCTTTCTGCGTAAAACTTTTCCAAGCACCACTGCAGACAAGAGGTATCATTCAACGTGGTAGGAATTCTTAGGGGTTCTTTGATTGGGGATAAAAGTTATCCACTCGGTATTCCGTGTAAAATGTGTGGTTAATATTATATTGAAAAGTGTGTATGTGGTTGAAAAAAGGAGAGAGAAGAGTGTGGAATAAAAATTATCCTGGATAGAACAAGGCCTTAGTGTCCTAGGGCCATCTAATAAGAAAAGCTATGCATGAAGCAGCTTCAGGGCACGGAAGGTGCATCCTTAGGCATCAAAATATAGAGTTATAAACTCTTATTCTAGAAATCTCATGTCCTCTTTTGCATACATCCAAACCAGTCCCTGATGGAAGGAGCGTGACAAATTCCAGGAAATACATTCATCTCATACTATTATCAGAAATGGATGAACAAAAATAAGAATCAGGTATCCACTCACTTATGGCCAATTTTGTGTTTTTAATAAATTCTGGATGTTTCATGAGATTTTCAAAGAGGTGTTCCTTCAAAAACTCAGCTGCTCGAGAACCACCATGGCCTGTCATGACAAATCATCCTCATTAGAAATGGAAACAGGAACCTGAAGAGTTAACCTTTAAAATTTCAATCAAACCTGTGGGCTTCATGGAATTAAAAGGGAAAAACAAAAAGAACTAATAAGCCAGATAAATTCAGTAGTTATTTGATAATATTTCCATGCTCTTAAAATTTGGCAGGATGCCAAAAGCTGCTAAATTGCTAAGAGCATTTTTAATATTGGGGAAAATGTAAGGGGAAAAAGGCAAGGGGGAAAACGATGGGGGGGAAGTTGTTGTCTGAAATGAAGTGCGAGGAAAATCTATGGAGAAAAATTTAGGCATGGGGAAACGTTGAGCTTCTCCACAATTTTGACAAGGGTGTGAAAAGGCAAAAGAGGAGCCAACCCTCATTCCTCCCTTTTTCCTTTAGCCCCCTACATTAATTGACATTGCTGGGTGCAAAAACTCAATTTTGGGTATTTTCAACAAACATTAATAATGCTCTCATGCTGTGTTTGTTCAAAGTTCAGCACTTCAGCTTCCCATGGTTTATTTTCAAACTTCATGTTAGAATCATTAAACATTATGGTCCAGTAAACTTTCAAGCAATTTAAGTACTGAACCAACCAACCAGCATAAGAAAAGTGAGAAATGGCATCTGTCTGTTCTACACTTTAAAATACCAGCTTGAACTCGGTTTCCTGACCAACTTGCTCACTAGATCCCAAATCATTCTCATCTAGTTCTAAAAGCTGGTCTCAGCTCACATTTTACTAGAGCTTGCATCCAAAGTTATGTTAGAGTTCTCATTTAAACATTTGCTAGGAAATGAGAAATAATTTCAGAAACCAACTCAAGTGCAAAGCTTTGTCTATCAAACCTAAATAGATTTTTGACCTATATCCACCTTCTTCATGAAGAGGCTCATGCTTGAAAGCTCCTTTCATTTACTTACAAAATGAACTTGAATGGGCTGGACAGACGACAGAGATTGAGCTATACATGGATCATTCGCACTCCCAAACTCCGAGGTGTAAACAATTAGTTCCAGACAAAGCATTACCGAGGTCAATCCTACATGTTACAAGTATTGCAAGCTTTCTTTCATGTGCATGTTAAATTGAACTACAAGGAATTTGATATAAACAGTGATAGGACAAGATCTAACCATCAAATATCCCAAAAAGACATACTGTTTGTCCATCAATCTTTGAAGTTTTAATGTCATAAAAATCCTCCATGCTAGGCCTTTTTCCTTTAAAAGTAGAATATCCACAGGTCAATCTTCCATCTTCACTGTCAATAAGGAAAAAGAACACAAATAAGTGTAACTTTAATGGGAAGGAAAAAATACAAGATAGAAAGAAAACAGGTCTATTGGCATCATAAAAATTGGCACTCAACAGTAAAAGAAAACTGTAAATTTTCCAAATCTTTTCCAATGACGGGCATAAGGGGTAAGTTAGCTGGAAAGAAGTATTTGTGCGTGTTTCATACTTATTCAGTTCAGAGCACACCTGTACGGGAGATGAATTGGAAGATTGGATATAGTAAAATACAGCCCGTTCTTTTACAACTTTTAACAAATTTTTACACATTTTAACACATTCGCATCAAAAGTCAAACCAATTACATCCACATATTTTCTGGGACCCACTGTACTACATAAATCTCCACCACTCAATTCCACTCATTCTCTCTCCTATTTCATATCAAAACTCATAAATAGTCATAAATACACATACACTAACAGGGGCATAATTTCCAGATGAGAAGAATTAGAAGATTGGATATAGTAAGATAATTTCCAGATAAACATTCACTTGTCCATCTTAACATTGGAAATCTTGAACCATTTCCCTTTCCTCCACGGGGTCGCAGAAGAAACAACTTTAAGAAAAATGTTTTAATAAAGATGACACAAAGATTCAAAAAGTGAATGATATAATTTTCTTGGAAGGTTATACAACCTAGTCTATGGAAAAATGAAACAAGAAATGACAAAAGCACTTTATCTCCAGCAGAATCTGCAAACTTTTGTGCATTGATGTTTACTGGGCCAAATAAGATATAGCATGTGAAGTCCCACAGCCTACTGTGCTCATGTTCCAGGACAAGATACCAATTGAAAGTGCGGGCAACTTCGAGGTATGAAATTTGATTCTGTGTGCTCTCAGTTTTCCTGTTGTCTTCTTCTGTACAGTCAGATTCACTTTTCTCTGATTTCTATTTTGCCCAATCTTCAGTTTGCTCAACCGCCTTTCTACTACTTTCTTTTCATCATAATCCAATACAGTGTAGAGTGTAAACAGTGTGCCATGGGTCAGTTTCGGGAATATCAAATATATTGCCTGACAGGTATGGAATCTTCAGACAATTGAAAGGAGTAATAACAATTAGAAGACAATTCTGCCACTCCCTTGATGAAGAGATCTAATTGCAAGAGCTAATTATTATCAAGTTAATAACTTAATATTTCACAATGCAAAACATCCAAACTTTGGCATCCAATCCATCATCAGGAAAGCAAAAAATGTTAGTGATACATGCCCCATTAGAGCTTTGACATAAAAACTATAATTGTCTAGCTAATTGCATGAAAGCTTAACTGTATGTAAGGGTATGCATTTGAGCATCAAGTTACACTTACCAACTGATTCATTTTCCAGATCAGTTTAGCTGTACGGAAGCATTTAAACATCAAGTGATATGCACCAAATTATCTCTGTTTTCAGATAAATTTTAAAAAAGGAAAAACACTGAGAATGAACAGAAACTTGTAATCAATGGTCATCACATAGGAGTTTTAAAACCATCTAACCTTCTTTGTCTCACTCAAAGAGGGCTACCATGGGGTAAAATTTTATGTATTGTGTGACAATTATATAACTCAACATATCTAAAAGATATATAACAATTCAAACCACCTTTTCCATCCTCCACTGGCATAGCCTCGACCAACTTTCTCGGGTAGAAGATCAACCGTTTGTCCTCCTTGAGCATTTGCACCAGAATCAAGCATCATCTTTCTCTTTGTTGCAAACTCAGAACCAGACCAATGAATTGATCTCTGAGTAGCATTCAAACCCCTAGAGACGCAGATAAACCGCCTCGACTCACTATATTTCCAGATACGCCTTAAATTGAGCCTTGCCGGCTTCAGAAAGCTGTTGCATAACATCTAACAGAATGGTACCAACTTGATCTCAATTTGTTCAGTCTAACAAAGACCAACGCACAAAAGGAAGAAGAAATGTTATCAGTGATCTTATCATCCCATCATATTAGCTAGAAAAAATAAACACAGACTACATTCTTAATTAAGTGTTGAGAGTTGGTGAAAAGCATAGCAAATTGATAACAACAACAAGAGCAAGCAAGACAAGGATCTTTCTGATATACCATTAACGTCCACTTCCTTTTTCAATTGGTAAGTAAGTTACCGTTTGCATCTACAATATCCACTCATTGACATTTTATGAAACAGCGGATGCTTCCTTCTCTTTTAAATATTTATCTAACCTAATTAGCATAGCCTCGCTTCATGCAATAAAAACAAGGAAAATGGCATGTCTACTCCCAGAACAAAAAAAAAAAAAAAAAACCGTTTGCATAATGATACACTATCGAGATAATGAATCAAAGAAAAAAACAGACAACATCAAATAAAAAACCACAATCGATCTTTACATACAGAGTGGTGGGATTGTCAAACCGTAAAAACACGTCTCGATGTACGGATTGGACTTTGGAGGACATCATTTGAATCAATCATAAACGAATCCTATGCTATATATCTCTAATAATCCAAATGAGAAATAATGTTTTATGCAATCACAGATCGTTACCTCATGAACCCAGCATATTGCATTACAGCCATAGAAAAGTGAATCGGATAGGGAGAAAAACAAATAGCACAGGATATCCTAATCAGCGAAATTCACATTGTGGTGAAAATAATTTCGAAAAATGCAACCGAAAACCGAAACAGAATGAACCTTTTAGAATCTGGAACTCAGGGAAGGACGGCTGAGTGGGTGAATGTTAGTGGAGTAGCGCGAATGAAATGTCCGAGCTTTTAGAGCATGTACATGACATTATAGAGGTGGCAAAAACCCATAAAACTTTTTTTTTTTAATTTTTTATTTTTTCACGTTTCAAAAAATGAAAGTTTTGGTTAATTTCAAACCATTTTACAATTTTTATAAGATGGTTTAGATTAAACTCAAACCACTAAAATTCAATTAGATCAATTCAATATTACACAATTTATATGGAAAATACTTTTCAAACTATTTTTATTCCAAAAATACTTACTTTCTTTTTTATTTTTTAGTTTATTTATTGTTTTAAATATATTACATAATTTCGTTTTAATCACCGACCGAATTTAGATTTTCTTTCTTACTGGTCCAAAAAAGATTAATGTTGTCTTCTACTCCTTCGCTTTCTCATTTTCTTCTTCATTCTCTTGCATATACTCTTCAAAATCTCTATTAACCTTGCGGTTGGAACCATCAATATAGCAGTGTACAAGTATATAAAAATTTAAAATTAATAGTAGGCCAGAGTTGATGGTGGAGACAGGTCACTGGCCACCGTCGTCGACAGCAACGCCACAATTGAGTTGGCGACAGGGCGTTAGCAGCCTGAGCTTTTTTTTTTCTTTTTCTTTTTCAATTTCTTCTTTACATTTTTTTTCTTTTCTTTAATGGGATTTGCAAATTGTTAGATGTGATTGTTATAAATACAATATTGTATGTCTATGATTCTGTAACATATGCGGTTAGCATCACTGTATGTAATTCATTCAAGTTTATATACTTTTATTTTGGTACCCGTGTTGGGTACAATGTTGCATACCCAATGCTTGCGTGGTCAAATGAGGCCCGGAAAAAGAAAATTATAAAAATAAAAAAATAACTAAAGGCTGCGTCACCAGCCAAAAGGCTAGTCATAATGATTTCGTTATGGTTTGTTTTGCCCCAAAAGAGGCACCAACTTATTGACAATATTGGACATTGCTTTATTTACGATAGTTTTATTTATACGTGTTTACAATATTATATTTTTTTTAGAATTCAACCATAAGAGATAATATATAAAATTAAGGAAAAGATTGATGAATTTTCTTGTGATATGAACTCCAAAGCAACGATATGCTACATAGCATTTATAATAGTTTGTGGATTCTCAAAATGCAGGCTCCACATGTCAAGAAAATGCTTAGGTGATACATTAGAAAATAAATAATATCTAGCGCATCGTCTACATCTAGGTATAGTTAAACCTCAATAAAGTAATGTTCAATAAAATAATAACCTCGATTATATAATAATTTCTCTCAGTCCCGACTTGGGCCAATGGACTAAAGTAATAACCTCGCTAAATGCATTAAATAATTAAAAAAATTGAATCCTTAACGGGCCAATAAAAATATAAAATAATAATTCCTGAATTTCATTATTGAGAAATATATATATATATATATATATATACACACATATATATATATATATATAGTAGACCAAAATATTTCAATCAATCAACAATATTCGTACAATAATAATTCATTTTGAAAATATGCATATATAGTTGATCCTTTTTTCTTCTCACCTAAACTAAAATGAAGTCAATTCTTAACTTTTTGTAGAGCATACACAACTTCCGGAATATTTTTGTAGAGTATACACAATAATCAGGCACTGCGATTTACTAATTGTACAAAACTTCTTGTGAGTGGGTTGAAACATATCAATAGCCAAAACAATCATATTTCCTTAACCAATTGTAATGGAGTAACCATTACAAAACTTCATGTCATTGCCCCTAAAGATAGTCCCAACACTGATGGAATTAATATAGGCCACTCCACCCACATTAACATTCATGACTGCACAATCCAAACTGATAAGTACTGAAAACTTGTGTACTTAGTTTTTAGAGATATTAAGTTTCACTAAAACTTTTGAGCTTCCCTAAATTCGAATAATACTTTGATTAGTATCTTTTGATTTTTCTTACCACATACAATGTACATATTTTATATTGAATAGCTCTCTCTAAAATAATAAAAATTTATTTATCGATAAATGAATAATTTATTCATTTATCGATAAATAAATAACCTCGCTAAATGAATATTTTTTTGCCGGTCCTGAGGGTATTACTTTATCGAGGTTTAACTGTATTGTGCTAGTCAATTTGATATTTTGCATTAGTTCTTTTCACTATCTCTTCTTTAACCAATAGTTAATATACATAAATTAGTAACTCTTGAATCGACGCCAAACGTTTTCCCTTCATTTCTGTTTCATTTGCCACATCAACAACAATGCACATTGTGTACGTAATTGGATATGATTTTCAATGGTTTGTCTATTTAGGAGAGAGATGGAGAGAATTATTTTAATTGAAGAGATATGTAGATAAAAAAAGAATGGGAATTATGAAAAGATGATAGATATATAAATAAATTCAAAAATAATAACAAAATAATAGTGAAAAATATGAGGTTTGAATGTAGATATGACAAGAAGGGAAAAAAAAGTAAAAAAAAAATGAGAGAAATATGATTTAAACAAAAGACAAAATTGACAAATATGAGACTTACATAAAATATTGTGTCTATCTCACTCCTAAATATATAGACATTCAATTAGAAATGCTCTACGGAACGCACACAGGATTAATTCCCGAAAAACCTAAAATCAAGGTTGTTGGAGTAATAACGCCAACCCACTACTTCATGATCCAAAAACTTACGGTAAATTAAACCTTAAACTCGTTAGTGTGTGCCTGTGTGGAAATAAGAACCATGACGTTGAAATTTCAATGTCGCAAAGAGTCTTCAACGATCCTTGCTTTCCCTCAAGAACGATTGGATCACACTTAATTGTATTAACATTGTTTCTTCCTCTCTAGGGGTATGTTGGCGTAATTTTCATCATTTGAATCAATCATATATTATATAATTTTCATCACTTAAATATATTATATAATTTCGTTTTAATCACTGACCGAATTTAGATTTTCTCTCTTACTAGTCTAAAAATGATTAATATATGTCTTAATATCGGTCATTTTGTCTTCACCCCTGCTCCTTCTCCTTCTCATCTTCTTCTCCTTTTCCTTTTCCTTCTCATCTTTTTCTCCATTGTCTTGCATGTGCTCTTCAAAATCTCTATCGACTCTGCAATCGGAACTACTATTACCGCAGTATACTAGTATATAAAAATTTAAAATTAATAGTAGCCGGAGTCGATGGTGGAGGAAAGTCACAGGCCACCATCGTCAGTAGTGGCGCCACAATTGAGTCGGCGGTACGCTGTTGGCAACTTGGCTTTTTTTTTTTCCTTTTTCAGTTTCTTCTTTACATTTTTTTCCTTTTTTTTTAATTTTCTTTAATGGGATTTGCAAATTGTTAGATGTGATTGTTATAAATACAATATTGTATATTTGTGATTCTGTAACATATGCGGTTAGCATCACTATGTATGTAATTCATTCAAATTTGTACACTTTTGTTTTGATACCCGTGTTGGGTACAACATTGCATGCCCAATGTTGGCGTGGAATGCTCCACGCCTGTAAAAGGCCGGTCAAATGAGCCCTAGAAAATTAAAAATAAAAAGATGAAAAATTTTAAAGGCTGCGTCACCAGCCAAAAGGCTAGTCATAATGATTTGGTTTGGGTTTGTTTTGCCCCAAAAGAGGCACCAACATATTGACAATATTGAACATTGCTTTATTTACGATAGTTTTATTTATATATCTTTACAATATTATATTTTTCAGTAGAATTCAACTATAAGAGATAATATATAAAATTAAGGGAAAGATTGCTGGATTTTCTTGTGATATGAACTCCAAAGCAACAATGCCACATAGCATTTATAATAGTTTGCGGGTTCTCAAAATGTGGGCTCCTCGTGTTAAGAAAATGCTTAGATAAGTTAGATGTCACGTTAGAAAATAAACAATATCTAGCATGTCGTCAATATTTAGATACTGTAATAGACATTCTCTATTTGATATTTTGCATTAATTCTTTTTATTCTTTCTTCTTTAACCAATAGATGATATACATAAATTAGTAATTCTTGAATCCATGTACACCAAATGTTTTCCCTTCATTTCTATTTCATTTGCCACATCAACCACAATGCACATTGTGCAATTGGATATGATTTCCAATGGTTTGTCTATTTAGCAGAGAGATGGAGAGATGATTATTTTAACTGAAGAGATGTACAGATAAAAAAGAGTGAGAAATATGAAAGGCCAAGAGAGAGAAATAAATTCAAAAAAATAATAAAATAATAGTAAAAAAATATGATATTTGAATGTGGGAATGTAGATATAACAAGAAGTGATGAAAAAAAAGTAGAGAGAGAGAGAGAGAGAGAGAGAGAGAGAAATATGATTTAAACAAAAGACAAAATTAAAAAATATGGGGACTTACATAAAATATTGTGTCTATCGCACTCCTAAATAGACATTCAATTGGAGATGCTCTTACGAATCCAAACGGGATTAATTCCCGAAAAACCTAAAATCAAGGTTGTTGGAGGAATAACGCCAGCCCACTACTTCATGATCCAAAAACTTACGGTGAATTAAACCTTAAACTCGTTAGTGTGTGGAAGTAAGAACCAAGACGTTGAAATTTCAATGTCGCAAAGAGTCTTCCACGATCCTTGCTTTCACTCAAGAACGATTGAATCACTTGTATTAACATTGTTTCTTCCTCTCTAGGGGTATGTTGGCGTAATTGTTATATATGTGTATATATATATATATATATATATATATTTTTAAACTTATATTTGACATGTATACTAACGGTTCTAAAATTTTCTTATTTATTATTATTATTATTATTATTATTATTATTATTTTCTTGTTTAATACAACTGAGGCTCTAAATTTGGACCGGAATTAAAGTTGTGTTGGATTAAAATAAAATATAAATAATTGGGCACGTTGAATTGAAACAGTCATTTTCGAAGAGAGAAAATTTTGACAGAAAAAAAAAGGTACCGGTCCAAGTTTTCAAAGTGGACCTAGCTACGTAATGACTACTGACAAAATTAATAGTAAAATATGAAAGTAGATGAAATTTTAAATTAAATACTAGAATATCACTACTACTTTAAAAGCCTGAATAGGTCTTGACACTATTCCTACGACGAAATTGAAACGACGTCGTTTTGCTTCTCTTAACACAAAGACGACGCCGTATTGACTCGGTACTGGGACGCGGCCCGACCCGAACTCGGGAGTAGCCTATTGTGTACGCATTTCCTAGCGTATTCGTCTTTCTCCATCTATCTCATCCTTCGTCATTCTCTCTCTCTCTCTCTATCAATTTCCTCCGGCGAAAAAATACTTCCGGGATTGTTCTTGCTACGCTTTTGTACATTTTGGTTGGGGATTTCAGATCTCATCCCGCTAGAATTTCAGATTGAAGGGTTTTGGAGACGATCGAATCGAACAATTTTTCTGCCCCTTGCCCTAGATTTCCGCTCTGCTCTCTTCGTAAGTTATAAATTAGTTTCGACACATATTTTCCCCTTTATTTTGTAGTTTCTACTTACTTTATAGCGCCGTGGTTTGTCTTGGCAACGCGTTCGCCGATTTGAACCTTTTTGTATTGCAGTGTTCTGGAGTTGCTCGAGTGCTGCCTTTTTTCTTCCTTTTTTTGCACGCACTTGGGTTTTCAATCGCTTTAATTCTCTTTTACCTGTATCCCATTTTCCTTGGGTTTCACCTCTTTTGGGAGGATGCTTTTCATCTAATTTCAACCAATTTTTCAATTTGAAATCTACTGAGAATTGAATAGTGGTGAATGCATAGCCTTACCCATTGCTGAAATTAACCCTTAGAAGTAGACAAGAATTAGTCCTAGGCTATAGAATTTGGCACATGGCAAGAAAAAATGGGGAAACTCGAATGAATTATGATTTTATTACGGTTTCATCTTGCCTTTTGCTTTTCCTTCGCGTTTTTACTCATCCAATGCAGATAGTGAG
This sequence comes from Jasminum sambac, assembly GCA_018223645.1. Lineage (NCBI taxonomy): Eukaryota > Viridiplantae > Streptophyta > Magnoliopsida > Lamiales > Oleaceae > Jasminum > Jasminum sambac. Next base: position 6,490,582 of record CP073645.1, on the reverse strand, counting down.
TTTGCATTTTTAAGAAAATTCCCTTTTAGTCCTGAATTATGGAGTGCTTTACTTTGTAATTTTGCAAAAAATTATTTCTCGGATTTCCTATAGTTAAAGAGGTTGGCATGAGCAGACCACTATAATTATTGCCTTTAATTTTTGCTTACTATTTGTATTTCGTAGCCTTATAAAAAAATTTTGTTCTGTTGACAGGTCATCTACACTTAAGCGGTTGGTGAATCAGCAAACAAAATAATCATGTAAGTTCTGATGCAGTTTCTGCATTGAAGAGAAACCGATGATGCTTCTCTATAGTTTTGTTTCTCTATAGTTAATTTAATTTTTTTGCATTTAAACAGACTCTTTGATTTCTTGTTAGTTTTGGTGACTTCAGATGACTAATGAACAACAAGATTTAGCAAAATATGCTACTAACAAGAGACATAGAAAACAATGTATTGTCACAAAGGATTCTGACACTGTGAAACAACGCTGGCTGTATGCTGAAAATAAAAACAAGGATGCAAACAAATTATGAACCGATAGCCTATAGACGTAAATTGTTTGTCTATTTTCATAAAACAAATTGAGGGAGTTAGAAGAAAGGTTGGCTTTTTGGTAAGCAATCAAGGTTGGCTAAATCTCAATGAGATCAAATGGATAAGATTCTAATCCATATCGTTAAAGAGTTCACAGTTCACCCTAATTATTTTGCTTATCCTCATATAATAAGTAAATAGTACAATAGCTTCTCGAGTATTATTATTTATTTTCCAATGGAAATATATTACTATTAGCATTTAAGTATTTTAAGATTTTATGAATGCTCTGTTCCTGTGTGTCTCTGTTGGTCGGTTTCTTTACTTTTTCATTTTTTACCCTATGTCTCTAATGAGGCTTGAAAGTAGAAGCATTTATGTGTCGGAGAATTGGAATTAACTTGTACATTTTTTGCATCTTTCAGGAACAACTCTATAATCATCTATTGGAGAAGGAAGAGGAATTTTTGAGGCTTGTAAAACTAGACACAAGAATTCAATAAATACAAACATATACCTTTAATCATAGGTAATTATTTGTAGATGAGATTTTAAGCTCTGAAATTTGCTTCTGCTAGGAATGTATGTGGTGCTTTTAATAATTGACGCGTTTTGATTTGTTGAATTTGCATCAAGGTCAACTTTTATTTTCATTATTTGCTATAGAATGGCAGGATTGCATATAATTTGCATATCTTTTAACTTATAAATTTCATAGATATTAATTACAGTAATGTATTTGCTGTAGAATGGTAGCATGGTATAAACCTTGCTCACCCTTTAATTTATAAATTTCAAAGTTACTAAATACAACGTTATTTCTGAATTTTTTAGCTTCCATTGTTGATAAGTTGATGACAGTTTAACCATCTAGCGTATTGTTTTGATTTACCTCAATGAAATATATGTACATGTTTAGAATGGCCACTGGTCTCTCTATATTGCTATAGGGCCATTGAATTAAGAAAACTATGGGGTGTAAAACTATAGGTGATTAAAGATAGAAGGGAGAGCAAAAAGAAAGATAAAGGAATCTTTATTTTGTTATACGCTAAAAAGAGTTCTTTAGTGTTTTGTTATTTTCTTTTGATAATGCAGCCTAACGACTAAGTATGCTTTTTGGAAATTTGTAGCATTTCGTGAATTTGTGGATTATATTTGTGTTTCCTCTTATTATGGCATTTTTTTTTTTTTTTGGCAAGTTTGAAAGACTATGAATCAATGATAGTGTGAATGCATTGAAAAGCTTTCGTGTAAGAACTTTTATTCACCTATGGTTATAGTTATGAACTTTGTATCCTTTAAATTATTTTAGTAGTTTATCTTGAGCCTTGCACCTCAAAACTCTATGTTGTGGAGGTAAAATGCTTTGTTTGAATTGACCCCTTACTAACTGATAATTGCTCTGAGTTCTTGGTAGTTTAATTGAGTTTACTTCCTTGGTGTGTGTTTTCGAGAATTCCCATTTTGATAGATATCATGTCCTCTTTTTTTGTGTTATTAGAGCTTACTATTCTTGACTTTAGCTTCTACCATTGTAGCTTTTGTCCGATTTCTCTGCTGTCATCTCTTTGTTCCACTGGACATTTAGTTGCCCACTTCAGTCTTCTCCATATCGCAATTGTGAGTATGATTTCAGGGTAACCATCTCCATATTGTTGTCATGACTATGATTTAACAGGTCGCTTTTTTCATAGAAGGGAAGCGTAGGGTCACTAGACAAAGTGAATTTGTTATCTTTTCAAAATTTGTGACTATTAATAGTTAAAAAATCACACTGTTGTAAGTTGTAGCAGATTTACCAAATGCCTTTTGTATAATTTCTTAGCCTTTTCGTTCTTTTTTTAGGCTCAATTCTTATTATCCATTTTTTCTTTATAATTCTTGTAACTTATTTGTCTTTTTTTGTTATATTTTTAAAAATTAGTGTCTCATCAAAGTAATTATTATATTGGCATTTGAAATAATTGTATTTGGAATTTAGATGCAGTAATTACTTGAAGGTTGTTTGCTATTATGATTGGAATGACAATGGGTAAATGCCTCATGGTTGTGCGGTAGGTTGTCACAAATATGAATGAATTGTATTATTGTTTAACAGCTCTTGTAAACATTACTATCAAATTGGAGTTAGAACTTGTAAACATTGGGCATTCATCAGCTTGTAAACATTGGTTGTAAACATTCATATTTGGAGTTTTTTACTTTTGTGTTTCCTTTAACATGTTATTCTACGCTAACGTATACCAATTTGAACTAACGTGCATCGCACGTTAGTAATCCTAGTATTGAAGATAAACGTCAATGATTTAATGCCAACCTGTTGGCAGTATAAGCTGCCAACAGGGTGACGTGGCCACCTCACAGGGCGCCACATCAACAGAAAATTTTTTAAAAATTTTTTTTTTAGCATTTATATTAAGTGAGATGAATAATATATAACTATCCCCAATAGTGGGGGCTCATGTAGGCCCCATTTTTTTCCTTAAAAAATATAGGTATTGGCATAATCTTCTACCAACACTGTTGTTAGAAGATCATGAGCGTGAAGATAAAATGGGTGGTTGAGCATCGAGAAAATAATAAGAAGAATGTATCCGCAAAGTTTTTTTTTTCTTTAGAAAAAGGCATGATAATATTAAACTCACGTCATTACGAATTGATGGCGAGATGGCGAAACGGAAGCAATTCATCCAAACATGCATGCATAAGAGGTTGCTTTCTCCGCACTTAAAAAAGCTACACCAATTTATTAAAATATTCACTAAGCAGTCTGGTCTAGTTAGGCAACCCTTATTAATTAATACGTCTTATCTGGACCCAAATAAAGAAACCATTGTCTGCTATAGATTAACGTTAATGTTAAGTCATACTTTTGGCGCGTGAAAATGCTGTTTTGTGCAAACTATATATAACTAATGTTTAATTTAATGAACTATTCATGCACAGACTCCTCATCATCTCTGTTGACTCTCAATTTAGTTGCATAGTACGTAGTTGAAACAATTATAAGTTAACTGATGAGTAATGAATATCTCTTGTTTTGAGTTGTAATCATTTTGATGATTCTGCCGACTCAAAACAATACAAATACAAAATCAAATTTATTAATTCATATCCTTTTTATGTGCGCTTTTGATCACGTCCCAATATAGGTACATACCCAGGCCGACGTAACGCGTGGTGCCATGTCATTCTTAAAAAAAAAAAATTTACAGTATCGATGTTGAATCCGATGAATGATACATACCCCCTGATGGGAAACTCATGGGGGGAGCCACAATTTTTTTTTTTTGACGTGGATACGTACTCACGTGGGTATCAGAACATCACTCGATATATGTGATACATTAAGAAACAGACACCGTGAGATTTTATTGAATCAACAATTGATTATTTTTAATTCATAAACCGTGCTAGCTGTACAACTGACAATATGTTACAATTAATCCAATAGAATCCTAATTATACAATCAATCAACTGTGAATAAAACTGTACAACTAAAATTATTTTTAAAGCATAATGATTTGTATACATTTAAAATAGACATTTTTATATATTTTTTATGTGAGTCACAATTTAGTAATGTATTAATAAACGTAAAAAAGTGGACAGAATCCAATCAGTCCCAAGTCAACCAATGGATCGCTATCAACAGTTAACTAATATGTAACTACTAACCAAAATTTTCACGGGCATGCTTGCTTTTTGATAGACAAATCTTTTAACATATTTGCGTACGTAGAAACAATATTTATGTGATTTGTATCGACTTTCTTTAAAGGTCCTTCCGGAAATGAAAAAGAAATTCTTTAAGAGTTATTTTAATTTTGCAAAATATTTGTATTACGGTTTTATTGTCTATGGCATATATAGGATAACAAATATCATTCGATAGAGACAATATAGCGTCTCACGTAAAACAATTATCTAAAACAAATATATTGTTGTACGTCAACTTTGAAATTTTCAAAAGACATACTAAATTGGTTTTAAAACATAAACAAATATATTATTAAAAAAACAAATATAATATAAAAATTAGTTTTAACGTTTGAAACGATATATTTACTTCGTAGTTAACGAGAATATTCCTTCATTAATATATATATTTAGGGAAGGGACATGGGTGAGAATCGAATTCGGGAGATACTTGTAGTCCGATTGGAAGGTACCACTGCACCAACGTAGGCAATCTCTTTTATAAAATATAATTAAATTTTATATTTAACAATGTTTGAATAGTAGTCTCCCTATATTATAAAAAAAAAAAAAAAAAAAGCCTCCCAGAAAGACTTTTCATCAAAAGAATTAATTACACCGGCAGTTATTATATTTGTTGTGGTGCAAATGCAAAACGGTTTTAGTACTTAATTGGTATAAGATTTTTGCAGAAATTTAGAAGAAATAAAATTTGAAATAAATACCAAATAAATTACTTCTATTAGTTTATTTTATTTTATTTAATGAACTGGTACAATCTCTTCAAAATGTTTGTTACTCATTTAACAATTTGAACAAGTCAATGAAAATAGGGAAGAAAAAGAAATAGATGAAGCAAACCCCACATACAGTGAACACTGTGTAGTCCAGCACGCGCACCGGACACGGGACGCCAGGAAAATTGGAGACACAGAAATTCCGCTCAATAATAGCAACTCTTTAACTTATAGAAAATTTTCTCTTCATCATTTACTATTTACTTTTTTAACAAAATTTGTTGCTTAATTATGTTAATCAGATGCATTTTTTATTTTTAGTCAGACGCTTTTTTTATTTTTAACTTGCAAAATTTGGTCGATGATGTGATCAATAAAATTTATAGCTAGTTCCTTATATTTGTGTGCCCTTGTACAATACCCGTTAGAGGCCCAGATCATCCGAAAAAAAAAAAAGTTTCATTAACTAATAATCAAATCGACAATCGAAATTATTCCAGAACACAAAAAATATATGGAGAAAATTAATGACGAGGGTTTAAATTCACATACTTTTGGTTGAAATGAGTTCACCTATGTTGAAGTGGATTTGAACCGCTGTACCCAATAAACAGAACTTGAATTAATTAGATCCAATTCATTTAAGCCTTGTTCTTTTCCCAATATTTTTTACTAACTTTCACTAATTTTTTCTCTCTCCTCATTTTTAACCACACACATAATTATTTTATATTTTTTAATACACTATCTCTTATTTTCAATTACACAATCTACATGTAATTCGAGTAAACAAAACTTACCCACAAAGATTGTGAATCAAACAAGGCCTTAGTGTTGTTAAACATCGTAGTCTGGTATTGTAGAGCCTGCACTATGCACATTACATAATTTAAGACCATACAAAAAATATAACAAAACTAACCGACAAAGTAACTAGAACACTCTCAAATAAAAGACACATCAATTCATAATAAAGTGTGACCAATTATGAGCCATTTTAAACATTAGTTCATTTATTGCCTCGATTAGAAATGGACTAATATAACTAGAACACTCTCAAATAAAAGACACATCAATTCATAATAAAGTGTGACCAATTATGAGCAATTTTAAACATTAGTTCATTTATTGCCTCGATTAGAAATGGACTAATAAAATCCCACATCAATTAAATACGAAAATAATGTGAGTTTATAAAGAATTGAAATATTCCTCCCACTACGTCAACTTTTTCGAATCAAACCTCATTTGCTAACTGTCTCAAAATTATTAATTAGCTAGACCATTGCAGATGTGTAGTTATAAAAACACAAATTAGGTCTAAAATTTAACCGCATTTAAATTGATGTAATGATACTCCATTCATTTCATATATATAGTCTACTTTATTTCTTTTAAAAAAATTAAAAATAATATTGAAAAAATAAATTTTACAAATAATTTTCTATAATGCCCGTATTTAAATGAATACAAATAATTAAAGATTTTATATTTTTAAAAATATAGATAGAATATAATAGTAAATGGATATAAAAAAATTATTAAATATAAAAAGAGGATTATATATATAGGATAACTAAAAAAAAGGGGCTATATATAGGTGAGACGGGGGGAGTATTTAACAATATTTAAATTGATATAATAATATAGTAAACTAATTAATGAAATCAGTAATCAACCCATGGTATACAAAGGAACCCTCCCGGGGGTCCAGTTGGCAAGCCGTTAGTTGAAAACGCAAGCACCGTACAAAAGCGAACCGGAGTCAAAGTTACGCTCTTCCAAACAAACATAAATGCCCAAATTTACCTCCGTGGACTCTTGTAATCCAATTTAAAAAATCCAAACATAAAAAAAATTCAACAAGTTGCGGAATATTTATTCAGAAATAAAGGACAGAGCAGTTCAAATATCATCCCCAAAAATCTAGACAGAGAAACCTCCAGGAAACTTCTCCCTTCTCTCTCTCCATCTCTCTTTACAGCCAGGGGGCATAGGTAGTGATTGTACGACTTTGTGGTCTGGTCTCCGATCTTCGTACAACTCATACTTCGGTATGTGTGTTGATCATGATCATGCTCTCGATTTGTTATTTTAAACTAAATTTGGGATTTTATGTGTTAGGAATCAGTGTTGAAAATGGATTACGGCATATTTCGCTGAATTTCATTTGTTTATTATATTCTTCAATACCAAGATGGAAGATCGATGATTGTGATTTTTCAAACACTTGAGGTTGATTGTTGATTTTAAGAAGAATAGTGGTTTTCTAACAGTTCTGAAGCAATCGAAGTTGCAATTTTGTTAATTGTCTTGGATTGTACCTTTTTATTTAGTTTTTATATTTTTTATATTTTTTCCCAAGTTTTTTTAATTTTGTTGTTGTGTGTTACGATGTAAAACTATTGAATTTGGAGAACAGTTATTTTGGAATAAGATCAGTTCATACGAATTGTGGAGCTCTGGAAATTAATTGATGTGTTGTATGTTTGTAATTACTGCGGCGTTACTTTTCCTCTACTGATTGGGTTTGGAGTAAATGTGATCCTTGCGTAAGAGATTTAAACCTAGTTTTCTCCGAAGTTGCCTTTTTTTTTTGCTTTTTTTTTTCATTTGCTTATATTTCTTTAATTGTGATTTTTCAACCAAGTACAATCTACGCAAAATTAGTTTGTTGTTCTTCATGTTTACTGTTACTGAAGTTTGATTTGGCGATGAAGATGATATAATAAAGGTTTTGCACTCATATTTCCAGGGCCTGGTCTTTTCAAACTGTCATTCTGGAAGAAACAAGTTTTAAATGAGTACATCATTTCTTTTGTGCTTCAGAGGTCGGGAATCCGTTTTTCTGCTTTACCCGGTCAACTGAAGCTATGAGTTACTTGCAAGAGAAGTCTGGGAGGTTAGTTTCTGATTACCATTTCAACTCAATTTCTTTGATTAGGCAGTTTGTAGTAACTTAAAATTCACACTTCAATAATTCGAACGAATGAATGAAGGAATGGGTGGGCTTAGGTGGAGTGTCACACTGTCTCTGTTCAGTTAATAGCATATTGCTTTTCAGATAAGAGTAGTCAACGCAATACAATGGCTATTCAATGAGTCTTTGACCTTTTCCCTCCTGGGGAACTTTGATATCGCACCCTTATCTTGAGTATATTGTAAATTTTCAGGTTTCAAGGTTGGAAAGTGGACAAAGGTTTTGATGTTCAACCTCCCAATAAAAATGGCATACAATGGGGCACTCTCAGATCAACAATGCGCTCAGTTTCTGACAAATTCCACACTGACAAATTTAAAAAGTTCACAGAATCAGTTAAATCATTCTCCCCCAGAAGGTTCCTAGCCAAAGATGGGGAATCTAGAAAGAAAATTCTTGATCCTCAAGGACCTTTTCTTCAGAAGTGGAATAAGATATTTGTACTGTCATGTTTTATTGCTGTCTCCTTGGATCCCTTGTTTTTCTACATTCCAATCGTCAACGATGATGATAAATGCCTTGATTTGGACAAAAGATTGCAGACCACAGTTAGCATATTACGATCCTTCACTGATGTCTTCTATCTTATCCATATTATCTTTCAATTTCGTACGGGTTTCATTGCCCCTTCTTCACGTGTGTTTGGACGGGGTGTTCTTGTTCAAGATGCTTGTGAAATAGCGAAGAGATATTTGTCTTCATATTTCTTAATTGACATTCTTGCAGTCCTTCCACTCCCTCAGGTAAGAGAAATCCACATGTGCAATGGCATATAATTGTTTGTGACGTTTAATGACATGCATGACATTGCGAAACTTTATTGCCTATGAAAAACAATTAATGAATTTTTATTTTTATTTTTTTTAGAATCTGTGTATGGAACCTGATCCTTCCATAACCTTTGCAGGTTGTTATTTTGATTGTAATCCCGAAGCTAAAAGGTGCAAGATCTTTGAACACTAAGAATTTGTTAAAATTTGTGGTGATATTGCAATACATACCAAGGGTTGTTAGAGTGTATCCTTTATATAAAGAAGTCACTAGAACTTCTGGAATACTCACTGAAACAGCATGGGCTGGGGCTGCCTTCAACCTTTTTCTTTACATGCTTGCTAGTCATGTATGTTCTGCAACGATACACGCCTTTCTGTTTTGTTCTTATTTTTATGTCATTTAAAACTTCATATGATATTTTCTTATAATCTCTGACGGTTGCTACATGTTCACTTTTGATACTCTTTTAGGTACTTGGAGCTTTTTGGTACTTGATGTCAATAGAGCGTGAAACTGCTTGCTGGAAAAAAGCTTGCAGGAATCGCCCTGATTGTCGGCGTGCTTCATTATATTGTGAAGCTGATCATAGTGGATTCAGGCAATTCTTGAACTCCTCCTGTCCTATACAGAAATCAAATGGTACTAATTTTGATTTTGGGATATACCTTGATGCACTTGAATCTGGTGTTGTGGGATCAACTGATTTTCCTCAGAAATTCTTTTATTGTTTCTGGTGGGGCCTACAGAATTTGAGGTAAGCTCCTTTTATATTTTATGTTCATATGTTTAAGTGAATTGTGGAGGAACTTTATTCTTCTTCTGGATTTTTAGCTTAGCATTTGATTTGTTCTTGTTTGATGTTGTAGTTCCCTTGGTCAGAATCTCGAGACAAGTACTTACGTTTGGGAAATTTCCTTCGCAGTTTTCATTTCTATATCTGGTTTGGTGCTATTTTCGTTTCTGATTGGAAACATGCAGGTGGGTAACATTCGTCAATCATTGACTACATATGAGTTTGTAATCTTCTTGTTATGCTTGGCCTTTCAAACGTCTTTCACAAAATGAAAATGCACAAATTCTATAATTAGAACTTGTGACGAACTTTAGCCTTTAAATACTTGTGCAACAGACATATCTGCAATCTACAACACTAAGACTAGAGGAAATGAGGGTTAAAAGGCGGGATGCAGAGCAATGGATGTCTCATCGATTACTCCCTGAAAATCTGAGAGAACGAATCAGGAGGTATGAGCAATACAAGTGGCAGGAAACTCGAGGTGTTGATGAAGATAATCTGACTCGTAATCTTCCCAAGGACCTTAGGAGAGATATTAAGCGCCATCTTTGCTTGGCTTTACTTAAGAGAGTGAGTTCATCTCCATCTGCCTTATTGCCTTATATATATATACACAAAAGTTCTCATTGGAATAATGAAGTATCACCTGACCACTTTTCCTTTGCTTAATGAACATTTTAAAGTGAAGAAGTTACTTCATCTAAAAGCAACTCTTTCGCCACCGTTAGAAATATAAATGCTCCCAATCTGATACAAGCTGCTTACACTAGATCTTGTGATGTGATGCGATGTGGACATGCCACATCAGCTGCTTGTGAACTTGTAGCATGGTCCAACTCGTGCCACATTAGTTGCTTGCACAAGCCCCATGTCGGGAGTATAGAGAGACGTAACTTATGTTTGAAAGGAAAACAATATCTTATTTCCGGACTATGTTTTAGGTACCCATGTTTGAGAAAATGGATGACCAACTTTTGGATGCAATGTGTGACCGTCTAAAGCCCGTGCTTTACACGGAGGACAGCTTCATAGTACGGGAGGGTGATCCAGTCGACGAGATGCTGTTCATAATGCGAGGAAAATTACTCACAGTAACAACAAATGGAGGAAGGACTGGCTTTCTAAACTCCGACTATCTAAAAGGTGGTGACTTTTGTGGAGAAGAGCTCCTCACATGGGCTCTCGACCCCCAGTCATCATCCAACCTCCCAATCTCGACCAGAACTGTCCAGGCCCTCACAGAAGTTGAAGCATTTGCTCTAGTGGCCGATGATCTAAAATTTGTCGCCTCTCAGTTCCGGCGACTACACAGTAAACAGCTCCGCCACACTTTCAGGTTCTACTCCCAGCAGTGGAGAACATGGGCGGCATGTTTTATACAAGCGGCGTGGAGAAGGTTCTATAGGAAGAAACTGGAAGAGTCTCTAAGGGAAGAGGAGAATAGACTGCAAGATGCATTGGTGAAGGGTGGTGGAAGTTCGCCTAGTTTAGGGGCGACTATTTATGCGTCTCGATTTGCAGCAAATGCTCTTCGGCTTTTGCGGCGTAATGGGACAAAGAAGGCGAGGATACCTGAGAGGATATCACCCATACTGCTTCAGAAGCCAGCTGAACCAGATTTTACTTCTGAAGAGAAGTAATCACAATGAAGATTTTTTTTAAGGGGAAGTGTAATATAGATTTTATTTGTTGTTTAACTTGGCTTAAGTTAATTGTATGGCCTGGTTTTGTTGTGTATGAAGCGAATTCATTCTGTATATTATTTGTGGCATACGAAAGCTTTATTTTACATGAGTAACTCTATTGGTAGAATTAGGTGACGTTTTATAATGATTTGGAATGGTGGTAAGGTAATATATGACATTACGAGATTGTGATACATTATTTAGTTGTACAAGTAATTGTAAACAAAATTATACAACTAGCATAGTCCCCTGATATAGAAAATATGGCATGTGAAAGCTTTATTTTACACGAATAATTCTAGTTGTACGATTAGATGCTATGTTACAATCCTGTGTACAATTAGAAGTAAATAAAATTGTACAATTAGTATAATTCAATATGGCAAATGCTATATGAGTACTCTCGTCTGCTATGCCCTATGGGGTGTATTGTCTCTTCACTGTGGGATGGCAATTATCATTTTACTCCCTATATCAAGCCACGAATGAATGTATGAAGATATGGAGAGAGTTGTTTGAGAAAGCATCGACATTTTATAGTACTAGACTCGCATTGTGCACACAGTAGAGATGGTTATTTGAGAACGTCGGCATTCATTGCAGCAGTGTAACAGGGTTTTATGGACTCAAGTCTCTTAAGCCAGTGCTGGCTCATTACTGACATGTAGAAGGTAACATTATTTGATTACTAATTATTTCTTATGTCATAGCTAATATTTATTTGTCCGGATTACCAACGCTTCACTTGTCTCATACTTTAGAAGTTCTGGTCACGGAGACATGTCATAGAGTCAATATCTTGCACATTAAAACGAAGATTGAACTCAGTTGTTGAAATGTGGATGCAACGAGGTCATCTAATTTTTGCCAATCTCAATTAATTAAATTGTGATAGTATGTAATCAGCATTTAATTATCTTAAGTATCGACTCTAAAAGCAACTTTTTAATTATTCATTGTCTAACTCATATTTTTTATTAGTGAAATAATTCTACTTTAACACCATGATCTCATAAGATAATCTAACTATTAATAATGTTAGTAGAGTCGCGTTGGACAAGTACAACACATGAACACAACGTGGCAGTGCCAGGTTGGCACAAGAGTTATTGCAAATATTTTTTTTAAAAAATATATAAATAAAATTTGGAAAGATTAATTAGATTGAATCAATGTTCTAAAAAACGCGCTTAGGCGCCGCTTAAGCGGCGCCTAAGCGTGAGGCGTGCCTACTACGCTCCGCTTTGTCGGAAAGCGCGGAAAAAGCAGTCAAAGGCGAGCGTTGACCCATTAAGCGTGATTAAGCACGCTTAAGCGAGTTTAAGCGGGGCTTAATCGAGCTTAAGCGTGATTAAGCATTTTTTTTTGGAAAACCCAAAAATTTAAATTGGAAAGATCAAGACCATTAAAGGGAGAAATTGTCTAAGAGCAAATAAAATTTTCAAATCTTGAAAACATGTAAATTAAATGTGATAGTATTTCAAGCGTTAAACTACTCATTTATATTCTATGGTAAGTTATTTTCTTTCTTTTTTCTTTTTTTCCTTTTTTTTTTTTTTTTTTTATGGAGCAAAAATTTTTGTTTTCTTCGCCACTTCAATAACGTGAAATTTTAGAAGGTTTTGTAAAATTATTTAGAGGCTATTGTGTTTGTCTAATTTTTGCCTTTTGAAAATTTAAGAATGTTTAGTGGTAGAAATTATTATTAAATATAATATTTAAAATTTTATATGTGTTTGATAGAAATTATTTTATTTATTTCATGATTCTAGATTAATTAAAAATTAAAAATAAATAAATAAATTGAAAAACGCTTTTTAACGCTTAAGCTTTGCTTAAGCGCGCTTAAACTTACAAAACTTGAAGCTTGAGGTCGACGCTTCGCCACGCTTTACGCTTTTTAGAACACTGAATTGAATGCGTGTGGAATAAGTGTTTTTTATCGTCAAATTTTCTTACCATTTTTGGCATAATGTGTAATTCAAGAAATTAAAAATAGAAATAACGCTCAAACTTGGGTAAAAATTTTGCAGAAATTTTCTGTTTACTGATTTCCGTCCATTAAAAAAATTGGAATGACCTTTATATTTGATTGATTATTATTATAATTATGCGTGCACTAACTACTGCAAATTAAAATAAAAATACATTTGGGAAGACACTGATTCAGATTGATTATCTATTCGAATGAATGGTGTACTAATTACTTCCTCCCTCCAGTAAAGATAGTCTCATTTTTCATTTTCATCCGTCCCAAAATATAATCCCATTTTAACTTAATTTCTTAATTTTCTAATATACCCTTATTTAAAGTCCATCGTTATCAATATATAAGTACCATTAAAACGAAATAGTAAATAAATGTAAGGACATATTAGAAAATATATTTTAAAATATTATTTTTTCAAGATCATTAATTAAAATTTCTGAATTTTTATAAAAATAAAAACGGGACTGTCTTTGCAGAGGAAATATTGCAAATTATATATTTGTGAAGGAATAATTTGGTATAAATTATTGCTGGCAGTATCTCGTTGACATGTATTCAACAGGAAACTTCCACAGTCAATATTGAGAAATTCGCTTTCCATTTCTTATTAATTAATAAAACGTGTAATACAAAAAAATAAAAATAAAAATATAATGTTAAGAATGGTGGAACATTTTTGCAAATTTTCAGTGTCATAGACATACTGATTTTCGCCTATAAATACCATGTAAGTATCCAAGCATTGCATATCATAGGCCTTTTTCTGTTTTCATCATACTTATTATCAAAAGACTACTCAAATCTCAGTCCAAAAATGCCTTCCGGACTTGGCTAATTCAGTGAGGTTGATAAGGTGACTCGAATTACCATAAAAGTTAGTGACTGTCACGTGTCGGCACGCGGGCCGTGGCGGAGGGGAGGGGATTATTTGGGGTCACATGACCCCTAAGTTTTGGGGAATTTTTTTTCTTCCTTAATAATTTATGATTTTTCAAATAAAAGTTCTATTATCTCGTTATGATAAATGATAATTTAAGAGAGTTTGTTTAGTTCATTTAGTGGCACTTTGCTAATTTAGTTTATTTGCTTCTCTTCCAAATTAAAAAAATAAAAATAGTTTATTTGCTTACTACTATTCTAATATTTCTACAAATTTACGAGTTCACTTTGACTTTTAATTTGAAACTAATATCATATTTGTGTTAAGTTTCTTTTAGTCTAAAATTAGAATATGTTTGATAAAAATTTTTAACACAACAAATTTCGAATGCATAGTTGAAATATAAAGCAAAAATATTAAACATGTGAAAAGTTCTCAAATCAATGAAATGAATTGTTTCAACTTGGTATTGCAAAAAAGTGATTTTTTAAAATAATGAGTGTCAAACAAACTCTTAACTTATATGGCATTCAATCAAAACCATAGCTATAAAGATATTAATCTTACATCACATGACACTATTCATTATTATCCAAACATCACACGGTTCTCATTTCCTACTCACTATTTAAATTGAAGATTTACCCAACTATACGTCAAAATTTTTCATTTCAGCAATATTTTCTGTTAGCGCCCCCCAAAAAAAACTGGGTAGGGAGAGCTAATATACGTGCCCCTTCTACTTTAAATCTCTGGTTCCGCCACTGCACGCAGGAAATACTAGTTGATACAGTAGTAATATGCCAAATTCTTGTAGAATGAGATCTCTCTATTGATATTATCACGATTGAAGGGAGATAGAAATGTCACATGCCTGTTCGTCTTCACCAAAACTGAAAGCTACAAAATTTGTACAATTTTTTAAAAAAATCTCTCACTAATCTACCAAATTCTTCATTTCTTCTTCGTCTTCTTGTTCTCCCTAAGTCCTTTGATCGAACTCATCATTTTAAAATGGTATACTAGTTACCTCACCCAACAAAATTTCAACAGATTATACTACGCCACCCTGCCCACCCACCCACCCACCATTATTCTATGCGAAAATTCTGTATATGTAATCTTTGAAATTTCGCCTTCAGACTAGAAATCACATTCCCGTTCCGTTATCCATAATGGATACCATAGCGATTCCCATATTGGCTTAGATCAATCACATGTGTGAGGAAAGTGTGATCCCCCACTATCCAGGGGGCATGTATATGATCCAACCAGAATGCTAATGTTGGAAATCGTCCGTGGACGGAGCTCACCAGGACCCTGAAAAAGAGGACTCTGCTAGAAATGGCTTTCGATTATTTAAAATTTATTCACCATTGGCATTTGATAGTGTAGATGTTCATAGTCTCAATCTTAAATCCTCTCATATCTCTTCTGAAATCCCACATTGTTTCATCTAATATTTTGTGTCAATCAACATCGTAGTTGGATCATGGATTCATTGCGATTACACATTATACTGGCTTACATTATACTCATTTGCCGCAATGTCTATGATCCCCGAATATAAGGATTGAGGAGCTCATGTAGAGTTGGTACTCACTTATCAACCAATTAGTAAAGAGTCCAACGACAATGAGGTTGCGAAGCACCGAATTGTGGCCTTGGTGTTCGCGGAGACCCACTGAATCACCATGATGCTTCTTAGAGATTGTCTCAAGTATATGGCTATGGGTAAGCTCCCCCTCAAGTCTGGATGCGACTATTCCTGGTTTCTGATGTTAAGGCTTAGATGACATCGAAATTTAGGTTTTTAGTGTAGTTATAAACTTATCAAAACCTAGTGATCTAAAATCAAAGAATTTGTTCAGATACCCACAGTGGGTATATACCCACGCCGCGTGGCGCCCTATGGTGGCGCCACGCCACCCCCAACTTTTTTTTAGTATCTATATTAGATGAGATGAATAATGCATAACTGCCCCTAATAGTAGAGGGGGTCCATTGGCTCCCATGAATTTTTTTCCCCAATTGCGGCTACCAGGTCATGGCTCCTTAAACCAAATTGTAATTTAGGCAGAAAAAATTAGTACCTTGTTTCTTCTGATGGATAGGAAAATAGTATAGTTTGTATACTAGTCCCTCAATATTCCTAGAATTTCTAATTTAGTCCACCCCTTTGGACTTCCTTACCGAAAAAATTCAAATACTCGAGTACCAAATATTAAATATTCCAGATCAATAAGAATTATTTACCTACATATAGAAAGACCATATTATTTACTACCTCCGTCCCAAAATTATAGCCTTTTTCTTATCTTCACAGAGATTAAGAAAAATACAATTAATGGTATTGGAAAAGTACAATTCAATATTATTTTCCTAATATACCCTTTCATTTATTAGATGTTTTATTTCAACTACTCTATTTTGATGATATCAATGTATATTAAATGAGGGTATAAAAGACAAGTAATATTTTAACTATATCTTTAAAAGGAATGTGATCTATATTTTGGGACGGAAGAAAAAGGAATAGTGGACTATAATTTTGGGACGGAGATAGTATTAAATTACGATTTCCTATATGCAGGTGGACAGCTCCTGCATATCTTTTGCTAAAGGAATGTTATGGTCCCAGACGGCCGGACCATAGTTATGGTCCGACCGTTTGATTTTTCGGACACATATGATCTCCATTTTGAAATCCGAGATCGGATCTAGGTTCGACACGGTGAGGGGGAGCTCCAGCAATTTGAAAAATTTTCCGGCGATACCGTGGCGGCCGGTGGTGGCCGGTCAAAGTTTTTGGGCACTATTTGGGCCAAGAAGTGGCCAAAAACTTTGACCGACCATCCACCACGCCACTACAGATCGCTGAAAATTTTCCAAATTGTCTGAGCACTCCCTCCCCAGTGCCGAACCTAGATCCTGGCCTCAGATTTCAAAACTGAGATCGATGGTCCGTAATCAAACGACCGACCATAACTATGGTCCCATTACTGGAAGAGAACAAACAGGTCTTTTGCTATACTTACTAAAAGAGAAGCACAACTTTGGTTTTTCCCGATGCCCTTTTTAAATTCTTTTTTATTTTATTTATTAAATGAAATTTTTTAATTCTTTTTTATGTTGATTTATATCGATATTTTTTTCCAAGATTTTGAGTTTTATTTTTCGTATCACATTTAATAAATTTAATAATTTATTATTATTATAATTATAATTTCAATTTATATTTTTTGTGATTTAAATACTTTCTAAATAATACTAATTTTTTGAAAATCATAAATTCTTTACGTATTTATTAGCAATTCAAATATTTTATTAGTTTTAAAATATAATACATTTATATTAAAATTAATTTCGTTAATAAATAATGCATAGTCGTAAACGATGCATTTATTTATGTAAGAAATACTCTAAATTAATTAAGAGATCATAATAAACACGATTGTGAAAATGTTATCGTTTTATAATATTTTCTATTGAATTATATTTTTTTGAATGTCCAAATATAATTTTGGCATCATTATCTAAATTAACTAAGAGATTATAAGTTAATATAATTTCATAACAAATACTATCGTGAAAGTGTTGTGTTTTTGTAATATATTCTATTGAATTATATTTTTTTGAATGTCTAAATATAATTTTGTCGTCATTATCTAATTGATATTTTATTTTACATTAATACTATTATAAAATTTTGGTTTATTCTTTTTGTATCTACACACACATATATAATTACAAAATATTAAAACATAAAAAAAACTTATATAAAAATGTTCATTATTTGAATATGAATTAATTGAATTTGAATGAATATTTTATTCAAAAATCAAGAATTACAATATTTTTATTACAACATGAGGATTATGATTTTTAAAAATTATTTTAAATGCTATTTTACAGTAAAAGTTAAATTATAGTATCATATTTTAATTATTTGTATAATTTGTTTTAGAATTAACAACTTGCTTATTTTAAAATTTTTTTATTTTGTTGAAATTTTGAATTGGACATGTGATGTTACTGTAATAGTGGTTGTGATTGGTTACCAATGTGGGATTTTCAACTTTCCTACTTCAGATCTATTTCTCATCGACCACACTCTCTAAAATTTTTTCAAATTGTTTTTTCCTTTTCAATATTTCTTCGATTTAAATTAAAGTTTTAAATAATAAACTATATTTTATAATGCTATTTGAGTCAATAATTAATTAATTAACTGAACTATAATTGATTAACTGTACATGATTAGGTAAAATAGTATATTTAACAATTAAAAGGTGAAAGATTTAATGTATATTTTAATAATTTTTAAATCAATGTAACTACCTTTCTACCATTATGGGTAGGTACTACCAATAATGTAACTGAAATTATTTCTAAATTATCTTTTATTTCTAAATTATTTTTTGGTTTACTAAAATTAAATTATTATTTATGCTGTATATTTTGTTTTTTTGAAAAAAAATCATGTATTACATATATTTGTAAATATAAGCTCTTATAGTCCTATTAACTAACACTAATTTAAATTTATTTTCATTTTATAGATTAGAAAAATCATTATAGAGATTAAATTGGATTAATTTTTTACTAAGTGGCATATGAGCTTCTTATCTATTCGAAAGAATAAAATATTAGAAAAATATTTGATTTAAAATGTCGTACCTAAATTTTGTTATTTGATGACCAATATTTTACCTTAATTGTAGTTCTTATTTAAGTAGATGACTGTATGTTTTTCATTTATAATGATTCAATCTCAGGTTCAATAAAATAATTTTTTTGTAATTTTTGTTAATTATAGATATAGTTAGTTATGTCACGACCTAAAAAAATTGCTTGGTTAAAGTAACACGAGGCTTTAAAAAAAACTTTTTTTTGGGCAAAATTGCGATTAGTGTTTTTTTTCAAATATTAAATTTTTAAATAAATTTATGAACTTAAAATTTTGAAATTGGAAAATTTTTGACAAACAAGTTTCATCATAATAACTTTTTATTAAGGGCTACATTATTTTTAATATTGAGTGGTAGCTTAATGCATTTTTTCGGTTTGTAACAAATTACTATTTTTATTTATATCTTTTTTTTATTTATTAATTTACTATAGCTTTGATTTTGTTTAATTGTAAATTGATATAGTTGTTATTTACAAATGTTTAGTTATTATTTGAAATTCGAATTCACTGTCATAACTCATAAGTTGTATGTTGCAGTATCAGGATTACGTATCACAATGGGTTGAAAATGTTGATATGTGATAATAATAAGAACCTAACAAATACAAATACGATTGTTATACATAAAAAAGTATTTTGAAGTTTGTGATATTTTTTATTTAATAATATTAATTCCATCTAAACTTTGTTATTATTAACAAAAGCATTGATACGATTAATGAATATGTGGTGTCTATGAATAATTTTAATTGGAAAAATTTATTTGTGCTTGGCCTAAATATGTAAAGGAGATAGAAGTGCTGGATTTTTTGCTGGATTTTTTGAATAACTACATTCCATGGAATTCCCGAATGATATAAAGCATTCCGGTGTGCCTAATCACAAGTTAAGTTTCAAAGTAGGTGTTATGATCATATTATTGACAAACATAGTTATTAAAACCGGATCGGACGACTTGGCAAAGTTTTTGGGCCAGCGAGTTAATGGTTGGATCGCTAGGTTCGGGCTTGAACCGTTGGATCATTAATTTAAATTATATATAAAAAGTTAAAATATAATGAACAAAATTAGACGTTTGCACAATGGATTTTAGTGCAAATTGAAGGTTTGTATCTTGAGGTACATGGTTTGAATACTGAGCTATACTCTTGATTTTGAAAATTAAGAAACAATACTTTATGTGTTAAAATAAATAAAATTCAATTTATATATAAACTAATAAACTTTGGTTTGATAGTTTTTCAACTATCTTTGAAATTTGAAATTGCAATGTTGCACTTTCAACTCCTATCAAGTATGTCTTGCATTACAAAAATTTAGATTTTTTAAAAACATGTTATGACCAGGCTAGGTCACCGGATTTCGCTCCCGGGCTAGCTAAAAATCGGCCAGTTTTTTGAGTCATAATCAAGTCAATTGTCTAGCGGTCCAATTAAGTAAATCGGACCGATTTAGGGTTTGGGTTACCGGTTTTCCAATCGGACCGGCTAGTCTGATTTGATTCGAGTTTAATAACTATGTTGAAAAATATTGATCATTTGGCTGGATTGTTAATGAGACACTGGTAATTACGAAATTGGGTTTTCATATCATTTAAGCACAAATTTTGACGAGTCAAAGAATGTTAATTTCAATGAGACAAGGTCAATCATTGTCTCATGTTAATTTTTCTTGAAAATGTCGGTATTTAGTCATGCGCAATTATATATTGTCATTTCAAGAGCTATGACTCCGAAGTGACTAACAAAGTTGATATATGATAAATATGGGAATCTAACAAATAGAACTTCAAACGTTGTATATCAAGAAGTAATCTAAAATTTGTGAAATCTATGTAATGAAGTATTATTAAAACTGTGCTTATTTTATATAATGGTAATTATTCAATATAAAATTAATTCGTATTAATGAAAAAGAAATTGTGTTTATGCATTGATTTTTTCCCGTGCAACGCACGGGTGCGATTACTAGTACTTACTAAAAGAGAAGCACAACTTTGGTTTTTCCCGATGCCCTTTTTTTTTTCTCTTATTTAATATTTTTTGTTTTTTGTTTTTTTTTTTGGGAAACACGAGCAAGCCTGTCCTTTCTCCCACCTCATACTTTTTCTTGTATTCAATTTTTTTTTTCGAGCGGCGTGAGTTTTGGTGGCTCCATTTTTTTGTTCGATTTAAATTTTTTGGTTGATTTTGTGGGCATACCCACATGGGTATCGAATCCAAGGCCACGTGATGCTTTTACAAAGCATTATGTCATTCAATTTTTTTAATTTTCTTTTTCAATATATATGTTAAATCAGATAATAATACATAATTGTTCCTTAATAGTGGGAACCGATGCGAACCAGACGAATTTTTTTGAGGCGAGGGCACTTCTCTTTTTGTGGTTTTTACAAAACGCGTTTCACGTTTGATCCGCCTCATTAACGTGTGCATTAATTTATAGTAAATATTCAGATAACTATCCAAAATTAAATTAAAACAAAAATTGATCTTATCATTATGAAATTATATTTTCACTTCAGATAACTGTGCTGATCAATTTATATTTTTCCTAATAGTCTCTTATTAATCACAGAGTACATAAACGCAACTGTGATGTTTCAATAAAATATAGGGTCCATCAATTAAAGATAGCTACGCACATTATTTCAATTTGAATTCTCATATTTCATTTTTTTTTAAAAGCAACACACATAATGATATTTACACCAAATACTTTTACTGTTCAGTTTAAAAAAAATATTTTAATGTTTATAATGTTTTGTTGGACTCATATTTTGTATTTCATGATTTATTAAATAGTTTGAAATCTTTTATATTTCATGTTGTTTATTATTTCGTGTTGTTTTTTGTGATAATACAAGCAATTTATTTATAGAGATGACAAATTAATACCCATATTGCTTCTTTTATTTTTAATCATATATTATATATGTTTGTGAACGCATATTTTTATTTACTAATAATGAATTAGTTATATTTTCATTGTAGAAATTGAATTGGATTAATTTTTCATTAGTTGTAGATAAGCTTCTTATCTATTGAAAGAATAAAATATTAAAAAATTAATTAACTTAAAAATGTCTGAAATAAGTTTAGTTACTTTTTTTTTTAAAATTTGATTGTGATATCAAGAGTGACCAATCGCAAGTGATTGAAAATGTTGATATATGATAAGAATAAGAACCTAGCTAACAAGTAACAAATGCAATTACAAATATTCTATATAAAGAATTTCGAAATTTGCGTTTTTTTATAATAAATATAATTATATTATATTTCTTTTATTTTCATACTACTCCTCCATCCCACAAAGATAGGTTTGTTGATTTTTTATACAATTTAAGAAAATATCAATTAATATTATTGGGAAAGTAAAATTTAAGAATATTTTCCTAAAATACCATTTAACTCACTAATTATTATGCTTTAATAATTTTATTTTGTTAATAACAATGAATATTAAATAAGGGTATATAAGAAAATTAATAATAATGATTATGAGAAAAGAGAGAATCTTTTTGTGGAACAAACGAAATAGTAACCAAACATATCTTTGTGCGATGGAGAGAATAATAATTTCATTTAAATTTTATTACTATTAAAAAGGGAAGGGTGTATTTTTTTAATTATAGATGCCTCGTGCATAGTAAATAACACTAGTATGATTAGTAATGATCGGGTATTCACTGTGGGTATCTTACAGTATTCACAGTCAGGGAAAAAAATCATGGAGATCGAGTGAGGCCTCCACCATCAGGGGACAGTTATATATTATTCATCTAATTTAATGTAGATATAAAAAAATATTAAAAATTTTTTTAAAAAAAATTTTTACTCGACCACGTGATACCACCAGGTAGCGCCACATGGCATGAATTTTGTACCCATGTGGGCGCTTGACCAAAACCACCGATTACGTTGTTCAATCAATTTTCTTGCGGACGCTCAAACTTACCCACCAACCAAGCCTTGCACGGCACAACTGACCAAATTCGAAGTCAGAGCGACCATTTTGGAATCCCGCACTTGTTGCCCTTCTTATTATTATATTATTATATTATATTATATTATATATATTTTGCTGACTTTGCTTTGAATGCAATTATAGTGACAATTGACAGACTCACTACACAGAAGTGGGATGAAAGTTTCTGAGAGCTAGCAGAGAGATGTCTAATGTCTATGATAACTGGGAGAGATTGGTGGGAGCTGTGATCCGTAGAGAGGAACTATGGCAAATGTTTCACGATCGGAGCGCAAGTGTGAGCTCAGTATCGTCGGATTTCAGTTCGGATTCTCAAGTCCTCGACTTGCCTTTCGATTTTTCAAATTCTTCTTCTCCTCCTGCAATTGAAGAGAAAGGAAAATCTTTGAACAAGAGTTATTTGGGGCGGGTATTAGACATGAAGGTCAAAAGACAAGATGCAATAGAATGGATGTCTAATGGATTACTCCCATTCGACCACAGAGTGCGAAT
This sequence comes from Jasminum sambac, assembly GCA_018223645.1. Taxonomy (NCBI): domain Eukaryota; kingdom Viridiplantae; phylum Streptophyta; class Magnoliopsida; order Lamiales; family Oleaceae; genus Jasminum; species Jasminum sambac. Next base: position 6,467,341 of record CP073645.1, on the reverse strand, counting down.
CAGGAGTAGTTATGAAAAATACCTCTTGATTCGTTATCTCCCAAAGGACCTCAGCAAAGATATTATGCTTCGAGTCTGCGTTTCTTTGATGGAGAGGGTAACTACTCCTTTCTTCACACTTAGCTTCTAATTGTGATAGAATAGTATTTGTATTTTGGAGAATTGATCCCGAGTTCCCCACGCCGCGTGTCTCCCTGATTGAAGGGGGCCTCAGATCAGTGTCTCCTAATTGGAAGAGACCTCAAATCAGGTCCCAGTTAAGCCCCCTCCAATCAGGGCCAACACGTGACGTATGGAGCCTCTTCCTATAGGAAAGGAAAGTGATCACTTATGTTGTATCTTGATAGTTTCAATTGAATTACTAAATATACCATTTTAAATATTTTGGGTGGCGGTGAGATTTAAACTCGGGATGTTAGCCTATTTCTATACTATGTTGACCTATTTGATTAAAAAATTTTAAACTGATAGAAGAATAAAGTTACTTTTCCACATAATATATGGAATTTTACCATTCTACCCCCACCTGAAAGTGGGAAGGGGCCCACATCCTATTAAGCTATGGAAATTGTGTGGAAGCAAAGCACATTCCGCGATAGAATGGTCCAAATGATAGAATGGGCTACTAATTTCTTATTCCTGCTCGAGACTCTTAATTAAAAATAATACTTGTATTTTGATAACTATAACCAAATTTCTTAATATTTAGGTGCCTATTTTTAAGGAAATGGATGAACGATTAATGTTGGAAACCTGTGATCGTCTTAAATCTGTGCTTTACACCAAGGATAGCTTCCTAATGCACGAGGGTGATCCAGTTGACGAGATGATGTTTATAATGAGCGGAAATTTACTTTCTGCGGCAAGGGGAAGGACTGGTTATGACAACTCTGTGTATCTAAAAGGCGGTGACTTTTGTGGAGAAGAGCTGTTCACATGGGCACTTGACTCCAACTCAACGTCTGAGAATCACCCAGTCTCGACCAGAACTATGCAAGCCTTCTCAAAAGTCGAAGCATTTGTACTATCAGCCGATGATTTGAAGTTTGTAGCCTCACAATTCCGGCAACTTCATGGTAGTGAAAAGACGTGTTGCATTTATAAGTTTTACTCGCCCCAGTGGAGGATGTGGGCGGCATGTTATATACAGGCAGCCTGGTTGTGGCATTATAGGAAGAAGCTAGTCCGGGATAAGGATTGCAGGTTGCTAGATGCATCGGATAAGGGGAGGATATCACTCGTATTGCTTCCAAAGCCAGCTGAACCAGATTTCACAGTTGAAGAGACAGAAAAATCTTTGAAGAAGAATTATTCGGGGCGCGTATTAGAGATGAAGGTAAAAAAACGAGATGCAATTCGATGGATGTCTTATGGATTACTCCCGCAGAATCTCGTGGTTCAAATCAAGAGCTATGAAAAATACCTCTGGATTCGTAATCTTCCGAAGGACCTCAGCAAAGATATTATGCTTCATGTCCTCCTTGCTTATCTCAAGAGAGTGAGTACTCTTTTCTTCACCATATTTTCCATCAAAGCCCAACTCGTGGATTGAATTATTAGTTTTAAATAAATAAATAAATGCTCGCAGTCTGATACAGGCTGCTAGCACTAAATCTTCTGATGTGACACGATCTGGACATGCCACAGTAGCAGCTTGTGAACTTATAGCATGGTCTAGCTCGTACCACATTGGTTGCTTGCACAAGCACCATATCGGGAGTATAGAGATAAGTAACTTATGTTTGAAAGGAAAACAATATCTTATATCTTGACTATGGTTTAGGTGCCCATGTTTGAGAAAATGGATGAACAACTTTTGGATGCAATGTGCAACCGTCTAAAACCCGTGCTTTACACGAAGAACAGCTTCATAGTACGGGAGGGTGACCCAGTCCACGAGATGCTGCTCATAATGCGAGGAAAATTACTCACAGTAACAACAAATGAAGGAACGATTGGCTTTGTAAACTCCAACTATCTAGAAGGCGGCGACTTTTGGGCAGAAGAGCTCCTCACATGGGCACTCATCCCCTATTCATCATCCAACCTCCCAATCTCGACCAGAACTGTCAAGGCCCTGACAGAAGTTGAAGCATTTGCTCTAGTGGCTGATGATCTAAAATTTGTAGCCTCTCAGTTCCCGCGACTACACAGTAAGCAGCTCCGCCACACTTTGAGGTTCTACTCCCAGCAGTGGAGGACGTGGGCTGCATCTTTTATACAAGCGGCATGGAGAAGGTACTATGGGAAGAAACTGGAAGAGTCTCTAAGGAAAGCGGAGAATAGACTGCAAGATGCATTAGTGAAGGGTACGATGCAAACTCGTATTGTGATGATTAAGCCACAAATTACCAAAACATACAGCAAAACGAGAATCGAACAAAAATGTAAAGAACACAGTGATGTGTTTTGCCAAAATGGCCCGGAAGTTCCTCCAAAATGGAGTACGTCTCCCCATTAAGCATCTACCAAGGAATAGCTCTAAATCCACTAGAAAGATCAACAATTCACAGTTACAAAGCCTCGAAAAATAACCCTCGTTCACCACCACTACAAAAGCCCCAACAAAATGAGGCAAATCCTATCAATACACAAGAGTATGCTAGGGTTTTTAGAGAGTGACAAGAAGCGAATGAGAGAGAGAGGACGTGAGGATGATCTGAAGATGGATGCCCTCTCAGTTCCCTTTTATAGTGGCCAACCCAACAACTTCAGCCCACAAAATCCTCAACAGTCAGTTCCAGAAAATCCGGCCAAGTCAAGGGGGCGTTCTGTTTGTTTTGTATTTTCTATTTTCGTTTTCGAAAATGTTTTGGTGTTTTCTGTTTTCAATTGCTGTTTTCAGAAAATTGAAAATGCGTTTGGTTTGTTGTTTTGAATAAATTATTTTTGAGAAAAGAAAATAGAAAATGTGTTTGGTTTATAATTGTTTAAAATGTAATAAATGTAAAGTTTAAAATCCGAAAACGCGTTTTCCTTATTTTTAACATTTAACACAGAAAACGCCGAACATGGGAGACTAAGAGTGTCCTAAAACGAGGTTGAACTCAATTGTTGAAATGCGGCTGCAACAAGGTCATCTAATTTTCGGCGAGTTATATACTTTTCTGGTCACTGAACGTATATTTGTGTTTCCAAATTATCAGGAAACTTTAACATGTTACCCGTTAGTCACTCAACTTATCAAAGTGTTACCTATTCATCATTAAACTTATAAAAGTGTTACCCATTTATCATTGTAACAGATTCCATTTGTTATACATCACGGAAAATCTAACGTGACTTCACGAATCTGATGACATGGTTTGACGGACCTGACGACGTGGTTTAATGGTTTGGCCATGTAGCAAGTACAATACTTTATGGTCATTGAACTTATTTCTAGGTTACCAAAACAATCATTGAACTTATCTTTAGGTTACTAAACCATCATTGAACTTATCTTTAGGTTACAAAATCATTGATTGAACTTTGACATATTATTCGTTGATCATTGAAGTTTCTTATTGCTTACTAAACATCACTTAACTTTGACGTGTTACTCTTTAATCACTAAATATAAAAAATGATCTCATGTAAATATACATGACTTTCTTTTTTCCAAAATGATATCAATACTTCTTTTGATATTTCTTTAATGAAGCGATCGTATTTCATTAGTATCATAGTTTTGTAAAATGTAATGATTCATTCCCGTTAGCTTACAAGTTTTTACATATTTTTATACATTCTTTTCAATTCCACTAATTCTCTCTCCTATTTCACATTCACATATCTCATGTGACCTACTTGTATTACACAAATCTCTACCATTAACTCCACTCATTCTATGTCCTATATCACATTAAATTCCATTTTTACACATACACTATCACGCGCTAATTTTATTCATTCAATTGAGATTGAAATTTCAGTGAATGAAAGTAAATAATTTTTTTAATCGTCTATCTTTTGCCTCCTTTTGTGATATACTAGTTCTCATTTAATGTTTCTAAATTTTGTCCCAATTACAAGACAACAATCACAAGAACAACTAGGGCACTTAGACTTGGTGGTTAGTGGTTACTATGAGATTGTGCTATTTCCGCCTAGGAGGAGGAAGACTGATATAGTATGTAGTGAATTGATGCCATAGAAGGGAACATAAGACTCATTGTTATTTCATTTTCTTTTTTTTTTTTTAATCTCTTCAATTATATTTTGTACTTTTTCATTAACTTTTATGAGGTCATAATTTCGTTTTATATGTAGGTCAACAATTAACTAAGCCATGCACATAGGATTAGCAATCTAAAAATAAATATAACAGCCTCATAAAACTCAAAAATCGTAGCATGATTAACTTGATTATTTAAATATTTTTTGAAGATTGATCGCCAATTCAAATTATAAATATAATTGGCAACTAGAATAATTAACTCGATCATTCTATATTTTTTGATTAATCATTATAAAATTTAAAAACGTTGAATAGGAACCAATCTATCACAAAAGGAGGCAAAAGATAGATAATTAAAAATATTTACTTTCATCCATTCAAATTTCAATCTCGAGAATGAAGAAAATTTTGTTACATTTCACAAAAAAATAAAAAATAAAAAATATTATCAATAAAATATTAATTTCATTAAAAAAAAATCAAAAGTAATATCGATACCCTTTGAGAAAGAGAGCGCCACGTATATTTTTATTGAGACTATGTTGTATATTAAGTGATTAAAGAGTTATATGTCAAAGTTAAGTGGTGGTTTAGTGCTGTAAGCTAAAAAAAGTTAAGTCATCAATGAATAACAAGTCAAAGTTCAGTGATGACTTTGTAGTCTGGAGATAAGTTTAATGATGATTTAGTAACCCAAAAACAAGTTCAATGACCATAAAGTAACATACTTGGCATGTGACCAAACTGTTAAGCCACATCATCAAGTTCGTCAAGCCAACGTCAGATTTTCCATCAAGTCTAACAGATGGAATTCGTTGCAGTGATGGATGGACGATACTTTCGTACGTTTAGTATGGTTGGGTAATATTTTCATAAGTTGAGTAACTAACGGGGAATATGTTAAAATTTAGTGATGATTTAGAAACTGTAGTATAAGTTTTTTTTTTTTTAAATAGAAATACTATAAGTTCAGTGATCAGAAAAGTATTTAATTTAATTTTTGCCAATCTCAATTAATTAGTTGTGTTAATTACTCTAAAAACAACATTTTAATTATTCATTGTCTAATTCATTTTTTTTTAGTTAACACAATAGTAATTTATTTCTCGTAGAATGAGATCTCTTGATTAATATGATTATATTATATTAATCTCACCCTATAAAATTTCAGCCCATTATATTACGCCACGCAACATATCAATCACATTATTGATTATTCTATACGAAATTCCGTATATACTCCATGAAATTTCCTATTTCTATTAGACGGAACATGACTTCATGGCAGTCGGACTGGAAAAGTGGAAATCAACTCGCATCTCTTCTAAAATTCCAAACTGTTTCATCTAATATTTCATGTGAATGTCAATGAACACTTTAAATTGATTCACCGCGATTGCACATTATACTAGTTTATTTATACTTATTTGGCTTAATTTCTATGATGTAGCAACTAGCACGAACCCGAATCTGAGAAGCTCATGTAGGGGTCCGTTCTCAACCCGTGTATTCAGAGTCCAACGCTAATGATGTTGCGAAGTACTGAATCCTGGCCTAGGTGGTCGCAGAGACTCAGTGAAGCTCCAAGGAGGTCACAAAGCACAAGACGAGCGATCGATAGGGTGCGCCAAGCTTGCAGCTCAAATTTATGCACTCCAAGGAGGCTACCTGAGGTATGGGTGAGATTCCCCTGAGTTCTGGATCTGATAGCTCTTGTTTTCCACGGTTAAGGTTTAGATGAAATTGAGATTTAGGTTTATAGTTTAGCTGTAAAATTATCGAAACTCAGATCTCCAGCACCAAATTGTGTAGCTAAGTAGCTTAGGCAGAAATGTTTACCTTGTTTCGTCATCCTCAGTATCGATCGATAAGAAAGTTACATAATTTGTCTACTGGTCCCTGAATATTCCTGGAATTTCTATTTTAGGCCATTCAAGTGACTTGCTTGCTTACACACAGGGTACGTCTAAATGCACCCAACATTTTGCATGGTGCAGCCATTAAAAAATAAAAATAAAAATAAAAATAAAAAAATAAAAAAGTCTAATATACCCTTACTAATTGCACCGGGTCAATTTTTTTTTTTTTTGTAAACATAGCGAACAGGCTTTTGCTTGTACGTTGCGAACAAGCTTTTGTTCGCTGCATTCATAGCGAACAAATTTTTTAAAAAAATTTAAAGAAAAATGAGTAATTTTTATCTGATTTTTCATAGATTTTTTTGTTCAAATTTTTTACAACCACTTTCATGAATAATTTGGAAATTTATTTTTAAGTTTTTTACAATCACTTTGACGATTAATTTGGAATTTTTTTGATGATATAGTAATTGGTTTTATCCGATTGTATTAAATATAATCATTAAAAATTCAATTTTTTAAAACCATTCACGAGTAATTTTGAAATTTCTTTTAAGTTTTTGACTACTACTTTGGCGACAGTGAATTTCGAAGTTTTTTTGATAATTCAGTAATTGTATCCAATAAATAATGGATATAATTAAAAAAAAAAAAGCTAAACTTCAAAAAATAGGTTTTTAAAATTTTTTTGGCCTATTCGGCCACAATGGGCCGAACAGCCAGAGGGCTGTTCGCCCCCTTGAACCTTAAAAAAAAAAAAAAAAGAAAAGAAAGAAAGAAAAGGAAAGAATGGCGTCCGAGGGTAAAATGGAGATATGGGGATAAATGGGTGCATGAAGTAAATGCCCAGGTGTATTTAGCCGTGGCCTTACACATATGATTACATTTTTCAATCAATCCACACCCCAACCAAGCCTTGCACGGACTGATAAAATCCGAAGTCAGAGCCACCATGTTGGAAGCCCCCACTTGCTCCTCTTTTTGTTTCTCTCTCTCATGTCGCTTTTATGTTTATCGTGTCATGTTCACTACAGAAGTAGTCACTGGTTTTCTGCTTATTTTAATGAATTTTAAATCAGACAATAGCTATTTACAAATTTCATTGTCCATATGGACAACAGGACAAGCACTTTATCTTTTGAAGTCGGGCGAGAGGAGCATGTCAACACAAGTCACAATTTTTTGACACTTCCTAAATTTAAAAATCAAAATGTCACTGTTCTGCTACAGGGTATCAATGAGTGATATATGTAATACGTATGATAAGTTGTTCAATAAGACAATAAAATCTTGACTGACTTGGGTGTTGTTCAATAAGGCAATAACTCTTGACTGACTTGGGTTTCTTTTTAAGTCCACAGAAGTTGGATGAGAAAATCTTGGTGCTGGAAGAGAGATGTCGAATGTCTACGATAACTGGGAGAGGCTGGTGGGCGCTGTGATCCGTAGAGAGGAACTATGGAAAATGTTTCACGATCGGAGCCCAAGCATGAGCTCCATATCATCCGATCTCAGTTTCGATTCTCAAGTCCTCGATGTGCCTTTCGAATTTTCAACTTCGTCAAGATATCATTTACCTACAATTGAAGAGGGAGGAAAATCTTTGAAGAAGAGTTATTCGGGGCGGGTACTGGAGATGAAGGTCAAAAGACGAGATGCAATGCAATGGATGTCTTATGGATTACTGCCTCAGAATCTCACGGGTCGAATCAAGAGTTATGAAAAATACCTCTTGATTCGCAATCTCCCGAAGAACCTCAGCAAAGATATTATGCTTCATGTCTGCCTCGCTTATCTAAAGAGAGTAAGTACTGCTTTCTTCACACTTCTCCATATTTTCTTCATATTTACTAAACATTTCTTTCAGACGGTCGTCTAAAGAAAAATGCTAAGTTGACATAACATGAGATGCAAAGGTTGACATAAATGGTTTGCTACTAATTGTGATAGAATAGGATTTGTATTTTGATAATTTCAATTGAATTACCAAATATGTGATTGTAAATGGGATGGTCCGGGCATGTTTGCCTATTTTGATACCATGTTCAACTAATTGATCTAAATGTTTAAGCTAATAGAATGGTCCAAATGTATAGAATGGGCTACTGATTTCTTATTCCTCCTCTAGACTCTTGTTGTAGTAAAAACAGTATTTGGATTTTGATAATTATAACTGAATTTCTTAATATTTAGGTGCCTATGTTCGAGAAAATGGATCAACAACTTATGTTGGAGACCTGTGATCGTCTTAAATCTGTGCTTTACACCAAGGATAGCTTTCTAATGCATGAGGGTGATCCAGTTGACGAGATGCTGTTTATAATGCGCGGAAATTTACTTTCTACGGCAAGGGGAAGGACTGGTTATAACAACTCTGCATATCTAAAAGGCGGCGACTTTTGTGGAGAAGAGCTGTTCACATGGGCTCTTGACCCCAATTCAACGTCCAAGAATCGCCCAGTCTCGACCAGAACTATGCAAGCCTTCTCAAAAGTCGAAGCGTTTGCACTATCAGCCGATGATTTGAAGTTTGTAGCCTCACTATTCCGGCAACTTCATGGTAGTAAAAAGACGTGTTGCATTTATAAGTTTTACTCGCCCCAGTGGAGGATGTGGGCGGCTTGTTATATACGGGCAGCTTGGTTGCGGCATTATAGGAAGAAGCTAGTGCGGGAGAAGGATTATAGGTTGCTAGATGAATTGGCTAAGGGGAGGATCTCATTCGTGTTGCTTCCAAAGCCAGCTGAACCAGATTTCACAGTTGAAGTAGAGAAGTAAGTTTCTTTTGCTTAAATGAAGCATCATATTGTATATATATATGTGTTCAGAGAATGTGTTGAAAGGTGATTTTGGACATGGGAGACTCATTGCATCTAAAAATAAATGATGAAAAATAAAAAATTTATAATGTAGAGCTAAATGAGTCCACATCTGTTGTTCTTATTTTATGTCTCTTTAATTGAGTCCCCCTAATTAAACTAGCCCACGTCACCCAATCAATACCATTAGCACATGACAACTCGTGATGTGAGCTATTTTAATAGGAGAGACATCCAAGAAGACATAACAAAGGACAACAGATTTCGACTCGGGGTGAAAAAGGCCTATGGTCTCCTAATTTGGACAACTACATACTACATGATAGTAAGCCCATGCATTACTTTTTAGGTGGTTCTCACCGCAGTGGAGGACGTGGGCGGCAGTCGCTATACAAAGAGCATGGCAACGGTATGACAGGAGGAAGAGGACGTTGGCGGCACTTGATATACAAGTAGCATGGCCAGGGCCGGTCCTTATGTAGAGGCCATTGAGGCTTTCGCCTCAGGCGCCACGGGCGCAATCTAGGTTGGCCCATTGAGCCATCAACTGTCCAATAAAAAAAATTAGAAGCCCACACCAACCGGCAACAGAGATATTTTTTCTTCCGTATGTAATATCTGCGCTTGAGACTGTTGCGGTGTTGCCTCCATCGCTCAGAGTAGTTTGTCGACCAACCGCCGCTAGCCAAACATCAACCAATTCAGCCCAATTTTAAGCCACAAATTGCAAGAAGAAGATTTTTAATTTTGAATTTTCAGATTTCCCCTCTGGCCTTTGGTATCGGTATGTTGCAATTGCAAATGGCAATCTCAATTCCTTTAAATCTTAATCTTAATCTTGTAACTTGTTGTTCTTGTTCTTATTTTAAATTGTAATCTTAATTTTGTTCTTGTAATCTTATTGTAATTTTAAAATTCATATGATGATAATTGATATCCTTTCTTGCCGAGCAACGGAAATTGGGATTTGGGAATAGCCACCGAATAGATGATTTAATGTTTTGTGTCATTGTATGATGTGATTAGATTTACCCATAGTTATCATAAATTCATAATTCCATATGTAATTTAAATTTCATAGTGTTCTTAAATTTATGCATATTCATAGGAAAATATATGTATATTTATACATATATGACTATATGTATATGTATAATGCTAATCTATTGGTTATTGTGTTGACTAAATGATTGTATTCTATTGTTAAGCAAATTCTAAAATTCATGACTCGTTTAGAAGCCTGTTTATATACTTTATTGCTTTATTATGGAGTTTTAAGTAATAAATTATTTGCTTATTATTGTAATGGATAATAGATGTTTATTGACAGGATTTGTTACAAATCACCACTTTCATTTACTCATACTGTAATGTCTCTCTATTTTGAGGTAAGCAATAGTTTGTCATTACTCATTTAATAAATTATTGAAAATAAATGTGGCCTTGTCGGCCTATATGAATTTTTCACGGTTGGTTGGCATGAATATAGCCTTGTCGGTTTATATAAATGTCGCCTTATCGACTTATATGTGATCTTTTTACAAGCTAATTAATAATTAGGAGTACGTTTAAAAAAATTTCGTTGCTGGGGACTGTTGCCCGAGGGGCGCCTGATTGATGTCTCGCCTCGGGCTATAAAAACCACAGGACCGGCGCTGAGCATGGCGCCGGTATTATTGGAAGAAGTTGGTCGGAGATCAGGAGAACCGATTGCAGATGCACACACGCACCGTTGGGGAAGGGAATGATATTGCTCACAGCCAGCTGAGTTAGATGAGCAAGCATATTACAATTTTTAGGTTAGTAATGGATTAAGTTTTTGTTTATTGCTTAGATGTAAATTAGTAATATGGCTTAGTCTTGCACGTTGGGAATAAAAAGATACTGTTGTATCCAGTGTTCGACACAACTTTAACACCCTGTGTCCAATAGTGAGCACCAAACCAAATATGATGTCTGATTGGAATAAATAATGATCTGGTATCACGTGTTGGACGCAATTCAACATCCAGCATGAGGACAGGGTCTATTGGAGAAAGTTATTTTAGGTATCGTGATTTTGTGGGATGGTAATTTTGGAAATCCAATTTTAAATTACGGTTTCCCATTCACTTCAGTTGCATACATGGTTAGGAACTTGTACCACACGGCCACACCAATCACATCTTAAGAAGATATTTTGATTTATTTATTACATTTTCAACTTGAGCACTCTCACCCAAAAGAAACAAAAACAGAACTTCTACGCATGTATATGCTTTACACAAGTCTTGGTCTCGAAAGTGTTGCAAAATTACTATCTATATATAAATGGGGAATGTGGGGTATAATTCCTTACCTTGCGTTCAATACTGAACAACACTTCAAGGTAGGGGCGAAACCAAGAACTTAAAATTCACTGTACCGATCATTAATTTTATTAGATCACATTATAAAAAATTTTATTTTTCTTAATTTTCTTTGATTTTTTTTAACAATGGGGTGGGGCAGACCTATTTTGGCCTACCCCTAACTACGCCCCTAGTTCAAGGTTATATTTGATAAGCACAATAAATTAGTTTATAATTTGTCTGGAGAGCTTATAAGCTCATCTTATTCAAATAAGCTCTTTTTTTTTTTAAGACCTTATTTTAAAAGCTATAACTTGTTTGAAAAACTTTTTTTTACTAGATTTTTAAATAAGTTCACGAACTTTCATTTTTACGCTTTTCTTTTTGTAAAAAAAGAAATGTAATTATTTTAAGCTTATTCTTTTCGATCATTTTATATTTCTGACCTAGTTTTTAATTAAATTTTGCCAAACACTAATATGTAAATCAACTAGCCTTTTCAAGTTCTCAATTAACTTATCAATTTGTTCTACCAAACATGCTCCAATGCTGTTTGAGAATAAATAATGATTTGGTGTCTAATACTAGACACAACCTGACGCCCGTGTAAGTGGGGAGGATTTTGTACTATGATATGCTGATGATGGAAATCCAACTTTAAATTCAGGTTTCACTATCCCCTTCAGTTTCATACATGCTAAAGAAGAATTTGTTCAACACCAGTTCTATCTTAAGAAGATATTTTGATTGATTTATTTATATTTATATTTTCGAATTGAACTCACTCATTCATACCCTGTACAACGTACTCTACACAACTCTTCGTCTCGGCCATGTTAACAAAATTGCTAGCTGCACATCAAAAGTTACAAACGGGTTTAAAGATCTAGCATATAACCCCTAGTGATTGATGTACAGGTAATATTTTTCATGTCCAGTTAGCATTACCGTCACTAAATTTTGCTAGCCACAACCTTGGCCAAACTGAATTGTCGATTGTTGTTTTGATCTCGGCAACCCCGAGCCATGGCCAGCTCGACTAGGGCTGCAGCTGCATCCTAAGCACAACCTTCATCATCTCCACAACCTTCAGCCGACTGACCCATTTTTGCTTTTCGATTCTACGGCCCCATATAAAAACCTTCTGCAAGTTGACATGCCAAATCGTTCCAAATTACATCCCATCAACCATCAGTAGCTATTATCATAACTCATTTTCGGCCCAACCGATAAGACAGCTTCTAACTCGCTCTAAAAGTCACGGTTTCAAAGGAAGGTTTGAACCCATCCCATAAACCACTCCAGGAGTTCCTCCGCAACCGATGTAGGACTCAACTCAACAATCCCCTCCCCCATTCGGCGATCCCTCGGATCCCGAAGGGACATCCTCTTATCGGTTCGACTGATACCACCGATAGCGACAGCCTAACTCGCCCTAAAAGTCCAGCGGCTGAACCCAACCCATAAACCACTCCAGGAGTTCCTCCGAAAGAAAAAAAAAAATTGAGCCGTGCACAGCAGTGGAAAAAAAAGGGAGCACACCCGTCACTTTGAGGCCATTTTCTGGTCAAATCGGTGGTCAAAAACGTGAAACGAGACTACCATCGCGAAGCTCTCTTCAAGCCGAGTTGAACGGTATCAGATTTGAAGTGAATCGGTGGCCAGACGAGGAAGAAATCTGACCTGGAAGTTGCTGCTGCGCAAGGAGGGAGACACAGTCAAACCAGTCAAACTGAGATCTAGAACTTTGACTGTCGATTGCGAGAAAACCAGGAGGAGTTAGCGAAATTGGAGGCCAGATCTGAGTTCCTTGTGGAGAGTGCTTCTTCTGGTGGTGATGGTGTCTCATTTTGATTTTCCGACGGAAGCAGGAGAGACACTTTCCGGCAGGTGCGCGAATCTCGTCGGGAAAAGACAGCTGCAACTTTGACCGAAGATTGTGGGAGCGTCCGGCGTCGTCTCGTGATCGACAACCTACCGTTGGAAAGGTATCGACGAGAAGAACCTGTTGGTGGTTTCAGATTTCAAGTCGGAGTTACCAATTGAAAACTGTGTCCGTTTTCAGTCGTGTTTTTCATGAGGAAGTTGGTAAATCGGTTCTCCACTTCTCCTGGAATGTAATTCCAGGTGGTAAAGATCGTTCCCTTCGCCCGTGATTGTTAGTTGAGTTGTTTATTGGTTGTTTAGAGTTTTAACCGCCTATAAATGTTTTCTTGGGTGTTAGCGGTTGAGTGCATAATTGAACTTTTTTCAGTAATTAACTAGTTAGTGAGCTGTGTTTGCCTGAGTTAGCATTCCATTTTACTGTGCATTGAGGGAGTGTGACTATTTCTTTGCATAATGAGTATCATATTGAGTTTTGTGATTGGTTTATTGACTGTGATTGCATACTTGAGGTGGAGCCACCTGTTGTTTTATTTATGCATTAGTCAGTACCTGTGTTTTTGTGCTATTTGGGTGATTTAGCATGATGTTTGGAGCCTATTTTTGAGTTTTTGAAAAGAGTTTTTTCAAAAAGTGTTCTCAAAAATCGGTTTCAAATCGATTTCAAGTGTTTAAAGGTTTTAAAACTGAGTGGTTTTATGCTTGTGTTTCTTGAGATTGTGAATCGTGGGTGGAGTTGGGATTGTCTCTATAAGAGGTAGAATAGAGGTAGCAAAGGAGGGGGTAATGAGAGGGTTGCATTTATGGCTGAGAGGTTTCTTCGATTGTTTGCTCTCTGTGCTGTTCTAAGTCTCTTTGTATTGAGTGATACAGTGGGTGAGTGCTTAGAATATAGTCGTTCGTGGAACGAAGAGTTAGATCACAGAGAGGTGTTTTCGAAGAGATGGCTATTTTTGTATACCATATTACCTAGTTTTGCTTATTCTATTTCTTGAGGTGGAGGCTATCCCGTGTACCTTTTGAGTTCTTTTGAAAAGAGATTTTTTCAAAGAGTATGGATTTCAAAAGGAGAGTTGTTTTAGTTTTTAACAAGAGTTTGTTTCAAACTGAGAGTTTTGATGTTCTTTGTACTCTTTGCATTTGAGTTTGTGGTTGTAGTTAATTGGAGTTAATTACTACAAAGTGAAACTGATTTGATTTTGAGTTTTAGTTCATCTTTGTGTGTCTTGAGTGAAGACATTGCTGGTTTTTTTTTTTTTTTTCAAAAGTGTGATTTTTGAAGGGTTTAACCAATTTGCTAGTGTTGTAGCTTCCTTTATCATGGCTGTTTTTATTTCTTTATGAGAGTCGAGCTGATTTTCGAGGTAAGAAAGAGTTGAACATTGCCATGGTGGTGAAGGTAGAGTTGTAGATGGCCTACTGTATCGGGCTATCTACTAGTGTTTAATTTCAGTTTTAGTATTGGTTTAAATAGAGTTATTTAAACTTGGGATCAAATACTGATTTTGAATTGTATTTAACAGGTGAAGAGCGAGGAAACACGACGTTGGTTGAACTTCAAATCCACTGGAAGAGAGCCGGAATCAGGCAGCAAGGTGGAGATTGTTGGATGTGTGCTGCCTTGTTTTTGGGCCAAAGTTGCTAATGGGCTGAGCTGGAGTTGGGCTTCATTGGTTGGCTTATTAGGAGTTAAACTTGGCCGATTATTACTAGGGTTGACTTCTTATATAAAGGTTTGAGGGCTTCATTCTTTGAGTGTGCAGAAAGGAGAGACACAATGTAGAGATCAAGGGTTTTGGTAGGCTGCGCATCTCCTTCTTTGAGAGAGTTTCTTCTGTGTAATTATTTTCTTGTATTGAGTTATACAGAATGATTAGATATAGAGAGAGTGAGAGATCAAACAGAGGCGAGTGAGATGTGCATTGTAACTGAGCCTTGGATATCGAATTTTGGCCATTCATAGTGGATTGGAGCGAGAACCACCGTGGTGTGGATGCTCAACGCAGACGTAGCCAATTTTGGTGAACTGCGGGGTCGAGGACCAAACAAATCTTGGTGTTGTTTATTTTCTCGTTTTTCGTGTTTTATATTCGATTATCACGCGATCCAAATCTTAATTACTGACGGGTGTTGCAGTTGATTGTTGAGTTGAGTCCTACATCGATTGCGGAGGAACTCCTGGAGTGGTTTATGGGCTGGGTTCAAACCTTCCCCTTTGAGCACGCTTTTGGAGCGAAGTTAGGGGCCCTGTCCTTATTAGTGGTATCAGAGCCAGCCTCCCAATAAGAGGATGTCCCTTCGGGATTCGAGGGATCGCCGAATGGGGGAGGGGATTGTTGAGTTGAGTCCTACATCGGTTGCGGAGGAACTCCTGGAGTGGCTTATGGGTTGGGTTCAAACCTTCCCCTTTGAGCGCGCTTTTAGGGCGAAGTTAGGGGCCCTGTCCTTATTACCAACACTGACCGTCACTTCAGGCTCTGACATCAGAAACGGTTTAAGATAATTATCCCCTGCAATGGAATTGATATCATCAGTACATTAAATTTAGAAATCGTTTACAATTAAATTAGTCACTAAGCAGGTATAAGAAACTCAAAGAGTCTCTAGGGGAAGTGGAGAATATATAGACTGCAAGATGCATTAGTGGAAGTTCGCCTAGTTTAGGGATGACTATTCATATATTCTTCGCGATTTGCAGCAAATGCTCTTCGGCGAGGATAGCTGAGAGCAGTGCCGTACTTTGGGTTTCGGGGGCCTGAGTCGAGATCTGAAAATTGGGCCCTTGTTGGCCCATTTAGTCATTAAATTCCCTTGCAGGCCCGGTTAGTCACTAAAATCACTTTGAAAAAATACGCAATAGTTGACACTGAGGGCGTTTCGAACCTGGGTGGGTAATGAAACGTGGCAACTACTCATCCACCACACCACCAGGCTTTATGTTACTAAATTCTATGTGCTGTAATATATATAAAAAAACATCTTGGAAATTCTGGGCCCCCAAAAAATTTCTAAATTTCGGGCCCTGAGACGGAGGCCTCTCGAGCCTCGTGGAAAGTCCTGCTCTGGCTGAGAGGATATCACCCATACTGCTTCAGAAGCCAGCTGAACCAGATTTTACTTCTGAAGAGAAGTGATCAAGGGTGGGTGAAGAATAGCTGAAGAAGAAGGGTAGACTAATTCAATGAAATAAGTATATAGCATGTCAACAGAGGTTTTTTTTTTTAACACTCCTTAAATTTAAAGGTCAAAATGTCCCTTTGCTTCTACAGTATCCTAGTGAGTGATACATAATTATTATGATAAGTTATTCAACAACTCTGTCGTTGACTGACTTGGGTTTCTTTTAAAGTCCACCCAAAGTTGGATGAAAATTTCTGAGAGAGAGAAGAAAGATGTCTAATGTCTATGATAACTGGGAGAGACTGGTGGGAGCTGTGATCCGTAGGGAGCAACTATGGCAAATGTTTCACGATCGGAGCCCGACCATGAGCTCCATATCATCCGATTTCAGTTTCGATTCTCAAGTCCTCGATGTGCCTTTCGGATTTTCAACTTCTTCTACACCTGCTATTGAAGTGAAAAGAAAATCTTTGAAGAAGAGTTATTCGGGGAGGGTACTAGAGACGAAGGTCAAAATACGAGATGCAACAGAATGGATGTCTAATGGATTACTCCCGCAGAATCTCGTAGATCGAATCAAGAGTTACGAGAAATACCTTTTGATTCGTAATCTCCCGAAGGACCTCAGCAAAGATATCATGCTTCATGTCTGCCTTGCTTATCTAAAGACAGTGAGTACTACTTTCTTCTCCATTTTTCCCATCAAAGCCCAACACGTGAACTATTCGTTTTAAATGGTCAAAATGTATATAATTGGGCTATTGATTTCTTCTTCCTCCTCTACACTCTGTTTTCATAGAATATAGCATTTGGATTTCAATAAATTTAATTGAGATTACTAAAAATAAAAATGTCATTAGGTGCCCATGTTCGAGAAAATGGGCAAACAACTTCTATTGAAAACCTTTGAGCGTCTTAAATCCGTGGTTTACACCAAGGATAGCTTCATAGTTCGCGAGGGCGATCCTGTTGATGACATGCTGTTTATAACGCGCGGAACTTTGGGGATTGGTTATTATGACTCTCCGTATCTAAAAGAAGGTGATTTTTACGGAGAAGAGCTATTCACATGGGCTCTCGACCCCCATTCGTCATCCAACAACTGCCCAGTCTCGACCAGAACCGTGAAAGCCTTGTCAAAAGTTGAGGCGCTTGCACTATCAGCCGATGATTTGAAGTTTGTATCCTCGCAATTCAGGCAGCTACATGGCTGTAGACAGGCATGTAGCATTTATAGGTTTTACTCGCACGATTGGAGGACGTGGGCCGCATGTTTTATACAAGCATCCTGGTTAAGGTATTATAGGAAGAAGCTAATCCGCGAGAAGGATTATAGCTCGCTTGATGCATTCGCAAAGGGGTGGATATCACCTGTGTCGCTTCAAAAGCCAGCTAAAGTAGATTTCACAGTTCAAGTAGACAAGTAAGTACATTCCATTGTTTTTTTTTTTTTTTTTTTTTTTGTTTTTGCTTAAATGGTGTATCATGTTGTATATATTATTCAAGGATTTAGTTTAAGATATAGAGTCAAATGAATCCACATCTGCTATCCTCATATCATGTCCCCTAGGTTGTGTGCCCCTGGTTAAAGTAGTTCACGCCGCCAAATTAACACTAATAACCCACATCACCAAATAAACAATTTATCACATGACAGGTGGTGATGTGGGCTATTTTAGTAGGAACAGACATCGAAGGCGACGTCGAGCGAATATGCCTAGTCTCTCGATTTTGACCACTACACGATGGTAAATAGATGCATTACTTTTTAGGTTATACTCACCGCAGCAAGCGGCACTTTGTATACAAGCAGCATGGCACAGACATTGTATGAAGAGGATGTCAGCGGCACTGGCTATACAAGCAGCATGGCACCGGTATTATTGGACGAAGTTAGTCGGAGATCAAGAGAACCGATCAACAGATGCATTGGCGAAGGGAATGACATTGCTCATAAACAGCTAAGTTAGAGTAGTAAGCTCATTGCACATTTCAGGTTAGTGATCGAGTTTTTGTTTATTAATGATAGGGTGTAAATTAATAGTATGACCATGTCCTTCAAATTGGAGTACAAAGATAATCTTGTACCTAGTGTTGGGTGGTCCATTTTTGGGCAAGAACCCCAACACACCGTGTCTGATATTGGGCACCAAGTCGAAACTTATTGGGAATAAATAATGATCTGGTGTCGAGGGTTGGACCCAATTCAATATCCAGAATGGGAGTTATTATGAATCTTGATTTCGGGATGATATTATTTGAAATGCAATTTTAAATTCAGGTTTGACATTGCACTTCAATTTCATATATTCCTTAGAACTTGTACAACCCCAAATACGTCTTGCTTTATTTGCATTTACATTTCCAAATTCAGAGCACTCTCACACTTCTACACAACTCTTGATCTTGACCTGTTTAAAAGATGGCTAACTGTATATAAAAATTTATAAATAGGGGAATACAAAAATAATTTGATGTCCAATGGTAGGCATAACCTAACGTTAAGTGCTCAATACTCGATGCTTGATCAAATCTTATTGGGAATAAATAATTATTTGGTTTTGATCAGTATTCAGTATTGAACACAACCTAATACATATGCCGGTGTGGGTCCACCGTCAAAAGTTACTGAGAATTTTAATTTGCACTATTATGTTGTCACAATCCAATTCTAAACTGAGGTTTCAAAACTTATACAACAAGTTCACTCAAAAAAAAAAAAAAAGCCTTATCCAACACCAATCACATCTTACGAAGATATTTTGATTTATTTATTACATTTTCAAGTTCAGCATTCTTAGACCATTTCCAATGCGTAGTGAATTGCCTGGCAGTGTGCAGTAGAGAGAGAGAGGGGAAGAAGATATTATTTTATTTAAAAGTGAATGGAAAGAAGTGTAGTAAAAAAGAGAGAAAAAGTCAAAAAGAGGGGAGAAAGATAAAAATAAATTTAAAAATAATAATAAAATAGTGTGGAAGAAATTCAAAAAAAGTGGTTTTATACAAATCTAAAAAAAATTGAATTTAGAAATAAATGTTAATTATATTTTTATTTCCTTTTAATTTGATTTTATTCTGTATGTTAAACGCGTTTAAATATATGATTTACTGATTAATGCTGTTTGTCAATTTGTTACTAGACAAAAGAGGAAAACTTGAGTTTCGCTATGCGTTTCTTGAAAAAGGAAATTCTATCGAAATTTTAAAAAATCGTTTGCAAATTTTTTCTTACACAAGTTTTAAATTATAACTTAAACATATATCTCCCCGTACAACGCACGAGAGAAAATACTAGTTAAGAAAATAAAAACTTACAAAAACGTGGGCCCCTCCAATTATCTCCCTTTCTCTCTCTCTATTGGTATGGGTGAGCAATTCAATTGGAGATGGCCTTAGGGCATCTCCAATGGGGTGTAATTCACGTCCAAATTTTGAATTTAAGAAAGAGACAAATTTTTTAAGCAGGCTCATGATTTTTCAATTTTTTGTTTTTTTAAAATTATTTATTACTCATTTCCTCACGTTTCCCCTACTTTTTTTGCATTCTTTTTAGTACCATGTATAAATGCAAATATTCAACTTCATATCTTCTCATGATTTTTCAATTTTTTGTTTTTTTAAAATTATTTTTTACTCATTTTTCTCACTTTTCCCCCTGCTTTTTCTGCATTCTTTTTAGTGCCATGTATAAATGCAAATATTCAACTTCATATCTTCTGCAATTATTTTATTTTTAAATTTCTTTATATCTCTCTCATTCTCTTTACTTTTTCCTCTATTTTTTATCTACATATTTTTTCACTCTTTTTCAATTAAAATAATTATTTATCTCTCTCTCCCCCGAAACACACATTCACCAAAGATATCTCCAACGGGAGATGCTCTTAACAGAAGAAACAAAGACAAGACTTCTCCATCAAAGATATTATGCTTTATTTATTACATTTTCAAATTCATCACTCTTACGCAAGAAACAAAGACAAGATTTTCAAATTCATCACTCTTGCACAAGAAACAAAAACAAGATTTTTGTACGATATGGTTGACACAACTCTTGATCTCGACCGTATTACAAAATTGCTACATGTTGATCATCAAAAATTATAAATGGAGAAAATACAAAAATAATCTGAGGCCCACGTTGGGCACAATTTAACATTTTGTGTCCAATACTGAACAACAATTAAAATTGGCTCACAATAATTAGATATCTAGTACCCGACACAATCCAACACCTTGCATTGGTGTGGACTTCATTCACCAACGTTACTAAAAATCTTTGTTTTATACTATGATTATTATATGTTGCCAATCAAACTTTAAATTTAGATTTCTCGTCCGCTTCAAATGATCTTATACGATACCGGTCTCATCTCAAGAAGATATTTTGATTTATTTATATACATTTCTGAATTCGACTCACACAAGAAATGAAAACAAGACTTCATACCCTAGTACAACGTACTCCACAGACTTGCCAACAAATTTGCTAATTGTTAACAAATTTGCTAATTTCACATGAAAAAAATTACAAACGGGTTCTGCAGATCTTCTATCATATAACCCCATCTGCAATACTTAAACCCACATTTGATGCACATGTAACATTTTTCATGTAGAGTTAGCATTAGCGTTGCAATATTTCGCTAGCAACAATCTTGGCCAATTTGAAGCGTCGAATGCTGTTTTGATCTGTTCAAGTCAACTACAATGACGCTAATGTTATCTCTGCTACCCCGAGCCATGGCCAGTTGGGCTAGGGCCGCGGCTGCATCCGAAGCACAACCTCCATCGTCTCCACCAGCGCCCGTCGACCCATATAACAACCTTCTTGTATGTTGGCATGCCAAATCGTTCGAAATTACATCCCATAAACCGTCACTAGCTATTATCATAAACTCATCATTTTCAGTTCTAACGTTGACCGTTACTTCAGGCTCTGATATCACAAACGGCTTCAGGTAATTATCCCCTGCAATCAAATCAATATCAGTATATTAAAAATTTAGGAATCGTTTATAAATCAGTTGCCAAGGATATTAATTTTTTTAAAAATATATGAAAATTATATAAATAAGTACCGATGGATCTTGAAGTAGCAAGAACTCCTAATACCCGCTGCCCGTTCCAGTTGATGACCTTTCCTCCACATACTTCAATTCTCTTCAACTCATCAGCTCTTTCGGGCTGCCCAAAATTAAAAGAAAAAATTGGATAAGTATTTATAAATAAAAGGATGAAAATATAAATTACATGACAAGATTTTGATGCAAAATATGTTGCATGAAAATAATATGTTCGAGTTCGTGCATATGATGTACGTACCTTATGATCGGTAGATAAAGGTACGGCAACTCCACCACGTGAAACCACAGCCCTTGAATCCCCACAATTGGCCACCACCACGACCTCTTCCCCCACCACCGCTACCGTGGCAGTGGACCCCATCGTTGCTACCGCCGCTCCATTCTTATTAACCTCCTCATCCATCTCCTCAAAACTCGCCAACATCACCTCTCTCCAATTTATCTCTTGCCCTCCTTCTTCCACTCTCTTCGCCACCACTTTCTGCAACCGATGGCGGCAAGCTTCCGCCACCCGTGATCCGCCATGTCCGTCGTACACCCCGAAAAAATCATACCTTTTCGAATCTCTGGTCAAAAACCCCACCTCCACCGCCACCGCATCCTCCATCTCTCTCCGGTGTCCAATAACTGAAATTGAACCAAATTTCAATCTCTCTCCGCCGTCCAAATTCAATTCCTCAATCCGCCCCCTCTTTTCTCCGATCTGCTTCACCGATTCCTCACTGCTTGTCGACCGATCAGAATCATCCCCATTTAGTAGTCTTCGTTTCAAACAGACATCTCCGCAGCAGACAGGAGTTTTCGGACATAACGACTTCATTCGCCGGAGTTCGATTCTTCTCCGGCGAACACTTTTCGTCTTCTCAATTATCGCCTTACTATTATGATTCAATTCAGTCAACATTTTCGATTTTCCCGCTGCAGTCGGATTTTGTTGAAATATCAATCAATTCTCTCTGCTCCTCGTGATTAAGAAATGCAATATTTGCGAGAATTTATAATTACGTGTACGAAAAAGAGTGTACGACGAATACGATGGTGTCGGTTGATAATTGGGGTGGCGAAGAATTATTGGGCATTCGTAAAACGTGGCATTGAGATCTTATTTTAGGCGATTCGGCGGCCCACCTTGATGGGCCCCACTTAAACAATTCTCTCTCTCTCTAGTCACTTGATCGGGGCACGTGTCGAGTGGAAGGTGCTTTTGTGGGGGACTCTGAGGTTTTGAGGACACGTCAGAGGTCAAGTGGGTGGAGGAGTTTCCTATTTTGGACAGTTTGTTAGATGCTTCGCAGTACAGATTTGGTGAGATGCACTTGGCAATGGGAGGAGGTGGCAAAAATATCCGGGGACCCGGAAAATCGGGGGTTTTAGACTTTAGAAATTTTGCTATTTATGGAAGAACTGTTGTAGAAAAATTTGTAAACTATTGATGAATAATAATCATTTAATTTTTAAAAGATATTTCAGTCGAGAGGTTTCATCTCAAAATAAATTATTATTATTATTATTATTATTATTATTATTATTATTATTATTTTTTTAATACAAAATAAAGAAGGGTTGTCTACTCCTTTATGAATACATCACGTGTCTGAGACTTAATTAATGTAAAACATTGTTGACAAACTCTCAACAATTCTCATCAATCACTTGTTCATTGAGTGATATGTCTATATACATATTGGTTAATGTATATTTTTATTATTCAATGAAAATATACCATATTGATCATATTACTTAAAAATATTAATTTTAAGTGTTCATCTAGAATTACTCTTTTTTTTTTTTTTAATTGGCTACCTGAAATAACTTGTAATTCACTTTTAAAAGATGTAGACGTTTCTAGATTCCAATTGAGCTCGTTCTGACGTTCTTTATACTCAAGGATTCATCAAAATTTTATTTTTAAGAGACACAAAAGTTATATTCCATTCCTTCCATTAAGACAGGCATGTCTTTTTTGTTGATCTAACTCAACATATATTTCTTATACTGACGTGTGTCTAATTTCTTTATATTTTGATGTAGCCGATACCCGTATCATTTTTTTTTCCTTTTTTGTGATTGGTCTTATATGCCCTTATTTAATAAAGCATTAACAATAAGAGTAAATTATAATCTTTAAGTAATCGTTCCAATAAAAAAATCTTTTAATAATATAAGGTATGTTGAAAATTTGCAAGTAAAGTTTAATTTTCAAATAATTTTTATTACATTTGTTTAATATGTATGAAAATGAAGGTAAATCTATCTTAAAAAACAGAATAATAAAAACCCGTAGAAGTCCATTTGTGAACATGGGAGGTAGGGTAGAGCTCTTTTTGGCTCATTAATAATTTGTCGAATAGATAACATGGAATCACCATGTATGTCCTTTGAGCAGAGGTTGAGTCAATTGTAGGAATTAAGTCAAGGATTAGGATCCATTATACGAAAACTTCGGTAGAAGAGAGAAACGTGTGGGAAACTTTCATCAAATTCTTGTATTATTATTGATAACAAAGTAGAGAAATAATGTCGTGGGAGACAAGACTTGGTACTTGCTAGGTAGTGCAGTTGGAATTGTTTTTTCTTGTTTTTGGGAGAAAAATTACTTGAACAAAACGTTTGGATCATTGGATGAAAGTAAAGATTTTCTACAAAAAGTGAATGGTGTGATATGGTTTTGGTAGCCGGTAGGTGATGGCGCGGACCCCATTTGGGTTCGGTTTTAAAGGCAACCGGATCGAACAGTATCCCAATAAGAATTTGTCAAATGGAACCAAGGTTCCTCGTGCCTGTATGGACCCGAACCAAAGTAAACGGTTTAGTTCTAATTTGATTTGGTTACATGTGTCTTTAAAATTTAAAATCTAAACATCATTAAATTTGATGTTTTTATATTAGAGATGTTGTTGCTTGTAAGACAAAGTTTGTTTGAGAGTTGTCATCTTAATCTTTATCGTTTTAGATAATTAATTAGATATTAATATGTTGTTAGTAATTTTATAATTTTTTCTCATTAGAAAACTTTGGGTACCATGAGAGCCACCGGTTCTTTTGTAGGTACTGAGAATCAAACTGAACCGAACTCACCAATTTTCAATTTTAAATACCAAATTAGATCCCCATTAAAAAAAAAAAAAAAAAAACCGAACCTATCCGAATGGTTTCTATCCGATTCTACTGAAAAAAGTGCCCACCCCTAATAGTGGGCATAACCAAAAATAGAGGTGTCAAAACTGACCAGTTGGCTCGAAATTTAAAAGCTGGACTGGAACCCAAGCTGAGTTCTTGCAGCGCCGGTCCTGTGGTTTTTATAGCCTGAGGCGATATATAAATTAATCACCCTTGGCAATAGTGGATCAACGCAAATGAGTTGTTAAATAGAGCTCTAACTACTAAAGCACATGCAAACATTGAAAAAAATTACTTGTTTTATTAGCATTTGCGTTAGTTTCTATATATAATCATAACATTGATCAAAAACAATTTCAATAATTAATATACACAACATCAACAAGGTCATAGTCATATAAACCGACAACGCCATATTCACATTAGCTAACAATGTTACATTCGTCTCTAATAAATGAGTAAGGACAAGTCATTACTTGTACAAAAAGGAGATATGAGACCTTAAATTATAACAAGAAGAGAATTCCATAGCACATAAAAGCGACTAAACAAAGATCGAAGCAAAAATTGAGGTTCCAGATCAAAGTAGTGATGGAACGGTGATGCCCACGGATCTGCTCTTGGAGAAAAAAAAAATTAAAAACTAATATTGTTTGTCAAATTTTTAGTTCTTATCCTTCTGTGCATTTATTTGTGATATGTCAAGACAACTTTAAAAATTACTCTCAATTTTTTATTCAGATAGTGCATTGTTCTGCGTGGCTTTATGGTTAAATTCTTTATTTGGACCGAAGACTAAAAAACGCCCCCCATCTATTAGGCGCCTGAGGCAAGGGTCTCCCTTGCCTCGAAAGAGAACCGGCCATGCGTTCTTGAGAAAAATTTTAAAAAATTAAACGTCAACCTAGTTAAACGTAATGAAACTAATAATTTATGTATGAATTTTGAAGTTCAAAAATAGTTTAAACAACTGTCAATGTCATTAATTTTCACTAATAAAGTTATTACTACGTGGACACGGATCGGGAGCGTCATTCTTTTATATGTTCAATTTGTTTTATTTGAAAATAGGTGAATACAATTTGTCAATGTTTAAATTATAATCCTTGTGTTAAACTATAAACGACTCAAACTCCACTAAAATGTGAAAAGATCCAAAAAATAAAAATAAAAAATAAAAAAA
The DNA here is from genome assembly GCA_018223645.1 of Jasminum sambac. Taxonomy (NCBI): domain Eukaryota; kingdom Viridiplantae; phylum Streptophyta; class Magnoliopsida; order Lamiales; family Oleaceae; genus Jasminum; species Jasminum sambac. Next base: position 6,441,780 of record CP073645.1, on the reverse strand, counting down.
TTTGTGGGCACATTGACCAGGAAGTTGGCCCAGAACCCAGATCAAAACTAAACTTGGAACGAGTTTCCGAGTTACGAGCTGCCATCCAAAATTTTTAAACGATTTGAATCCAAACCTTAAAACGAACAAAGCATGCTAGATCACCTAGCCAGTTCGGAGTCTCCGAACACAGAGAGCTGCAAACTAGATTGCTTTGGTCTACCCATCTAGATGTTGGAATTTTCACGTGAATGGAAATTTTATTATTAGAATGGAAATTTTATTATTAAAAAACAATAAGGAAAAGATGCATCGTTTGGAAAACAAAAATTGCGTGGCAGTTGAAATAACTTCCATGTCTAAATTGACTTATATATAGGGCCCACAATTTGGAGATATACACAAGAAAATATTCAAAATTTGCATATAGAAACGTCGTCTTGTTTTCCTTCATACACAGAGAAATACCAACCAATTTTGGGTTTGTGGAACTTGCGGTCAGAGTGCTACGATAGCAAGCGAGGATTGTTGTATCGTAGGAGGCGTTTGCCAATAATCCGTGAGCACCAGAGCAGGGCAAAAATATCTTAAGGAAAGAGAACCGAGTTCTCGCCTTAATCTGACGTTTCGTTCGTTTTACTTTAATTTCGGTATTGCAATAAGTTTTCTGAATTATTTCTTGGAAATCATAATATATTGTTTTTGCACTTGGAATTGTTATATTGTTTAACAAGGCCTTGAAAGTTTTTGAAAATGAGGTTGAAAATCAACTTAGCAAGATAATTAAAGTTATTGAAATGATTGAGGCTGAAGAGATGGAATACCGTTTGATAAATTTTGTTTGGAATTTGACATTATTTATCAAATGACAACTTCCTATTTACCTCTATCAATTGACATTGTAAGATATTGCATATGCTATGTTGATTAGATCCGGATTACACCAAAACTTGTGGAGGAAAGCTACCTTCTCAACAAAACCACATCCTCAAAGTATGGGGGTGTTTGGTTGATATAAAAGTTTGAAAACCAAAGTAATCAGGTCGAAGAATTATATAATGCATATATATTGAATATGCTCATAACAATAGTGTAATAAATATTTGAAAGACACAAATGGTAAGTCTAGACATGTACGTCGTTGACAAAATAGCATGAAGCAGTTGATCTCAAATGGTATATGTGGATCTACTAGAAAAAGCCTACCAAGAGATCAGGGACACTGCTTGTTTAAGGGGATGGGATTAAAAGCCCACTACGCATGTAATCTTTGTAATGGTAATCAAACCATGTTGACTGGAGATCCCCCCAAGAACTTGGTTCAATGGAACAACTAACTTACGAAGATTCAATAAAGCACTATCCATTCATATAAAGTGCTTTTTGTAGAGTGTTCAGGTTAAACGTAGCTTTTAATGATTCCTATAGCTTGGATAAACTAAGTGGAGTAGGGCATACTGCTCTTAATAGGAGATCACTTATATAAATGTGAAGTGGGGCCGCTTCTATGAGAATGTTTGGGGCTTCAATTCTCTGGAGCACTTATGAAACTCCCAAGAGTTGTTCAGGGCCAAAATGAACACAGCTATGAGAATCCAAAAATTGAAAGAAAGATTATTGTGTGGATACTATTGTCTTGGTTTACACCAATGGCTGGACAATTCAAGACACCACGTTCACTAACTAACCAAGTAAATTCGATAGTATTCCACTAAGGCAGGTTCAAGGTCAAGTGATACCACTTCTGATGCAATAAGCCTTTTGCCCGTACTCTCTGTTCGAGCTTGCGTTCATTTCATTTGCATATCCATGATAATTTCCATTCATGCAGGGGATTATTGCAATTTTCATGTAAATGGAAATTTGATTATTAAAATCGAAATTTTATTATTAAAAAATAATAAAGAAAAGATGCATCGTTTGGAAAACAAAAACTGCTTGGCAGTTGAAATAACTTCCATGTCTCAATTGACTTATATATAGGGCCCACAATTTGGAGATATAGACAAGAAAATATTCAAAATTTGAATATAGAAACGTCTTCTTGTTTTCCTTCGTACATAGAGAGATACCAACCAATTTTGGGTTCTTGGAACTTGTGGTTAGAGTGCTACGATAGCAAGTGAGGATCGTTGTATCTTAAGAGGCGTTTGCCGATAATTCGTGAGTACCAGAGTGGGGCAAAAAGGTCTTAAGGAAAGAGAACCGAGTTCTCGCCTCAATCTAACGTTTCGTTCGCTTTACTTTAGCTTCGGTATTGTAGTAAGTTTGCTGAATTATTTCTTGGAAATTAGAATATATTGTGCGTTTAAAGTAATCTTGAACAACACTAGATACTTCTAATCTAACCAAAAATAATTGTGACGAAAGTGATTATTAAAAAAATTTCGTCCAACAATAATATTCATTATTATTATCATTATTATTATTATTATTATATAAATATCTATTATTTATTATATTCTAAGAGATGTGAATTGTCAATTACTAGAATTTTGAATTCCTTATTGTTATTATTTTAAGAGATTTCAATTATTAATTCTCGATTTTATTTCTTATATAAATGCATAACGTTACACAATATTTTATTTCATAATCTTGCGGTATCTGATAAGTGCATTTTATACACTTATTTAGGGTCGTTAAATTCCAATTAATTGTGTTTTCTATTTATTTCGTGCCTAAGTTTTTCAATTTATTGCTAATATAGGAAAAAATCAGATTTGGAAGACATTGGAGTAAAAAGGGCCAAAAGAAGGGAAGAAACACTAAGATAAGGAAAGTTTCCAAGTCCCGGGGACGAGAACGAAATTATGTTAAAGATTGAGGACGAATTTTGACCTATAAAAATGTGGAATTTGGGAAATGCTATTTCTGTATTAATTGTAGAAAATTTTGTCTAGTTTCCACAGGATTTTGAATCACCTCAATCGGATGTCGGACGAGAAAGTTATGGCCAAAATAGTCAACACTGCCAGGCTGTCCTATTTTACGCGCGGACGTCTAATGTGACTAGGATTTGGAAACCCATTATACTTGGGCCTTATTCACGACTTTGACCAGGAAAAACACTCTATTTAAGGGGATTTTCCAGAGAAAGAAGAAAAAGGGGGAGATCATTAGAGAGAATTGAAGCAAAAACAACGCAAGTTGGAGAAGAAATTGAGGAATTCAAGAGATTGAAGGCTTCAACTTAGTTCTCTCAAACCCGGTTATGTATTTTATTTTATTTCTTGTCTTTAGTTTTTACTAGTGTTTTCACCCGCGCGTTGCACGGGAAAACTTGTACCCAATTGTCTCAATTGGCACTGATTTATGAAGATTTGATGAGCTTAATTTTCGGATTAATGATTCGAACGGATATGAGACGTGTTAATTTTCAGATTTTTTGGATCTATTGAGGAATTAAGAATGGAGTTGTGAAGATACCAAATTCCAACGGTAAGATTTGAGACGTATTCATTGGTGTTGATAAGGAAAGACGTGTGTGAACTGTTAGTGATAAAGATGAGAAGGAAAGACGCGTGTAAGATTTCTTTGATAAAAGATTTGGGCTTATCTCAAAATATATCATTTAATCTTAAAAAATAATGACTATATAGAGATTGGGTGGGAAATAAAATTTTGTAATTAATTTTTTAATTCTAAAAATTGATAGTTTGAGCGGGAAAATGACCTCATTTTATTAATATATAGATTTCAATTCCATGAGTAGCTAAACCCTTATTACTTGGGACGAATTATGGATCCCAATTGTGAACTTTAATTCTATGTGAATGGATCCAAATTTCTAGTAATTGATTTGTACTAATTCTATGTTGTTGCATTATTTTATTTGTCTTTTTGATCAATTGGCGAATTTATCTATTGATTTATGTTTGATTCGAGAGAGGAGAACATGAATTAGATTTAGGCAATATAGAACACTAATTTAAACAAGATTTAGAGATAAACTTGTTGGTTAGTGCGGTCACGTAGGTGGAATTTCGAGGAAACCGATTAGAATTTCTTGTGTGAATGCGTTCATGAAGGTTGATAACGAATTTGTTTAGAGATAGGTAAATTGGCCCGATTGAATAGATTTAATTATCATCGAGAGAGATAGTTATATAATTTAGGAAATTTGATCGTTAGCACAAGTTAATTATCTTGGATCCATGAATATAGCGTTAACGGGATTGATTGGGTGAAGTAATGAGTCCCAAGTCTTTTAAATACTTGATTTAATCTACAAATCTTTTAATTCTTGCATAATAGATTTAGTGGAGTATCATTCCCTTAGTATTTTGTTTAAATTTAGCATCATTACACCCATTAAATTGATCCACCAAATAAAGTGATAAATTGACAAATTTTGGTACTCAAGACAAGTCCCTGTGGGATCGATACGTGGACTCAAAATCCACTTTACTACTTGTTTGACACCGTACACTTGCGGTTCGCATTTTAACACTCATATTTAAGCGGACAGTATCCGTCTACTAAATTTGATTTGCCTAGTAACTAAAATATTTGAGTGACTTATGACCGTGTATTAAACTTCAAATATATCGACCCCTCATATAATTTTATTCATGTTTTCCCTAAGCCTCATTAAATTTAAAGGTAATTTATATTTGGAGTCTCCATCCTTTTGATTTTGATACAAACTTATACCCAATCTTTTTCCTTTTTTTCTCCTTTCTTTTTTCCCATCTCCGTGGGTTTCCCAATCTTTTAAAACACAACGTCAAAAATCTCTCTTAATAGAATCCATCCACTCTCACGTTTGGTCTTAGTTTTTTCTCAAAATGTAATATTTAAGAAACGGTACAATGGGTATTTAAAAAAAGAAACCAGGCGGGGAGGGAGGGGGATGGTGGAGAGGAAAGGAAAAAAAAAAAAAAAGAAAAGAAAGGGTGAAAAACCACCACTCTTACCCACCAAAACATGATTTCAAGCACTTCAAAGTTTAGACAAAGCCTTTTTATTTTTCCTTTTTTAATTATTATTTTTTTAAGAATTTTTTTACTATGTTCCAAATGTAGAAACTTCTGTAAGTGAGATCATTGAATCAAATTATCAAAAAGAACTTAGATGGCTTTTTACAACTTTAATTTTGACAATTTATCCCACATCAGCATTAGAAAAAAAAAAAAACATATCATTGGAGATGCCAAATTATTCACACTAGGGGAGGTGCTCTAGCATATGGAAAATTATCCAAACAAAAAGTGGATAATATCAAACACATCAAAATTCTTGTATTCCTAATCATCATTAAAAATAAAATTTTATTTTTACACTTGTTGACGTCGAAATCAGTAAGGACTGATTACTTATCAACTGGGGTAGGTGTCAGGACCTGGATAGTGGTACTGAAGAAGAAGTAAAATGTATAAATGTATATTGTCCGAACTGGACTGTGTTTACAGAGAGTTTTCTCGTTCTCCCAAATACATGCTAAGTGTTCTATTTATAGTGTGAAATCGGGTAGGGAGCTGTAGATCATCATTGCGTCTGAAGACCTAGGCCCTGGGTAGGTGTAATGATGTCTCTGCAGCACCTGCAAGCCGTCAAGCATTTAAGGCGTTGACCTCGGAATCTGGGTACAGCCGCCAATGCATTAATGGAGACGAGATTCTCTCTCGGTTGCAGGTGGTGTCAGGGTGTCAGATGACACGTGGATTGTCCTTGTTGTCGACTCTGATGGCGAGTGGGGTGAGCGCGAGCGTGGCGAGTGACCTAGGCCCGTCGGGTGGTCATTTGTGATGGGAAGAGTTCTCCGTGGGTTTGCCTACCCGGGCCCTAGGGCGGCGGAAATGGGCTTAGCCGAGCTGAACTGGGCCTCTCCGCCAAATCACTATTGGGGTGAATTCTGCGATTAATCCGACCTGGGACACGTGACACGTCATGGCCGACCTGGCTCTCCTGTATGTAGATGAGGGGTCCACGTGGGGCGCAGGCCTGGGCGCACTCATGCCACGTCACCAGGGTGCCAACAATTGTCCCCAGCGTTAATGCCGACCTCGGTCGGGGTTGGCGCTAACCGCTGGTGGCACGCGGGCGTGTACGCGTGGGCGCGGTGGACCACGTGTCCGTCGACGATTGGATGAGGTCACGTCTTTTCATCTTCCACCGCCATCGCCTATATATACCCCCTCATTTCTTCAGTTTCCACTTTTCCGTTCTCAACACTTGTCAAATATTCTCTCTCGATCTCAAGCCAAGTTAGGAACCGTACTGACCCTGAGCTCCTTCCGACCTAGCTTTAAGGTAGATTTCCGAACTCCATACTTAGCAAATTTTACAAAATGTCGTCGGGTTCAGAAGAGGTATACGACTACGACGAGGGAAACCGATCTCCTGGGCCCTCCCCCTCTCCGCACAGAGACAACTCCCCGAGCGTGGAGGAAATCCTGGAGGCTGTGCCACTGCAAACCGTCCGAGCTACGGTTGAGTCCGCCGAGCTTGCCTCCGATGTGGGCACGTTGTTCCCGTCCGAGCCGGTCTCCCCACAACCGACCTTTCTCAAGAGGAGGAAGAAGAAGTCGGCCAAGCGCGACCGGTCGAGGCCGTGGGGATGTTCCCAGTTCCCGTCGGCGGCGACCGAGGAGGTGCTGAGCTCGCTGCACGCCCAGTACCTGGTCTCACCTCGGGTGCGGTTCGTGGTGCCGGAGGCGGACGAGCGGGCTGATTACCCCTCCGCAGGGCGCGTGGCGGTGAGCCAGGCCCCGCTTTCGGCCGGGTGAGGCTACGGATTTCGAGGCGGTGAAGCACTTTCTCAGTGCTTGGGGGGTGGCGCCTACTCAGCTCACCCCTAACACGTGGAGGGCTGTCTCGGAATGATGGTTTTGTGGCACCGAGCCGGGCTTAGCGAACTGACGATGTGGGAGTTTAACCATGGTACACCTTCAAGTCGGACGGACAAAGACTGTGGTACTATTGCTCGATCCGGCCGAACTTCGGGGAGCTTTCGTCAACGTGCCGGACTTCGGTAAAGGCCTGGAAGCCGGCGGTTACGGGCGGAGGGTGCACTGGTCGATCCGGACGACTGGGAGGGGGAGGTCGCCATTCCTGTGAACTACCACGAGCTCGGTAACTATTCTTCCGATCTCGACCTTATCTTATTTCGAACTGAGCCAACTCTCTTTCTTTTGCAGACTTCAAGGAGGCGAGACCGTTAGAAATTTGGGTGGCGTCTTTGCGATCGTGAGATCGATCTCAATCGGGATTGGCGCACATTCTTGTCGAGGAGAACCTATTTAGCGCTCGACTTTCACGAGCTCGTCCTCAAAGATCTTCTTCCTCAGGTAACGGACTGGTCTGTCTTATTCCATTTATTTCCGACCTGAGGTGCCTTTTCTGCCTTACTAACTGTTTCCGACCTCGCAGCTCAATCATCTTCCCAACCGACCATGAGGGGACGTCAGCCCTCCCAGCCCCCAGCGAAGAAGGCACGAACTGAGGCCTCGCCGACCTCGAAACCAACCGGCCAAAGGCCAACGGGGTCCGCCAGCGGGCCGGGGCTTCCGCCGAAGCACGGGGCCGGCAAGGGCCTCATGACTGGGCCCAGGGTGCCCGAGGCCGGCCCCCTTGACGTCGGCGCGCCGCCCTCGACGGAGCTACCCTACTTGGGCACCACGCCAAGGAAGGAGGAGGCGTACGCCTCGTCTAAGGGGTCAGCCCCCAAGGTGCTCAGGGACTTCTTCCGGGCTAAGTCCCCACCGGTGGAGGAGATCGGCGATCGGGCCGGCCTCGGTGGGGCCGCTGCGTGGCCTGCCGAGGTCGTGGACTGACCAGAACGCTACTGGGCATGCTCGGCCAGGAAGACAACATGCTCACCGCTATGGCGCCGCTGCGGTCGGGCCATGGTGCACATGATCCGAGTGGCGGCGATCCCGGGCGGCCGCTCGAGTCGAAGTCGGCTGGCCGAGTCCGACTCGCCCTTGCCGCTTCAAGTCCGGTCTTGCGGAGGCCCAGGCCAAGATGAAAGAGGCCCAGAAGAGGGCTAAGGACAAGGCCCAGGAGCTGGAGGATCAGAAGAAGGCCCACAAGGCCGAGGTGGACTCCCTGCGGGCCGAGCTGGAGGCTCTGAAGGCGGCCAGGTCCAGTGAGCCCGGTCCGTCGCGGGAACAGACGATTGAGGAGTTCAAGGCCTCGGATGAGTATGCCTACGAGCTGAACTCAACTTTTGTTTTTGCGGCGGAGGACGTCATGGCCGACATCACCGAGAAGCGGCCGGACTGGGATGTCGGGTTCCTAGCCGAGGAGGTTAAGAAGCTCAGGGCGCAGTACGGGATGCCCGAGGCTGAGGGCGGCCAGTGATAGGGCCTTGTACTCTTTGTTGTCTTCTCTTCTTTTTTTTTTTTTTTATAGCCTTGGTGGGTCTGTCCCCAGGCCGGACTACGTAGGTCGGCGGCCTCGGGGAGCGGATCCGCCGCGGCGAACTGAGGCACGATTGCTATGTACTGAACTCCGAATTCAAACAATTCAAAAACTTCCATTCACTATTACAACTGTCTTGCCATCATTTACAATTTTGAGATATTTTACGACTCTATAGCTATTGGAAGTATTTCTTCAGGTGCTCGATGTTCCAGGGGTGGGGGAGCTCAGCTCCTTCCGCCCGAGGCAAGAAGATCCGTTGCGAGAGGGCTCACGAGGACTCTGAAGGGTCCTTCCCATTTCTCGGCCAGGGCTCCTGCGGCCTGGTCTCGGGTAGCGAGGAAGACCTTCTCGAGTACCAGTCTCAGACCTGGAAGCCGCTTCTTTACTCTACGGTTGAAGTACCTAGCAACTGCGGCGTTTGTATAGCTCGATTGCGGTCGGCGTCCATTCGCTTCTCCTCCCGGCAAGTCGACCTCGAGCATAAGTCCTGGCTATGTGTTTGCTCGAGAGAAGTACCGAGTTCGGTATGAGGCGGCTCGACCGGCGGTACTATAGCATCCACCCCATAGGCGGTAGCGAAGGGTCTCTCCGTCTTTGGTCCTACATGTAGTTTGGTAGGACCACAGGACGGCCGGGAGCTCGTCTGCCCACCCTCCTTTCAAGTCCTCCAGTCGGGTCTTGAGTGTGTGCTTGATGATCTTGTTCACGGCCTCCACCTGACCGTTGGACTGGGGGTGGTTCGGCGTAGAGTAGTGCTTCTTGATCCCCAGATCCTCGCAGAAGGACCTCAATCGACGGTTGTCGAATTGCCGGCCATTGTCCGTTACGATGGACTCGGGTATGCCGAATCGGCATATAATTGACCTCCAGATGAAGTCGGTCGTCTTCTGCTCTGTGATCCGAGCTAGGGCCTCAGCCTCAGCCCACTTGGTGAAGTAGTCCACGGCCACTATCGCGTACTTCACTCCCCCCCGACCAGTTGGCATGGGTCCTATGAGGTCGATTCCCCACTTGCAAAAGGGCCAGGGGCTGAGCAAATGAGTGAGCTCAGCGGGAGAAGCCCCGCCAACCTGGGCGTGACGCTGGCACTTGTCGCAGCGCCTGACGTAGGCAATGGCATCCTTCTTGAGGGTGGGCCAGAAATATCCTTGCCTCAGGACCTTATGCGCCAGGGCCTGACCACCAGAATGGTTACCACACGTCCCGGAGTGGACCTCGTCGAGTACAAAGGTCGCCTCCTTCTCGGTCAAGCAAGTAACGAGAGGGCCTGAGAAGGCTGCGCTTGTAGAGAATGTTGTCGATGATGGTGTAGCGAGCAGCCACGATGCGTAATCGTGCGGCGACTGGGGTCCTCTGGGGCCCTACCATCCTTCAAAGGACAAGATTTCGTCAGTCCATGAAGTGGGGCCCAGTGCTTTGTCGTGACAAGGGAGGGCTGAGCTATGGCCGACCTCGTCAATCGGTTGATTGGTACAAACTCCAGTTCCTCTATCCCCTCACTGGTGGCGAGCCGAGCCAGGGCGTCAGCCAAGTTGTTCTGAGTTCGGGGGATCTGCCGAAGGACGACCTCATCGAAATTTTTCATTTAATTTGCGACTAGGTCGAATAGCGGTCATCCGCTCGTCCTTAGCAAGGTAGGTGCCGTTGAGCTGGTTGACGACAAGCTGGGAGTCACTTCGGACCTTGAGGTGAGAGACACCCATCGCCTAGGCGTATCTAAGGCCTGCAATCAAGGCCTCGTACTCAGCTTCATTATTGGATGCTGGAAATGAGAATCGCAAGGACTGGCAGAAAGACTCCAATGAGGGGCTCAGGAGCACGAGCCCAGCTCCAGAGTGTATGTCCGTCGACGAGCCGTCCACAAAGAGCGTCCAGGGCTCGACCTCGGCACTGGGACTCGACTACGAAATCGCCAGGGCCTGGCCCTTGACCGCGAGCCTAGGTCGGTATGAGATGTCGAACTGTCCGAGTTCTACCGCCCATTTGGCGAGCCGACCTGAAGAGTCCGGCTTCTGGAGCACCTGCCGCAAGGGGTAGTTCGTCACCACCTCGATGGAGTGCTCGAGGAAGTAAGGCCGAAGCTTTCTGGAACTGGTGACGAGCGCGAGGGCTAGTTTCTCCATCGGGATGTAGCGCTTCTGCGGATCGATGAAGGACTAGCTCGTGTAGTATACCAGGTGCTGGACATCCCCCTCGATGCGAGTAAGGACTGAGCTTATTGCATGCTCGGAGACGGCGAGGTAGAGCGAGAGGACGTCCTCTGCCCTGGGCTTCGACAGCAGAGGAGGTCGGGCCAAGTGCTTCTTGAGCTCCTCAAAGCTTCCTGGCACTCGGAGTCCATCCAAGTCCTTCCCTTTCTTGAGGGCCTCGAGGAAAGGCGGCTGTCGATGGCCTTAGACACGAATCGGTTCAGGCAGCTATCCGGCGTGAGACTCGGACCTCTTTAACCTTGGTGGGAGGTCTCGGGTTCAAGCACGGCACTAATCTTCTCGGGTTGGCCTCAATGCCTCTCGAGCTCACTACATAGCCGAGGAATTTTCCGGACTCAACCCCAAATGCACAGTTTGCCGGGTTCCGCTTCATCCTACATTCCCTCAGGACCTGGAACATGTTACCCAGGTGCCGGACGTGGTCAGCTGCTCTGACACTCTTCACCAACATGTCATCGACGTATACCTCCATAGTAGTTCCGATCTGGGACGAGAACATCTTATTGACCAGGCGCTGGTACGTCGCCCCGGCGTTCTTCAGCCCGAATGGCATGACACAGTAACGATAAAGACCTCGATGCATTACGAAGGCCGTGTGCTCGATCTTGGGGATACATGGGGATCTGGTTATAGCCCGAGTACGCATCCATCATACTGAGGAGCTCGTGCCCAGCCGTGGCGTCGACCATCTGGTCTATCCGAGGTAGGGGGAACGAGTCCTTGGGGCTGGCCTTGTTAAGGTCGGTGAAATCTATGCAGACCCTCCAGCTACCGTTGTTCTTCTTGACGAGGACCGGGTTCGCGACCCAGGTCGGATACTTGGCTTCCCTGATAAAACCGATTTCAAGTAACTTATCCACTTCCTTGGCCAGGGCCTCATAGCGCTCCTGGTTCAGCGGACGTCGTCGCTGCTGCCGAGGTCTTACCGCGGGGTCGATGTTCAGCCGGTGACAAGCCACTGACGCAGGTATGCCTGCCATGTGCGAGGGCTCCCACGCGAAGACGTCGACACTACCGCGGAGGAATTCAACAAGGGCAGAGCGCGTGGGCTCAGCCAGTCCCTTTCCGATCTTCAGAATCCTGTCCGGTTGTCCGGGCTCGACCTCGATGGTTTCTAGTTCTTCCATAGGCTGTGCGCTCCGGTCCTCAGGTCGCCACGCGTGGAGTCGTCGAGCTCGGCCGTAGCGACGGTCGATCCGGGCCCACCTCGGACGAGGGTTGGGTGGCGTCGCATCGGCGTGTCGCGGCTGATCTCCCAGGCTGTCGCTATCCGTGGGGTGGGGAACTTCATGGCATAATGGTAGATGGAGGTCGGGGCCACTGAGCTCGTCTGAGAGGCCGACCTAGGAGGGCATTGTAATTGCCTGGGAGGTCTACCACGATGAAGGTGGCCATGACGGCCGTAGACATGGCTTTTCCCGAGCTCTACCAAAGATCGATATCTGCCCGGCGGCTCGATGGCGTGACCAGTGACTCCAACCACAGGGCCAAGGGGGCACGGGCTCAGGTGCCGCTCATCGAGGCCCATGTGGAGTAAGGTCCTGAGGTATAGCAAGTTGACCCCGCTCCCGTTGTCGATCAGTGTCCGGTGTACGTGGGTACCATTGAGGACCATACTGATGACAAGGGCGTCCTGGTGGGGGTGGCGGACGTGAGCTGCGTCGGCCTCAGTAAAGCTGATCTCCTGGTGCTCGGACGGGGTCGAGCTAGTCCTTATCCTCTGCGCGAGATCGGGTAGTCGTTGCGGCCTCTCGCCAACCTCTTGCGGCTGGTTCCTTGACCCGGCGAAGTGTTGGTTACCCATGACCAACGTATGGACCTCGTTCAGTGGCCGCAGCGGCGGAGGCCGGTGGGGGTCCCCTGGCTGAGGTCGGCCGTGATCGGGCCGTGGGGCGACGAACTCGCGCAGCTGCCCTCGCCGAATCAAGCCCTCAACCTCATTCCTCAGGTCCCTACAATCATCGGTGTCGTGCCCAGCCGATCTGTGGTAACGGCAGTATCTCTCCTGGTTCTGGCTCGAGGAGGGGGTCCTCATCGCGGTCGGGGTGGTAGGACCCCGATCCTTCACATGCATCGATATGCCTTGGTGGTGTTGAGGGCGTGGAAGAGGCTGGAACCTCTGGGAGCTGGTCCAGCTGACCTCGCGCCCTGGCTGGGCCGATCTTTGAGTCACGTGGCGCTGGGCGGTGGTGTCCCTCTCCTTGCCTTTCTCGGCCGGGGTCCGGGTCTCGAGGTCCGGGCGCCTCCTCGAGATATGACACTCGGCTCTGGCGAGAACTCATGATATGTCTCGACTTTGTTCTCGTGGGTGACCACCACGAGAATCTGGACTGCACTGGCCGGCTAATCGCCACCAGGTGTTTCATCGACACGCTCCGATTTCAATGTATCGGTTGTTGAACCGCTCCACATAATTCTTGAGGCCTCGTCCTTCCCCACCTTGGCGTCCACTAGTCTGCGCTAGGGAGTCGACCTCAAGTGGGACCCCATAAAGCTGCTTGGAACCTGGTCGCGAGGTCTCCCCACGTCTTTATGGAATGCGGGGGGAGCTTCTTGAACCACTTCATGGCCTTATCCCCTAGCGTCAGAGGGAAGGCCTTGCACATGAGCCCATCGCTCACTCCCTGTAGCTCCATGAAGGCGGTGTACTGCCGGCGTGACTCGTCGGTCGGCCCGACTCGTCGTAGTTCCCTTGCTGAGGCAACTTCAGTTTGGCTGGCATGAGCTCGGCCTGGATCTTAAGGCTCAGCGGGGAGGCCTTCCCTACCCCGGCCAGGGGACTGGGGGCCTTCTCCCGGGCCTCTAGCTCGGCGACCTTCTTCGCAGAGCTCGAGCTCGGGCTCGCGGAGGTGGGGGCCGTGCGTTGCCATCCTCGTCCGTTCTCTTCCGCTTGTGGTGGGGGCCGAGGCGATCGAAGACGCTGGGGGTCTTTCCGGATGATCTGGTTCCCGAGAGCCCCGGGGTGTTTAGTGGGGCGGTGGTCCGGGTCGGTGCTGGAGATCGGTGAACGAGGCGGCGCTGGCGGCGTCGGCTGGCGCCCGGTGGGTGATATGGCGCTTCGCCTCGGCAGGGCTGTCAGGGCTGCTTGTTGTAGGTCGGCCACAACCTGGGTGAGGTCGTCCAGCTGCCTCAGGACCTGGGCCGGAGTGACCTCACCGGTTGCGCGATGCCCTGCCTCCGATCGGGGTCGCCTACTCGAATGAGGGACGTATTCCGTGCTGGGGTCGGAAGTGTTGTCACTCACCCAAGTGCGACGGTCATTGTGACTCATAGCCGTGCTTTGGTAGAGTGGGATGTGTTCTTTGAAATACAAAGGAGGCCCTCCTTCTAGCGCCAATTGTTGACGTCAAAATCGATGGGGTGATTACTTATCAAGCGGGGTAGGTGTCGGGACCTGGATAGTGGTCTTGAAGAAGAAGTAAAATGTATAAATGTATATTGTCCGTGTTTACGAGAGAGTTTTCTCGTTCTCCCAAATACATGCTAAGTGTTCTATTTATAGTGTGAAATCGGGTAGGGAGTGTAGATCATCATTGCGTCGAAGACCTAGGCCCTGGGTAGGTGTAATGATGTCTCTGCCCGGCACAAAGCCGATCAAGCATTTAAGGCGTTGACCTCGGAATCTGGAGTCTGCACCGCCAATGCATTAATGGAGATGAGATTCTCTGTCGGTTGCGGTGGTGTCGAGTGTGTCGGATGACACGTGGATTGTCCTTGTTATGTCGACTCTGATGGCAGTGGGGCCGGGCACGAACATGGCGGTGACCTCGGCCCGTCGGGTGGTCATTTGTGATGGGAAGAGTTCTCAGTGGGTTTGCCGACCTGGGCCCTAGAGGCGGCGATGGGCTTAGCCGAGTGACCCCGGGCCTCTCCGCCAAATCACTATTGGGGTGAATTCTGCGATTAATCCGACCTGGGACACGTGACACGTCATGGCCGACCTGGCTCTCCTGTATGTAGACGAGGGGTCCACGTGGGGCGCAGGCCTGGGCGCACTCGTGCCACGTCACCAGGGTGCCAACAACACTAAATTCAAGAAAATGGAAAATGAAGTAATCAAACAAATTCTAGCAATAAAACTAAAGGGAAAATGGAAAAGTAAATATTATAAAATGGAAAAACAAAAACCCAAGTTTCAAGATCAACAAATACAATTCGAATTTAGAAAAACCTTGATTATTACGCCAGAGAGAGAGGGGGAATGATCCAGTATCATCGATAGTGTCATAATTACAGTACCATTTATGGTATTGATAAGTGCTAGAAAAACACTTAAATAACTCTTCTATTTTACGTATTTGTGTGTTTTATTAGTATTATATATTTATTTTTATGTGTTTTCCTTTTATTGTGTGTTTAGAGTCACAAGAAATCAAAAGGAGCCAAAATGGATAAAAACGGAGCGAAAACGGAACTTGGGACCGAAATGCAAGTAAATTCAAAGATGGAGGGACTCCGATGCAATTTTATGAAAAATTGTTTTTACAATTTTATGAAAAATTGTTGCGCCAATATCAAAGAATATCAAAAGAGGATTTCCACATTTTTGTCGGATCCCAAATCGGAGTTTCCTAATGAAAGTTATGGCCATTTGCAGAGAAATGACAAAGCGTAAAAACTCAGCAGCTCGAATTTACTGCCGCAGTTCAATAATTTGACCATAACTTTTGCTACAAAATTCGAATTGACCTGCACTTTATATTGTTGAAAAGGGCACTCAAAGGGCTACAACTTTAATGTTGACCTCTTCAAATGATTCAGATTATATCGTAGTCAAAAATGGACAGAACCGAGAGTGATGTGAATGGAGGATTTCTTGGGCCATGTTTTGGTAGAAAATTCATAACTTTCTATTAAAATATCCAAAAGAGGAAATTCCAATTGCACAATTCAGCCAAGATACTTACCTATACCATGATACAATATTTGAACCAATGGAGCAATTTAAGATCATGGTTTGGTGGTTACCAATTAGTGGAATCATAATGGAGTAGTTGTACATTTTTTTTATCATATTTTCTTGTGAAATTTTGCCTATAAATAGAGGCATTTGTAAGGAAGGAAATGCACAACTTAGTGGAAGAGAATTAGCTAGTAGTTCTCTCCAACTTTCTCTTCAATAAAATTCTCTTCTTCATTTGTTCTTAGTTTTAGCTTGAAAGATCTTAGTTTGTTATATTCCGGCGGAAGAAATAAAGGTTTCAATCGGTCAACGATACTTCGACTGTGAATATGATTAGCGGATCATTTCTTCGATAAGTTTCTCTTTTCCCTTTTATTTCTCTATTTATTTCTTAGTATTTATTTACTTGTTTTCTATATTTTGCGTATAATCTATCATATAGTGGTGGTGATACAAAGCGAACACTCGGTAAAAAGTATGAAACCCCACAAATATGAGTAGTTAGACTTTTCTATCCAGTTCGAGGGGGACGTTGTGTTCAACTAACATGTGGTTATCTTTTCTAACTCTTTAGTAACGTTTTATCTATTCCTCTACTTCAATTTGTTGATTTGTTATGCTTGTAAACCCGTTTTTTAGTTTATTTGATTATTGCATTCACTTTGGCCAATTGAATCAATCAATCTTTAAATTCAAGTTACTTGCTATGATTGGAACTTTTGATCCGTAATTATCAGTAGATTCCAATTCAAAGTAGCAAATGAATATCGTGCATATTTATTAACAAATCAACTTAGATGTATTAATTCGAGTTTGTGAAATTATTCATCTAATTCAACTCATTCTTCTCGTTTATTTCACACTAGCTTTGCATTAAATCCTAAGAATTTGTTTAGGGTTATCCAATAGTTAGATGCTAAGTTAAAGAACTCACTTTAATTTAATACACTTAAGGAAGAATTCGTTAATAAGAGCTTCTTGGTTAATTGAGAGTTGATAAATTGAAGAAGGAATAGTAACACGTTGTATGGGAAAGATAAATATAAGTTGTTGACACAACCGAACTCGAGAACTAGATATTTTGTACAATTATTTTATTTCAATCTTTTATTTTGACGTTCGATTTTCTATTTTTATTCAAATATCACAAAACCCTCATTTTTCTATATTAATTGATAAAATCAACTAGATTAAGCACCGTTCCTCTTGGGTTCGACCCTTACTTACTACTTCTACACTAATTTGTAGTTTTGAAATCGAGTAAGGAAATAAAATAAAACTTTGGCGCGCCGCGACAAACGCGCCCACGTTTTTGGCGCCGTTGCTGGGGAACGGTTAACTAATTTAGTTGCTTTTATTAATTAATTTTTTTAAAAATAATAATTTAGAGTCGAGCTAACGACTTTAAACAAAAGCACTTCTTGGGAGGCAACCCGAGTATTTTCTCTTATTTTTATCTTTCTTTTGAAATTTTCGTTGTTTTTGTTTTTATTTCTCCATTTTTTTTATCTAACGTACTAAGGAAGATGTTGCCTTATAACTGTAGAAGGAAAATGCCTAACCATTGGGTAGCAACTTTTTTAGCGTGATCACTAGCACCCATCCGAAGACGTAAAATTTCGTCTCATTCATTTGAGAAGTGTCTGAGTTGGAAGTTCTGCTCTAAACGTTCTCCCATTTGTTGGTTCTTGTGGGGCTATTATTCATTGAATGGTAAACATACATATGTGTCATGTGGCGATATGGAGGACCTTTTTATTAAGGTTGGTTGTCAAACTGTTTTGTAGAGAGTATGCTGATTTAGATAGTTTCCATGCGGATCAGACTTGATGGAATCATATCATTAATTTGATGTGAATACTACTGCAAGATGTTCAGAGGGTTATCAATTCCCATAGTCGCTTTGTATATAAATTTCTCTTCATCACAAAAAAAAACCAAAATATTTTCAGATGTTGTTTTTCTTGTTCTGTAAATATGTAAATTGCAGGTCTCTTACTCTTGGATTGTCGAAGTATTTCTCAAAAGTGCTACATTGTGCAACCACCATCCCCAAATCGGCACGACTCATTGCTTATCATAGGGGAGTTTCTATTTCTTCTCTTTTTCATGCTTTTTATATTTCTACATTGGGGACAATGTAGAATTTAAGTGTGGGGGAGTGGCATATTGTGGTCTGCGTGTGATTTTTTTATTGTGTCGATGATTTTGCATGAGATAGCAACTTTTGAATATGATTGAGTTTAATTTTTGTGATTTAACTGAAACTACAAGATCTCGAAAAAAATGTGTTCTGTTCTTCTCCAAACACTTTGGCAAATTTATCTGAGCACATTTATAGGTAATTTACTATCATTCTCTGGAACACAAATTGAAGGTTGAAAATGTTGATTTTTTTCTAACTTTCTAGACCATAGTAAACTAATTTTTTCTTTTCTTTTTTTTCTATCCATTCGTCCTGCTCAAAGTAACCTGGAAACATCGATTGTTAGTAAGGTGGAGTTATAATCGCATGGTATCTTTTTTTGAATGTGTCTTTTATTGTGAGTTTAAAAGTTTTGAAAAATCTGCACCTATCTTTGAGAATGAATTTTACTTTATATTTGAAATAAAGGAGAGGGACCACAGGGAAAGAGCTACCTACCTCAGTGTGAAGCCGTCACCTCGAATGGGTGAAGAAGGCTGCCTCCAATGAAAGGGGTTTAGTGTGAAAGCTACCTGTGGGGTAAAAGTTGAAAAGAAAATTGCAAAACTCTTCTTCTTCTTCTTTTTCTTCTTCATCAAAAAAAAAAAGAAAAAAAATCTCGAGAAATGTGATAGCTACCCAAGTGTGAAGTTAGATAAATAAATTTCCTCAGTGGTTTGAAGTGCTCAATCTAAACACTCTTTAAATTGAAGACATATTTGCGATAAAACACCTGCCATGCCCTTTTTTTTCTTTGCAGTGCTAACAGTTGATGATTTTTGGTGAACGGAGTAATTTTTAGGATCTATGGGAATCATTGTAAAATAAGAGTGGGATCACGAGAGATGAAAGGAAATATTTGACTATTTCAGGTCAGGATTTGGATAGATCTTCGTAAGCTTTTATTTGGTTCCAGTTAGTGATGGAATGATAACATCAATTGCACACACTCACAAGCCATTGTGTATTTGAGAAGAAGTGAAATTTTCTTGGTTCGGGAGAATGTTTATTAAGCAAGTCACTATTTGTTGTAGGATTTCAATGTTTAAAATTGTTTATCTCAGGCATTTTCGGGGTTGATTCAATCCCTATTTTGAAATTCGGGACCAGATCTAGAATCAGCACTGCGAGGGAGAGCTCCAGCAATTTTGAAAATTTTCTGGCGATACTGTGGTGGCTGGTCAAAGTTTTGGCAATCCGGATACTACGGCCTGCAACGGTGTCGCCGAAAAATTTTCAAAATTACTACATTTCCCCGTTGTAGTACTGATTCTAGATATGGGCCCGAATTTCAAAAGAGAGGTTGAATCGGCTCCAAAAATACCATCGATAGTGCCATAGGGATGGTACCGTAACTATGACACTATCAATGGTCTTGGGATCGTTTCGGGAAGGGGAGAAGGAGAGCGGTAAATAAAAGAAGCCATTTATACTGAAAGAATTCATCTTAGAGTCGACTTCGAGAGGACCAAGTGTATGTTTGGTAAGCCAAATAAATTAACTTATATCTTGTTAAGAGTAAATAAACTCCTATTAATTAAATAAGCTCCATTTGGTTAGAGGAGCTTATTTGAAAAGTTTCTTTTAGTAGCTTTTTAAATAAGCTCATGAATTTTTCGCTTTTTATTCCATTTTTTTACCCCTATAATTGTCTAAAAATATATTTTAAATATGGTCTTGTTTGATTGGGGGTTTAGTTGTTCCGCGCGGTATTCCGTGTAAAAATGTATGGTTAATATTATTTTGGGAAATGTGTGTGTGGTTAAAAATGAGTATGAGGTATACGGAATTGCGTGCAGATTTGATTAACACCAAATAGAACAAGGCCTATATCATTTTGTGTAATTTTTTATTTATGAGCCAACTTATTATATATTTTGCCAAACGTTTTTATGTATATCAGTTATAAGTTAACTTATCAATTATAAACTAACTTATCAACTAATGCTACCAAGCATACCCCAAACCCAGAAAATACTAAAAAGAAGAAAAATTACTAGATATTCAAGATTTTATAAGATAATCAACCATAATTATAATTTACCGAAATATCAAGTTTTTCAGAATGATATGACAACAATACTCCCGCAATGACTTCAAGATCATTATATTCAGCAACATAAGATTTTTTATAACGACTTTGTTGTTGTTTTGTTGTACTATTGTTTAAATAAAAACTATTTCGATAAGAACGAGCATAATTGGATATTTGATTTAATAGAAGAAGAATATAAACTCGTTATAAACAAAAATATAACGACAACGAAGTCGTTATATCACTAAAGATAATTTGATCCCACATTTATAAAAGTTGTTATGCTTGTAAAGTAAACTAATATATGATAAATCAGTAGTCAAAATTGGGATGCTTTTGTTCAGTTCCCCACGAGAGTACCATCCCACGCCACGTGTGCTTTCTAGTGGAGCCACATCATCGACCAAAATTTAAAAAAAAATTGCATATATGTTAGATTAGATGAATAATACATAACTATTCGAGGACTCCACTGACCCCAAGAATTTTTTTTCTCTACTGTTGGTACTATAAAGTACCCACAGTGAGTACCAAATCATGGCTCCAAATTGAGAATGTTAACAATTAAATAAATCTCTCTAATAAAAATAAAAGTAATACTTACAATCAAGCAAAGTACAACTGCTTTTCCACAGCTTCATGCACAAATGAGGCAGTACAGACAAGAAAAAGGAAAAATATCAATCTTATAAAACATTTCTCTGCAGCTTTATTTCAAAACACCCAGGTGTGCCACAGTTAAGGCATTCTCGAGTGTTTTCCAGTTACATATGATATTCGTTGGGAAAATCGACATCAGATCCAGAATTAGCAGGGCGAGGCGAAACTCCAGTAGTTCGAAAAAAATTCCGATGCTGTCGTTTGCTCAAAGTCAAAATTTTTAGCCAAAGCCGGGGTTTTTAGCCAAAAACTTTGACTTTGAACAAACGGTGTCACCAGACATTTTTCTAAACTGTTGAAGATTCGTATCGCCGTGAATTTCACCTCGACGTGTTGATTCTGAACTTGATTTCGATTTTCTCAACGGAGATCATATATAACCAAAAAATACTCGGAGGTGCCATGACTACGACGCCCACGTGTGCTTGAACATTTCTACATTTCTCCCCCACTCTCTTCGATGTGTAACCAGGTTTTTGTAAGTAAGGTAATTGGTAAAGTAGTAGTTCTCTTATTCTTACCCCCCCCCCCTCTCCCCCCTCTTTAACTACATTTTGAAAGAAAATTAAGACTAATGGTGAAAATGGATGCATTTCCCCTGGAGGGAGCTTGGCGTTGAGTTTTGAAAGGTTGGAAATCCATAACAACGAAAAAACATTGGGGACAAAATTGTACAGATACAAAAGGTTGGGGACCACAAGTGTAAATCTGCCCAAATTTAAACTATCTTTTTAACCATCAATTTTACTCATCTAAGAACATCTCCAATACATAATCCTACTCTACTACCCACATATCAGCATGGTAAAAAATGCCCACATTTGAGAGAATGTTTGACACCTACCTCGAATCTACCATCAAGGGCATATGTATTGAACATCCATCTACATATGGGCATTTTGTCATTCGATAAAAAGGCAACATCACTCTAATGCAACAATGGATTGAAAATGTGGATTGGGATAATCAAGATGAAAATGATAAAGATTGTGATTATTGTAATTAAAATTGAATAAAAATAAATGTGGGAAAAAAGAGCAGGTGAAAGAAAAATCAAGGTGAATTCAAAAATAATAATAAAATAACTATAGAGTGACGTGCACATGGGACAAATTTTTGAAAGTAACATGAACAAAAAAAGAATAAAGAATAAAGTAGAGAAAAACAGTTCATAAAGTTAAAAAATTACGAACAATAGATAAAACATGGAACGCGCTTCAAATTTGCGTCACTCTCGCTCCTGAAATGCAAAGACAAATGCAATGGGAGACGCTCGACTTATTTTACAACCATTTTAATTTTTTTATGCAATTTTATTCAATGTCAACCGCATATTTAACTCGCTTTCCAACCTAAATCAATTTTAATTCATATCAAACACAAGCATATGTCAAATATGTATTGAAAAGATTCTTCAATACAAAAGCCAGCAAACAGACAACACGTTTCCCGTCATGGTGCGGAATGGGTGCAGGCGAGGGAAGCAAATGACACCCATCCGCCCACATATCAACACCTTAAATCATTAGCCATGAAATGATAGCTAACTCAAAAACTGAGAGAATAGTTCAAGAATAAGCATAAGAAACACCCGTTACTCATCTTAGTAGTAGCAAAGAACGCTGAGAAACCCTTCACATTTAACACTGGAGTTGTGTAGGAATCAAGCCCAACTATAGTTCGAGCAAGAAGTCTACTAACAATATCAACCAAAACATGGCACAACCAAAATTACTTTCCAAAATGCGCATCATCCCCGTTAATTAATCTTTGCCCTTGAAAAGTCCATCTCCGGGTGCTGCAGATTAACACAGGTATGTGAAATCACTATTCACAAAATCAATCTGAAAGTCTTATAAAATTCAATGGCAACAAGAATGCGCCAGGGGGATGAGTTGAGTGGAGTGGGGTGGGTGGGCGTATGTGGGTAGGAGTTACCTCAGCCATGAACTTCTTGAGAATCTCTTGTTTCTGCATCTCATCACTTGTAGGAAGGCCCATGGATTTCTGTCGCTGATCAAACTGCAGAAAGAATTTGGATAAGAATCATGAGAAACCATAAACAAGATTTCATATAGCAATTTCACAAAAAAAACTTCTCTCTCCCCTCTTTGCAACCACACACATTTTTCCATACAATATTAACCACACATTTTACACAGAATACGGTGCATATCAAATTCGTTACCAAAAGAACAAGGCCTTACAAGATGATTTGACAAGAAGCAAATATTGCAAAGACAAATAACACAAATGCAAAAGCAAGAGAAATAGTGAAATACTGATCCGCCTCCCAAACTGAAATCAACTACTAGAGGCCCTTTTCTACAAGAGAGCAAGGATCCAACGGCAGAAAGTAGATGGTGACCTATAACTTAAAATTGTATCAGCATGCTTTGTAATTCCAACATCAGGCACCCAAAAATTCAATAATGTTGTGATCCACAGAGATCTCAGAGTCCATCTACACTCTAGGGCATACGAAAAATGCATGGATTTTGGTTTTATCTTCATGTGAATTGGCAATATTAAGGTATATAAATGCAAGAGAAACTATGAAAGTGTGTTATAGACTCTACCATCATTTTCTCCGCAGTTGTATGAGTTTCAGGATCAATAATGTTGAGATCCACAGATCTAAGACTCAATCTAGACTCTAGAGCTTATGCAAAATGCATGGATTCTGTTTTTATCTTCGCGTCAAATGGAAATAATAAGGCATATACATGCAAGAGAATCTATGAAAGTGTGTAATAAACTCTACCATCATTTTCTCCACAGTAGTACGAGTTTCAGGATCCAGGTCTGAGAGTTTGCTGTTTTCAGGTTCCACTTTCTGGGTATCAATCTCAGGCTCGCCCTTCACCAAATATTTCCACCATTCCATCTGGTTCTGCTTTGTTAGCAGTATAGAGATGGATTTCTGATCCTCTGCAAGAAGTAAAAAAGTAGGTTTTTCATCACTTCATCACTTCCAAAAATCCAAGCCATACCTCCATTAAGGTATCCTGATATTGATTGCCATATGGAGCTATATGAATTTTTTTTGGGGGAAGGAATATGACCTACCTAAGCTCCAGAAGCAATCATCAACCTTCACAGACTGAAAAAGTTCCCCCTGCAGAACACAAACAATGAGTAGCAGGATTCTTGAAGATCACAACGGAGATAAATGGATGGCAGGATAATCATGTGCCAATATCAAGTCGAAGAGCACTTACATCAATGACAGGAGGCTGGCCTTTAAGTCCGACTTTTAGATGATTCTTCTTGATGTCACATACAATGAACCTCGACTTTGTTCCAGGAGGAACGGGAACAGCGATGTTAACCTCTTGCAATGACTGGCCCCAGGAATAGTTATCCATATCCAAACCATTTCCTCTGTTAGGAGCTGAAGGGGCAAAAGTAAACTATCAATAATTTTAACCCACACACACTCATATTCTCCACCGATGACAAGCCTCAAGAACTTTTAAGCAAAAAAATATCGACAATATGTAAAGAATACTAAAAACAACAATTTAGCATCAAGTATTAATGCAGGCAAGCATAACTAAATCAATCAAAAAAGCAACTCAAGCCATACTGAAAAGGAAAAGACAAACATATTACCATGGATATGATCAGTCATCAACAATTGTACTACTGAGGTCATGAACCACTAGTTCCTATATCATATTCCTCATCTTTATAATCATCCTCCCACTCATCCTCCTCATCTTGCAATTGCATCACTAGTACGTGTGCATCACAGATTTCATGCAAAAGCGACAAAATTTAACTTCACATCAGAGTTTCTGATTCAACACATTTTTGAAACCTAACTTTAAGCCTCTCATGAGGCAACTCCAAAAAAAATATTTATATTTTTATGTTAGACCCTCCCAAACCAATACCAGTATTGGAAGACAAACACAATTCCAAAGTTCTTCTCTTACCCTTTTAAGATACAAAAATCAACATATAATGAGTACTAATGACACAGAAGGACAATAAACCAAATAAGCAAGCATAATCTTCCAGACAAAACAAAAACACGCATTGTTACATAAGCACAAAACTTAAAAAAATAGCCACAGCATTCCAGTGAAAATAGACATTACCTAACTAAAAAAACCCTAACGCCAACATTCCAGTGAAAATTGGAAACACAAAGTACAATCAGACGACTGGGAAAGTACTAATAGATATAAATAATAATCTATATTGCATAAAGGAAATCAAGATCAATGAGAAATACCTCGAGGACCGTTCTTCTCCTCCTCTTTGGTCTCACTTTCTGTTTTCTCCTCTTTCTCTGCCACCTCCGCCTTCGCCTCCTGCTTTGGCACCACCACAGCAGCACGGGGCTCCTCTACTTTCTTTTCGGCTTTTCTATTCTCTTTTGCTTTCAATTCCTTCGTCCTCTTCTTCTCCTCGGCCTCCACTTTGTCCTTCACCATCCGAACCACAGCATTCACATCATTAACCAAAGAATCGCTCTTGAACAAATCACTCTCCCTTGCAACGAAATCAAAAACTTTCTCCAGAAATCCGATCGGGTCCGACGGATCAAGCACGGCGCTAAACGGCGCCTTCTTTACGGAGGAAGTCGAGGGCTTCTTTTGATCCTCTTCTTCGTATTCAGATAGTATCGCCATTAGTTGATTGATCGGCTTCGAACAAAATTCAGCTAGGGTTTTAAGGGTTTCCTGATTTTTGGTGAGTGCAGCCGTGCAGGTAGAGAGACTTGGGAGTACTTATTATAGATGGGAGGTTTATATATGGGAGGAGCGGTAGAGACTTCGTTGGAAAGATTTGGAGAAGGAAAAGATTTCTCTAGAAGATGCAACTTTAGGAAAATTGTAGAGAGGTCCTTCGAATTCGTCTAGTTATCATATTGTGCCACCAATAGAGCACTTCGAAATGTTGAATTTTTATAGTGCCTCCGTCCCACTAAGACTCTAATATATTTGTATTTCATTTTCGTTTGTCCCAAATTATAGTCCACTTTCCTCATTGAAAATATGATTTATTTTCTAATTGACTAAAGTATTCCTATTTAATATTATTCGAATAATAAAAATCAACTAATTATTCTATCTCCTAAAAATATAACAATATTCACACTATTTTTTTATTATTTAATGCCAAGGTAAATAGGAACAATATAATAGTATTTTGTAATTCCAATAATATTTAAAATGTTTCCTTCATATATGTAAAAACTGATGCTTATCTTAATGGAACGGAGGGAGTGGTTGATACTCTCTTCGTCTCGCAAATGCATACTCCCAAAATATTGTTATTTACGTGCAACGTAAACAGTAAGCTAATATATGACATGAAAAGATAACAAAACTTTTTACTGAAAAAGGGAACAATTATTACCAAAAAAAAAAAAAATCACCATACTTTGATATAATTTAATGAGAAATATTAAAAAATTGTCTTGTAATCGACCTAATCAATATATTGAGACATATATCAATTAATTAAATATTTAGTTAGGTATGCGTATAAAATAAATAAATAAATATATATATAATAAATATATATATATGTGTGTGTGTGTGTGTGTTTTTAAACTATCTTAATCTGAAAATCCAAATTAGAGGTAAAATTTTGTTGATAAAAGGCTTATTACATAAGATGGGGGTTTAATACCAAAACCTTCCAAAGATAGAGAACAATGTAAGCGTAAAAGCCTAAACACAGCATCAAAATTCAGATTCTCTAACATTAACACGACCTAGTCTATCAAGTCCAAAAATACCAACAATTAATCCTTTGAGATCATTACAACGAAACAAAGTAAAATTACTGTTCTAATGAGCAACAACAGCAAAGTGATCTGCGGTGAAGCTTCCTTCACAATGGATGTGAGAAAATTTATGTTAGGAATTGATCTAAACATGCACAGCGGAAATAATTAATCAATCTCCAAACACCGATCCTCTCGACTCTTAGATGAGAATTGTGATTAAGAGATTACTAATAAAGCGGATTTTACTACAGAAATCTCTCTGTTTCTTTCGCCTCCACAACCGCCCAAACGCACGGCCTCCAACGCTGATCCACACGCCAAGACTCGATCCCTAACAACGAATACCAGAGTGAGATGATCTCTAAATATTAGTGCTAGCTAATTTAGAGAGAGTTTAGAGACAATATATGTATGATCATCCTCAGACATGGGGCTACAATGAGAAGCTATTTATGGTTTACAATAATCCTATTGGGTTGCTTTGGCCACAAGATAACTCAGCCCAGTCCAACTATTGGGCCTTGTACATACCATATCTAACATACTCCCACTTGACAAGGTCCAATGCACTACACGAGTCCTTGACTTTGTGTGTGACCCATCAAAGCTCCCATTCACAAGGCAAACGCCATGGTGTCATTATCTCGATCTTTATCAGATAGGATAAAATGAAATCCCCATTTCCGCTTTATCATCGATTCACCCAGATCGATCGACCCATGTCGCCGCTCCATGATTGACATCTAGCAATGTGTCATGGCAATCCATGTAATGGGATAAGTCATGTGGAGATGACGAAACCTTTACATGCAAGTTACCGCGGAACTATAATCCCTTCATCAATATAAACCCGATTGGTTCCGAGATATGGATTTACGCCAATCTCATTCAACCAATCATGTTGTTCGCCTCAACTCAACGTTGATCAAACTGATTGTGATTGAAAACCCTCAATTGAATCCTACAATCCCACCTTGGCCAAGGAATTTATATCAACTTGATTGGGCGTAAATGCGCTTTATAATCTCCCGTTATCCAGGAGTGATGAATCCGTGATCGAATACTCACAACCTTCATGCACTTCGCTATACCCGCACGGCATTTCCAAATAACCCCTAGAGTATCCTTCAATGTCCGCCAAAGTAAAGCCATCCGTGCATAAGATTCTATGGTATTCTCAAGTCTAAGGACCAATTCCACCACCGCACATTAGAGACCAATCACGTAAGGATAACTATCCATGCAAGATCCCTAGGCGGTCATCCAAATGCTTGTTCCACCAACAAGGCATCCATGTGTCCATCCGAACGCCTTTCACATTCTAACTTGTGAGATCGCTTACTTTCTTCCTTAAGAAGGAGATGTAACATATGCCGCTACTATCTCAAGAACGACAATATCCGAAGTCTTGCCATTGCTTTGATCGGGATAGTTTAAGAATATGTGCTAAAACTTGCATCTCACAATCACAACCACTTCATGACAATCGGTTTGTCCACACTTATTCTACTGACTTTCTATTATTTTGATTGTTATAATATGACAACGAATGAATATAATAGATCCGCCATTTTTGAAGCGCATATAAATAATTAAACATACTCAAAATGTCTTACATGTAGGTATCGACATCCAAACTATATCCATTCACTCATGTATCTTATACCAATGGAAAAAACATGACTATCATGCTTATTTTGCGATAACGCTTTGGTCAACGGATCGCCCACGTTATCGCAAGATGGACTCGCCTATCTTTATATCATTCCTCCGAACTATCTCTAATGAGATGGTATCGCCTTTAATACATGCTTCGATCGCTGATGAGACCTCGTCCTTGTTTGCGCTGATGGCTCCATTGTTGTCACAATACAATGGTATCGATCAACAATGCTAGGAACAACTCCAAGTTCTTGACAAACTTCGATCCGCATCGCCTCTTGTCGCTTCGCTGCGCCTATGTATTCAAGCCCGTGGCTAATCAGCCAGAAGTTTCTTGCTTGAACTTTTCCAACTTACACACTCCATTGAGGTGGTAAACACGCAACCGTATCGGGGATTTGCAAATGCTCTTTATCTCGATTGAAAACTAGCATCTGTGGTATCCATGAACTTTAGTTCATTTCCTCCATACACCAAGAACATGTCCTTAGTTCTTCTCAAGTACTTAAGGATGTTCTGACCGCAATCCAATGTTTTCTCCAGGGTTCGATTGGAACCCGCCGTGACACTCAGCATATGAGACATCCTGGCCTCGCATATAGCATTGCATACATGATGGATCCTATTGCCGATGCATAAGGAATCCTATCCATGCGATCTCTCTCAACTTGTGTCTGTGGACACGATCTTTTTGAGAGATTAATCCCATGCCCTATGGGACAGAGTCCTCTTCGACTCTTGCATATTAAATCTTCTCAAGATTTTATCTATGTACATGGATTGGGATAGGCCAGCGCTCTTTAGATCTATCTCTATAGATCTTAATCCTGGCACGTATGTCAGCTTCTCCCAAATCCTCTTCATGGAGAAATTTGTGGATAACCAAGATTTTATCTGATCTTAGCATTTGGAATGTCGCTCCCTAATATTAATATGTCATCCACATATAAGATTAGAAAAACGATCTTACTCCCACTACCCTTTTGGTATACACAGGTTCGCTCTTCGCTTTTGAATGAAATCAAACCTCTTGATTGTCTCATCAAAACGAAGATTCCAGCCCGAGACGCTGCTTAAGTCCATATATGGATCTTTGCGCTTGCATACCCTATGCGGCTTGATTAGACTCAAACCCCTACAGTGTCATGTACACATCCTCACCGAGATTCCCATTTAAGAACGCGTTTTGACATCCATTTGCCAAATCTCATAGTCATGGTATGCCGCAATCGCAAGTAGAATCTGACTGATTTAGACATGGCTACGGTGAGACGGTCTCATCAAAGTCAACGCTTTGTCTTTGATTAAACCTTTAGCCACTAGCCTTGCCTTTATAAGTTTGAACTTTACCATCCATGTCGATTTTTTCTTGTAAACCCATTTACAACCTATTGGTTTTACCTCTTTAGGCAGATCAACCAAGGTCCATACCTCATTTTCATACATGGAGTTCATTTCGGATTCCATGGCTTCTGCCATTCTCTCTCGAGTCAACGCTGACTTCGCCTTTGTCATAAGTGGTAGGCTGCTTCCTCTATTAGTAATGTTTCATTAGTAATCATGAGATCTAATCTCCGAGGAGACGAATCATCCTACTAGACTTACGAGGAGTCGGGCGTGTCCTGGGGAGCTCTTATTCTCTTTCGCAGTTTCAACTTCATCCAATGGTGTCTCAACCACGCTTTCATCCAACTCCGCTGTCGAAGTTCCATGGTTTCTGAACCTCTTCAAGATCTACTTTGCTCCCCACCGTTTCTTCTTCGAATAAACTCTTTTCCAAGAAAACAAGGTCTAGACATAATGATGACTCTCATGTCATTGGGATTGTAGAAATAATATCCAACCTGCTTCATGGATATCCCACAAAGTAGCATTTATCGATTTAACATCCAATTTATCCAGCTTGTGCGCTTCACATAAGTTTCACAACCCCAAACCTTCATATATGAAAGATTTGGTCTCTTACCATTCCATAACTCGTATGGTGTTTTGTCAACCGATTTAGATGGGGCACGATTTAGTGTGTAATGTGCGCTTTTAATTGCATATCCCCAAAACGCACTTTGGAAGGTTTGTTTGACTCCATCATTGAGCGCATCTATATCCAATAGGTGCGATTTCTCCTCTCAGATACACCATTGTGTTGTGGTGTATAAGGTGGAGTCCACTGCGAGAGAATCCCATTCTTCTTTGAGTGTAATTCAAAATCCGCCTTAAGGTATTCTCCACCCCGATCGATCCGAAAAGTGTTAGAATACTCTTTCCGCTTTGCTTTTCCACTTCTTGCTTGAATTCCTTAAACTTTTCAAGTGTTTCATGCTTGAACTTCATCAAGTATACAAATCCATATCTCGATGGTCATCTCAGAACGTGATAAAGTAGGGAAAACCACCTTTGGCTTGTCATTGGTCCACATACATCGGTATGTATGAGTACCAATCTTTCGCACTCTTTCTCCCTTTCCACTTAAAGGGGAATTTGGTCATCTTGCCTAAAAGGCACGACTGTGATCTTTCAAAGGATTCGTGAATCCCCTTCCCCCAAGTATCCATCATTATGTAACTTGTTGATGCCGCTGATGTGCCCGAGTCAAGAAGCACAGTGCACGAAGTCGCTGATAACGGCATCAACTTTCGCCTCTTATTTTCTATAGTCATTATAGAATGTTCGAGATTTAGAATATAAATGCTATTATCTAGGTTCCCATAACCATAAAACACATTATCACGATAAATAAAGCAATATTTATTCTTAATATCAATGATAAAGCCATTCATGTCCAAACAAGAAATGGAAATAATGTTTTTGGTAATAGCTGAACATAATAACATTCTTTTAATTCTAAAATAAGGTTCAAGGCAACGATAGAGAGAAGCTCCCCACGGCTTAAAGCAAGCAAAGAATCCTTGCTCCATTTCCAACTCAGAGGTTCATTTCTCCTTCCGCAGCGGGTCTAATGTTCTTTAGTCCTCGTGATATTTGTACAAATATGAGATCCACATCCGGTATCTAATACCCAGAAATCAAGATGCAATATTTCAACTCAATGAAGTGTATACCGGTGGAAGTTTCAAGACTTCTTTCCTTCAAGCTAGCAAGGTAGAGCTTGCAATTCCTCTTCCAATGTCCTTTGCCTTTACAATAAAAGCACTGGCATCGCCTGAGACTTGTTCTTGTTGTTTTTCTCTGCTTTTGGCAACTTTTGCCTTCGCTTTACCCTCTCTTCTTGATCCTTTTCACAAAAGATCTCTTCACCTTTCTCTTAGTCCCACTAGAGGATCTAATGGCCAACACTTGCCCATTGGTTTTAGCGATGTTCGCTCAAAGAAGCTAACATATTTACCAGCTCCGGAGTGTCACCTCAATTTTATTCATGTTGAAATTCATGATAAATTGAGAATAGCTATCCGGCAAATGATCAGAGGACTAAGTCAACACTTAGCTCATGGTCCATGGCAAAGCCTAATTGTTCTAATTTTTCAATGTATCCGATCATCTGTAGTACATGAGTACTTATCAAGATCCTTCCGCCATCACAAATTTTGAAAAGCTTTTTCGATATCTCATATCTTTCCAAGGGATCGCCATCGTGACAACTCTTGAGATGAGCAATCATTGCATAAGCATTCATATCCTCATGTTGCTTTTGCAACTCAGAGACATCAGCCGCAAGCATCACACATGTTGCGTTGTTATCATCATCTATATGTCGATTGTATGCCTATCGACATCTTCCGGCCAGCACTCTCGTTAGGCTACCAGAATCTGCTCTTCAAGAACATATGCAATTTTCTCGTGTTTGAGAACGATTCTCGATTAAGTGCTGGGCTATTAAAGTTCGACTCCATTAAGTTTGTTAGCATCAAGTATGCCCTCAAACTCATGTGACCACTCATAATTCACTTAATCGTAATGATAAAGATAGAGTAATTATTATATGCTTAAAGTTAATAAAATATGGACTTTTAATACTAACTATACTCCCATCAATCAATGATCCCCAACATTGGTAAATTTCTCAAATTTGTCGGTGGCCAGATCCCAAACGCTCAATCGAGCCTTGAGTCACTCAACAAGCCTTAACCGACGCTTAGGTAGACATATCTATCAATCACATCTCTATGTGACTCTGATCATCAAGTAGATAACTCATTATCTCATACATCTCATGTATTAACTTTGATATACCTCTAAAATCCAATTTCCTTGAGTTACTCAACAAGAAATGAACTTCGCTAAATTGACTCCAATGTTCTGAGACATCACATGTCTCACAAATAAGAAACATTCCCTACGATCGAGTAGTCTTGAGTCACTCAACAAACTTACTACGATTGTGAGAATCTAATTTTCTTCACCATAGCATTGAAGGCATTGATTAACATTTAATCGCGAATTTAATATCATTTTAAGGGGAATGGGTCTCATCAAATACTATGCAAAATATCATACATCAACCATGCACACATTAAAGCATAATAAAAACCGGTGGATGATTATGGACGATTTCTATTCCGCTTTCCCGAGCCACCAGGAAAATCAAGCTGGTCAAATCCAAGGGACGAAGCCTCGCTTCCAATGGCGACTCCATTGATCTCCATCTTCTTCTTCTTCAACTTGTATCTAATACCAATGGCACATGCGCCATATCAAATGGACTCGCAGTCCTGAATTTTAACCACAATCAAACGGGCACGCCCCAAATTATTAACAGCACGCAAGCCCACAACACCAATAAGAATTTAAACCATACATTCATCCAATCACATTGGTCCTGGTCCATAATCATCCACAATATCCAATATTGATAAACAATTTAGTTTCTAAATTTATTGTGATTTAATGATATTGTTTAAACAATTTAAACAATCAAGAAACAAAATTTACGAATTAATCTAATTAATTTCATGTAGAAATAAGTAATTAATCTAATTAATTGCATGTAATAATAAATAATTAATCTAATTAATTAAATATTATTGGAGACGGGTTAGACAAAAATAACACTTTATTCGCCTTCTATATCAAAGTCACACTTTGATAAACTTTTTATAAAAAGACTAGGAAGAATAAACTAAAATTACAATTTTCAAAATTCAACTTTTCTCCAAATAAGAATTTTTAAATTAAAAATAAATATTTAAAGTTGAATATTTACAAGAAAATTAAAAATCTAATTTATTATTAATTTTAGAAATTTTATTTCATTCCCTAGGACCCGCTGAAAAAAAAAAAAAAAAAAAAATCGAAAGTAGGACTGATTTGCAAGTTTCTCAAACTTATGGAAAATCGTAATTCTTTAAATAAGGATGGCTTGGTGTGCAATTTCCAAATTGCACACCACCCCCATCAACCTCGTCAACTCCGATCCAAAACCCTAGCTACAAAGGGTTTCGCCCACGCCACCATCAAGCAGCGCTGGGCGACCATCGGCCGCCAACAGGGCAACCGCTGACGGCCGCCGCCTCAATCCAAGCAACGGCGATAATCGCCGTTGTTTCGCAATCGCGATGATGGCCGCGAATCGCCACCCATTGCCGCTAATGGCGGCGACCGCCACCGCCAAGCAAATGAGGTGGTCGCCGCTACGGCATGGTGGTGACGCCACATCGCCGCCGCCGACGACAACCACTGCTGGCGTGGCCCTTTTTTTTTTTTTTCTTGTGCAATTAACAATTAATAGATCTAATCTAAAACTAATTTTAACGCAATTACATCGTCACAGTATAAATCAAACTAAATTGTTTTATAGAACAATAAATCAAATCTCAACAAGAGATCGAGTAGGCTCGATACCACCGTTAGGAATTGATCTAAACATGCACAATGGAAATAATTAATCAATTCCAAACACCTGATCCTCTCGACTCTTAGATGAGAATTGTGATTAAGAGACCAATAAAGTCGGATTTTACGGCCAGAAATCTCTCGCTTCTTCTTCGTCTCCACAACCGCCCAAACGCACGCCTCCAACGTTGATCCACACGCCAAGACTCTCTCCTAACAAATCTAACACCTTCAGTAGTGAGATGATCTCTAAATATTAGTGTTAGCTAATTTAGAGAGAGTTTAGAGACAATATATGTATGATCATCCCCGTACTATGGGGCTACAATGAGTTATTTATAGGTTTACAATAATCCTATTGGGCTTGGGGTTGCTTTGGCCACAAGATAACTCAGCCCGGTCCAACTATTGGGCCTTGTACATACCATATCTAACAATTTAGTCATAACCTTCCTAGTAAGCATTTTGATATTCCTAATCAGGTATTGCATGTTCCAAGGTCCAGGATCAGTGGAAGTACAAAAATGGATAGTTGTCTATGAGTTAGCTTCAACTTAAATGTTACGGAGCCCTTATTCATAACACAGCTGCAATGCAATGCAATGCAAATGGCATATAATTCAGCATACGCATGTTAGCCTATTCGTTTTAACAAATTTTTATACATTTTTATATATTCTTTTCAACTCCACTCATTATCTCTTTTATTTCATATTCACATATCTCGTAGGACCTCCTGTACTACACAAATTTCCACCATTCAACTCTACTCATTCTCTCTCATATATCACATCAAAATCCATAAAATCCATTTTTACATATACACTCACACGCGCACTGTGACCATAAAAATCATGAAAGGTCCGGATTAATTCCCCATTTTCATCTCTCAATAAGCCCCCGCCTATAGCATCAGCTTCTATAACAGAGCCATTTGTATTAAGTTTGATCCAACCATGAATATGTTTATCCCATCTAACCATTTTCAACTTCTTGTTGTTCACAGTTTGCGTGGGAAAACCAACAGATAATAACCTACTAACCACAAAGCCCACCTTGATACTAGCCCCAAGAAATGAGTTAATGCCTCATGTCGAAACATATTAAATATTACAGTTATAATATTTATAATTGTAATATTTATTTATTCCCTCCATCCGATAAAAATAGACTTATTGATTTTTTTACAAAGGTTAAAGAAACACCAATTAATATTATTGGAAAAGTAAAATAGAAGAATATTTTCTTAATATACCATTTAAATTATACTACTTCCGTCCCATAAATATAATCCATTTCTATTTTCACAAAGATGAAGAAAAATGCAATTCATGGTATTGGAAAAGTAAAATTCAAAATTATTTTCCTAATATGCCCTCTCATTTATTAGATGTTTTATTTCAACTCTTCTATTTTTATGATAACAATATACATTAAATGGGGGTATAAAAGATAAGTAATATTTTAACTACATCTTTAAAAGGAATGTGTCCTATATTTTGAGATGGACAAAAAAGAAACAGTTGACTATATTTTTTGGACGGAGGTGGTAATTGTTACACTTTAACTACTCCATTTAAGAAAAGTGATCTATTTTTATGGAACGGACCAAAATGAAATACAACAAACCAATCTTTATGGGATGGAGGGACTACTAATTTTTAAATAATTATCCTGTACATGAGTTGCTAAAAGATTAATAATAATAATAACAATAATAATAATAATAATAATAATAATAATAATAATAATAATAATAATGTGTTAAAAAGAGATGATCATAAATGTGGAGGTGAATGATAAAATTTCTATTTTGATAAAAAAAATTCAAAATCTTATGGATGATGATAGATAACTTTTTTTTATGACAAATCATTTTTATACTTTATGCTAAAAATGAGTACCTATACGATTTCACTAAAATCTTTAAAAATCACAGATAAATTTGAATTTTAAAAGTCATGATTAATTAATACATTTTAATGGGCTTTTAAAAAGTACATAAAAAATCTATATTAAATAGCTCGAGATATATTTTGATTCACTTTTAAAAGTCTCAATTGAATACACTTAATGCAAATTTTTCCAAATGTATAAAATTCCTCAAGTGTTTTTCTTTTAAAATCTTAATTAATTAAATACAATATAAAATTTTACATTATTTAGTGAAGCCATGTACTTGATGGAGGTTTATTTACATTGCTAAATAATTATCAAAAACTATTTTTATTGATATTAAATGATCACGCTTTTTTTAACCTTCTTTTTGCAATATATTTTTAAGTCAAAAATCGTAAAATAAAGCAATAGTGTACAGTTTTTTTTTAATTTGCATGCAAATATCACATAGGTTGAAATCATTTTAAAAGGGAAAAATGTAGATTTTTGTTTTGTTTGATTACAAAAATTAACAGTGGCCTTGATTTTGATCTAGCTCCACTTTGGTACACTTGGTACGTGCTCTTTAACATTGTCTTCTCAACCTTCTAACATCTACATACAAAATAGAATTAAATTTAGAATTAAATTTAGCCATCGTACATTCACTAAATTTAATAATAATAATAATAATAATAATTTTCAATGGTTTAGAATTGTTTACAAAAGAAAATGCTTCTAAACAAATTTTTATCGATAAATCACTTAAGAATTAAGCGAAAGACGATATATTTGGATTCATGGACATAGTATAGTGTGTGGGGACTCATGGACATGTTGATGTCAAATCACAAAACAGGAGTAAAATTAGAAATTTAACTGTAAACTTATAATATTTTTATTGTGTAACAATGCCATCGGCGAGAAGAATACGTTTAGGAATACATTGCGTCCTGACATAACACCCAAATCGTACAATAAAGATTGTTCACTCAATATTATAAGTAGTAGTTAGCAGCAGTGGTAGACTACATGTTCTTGCAATTGTAGCTAGTTCGAGACTCTTGATGCTTCAACCTACTCTCTCTTTTTGGCTATTTTTTCGTTCTATTTTTATATTTATATAATTGTGCACTCTTAAAAATTTCAGGCCTTTCTAATATATATATATATATATATATATACACACAATTCTACATGCAGTTTAAAAAGGAATATTATTATATTGTAAAAAGATTCAAAGAAAAAAGCTTTCTCTCTCTAAAAGCTTTCTCCCCATTCTCTCCTCTGGTGTGTGAACCTTGCTGCACAGGGGGTGATTTTTGACAATTTTGGCCGGAAATCACCCCATTTCATCTCTCTGTATATATTTTCTTATAAAAAGTGGCATATCCACATAGATTTAGGATTTTCCTCGTTTTTTGGTGATTTTGTCGTCCTTGGTGCGGCGTCTTTTGGTGATTTCGTCATCTTTTGTGCGACGTTTGGTTTTCATCGTCTTGCTACGATGATGTTTGTTCGTGATTTCAAACTGGTAGATCTGCTTTCAGTCATCATTGATTCACTCCATATTTGGGCGTCAACGTTGCAGATCCGGAGGCATGGGTATTCTGGTCACCTTGATTTTTTCATCTTTGTAGGCAATTTTCCGTGTTTTGCTATTAACCTGGGTGCTGTGAGTGTGTTCGTAGTTTCACCGTTTTGGTTTTTAGCCGTGTTGAATCTGTGTTAATTCGATGTAATTTACTATTTTGAATGAATGAATAGCATCTTTTCTTAAAAAAAAGGAATATTATTAATAATTCAAGTATTTCAAAAATCTCAAGTAATATTATGGGAAAAAGCCCAATAAATACAGGTCAAACTGGGTCTTTGCCCACTAACTACAAACCATCTTATTTTTGCCCATTAACTATAATATTTTATAAACTCTTTTACCACTTATTTAATTATACATTTTTATGATACTTTGGCCCTTCCAATAACTATACTTATTGAGAAAACTTGTCAACTAAATCATGCACATCTCTTTTTCGACAATTAATTCATTTTTTACACAATAAGACCAAAACATAATCAAAATCACAAATTTACAATAACACTACTCTAATAAAATAAACATTCAAATTTACAACAATGCCACTCTAATAAAATAAAATAATAAACATCCAAATTTACAACAATATCACTATAATAAAATAAAGTAATAAACATTCAAATTTACAACAATGTCACTCTAATAAAATAAATATTTAAATTTACAACAATACCACTCTAACAAAATAAACACATTTTCTCTCTCAAATTACCATCACAAGTAATCTTACTCAACATTCAACTTTTCATTTCCTCGTTTTGACCTTCTCACTCTACGCACGTTCTCTCTCCGATTACCACAGTTAATCTCGACCAATATTCAATTTCTCCCTTTCTACATCTCCGATATTTTCTATCTATATACTTTATCTCTCAAGATTACCACCGCTACCACCATTACACCACCATCTCTACTACCATTCCACCGCTACCACAACTACCAAACCACCACCACCATCATTCTACCACCAACTACCACCAAACCACCACAATCATTATTTACACTGATAATACTATCACCTACACCAATAATATTATTATTACATATTATGATAATCATATTACATTCCCTATTAATAGTGTTACCAACCAAAGCACCGCTGCCACTATCGCCATTTCACCACCGTCATTCCATCACCACCACCCACGCAACCATGTCTTATCCTCGATAATACTATTACCTATCAAAATAATACAATTATCGATATTATTATATGTCCAGATAATCATATTACTTTCTCTAGTAATAATATTACCTACCAAACCACTACCACCACTATTGCCCCAATAATACAAATACATGCCCCCAATAATCTCATTACTTTCCCCAATAATAATATTACTTATTTTGATAATCCGATTACTACCACAAGTAATTTCCATCAACAATCAACTTCTCCATTGCCATCTTCAACTTTCTCCCTCTCCACATTTTTTCTCTCTATGCATATTCTCTTTCCAAATTACCTCGTCGGGTAATCAGATTACCACCACAAGTAATTTCGATTAACATTCATCTTCTCCCTTCATGTCTCCGACTTTCTCTCTGCACACTTTCTCTCTCCAGATTACCTCGTCAAGTAATCAGATTACTACCACAAGTAATTTCGATCAACATTCAATAAATCTATAAATCTAAAAAAATTCATAAATTTCGATTAAAAAAATTTCCATAAAATTTAAAACCTTACCAAAATTCTGATAGAGGAGATGGGAAGAATCTATAAATTCTTCATGTGAATGAAGGTTTTTAGAACTGCCTGCATCACATACGGAGTTTCTAAACTACAGAGAGTTAGAAAGAAGCATAATGCACATAAACAAAAAGATGGGAAAATGAGATCTCTGGGACGATTCTGCTCTCATCAATGGTTTCAAGCTTTCAATTTTCAAATACAATGTTCTTTCTCACTTGCTCTACACACACACACGTACACAGAGATCAATTCATATACATGTATTGTATTTTTATACGCTAATATTACTGCTACTGATTTTCACAGACGATGCACGGGGTGGGAGGCTGAGGCAGACCATCTGAGGGAGTGAAACCGGTTACTAGTAATGGGGAAAATTTTGAAGTTGATTGTAAGAGCGGCAAATTTAGCTCATCAGTTGGGTAAAACTTTTAGTTATGTCACAGTTTTATTGTTACGATTTTTAATTTGAACTAGTATCACGCCCGTGCGATGCACGGGAACAATTAAATTTATGTATGATAAATAATTGATATAAAATTATAAATATAAAAGTTGAATTATATAATTTATGTAATTTGTGCATAGGAGATTGCATAATTGTAAAAAAATTATTAAAATCTACAATATTGTATATTATAGTCAATACAAAAAATTGCAGAGTAAATTCACAATTGTAAATTATAAAAATTCACGTGTATCGCATAATTGTATCGCATAATTAAGAAGTTTATCAAAACGTGTAACTTTATTTCTAATTACTATGCCTAGCATTGCACAGCAATGCTCGTGAAGATTAATTAATTGTAAATGAACCATTGGAAATGAATATATAAAAATTCTTTGATTATCAAAACGTGTCTTTCTCATTGGTATATATCAAATTTATATGGAATACCTTTTTCCTTCCTAAAATGCACATTACACACTCTAAATTTTATGATTTTATGCATTCTTTTAGTGATTAGCTATAATTGCTACTTAATTTTAGCTCTATTGTATAAGAAGTATTATGCTTAATTTTATGTAACTTAAATTTGTAGTAACACCGACAATTTTCCTTGTCTATATAATTCATTTGATTTCTTTTCATTTACATAAATTGTATGTTAATTGTAGAATGAAAACCTTTTTATTTGTAATTTTATATACTTAGAAAAGGTAAAAATATGCAATGCAAAATTCCAAATGAAGATATCACATCGTAAGCATTAAAAACAAAAATATCATTTAATTTTTTTAATTAGAAATAATATGTTATGTTGGCACTGCCAATAGGGTGTTCACCAAACGTGACACTTCAATTATAATAATATAAAGATTAATAAATTACTATTTTACTTAAAAATAAATAAATTATTCTACATACATCTAGTTATAATTTTAACTACTCACTATTTGATTTTAGAAAAGAAAAAAGTAAAAAATTCTCAATATTTTTTGATAGACAAATTCACGTAACCAAACAAAACTATCAAAACCTACAATTTTATCACGATAAAATTAAATAAAAAAATTATTATTTAATATTTTGAATTATAACTTTAAAAAATGAAATTATATATAAAGTCTTTCCAAAATAAATTTTTTCTTATTAGATGTTTGTTTTAGATATTGGTTATTTTTAGTTATATTTTTAATTACTACTAATTAATATTTGTTTATTCCCAAAATTAATTTTATAATTTTCTTAAAATATTTAATGTATGCCACATTTGCATCTTTGCTTTCGGGACACTTCACAAATTATAATATAAAGATTAATGGTATGATTATATAACAATTCAAAATATAAAGATAAAGATTAATAAATTACTCTTTATTTAAAAATAATAAATTATTCAATACAAATTCAATTATAATTTTAACACGCCCTATTTTATTTAAGAATAATCCACTGCACATTACAAATCAAAACTATCTAAAACTATAATATTTTTTAATGCGGTGAAAATAAAATACTTATTATTTAATGTTTTTAATTAGAAATTTGAAAAATGAAATTACATTTAAAGTTTTTCGAAAACTATTTTTTTCTTATTAAATTTTTGTATCACATTTAATGATAAATTTATGTTTCATTAAAAAATAATTATATTTAAAGAATTTTCCCTATTTAAATCTACCAATTAATATTGATTTATTTCCAAAAATAGAATTTTCTTTTTTTTAACTATAATATTGATTTTTATGTTTTTTTTAATATTAATGAGTGCCATGTTGGCACTCCTGCCAACGTGACACTCCAGTTTTTATAATATAAAGATTATTTGTTAGGTAATATTGATGTTGTTGTATGTAGGAGGAGAACAAGTCATTTGTGGATTGTGTTGAGCCGTGTTTTTTTTATCATACGAAGCTATCATGGGAAACTGTTAGTATTGAGAGCTTGACAGCACCATAAACCATTTGAACGGAGAAATGGAGGAGAAAGAAAGTGGACCTGAAGCCTGGAGCAGAAAAAATTAGATCCGATTTGGGAATTTCTGGAAGGGTAAAAGTGTCATAAAATGTGTAATTAAGTAAGTGGTCAAAGAATTTATAAAATATTGTGTAGAGAGAGAAAGTCGGAGACATAAAGGAAAAAATTGATTATTGATCGACATTAGTTGTGATGGTAATTGGATTACCTGACGAGGTAATTTGAAAAGAGAATATGCATAGAGAGAGAAAGTCAGAGACTGGAGTGGAGAAGTTGAATGTTGATCGAAATTACTTGTGGCAGTAATCTGATTACCTAGCGAGGTAACTGGAGAAAGAAATTATATAGAGAGAAAGTCGGAAACATGATGAGAGAAGATGAATGTTAATCGATATTACTTATGGTGGTAATTTAATTACCCGACGAGGTAATCTGAGAGAGAATATGCATAGAGAGAGAAAGTGTGGAGAGGGAGAAAGTTGAAGATGGGAATGGAGAAGTTGATTGTTGATCGAGATTACTTATGATAGTAATCGGATTATCAAGATAAGTAATATTATTATTAGGGAAGGTAATGAGATTATTGGGGGCATGTAATTGTATTATTAGGGCAGTGGTGGTGGTAGTGGTTTGGTAGGTAATATTGTTACCAGATAAGATAATATAATTAACCGGACATGTAATAATATCGATAATATTATTACTTTGGCAGCTAATAGCATTATCGATGGTAAGAAATAGTTGCGTGGGTGGTGGTGATGGAATGACAGTGGTGGTGGTAGTGGTGAAATTGTGGTAATGGTGGTGGGTGGCCGTAGCGTGGCGGTGGTTTAGTGGGTAACGCTGTTAACAGGGAATGTAATATGATTATCATGACATGTAATAATAATATTAATGGTGTACGCAATAGTATTATCAGTGTAAGTAATGGTAGTGGTGGTTTGGTATGGCAAATGTGGTGATAGAATGATAGTGGTGGTGGTGGTTTTGTGGTTGTGGTGGCGTGTAGAATGGTGGTAGAGATGATGGTGTAATGGTGATAGTGATGGTAATCTTAAAAGATAAAGTGCATAAATAGAAAAAGTTGGAGATGGAAAAATGGAGAAGTTGAATGTTGACCAAGATTACCTGTGATGGTAATTGGAGAGAGAAAGTGCGTAGAGTGAGAAAGTCGAAAACGGGGAAAATAAAAGTTAAATGGTGAGCAAGATTATTTGTGATAGTAATTTGGAGAGAGAAAACGTGTTTATTTTGTTGAAGTGGTATTGTTGTAAATTTGAACGTTTATTTTATTAGAGTGGCATTGTTGTAAATTTGAATGTTTATTATTTTATTTTATTAGAGTGACGTCATTGTAAATTTGGATGTTTATTTTATTAGAATGACATTGTTGTAAATTTAGATGTTTATTTTATTAGAGTGACATTATTGTAAATTTGGATGTTTATTTTATTACAATGGTGTTGTTGTAAATTTGTGATTTTTAAATTCTATTTTGGTCTTATTGTGTAAAAAATGAGTTAATGGTAAAAAAAAATATGTGCATGATTTAGTTGGCAAATTTTCCCCATAAATATAGTTATTGGTCAAATGCCCTAATATTATCTTCGCGTATTAATATAAAATCTTAGAACATAATCTATTGAAGATTTGTTGTAAGCATGGGTACATCGAATATCGTGTTTATTAATATTTGTTAAATTGTTGATTCGCATTGCTTATGTATTGAAGCGAAATTGTCAAAAAATATTTTTTATGGCTTAAAACCCAATTAATTATAACGCAATTGTTATGAACTCGCGAGCCACGAGGAAATAATTTATATATATTTTAATGATATGAATGACTATTATGTCCCTGATGAAATTATGTAATTACGATTGTGCTATTCGAAGTTTCCCTATAAATAGGGTTTCAGTTATTAATGAAATTCATTCCTGTGAATTCCTTAGAATTCATTCTCTAAACTCTCTATATTATTTCTATACTTTTATAACACGTTATCAAAGACAGTCTCTAACCCTTTCGAGTAATATGAAAGAAGATGCTTCTGATTGCATCTTATAGATGATCTTCTCAGATCGTAAACCTGGATTATTACAATTTGAAATACTTAATTTTCTATAAAATCTCTCTGCTCCATTCTCTCTCTAAAAGCGACAAGCACACCACAAACCTCCATTATAAAATACCTACTCCTACAGAGCTACAATACCAATGTCAATTAGTGGAATTTTCCAAGCCAAACACGCTATTTAATACTAGTTTCAAAAATTAAGTGACAAAATGGAAGCAAATGACGGAGAGGTATATATTATATATATTATATTATTATTTTATAATATAATAATATATTAAACTATAACATTCGTTTTCTCGAGATATAAGGAGCATACATTATCAAAATCAAATTTTCTCGACTCCATTATACTCGATTTAACGAGATCTTCGATTTGACACCAATATTGATAAGGTAAACTTTCAAAAATTTACAAATCAGTACCACAACTTTTGAAAAAGTTACAAAAGGGTCCTTGGACTTGTGAATATTTACGTATTAATGCTTATAATGTCAAAACTTTATAAAGAGACATGTGCAGCGCCACGCACTTGCCAGGCGGCACTGCCGCCGGCAACTGGTAGCGGTTGGCAGCAGCCGAGTATGTATTAATGTTTTATAAAGAAATATGTGT
The DNA here is from genome assembly GCA_018223645.1 of Jasminum sambac. Taxonomy (NCBI): domain Eukaryota; kingdom Viridiplantae; phylum Streptophyta; class Magnoliopsida; order Lamiales; family Oleaceae; genus Jasminum; species Jasminum sambac. Next base: position 6,397,954 of record CP073645.1, on the reverse strand, counting down.
AGCGCCACGCACCTGCCAGGCGGCACTGCCGCCGGCAACTCGTAGCGGTTGGCAGCAGCAGATATTTCGATTTACGGCCGTTTACTTTGACGATAATTATATTTTGAAGAATAGTTAGAACAAATTTACTGCTATAGATACTTAAGTCTTGCACTTTATTGCAATTTAAATACTGCAATACCTCCTACTTGATGATGGGTTCAACCATCACTAATCAGAAGGTTTTATATATTTTTGCACTTTATATGCTAAGTGATGGGTAATACCTTCTACTAAGCAAACCCTACTCCTGAAGAAGTAGTTAAATGTTATGCAATTTAATTCTCGCAATTTAAATTCCGTAAATTTATATTTATTGCAATAATTCCCATAAGGTAGGTTCGACCACCTATTGGAGGAAATTTAATTTCTGCAATTTAAATTTACGCACTTTAAATTTCGCAGATATATTTCAATGTGGTGAGTTATATCACACGATTGGTATGCATATTTTCAATGTGGTGGGTTATACCACACGCTATTTAATGCTTATTACAAATGTGGTTGGATTAAACCCCACGATTGGATAAGTGATTTATATATATTTGATATGAGTATTCTATTGATATTAAAGAAGAGATTTGAGCAAGTGATGCCAAAATTTACCGTTGTATGTATTGATGAAGTGAAATTGCTCAAAGAATCCCATTGTGATGAAAGAGAAAGAAAATATACCGTGGTGAAAAATCTCATTATGAGATTAGTATATTGTGATATGATGAGAAATGCTCTTAAAGAAGCATTTAATAAAGGAATATTTACTTTCCACGTCTATTGAATATTGATGGAGAAAATTGAGTAAGTGGTACCTGAAGTTACCATTGGATAAATAGATGAAAGTAAAATGCTCAATAGATCCCATATTGATAAATCAAAGAAAATATATCGCATGGAAAGATTATATGAAGTAATCTCATCGATGATATGAGATTGTATTAATATGAGAATAAAATGCTCTTGAAGAAGTATAATCACTAAGATTTACGTATTTAAATAAAGCCAACATGATATTATTATTACTCCGTAAGAAGTACAAACAAATAAGTGGAACATATTGAGAATATCAAAGATGGCAATAAACACTGAAAATATAAAAATGCTAAAAGAAAATACATATTGAACCCATAAATGAAGGGTGCGTTTGAGAGTATAAATACTCGTAATTCCGCCACCATCAACATCGTGGTTCATAATGAGATATTTAAAGGATCCGAATTTCTTTTTCGCTTGACACCAAGTGGACCGACGGATCTGGCTTCCACAGATTCTTGAACATATGCATGAAATTTGATGAGTAGTTCATCAAGCGCATACTAGCGTAAATAAGTATTTTTCTCATTGAATGAGAGATAAACTTATTATCTACACTCACGATCTAGGAACGCTTAGTAAGCCATCAAAGAAATGGTTAATATTCAACAAACCTATTGGTTTGACATGAAAGTTCCATCGTACAACGAGGCTATATTGAATATTTCCTCCAGTGTTGTAGTCGCTGGAAGGACAATGAAAGCATCACTATTATTCATCATATACATCATGCGATTGTGGATGGATTGCGCTTGTAGCACCAACCCTCGCTGGACCCATGGTAGAACTGGCTCCACCCGAGTATTAGATCCAACTAAATGGAAAGGTATTACACTCAAAACTCTTATTCCCCATGATGATGCGGCCATTATAAGTCTAGCTAAAAGTTTGTTGTTGGTTCCTCCATATAGTATATTGATTTCTTGTCTCCCTAACTCTTTTATTTAGTCGGTTTGCCATATCCACATATTGGATATGGCCTACCAATTTAGATCCACCAAGAATACATACGGTTTTAATCAAGCGAGGTAAAGGCCGACTTGTATGAGATGATTCTAAAATCTCCATATCCATCTCTACTCCTCTCTCTTTTTGCACTATACTTTTAATGTATGAACATGAGAGATATATGAATCTCTCTATTTAAAAAAAAATTTCAAACCAATAATTGATTGTACTATTTACTTGTTGACAAATATGAAAGAGAAAAAGGCGTAAAAATTTTAGTGAAATGACATATACCTTATTGATTGAAAAATAATATATATATACATATATATATCTTAAAAATTGAAAAACAATATTTACAATTACAAGAAAAACATTGATCTTCAAGTTATTACATGAACTTCCTTACATTAATATGAGAAAATTATTATACTAAATTTTTCTACTAAATTTACAAACTGGATCTTTAAAGTAAGTATTTCAAGACTATAAAGTGCTTGTTGATCTTTGAATTTGGCCCATAAGGCCATCAACTCACCTTGTACGTGTCCACTAGGATGTGTCTCAAGAGCCTGTTGAATATCATCCAAAGGCTCCTTACTCAATCCATCCTTAATGAATGCTATCTTATCTTCCTGCTATTAGACACGCATTCCCATGATTTACATCGAGTGTCACATGTCCACCGAGTACATTTGTAGCACCCTCCTAATCTTTTTGCTCTCCGTTTCTTTGAAAAACTACTTTTACCCATACCAGGCATGTATTTAGAAGGAATCGAAACCTCACCAGATAATCGAACCTTTGCTTCAATTAAACATCGAACATCTCCTGGGATGCCCTTATTCATTAGCATCCTCAACCTTTCGAGTCTACCTCGATAAATTCTTTTTAGAATTTTGACTCGGTGAATGATGGATAGTATTTTCAAGATTTGAGAGCATATGATCCATTATAAGATATGGACTCTTATTAGGATGAATTTTGCAATAATTTTGATGATCTATTTATAGAATAATACGACGTGTATGAGATACGACTCCGCGTTAAAGCGTATGAGATACGACTCTGTAAAGCGTAAGAGCTAAGACTCCGCAGTTGAACAGTAGCCAGATGTGATGCGTATGAGCTGTAACTCCGTGTTTAAACAGTAGTAGACAATAATGTCACCAAAAGATGATGGAATATGCTCGGTGAATTGTTTCTATGATAAATCATGTTGAGCATTATACGATAATAGTGAAATTGATATAAGAATTTCTTGAACTAGAAGTTCAATAATACTGCTTGCAAACCTGACCGACCATCCCGGTTTAAATAATTATTGAAATCAATATTTCAAGTGAAGAATTAAAAGAATTCTTCAATGATTGTTCTCGATAAATGATGAAATCATTACTAGCCAATATTGGGAATAAATCCCAAATATATTTGGAATAAAGGATGAGAAATATGGGCCCACTCATCCTCCATGTGGACTACTAGATATTATGATATGGATCCACTAGATAGTCACATGTGTATATGATTCGTAATTTGAAATTTATTTAAATATTTGCTCACTGTGATGAGCATGATTTCCAAATTTAATGATAAAGCTAGTAAATGTATATCCCAATACTTGAATAAATCCCCTGAAGAAGGATTGAGTATGATACAAGTGGGATATTATGTGGCAAATTACTTAAAGTCCTCAAATAAATTGCCAATATCGAGAATAGAATGCAAACTATATAAATTCTCATATTAAGGCTGAATGATGAGAACATATATGAGTTTTAGTGTTCTAAATTTTCTTAGCATGAGGGGGAGTATTAAACGCTGAAAATATGTGAAATGCATCATACTATATCCTCACAATTGAAATATGAACTTGAAGTTCAAGGATGCATGAAAGACTATGAACAATCACATATATCAGCTATGATGTTTTGATAAGTTAATATTGCTAGAAGCGTTGATATTATGAGATTTCCCCAATCATATATATCAAAGAAAATTATAAAAGATGGTCTTAATAACGGAGGCATATGCTCTTGAAGAGTATATAGATATAACTATATTATGTAATCCTACAAGAGGATTGATAATGAGATATCTCGATAAGTTATGTCGATATGGGGAAAGAAATAAAATTGAAAGTGTCGACACACTATGAAAAGATAGCGCTACATACTATCAATAATAGTGAGGATATTAAAATCCATCTAAAAATGCCGATGTCAAATATATGCCCTTATGATTAAAGTGTTCATGCACGGTTTAATGAGAAATGAGAATGAAACTCTTGAAGAGGTTTCAAATGTATTATTGTATCAAGCAGATGCAACGGCTCAAAATATCTACATTGATATTGTTGAGAAATTCATATGTTGTACTCTTTTCCTTGATTGATGTTTTTGTCCCAAAAGGGTTTTTCTCAAACAAGGTTTTTAATGAGGCAGCCCAATCTCAATTAATATGAAATCTCCAGAAGAGATTTAGGTATATATCTCGATATAGTGAGAAAATGAGATCGAAGCTGTTGATTGCATATATGCACTGAATATAACATGATATTGTATAACATTTAAAATTTCATTCATGTGGAGATGAATGAAGAGTATGAACCAATGTATATGATACTCATACAAATCTATGAAAGATTTTGAAATGCTTGCGGCATACTTGTATAAAATACGCGTTGCACTCTTTTTCCCTTGACTGAGGTTTTATCCCATTGGGTTTTCCTAGCAAGGTTTTTAATGAGGCAACATTAAAGGCGTATTCACATGAATAATGTACTCTTTTTCCTTCATTAGGATTTTTCCCACTGGGTTTTTCCTAATAAGGTTTTAACGAGGCATATTCATGGTATATTGAGGACGACAAGAGAAATCGACACAATGTATCTATTGGATCAAGTTATAATAGAGACAATGATTTAGATCCAAATAATGATGATATTAAAATCCTTTACCAGAAGTAAGGATATCCATTCTCAAGATATGAAATCAGATAGAGTAGTCATGCATTTCTTTTTCCTTCGATCAAGTTTTTTCCCACTGGGTTTTCTTGACAAGGTTTTAATGAGGCAGCACGTGAATACTCCTATACCGCTGATAGACATCAGGGGGAGCAATGTTTTTGATGAAGCAGTATACAACCACTCCAAGCTTTTCTACAATCAATTTGGAAGTTTTTTCCCATTGGGTTTTTCTCCAAACAAGTTTAGAAGACATTTGTATTAATAGTCATTCAAGGGGGAGTGTTATGAACTCGCGAGCCACGAGGAAATAATTTATATATATTTTAATGATGTGAATGACTATTATGTTCCTGATGAAATTATGTAATTACGATTGTGCCATTCGAAGTTTCCCTATAAATAGGGCTTCAGTTATTAATGAAATTCATTCCTGTGAATTCCTTAGAATTCATTCTCTCTAAACTCTCTATATTATTTCTATACTTTTATAACAGCAATTGATTTTTTGCTTTTGGCGATCTACTATTTTGAAAGTTCATATCGGTCCAATTGCTAGTTCAATTTTTTTCTCAATCCCAGTAATGCACTACAGGAAACAAAACTAATTTTGTAAATCAAACTTAATTTTAAATCATCATATATGCTAAAACAACAAAGTCAAATTGTTATTTTATGTTAGTCTGCTTCTATTTTGTAAAATCAATCTAGCGGATTGAGATTTTCAATAATGTGTAATAGATCAATTTTATAAAAAATAAAAAATAAAAATTCGGGGATGCTGCCCCCATCCCCTAGGGAGGGGGGCTCCGCCCCCTTCCAACTCCCATACAAATTGTTAATCCTAACTCCTAAGTGCAGATAAGAGTTACGAAAAATCTTGACTCCCTACCTCGCATCACCATATTGCCACTTTCCAAGTGCAGCAAAAATGTAATTTGTGAACTCATGAATCAATATACATTTTGAATTCACGAAGTCTTGAGATGACTCGAAAGTTGAAATCAATATAATTCACAACTACAATGACCTCACCAATCAATAGATGGTCCAGAAATAAGGCTGATAATTTCCCTCAATAATTCCCCAAAACTCAATTATTAGTCCGTGAAAACATGGAGAAGCATAAACATTCAAAATGCATTAAATATTTCGATCTTTCTACGAATTAGGAAAAGATGCCTGAAACGCAATGTTGGGAAATCAAGCCAAATGTGATATCAGATTTATCCCAAGATCTTGCATTTGAAATAGTGTTGGCAATGGATCTAAATCCAAATTCCTCGGATCGAATAAAAAAAATCCAAATACGATCCATATCGGTATAGGTTTTCACAAAAATAAATAATAATAATAAAAATAACTTTAAAAAAATAAAAAAAAATCAACTTGGATCGGATTAGGCCTGATCCGATCCAAATCCAAATCCGTTTTGGATCATCCGATCTACGGATCATCAGATCGGCAAAAAATAGCTCCATTTGGATCGGATATCAATTGGATTTGGATCGAATCGGACTTTTCTACCATCACTACTTTAAATTGAGAAATATAAAAATAATGGGAGAAATAAATATAATAAAAGGAAATAATAACACAAGATTTATGTAGAAAACTTCAAAATCGAAGAAAAACCACGGGTAGACCTTCAAAGCTTTTCACTATATGATAATTTTTTACAATCATATAAACTTTCTACTCATCACCCCACAACCCAAGTATTACAAGAAAAATAAATCGAACTTTACGACAAAGAGTGGGACAGAAGTTGGTTTTTAATAGTTTTTAAAGGTTTTTAATGTAAAAGAGGAGAGAGAATGGGTGGAGTTGAATGGTGGAGATTTATGGATGTGATATAATATGTGGATGTGATTGATTCAGAATAAAGAAAGAATGGATAAAAAAATGATAAAAAATGGTAAAAAATATTTAAAAAGGTTTCCTATCATGGTACTAATTTTCTATTCTTTGCATAAACCACAAAGAGTTAGAAGAAAACTCTCAAGATGTTATGCTCACAATTTTTCCTTTATATCTAACCATCCCAAGTATTACAAAAAAAATACATCAAATCTTATAACACGCACCAATTGCTTTTTTTGTACTACCTACAAAGACCACAAAACAAAAGTTATGAACTACTATTTTTCTTTCAACTCATACTTGAATGGTACATAGAAGATAAAAAATAATACCTTTATTTATAAGAAATAAAAACTCATAGATAAGGAAAGTTTTGGCCTGCAAGTCATACATATAATTCGGAAGAGTTCATCAAGCACCAGTTTTTTTCCATATATTCAGGTGGTTTGTTTCTCATTTTTCCTTTTGGTTTTATTTTTGACAGTATCCAACACTGAAAAAAATGTAGTTGCGCCACAGGATATTTTCGATCCAATTCATCAATTCTTCGTCACACGTAAATCTTCAATTCCAAATTTGTACGCAATGAGAGAAGATGAAAAAGACAAAGATTGGATTATAATAAAAACTATCGAGTAAAATATTTAGTATGTGGTCTGTTTGTATTTTCATTTTCTTTTTTTATTTTTAAAAACGTTTTTGGTTTTAGATTTTCTGCTTTCAAATTTGTTGAAAACACGTTTGGTTTGCAAATTCTGAAAACTATTTCTGAAAATGGAAAATTTGAAAAAACATTCTGTTTAAAATTTTCCAGAAAACGATTTTGACCATTTGTAATTAATTAGTTGTGGGTTAAATCATAAAATTACTTGAGGTTTTAAAATTTACTCTATATTATAGTTTATCCAATTTTTGTTGGACTAATTTCATAATGCTTTAAAAATGTTACAAAAATAGATAAAGCCATTTCTCCTACCATCAATGTTCAAGGCTTTACAAAATGTTAGAAAAATAAATAAATTTGTTATACGTCGAATTTGGTTCAACAAAATAAACAATATAGTCTCATTTAATCCATCCTAATTACTTCCCCAATCCACATAAACAAAATAGTCACACATAGAGTTTTGCTCAAAAATAAATTTACAAAGTCATATTGTCTATAATGGTGTCAACATCCTGTATCAAAACATTTTTCTTAAAGGATGTAGGAACCACAACATGGCTGCCAACATGATTAAATTTTAACACATGAGACTAAATATATACTTTAATCCCAAATTTAGTTAAATTGTATAATTTTATATTTTATTTTTTCTATGGGTGCTTATTTGGTCCGTAATTAATTTTATTGAATTAATTTGATACCGATTAAATGGTTTTTATCAAAAAATTTCAACACAGTAGCATTTGTTCATATTAATATTGTATCACAACTTTCGAAAATTTTCTTTACCATTAGAGATGCGCACATTTTGATTTTAACAAATAGCTAATAATAAATATAATAATTTTATATTCATAATAATAATTTTATATAGGTACAATAATTATATTGATTATAAATCATTATACAATTTAACTAAATTTGGGACTAATTTTAATTTAATAAAATTAATTACGGACCAAATAAGCACCCATAGAAAAAATAAAATATAAAATTATACAATTTAACTAAATTTAGGACTAAAGTATATATTTTTCAAACTTTTGGACTTGATTGTAACAATATCTAAAGTTAAGACCTTTTGTGCAATTTATTTCAAGTGAAATGGACCAAATGCGCGTCCAAGTTTTCAGCAGTTGACTTTGACTAACGGTTAAACGGACGGATTCCATCCAAATAGACCATTTGGACACCAAAGTTTTTTTTGGGGACCATTTACGCTACCTTTTATTATTTGGGACTAAATCTGCAATATGACTAGTTTTTTGGGACTATTTGCGCCAAAATCCCTTTTGAAAATGGTCACAGGTCACTTAGGAGATACCTAAATTTCCCGTGTTGAAATCTTTTGGCACAAGATTGGGGCTTCCATAATTATATGTTGGACTTTTTAATGTTTCGCTTTGCTATTCAGAAAAGAGCGATGCTTGGAGGATACATACTTTTTGTGTGGTAAAATACCACACACTAATAGGAGTATGGGCCCCCCCACCACATTCAGGGGGGCATTTTGATCATTTTGTATTTTGTGTATTAGGGTGTGGTAGTGTGTGGTAGTGAATTTGTGTGTACTTCTAGCATTTTTCTTCAGAAAATTCTGATTTATTTGTGATATAAAAATCGTATATATCACCTATAAAATAAAATTTTATAAAAGAAATTCAAACATATTTAAAAAATTATAGAAAATGAGCAATTACAAGACATAACATGATTGTTGCAAGAGAAATCTAAAGACCTCTACAGAATGTTTGGTTGAACAAGAATGAGCTCAAACATAATGATTGTTGCAAGAGAAATCTAAAGACCACTATTAATAATGGATGATCATGTGACAGAACTATTAATTGACGGTTCTATAGGTGAAGTGGGTCTATTTCGAGCGAAGTAAGTATTTCAATAACATATACTTGATTATATGTTTTGTATTTAATTGTTTTTTAATGTAACATATGTTTTTACTTTGATCCAGGATGGAAGGAAGGTTGCGCAAATCAAGTTAGGGAACTTTGATTACTGCAGGCAATGAAAAATCAAGAATTATCTCTTCTATGATATTTCATTATCACATTGTCACTAGCGTTATTTATATGGTTGTTTTGCATTACGTTAACTTTCAATTCAACATTGCCTTGATTTCATTTTTAATTTATTTAATTTTAAGTTAAGACCCGTCTTAATATGTTTTTTAATTGATACAATTTTCCTATTAGTACGCCATGTAGTAATTATACTATATGAATTATTCATTAGTACTTATTCTTTGGTAGTCTAACAAACCAGTAACCATCCAATTACTTAGATTTATGTGCAAATTTTCATTTTCACCATTGTTTACCATAAAATTCAACTTACATAATTTAACTCTCGTACAACGCATGGGGTGAAAACTAGTATACAGCCCAGCGTGCCACTCCTTGTTAGGAGGATCGGTCTTTCCAATGTCCACTCAGAATAAGAGAAATCTAAAGACCTCTACAGAATGCTTGGTTGAACAAGATTCGAGTTCGAAATTCTAAAACATACGAAACCATGCAAGAAAAGTGACTGGTGTGAAAAGAATTAAGCAAACCCATCAAGATTTCATAACTATGCCCAAAATCGAGTTCTCAACACAATAGTGGTCTGGGATGAGAAAATTGTTGTTAAAATCTAGAGGAAGAATCCAAGAAAAACCCAACAGTGAGTTCACTAAATTTAAAAAGGAAAAGAACCAGCCTTTTATTCTCCCTTCATCTATCTTTCTACCAGAACAGAAGGTAGCAACAGACGCAAATATTCAACTTATTTTCTAAATGAACAAAAGGGAAAAAAAGGGAAAATAAAGAGGAGAAGAAGAAGAAGGAAACAGTGATTTACCCCACCTTTATTTCAGATAGGGAAAGCAGTTGATGCTCTTTCCATTAACGAACTACAGAGTTCACTGTTAGTTCATTAGCAGCGGATGACGAGCCATCTTGTGGAAGAGCAAGCCCCAAAAGCTACATCTGAGCGACACGCATCTCTAGGAAGAGGTGGACAATATGATGAAAGCAAGATACAATGTTATAATTGCCCTCAGTTTGGTCATTATCAATATGAATGCCCTTACAATGAGAATGAAACAAAGATGAATCTCACAGAAGTTGAGGAGGAAGAAATGCTTTTGATGGCCTTTATCAACAAAAGTGAAACTCAATTAGCTAGGTGATACACGGTACTTGAACTCCGGATGCAGCAATCCTGTGAGTGGTAACAAGTTTTATTCTCTTAATTAAATGAAAGTTTTAGATAGGGTGTGAAACTTGGAAATAATTCCAGTATGTGTGTCACGGGCAAAGGAAAAATTAACATGATGATGAATGGAAATGTGCACATATTGCAGCTGCCAAACTTATGGATAAGTCTTTGACTGGGCCTTCACTGGATAAGTCCACTTAGTTAGTTTGTTCCCTATTTGTTCCTTTATTTATGTAAATAATGTATCAGACTTTCCTTAATTCTTCAATTTGTCAAACTCCTTGAGTTAAACCGGAGGTCTAGGTTCCTCGAACTACCCTAATTCTTTTCTTCTTCTTTATTATATGTACTTTGACAGAATAAGTAAAACTAAGTCATCCACACCATTTAATTATGAAAGAGAGAAAAACGGGAGGAATAAGTGTGAAAAGAAAAGGAAAGGAAGGTAGTCTCCTTCAAAAAACGCGGATGATTGTTAATTTGTGGAGGAGGGGAGACGTGTACAAAAAAGGGCGGGGAGGGGGGAGAGAGAGAGAGAATAATTCATGCTCTTTGGAACAAGTAAAATGAAGACAGAGGCAAAGATAAGGGTGGGCCAAGCTGGGCGAGCTTGACCCACCCCAAATCTGGCCCAAATTAAAAAAAAAAAAAAAAAAAAAAAACCATAATATGCATAATAGACATTAGACAAAAGCTAGTCCAATTCCCAAATTATTGCTTAAATGAACACAAAATCATCTAGCTTCCCACTTCTTTATATGCGTACGAGCATATCATAATGTCGGGATGTTTTGTCTGTAATTCTTCATCTTCTAATCTTGTCGTGAGTTATAAATCTCTTTATATCTCTCTCATTATCTTCAAAAATCGCCTTCAATATCTCATTGCATCTCCCAAATTTTAAATTTTCATATTTTAATATTCTAAACTAGAAAGTAGAAATGGGTAAATATTGAAAATTTCATATACATAATTTATTAACTATTGTAGAGTCGTAGACACCAAATTTGGCTATTTGCAGCTCACCTTTAAGATCTATGTGAATAATATTTACTCTTTGTATGTGCCTATGATATAAAATATTATACCCTAATTTGTACTTTTAAAATTGAATTTGCGATGTGAGAATTTTTTTATGTTACTTTATTTGTTAATTATAATCGGATATTTGAATTATTTAGTATTGTTTATTTGTTATGATGTAATGATAATGCTATTTTTGAATTTTGTTTGATCATCCAACACAATTTTCTTTGGCCTAAACTAAACTTAAATCTTGAATATTTGGATTTTTTTTGAAAATTATGTATTATTTGAACGCGATTTCATAAGCTTTGGTTCGGCTCCCCCCATTGATAACTCCTGGCTACGTCCCTGAATGAAGAGGAAAATATAAAGATATTGTTGAAGTATTTTTAAAAAGTAGTAACTCTTTAAACTTATACAATTTCTCTAAAATGTGAAATTTGCTCTCTAAATATATAGAGTTCGCTGGAGATGCTCTTAAGATAGCATTTAACATGATTAATTAATTGCCGATTGCTACATCACCGATGATCAATTATTATTATTATTATTATTATTATTATTATTATTATTATTAGCCTATTTGTTTTTCACACAAATTAAGAAGACACTATTATTATTGTTGGGAATATAATTTTTTTCTAAAATCTTCCTAAAATACCCTTCTATAAAGTAATTTTTTTTAAATAAATACATTATCCACGTACTCAATAAATAGAGATATTTAAGTTAAATCAAACGTAAAGTAGATTTTTAATATGGAAACTTGCCTATAATTTGGGATAAACTAAAAAGGAAACAAGCCTATTAAATTAGGATTGAGGGAGTAAAAAAGTCCAACCTATTTTTTCCTGGGAGTTCCGTAAGGACACACAATTCCACATTCAGACATTTAATGAAGAGTGGAACGGCAAGAAAAAGGTGGCAGTCTCCGGTTAGGAAAAATCATAAAAAGACGGAAATATATTGTGAATGTTGAATGATCATGTTTGGGTAGACCGGTAATGAAATTGATTAATAGGACTGAATCGAAAATTTGAAGTTGTCGGATCGAAATGGCCTCCGAGAGGCATATATTCAGCCGTACTGGACCGTCATACCTCACATCCATTGATTGGTGAGTTCATTTTAATTTCGTCGATGGAGATTAGAGATTATATATATTGGTTTGAAGTAATCTAAAATTAAGATCGTTCATCGATGTGTTCTCAGGAGTAACTCGCATCATCGTAAGTCCATAGCTGCAAGCCTGGTGCAAGGCGCCTATGTACTCCAACACGACCGTCAGAAAAACCGCGTAGACCCTCAAGCTCTAGCTCGTCCATGGTGGGAATCCTTCAATTTCGAGTTGAAGCACGTCTTAGTCGACCCGGATGATAAATCCATCTTTGGAGCTGTGTACGAGTTCAGGCCCGACTATCCATATCCCAACTACCCGAGCAGCCAAATTCCCCCAAAATACGTGATTGCCTTCCGAGGCACAATCAAGAAATCAGGCTCCTGGTTGCAGGTTTGATTTCCCTATATCTGCTCGTTTCTACTATTACTGTTATGTGTTTTTCTCTTTTGGTTAATATTTTCAATATTTCTTTGTGTTGTGCTTCAGTAGGACATATATCTATACATTTTTGTAATTTGTACTTTAAAACAAACCGATCGCAGGATTTCAAGCTGGATCTTCGTTGCATTGTCAATAATCTTGACAAGAGTTCGCGTTTCCGGGTAGGAATGGAAGCTACCCGGGATATTATCTACAACGCCGGAGTAGGTAACGTCTGGTTAGCAGGTCATTCGTTAGGCTCATCCATAGCACTATTGATAGGAAGAAGCATGGCCAAGATTGGTGCTCATATCGAAACTTATCTTTTCAATCCACCTTTCATGTCTCTACCAATCGAATTAATAAAGGACGAGAAGATAAAGCGCAGAGTGAGGGTTGCTAGCAGTGTCGTCACGGCTGGACTTGCCGTTGCTGTCAATGCTGTCAAAGGTGGTAATAAATCGAAACCTCCAAAAGACGACCCGTTTGTCGTGTTATCTTCTTGGGTACCATATCTATTTCTCAATCCATCGGATCATATATGTTCAGAATATGTTGGTTACTTTGAGCATAGGGACGAAATGGAGAATACGGGTGCGTGGAAAATTGAGAAGGTTGCGACTCAGCATTCGATAGGGAGCATAATCTCGTCTGCACTTGGGAAAGACCGTGAGCCGATGCATCTCATTCCTTGTGCATATCTAACGACAAACTTGAGCCCCTTGAGAAGTTGCAAGGAAGCTCATGGGATTCATCAATGGTGGAACCCAGATTTGCAGTTTAAGTACAAATTCCACCGGTTTGAACTTTAGCCAGTATGCGTTGTGTCATTGTGACTATGGTGTGACATTGCATTGCGGAATTTTAGCCCCACGTAGATCAAAGTAAAATTGATTTGAACCCGGTCAACTCCTCCACCCAAGCTACCCAAATCTACTTGCAGTGGTGGAGCCGGATACTAAAAGTTGAGGAGCACGAATATCAATTCGCCTCAATGGAATTTTTTTTTTTTTTGGGCAGGCTAATGAAAAATATCACTAAAAAATAAAAAAATTTAATGCATATTTCGGTATTTTCTAAAATAAAAGTGCATTTTGGTAAATTTTTCATTTTAAACACGTGGTGGAAATTACGAGACGTTTGGATAATAATTGTTAGTGATGTGTGATACAAGGTTAATATTGATAACTTGATTGAATAGTATATACATTAATAATTTGTTTGACACTCATTATATAAAAAATTATTTTTATGTAATATCAATTTTAACAACTCATTTCATTGATACGAGTCATACACAACAACTTTTCAAAATTTTATGCAATAGTTAAAGCTAAATTTGTGATTTAGTCCCAAATAATAAAGGTAAAGAAATGGTCCCAAAAAAACTTTGGTGCAAATAATTCCAAATTACCATTACTACAAGAATTTTCTTTATTTTTGTCCTTTTTCAGGATATTTTGTCAAAATTATTAGAAAAAATTAAAATGGTCCTCACTATGTTATTAAAATTAGGTCCTAAATTTTTAATTTTGTTGCATTAGTCCAAATTTTAATTAAATTATATAATTTTATATTTTACCTTTTGTAGATGAATTTGGTCCACAATAATTTTATCGAATTAATTTGACACTAATTAGATAATTTTAAAAATCTTCAACGTAATAACATTTATTTATGTTTTCTTTTGCATTAGATATGTGTATATTTTGATTTTAATCAATCGTTAACAGTAAATATAATTATTGTGTCTTCTTAAAATTTTAGATATCGTACCATCAGAAAAAAATATAACGAATATAAAAATAAAATAAAATACATACGCATTTAGTACACGATACTAAAATTTTAAGAAGATACAATAATTATATTTATTAACGATTGATTAAAATCAAAATATACGCATATCTAATGCAAAAGAAAACATAAATAAATGTTATTACGTTGAAGATTTTCGGTAAAATTATCTAATTAGTGTCAAATTAATTCGATAAAATTATTTGTGACCAAATTGATCTACGAAAAAGGTAAAATATAAAATTATATAATTTAATTAAAATTTGGACTAATGCAACAAAATTAAAAACTTTAGGACTGATTTTAATAACCCGCAAAAGGTGAGGACCATTTGTGTAATTTTTTCTAATAATTTTGACCAAAATATCCCTGCACAAAAGGACAAAATAAAGAAATTGAGGAAAAAACAAGAATTCATTTTGACCATTTCAACCAAAGTTTTTTTTTTGGACCATTTACGCTACTTTTTATTATTTGGGACTAAATCTGCAACATGGCTAGTTTTTTGGGACTATTTGCGCCAAAATCCCAAATTTTAAATACTTTTACTTCATATTTCAACCACACATTTGAAAATCATTTTCTTAAAAATATTTACCAAAGTATATTCTAGTTTTAGAATAAAAGAAAGTTAGCACATGGTATTAGCTCCAAAAACTCAAAGTGAAATTATGTATTTGTGGAGATATTTAGAGTAATATTATTATATTAAACAAATAGATTAAATTAGCACAACGTGAATAATCACCAAACAGATTGAACAAGCTTTTTTAAATCATTATTTATCATTGCTAGTTAATAAAATAATTTATTTAAAAACTCATTATTATTAAACAAGTGGATCGAGTGAAATACTTGTTATCTGCAAAAATGTCAACCCCATTGGTGTAGATCGACTCTAAACCCGAATTAAAATGTAGTAACTTTCATTAAAACAAACATGATTAACACCCATCAACACGATGAAGCCGCGTGATATTTTTCTAATTTTAAACCAGAAACAAGCAACTCCTAATTTCCAGCATTCAGCTAGCGTGCAATTTTATATATGTTCTTCACTGTCCAATGGCGATTGCGCGGAAGGTACGTGTTGCCAACTTGTACTATTTATCATTGACTTTGATTATTTTACTCAGATTGACTTGTATTCACTTGGAAATAATGATATTCACTTCTCATCAA
This sequence comes from Jasminum sambac, assembly GCA_018223645.1. Lineage (NCBI taxonomy): Eukaryota > Viridiplantae > Streptophyta > Magnoliopsida > Lamiales > Oleaceae > Jasminum > Jasminum sambac. Next base: position 6,381,898 of record CP073645.1, on the reverse strand, counting down.
CAATTTCCTCTACAACCGCTGGACTTGTTCTTCGTGTTTGAGGTATCAATCACTCTCTCTGCTTAGGAAAATTCATATGAGGATCGAAATAATTTTTTTTCTGAATTTCGAATGTTCATGCTTATCCATGTTTTGGTAGGATTGAATGGCCTCTAAGAGAGAGATTTTCAACCTTACTGGACCGTCGTACCTCACAGCCGTTGATTGGTGAGTGAGTTCATTTAATTTCCATGATGGAGATTGCAGATTATATGGGCTTGAAGTGAGCTAAAATTAGGACCCTCTATGCTTGTGTTCTCAGGGGTAACTCACACCACCGGAAATCCATAGCCGCGAGCCTTGTACAGGGCGTCTATGTACTCGAACGTGACCGTCAGCAAAACCGCGTAGGCCTTCAAGCTCTAGCTCCTCCATGGTGGGAATCTTTCAATTTCGCGATGAATCACGTCTTGGTCGACGAGGATGATAACTCATTCTTTGGAGCCATTTATGAGTTCAAGGCCCCCTATCCATATCCCGACTACCCGACCGGGCAAATTCCCCCAAAATACGTAATTGCCTTCCGAGGCACAATCAACAAATCGGGCAACCGGTCCCAGGTTCGATTCCCCTTATGGAGTTGATTCCCCTTAATGGGTTTTTTTTTGTACTATTATGTGTTTTTCTAGATTTCTTTGCACTATGCTTCAGTAGTACATATATCTATGTGTCGTTGTAGTTTTATCATACAGATTGTAATGTGTACTTTTTAAACAAACCGGGCAACCGGTCACAGGATTTCAAGCTGAATCTTCATTGCATTGTCAATAATCTTGACAAGAGTTCGCGTTTTCGGATAGGAATGGTAGCTACCCGGGATATTATCCACAAAGCCGGACTAGGTAACGTGTGGTTAGCAGGTCATTCATTAGGCTCATCGATAGCACTACTTATAGGGAGAAATATGGTCAAGATTGGTGTTCATATCGAAACTTATCTCTTCAATCCACCTTTCATGTCTCCTCCAATCGAACTAATCAAGAACGAGAAGATAAAGCACGGAGTGAGGCTTGCTAACAGCATCCTCACGGCTGGACTTGCCGTTGCTGTCAATGCTGTCAACGGTGGTGATAAATCGAAATCTGCAGAAGATGATCCGTTTATGGTGTTATCTTCTTGGGTACCGTACTTATTTCTCAATCCATCTGATCCTATATGTTTGGAATATGTTGGTTACTTTGAACATAGAGAGAAAATGGAGAGTATGGGTGCGGGGAAAATTGGGAAGCTTGCGACTCAGCATTCTCTAGGGAGCATAATCTCGGCTGCACGCGGGAAAGACGGTGAGGCGATGCATCTCATTCCTTGTGCATATCTAACAACGAATTTGAGCCCCTCGACAAGTTTCAAGGAAGCTCATGGGATTCATCAATGGTGGAACCCAGATTTGCAGTTTAAGTACAAACTACACAATTTCAAACATTGACCACAATGGATTGTGTAATTGTGACTATGGTGTGACATTGTATTGTGGAATTTTTAGCCCCATATTCTTCATTTTTTCTTGCTGACAATGTATTATTTCATGATTAACAAGTGAATCATGAAATACAATGTTCACGTTAAATTAATAAAATCTATGCCCACCCCCAATGATTTGTGTCTCTTCGCTGTATTCGATTTGGTTAACTATTCTCGTACCAACCATTGACTCAACCAAGGGTCTGGGTCAAGGGTCAGGGGGTCGAGTATGAGCCAATACAGGATCCATCAGGTGAATAAAATAACATTAAAATAAAATTATAAAAATATCATATAACTCGAAAGAACAAAAGAAAATGCAAAAACCCGTGCCAAAACCGGTCCACGGGTTGCACGGGTCAATAGGGTCAAGTTGAAAACAGTGGTCTTGACCCATGTAGATTGTCGTAAAGTTGATTTGAACCCGGTCAACTTTTTGACCCAAGCTACCCAAATCTACTTGTTTTAAAGATTAACCCTGGATTGCAGTAAAAACCATTGTCATACATTAAAAATCACAAGTTTTACATTCATGGAGTCTTGAATGACATGCAAAAATCCAATCCAACCAAAGAACCACAAAAGAAAAACAATCTTGTTCAGATACAAATGTTTGGGATGCACATTCCAGCATCCTGGTTTTGCTGTTCCTTCCAAATCCTTCCGGTAACCCTAAGCTTAAGCTCCTTCCGATCACCACCGGAGAAGAAAAGCGCCATGTTTCGTTGGATGATAAGACCATCATGACTGTCTCTTACCTTTCGATGGCTATCTCGAATGCTACGTGGGCTACCTTCCCATATGAGCTTTCTACCATTGCCTCCAACTTCAAGACTGTAACTATAGTTGCGGGAATCATTCTCGTCCCCCATGAAACGAAGAAAAGCCATGTAGACGGGGGCCATCCCAAGCTGGAACGCCTCAAAATGAAGGCAGAAGTATTGCCCAAAGCAGTGAAATACCTAAAGAAACAAGATCATCCTAAATTTTCAGAAATTTTCAGTCAAAACATCAATGTTAACCACACATGCCACATCAGCACTCATTATTATTCAAGCATCTGGTGGTCCCCACCACTCTTGAAGCTAAAAAGTTAGCTTACCGGAACACATTATATGTGTTTCAATTTCATTTTTAGTTTTGACATTTTCAACTTTCTGCTCTCCGGATGAAGAGAGAAAACCAGTGAGCATCCATGTGGCAAGAAGTATGATGTAAAGAACGAGACAAGAAGAAGAACTTACAGTGAGCATCCATGTGGCATTTTCAACTTCACGGGGATTAGACTTTACATAGCGGTGATTGAAAGTGCAACCTGTATGCATATCGACTTTATGTTCGTCTCTCAAATGGGTAACCAAGTAAGGTATGTCGCCAGTAACCGAGCATTCAGATCCAGCATAGGGACAAGTGTATGGCCTGAAATTACAAACTACCTCGTGCTTAAGTTTGCTGTAATAAGGATATATTTCAGGGCATCCCGAAGAACTGTACTTGCAGGGCAGTTCAAGAGACTCAGCAACCTTTTCTAATGCTAAGCATCTAATGTCTCCGAGTTCTTGTCTGCACGTAGGGCATCGGTTATGGACCCTTGTCTTACAGGTCGAACAGAGAGTGTGCCCATTATGACACTGCAAATTTAGGTAATTAATTAAGAACTTATAATCCTATAAGATAATTTTCATATATCAAACACTGACAATCTTTGTTACAGGATAAACATGCATGTTTATCATTTTTAGACTTTTAACTTAAATGGTCACCTTATAAAAAGAGTAGAATGGTTATAAAACCCAATCAAGACAGACCTTAAAGCTCGTCGTCCATTCCATTTAGGGCAACTTTTGAATGGATTGTGTTTCTTGTAAACACACTTTAAGCATAAGCAGTGCTCTCCACCAACTAAACTAATAATTTCGTTATGATGCATTACAAGTTATTCTTCATAATCACCATACAAATCACCTCTTTCTTACATTAAAATCCGACCACGAATCATCCTTAAACAAGCACATAACAATCTCAACAGGTAAACAAAAACTTAAGCCAACAATAGTAAAACTTATGTTTGCATAGAATGTCCTAAAAGGCTTGTCAAATGAAGAAAGAAAGAAACCAGCAAGAGAGATGACAAACCTGGTGAATTGGTGGGTACATAGAATTGGTACAAACAGGGCATTCAAGCAATTCATGTACACTTGTAGGACCAATTCCAGATAGCACAACATTATGAGACTTTGAAGAAGAATGATGATTTTGATTACTTTGCATCTCTTCATCTTCAATCCCCTCTGATAAAGGCACACACTCCACACTGTCCATATCAGGTGTTGCCATTTGGGGTAATCTCAAATTCCCACCTTAAAATATCCAAAATCCTTGGCACAAATCTAGGTTAACCAATTCAAGAATCCACAAAAATCCTATTTTCTGCAGAAACCCTGATCCTAAAATTGAAGATAATCTAATCTTCTGCAGAAATCTCAACTACCCACTTCCAAGAAATTGACATTTTTTACAGCAAAATTTGGGTAAAAGTCAACCTTTCGCTCAAATCTTGACTACCCACCACCAAAAATGCAACCTATGGTAAAAATATAAGATACCCAATTTGGAAAAATTTGATCTTTTGCAGATATCTGAGATGCCCAAATCGGAATTCTCCCTTTCTTCGATTACAGCACTCTGATTTTGGGTTTCCTCTTTTGTTCTTTCACATTCTTTGGTTTCTTCTTTCACATAGCAATGCAAAGGGAAGAAGAAATCGTAAGAATTTGAAAGAAAATGAGAGAGAGAGAGAGAGAGAGAGAGAGAGAGAGATCGATTCGGTTCGATTCAAAGAGAAGGATATCTTTCCCTTTCTCTGGTCGATGCGAGGATGGAGAAATTAGGATAATTGTTGATTTTCAAGATAATTGCGGTTGGACTGATCCAACGGTTGAGAGTGACTTTTCCTGACTTTTTCGTTTCCAGTTGTTATTTGTCGGTTGAGAATGTTCGATTTTGATTTTTGGGTTTATTTTGCTGTCTGAATTTCTGGTTGATAAAATACGTTGCCTTTTTGGGTGACGTTTGAATTCAAGATTTTAATTCTGACATTTCAGATTTTAACAAATTCAATAACCTATTGATGTGTGTCACATAAACTAGATTTCAAAACATAAATAAAAATATTGAGAGGAATTTATTGGTCATTCCCTCTAAAACAAAAAGAAAAGAAAACCTTTACGTGTATAATTAAATATAGTTTTAAAGATATACAAAAATAAAAGGTTTTAAATAGAAATAACTTCAAATAATTGACACCAAATAAAATGGTGGAGCTGGCTATTTCTTGTTTTCATTTTTTCATTTTTCATTTTTATTTTTTCAAAATACTGAAAATGTAATATTGAAAAGAAGTAACTCAAAACAGGATTTTCGTCAATTCATGTTAAAATGTTGAAAAGACGAAAAACACATTAAACTTGACCCTCAAGATAGGACATTAAAAATAAATTTAAAATTAGAAATTGAAATTTAACAAGTGAAAAGAGCGATGATTGAATTTTTATTTATTGATTTTAAATTAGGTTTAGAGTACTAAATTTTTTTCCAATATTGTTGGAAAAACAGCTGGTTTGCATATATTTTATCATTTTATGCAAGTACTTTTGGTTGAACAGACTTCAGCAGCCAATACGGACGGCTTTGATTTGAGATGTTTGGTGGATTTGATAAATTATTGACAAATGATTAGAATAATTGAATAACTTAGTTTGACACTCGTTCAAGCAACGTCACGGCAAGTCAAATAATTCAACACAAACACAAAGGCTAAAAAGAAATGGAACATCCCAGCAGTTTACACGGTGGACCATTGTCGTGTGCGTTCACATACATTTTTTTCTATAAAAAATTATTTATTATTAAAAATCAAAATCAAACATCAATCTCAATTACACATTTCACATTATCACTCATTAGTATCCACATATTTCGTGGTCCCCACTATTATTTATCCAAAATATTCATTTTTAGACAGATTTTAGATAAAAAAATACACGAACACAAATCCCTATTTCGGTGGATGGTAAGCAATTTATTTATTTATTATTATTTTTTTTAAATTCATTTTAATTTTTTGAGTTTATAATCACAGTTACTATTTTCTTTTACATCACATATTTAAATACATTCATAAATAAAATTGTTTAAGTACATTCTGGACTAAGGAATCCAATAAGTAGTATGGTGGTAAGACGCTCACGTTACAGGTCGAAGGCCTGCATTTGATTCCTACACTCTACCCCTACAATCCCTCCATCCCCGATTATCCCCCAAGTCAAAAATTAAAAAAATAAAATAATAAAATAATAAAAATTTGTACATTCCGAACTATTGAACAAGTTCTAAGAGTTTTCACCACAATGAAAAAATTAAAATTAAAAAATATAGTAGAGATTTTTCTCTTTGACCACTTAAAATTTCTTTCATTAAACTGGTTTTTCACAAAAAATGTCACGTTCATAAAAAAATTTCCTGCCGTAATTCTTCAACGTGGAGTTAGGAACATGAAATGGTATTCTCTAGCTATTGTTCTGTTGCCAATGTTGGCAACGTAAGAACAATGCCCACGTCGATGTGGCGCCATGAACATTTAAAAATTTTTAAATTTTTTTTTAATGTCTACGTTAAATTAGATGGATAATACATAACTGTCTTCTATGGTGGGGCCCACATGCTCTCACGAATTTTTTCCTAGAGTGTGGGCACCGTAATGTGTTCACAGTGGGTATGAGAACAACACCGAGTATTCTCTATAGTATAAGGTTCTTAATAATGAAGTTCTCAAAAAAAAAAAAGCAAAAAAAGGCTCTTAATAATGTTTTGACTTATTTTGTAGGGAAAATTGAAACCAAAGCCTTTTCCTTTTATTTAATTCAATTTTGTTTTCAAAGAAATATGTTACATCCATGATAAATAATTCCTACTATAATTACTTGAAACAAAGCTGAAAATAGAAATAAAAATAGAATTATATTGCACACGACTCTTAAATATGTTTTATGTGTTTGAGTGTTTCTTGTGAAAACTTGAAACCAGGGAGATGTGAGAATTAAAAAATGTTTTTCTTTTCCATATTTTATTAAAAAAAAAAAAAACAATTGATTCAAAGTGCAACGAAAAGAAACTTTCAATTGATTAAATTTAAATATTCAACATTCTTTTTTTTCCTAATTATGTTTTTACTTTATGACACAACTGATATTACTGGGTTAATTTCATTAACAATCACTGAAATTTTAGAGAAATTATAAAACCATTATTGAAATTCAAAAGTTTCAATATCAATCACTAAAGTTTAGCTATACTTTCATTGGTGATCATTTTGTTACATTTTTATAAGGTAAAAGTTTGATGATTTGTCATTGTCTCTTTTTGTGTTAGTTATACAGTGTGGGTCACCTCATGGCTATAATGAATTTATTTCACACGGATATGAAGTATAATTTTAAATGAAATGGATAATTATTTTTACAACTTTAAGTCAAAAATTAAGTCCGATTTGACCTGAAACAATTTTTTCGGTCGGTCGGTGTGACATAATAGAGCAACCAATTGGGAAAACATAAGTAAATTTCGGTGGCCATTTTCTAATATATTTTATGAAACCTTGGTTACCATTAATGAAATTAAGCCATTTATGATTATATAAACAAATTAAGTATTATGAATATAGAATAAAACTCGTAGATAGACAGGTTCCATGGTCTAGCGGTTAGGACATTGGACTCTGAATCCAGTAACCCGAGTTCAAATCTCGGTGGAACCTCTTTTGCTTCTCTTTTTGTTTTTCCCCATTTTGTCCTGATTATTAATTTATTATTTTCTTCCTACTCCCAGAGCCCCAATGTAATACCAACAATTTCACCACGAAGATACGTACTTGAGTTAAAGTTGCAACCAATTCTCACCGATCTTTTAGTTTTAACTTTTTTTTCTTTAATGAAATAGTAGATTAAACTATGCATAAAGTGATTGTATCATAAATCAAATTCCAATTTCGATTCTCTCTGTGTATGTGACATTTTGAATAAAGAATAATTCCAATCATACACAAAATAAAGCGCACACAAATTATTAGTGCATCTTGAACATATCAACCAGAGACATAAACTGCTAAGACCTTACAGCTCGAGTACTGTCTCGCTAAAAGCACACGTCTCAAGACTTAATGCAAGCAACTGGAAACCGAAGATGGACTAAATAACACTTCGTCAAGTGCATGTTTTGTAAGCAGCACTAAACACGACTCAGCAACATAAATTGTACAGGAAATTTTTCCTTTTTTGCCGTGCAGTGTCGAGTGAGAGCCATCCAAACATGAATGCCAAACATGCCATAAAATGCATGCTTCTATAGTTCTATGCACTCTAGTATATATGGTCCTTATCGCGTACAATTATCCTCAGCCGAATTATCTGGGAGTAGATACACGTCCAGGTGGATAACGAGGCTGCAAGTATGGAGACATCACAGTTTAGTCTTTAAGTCACAAACAAGAATTGAACATAATTTACGATAAGTCATTGTCACGTAGAGATTTTTGAAAAAATAATTTCTGAATCTGTAGTTGAAAAATAAAGTAGAAGTGTTAAAAAAATATGAAAAAAATTGTTAAATCAATAAAATCGGTAGTCAAAATTGACATGAGAGAAAAATGATTTTGGAATAATGAGTGCCACAAGCTCTTTATGTACTGTCATGGAAATATATGCTTTCATGCTCACATAACCACCATAACTATCAGAATATTTTGGAAAAAATATTTGTTTTTAGTCGCACACTGCCACCATCAAGACTTAGCCTTTGTTCGTTTTACTTATTTATTTATTTATTTTTTCCTACCTAAAATTTAACTTCTACTACTAGCCAAAGTCAAACATCAATATCAACTACACATCTCACATCATCACTCACTATTATTCACATATCTCATTGTCTCCATCACTATTCAGCCTAAAAAGTTAGTTCTTATCTAGAGAAAAGTTTACCCGAACAAACTATTAGCTAGAAATTTAATGTGATTTTTGTAATATAGAGACCCAGAATACATAAAACGCAGAAGCTATATAGAAATGGAGAGCTATTTTAGATTGCTAAATATGCTAGAGGAATTACCGGAGCGGCAAATGATGAGCTATCAGCAAGGAACTGAACAAACTCTCGCTTCTTTGTTTCAAAGTTGAACTTTGCATGGTCCAACAGTGCCTGCTCTCTCTGGATGTCTTCATACGTCCTATCCTTCTTCCATCTCGTCTCCTTCATTCGGTTTTCAGTTTCAAAATAGTTCTCTGGTAGGTTAAACCTTTCAGAGCTTTTTGGAAATTTGACATCTATAGATCCCCTAAAAGTAGACACAACAGAAATGCTTAAAATTACTTGTAACCACGCGTTGCAAAGGTAGACATCATCCTGTATATTGTGTGAAATGATTAAAAAGAAGACAATATATTTTGATAATGGTTTATCTAGCAATACTAATAAGTGAGTCATGCTAGGTGTACAACAAATTTGTACAACTATATGTACAACCCTCTACGGACTGGACCCCACCAATAAAGGGGGTAAAAATGAAATTTTTTATCGACCCTACCATTATTGCTGATAAATAGTTTGTGGACAAGAAACTACGTACTTTTGACCCAAGCAGAAGCACCCGGAACTTTTAATCATGCCACCATCTAGAGATATGGCGCCATTTGAAATACAAGGAAGAGCGTTTTCCATGTCTTCCCTTGATCTGTAAACTTGCAAATTCAGAAAGAGGTTATAAAATAGTGTTTCTCTTAGGCCATACCCAGAGATGGAATATAAGTTTGCGACGTCAATTTTGATCATATTCACAGCAAAACCAAGAAAGCCAGGTGGTGTTTCCCCGTTGGGTAATCTTGGCTTTAGAAGATCAAGCCTTTTCTCAGGATCATCAGCTATATACTTCCCTGCGTATGGTCTACATGCACATCGATGCAGAAGAATTAAAATAAAGGTAAATTTCAAATGAAAGATATAGAATAACAACCTATTATGGATTGCGCACCTTAGATATTCAAGACAAATGACAAGAAATGGATCAATAATGGGACGACCGATAGAAGATCCAAGTGCATGGAGGCCCGAATTTTTGTCTATTAACCCTTCACTGTCATATGCTTCCACTGCTTTAACTCCTTCATAGGTATTGCAGACAACTGCTAACATGGTTTCTAACCCCAAATATTGTGAAAGAAGCCTATGACCCAAAATTCAACAATAATGTCAGCAACACGGAGAGATATTGCTCAGATTCTCACCACTCTATTCCAAATTTACAATCTTATGGCCTTCGCTCACAAAATGGTTAATTGTATTGAATAGTAGTTATTAAGAAAGTAGCAACTGTCAGGGTTGTCCAAACTATCGCATAAGTCAACAATCCCTTTTCAAAGAGAAGGGGAAATGGGAAAATGCGAATATCAGAAATCAACCTGCTAAGGTTGTCATCGTCAACTTTTCCGAGCATAGCGACAACGCCAAGCACCTCTTCTGGTAATTGAATACCAGAGGACGGAATTTCATGTTGAATTTTCAACTGACACAGAATTGCAGCTGCCGATTTCTCATGCCTAAGAATCTGCTCAATTGTTTCTGTCTCATTCTTCCGCTCAGCAGGGTCCTCAGTTTCCATGGTTGAGGAACTTTCTGTATGATATTTTCCAAGAGAAACTAGAAGAACAAGACAGTAGAAAAGCATGTCAAAAAGCAACCATGATGTAAGAAGAAAGACCCAAAAAATGGTATACAACAAACAACGCAACAGTTAAAGGCATAAAAGCAGCTTAGTCAATGGTAAGCTGACTGAGGGAGGCCTATGTATCTCTTTGTATGTGGGACAGTGAAGCAAGTATGTCATTTCAATGCATAAGGTTCAATAGGTAATGCCAAAATATCATATCTCCAACTCTGCAGTTTCAAATTGTGAGCAATATGTTTACATAGATACCTTGCATATCAAGAATTGAGTCATCCAATCGGTTCTTCAGAGTCTTCAAGTATTTAATATTATCTTCGTGATACTTAATTTTTTGCCCCATTACCTGTAGATCATCTTGAAGTTTCTGCAAAAATTATATCAACTCAGCATTAATTTGGTTGTCAATTTTTCCTTCAAGGAACAGGGATAACAACTGTAAGGGGACATGGGAAATTACTAATGACCTTTGAATAGTTTATGACTGCTTCTGCCTGACTCTGCGCAACATTTTGAGTGCCATCCATCTTAACCATATAGGGACTATTGGGACCAACATGCCTCAGTGCTGATGGATCAGATACAACTAATTGCTTCATATTGATTGAATGCTGCCACAGCGAGAACCGTTGACATTCAGATGCCAAATTGTATATCCAAATGTCAAAAACATTGCTTTATTATGGAAATGCTTCAAACTTATTTCTTTCATCTCGAAAGCTAGAATCTAGATTTCTATCCAGCAAAAAAAGTGAGGTGAAAAATATAAAGAAGCATTCAACACACCTTGCTGGGAATGTGTAAATAAAAGTCCGACATTGGTTAAATCTCAGAAAAAGGAATGGGTTAACTTTTTTTAGAATGTAGAGTATCCTTTTGAGGATGGAATTCAACCCCTTACACTCTCAAGTCTCAACTAACAAATGGTTCTCAGGTTCCTCATAGAACTGTATACACACAAATAATTACATTTTTATCAATTTGAATCATGAGACTGTACACTTTCAATTTTACGCAAAATAAGAAACCTCCACTTAATTCTAAATTCGACTAACAAGCAATGAAAATGTAAAGCAGTAAAAAATTCAGAGTTCCTCAATTGCTGATGGAGTAGATGCAAAAACCTCCAGTTACACCATTAAATTACTCGCACAGAAAAAAAATAAAAAAAATAAAAATAAATAAAATTCACATAAAGCTGTCAAATCTACATGCACCAAAAATTAAAACTGTATCGTCTCCTTTACCAATTCAGCGTTTCCAAACCCTTAAATTCCAACAAATTGTAGTAAAATAAACACAAATTGGGAATGCATTTCTAATTTGCTCATTGACTTGGGATCAAAATCCCCATTTTGACCGACGCAATTATGAACACTAAAAAAATCAATAATTAAACTTTCAGGAGAAATATAGTGAAGCGGTAGACCTTTACTGCTGAATCGTTGTCAAAAGGCAATCGCCGCTGGTCGCCACCGTACATCTTCCCCCAGGGACAGTGGCTGTTACTGAGAAAAAGGAGCTGTTTTACCGAGTAAGTCCAGAGATTCCAGATTTTCACACGCAATAAAATGACAGGTATTTCGGTGTGGTGTGAAAAATTGGATGAAATTATAAGGAATTTGGGGTAATTAAATTTGCCATAAGACACAAATAACGACGCCCCATATTGATTTTAGTGCTCTCACTGGTAAAGCCCGTACTTCTATAAGTCATTACAGTCCATTAATGGCTAGTAGGGCACGAGCTGCTAGGCTCACGAATCGCGGCATTTGTATTTAGAGCTCATGGAGAATGTATATTTACTATAGTTATGCGTTGGATTTGTGATTTAAAATTGGAAAAAATATATTAAAATATAAAGTGATTAGATGAGTGATTAAAAATATTGATGGAGAAAAAATTAGTGGACATTAATAAAAATTGATGTTGTATAAAATAAGCCCTTTTTTATTTTTTAAAACACAAATTTTGTTACTTGTATAGATAAGACATTTATCACATGAGTTGTTAATAAGTTATCATCAAGTTATACTAGCATACAACCCTTTTTTACGGTGGAAATCGATTGTAAGGATTGAGAAAAATAATTGAAGAAGCAGCACAGATCTAGCACTCCCGGATGCGCCGATGCGCCTTGATTATGGCACTCTCGGGGCGCTTTTTAGCCCAGTCCGACCTCTATTTTGAAATCCAAAATCGGATCCAGGTTCAGCATGACAAGACGGAGCTCCAGTATTTTTTTCAAAATTTTGCGACACCATCGGATGCAATGGTGGCCGGTCAAACTTTCTAGTAAAAATGTGGCCTAAAATTTAGCCAAAAAGTTTGACCAGCTATCATGGCATCAACAGTATTGCAAAAATTTTGAAAAAATTACTGGAGCTTCATCTCGTCGTGCTAAATTTGGATCCGATCTCGAATTTTAAAACGAAAATCGGACGGGGCTAGAAAATGTCCTGGGAGCGCCGTAAATTACGGCGCACACGAGTGCTTGATCACCACCAATTGAAAAAGACAATGATAGCGAAAACGGACAAATCGAAGGGGCAATCTATTTTTTTCTTTTTGTGTGTAAGAAAGAAAACCTATATACAGTTGGTGATTTTTAAAAAAATTATCAATCAAGTTCTACATTTTTCTAATTTAATAATTTAAATTCATAATTTAAATAATTTAATAATTTTAAAAAATATCAATTCATAATTTAATAATTTTGATATTTTGAAATATTTTTTGAAATGTTTCTTTAATTGCACATTAAAAAAAAATTAAATGGCACAATCAAAGGCTTGAACTTCACAGTGATTATATAAAGAAAAATCATTTAAAAATTTCTCACAAATCAAGACAGATTTTATAGCTCTCTTGTAAAGCAAAGACTTCCATCAACGGGACATCCATTTTGACCATTACCTGCTTATGTGCGACGCGCATATTAGATCTAAAAATCACATCCATTTTGACCATTACGTACTTATGTGCGACGCACATACTAGATCTAAAAATCACAATTAAGTACTAGATCCAAAAATCACAATTGAGTTCAAAACTTTTAAATATGTCTATATTAGCCCCAATTCTTTCTCGATTATAAGATATTAACTGTTCAAATATGTTTATTTTGACAAAAACAATTAAATTGATTGAACTAATTTAGTTCTAATTAGAGAATTTTCGTCCAAATTTTTAATACATTAGTAAGTCTTCAAGTTTGTTCTAGTATAGAATGTGCAAACATTTTAATATTAATCAGATTTTTAAAATTAATGTTATTATTATCGTTGTTGTTATTATTAATCTATCTATAATAATAATAATAATAATAATAATAACACTAATAATAATAATAATAATAATAATAATATTATTATTATTATTATTATTATTATTATTATTATTATTATTATTGTTATTGTTGTTGTTGTTGTTATAAAACTTGAACTGTCAACTAGGCACTACGCCAGCACACGTGTTGTTTTTAATTAAAAAAAAAACTAAACAACTATGAATATAGAAACTTAGAACTGTAAACAATTCTATACGGATTAACTAATTGTCCGTTCCTTTTTTAATTTAATTTAATTTCAAAATATTGCATGTGTTATGATATTAATTCTTCGTATGTCATGTTGTGATTACTTAAACAAAAAGGGAAAACATTACAAGCGTTATGGTAGGCGTCTATTAGAAAAGGAAATAATTTCAGTTGTTCAAAAAGAATACTGGAATGCATTAAACAAATGATTTCATTTTTTAATTTAATTCTAAAAATAAAATGGGTTTACGATAGTAAGTTGTCATTAGTTAAAGAAAAAGAGAAAAATCGAGATATGATGCACATTTATTAGAAAAAGAATAATTGACAAGCGATTTAAAAGGAATACTAAAATTGCATTAAACAGATATGGCCCTAGTACAATTCAACATTCACTAGAAAAAACATAATGATGGAACGTGTTTATTGAATAACAAATGGAAAATGTTGACTTGAATCAAAACGGAAAAATCGAATATAATGAAAACAATCTAGGCCGATCGAATACCAATTTTCAAGCTGCGTTTGCATTGATAAATACAGTGTAACTGCTCAGATCGCATACCAAGTTTCCAACATCAAACACAAAGTTTTTTTAACATCATCTAAAGCTCAAAACCAATGACTACCTGGCTTAGTTACTTGAATCAGGCCGATGACAGAAAATCAGAATGGGGGATTAGGGTTTGCATTGCAAGGAAATGGTTTCTGCAATAAACACGTGCTGATGGAAAGAAAGTAAACACAATGGAATTATTTCTATTTGTCGATGAGGAAATAATGCAATTAATTTAGTTATTTACATTTTATAGATTACTTTTTGTGATTTTATGTTAAGATATGGATAGTATATGCAACATTTAAGAACTTTACTTTTTCTTTTTTTAGGGTACAAGGATTCAAGCTACTATTACTATGGCCTATGCCAGACAATGTAATTGATAGTTACAAGAATGTCATTGAAGAGCATTGATTCTACCGTATGATGTAAGAGCATCTCCACCACACTCTTTAAACTCAAAATTTTCTTTATTTTAAAGAGTAAGGTCTTAAAACAACACTCCAACATCCTCTTTAAATTAGCTTTTTAATTTAGAGAGTGGTTTTGGCTCTCCAAATTTAGAGAGTGGGTTTGGCTTTTTAATTTGGAGAGTCAAACCCACTCTTTATTATTAAATGCATTAACAATAATTTCACTTCTCCATGACATTCTCTCTTTGTTAATCAATTTATGCACAATTATCCATTCCTTCATCGCCTATCTCCACTGCCAATTACTACCATGGATATTAAACCTCCATTACGTTGCGCAACAAGCTACAAAAAAATTTATGTCAGAAAGGCCTCCATGCGCAGAGACGAAGGGAAGGGTATTCCTGGGTATTCCCAGGAATACCCAATTTTTTAGGATTTTTTTTTGGCACTATGTATGTTCACAGATTTGCCTTGCACAGAGAGTGAGAAGATACAGTGAAGAAGACGGTGCAACAGTGAAGAATTTGGGGAATTGGGCCCTTTTTTGAATGGAGGAATTGGGCATTTTTTATGTAGCTTTTAACTTTTAGTTTTTGGGCCTAATATTAAATACACAAATGCATATTTATAGCCCAATTATTATTATCAAACTAAGAGTAAGCTCGATTCAAGCTCAAATGGAATTTTGTTAACTAATTTTAGACAAAGAAGTCTAGTATTCAACTGAAATTGTATTAGGTATTTTTTCTTATTATCTCTTGTTGTATTGGATTATATTTTAATATTATATAATTTCTCTATATTTTTATGTATTTAGTAGTATTTACGTATATTTTAATAAAATTTTAACATCATTTAAGTAAATATCTAGTTATCTATTATTTTTCTGTTTTCAAATAAGCGTTATATACCAAAGCCTTTGGAACTAAAAGATCGTTATTTTAGGTATTGTTTTGGAACCCCCGAATCAACTCGATGCTACTAAAATTTCTGGTTGTGCATACCCATCAAATGAACTCTGGCTCCGTCACTGTCCATGCGTTGCGTGACAAGCTACAAATATTAAACCTCCATTACGTTGGCATGCCAATCTAGAAGGCCACCATTATCACCTAATATAAATTTGCCACCATTCTCATCTAATATAAATTTACACACCCACCAATTCCATTTGATGGTTCTCTGCAAGTCTGTATCTCTTTTGTTCTTTTTTTTTTCAACAGCATGGATTTTCAAATTGATAGGGGCGAAAATTAGTATAATAGCTCAAATGAAAACCCACCATTCTCATCTCAATTGCCGATCTCCGACAAATCGTCTCATTTGACGAATGCCATAGAAAATTAGAAACTCCATCAGGTAAAGTTTTCAAGGATGCAATATATGCAAATGATTGCTAAATTTATGGAAGAAAGAAGTAGATATTGGAGGGAAGACGTGTGAAAAAAACATGAGAGGGAAAAATAGTTAATGCTCTTTGGAAAAAGTAAAATGAAGAGGAAAATATAAAGAGGTTGTTGGAGTACTTTTAAAAAATAGTTCTTTAAATGTAGAGATTCTCTTTAAAATATGAAATTTACTCTTTAAATATAAAGAGTGTGCTCGAGATGCTCTAAGAACACGTACGAAGCAGCGAAGCACGACTATTAAAATTTATGAAATCAACTTTAGTATATGTGGAATCCTATATATAATGAAGTTTCTTTTGCTCATCTATAGCTTCTAAAACATTGGTGTCGTCGCGAATGAACCCAACGCTGATCGCTTGGATGTTTTGTAAAATTAAATCTTTTTAATTTCATTATTATTATTTTTCTTTCAATGCAACATCCATTTAATATTAAGAATTGGCCAGCCATGGAGATGTCATTGGTAAGATTGTTGATAAGGCTGACAACCGATTGCGAAGATCTAGCTCGCTGGACATAATGATACAAGATCTAGGGTAAGTTTACCTTTTATTGACATAACAAACATCGATACATCTATACCAACTAAAAATTCAAAAAAAAAAAAAGGTGTCAAACTTCCTCTAGTTAGATCCTGTATCATTATGTCAAACGAGCTAGATCTTATTCGCAATCGGTTGTCATCCTTATCAACAATTTTACCAATGACATACAGTACTTGGCGAATTCTTAATATCAAGCGAATGTTGCGTTGAAACAAAAAAATAATAATAATGAAATTAAAAGGCTTTAATTTCACTAAACATTTCCAAGCTATCGACGTTAGGATCTTTCGCTACCCCTCCAATGTTTTTGAAGCTATAGATGCTCGAAAGAAACTTTATTCTAGGCTCCACATATACTAAAATTGATTTCACAAACTTTCATCGTCAATCATGCTTCGCTGCTTTGTACGTGATCTTATTCGGCAAAATGTAAAAATGCATCATGTTGTAGAAGCCATTCTCTACGATGATATTCTTGTAGCTGTCAGTTAGATTATTTGGCATGGTAGCGTGAATCCTTGTACCCCTAAAAAAAAAAATGATGAAGATGTTAAATGTTGCATATGATACCCATAACTTAATATAAAAACACAAAAAGTAATATGTAGAACGGAAAGGACTAAATTAATTGCATTAATTACTTCCTCATCGATGACCAAAAATTCCATTGTGTTGTCTTTCTTTCTTCTACTTGTGTGCATTACAGAAACCATTTCCTTGCGACGCAAACCCTAATCCTCCATTCTGATTTTCTATCATCGACCTAGTTCAAGTAATTGACTCAGGAAGTACTAGTCATTGTTTTTTAACTTTAGCTATTTTATGAATTGATGTTATTGGCAACTTCGTATGCAATCTAAACAGCTACATTGTATTTATAGGTGCAACACAATTTGAAAATTGGTATTCGATCACGCCAAGTTATGGTCATTATATTCAATTTTTCCTTTTCGATTCAAGTCAATATTTTCCATTTTTATTAAAAAATACGTTCCATAATTATGTTTTTCTGACGAATGTTGAGTCTTATTAAGGCCGCATTCATCTGATTACAATTTTAACATATGCACATTTTAAAAATTGTAACCAAAAGGAAGAAATGTAAAGTTACAAAACCGCGAAGGAGGCTGATCAAGGTACTGAAAGCTAAGAAAGTGTATTTGAAATTGGACGACCTAGCATTGACCATCATGTATTTCACTTTGATTGAATAATATTAAGTTGATTTTAGGAAGAACAATTTTTTAAATCAACAAACACTATTTTTCTTTGCAATTGGAAATCAACAATGGAAAATCAACATTTATATAGTTTGATCCAAAATGCTTAAATTAGACAAGTGGCGATTCCAGGTAGGGATGGACAAAAAAACTAGAACCAAACCGACCGAACTGAAACAGAATTAAAAAACCGAAAACGGTCAGTTCTTTTGGGAAAATTTGATAATCGAAACTAAACTGAAGCTGAAAAATTGGGAACCGAAAATCGAATCGTTTCTTTTTAAATACCCGAAACCAAACCAAATAATCTTAATTTAAATATTAATTCCACATATTTCCTTTAGTAAATTAGTTGTAATAGAAATATTTTCGTCTCACATAAATACTAGTTATTATTTAAATAATTGAACACCACAAACAAAATATTACATCAAAATCTATTCAGAAACAATTTAGGCATTTAGAAAAGTCGTATTTTTTTTATAGAAGACGAAAAATAAGTAAAATCCAAAACTGTTCAATTCTTGGTATTTAAAATCGAAACCGAATTGTAACCGAAACTGTCGATTTTTGGGATTGAGGAACCGAAACCGAAACCAAACAGAACCAAAAAATGTCCCCCCCTAATTCCAGGCGTGAGTGGTTGAAAAATAAAAGAAGTAGGGGTGTGTTTGATTGGGCAATATTTTTCAGGAAAAAACCACTTTTTCACATTTTTCCAAGTTTTGGTGTGTTTGATTGAATTTTCTTTTCCTGGAAAAGGTTTTACAACTTTTCTCGAAATCCGTTCTTTTCCTTGTTTGGAGGAAAATATTTTCCTTGGGGTGGAGGTGATTTTTGTTTTCCGAGAAAAGTTTAACAATTTTTTTCCTTTTTTTTAATGGACAATTTACTTTAGCCATAAAGATAAGGAAAATGATCAAATTTCATTAAAAAAACTCAAAAATAAGGAAAATAACATTATTTTCCAACTTTCAAATTAACCCAATCAAACACCTACAACTACCATTTCCCTGGAAAACCTTTTCCCGGAATTCATTTATCCGGAAAACGTTTTCATTCTAACCATTTTCCGGCTTTGCAATCAAACACACCCTAAGAAAAAGTTATGAAAGAAGTGTAAAGTTAGTACTCCATCCGTTTCACTAAAATAGACTTGTATTCCATTTTCGTTTATCCCAAATTATAGTCAACTTTCCTCACTGAGAATATGGTTTATTTTCTAGTTGACTAAAGTACCTTTATTTAATATTATTGGAATAATAAAAATCAATTAGTTATTCCATCTCTCAAAAATATTAACATTGTTCACACTTCTTTTTGATTAATTAATGTAAGGGTAAAATAGGGACAATATAGAAATATTTTGTAATTTCAATAATATTTAAGATATTTCCTTAATATGTGTGAAAAATGGTGGGTGCCTATCTTAGTGGGGTGGAGAGAGTATTTGTTTAAAAATTGTGCGACTAAAAATGGAAGTAAAAAATAAAAGTGATTAAATTCCTACGTTTTACTGAACAAGCTCATAAGTTTATATAAATTACAATAAGAAGACAACTGATGAATTTAAATTGTAGTGTAATCAAATGCAAAAATTATAGTGTTAGTATCATTTTCTGATCTCCGACATCAAGCTATATACCTCAGCGGGCAGCACTATGAGTGCTAACAGTTTCGTAGTAAATCAAAATATTTGTTAATATAATTACTCGATTAATTATAAATCAATTAATTAATTGTAGATCAAGAAGTTCTTTGAAGAAGTTCTTTGATAAAGTTCTTTTGATTAAAAACAAATGACCTCAAATGAATTTTGTTACAAGTACAAACAAAGCATACAATCAGATTTACAAATAATATATGTGATAAAATATATTCTTTACACATTACCTCACTTAAAAAATTAATTTTCATAAGAGTTTCACACCCAACGTTTTATTTGTATAAATGGCCTTTTTTTTTTTTTTAATAATTATGGAACAAAGGTCCGTCAAAAAGTAAACGGAGTCATGGTGAATTTTTTTTTTTTTTTTATAATTATAAGATGTATTATAATAATAATTGAAAAATATGCGTGTCATACAAGATTGGAGACATTTTCTTATCCAAACCAAATAATTGCAAGCCTCCATAGTCAAACTCATGAACTCAATTGGCAATTGCCTTTCTTCCAATAATAATCTGTCTATATATTAGCACTAGATCTGCTTCAGAAATCTCATTCATTAATCATATCGAGTCATCTCTAGCTTCCAGTGTTCCAAGTATGAATCTAATTATTTTCTATTTTATTTCATTTTTCATGCTCTTTTTTTTTTTAATAAATATTCTGAAAAAAATTGATGATAGTAGTAACTGAATTCAGCTTTTCAGTTTAATCAATGGCGGAGTTCAACGGTCATCCTTTGTACAGTTGCAGAAGGTGTCGGAACCCAGTTGCTCTGGCCGATGATGTTCTTTCTAAATCCTTCAAGGTGATTTTTGAAAATAACTATAACCATGTGACTTGCTATTATTCTTTAATTATTATTATTAAAGGATGTCTGAGAATGATCATGGAGGAAATAATTTTTGAATATATATATAGTTAGAAATTGGTGACAAATTTTTTTATAAAAAAATATGAAAATGTTACAACGAAAATGATTGAAAATAATATCTACAAGTCAAATTTATGTACAAGTCAAATTTTCCATAATAATATATGAAAATGTTACAACGAAAAAAAAATCATCAATTTATGGACAAGCTAAATTTACCATGAGATATGCTACAAGTTCACACAAAATGTGTGGCAAAATGGCACACCCTAATAGGGTGTGGGTTCCCCCAATTCGCGCGGGGAGGGGGGGTTTAATGGTAATTTAATGCCACATTATATAAGAGTGTGACATTTTACCACATAAATTTATGTGGATTTGTAGACTTTTTCATTTACCATACACGTATGACAAAAGGGTAGGTGGTCCTCCACGTTGGCCGTTGCCCACCTAGTCAAATTTTAAAGAAAAAAGTACTGCAATGACAGTATTGAAAATTGTAATACCAGATTGAGCATTCACTTTAAGCATATCTATTGATGACATATATTTCAAATAGAGATGAACAAAATTGCCCTTCTTTCTAAAAAATAAAAATCCCTCCCCACCACCCCCGGCAGCAGCTCACACTACTTGGGAGAACTTTTGGAAGATCTTGAACTTTTAGTATAGAATATAGAAAAAAGTAAATCAAGGGAAAAATGGGAATATCGATTTGAAAATTCTGCTACATTTGTCTTTTGGCAATATAATCTGACACGATGAGAATTCTAGCTTTTTCCCTTGTCATTTCGGCAATTGCCTCAATTTTAAATAGTAATGTGATTTCTCAATCATTTTTTAATCATACATTATCAGAAGTCATTCTTACACCAAAGAACTATGCTTAACAAGCTCACTGCTCACCAGTCCTATCTTCTAGACGACTTGTATTGATTAAAATATACCTAGTTTAAGCGAGTGTTCGGTAAATATTAAAATTAAAATTTGCTAAAACGCTATTTGATTGGTTAAATTACAATTTTAATGAAAATGTTTTCACCTGGAAAAGTTAGAATCAATTTTTTACATTCTTTATAATATTATACTACTTCTACATTCTCTAAAAAAATTAAAAAATAAAATAAAATCTGCTTTTAGTTTAAAGCTAACATACAAGATTTATACCAAAATTGGATTTTTTTTTAGGTTGGTGGTAGAGTCCACGAGATGTGTAAATAATAATCAGTAATGATCTGCTTTTAGTTTAAAGCTAATTTATAAGATTTATACTAAAAATTGGGTTTTTAGGTTCGTGGCGGAGTCTAATAGATGTGTAAATAATAGATGTGGGTTTAATATTGATGTTTGACTTCAATGTAGTAGAAAGTTATTTGTTGGCCTAAACATTTTAAGTAAACATAGAATTAATCATTTATCTTTCTTTCATTTTCAAACACACAGTATTAACCAAAAAATTATTTTCATGCTGTTTTAATTCCCATAAGTTTGCTTCTTCTTTTTTTTTTTATCCACACACTGTCTAAGGAATCGATTATCTTCTTACTTAAGTTTTACCCAATTCTTGTCCTAAAATAAGGCTAAGCATATGTTCTGGTAAATTTTTATTTTGTCGAAGTCTAAAAATTAATTTTTTAATGGTGAGGACCATAAAATGTTTGGATGATCAATGAAATGGTGATTTGAAATGCTTAATTGATTAGACTTGAAATTTTACCTTCATGACTACGAATGAAGTTAATTTTTGTGGACGAAAAAGTTAAAAGAAGCACATACTAAGTGAATGATCGATATTGAATGACAATGAGAAACATCGAGTTCAAGGTAGAACAAGAACCAACGAATAAAAATATCTTATCAATTATCGTATCTGACAGATCCACGTTGAAAGTACTCATCATTTCAAAATAATTTCTTCTCTACTTACTCAATTCGCGTTACACATGGACTTAGGATTTAGGAATTAATGAATTAAAAAGGTTTTGGAACTTAATTAATCCCTCATATTGTGCAAAGTATTGACCATATATATAACCAATTGTATTTGATAGGCAAAATTTGGGGCAGCCTACATGTTTTCACATGCAATGAACGTTGTTGTGGGAGCAAAGGAGGAGAAGGAACTCATCACTGGTCTTTTCACCATTGCTCCAATTTTCTGCAGCAAATGCGGGGAAGAAATGGGTTGGACATATGTTAGAGCTTATGATATAAGGCAAAAGTACAAGGAAGGGAATTACATTTTGGAGAAAGCCAAAATCTTGAAGGAATATTGAAACCATCTACTAATTTGTCACTTGTGACAAATTTTATGGTTTCTTTCTATTAAAAAGACTTGATATCATTCACCTAATTGGTCATTTCTAATACTTGTTATGGTGTTGAATGTTGAAATAAAGAACATTGGTTGCTTGTCAAAATTGTATTCTCTTTTGTAGCGAAGACTTTGAAACTTGTTTGCTTGACTGTTCATTTCCCGCACTTGTTATCGTGCTGAAATAAAGGACATTGGTTGTTTTAATGTAAGCATAAATTTATTAACATATTGTGTCAATGGTAAGTTGTGATAAAACTCAATTGCGATGTTTAATTTCTAGTTTTATTGACTTTGTTATTTCAATTTTTATTTTCTTTGCTGTCCCATCCAATTGAAACAACAATTTTTTTTTTGGATTAAAACACTTGGTTGTGTATGTGGGCTGTTTCTAATTGGAAAAAGCAGCTAACGCAACAAAAATTGAAATACCAAATACGAGGGTAAACAGTTGATCAGCATGTAAATGAGTACGTTTGAGGAAATTTTGAGTTTAAGCATTTGTTTCAAGGGGTTACTGAAAAAGAAAATGATTTTTCGAATGTTTTACTGAAGAGTGAATTAAATTTTTTTAAAATATGAAAAATTATAAGATCATTAAAAGCCGCAATTGGAGATGGTTGCTGAGAAAAATAATTTTTGATAAAACTCAACAGAAAATCTACCACAACAACTATGAATTTTTAATAAGAGATACAAAAATAAATAACAAACTATGTATTTTTGAATTGAGATTACATAGTTGAAGGTAAATGTATGCTTCAACAATAAAGTGAAAGGTCCTTATCATCGCAATCAATTACGCCAATCTTAAAAAGTAGAAAGATAATGAAAAATTGAATACTACTTGTCTTTCCTCCTAATTGATGGCTACTCTTTAATTTTCTTAACGTTTCCTTTAGCAGCAAGCAAATGAAAGACAATGATCCAACTGACCAAAAGGCTGTAATTTCTCACTCAATTGTAATTCTCATGAAACTGAAACTTCACATCACAGCAAAGCTTCAAAATGAATTCAATGCCTATAAATTACAATTCACAGGTCCATAAAGTTACAACATGCCCCAACTTCCCAATGGGACATTACCAACCTTATTTAATTGCAATTCGTGTAATGTTTTTTATACAATACTTCCCACTTGTTGAAGAAATTACTCGCACTTCTTTTCGATATATACACGTCTTCAGAAAATACAATTCGATACTTTACACATTCTCAATTATTATTCTCTGCACATTTCGTAGAAAATTAAGTTGTTATTTACTCACTTGGTGATATAGTGGCGGCAATCTGATGTCTCATTTCATGTCTATTACATTATGTCATTTAATCAAAATGACTCGTAAATATTTTGATTAGATATATCAGTTAATAAGATAAGATTTGGGACAACAGATCTGCGCTCTACGATGAAGTAGTGTCATGTTGATGAGGGCAAATGAAACGTGTGAGCGTGTGATTGGCTGATCCCAGCTGGATGTATTAAACTACCCCCCGTGAGAATGATAAATTCCAACGGCAATTGAGCGGCCCTGCAGTTACTCCTCCCACAATACCTCTTGACTCTTTCTCTCTCAAAACACACATATACATAACATCCCTTTCTCTCTCTACTATATTATCAAGACTTTTTCTTTATACAATTCACATGTTCTCATAACCCCATTTAATTTGTTGCATGTCTATAACTGTCATCATAAAGAACAAATGGCTATAGAGTACTAAGGTTTGATCCTATTATGAATCAAATCTTGAAGATATAGAAACATTTTGGGATACTGATGTTATTCACATTTCGGGTTTTCCAGTTTATGATCCCGTAAAACCTCGGTTTTCAGCCCGAAATGGGGAAGAAAGGAAGTGGCTGGTTTTCAACTGTCAAGAAGGTGTTTAAGAACCCTTCAAAGGACTCCTTGGAGAAGAAGGTTAGTTCATTGAAATAAGAATCCTCTATATTAATATATATTATATTATCTTTTAAAATTGAAGATACAATTTCTCTAACTATATAAGAGACAACCGTTAATTAAACAATGTAACTCTTTATACGTAAGTCGTTAGTATTAACTATTAAGTAAATATAACTCTCTGTCACATCAAGAATGTAACCAATAAATTTGGTGTATGTTTTCTTATTTTCGTTATTTGCTCTCGGAACTAGATATTAATATGTAAATTCCAGGATTGTAAATATTAATCATGCTAGTTGTACAACTAAGTGAAGTATTACAATTCTGATATCTTACATAATTGCGCAACTAAAATTATGCTAATTAAAAATATTCATAGATCTATGATGCAGCCACACAAAAAACATAAATTGGTAACTGATGGAGTTTTCAACATTAAATCACATTGGGTCATATGGTCACATAGGGTCATATGGTCCCCCTAATCAACATGGCCAAAAATAAATAAATAAATAAATAATGAAGTAGAGCTAGTGACATATTGCTATCCTTCCAACTATGCTATCTCATCAAACCAACTTGATTATCATGTGCTTAGTTTTGTTGTATCCCAATCCCTCCACTCATTTGATGTTTCTTTGAAGGGACCAGAATTTAATTTCATTACTTCCTCTACAATATTTTTAATGTAGATTAATTACTTGATGTTAATTAATTATGGAAATTAATGTTAATTATGGAATTTTTTGTATCTTTAGAAGGAAAATGCCGAGAAATTGCAACCCCAAGCACCGGAAGTTGTGTCCCTTGAACATTTCTCGGTGGAAAACTCTCCGGATGTTACCAATGGCGAGAGTTTTGAGTCATCTCCAGATGCTGAAGATCAGAATCATGACATTGCTGTAGCCGAAGCAACTGCTGCTGCGGCTCAAGCGGCTGTCGCAGCTGCCCAAGCAGCCGCTAAAGTAGTTAAATTAGCCGGATATCGACGACACTCCAAGGAAGAAACTGCAGCAACCATTATACAATCATATTACAGAGGATATTTGGTATTTTCTCTTCTTTTTTATTTTTTATTTTTTATTTTTAGTACTAGTTGGGGATCATAGGGATTCATGATATTCGATTATTTTCACTTATTTGTAGGCACGGCGTGCATTGCGAGCTTTGAAAGGATTGGTGAGGCTACAGGCCCTCGTGAGGGGCCATAACGTGCGCAAGCAAGCTCAGATGACAATGCGATGCATGCAAGCACTTGTGCGCGTGCAATCAAGAGTGCGTGCACGAAGACTTCAACTAGTGCACGACAGGTTGCACGAAAATCAAGAAGAGAAGACGAAACAGCATCCGATAAAGAAGCTTGAAACCGTAGCCGGGGTAGGAGAAATTCAAGCATTGACAAAAGTACCATGAGAAATAGTTCTATGTGGAAACATGATTCTGAAATGAGAAAGGAGAGAGCTCTTGCCTACGCATTTGCCTGCCAGGTTTGATACCTTTCTAAGAGTTTTCTTTTCATCTTTAGGTCATCTAATTCTTTTACTTGATGCACGTGAAAACTTGTAATACTCTTGAAGTAGTATATTCGATATTTCTGAACAACTAAATACTGACAGCTACTGATATGGGATATGATGATGGACCTATATGTATAGGTGATCAGTACTGGTTGATTTAGAATATCGAGTATGATATGTTATGAGTCTTAAAATTTTTTCTAAAGTGTACATGACATGATTTAAGTTACAATGTACTAATGTTTGGATATATGGTGACAATAGCAACAACATGAACGAGATATAAATATTGATAATAAATTTGATGATGATGGAATTTATGGCCTTGAGGGCGATGAATCCAAATGGGGATGGAATTGGCTCGATCGGTGGATGGCTGCACAACCCTACCACTCCCAGCATACAATGGCACATGAACATTCCTATGTGACAGGTACTACGACAGATAACATGTCTGATGAAACTGTTGAAAAGGACTCAACCACACCAAGGGGGCATGAAAATGTGAATATGGGCCGATACGGGGGAGGCCCAATTGAGCAAAGCCCGTACATGAAACGACAGCAACGATGTACCCGGCCGGACGATGTCCCGAGCTACATGACCCCAACAAAGTCTGCAAGAGCAAAAGTAAAGAGCCATGGTCCAGTCAAGCAACAAAGCCCACCAAGAGCCCAGTGGAACTCATCAGCTCGAAAGGGGGCTGTTAATGGGCTTAGCTACGACTCATCCAGCTCAGGTGGACCAACAACTTTTCAGGCCTCTAGGATCCCAAGCCCAAAGCGTAATGGACGTCGGCCCGAAAAGTGGATTGCCGGCCGTAGTCCAGAATCCAGTAGTGAGTGGAGACATAATCTGGGCTGAAATGTGCGTCTCCAATTCTCTCTGTGTTTTGAATCAATTAAGCTTTCGAAAAGCTCCCCAGCATTTTGGGATCAAAGAAAATCCCAAGGGTATCTTTCGATTTTAGTGTATATGTGTGTATAACTTCGATTTAATGAAAACAGTGTGGTAATGTAATAATTACAGTCACCTTATTTATTTTATCATTCATCTTCATAATAACATAGAGGATCAATCTCTATGTTATTGAGTATATTAACTGAGCATTTTTCATTCATAATAATGTTCCAATACTGCTCGTTTGGTAAGGATTAATTGAAAAGAAAAAAAAAATATCTAGTTTAAAAATGGTTAAAAAAAATTTTTTTTTTTTGGAGTCCCGTTATATATGTCAAACTTGTTATAATATTGTGCATGAGCTCCTCGAGGGAGTAAATTATTATATTTTAATTTATGTGTGAATATTTATTATCTTTTTGATGAGAATTATGTAATTACAGTCAATTCAGTTTCATATAAATAGAGGCAGTTATTAATGAAATTAAATTCCTGTGAATTACTATAATTCATTCTCTACAAATTATCTATTATTTACATACTTTTATAGCAGCGTTATCAATACAGTCTCTAGCTTTGAGTAATATGAAAGAAGTATCTTTCCTGATTCATCTTATAGATGATCTTATATCAAAGCGGATTATTCTGATTTGAAATCTCGATTTTCTATAAAATCTCTGTCCCATTCTCTCTAAGTGACAGCCTTGTGGCCTCCCAGATTTATAAAATCACCTGCTCCTGCAGGCGGTGTCACAATCTACGTCCAATTAGTGGAATTTTCCAAAGTGAAACAGCGAATCTTTAGTTTCAAAAAATTAAGTGACAAAATGGAAGCAAAAGGGCGGAAGGTATATATTATATATATTATATTATTATTTATATAATATAATAATATATTAAAAAGTATAGCATTAGTTTTTATCGAGATATAAGGAGTATACATTATCAAATCAAATTTTCTCGGCTCCTTTATACTCGATTTGAGATCTTGATTTGACACGATATTGATAAGGTAAACTTTCAAAATTCTGAATCGATCTACCCCAACTTTGAAAAAGTTACTGGTCGGACTTGTGAATATTTACGTATTAATCTTATAATGTCAAAACTTTATAAAGAGATATTGTGGTATACTTGCAGGCGACCTTCTTGCACGGCGAATAGTAGCGGATTGGCAAAGTATGTATTAATGTTTTATAAAAGAAATATGTGTAGTGGCGCTTTGTCCAGTAACCTTTGCCAATGCAGCTAATGTGATTGTAATGACCGAATATTCGATTCTGACCGTTACTTTGGCGATAATTATATTTTTGAAGAAATAGTTAGAACAAATTTTCTTCTAGATATTTAATTCTTGCACTTTATTTGCTTACTGATTTAAATCTACTGATACTCCTGCACGATGATGGGTTCGCCATCACTAAGCGGAAGATTTTATATATTTATGCAGCTTTATATGCTAAGTGAAGAGTAATACCTTCTACTTAGCGATTTCTCTCTGAAGAAGTAGTTAAATGTTATACAATTCAATTCTCGCGATTTAAATTAGTAAATTTATATTTATTGCGATAATTCGTAAGGTAGTTTTGTGCTTTATTGGAGGAAATTTAATTTCTATGATTTAAATTCTGCACTTTAAATTCGCATATATTTCCAATGTGGTGAGTTATATCACACGATTGGTATGAATATTTTCAATGTGGTGGGATATACCACACGTTTAGAATATATTACAAATGTGGTTGGATTAAACCCCACAATTGGATAACTGATTTATATATGTTCGATATGAATATTCTATTGATATTAAAGAAGGGATTTGAGCAAGTGATGCGAGAATTTACCGTTGTATGTATTGATGAAATGAAATTGCTCAAAAGAATCCCATTGTAATAAAGAAAAGAAAATATACCGTGGTGAAAAATCTCATTATGAGATTAGTATAT
The DNA here is from genome assembly GCA_018223645.1 of Jasminum sambac. NCBI lineage: Eukaryota > Viridiplantae > Streptophyta > Magnoliopsida > Lamiales > Oleaceae > Jasminum > Jasminum sambac. The sequence goes on along the minus strand of CP073645.1, from coordinate 6,352,807 downwards.
TGTAATATGATGAGAAATGCTCTTAAAGAAGCATTTAATAAAGGAATATTCACTTTCCGCGTCTATTGAATATTGATGGAGAAAATTGAGTAAGTGGTATCACAAGTTACCATTGGATAAATAAAATGCTCAATAGATCCCATGTTGATAAATCAAAGAAAATATATCATGGAGAGATTATTGAAGTAATCTCATCGATGATATGATTAGATTGTATTAATATGAGAATAAAATGCTCTTGAAGAAGCATAATCACTAGATTTGTATTTGAATAAAGCCAATATGATATTATTATTATTACTCGAAGAAGTACAAAGCAGTAGAAGTGGAACATATTGAGAATATCAAGATGGCAATAAACACTCGAAAATATAAAAATGAGAAAAGAAAATACATATTGAACCCATAAATGAAGGGTGCGTTTAGAGTATAAATACTCCGTAATTTCTGCCACCCTCAATATCAGGAGTTCATAATGAGATATATAAAGGATCAGAATTTCTTTTTCGCTTGACACGATCTGTGGCCAAACGGACTGGCTTCCTGATTCTTGAACATATGCATGAAATTTGATAAGTAGTTCATCATGTGATCTTAGCGAGAAATAAGTATTTTTCTCGCATTAAATGAGAGATAAACTTATTATCTACACTCGATCTAGAGGCATTTAGTAAACCATCAAAGAAATTGTTAATATTCAACAAACCTATTGGTTTGACATGAAAGTTCCATTGTCTTAGCGAGGCTATATTGAATATTTCCTCCGATTATTATGTTGTAGTGCCTGGAAGGACAATGAATGCATCACTTATTATTCATCATATACATCATGCGGTTGTGGATGGATTAAACATGCTTAGCACCAACCTCTTTGGACCCATGGTGAAGCGGCTCCAGTAGTGTAGATCCAACTAAATGGAAAGGTATTACACTCAAAACTCTTATTCCCACGATGATCACGGCCATTATAAGTCTAGCTAAAAAGTTTGTTGTTGGTTCCTCATATAGTATATTGATTTCTTGTCTCCCCTAACTCTTTTCTGAGTCGGTTTGCATATCCACATATTGGATATGACCTCTAATTAGATCCACCAAGAATACATACGGTTTTTAATCTGCGAGGTAAAGGTGACTTGTATGAGATGATTCTAAAATCTCCATATCCATCTCTACTCCTATCTCTCTTTTTGCACTATACTTTTAATGTATGAACATGAGAGATATATGAATCTCTCTATTTAAAGAAAAATTTTCAAACCAATAATTGATTGTACTATTTACTTTTTGACAAATATGAGAAGAGAAAAAGCGGAAAAATTTTAGTGAAATGACATACACATCGGTGATTGAAAAATAATATATATATACATATATATATCTTAAAAATTGAAAAACAATATTTACAATTACAAGAAAAATATTGATCTTCGTTATTACAGAGAGCTTCCTTACATTAATATGAGAAAATTATTATACTAAATTTTTCTACTAAATTTACAAATTGGATCTTTTAAAGTAAGTATTTTAAGACTATAAAGTGTTTGTTGATCTTTAAATTTGGCCCATAAGGCCATCAACTCACATTATGCGTGTCCACTAGGATGTGTCTCAAGAGCGCATTGAATATCATCCAAGGCTCCTTACTCAATCCATCCTTAATGAATGCTATCTTATCTTCTCGGTTATTAGACACGTGCCTGATTTACATCAGTGTCACATGTCCCAAGGCACATTTGTAAGCACCCTCCTAATCTTTTTGCTCTCCGTTTCTTTGAAAAACTACTTTTACCCATACCAGGCATGTATTTAGAAGAATCGAAACCTCACCGGATAATCGAACCTTTGCTTCAATTAAACATCGAACATCTCTGGGATGCCCTTATTCATTAGCATCCTCAACCTTCGAGTCTACCTCGATAAATTCTTTTTAAATTTTGATCGGTAATGATGGATAGTATTTTGAAGATTTGAGAGCATCGATCCATTATAAGATATGGACTCTTATTAGGATGAATTTTGCAATAATTTTGATGATCTATTTATAGAATATCGGCGAGTATGAGATCGACTCAGGCGTTAAAATAGTAACATGAAAGCGTATGAAGTGCGACTCTATAAAGCGTGAAGAGCTAAGACTCATGATTGAAACGATGGCAGATATGATGCGTATGAAGCTGTAAATCAGTGTTTTATCGATAGTAATAATTCCATGAAACATGATGGAATATGTCGGTGAGCTATACATATGATGAAAGTAATAAATCATGTTGAGCACTATCTGGGATACTAGTGAAATCGATATAAGAAATTTCTTGAACTAAAAAGTTCAATAATACTGCGTTCTTGAAATGGATGACCATCGGTTTAAATAATTATTGAAATCAATATTTCAAGTGAAGAATTAAAAGAATTCTTCAATGATTATTCTCGATAAATGATGAAATCATTCTAGCGATATTGAATAAATCTCAAATATATCTGGAATAAAGGATGAGAAATATGGGCCCCACTCATCCTCATGTGGACCTACTTAGATATTATGATATAGATCCACTAGATAGTCACATGCCTATTTAAGAAATATTTGCTCACGGTATGAGCATGATTTCGATTTTAATGATAAAGCTAGTAAATGTATATCCCAAATCTTGAATAAATCACTGAAGGATTGAGTATGCGCAGCATACAAGTGGGATATTATGTGGCAAATTATTTAAAGTCCTCCAATAAATTGCCAATATCGAGAATAGAATGCAAACTATATAAATTCTCATATTAAGGATGAATGATGAGAACATATATGAGTTTTAGTGTTCTAAATTTTCTTAGCATGAGGGGGAGTATTAAAGGTTGAAAATGATATGTGAAAAGCATCATACTATATCCTCACAATTGAAATATGAACTTGAAGTTCAAGGATGCATGAAAGATTATGAACAATCGCATATATCAGTTAGGATGCTTTGATAAGTTAATATTGTTAGAAATGTTGATATTATAAGAGTTCCCCAATCATATATATCAAAGCAAATTGTAAAAGATGGTCTTAATAACGGAGGCATATACTCTTGAAAGTATATAGACATAACTATATTGTGTAATCCTACAAGAGGATTGATAATGAGATATCTCGATAAGTTATGTCGATATGGGGAAAGAAATAAAATTGAAAGTGTCGACACTATGAAAAGATAGCGCTACATACTATCAATAATAGTGAGGATATTAAAATCCATCGAAAATGCCAATCTTTGAAATATATGCCCTTATGGCGAAGGTGTTCATACCGGGTTTAATGAGAAATGAGAATGAAACTCTTGAAGAGGTTTCAAATGTATTATTGTATCGGTGCATACAGCGGTTCAAACTCTCTACATTGATATTGTTGAGAAATTCATATGTTGTACTCTTTTCCTTGATTGATGTTTTTGTCCCAAAGGGTTTTTTCTCATACAAGGTTTTAATGAGGCGACCCAATCTCAACTAATATGAAATCTCAGAAGAGATTTAGGTATATATCTCGATATAGTGAGAAAATGAGATCGAAGTCATTGATTGCATATATGCAGATATAACATGATATTGTATAACATCTAAAATTTCATTCACGTAGAGATGAATGAAGAGTATCAACCAATGTATATGATACTCATACAAATCTATGAAAGATTTTGAAATGCTTAAGACATACTTGTATAAAATACTGGCGTTGCCCTCTTTTTCCCTTAGTCGAGGTTTTATCCCATTGGGTTTTCTGTGAGGTTTTTAATGAGAGCAACATTAAGTAATTCACATGAATAATGTACTCTTTTTCCTTCATTAGGATTTTTGACTGGAGTTTTTTCCTAATAAGGTTTTAACGAGCATATTCATGGTATATTGAAAGGCAACAAGAGAAATCGGCTGATGTATCTATTGGATCAAGTTATAATAAAGACAATGATTTAGATCCAAATAATGATGATAATGAAATCCTTTAGAAGTAAGGATATAAGTCCTCAAGATATGAAATCGGATCGGAGTATTTGTACTCTTTTTCCTTCGATCAAGTTTTTTCCCTCTTTGGGTTTTCTTGTGACAAGGTTTTAACGAGCGTGGCGTAAATGCTCCTATCTGATGAGCATCGGGGGCAATGTTTGATGTAAGCGTTATATACCATTAATTCCATTTATCATATGCAATCGATTTGGAAGTTTTTTCCCAGGGGTTTTTGTCAAACAAATTTAGAAGACATTTGTATTAATAATTAATTGGGAAGTGTTATAATATTGTGCATGAGCTCCTCGAGGAAGTAAATTATTATATTTTAATTTATGAATATTATTATGCCCTGATGAAATTATGTAATTACGATTATAATTGAAGTTTCGCATAAATAGGGCAGTTATTAATGAGAATTCATTCGCTATGAATTAAGCATAATTCATTCTCTACTAAATTATCTACTATTATTTACATCTTTTATATAGCAAAATCCAAAGTTCTTCTAAAAAGTGATTTAGATTAATTGGGACAAATCTCCACGTGGCCAAAAACCAATAAGTCACAATATTTTGTCTCCTTCGAATTATTATTCATAGTATTTTTTTTAATTATTCATAGTTGTGTATGGATTATCGTTAGAAATTGAACATTTAGACAATTGTGGTGACAAATCATATTGAGAGCAAAATTAATGTGGGTGATAAATCTAAATTTAAGTTTCTTTATCCATAAAATACCAAATAATGCATAAATTTTTGGATCAAAAACCCAAATTTGAAAATTATTCTCTAAATTTGGGGTTAAATTTGGAGAACAACCTCTCACAATATGACCCATAATATTTATTTTCAGCCAATAATGCAATGATATGTGGATAAAAAAAATTTATTATAATTTCAATTTTGGTGATTAGTTCATTTTTTATTTTTTAGAAATTAATTTTCCTAACAATTAATTAAAATTAACTTATTTTCTCACTAATTTTTCCCTTAAATATTATTTGAGAATAATTTTTTCCCTTTGCCGTTACACAACTGGCTATGTTAGTAATACGTGTCATTAGAAATAGAGCATAAACATAAACATCATTAAAAGCTAAGAAAAGTTTAGACTATTAAACTAACCTTAATTTATCAATTCTAAAGCATCCAATAACATGTTTAGTCACGTTCAAAAACTGAAGCAAAAGAACATAACATGTATAGTCAAATAAATTTAAAAATAGATTCAAACGAAGTCTTCTTTTTTTGATTTTTTTTTTTGTTTTTTTGAAAATAACAAATTCGTTTTCAATATTATATATGTTTTTTCGTAATTCAAAATAGAATAATTTCTTTTATCCTGATGGAATGGAAGATTTGTCCCTCACTCACAAAAAAAAAAAAAAGAGACTACATACATCTCATCCCAGCCATTTTCCGTATCTTACGGAACGCTCGAGCCATTTTGATGACCCGTTTGACATCCGTTTTGAAATTCGGGACCAAATCTAAAATCGATGCAGAAGTGAGTTCAGATTTTCGAGCAGACTCAGTGGCGTGACCGCTCGGTCGAAGTTTTGCTATTTTTGGGCGAAAAATATTGTTAAACTTTGACCACACACCACTACTGGTAAAAAAAATTCGGAAAATTCCTAAAACTCACTCTCGCCGTGCTGATTTTAGATCTGATCCCACATTTCAAAACAGAAGTCGAATGAACCATCAAAATGGCCCGAGCGGTTCATAATAAAAACACCATCGATGGTGTTTGAAACTCTTTGCATCCCATAATCCCATGTTGTCATTCCGTCTTCAACATTGCTCAAGCTCCACTTCTTCCTCCACCAGCGGATGGGCGATGATCGGATCCAGTACAAAGAAACAGCGGTACACTAATATATTTTAATTGTTAATAATTGAATCATCATACAAATTTAGAAAAAAAAAATACATAATAATAATAATAATAATAATAATAATAATAATAATGAAAGATATTTTAATTCCCACGATTATTATTGTAGGAGAGCCGGGGGCACAATACGGTGGTGGAAAAGTTGGTTGTTGAGGTGTTTCTTCTCTCTATCCACCTCCTCCTTTTTTCCGATGGCTTTGAGACCTTAAACAAGTTTCATCAATCTCAATGCCCCTTTCACATTTTCCTGTTCAGAAAGAAACGAATTTAGGATTTCTTGGCGTATAATTTTTGTCTGTTGATTGCAGCAGAGTCAAATTCAACGCACAAAACATACCCGGGAGGGTTTTTGATGACCAAAACCGGTCGGGTCTTATCTCAATGATGTTTCCGGCGCCAGATCTGGTTCATTATGCGTGCATTTCCAGGGGTAGCACGGTGTTGGTTGAATTCAATTCCAAGGACGAGAAACTCGGATCGATTGCAGAAAAATGTTTGCTCAAAACGCCGCCGTATCATTCCACCTTCTCCCACACCGTCCGGTCGCAAACCTACACCTTCCTGATCGATGAATCTTTCGTTTATTTCGCGATTTTTGATGAAAATCTGGAGAAATCTGAGGGATTGGGGTTTCTGAGAAGCGTGAAAGAAGCGTTTGATAAATTTTTCCAGGGAGATCTGGCGAAGAAGAGATTGGACCGGATAAGTTCTCATTGCTTCCAGGGTGAATTCAATCCGGTTTTCCATCGGTTACTCGGTCCGGTCTCTGAACCGGAGGCCCCAGCAGACGAACGGTTGGACCGGTTGGACCAGAGTGGCAGCCTGTATTCCTGTTCAAGCCGTCTAGGTAGTCCAAATGGGGATTCATCTGTGACCTTGAAGAAGAAGAAGAACAGATTATTCGGTGATTTCAAAATTACCAGCGGTGGCTTAAATGGTAAAGGAGGTAGTGAAAAGAAGGTCCATGTTGATGGTGAAGAAGATGACAAGGGTGGGATTCTATTAACCAGAGAGTTCTCTGTTGTAATGCACAAGAATGGAATGTATTCTGGTGAATTGATGGGAAGCCATAACAATCATAAAGCTAAGAAAGTTTGGAAGAAGCAAGTTTGGATTGTGTTATCGCTTGATTTGGTCGTTTGCACGATCTTGTTCATCGTTTGGTTGTGTGTTTGCCGAGGTTTCAAATGCATTGACAGTTGAGCTGATTGCAGAGAAGGGTGCAAGTTCCATTTTTTTCAGCTATATATGTTGCTGTTCAGCAATGGGGGTTTTGCATCTGCTTCTGCTTCTCCTTATGCTGGTAATGTTAACTCAGTTCAACAATAAAAGTGTGTAATATATATCGTGGGAAAAGTTGATACGTTTGTTTGCTTATCTTGTTTACTTTTCTTATTGAGAAATGGCTTTCAATTGTGTATACATCCATGCACATATTATAGGCTTCTTATGCAAAATTGTTTCTTTTATATAGCAGCCATTGAGATAATGTGTTTAAAATTTTGAAGTATCAATGGACTTTAGTTGAGGCAGTGGGTCTTATTTTCATCACTCAACTTTAAATTGTTTTGCAATCATCACTCAGCTACACAGTTAACCACTTTCCATGGAGACAAGTGTACTGATGGTATTTGATGTTGGGTCCGGATTGGGGTTCTATGATTGCCATAATTAATTTCTTAGTACGTATAATTTCGATTAAATTCCTCGTGCTTGCAAGAATTGGAAGGTACTTGTTTGGATAGAATTGACAGAAAATTGTGTCACATAAGAATCTGTTAACCACGTTGCTAGTTCGGTCAATATTTGGAGCCCGTGGTAAATTGATGTGCTAGATGGAGGATAACTTTACGTAGATTAGTGACGATTGAGAAACAATTTAAATTCGAGTGATGGAAACAAGACACTACTGAATTCAGTAGTATTCGAAACATTTAATTTAACTTTATATAAGTGCATTATGTTCTTGAATGAACAACCATCTTTTGAAAGTGTTGATGTACGCCTTGATACGGTAGGGCTCCTAGTGTTGATGATGGAGAATTTGAGAGTTCTCATGTTTCTAAATGTCCATTATGAAGAATAATCATGTTTCCAGGCGTGTGTTGCCACTTACCTTTCGTAATGGGGCAAAGCAATTTCTTTGATTGTAATTGGGCTTTGAATTCTGTTATGATGATGCCCATCTGGTTATGTACTAGATTCTACACACTTGCAAACTGTTGGGTATGTGTTCAAATGAGCATCACGAACTTTTTCTAGAGCTTTAGAGAAGCTCAAGGTATGGCAAGATAGGACCTTGGTGTCACAATTTTATAAGCAATGAACGAATGAACACTTACGACATCTTGCTGAATTCTGCTTCAAGTACCCAATGCAAAGGAAGTCCATGGCCTCCTTGATTACCCATTGACCCCGCCCAAGTAAGCATGTAAGTCAATGCCGCCGCCTCTCATTTTATAACGCTCTCCAATTGCTCCCTGTTCTTTTTTTTCCGATGTGGGATTGATCGACTCAATGCTATTTTATGTCCTCTCAGCAAACTGGTTCCGGTTTTGGCTATATTACAGTTTTACCTCTCATTTGAGGATGATTTCTATTTTCTAATGAAGTTGCATATATCCAACATTTTCGAGATGAAATAAAACCAAAATCTGTGACGAGGTTCATTAATGAAATGCGTTGTAACAAAATCATAGAAAAATATCTGATCCAATGTAGTTTGATGTAACAAATAAATTCCTAGATTTCACAGTACTAAGATTAAGACAATGTGGACAGAAATCAGTTAGAAAGACAGAAAAATAAACAAAAAGATTAGAATTAGAAGTCAAACAAAAGAAGCCTGCATTGATCTTCTCTTCTTGTAATTGGCCTTGAAGCAGGCTTGTCTCAGTCTCTTTGTTTTCTCAGTCAGTTCCACTTCAGGCAGCTTCTCTAGCATCCTCCTATGTTCCTCCAACATTTCAATCTCATTCGTCATCCCCAACTCCTATTTAAAAAATAAATAAATAAATAAATAACAAATAAAATAAAATAAAAATCTCAACTTTGTTCTCAGAAAGCATGTCTTTCAATAGTCATTGACAATCGAGAACGCACAATACTCCAAACCAGTAAACACAAAATCACTTATACAAAGAAGACTAATATTAAATATTGTCGACGTCGATCCCTAAACTTTAGAAGTTGTGGGCCAAACTTGTTAGGATATGTGTAAAAATAAATTTTTATGTGTTTTTATGTGATATAGAAAAGAGAACGAGTAGAATTGAATGATGGAGATTTGTGTACTAGGTCCCACGAGATATGTGAATGTAAAATAGGAGAAAGAATGAGTGGGGTGAAAAAAAAATGTAAAAATGTGTAGAATAACACTCACTATAATATTCATGCTTTTTTATTTTTTCTATCAACTGGATATTTGTGGGCTCTTTTTGTATTTGGAAAAAAAAAAAATTTTTGAGGGCCATAATTCACCTAATTTCAAGATCGGCAATCAAAGTGTTTCATCCATAGTGATTGATTTCTATGGAATTTGACAGCCAATGTGGTTGTGCCAAGTGGCGGACTGGCGGTTACGTACCTTAATGTTGTCAATAAGGCATCGAATGCTCTTGATCTTCCGATGAGGCCATCGCATGATGTTGAGTTCTCTACATCGTTTCTTCAAAACAGTCAATCCAACATTCAATTCCTTGGCAGCTTTTGAAATTGGAACATCAAAGTATTTTTGTATCTCATCCAATTCAAGTTTACAACATGTATATCTACCAGCTCTTCTCATCCCGTTGTTTCCTTCTGTAACAATTGATGACTCTCTCCCATATATCATCTCCATGGCTTTGTTCAAAGCATCTTCACGTTGAACCTCATCAGCCTCAACACGACCACGCTCGTTGTAAGTAGCTTGTTTGATCGACGAATCACGAAAGTCAAAATCACCCAAAATTTCTTCGAAATCACTCAGTTCATAGTCGGAAGAATTTCGATAAGGTAGCATGTAATTTTCGTAATCGTATTTGAATAAATCTCCGAACATAGTCTCATTCTCCCGTGATCTAAAATGATATGAAGAGTCTAATGTAAGTATATGCAATGTACTCGTACAGACAAAAAATTACACTCATGTAATGTGTCGTAATTTTCACACATTACATCAGTGTAACCATACAAGTGTTAATAGCATCAAAATGGGAAAAAAAAAAAAAAAGTAACTACATTACCCAAGAGGTACTTGTTCTTCATCAAAGTGAAAGCTTCCAAGTTCATTACAATAATCCAACGTAAGAACACTATGGTTACAATGATCCATTACAGATTACAGACGACGTTATGATATTGGCATATTATTGTGGGAGTTACTCACATCACATATATATATAAATGTAATTTTGAGTGCATTTAACTTGGAATATTAATTAATTAAATTGGGGGCTGAATCGTTGTTTCGTGATGTTAATGACGTATATACGTGGTGTAATGTAAATATATATTGTAATGCATGAATAATGAGAATTAATGCATGTATGCAGTGGTATTCATTTTGGTTTAATGGTCTTTGAATTTATTGTGTTCATATTTCGTATTTCGCAATTTGGTATTTTGTGATGAATGTAATTTGTCTCGAGAGAGATGGATAGGGTGGCTTGAGTTTGAATACGTTGGGAAAGTAAGAGCAGTCGAATTAGTTTAGATCATGATTGAAGTCCATTGTGACTGAACGTGTTAAGTAAATATACTACTCCTTGTTATTCCAATTAAATCGAGAAATGCTATTTATATACACCCCTCGGTCCCATTTTGATAGGCTTGATTTTCTTTTTTGTATTCCCCAAAATATAGGATACTTTCCTTATTAGTATAAATTTATTTATTTTTATTTCCTAATATACACCTATTTATTATACATGATTATTGATAAAAGTAAATTATCATATTTAATATAGGGTCTATTACCGAAATACAAAAGTAAAATTACTTTTCCAACAAAAAATATTAATTTCAAATTCTTAATTCGTGTAAAAATCAAACTATACCTATCAAAATAGGACAGATGGAGTATAACATTAATTAATTTGTTATTTTAAATCTATAAATATTTAAAATAATATTAATATATAAGATGATAAAGGTACCCCTTAACAATTTGTCCCGAGTTCGAGACACTACACTCCACCCTATGCTTCCCAATTTTTACTCAAAAAAATTTAATTAATATGTACTTAATTTTATATTTAGCTATCATCACAGCACATTTTTATTGGATGATGGAGTGTGCATTAAGCACATGAACTGGAAATCTCTTTATTACCTAATAAAAAAGTGAAACATAAAAATTTCACTTAAAAATGTCATTTTAAAATGTTTATCTTGCAATATTATTCTAATTTAATTACTATCATTAGTTGTCAAATTGAATAAATATCATTTAATCAATTTTAAAAAGATAACCAAAAAGTTCATTAGATGCTCGCATTTGTGTTCAACCTTTAAATAGTGAGTACTATAATTTTTTCCGTGCATTAGGCATTTACACACAAAGAATCACATTTTTAATTAATTGTAATCCTTTGTAAAGGAAGTCAGTATATATGATAAAGAGTATCGAGTACTAAAACATTGTACTCAATAATAGCGTGCCTTTTATTTACTTCCGTAATCTAATATATGAAGAATTACTCGGTCAAAATTTATGTGCAATAAGTTTTATGAGAATGTAATGAACATTAGTTTTCATCTTATAGAGTAGTAGAAATTATCAGACTCACAGTGACATAAGTACATAGCACATAAGTATCAATTAGGAAATGATAAATCAAGTTCAATTAATACATTTTTTTAGCAAATAGCAATAATTAAATTGACATGTCCTTTTCAAAAAAAATTTAAATTGACATGTCATGTAGTATAATACATGATGAACACCAATGCTCGTTGGATGAATATTTCTTCAAGAGACGATCTTATGTTATTGGGCCGCCTTCGTAGATATTTTGACTTCTTAAATTTTGAATGAACTTCTTAAATTTTGGAAATTAGATTATTGATTTCAAAATTTATGTAATGTAATGAATAAATTATGGTAATCATCCGGTAATCCTCTTATTATTATTATTATTATTATTATTATTATTATTATTATTATTATTATTATTATTATTATTATTATTATTATTATTATTATTATATTCAAATTTTTTTCCACTTTTCACAGCACGTCGTGCATCTTGATTAAGAGCTTTATTGTTTCACAATTTTATTCCGAAATACTTAATATAAAAAGTTTGAAGATGTTAATTAGAAAATCATGAAAAAAGACAAAGAAAAATATAATTGTTTATTATTATACTATAATATATGATTGAAAATATATAAAAATTTAATTATGAAACGAAGAACATCATACATGCATGCTATCATTTGCATTCAAGTTGTGACATGCAAAATTCTCATAGATAATAACTAAGTACGAAAACATCAATTTGAATCACCTTGTTTGAGTCTTGAAAGCTTTACTCATGAAACATAGTGAACATGATTGTATGAAATCGTTTGTTTGCAGAATTCCAGTATAAAAGTACTTCTGAAAGAGTAAAAAGAGTTCTCAATTAAATTTATGATTGTTTGGCTATAACTAAAAGCTTTTTACTGCAAAATAATTTCATACAGCTATTTAAGAATCGAAAATTTTCAACATTTTCCACAAAGCTACAATTGACATTTTGATGAAGTTTTAATAATAACAAAATTATTATTGATAAATTGAAAGCACTTGTTAAATTTATTGATTCAGGTGGTTAATAAGTTTTTAACAAAAACTCTACTCGGATCAGATATGCTAAAAAATACTATTAACTCTGCCTCTCATTTTTAATGCGTGGATTCCAAATACTCTCTCCGTCCCACAAAAATAGGTCTATTTTAACTTTCACAATGATTAAAAAATTGTATTTAATATTATTGGAAAAATAAATTTAGTTATATTTTTTCAAATATATCCCTTTATTTAATAATGATAATGTATTCTTATTAACAACATCTATATCTATCTATATATTAATAAAATGAGGTCAGTTTCCCACTCATTCTTTGATTTTTCATAATTAAATAATTAATATTTTATTTTATTCTTTTAAGTCTCGCTCAAACATACTTTCTTGCAATCTCACACGGATTTTTTCCTCAACCAATCCTATTGTAATTAAAATTTTAATCCCTCATCTAGAATTTGTTGGGTAATTCTTTTTATATGTATTAATCCTACCCCTAATTGATAAGCACCAATCTTTGATTAGGATACCTAATTCTCTATGCATACATAGTCTTCTCTATTTCTAAGACTTCGAATGTTTTGTTTTTATTCTTTTTGTTATTTAATTACTTTGATGGAGCATAATGAGCATTGCATTTTTTACATCTCCCCGTGCAACGCACGGGTGAAAACATTAGTTTATATTAAATGGGGTATAATAAGAAAAATAAAGAAATTAAATGCGTATAGATAGAAAGTGTACTACATTTTGAGACAAATGGAAAAAAAAAAAGACAAAAAAAAAACTTATCTATGTGGGATGGAGGAAGGAATATGGAGAATATCATACTCCTTCCGTCCCATAAAAATAGGTTCCTTTTTCATTTTGTCTGTCCGAAAAAAAAAAAGAATTTTTATTTATGTCTATTTAATTTATTCATTTTTCCCATTATACCATTATTTAATATAGAAATATAATTAAAAATATAATTAAAATTTAATCCTTATAAAAATCAAACTAAATCCATCTTGACGGTGAGAGAAGGTTACAAGACAATTAACGAGGTCCATAAATGATATATTAACAAAATAAACCCTTTTCTTTTGGGTTATGTACTTATGTAATTAGCATCAATATCCAAAATATTCCATGACTTCGGAATTTGGACCGCCGTAACGGCGTAACCTCACAGTTATTGCCATATATTGCACGTCCGAGTATTAGAGCAATCAAGTGCAGTTGTCTATTTACGAGTCTATTTTTCAAAGAAACAAAGACGCACAATTCTACATCTCACAGGTTCCCCCCCGATTTACCTAACGTTTCTCCCACTTCTTTTTTTTTTTTTTTGTCACTTCACATGCTATATCAGCATTCTCACATCTATCGACACAACTTCCATTATTATTTTCAAATTTAGTTATGTCTCTTTCTATTTTTTCCTATACTTTTTTTTTTCTTTTTCTTCAAATAAAATCATCACATCTCTCTACCTATCACATTCACATCATCCAAATTCATATCACCATCCATGTTTGCATTGGAAATGCTCTAATAGAATGAGGCATATGCATATTTGTGAAATGTCCGATAGAGGTTGTATGCTAATTATATTTTACTCTTGATTTACATAATAAATCTAGTGTGACATTTGAATTTTATATTTTATATTTTTAAATAACACATCACTTATTATATTATTATTGGATGATGATGAAATATAATAAATAAAGCACATAATATTCTTTATCACTCGAATATGGAACACGGAAAATGATTCAGTACTCCCGGGAGCGCCGTAGCTACGGCACTCTAGGAGTATTTTCTGGCCACATAAGACATCCATTTTGAAATTCGAGGGCATTTCTAGGTCCAACACAGGAGAGGGAGCTCCGACAATTCGAAAAAATTTTCGACAATACCATTGGTCGCCGTGGCTACCAATCAAAATTTTTTGCCAAAGCTCCGTCTCGTTGTGCTTAAGAGTAGGCAAAAAAACAGAAACTGAGCGAATAGAACCAGAACTAAACCGAAAGAACCGGAACCGAACGGTTCTTTTAAAAAAATTAAGAACCGAAACCGAAAAATAAGGAATCGACAACCGAATGGTTTCTTTGTAATAACCGGAAACGGAACTAAAAAAGATTTAGAATAAGAAATAGCAATGTTTATTTCACTTGATTGTTGATTTTTGTGATTTCTTTTGGTAAATTCATAATCTCTACAAAGATCCCGACTAATTAACAGCACGAGCAAACATCAAACAGCAGCAAACTACTGCTACAGCAGCAGTAGCTTGCTGTTGCTGTTAAGCGGAAATTTTTTAAATTTTTATTTTTTCTGTGATTTTCAAGTAATAAAAAATGTATCGCAAAATAACAGGAACTGAACGGGCATTTTGTTTGAAAGGAATCGAACGGTTCTATTTTTTCGTAGAACCGGAATTTATGGTTCGGTTCTGGGTAATGTACTACACGGAACCGAACTCGAAACGCTCACTCCTAACTGTGTTGAATCTGGATCTAATCTCGAATTTCAAAACCGAGATCGTATGTGGGTAGAAAATACCCCAGGAGCATCATAGTTACCCGGAGCAATAGAACATGGCTGTATGTAACACGTAAGAATGTCAAAACAAGCAATTTCAAATGCGTATAAAAGATACTAATTACTATATGTGAATTTTTAATTTATATATGAATATTAAAAATTGATATTTTTGTGATATTTCAATATGTTATTTATTTATTAGTTGGGGAAAAGTGTATCATTCCTATCCCTTAATACATTTATTTTATCACTTAAAACACGTCTCTATAATCTGATGAACATAAGATGCTTCATGTTGATGGTATCATTTGAATTATTAATTTCAAATATCCCTCTTAAATTATTTCTTTTTTTTTTTTTTGTTCGAGGCAGGATTCAGGAATTGCAATATTTCATATCAATGTGTACAAAGTCATTCACAAATATTGGTGCCTAGTCCACCAAAGCACAATGAAAATCATGAAAGATAATGCACGTGCGGCTAGGGAATGGACGACCATATTTGCTTTATGACGAATATCTTTGCACGAACCATGTCCCATTGTGACCAACAAAGATGTAGTCATGGAAAATGGTAAAGTGGGGATGACACCGCGTGTGAGAGTACGACTCTTGTATAAGCACATGGCAATCCGACTCTACGCAGCAAATGGAAAGTTCGTGTTAATGACCAAAACGTAAGCCTTCAAGCACCGCCCTTCATTCGGCTAGCGCCACCGGTGGGTTGCCCTCAATCTTTGTGGCAAAGCAGCCCACAATTCACAGAATTTTTGGACTCAATTTAATTCTCGTTTGAAATTTGATACATGATATAAATAAAATATTGAAACAAATTCATTAATTATTTTGTAATTTTGATATCTATATTTATTAAATTAAAAATAGATCTGATCCAAAAATAAATAAATAAAATAAAATAAAAATAGATGGAAAATCAATAACAGACAACCAAAATATTACATCACTAAACTTTCGTCAAGTAGAAGTAACTATGAACAACATCAGTTGAAAGAGAATCGAAGCTAAAGAGCGCACACGTTTTCCCATCATTACAAAAAAACATTGCTAGTTGCAATCTAACATAGTGTTGAAAACTTACACACGTATACACATCCACATTTAGATATTTACATCATTGCACAATCCCACAAACTCAGCTGTCCAGAATGACCCCATACGCAAAACCCATTATATTTACAGGACAATTCCTCTGAGACAGACTTCAGGTGCAGCTGAGGGCCGTATTTACAATACTCGTCTTCTTGACAAGCAAGCCATACTAATCAAACACACTAGTTGGGTTGAAACAACGGTGATCACTGAACTTCCAAACTATATTTCCTGGTAGACACCGAACTTCATCAAGTGGACTCAAACGCGCAACTTCATAGCTGATATTTAATGGTGTGCCAGATCGTAACAAAGTTCAGGGACCAACATGAAAGTTTGCTGATAGTTTAGCTACTTACCGCAGGTGCAGTGGACCGTTTAGTTGACTAGCGAGCAGGGAAAAGCCACCCAATGGTCCAACCAACCAGTAAGCCAGCACCAGCAAGACTCAAGCCAAGAGCAAAAGCGACTGTGCACTTGCTTATAGGACAACTCTTTTTGTGGGACCTAAATTTGGCAGTTCTATACTGATTCTTTCTAACTATCCTGTCATTTCTTTTGACTAATGGTTGAAAGCTAGTCGAATAGGGAAGAGTTTTGTTCCTAAGTTGAAGGCATAATGTCTCTAGTTGTAGAATTTGAAGCCATTGCCTATAGGCAAAGAGATGAGAAGCTTGCCTGAATAGGAGGTTGATAATATGCTCTTTCTCATCACATGCTTCTTGTGCCAACTTCTCGGCCTCTCTTGCACGTGTTTGGGAATGGCAAAGGGCCTCTAAAAGCTGAGCTCTGCTAAGATTGGCACTTGCCTGTTGCTGTGTATCTGATTTATCCACTTCAACTGCACTATAACTATCATTACTGCTGCAAGGATAGAATATCGCCCTGTTAATAATGCTTCCTAACTTGTTTTATCCCTTTTAAATATTTATCTATCAGTGAAAGAGAATATAAATTATGTTCCTACAAGAACTAGAAAAACATATGTTTCCAATCTGTACTCTTGAGAAACCCCAACTAGAAGTTCATTGAATTCTCAATGTTTACTAAAAATGAGCACAATTTCAATACTCTCAAAACAGTTAATACAATCATGGCAGTAAATAATTAGAAACTAGAAAATTGTCCACAAATTGCAACATTGGACAATCTAATCAATGAGGACATTGTATTGCAGAGTGATAACATTCACATCCCATCAGCAAGTAACAAGAATCAATGATATATCTTGAAGCAATCTAAGATTCTATGGCTTCTATTAATTTAGTTATGGGTCATGCAAGAATTATCATCTACAACTGATCAAAGTGTTGAGGATAGTAATTAAATAATCTAAATTGAAACCGATCTATCAGCTTAAGCTTTTAGATCAGATGGTTCCATAACTTTAACATGGTATCAGAGCAGGCAGAGGTCCTAAGTTCGAATCTCATTGCCGCCCATTTAAAATGAATTATGCACGTGTTAGGTTTTGTTTGGGAAAAATAAATCCCGCCTACACGTGATGGGGCGTGTTGAGGATAGTAATTAAATAATCTAAATTGAAACTGATCTATCAGCTTAAGCTTTTAGATAAGATGGTTCCATAACTTTAACACAAAGAAAACTGGGATCTCAAAAAATTAAGCAGGCAATATACATTATCTAGATGACAAGCATAGGTTGATATGAATATTAGAAGATGTGCAGCTTCAAAGTAAAGTGATACCTCAATGTTCCAACTGACTCTTTGGGACCCGGAAATTCATCCTCAACTATAGAAGCAAGATCTCCACCAGCACATTCAGCCACATCAGATTCCTTAGTCTCTTCACCTGGGATTTGTTCTTCAACTTGGTTGGAACAATTTCTGCAATCTGTTGTACCCTTTTCAAAATGCTGGGATGAAGTTTTCAGAACATCGGAATATTTAATCTGTTGAAGCGACCTCTGAGAAACCGACGATGATAACTCATCCTTATCAGCTGTGTGCCACCATGGTTCCACGTTCTCCACTCCTATCCAATGTGAATCCAAATCAAGTTGGAATTCTTCTACATTCTTGCTCGTTGGTGTCTTTGACACGGAGTCATTAATCACATCATCAAATCCCTGCATCCAACAATCCTGATCATTTTTCACATGAGAAATGCAGTTCTTCAGTGGCTGATCTGAGCAAAAAGTAACATCGCTCTTAGAATAAGACGTACAATAATCCTCGATAAGCTGTCTCTCCTCGCTCAGTTTCGTAGTTCCATCAATACTGCCAGCACATAAATTGATCTCTGCATTCAATACATTCACTTGTCTACGAAATAATCGTTTTTCATATCCATGTTTCGGTTGTATCTCTTTAGCATCAGCTACTGCATCCAAATTTGACAAATTAAATTCACAAGCGACGCGATCTCGCACTAGATTACTCATCGAATATACTGGCTCACTAGGACTGCCATCAAACTCTGCTCTTGCCATTGACATTGGCTAAAATGGCAGCCCTCACACAATCTTATTGGAGGAAAAATAAAAATTAGCCAGTTGCTATCACATAAGCCTCACTTCCATCAGTTCATCGGACCTGGAAATTTCAGAGAAAACAACATAAAAACTAAAAAGTAGTAGGCAACCTTAAAGTGTGCACATAATGATTGATCCAATTTTACATTGATGATGAACAATAAATTGCACAACAAGCTTCCGTCCGCATAAACACTATTCAGTCGGCAAACAAGTGCAAATGCTCCCAAAAATTTTTCACTACACAAATCTGTTTTTGAACTAAAGGCATTCACCATAAACAACCACACAAGATGTATCCAATTCTGAACAGATAAATTCCAAGAATTCCAAATAATTCAACAAGGAAACCTCGAAAAGAAAACCTAATGATTGAGTAACGTAAGTAATTTAACTCAGATCACCTTAGACTCAATCAATTAATTATACACAATTTACTATAACTCCACACTGAATCATTGATTATACATATAGATCGATAAATAGAAAATCGAACAGAGAAATAGACAATCGACGACTGGATATACCTGAGTGACATGCTTTCGTAGTTCGGAGAAATCGAGAGAGGGGAAGAATTATTTTTAGAATTATTTTTATTCTCTTTTAGTTTCTGTTTTGTACGCGGTTTACGGTTCGTGTAAATTCTGACGAAGTAATGTGCAATTCGTAAAACGTCACACTTTCGGTCGGCGGGTTCAACTTATCCATCAATATAATATCTCAGCTGACGTATCAAACACGAGGACTGTGAAGTAGTAATTATCCAAAGTAATTTTACACAAATATTTGAAATTAATATAATTAGGCGACGGTTGTAATAATATATTTTCATTAGATAATGAACAAGTATATTAAGCGATTAACACACCGTTCATTCTTTACGGTTTAATAAAAAAGTGATAAATCAAAATATTACCTAAAAATATCAATTTAAAATATCAATATAGATTCATTAAAAAAAATGTCAATATAGAATTATTTTATTACCGACTCTGTTATCGTTACTAGCATACCTCTTCCTGGGAATCCTAGCCATGAAATTCAACCATATTGGTAATTTTATGAAGAAAGTCAAGAAGATTGAATTTTTTTTTTTTTTTTACTAAATTACGAAATGAGGAGCAATTCTGAGAAAACAATCATTTCAATTTTTTTTTTCAATGAAAAAACTTGTCTAAGAGTGCGTACTTGTTATTACAGTAAAACCTCGATAAATTAATAACCTCGATTAAATAATAAAAATCTCTGATCCCAATTCGGATATGTGTACTAAATTAATAACCGCATTAAATTTATAAAATAATATTTTTTTGAAAATCTATAAAGCCAAACGAATATATAAATTAATAACTGCTGAAATTCATTAAACTCTAATTGATATTTCATATTCCCTGTAAACAATAAATGATTTTGAAATATAATTATTTAAAAATTTCAATATATTATTAAATATTAGAACCAACGTACTTTTATTATGCACGCTATATTTCAATGGTAAATTATACACAAATTACAATAAAAGCATAAAAATACTCAATACATTAATAAATTATTAGTTAATTAATCACTTGGCTAAAATAATAATTTTATTTGGTCCTACCAATAATAATTTATCAAGGTTTTGTTGTATTATGATCATCATCATCACCATCTTCTTCTTTCTTTTGGGTATATTGTATCACGTAGTTGTTTTATGCGCAGAGACTAGGGACCACAAGCAATTTAAAGTAATATTCGTGACATCTGAAACAATTCTTAATAGATAAATGACTAACAATTTTCAATTGACAAACAAGAAGCTCGGAGTTGGACAAGATACGTCATAAATTCTAATAAATAAATTAAAGGTCCATAAGCCTGAAGAGTATTTATATTCATGCGAATGCGAACGTGACTTATTACATAGTAAAATATAAATCACTTTGTCAATACATGTATTACATCGCTAAAATGCAATCTGCAAACACAATAAATTATGTCCACGTGATTGATCCAGCAGTACATTTATCAACCAAGATATCTATGAGAATTCCACACAAAACTGCATCTAACCAAAAGATGGGTAGCAGCAGACAACCATTGCCATATTCTATGAACGCAAATACTCCAAAGTAATTCGTTTCTATCGACACCTAAAACACTTCAGAACAAAAGTACTACTTAAAAATGAATCATCCCGAACACGTTGATATTGCATCCCATAAACAGTACTCTAACAAAACAGCATCAAAATGTCTAATAGATAACCTCTCTCTACAAGTAAATTTACTTCAGAACCTATCCAGTGGAGGTCCTGAGGGCAAACTAAAAAGGTTGCCTATAACCACTTAGCATAGAACATTTTCTTCTTCTTCTTTTTATTTTTTTATTTTTTTATTTTTTTTAATATTTGAAAAGAATGCACAAAAAATCCCACAAACTAAACTTATGTAAGGAAAAGTCGAGAATATAAAAAGGCCCAACATTTCAAGGTCGAGTCTGAGATTGACAAAAATAGAACACTTTAGAAAGCATAATCAGAGATGGATAAATGATCTTCTACCCATGGATGCAGAATAACATATGCCATAGTTCAACTGATTGTGTATTCGCGTTAACCTCGGATATGGATTATCGTATGCACTGAGTAGGAGATCATTTTTCAACAGAGATGATATTGATACCCTTACACTGAAGGAGCAGTTTAGCACTTGTATGCTTACGATGGAGTTTACTCTGGGCCTCTGGCAAGTATGTAATTAGGCCCATCTAAATATTCACTCACCCTTCATTGCTCGTTTATCAGCGCGAAGTGAAGATGCACATATCACGAGCTGTTCGGGTTGTACTTAATGTCATTTGCATTGAACAAACAACTTCGACTATTCCATTCCTGTCACAAATTAATTGACGAAGAACAAACAAATAAGTGTGATAAAAATACACATCCATTTTCCAGATTAATAAAGTCAGGCGGTTACAGCGAAGATGATTTTTAAGAGTAGGAATTTTCTTAAGATGGCCGTAAAACATTTCTACGACTAAACCATGGATAACTTCCAAAAGTCAAAATTCTGAACAGCATATTCTTTTTCAGGAGGAAGCAATTACCCATTTATCATGAGATCTGTTGCCTTTATCATGAAGTAAAATAGGAAAGATTTTATTGATTAACAGTTAAGAACATCATGAATCAACTCGTCATCACATAGAATCTCTACCAAGAAAATCAAGCATGTTATAAAGCCTGATTGGGATCTTTTTTTTCCAAATTTTTCCACTTTTTTCAACTTTTTTCTCTCTCCTAAATCAATCACATCCACATATCTCATCACATCCACAAATCTCAACCACTCAACTCCACTCATTCTCTCTCCTCCTTTACATTAAAAACCATTAAAAAATACTCCCAATCACCCTTATAATGTATCAAAAGATGCATGATGCAAGTTTCTTAATACCTCGATGGCCATTCTCAAAAATGCTGCTTGCTCTTCTCATAGAACTTTCCATCGTTGTTCATGAAATCAACATGTCCAAGGATTTAGGATTTGCACAATTGCAAGAAAACAAGGATCTGATCAATAAGCCACTGTTGTCAAAACCTAACCATTTCCTCGTATTTGTTACTCAGAATGGATAGTCTTCTTTGCAATGGACGTTTCTCAGTTCTCATACCCATTTTGTCCATGTAATGTATAATTTTCTTGAGTGTTTCTATGATCTCCTCACTCTCATGGCCAAAAGCTTTTTCCTGAATTTTTAAAACCCTCTTGAGCATCTCCAACAACTGACCATCCTCCTTCCCCAATCGTGTGTGAATGGAGACTAAACAGTCAAGAGCCTCTCCTGTTATTCAAGTTTACAAACCAAAATGTGAAAACAATATAGACAATAAATGCACTAAAACATGGTTTAAGAGCTTGTTTGGTACACAATTTTCAAATAATCATTTTTCTGTAGCATCATTTTCAACCACAATCTCAAGTCACAAATTTTCTCTATTTTTCACACAAAGTTTCACCTTTCCTATATATAAGGGTGAATGGGAATAAATTAAAAGTGTTTTAAAGTGTTTTAAAGTAAAAGAGGAGAGAGAATGAGTGGAGGTGAGTGGTTGAGATTTGTGGATGTGATGAGATATGTGGATGTGATTGATTTAGGAGAGAAAAAAGTTGAAAAAAGTGGAAAAAAGTGGTAAAAAGAGGAGCCATTCATGCTTAAAAATTTTAGCCATTCATTATAAATTCTCTACCAAACAAACACTAAATAAGGATCACACCACACGCCACAACATGACTTTAGAGACTGAATTAGATGTCAAGGCAACTGCTGAAAGTGCTTCGAATGAACCAACATCCACAGTCGAGGTTCTGATTGTCAAGCCCAATTAACAAGCTCAAACTTTTACATGCATTCATGACTCAAAATCATCTCTCATAACGGGAGATATGAGCATGTTTGCTTAAACTTAAAAGGATCCAACAGTTCATGTAAGCTTTTTCTGCCACAAATGATGCATAATCTACAAGTTGCTTTTTACCTAACAAAGTTATTTTTGCAGAAAGCAGGTTTTGACTTACTTCTAGAAAAGTAACTTTTAAGATCAGCCAAACATGCCTGACAATTCAGAATACGTAAGGCAACCGAAAGAAAGGACAATTACCAGCAGGTATAGATTCTCTTCCAAACGCCTTCTCCCGGATGCGTAGTACATCAAGAGCAAGCTTTTCAGCTTCTTCATCACGATGTAGGTTATACAGAGTGACAGCAAGATCTAACATGGGGAATGTGATGGATGGATCATCTGGGGGACAGTCTTTGTCATAACTTGCAAACCTATCCTCAGCAAACGCTCAGCTTCTACATAATTCTTGAAGCGTGAATAGGAAGTTGCAAGATTTACAAGAAGGGGTACTGAGCTGGGATGTTCTTTTCCTTTGTACTTTTCATTTATTAACAAACATTTCTTCAAAAGGGCTCGGCCTTCTTCTCCTCTGCGTTTCAAGACTTTATTGTATAAATGAACAAAGAAGACTATACTGTAAAGATGGCATAGATGTAGTTGGCTCACATGAAACATTTGCTCCAGCAATTTACCATACACTGGTTCAACAGCCAAAATATACTTTTAATTGCCTTTACTTAATGAAATACAAACGCAACTGTTCCACTGTAAATGGCTTTATGCAATCTTCCTATTCAACAGCCAAAATCAGTCTCTTAATTTCCTTTACTTAATGAAATAACAAATGTAACTGCTCCACTGTAAATGGTTTATGTCATCTTCCTACACTTTATAGCCTTAAAAACAAGTAAGTCCGTGGTATAGAAGAATGAATTGGTTTATAAAGTTTTTAAGAGAAAAAACAGGAATCCGAAATACCCAACAGTTCCATAACAGGAATCAGAAATACGCAACAGTTCCATAGCCCTCAACGTTTTCTCTAAGATGAACATTTATGAAATTAACGATACCAATAAAAGCATATTTCTTACCTTCCAGTTGTATGAAGTAATTCAGACAAGTCTGTTCTCATCTGTTGCATTGCACTGTTATCCAATTCAATGTATTTTGAATCCTCAAGGATCTCAAGGGCTCTCTCATAGAGGTCAATGGCTTCCTTCAAATCCCCTACAGAGGGCCGCACAGGAACTGAACACATTAGTGTGGAAAACTTGAGGTGTACATGATAAGGAGGGAGGGCTATGTCATGTGCGATCCCTTTTGAACCCTACACACTAGTCTACAATTGCTCGAGGTGTTTTATTGAACCTAATACTCCCTCTGAACAATTGGGCAAATGAAGTAAATTTAATTTAATGGTGTTGTCACTATTCAAAGGGAATACAATAAAGACATGAAAGAATTTTCCACATTATTCAATCTGTTACGGTATTGATCATCACATACCCTTTTTTTCCCCTTTTCTTTTGGTTACAAGACATGTATTCCACCGTCACACATTTCCATGACTTGCACCCAACTTTGCTACTGTGCTATTCAAATGATTATACATAGTGAAAACATGTATTCCACCGTTACACATTTCCATGACTTGCACCCAACTTTGCTACTTCTCTATTCAAATGATTATACATAGTGAAAACATGTATTCCACCGTTACACATTTCCATGACTTGCACCCAACTTTGCTACTTCTCTATTCAAATTATTATACATAGTGAAGCTCTCATCTGACATGGATATACAATGCTATAGTCCAAAGGGGAATGGGAAGGATCATAGTATTCATATCAGAGAGGTTATAAAATCCACTCCACGTTTCCAGATCAGTACAACGTACAAACAACAGTGGTAACTTTCCTATAATCATTAAATGAAATTTTGAACCAAGACACGTGTGGTTGATGGTGCAGAAAATTTTAATGATTTTTATATATATAGAAGTTAACATAGAAAATCACCTTTTTCACATTTCACCTGTGCCAGGGAGCGCATAGCCAATCCAACTCTTCCATCTCTTCCTCCATAAGTATTAACATAAATGTTTAAGATTCTGGACAATGCAGGCAAAAGGTAACAGTGTAAAAAATCTAAGGATTGGCAAGCAAATAATCTTTAATAATCAAGTCATATAAAAGAGAAAAGTTGTAACCTATTGAAAGGGCTTTCAGCATCCCATGGTCTTCCTTCCTTTAAGAAAAGATTGCCCAGTGCCAGTAATGGGACTGTCAATTGCTCACTTCCCCCACCCTTGCTAGATTCCAATAGCACAATCACGCGCTGGTATGTTTCTATTGCCTCCCTGGCTCTTCCCATGGAAACCAGCACTTTTGCCATCCCCATCAGTGGCATGGTAAGAAACGGGCTGTTGCTCCCTACATAAGAACAAGAAAACATAGATTTGTAATAGTGTTGCTTCAAATAGATAGATAAAAGAGCATTTCGCACAAATGCCTATCTAGTTAGCAGCCAACAAAGACACCCAGACATCTTCCATTTGTATCCACAAAACTACGCAACAAAAATGGAAGAATATCCTACACCCCTATAAAAAGGTAAGTGAGACCACATTCCATCAAGAAGCAGAATCCACCATTGACGAGTAGAATTAATGAGACCAAAAAACCCAAAGTTGAACCTACCAAATTTCTGTTCCATAATTCCAAGGGATCTCCTGTAGAAGGGAATGGACAACTCAAACTTTCCCAGCTTTTCGTACATGCTTCCCATATGTATCAGTATTGAATCCACAAGAGGTTCCTCGTCTTTCAACTCATTTACAATCTTGTTCAACTGGAATCACATTCAGTAGGACCCAAAAGAGAAAGACATACTGTTAAAGTAAATATAACTAAATAAAGCATCATTTTTATTATTATTATTTTTTTTATTATTTATTTATTTATTTTTTGGAAAGACTAAATAAAGCATCATACTCCAGAATAAGGTACAATAATTGAGAGCTCGTTTGATAAAGCTCTTTCTTCAGAATAAAAGTGAATTTTTTTTTTTTTTTTTTAATTTTTTGCGATAATGTGCAGTCAAAAAGTAAGGAGGTTAACATGAAAAATTACAATATTTTCATGAGCCTGCGGTTGAGAATGAATGGAAAAGGTGTTGATTAAATTTAAGTTTCGACAAACAGGCACTGAATATGGAATTAACTTTGTCAATTACTATCCACATGAATTCTTCTCTTTTCATTTTCCTTTTTCTCTATTCACTTTGAGTAACTACATTCAAGAAGCATGTTGACAAATTATTAGACAAAGAAATGCAAGAATATTGTATTCATTGTGTTGCAAGATAAAGTACCATGTCTAATAAAGATTGAACAGGCTGCAAATCTCCAAGGGCAAGGTACCCCAAGGCTATTACATCAAGAGTGGCAGCTTCTTCCATGCTCCTAGCACCTGAGTCAATCTGCTCTTTAACTGCTTCATAATTTGCTTGAAGTAAATCAACTGCATCATTTTTCTTTCCTAATTTAATCATAGTTTTCACTTCATTAAACAAATCCTGCAGCTGGGTTTCAAGCTCATCCATGCTAGTCTCATTTGACTTTCTAGACCTGTCAATACAAGAACATTCTAGTTGAATTAAGGCATGAGTGACAAAACCTGCATTTCAATATTATATCGCAACTTTTGAAATGAAAAGAGTAAAAACTGAACTCAGAAGTCAAACACAATATATAATGTAACATGATATCAACCAGAGACCTGAACACATTTGCCTGGTTTTCGCCATCAATTTCTAATGAGCTAGCAGAGGCCAAGGTTCTTGTAACTCGACGACCAGAAAATAGTCCACTAGGCACCATATTGAGCTTGAAATTGCATTTTTTCCATGGGATACAAGTGGGAGCACGGAAAAGCACAAATCCGTTCGGTAATTTGGGGTTGTATAAGTGATTGTTTGGATAAACTAGATTCATCCTGAAAATTTTACAGCAATAACAATTACCAAATATGAGAAAAACAATTCTGGAATATTGAATTACAAAAACCACTGGAATGAATGAACACTATTAGACATTTCAAATTATGCAACAATAGTTCTATGGTTCCATAAATAAATGTAAAGGATCAATTGAAACCGAAAGGATGAAAAATTAAGCAACCAGAAGTAGCCAGTAGACACAGACCTAGAAATTCGGTTAAAATTATCATACAAACAAACAAACTAGAGAAGAGCTTCATGCTTGCACGAATACGTATATACAGAAACAGAGCGAGAGTGTAACCTCATAGTGGCGAAGATTGAGGAAGAGAGAGAAGCAGCCATTTGATGAAGTTCAGGGGAAGTCCGATTACAAATATTCCAGCGATTATGCATAGTGATGGAGCTCAGACGAGAGTAAATAGACCAACGGGCCTTCATGGGCTCACTCTGTTACAGCTCAGCCCAATTGAATCTTATCGTTTACTTATGATATTTCTCCCCTAATTAACTCTTGCACCGTCTTTTATTCCAGTGCGACGTGTTAAAATCTAGCAAATTAAGAAAATTTTGATGTATGATTGTTGCATCAATTATCATTTAATAGTTAGCAATTAGGTCGCGTCACATGTTAGTACAAACGTATGATTTGTGCTATTAAATATAAAGTAACAAATTCGGGTGTTTGATTGTAAAGCTGAAAAATGGTTGGAATGAAAATATTTTGCGAGTAAATGAATTAGGAAAATATTTTTCAGAGAAAATGATAGTTGTAAATGTTTGATTTCATTAATTTGCAAGTTGGAAAATAATGTTGTTTTCCTTATTTTTATTTTTTTCATAACATTTGATCATTTTCCTTATATTTATGGTTAAAACAAATTATCCATTAAAAATTATAAAAATGAGGCCAATGTTCTTCAGGAGAACCAAATCCACCCATGAGCAAGAAATTCCTTTTCCTTAAAAATGTGGAAAACTCGGGTCCACGCGGAAACACAGAGGAATAACTTTTCCAGGAAAATTTAGTCTATCAAACATGTTTTCTCACTTTTCTATTTTCCAGGTAAAAAGCTAGCAATCAAGCAGACCCTTCAATTAAATTTAAGAAACACATAATCGAGAAAGATCAAAAAGGTTGGTTTAAGAGAATCGTGTTAATGATAGTATTCTAAAATCGTGTTGGTCACTCGGTCTCTTTGGATACTATCAACGTGATACGATTACAAGATAAAATGTCACGTTATGTGTTAGAACTTAAGCTTTGAACGGTGGGAAAGTTTGCTACCACCCTTACAAAAGCCAAAATTGGTCGCCACAATATTTATGGAGAAAAGCTCTAATTATTTTTCGCCCATATCTAAAGAAGGCTTGTGTTCTAGCACCCTATCAAAGGGCACGTGTCGCTCATTCGTCTTTATGTGGGGGCTAGAACGTTTGCTATCCAACATAAACGGGACTTGTTGGGTAATCATGAAGGTCCCAAACATAATTGGAGTTAGGGCTTAAGTATGACATGGACAAAATTAAAATTATTAACCAAAATAAAACTAAAAAAAATAACAGAGAGTATATTAAGCTGAAAATTAATAAAAATGAACTGAAAAATAATATTGAAAATGTTTTCAAGTTTCTTTCAAAATGTAAGTTACAACATTACATTTTGGTGATTGTTCAATGACTATGATGTGTGATACTAGAAATTATGATATGTCATTTGGTTGTTAATAGAAGAGGAAATCAATCAATCAATCATATAAATTTTTCTTAAAAGGTTTATTAGCGTCATAAGAATCTAACGTTTGAACTTGCCACACATTAAGGATATGTACTTTTTTCTTGGCAATTCAGTATTCAAACTCAATTTTTGTTGCGGCTTAAGGACCTCCGTTACATTTAGTAGTAAAATCCACTCTATCTGCAACTCACGTGCGGTCTCTCAAGACCAAATTGGTCCGAAACTTTGGATATTATTATAATTAAGGTCCAAAGTTTGAAATATATATATTTTAGTCCCAAAATTTAATTAAATTGTACAATTATGCATTTTATTTATTTTTTCTATTGGTGCTTATTTGGTAAGTAATTAATTTTATTGAATCAATTTGATACTGATTAAATAATTTTTATCAAAAATTTTCAACACAATGGCATTCGTTCGTATAAATATAATATCACAATTTTCCAAAATTTTCTTTCACATTAGAAACACATACATTAATAATAAATATAATTATTGTATATACATAAAATTTTATTAGGAATACATTACTACAAAAAAATCAAATACAAAGAATTAATCAAATCAGATAAAAAATAAAAAATAATAAAAAATTCAAAAATTTTCTGTAGCATTGGAGACACATACATTTTGATTTTAAACAATAATAATTAATAAATATAATATAGTTATATCTACGTAAAATTTTATCTGTAACATATTATTGTAAAAAAATGTATCAAATATATATAATTAATCAAATCAAATATTTTTCTTTTAAACCAACAAATAAAACAAGGAAAAAAAATCACCCCACCCCTACTCACGCTATTCCCCTCATCACGCTTCACCCACCACCATGCGATGGTGGGGGTGAAACCACCACTAATAGTTGCTGGTGGTTTCGCCACCGCCAGCACTCAATTTGGTGGTTTTGCCGCCACCAGTGGCAGTGGAGGCTTCGAAATCCGAAGCCACCACCGCCACCAACACCAGTAGCGTGATGGTGGTGGTGGTTGCGGGGCGTGGGGTTGGGTGGTTTTTTTTTTTTTCCTTGTTTTATTTGTTGTTTTTTTCAAAAAAAAATTATTTAATTTGATTAATTATTTGTATTCGATATGTTTTTAAAGTAATATATTACAGATAAAATTTTACGCATGCATAATTATATTATATTTATGAATTATTACTGTTTAAAATCAAAATATGTGTGTTTCTAATGTTACAAAAATTCTCTAATACTATAGAAAATTTTGGAATTTTTTTTGTATTTTTTATTTGATTTGATTAATTCTTTGTATTTTATTTTTTTGTAGTAATGTATTCATAATGAAATTTTATGTATATACAATAATTATATTTATTATTAAATGTGATTAAATGTGCGTGTCTCTAATGTGAAAGAAAATTTTGGAAAATTGTGATATTATATTTATATGAACGAATGCTATTATATTGAAAATTTTTTATAAAAATTATTTAATCAGTATCAAATTAATTCAATAAAATTAATTACTGACCAAATAAGCACCAATGAAAAAAATAAATAAAATACATAATTGTACAATTTAATTAGATTTTGGGACTAAAGTATATATATTTCAAATTTTGGGACTTAATTGTAATAATATCCAAAGTTTTAGACCAATTTGGCCTTGAGAGACCGCACGCGAGTTGCCAATGGAGTGGATTTAACGGTTGAATGTAACGGAGGTCCTTATACTGGTAACAAAAATTGAGTTTGAGTACCAAATTGCCAAAAAAAAAAAGAACAAGTCCTTAATGCACAGCAAGTTCAAGCGTTATGTCTTTATAGTGCTAATAAGCCTTCTTAAATGATTCACCCACCTTTAATTTGAACGCATCCCGTATCATAATACTGTAGAAGCTAATTCATTACCATTACTCTAGTTTATATTTTGACGTACACGATGACAATTTACATATGCAGCGCAGTGTACATGTCGCTATACAAGATTGATAATGTCATTTGATTATCAATTACGTACGTACTCATAGCATGTCTCTTAATAACAGAGATGGTAAAACAATTCACCCGGCTTTGAACTTGTGTCTCCAATCCTAGGACTACAGTTGCAGGTTTACTACTCTAACACACAGTTTAATGGTGTATATAGGTTGATAATTTTCATATTTACCGCAAATTTATGTTTCCACAATCTCTCATCTTCAAAATCAATAATCACCTCACATTTATATCATCGTCTGTCAACCATATTTGTCATCTTATGTGTTAAATTAACATTTTAATATTTGTTAACAAACAAATCTCGAAAACTTAATTGCTTAATTGTTTACAGTGTATTGCAAAAAAATTACATATACCAATAGGCTTACAAATACTACTATGTAAGAAGAATTTATTATTAATATTCTTTCATATATCAAATCACTTGAAATTAATCGTCATAAAATGGCTACTATATCATTGTTAGACATACTGTTTATATATTTTGTCTATAGAAATAGTATTTTCCCTAGAGGAAAATGATGTGGCTCATTAAAGTAAAATATTGATAGTCTCGTATCAATATATATATGGATAATGCTAGAATGCCATAGTCATTAACATAATTAGTAACATAATCATAGTAAAATTCCTATCTTGCCATTAATGAGTGGCTGAATTGATATTACTTTAAAAGATATTGAAGTCATTTTATTCTATTATGGTATTCTTTATGGCATTTATTATGTCACCGTAGCGTGATCGATATATATATTGGTAAATTATTAATGAGATGTGTTATTCAGCAAAATTTTTCGTGCAAACATGCTTCAAAAATGACTAAAAAATTTTGGAAATGCTATATGTATAGAAAATAATATTTGTCACAAATCCTGTGCTCCAGAAATGCTATATGTATAGAAAATAATATTTGTCGAAAACGACCTTCCCTGCAACAATATAATTTAGCATTTTAAAATTTCAATTAATTGATATACACAAATATATATACATGCGTTTCACCCCGGCCGCTAAATAAATTTCCTGACCCTGTCACTAAAAATGTGAATGCATATCTAAATAAGTCCTCGAGCGTAACATTGCTTGCCGAAATGAGCATCTCATAAGCAGCAAAACCAGCATCTCACCATAAAACACAAATCTCTGTGAAGAAATTAATGCTTTCAAGATGCATGAACGCTTGTTGCCGTTGGAATACTCATTTGAGCAAGAAACATTACATGGAAGAAATTAACCATCGCCATGATGGACTCTCTCTCTCTCTCTCTCTCACACACACACACAATACACGAGTACCATGAGTCTATAATGGACATGAGAATATGAAGTTATGGGAGTGTGTGATCTAATTGACAGAGAATATTGAGGTCTATAAATAGTAGTGTAGTGGAGAATGAATATTTAGAAGAAAGTGAGGTGCAGGCACAACTGCCACCCCACGCCCCACGCCCCACGCCCCACCAACCGAGCGGCGGGTATACTTTGGAAAGTAAGTTGAGAGGTACACAACAAGGAATTTTAGTTGTACACTGACCTGCCACTCACAACAATCACTTTTTTATGCCTAAGAAGGCTAGGGTTCCAGAAAAGGACATTTTTCATAGATGATTTGATTTGCCCATATGCATGATGTACAAAATTTGGTGTCGCGGTTTTGTGGCCATTAATATCTGAAAGGAAATTATTTGATAGGTGAAAATACTTTTAAATTTAGTGAGGTGTCACAGACGCAATAGTATATAGTCATTAGATATATGTAGGTGTCTACGTGTACAATTTTCCGTTCAAAATTTTCCGTTCAAATTATACGTACACATATTATGATTAAAAAATATCTTCTTCTTTTTTTTTTTCACATGTCACTCGTTCTCTTGAACATTCATAAAGCTTAAAATTATTTCTTTTTTTTTTTTAAGAATAAAATTATGTATCTTTTTTAATCATACTCCATTGTATGCAACGATAAATTCTTTGAATAGTATGTTTCATCTTTTGTCACAACTTTGCTATTGACTCACTGTCTAGTCTCAATTTGTGTTACATTTTATCATAATTAGTTTTCACACCTATGTGCTGTACAAGAGTAAAACTATGTAAGTTTATAGTAACAATTAGTCAAAAATAAATTATTTCACACACGATTTACAATTGTGTTTAACAGATAGTAACAACGTTTGATAAAATGCACAAATTTGGTAGCATGTATTGTTATAGTCTTATTTAAAATTGAGGTTACACTTTAGATAAATTATTGTCAATAGTAGTGTCAAATAAGTAACACTAATAACCTGAAATTCAGGTAAGAATCCTTCTCCAATCCCTTTTATAGTGCTTGTACAATTGGCTTTTGTTTATCGTCATTGCGTCAGACACTATCAAGGAAAATTGTTTCTTTGAAATTGAAAGGATAACTTAGAACTGGAAGGAGTCAATGACATCCTTGGATTCATGCCACGCATGATTTCCTGAATAAATTGAACCATCTGATACATGGTGTTTGAGTTTTATAATAATAAACCTTGTTTCGTTGCATAATGTTGAAGTATGATTGTTAAAGTTATGGGAGCATCTGATCTAAAAGCATGTTGAAGTATGATTGTTAAAGTTATGGGAGCATCTGATCTAAAAGCTTAAGTTGATAGATTGGTTATAATTTAGATTATTTAATTACTATCCTCAACACGCAGGATTTATTTTCTAATTTAGATTATTTAATTAGTATCCTCAACACGCCCCCTTATATGTAAACGGGATTTATTTTTCCCAAATAAAACCTAACACGTGCACAATTCATTTTAAATGGGTGGCGGTGAGATTCGAAGTCAGGACCTCTGCCTGCTCTGATACCACATTAAAGTTATGGAACCATTTGATCTAAAAGCTTAAACTGATAGATCGGTTCCAATTTAGATTATTTAATTACTATCCTCAACGATGATCTATATTCTTTAATATCGTTGATATACCGATTTTAGTTTCAGCTCATGATTGTACACATAAGAATATCCTATCCTATTTAAAAATTATGTTTGATGTTAATTGGTGCGAGGAAATAATTTTTCTAGAAAAATAAATTTAATAAAATTACAAACATACATCAATCATCACAATGAATGACTTTAAAATTTATAATCAAGTAATAAATAAAGAAATTATTAAAATACATAAATCACAAAAGTTGATTTATATCAATTCGTTTGTTTAAATATGGGCTGACAAATAAAAAAAACAAGTGGGCAATTCTCGAACAAACTCTATCAATAACTAAATTTTAATATTATAATTTAACTATAAATACAACAATATTTTTTATGAGAGCTTTCACCTATTGTAACCCCTATATCGTAATAAAAATATTATAATTTATGATTCCTCAAATATTGAATTAAGACATGTTAAAGGTATAAATATTTTAAATATGAATTTTTTATTTTTTTAATATTTTGTAATTGAATATTTTTATTATATATAAAACAAATAAATAAATATCAAGTAATAACGTTACATTTAAATAAAATATTAGTAGTAGAAGATAATAAAATTATTATAACTAGAAATTTAATTGAAAAAAATATCAAAAGATATAGTACTTTCACAATTGTATTTGTGAAAATTATATCTACTTATAATCTCTTTGTTAATTCATGTATCTCATATATAAATAAATATATAGTTTGCAGTCATGTATCATATATTTATAAATTTATTTTCATATATAGTTTACAGTCATGTATTGTATATTTATAAATTTATTTTCATATTGTTTTATTATTATTTGAAAATTTATCACAAAAATGTGAGTCATTAAAAATATGCAAATATTTTATATTTCCCAAAAAAAAGTAGTAATAAGTTGAAAGTGTTCTAATACGCAAAATTAAAATTAAAATTATAAGAATTAAAAATTAATTGATAAAATTGGTAAATGATATAAAATTATTAATGTTGTTGCTGAACAATAAATTCTACTTAAATTATGAAATAAGAAATATTTTGTGACAATAATTATTTTTTATTTGATTAAATAGGAATTGTTATTGGAGCAACTAATCAAATAATACTTGTGATAAGTTAAATTAATGCATCAATTAAAGTAATGCCCAAAAATATTGTGGTAATGATGCCACGTCATTACTCCACTGGAAAGGTCCTAGCTTCAAGTTTTAAAGTTACATCAAGTTTTAATAAATATATTGGCTCAAGCCTTAAAGTCACATCAATTTTTAATAAATGTACTTGTAATTGAGATTTTAAGAGCATCTCTAATAGTTTCACTATTTTTAAAGAGCATATTCGATCAAATATAGTGCATTTTTATATTTAAGAGTAAAAATTTTTAAATAACTTTTTATTTTACTTTTTTTGAAAAAAATTATTTTTGTCTTAACTTTAATTAATATAATATTTTTAAATATTAATAACCAATAAAATTAATTATAGATTATATTATTCAAAAAGTAGGACCTTGAAACTTGTAATTATTCAATTATAGAAAATGAGTTTGGCTCTCCACATTTAGATAGCAAAATTCACTCTCTAAATTAAATTATCAATTTAAAAAACTTGTTGGAGTGAAATTTTAAAACTTAACTCTTTATATTAGAAAGCATCGTATGTATAAAAAGCATGTTGGAAATGCTCTAACATATTGCATATGATAAACTTCAAAATCTTCTCTTCTTGAATTTTAAAATCTTCTCTGCTTAATCTTTTCTTCTTCTCTATTTGAATTATTTATATTATATTTGATTATTAAGCTATTGACATCTCAAAAATTTCATATATTAATTGTAAGTCACGTTGAAGGACAAACGCGAACAATTGTTAGAAAAAGAAAAGAAAAAACAATGAATTTATTGGAATGCATAAACTTGCAGTTGTCCGCCATCACTTCATCTCAAGTCGATTGAACGAAATAATATATTTGAAATCCCATCTTATCCAATTAAAATAATTCACATCACTGAATTAATACAGACATATACACGTACTGTGTTGATTGAGTTGAAAAATCAAGAAGATAGTAAACGAGACAAAAAATTTGAACTCTTAATTCACAAAAGGCAGGCACACTGCTGTTTAGACAACATATGAATCATGGCATAGGGATCGAGAACCGTAAAGAACCCCTGTGGCATATCAAATGCCAAATACAAAGTGAATATATAAATTACAACTATTTTAAACATATGAATCATGGCATTGGTACCAAAAACTGTAAGAACATCTGAGGTCGCATATCAGATCTCAAATACAAAGTGAATATAAAGGAAAAGCATAACTATCTTCAACAGGCACGACTCGCTCTGTATGAGAGGAAAAAGAAAGAAATACCCAGTGCTCGTGAAAAGATTGTAAGTTATCTGCATCCCAAGTTAACTCTTCCTTCATCGTTGATCGTCCTATTTGCACAAAGTTTTTGAAGATCAATGTAACCTATGATGGTGTCCTCAAAGTCTACATCTTGAAGTTGAGCTTGCTCAAACGTGGATCCAGATAGCACCGTGTTTTTAAACACAGCTCCCTGGAGATTCGCCTTCCCAAAATTCACTCGATCCACAACTGCATTTGTAAAGTCTGTGCCTGGAAGTAAATAAAGCAACTCTCCAGATCAACATCATCAACATGGGAAAGAATTTCCGACAGTCGTAAAGTACTTATTCCTACTCTTGCTTATTTGTCCATTTAAGACTGGTTACCAAGACATGGGCCCAATTTAATCATTCAATTGTAGCTCCTAACTTACAGGTGGCCAATATTTAGGCTCCTGACATACAGGTGGCAAATATTTATTGGCTAGTATACCAAGAATTCACTATTCCAAGAAGAGTATTAGAAATTTTTTCTCAATGTAGAACCTAAGCCCGAATCACTTTTCATCCTAACAAGAGCAATCCTACAAGAACAATGAGCAATAGAATGAGAAAAAAAATGTTTACAGTGTTCAACCCTAATGTGAGATTCACATCCAATTATCGTACTAGGTCTCAACATGATGGAGTAGAGGACAAGGTTGTCTTTCACTCTTGTCCAGAGTATATAAACAGTTATATAAACTCAGCACCTAACATTCTACTAATTTATGAAACAATTGAGGAAGAAAAAATGGCATGCTTCTAAGATGAATTAGGCAGCCCAAACGACAAATTTGTGCAAAATAAGGATTAAAGAGATTGTTTATCCATAGCTAATAATAACCGAAAGATGTGAGAGTGAAAGTAAAGTCGTAAGCCATTTGTCTTTTTACCCTTAAAACTGGCTCCAACAGCATATGCCTTGGACATCACCACCTCAGACATGTCTGCTCCATCAAACTTTGCATTGGACATGAGTGCTGCAGCAAGAGATTTC
Organism: Jasminum sambac; assembly: GCA_018223645.1. NCBI lineage: Eukaryota > Viridiplantae > Streptophyta > Magnoliopsida > Lamiales > Oleaceae > Jasminum > Jasminum sambac. The sequence continues at coordinate 6,315,566 of CP073645.1, read as the reverse complement.
CCTTTAAGATTAGATTTCTCATTTGTGAAATCACAAAAACGAAGATCAAGTGGTTTGTCATAGACTCCATTTGCTTGGCCTATTGTATTGCCCACAAATGCTCGTTCACACCTATTTGGCTCCGTCGACAATGGAGGCAGCCTCTGCAAATCAAATCCCAAGGTAATTCCACAACTTCTTCCTCAAGAACAATCGAACAACAAATCAAATTATCTCAAAAAGTACAACATTCTAAAATGAACAATGCTATTAATCATCGCAGTGTAGTCATCTCTGGTGGTATATCCATTATTGATTTGCATCTTCAATGTTACCTTAATTGTCAAATTTTAGGCACAATATCACTCGTGACGGATCATAACGGCATATGAATAGTAGAACTTAAGATTACCTCTTAAACAAACATATAATTGCGATACACATTTAGAAATTTGTTACTGTTATATCATTTGAGAATTGAAAGAGAACTAAGAATTTCAACATTCGCGGTGAGTAATTATAAGAAACTTGGGTACTAATTCTGTTCCCAGACTTGACTCCATCACTGTGAATTGTAAAATCAAAATAACGATGAAAAATTCAAAACGCCCCATTCAACCCTACGCCAAAAAGAGAATTAGGGGTTTTGAATTTTGACCTCATTAGCTGCAATTACAGGGGAGGCGGCAGTAACAGCCCAAACAGCAAGAACGCCACAAGCTACACTTCTGAGCTCCTTTATTTGAGAAAAATTGTGTACGGATTTGAAACCCTCCCCTGTCGCTGAAACCAAAAAATACGCATCAAATGCATATACAATCGTTGTATCGTATTGGAATAAAATACGCGGTTTATTGCAAAAATTATCTTCATTAAAATCATAAAATTAACGGAATTCTTACAGGAACACCTGATTTTGAAGGGAACCTGGAGCTCCTGAGGTGTCGAACGACCACATTTGGCCGGTAATTGTCGGCCGGAGAAGGCCTTTTGCGTCAGAGGAATAGCGAGCGTCGCCATTTTTTTTCCTGTATTTTGGTTGATGAAATACTGTCACTACGTGGCTTATCTATCTGAAATGCAATTCTGCCTACCCCCCCAAATGCCACGTGTAAGGGGCTGTTTGGACATTCACATTCTTTTGTTTTCCCCAAGGGGAGGAGCGCATATGTAATATTCTATTGCTCCCAAGGACGCCGTAATTATGACGCATTGGGGTGATTTATGGATATACACGACCTTCCTTTTGAAATCTGAGACTAGATGGTCAATGTGCATTCGTGTCCAACTCACATCACACAAGGAATTTTTACACTTTTACAAGGATCGATGATCCAAAATTCAAAAATAAATTAAATTAAATTAAATTAAACTAGAATACCCATTTTCGGTGGTGGAAACCGACTGCAAGATTGAGGGAGAAATAACTAAAGTGAAAACAGATAGACTGATAGAAGGGCGGACAACAATACCATTTTTTTTAATGTATTACAAGAATTCAAGTACCTAATCATACTGTATGATTATCACACAGTACAATCCCCATGCGATGGCATGACACCATGCAATCACACGATACAAAATGGGGCCATTACACACTCCGAGCAATTAATTACACACCATTGCATACTCCTATGATCAATTACACAACTTGTAATCAACTACACATGTTGTGTAATCTATTACACACTCTCTGTAATCCAATACATGCTATTTGTAATCCATTACACATTATTGTAATGGATTACAATGATCCTTTACACTCTATTCTACTTCATTGCACACTCTTTGTAATGCGCTTGAAATTAGAAAATTAAATAAAAACTAGAAACCTTGAAAATAATAATAATAATAATAATAACAAACCCATACATATCTGGACCGAAACCTAGATTACAAACGATGAGATTGTTCACACCTAAAACGCACGATACTAAACGCAAAAAAATACGTGATTTATTAGTTTTTTTTTGGTGGGGGGGGGGTGGGGGATGGAACATGATTTTTGTTATTAACTTAAATTCGCCCTATTTTGAATTATACAAAGTTAAAACAAAGTTTAGACATTGAATTTCAAAAATCACATCCAGTAATTCTGTCTACAAGCCATACAAATTAATATATTATTCTTCTCTTCATCAAACTGATCTACTTTTTGTTTCTCGTCTTTTTCAACTATTCATACATTAATTTGACAATTTATTTATAATTTTTAATATCCAATCTTTACTTCTCAATTATACATCTAAGCGTAAATTTCATTTTTACAAATGTAATGTGTGTCGAACAAGCCCTTAGATACCAATTTATTGATAATGATTTTTTATTTCTTTTCTTAAAATGAAAAATTGGAATAATTGGCTCAGTTAGAAATTGGGAAGCACCGTCTAAATGGAGAAGTTTCTCTTAACACTTAATAATAAACTGTTAAAGAAGTTTTTTAGCACAATGTCGGTAGGGTCCATTCCTCTATTAGTATGCTTTTTTCCATTGTGGTTTTTCCTAATAAGGTTTTTAATGAGATAGTTATTGTATGATCAATCATTCAAGGAGAGTATTGTTAATTATTAGTTATATTATAAATGACCATTGTACACTTGAAAACCCTAAATTTGTATCTATAAATAGAGGGCTTTGGCCCTCATATTTTTCTTTTACCAATAACAAGCACGTGCTTCGCACATAACATTATACTAAATTTTTCACCAATAAAAATTAATTACAATAATTTATATTAAGACTTGATATACAAAAAGTAATAAATATTTAATTGAATATACCATCATAGATACACACAGAGAGAAAAAAAGAAAAAAAATCTTAGTTAGTAAGTTAGTATTAGGGATAGTTACTATGGTTTTACATTTTGTGATTTGTAACCTGAATAAAGATTAAACTTAAAAATATCGTACGCAGACAAATAAGTAAAAAAAGTAAACAAATGATTATGGGAAAAAAATCTTGTTTGCAGGTATTTGATTTTTACTTATTAACATGATAAGTTTCCCCTCTTAGTGTTTTATAAGGTATGAATCTATAGACATACTTCAAAGGATTAATCAAAGTATATAACTAGCATGCCTACTATGAATACTTGGAGTTTGAAGTGTGCACTTTAAATATTTTTGTTATTGCTAAATTGACTAATATATGCATAATAAATATTTTTCATCTAGACAATTAAGGCCACATTTAACCATTATTTCATCGAATAATCAACTTCATACTTTTGATCTTATGATCGTGGTTGTTATTCCTTTTTTTTTTTTTGAAAAATTAAATAAATTAACACTCCAAAATAGCATTGACTATAGTTTATGAGCGTCAAATTACACAATGTGATCATTCATTAGATTTATAACTTGAATTAAAAAAAATACACAACTGAGAAAAATAACTCACAATTTAGAAATAAAAATGAAATGAAAATGAAAACAAAAACATCATTTTTATAAATAGAATTGATTGGGATTAAAATATAAAATAATTATGACTTCATTGAATTTGTTTTTATAAAGTAAAAATGTTCATTTGAAAATAAAAAGATTTTTGGGGACTAAATTGATAAGTTACAAATATAATTATAATTTAATTTAATGAAGCAAATTAAATTGAGTTTTGATGGAAAATGTCAAATGTAAAAACTAAAACTTATACTGATAGTCTTTTATGCATTCGATAAATTGTGCATCCATAATTAACTCTTGAAAGAAAACTCGGTATTATACTTGAATTAAGAAATTTTATTTAATATTCATATTGTTTACTTAACTACAATGTTGATTTTTTAAAAAAAAAATGTAAGAGCAAGAGTTAAAAGGAAAAACAAAAAGAAAACGAAGAGTTTTTTTTTCAAATCATGAATTCAAGACAATTGGAAATAAAAAATATATATATAAGGGTAAAATAGATAGATCAAAAGTTTCTAATGGATCTACCATTTTTATATACTAGTACTAGTAAGTAGCACATGCGTTGCCCATGATATTAAAATTGCGTCGTAAAGAGTTCGTAAAATAAAAATGAAAAATAATTTTTAAAAAATTATTTGATATGTTAAGTTTGAAAGTAAATGTAAATATTATTTTGATATTATTTTCTATCATTCAATATTCATACACGGACGTTACAAGTTGTTGAACGATTAATATATAATTGCAGTTAAGTGCTTGATAGTATATAATTGTAATTAACAAACGTGTAATGGCATTTATAATTATCAATTTCAAAACATACAATTTACAGCACTTATTGAAATTTTGTCGTACTAATTGTTTTAGTAGAGACGTTGAATGTGATTAACCATACTACTTGAAATTAAAAAATGAGTACTAAATGTGTGTGTTAATTATATTTACAATAATCTACAGTTAAAAGTATAAATTGAATAAAAATGTGTAAAATGTGTAATATGTTATAAAAGTATAGAAACAATAGAGAGAATTTAGAGAGAATGAATTCTAAGGAATTCTCAGGAATAAATTTCATTAATAACTGAAGCCCTATTTATAGGAAAACTTCGAATGGCACAATCGTAATTACATAATTTCATCAAGGGTATAATAGTCATTCACATATAATAATTACATCTTTTACCAAATTATTTCTCCACCAAATTATTCCTCCACCAAATTATTCCTCATAATTCATAACCACCACATTATTCTCAATTATTCATAACACCTAATAATTATTCTTCAATTATTATTCATAACACTCTTGAATGACTATTAATACAAATGTCTTCCGACTGCTTTGGAGAAAAACCCGGTGGGAAAAAACTTCCAAACCGATTGCAGGATAGCTTGGAGTGGTTATAACGCTTCATCAAAACATTGCTCCCACGATGTCTATCGCATATGAGTATTCACGTCTTTGCCTTGTTAAAACCTTGTCAAGAAAACCCAGTGGGAAAAAACTTGATCGAAGGAAAAGAGTACAATGCTCAGTTTGATTTCATATCTTGAGAATCGATATATTTACTTACGGTAAATGATTTCAATATCATCATCGTTTGGATCTAAAGCATTAGCTCCATTATAACTTGATCCAATAGATACATCAGTATCAATTTCTCATATCGTTCTCAATATACCATGAATATGCCTCGTTAAAACCTTATTAGGAAAAACCCGGTGGGAAAAACCCTAATGAAGGAAAAAGAGTACATTATTCATGTGAATACGCTTTAAAGTTGCCTCATTAAAAACCTTGCTAGGAAAACCCAATGGGATAAAACCTCGCCAAGGGAAAAAGAGTGCAACGCGTATTTTATACAAGTATGTCAAGCATTTCAAAATCTTTCATACATTTGTATGAGTATCATATACATTGATTTTATACTCTTCGCTCATTTAGAGTGCATCAATTTTCTTACACAACTACAAAACATTCACCATGAACACATGTCTCCAAATACACAATTTAAAGCATATAAATTCATCGTAAAAAACATGTAAACATATAAGTAAACCTTCATAACTAACTAACACTTAAAATATATCATTTAACATTTAATACTCACTTAATAGGTTATTTCATTCCCAGGGCTTAGCTCACCCTTTAGGGTGCTCATAAACACTGGGTTTAGCTCACCCGATCCTTTAATTTCCTTTCTACTACACACACGATCGGTAATTTAACTTTCATGAGCATGCAACATATAATGACCACCATGCTTATCTTTAAACTTGAGCACTAGTCATCATCATCTCATCATCTCATAAGTTAAGGATTTCACATTCACCATTTATCATCTTCAATATATCTCAATATTTTCATTATCATTGATCATATGTAGCGCTACATTTTCATATCGTGTCGACACTTTTCAATTTCATTTCTTTTCCCATATCGACATAACTTATCGAGATATCTCATTATCAATCCTCTTGTAGGATTACACAATATAGTTATGTCTATATACTCTTCAAGAGCATATGCCTCCGTTATTAAGACCATCTTTTATAATTTGCTTTGATATATATGATTGAGGAAATATCAACGCTTCTGACGTGCTAACTTATCAAAGCATCGTAGCTGTTATATGTGATTGTTCATAGCCTTTCATGCATCTTTGAACTTCAAGTTCGTATTTCAATTTCGAGGATATAACATGATGCATTTCACATATTATTTTCAACCTTTAATACTCCCCCTCATGCTGAGAAAATTTAGAACACCAAAACTCATACAGTTGGTATGATTTTAATCATATATGTTCTCATCATTCAGCCTTAATATGGGAATTTAGACCGTTTGCATTCTATTCTCGATATCGCCAATTTATTTGAGGACTTTAAATAATTTGCAATATAATATCCCACTTGTATGCGCATACTCAAATCCTTCAGGGATTTATTCAAGTATTGAGATATACATTTACTAGCTTTATCATTAAATCTGGAAATCATGCTCATCCCGTGAGCAAATATTTCGTAAATTTCAAATTACGAATCATATACACATGTGACTATCTAGTGGATCCATATCATAATATCTAGTAGTCCACATGTAGGATGAGTGGGCCCATACTTCTCATCCTTTATTCCAAATATATTTGGGATTTATTCCCAATATTGGCTAGTAATGATTTCATCATTTATCGAGAACAATCATTGAAGAATTCCTTTAATTCTTCACTTGAAATATTGATTTCAATAATTATTTAAACCGGGATGGTCAGGTTTTGCAAACGAGTATTATTGAACTTCTAGTTCAGTAAATTCTTATATCGATTTCACTAGTATCTGTATAGTGCTCAATATGATTTATCATAGAAATAATTCACCGACATATTCCATCATCTTTTGGTGACATTATTGTCTACTACTGTTCAAACACGGAGTTACAGCTCATACGCATCACATCCGGCTATTATTTAATTCCGAAATCGTAGCTCTTACGCTTTCATATTATTTATTTAAAATCGAGTCTTATTTCATACGGCGTCGTATTATTCTATAAATAAATCATCAAAATTATTGCAAAATTCATCCTAACAAGGGTCTATACATTATAATGGATCATATGCTCTCAAATCTTGAAAATACTATCCATCACTATCGATCAAAATCCTAAAAAGGATTTATCGATGTAATGGAAAGATTAAGGATGCTAATGAATAAGGGTATCCCACAAGATATCCGATACTTGATTGAAGCAAAGGTTCGATTATCTGGTGAGGTTTCAATTCCTTCTAAATACATGCCTGGTATGGGTAAAAGTAGTTTTTCAAAGAAACGGAGAGCAAAAGATTAGGAGGATGCTACAAGTGTGCTCGGTGGACATGTGACACTCGATGTAAATCTGTGGGTACTTGTCCGTAAATCGAGAAGATAAAATAGCATTCATTAAGGATGGATTGAGTAAGGAGCCTTTGGATGATATTCAATGTGCTCTTGAGACACATCCTAGTGGACACGCATAAGGTGAGCTAATGGCCTTATGGGCCAAATTTAAAGATCAACAAACGCGTACATACTCTTGAAAAACTTACTTTAGAAGATCCTGCTTTGTAAATTTAGTAGAAAATTTTAGTATAATAATTTTCTCATATTAATATAAGGAAGCTCGATGTAATAACGAAGATCAATGTTTTTCTTGTAATTGTAAATATTGTTTTTCGATTTTAAGATATATATATATATGTATATATATTATTTTTTCAATCATCGACAGATATATGTCATTTTCACTTAAAAATTTTTTTCTGCATTTTTTCTCTTTCATATTTGTCAAAAAGTAAATAGTGCACTCAATTATAGGTTTGAAAATTTTTCTTTAAATAGAGGGATTCATATATCTCTCATGTTCATACATTAAAAGTATAGTGCAAAAAGAGAGATAGGAGTAGAGATGGATATGGAGATTTTAGAATCATCTCATACAAGTCACTTTACCTCGCCATATTAAAACCGTATGTATTCTTGGTGGATCTAAACTGGTAGGCCATATCCAATATGTGGATATGGCAAACCGACTCGTAAAAGAGTTAGGGAGACAAGAAATCAATATACTATACGGAGGAACCAACAACAAACTTTTAGCTAGACTTATAATGGCCGCACAATCATGGGGAATAAGAGTTTCGAGTGTAATACCTTTCCATCTAGTTGGATCTAATACTCGAATTAGAGCCGCTTCTACCATGGGTCCAAAGCAGGGTTGGTGCTACAAGCTTAATCCATCCACAATCTGCATGATGTATATGATGAATAATAGTGATGCTTTCATTGTCCTTCCAAAGGCGCTACAACACACCTGGAGGAAATATTCAATATAGCCTCGTTACAGTGGAATTTTCATGTCAAACCAATAGGTTTGTTGAATATTAATAATTTCTTTGATGGCTTACTAGCGTTTCTAGATCAGGTGTAAATAATAAGTTTATCTCTCATTCAATGAGAAAAATACTTATTTCTCGCTAAATCTGTTGATGAACTACTCATTAAATTTCATGCATATGTTCAAGAACTGTGGAAGCCCAGTCCGTCAGTCCACATAATCTTGGTGTCAGCGAAAAGAAATTCGGATCCTTTAAATATTTCATTATGAATCCTAATGTTGATGGTGGCGAGTTACGAGTATTTATACTCTCGAGACGCATCCCTCATTTATGGATTCAAGATGTATATTCTTTTGCATTTCTATATTTTCGAGTGTTTAATGCCATCTTTTGATATTCTCAATATGTTCCACTTCGGCTGTTTTGTACTTCTTCTGGAGTAATAATAATAATATCATATTGGCTTTATTCAAATACAGATATCTAGTGATTTTGCTTCTTCAAGAGCATTTTATTCTCATATTAATACAATCTCATATCATCGATGAGATTACTTCATATAAGCTTTCCATGCGATATATTTTCTTTGATTTATCAACATGGGATCTATTCAGCATTTTACTTTCGTCTATTTATCCAATGGTAACTTCAAGTACCACTTACTCAATTTTCTCCATTAATATTCGGTATATATGGGGAAGTAATTTTATTCTCATCGTCTACTACTTCGAGAGTATGATTAGAATATTTGATCAACTACTTCTTCTGGAGTAGGATTCGTTATAACCAATTGTGTAGTATAACCCACCACATTGGAAATATGCACACCAATCGTGTGGTATTACCCACCACATTGGAAATATACTCAAACTATAAAGTGCATAAATTTAAATTGCAGAAATTAAATTTCCTCCAATAAGTGGTCGAACCTACCTTATGGGAATTATTGCAATAAATATAAATCTACGGAATTTAAATAGCAAGAATTAAATTGCATAATATTTAACTACTTCTTCAGGAGTAGGATCTGCTTAGTAGAAGGTATTACCCATCACTTAGCATATAAAGTGCAGAAATATATAAAACCTTCCGTTTAGTGACGGTTTGAACCCATCATCAAGTAGGAGGTATTGCGCTTATTAAATTGCAAAGAAATAAAGTGCGAATTAAATATTGAACTGCTTCTACGGAGCAAATTTGTTCTTTTAGAACAAATACTCATTACTTCTACAAGAGCACACTTATCCTTCTAGAATAAGTACATTATGTAATTGAACTCTTCGAGAGTTACATTAATATTTCGATCTATTAACTCAAATGGACTTCAGGTCATAATTAATGGATTTAGAATTTCTTCGGGAATATTCTATCCATTTTTGTTTATTGTCGTCAAAATTAGGTCGGTCCTTCCTTTACAGCTCAAGTAAGGGTAAAATTGTCTATTCCAATCCGCAATGGTTAAATTATCAAACATATTCTATCAATATTATACGATTGGAAAATCGTCTCCTTTTCACTTCCATTTATAAATATCAAAATATTTAATGACTATTTTGTAACATTTCAAAAGTTGGTGTACTAATTTGTAAATTTTGAAAGTTTGATAATAACATATTTCAAAACGAGTTATTACCCTATCAATGTTGGTGTCAAATCGAAACTCTCGTTAAATCGAGTATAATGGAGTCTAGAAAATTTGATTTTGATAATGTATGCTCCTTATATCTCGATAAAACGAATGTTATAGTTTAATATATTATTATATTATAAAATCATATGATTTACCTTTTTCCCTTTCTCTAATTATTCCAATGGATGAGATTTACTTGCAATCCATTTACGTGATCGGAAAATTCTTTGGACTCCATTCTTCCAATTTTGGGATTTCAGACATCTCCAAGCAGGTTGTGTAGAATGAGGAATTGTGGGAGAAGAATATGAACAAAAGGAATTTTCGATGGTGTATTTGCAAAGAGAGAGTTATTTAGGATTGATGAGGATGAATTAATTCATTGGTAATAATCCAGTTTCTGATACAGAAGATCATCTATAAGATGCAACTGTAGAGCATACTTCTTTCATATTACTCAAATGGGTTAGAGACTCGTACGATAACGTGTTATAAAAGTATAGAAACAATAGAGAGAATTTAGAGAGAATGAATTCTAAGGAATTCTCAGGAATGAATTTCATTAATAACTGAAGCCCTATTTATAGGAAAACTTCGAATGGCACAATCGTAATTACATAATTTCATCAAGGGTATAATAGTCATTCACATATAATAATTACATCTTTTACCAAATTATTTCTCCACCAAATTATTCCTCCACCAAATTATTCCTCATAATTCATAACCACCAAATTATTCTCAATTATTCATAACACCTAATAATTATTCTTCAATTATTATTCATAACATAATAATTTAAAACAGCGGGTGGTTTATTCAAAAAATGGGTGAGGGTAGCGCACATAATTATCTAAAGGTTGGAAGGGTAATTTCGGTATGAAATGTTTTACATGGAATAGCTCTTTTTATATTTGTCATATCATACTAGTTGTTTTAGTAGAGACGTTGAATGTGATTAACCATACTACTTGAAATTAGCAAATGTGATGTAATTAACCGGTAACAAATAAGTACTAAATGTGTGTGTTAATTATATTTACAATAATCTATAGTTAAAAGTATAAATTGAATAAAAATGTGCAAAATGTGTAATAACTTAAAACGGTAAGGGGTTTATTCAAAAAAAAAAAAAAAAAAAGTGGGGGTAGCACATGCAATTATCTAAAGATTGGGAGGGTGGTTTCAGTATGAAATGTTTTACGTGGAAATGTTCCAATTTGAAAAAATGCTTTAAAGCAAGAAAGAAATATGCAACTTCCCATGTGAAGAATTCTCTAATTGGAAACTGACTAGGTCTGTAATTTGGGAATGAAGTTATATAGAAGTTGTTCTATATAACCAGAGTGAGATGGTCTCAACAAAGAAAAGTTAGGGTATGTTTGATTCACAATAAATTTTCACAACAAATTCTCTCTCATCTTTTTCAACCACATATACAATTATTTTATATTTTTCAACACTATCTTCAATTTTCAATCACACAATCTACACGAAATCGAGTAAACAAAATTTACTCTAACTTTGTGTTGAATCAAACATACTCTTATATATGGTATCTACCATATTCGTTTCAACAAATGGTGTTGTTAGATTAAATAATTGCATATTGAAAGAAATGATAAATGCAATGTTGATAAGTTTTGAGTGCCTTAGGAAATGTGAGGGGAAGGCTGTGTTTTTGGCCAACTGCCTTTTTAATAAGGTGCCCTAGAGAAATGGAAATAGAATGGAGGGAAAAAAACACTGTGGAAGGATGGGATTGGCGAAAATCTTCCTAGAAGTACTTGCAAATGTGGGGATATCTTGCCAAAGTTGCATGAGATATTCGACAATGCTATGATGGAAAGTGCATTTAAGATTAACGAATGTGATAAACGTATATATGTTAAAGACACTAATAATGACTATGTCATTTTGTGTCTCTATATTGATGATATAATTAACATTTGCAGTAACGATAAGATTAAATTCACAAAAAACATGTTGAATCAAGATTCGACATGAAAAGATGAGTTTAGCCGATGTCATCCTTGGAATTAAAATCTCTACAAGATCAAATGGGCTTATCCTAAGCTAATCATATTATGTGGACAAGATTTTAGAAAAATTTAACAAGGACGATACTCTTGTGGCTAAAACACAAATAGATACTATTGAAGAATAGAGATGATGGTGTTGCTCAAGTTATGTACTCTAAGATAATTGGGAGTCTCGTGTACTTAATAAATGGTACAAGGCCCAATACAGCCTACACAGATAGTAAACTGAGTAGATATATGAATAATCCAGGATCTAAACACGGGAAAGTGATTGTAAGAGTACTAAGATACTTGACATATATACACAATTATGGGTTACCAGATATCCTACTATGATAGAAGGATACACTGATGCTAATTAGATATATGATATTAAAGATTCAAAGTCTACAAGTGAATTTTTATTCACATTGGTAGGTGCAGCGATATAGTGAAAATCCTCTAAAAAGACAGTAATAGACAGATCCGTTATGGAATTTGAGCTAATAGCCTCTTGAAAAATATAGAGGCTGAATGGCTGCGCCTGCTACACCAATTCTTAGAGGATATTCCTAGATGGTTGAAGCCTGTGCCAGCAATTTGCTCACACTGCAATAGTCAATCTATGATTGGAAGGGCATGGAGCTATATGGAAACTACTCTTAACAGAAGGTGTCTCCGTCGACTATCTGAAGTCAAAGGATAATTCAGTAGAATTTTGCGGATTCGCTAACCAAATGGTTAAATTGAGAGATAGTTGCAAAGACGTAATGAGGAATGAGACTTAAGCCTCATGAAGAGAAAGTCGTTGCAAAGGAAAACCCAACCTAGTTGACTGGAGATCACAAGATCTAGGTTTAAATGGACAACCTAACTGCAAAGACTTGGTTGAGATCACTGTGGCGGTTATCCCTTGATCAATTCTTTTAAAAAATAATGACACCGACAGAAGAAGGTTGAGCAATAAGCTCTTAATGATGCTTAGGAGCCGAAGGTTTGAGGGATCCGAGCAAAGTAGTGCGGGCTATTCTTAGAGAATGAATCACCTATGTGAGAGAGAAGTGGGGCCACTTTGAAGGGAATTGTTGAGATGCAATTCTTAAGTTATTCCAGTAGAACCAGGCGCGTGAGCTATGGTAATAAACAGAGACACCCATGAGAACTGAATGGTGCTAGTAAGAATCCTGTGTCAGGTACATCATCGTTTATATAAAAGGCAGAATAGTTCAAAGACATCACGTCTACTGGTCAGCCAGTAAAGTAAATGTTCTTTCACAAGGGAAGATTCAAAGGTAAAACCCATGTATACTATGTAAGGTTCGAAGATGGAACTTTGTCACTAATTATTCCGTGTCTCCCAATTTCCATTCATGTGGGGGATTGTTGGAACATAGGCAAATGGAAATCACAAATAGTTTGAGAAATGGGTACAAGCTCACAGTGGAAAATGAAGGAAAGTGGAAATGTGGGGAAAACTTATGTAGCTCTCCTACAAAGCAAACGAGAAAGAATTGGTCCAATTTAAATATGGTTAATAGTGGTAAAGTATAACCAATTGTAGCATTGGGAATTATGGATCGATCTCCACAACATAGCTTAACTTGCGTATACGAATGTTGCACTGAAATTGGCTAGAAACTGCCAATTGAACTTTGTAACGGCAAATTGAATTTTGTAACTCCTATAGTGTTAGTGTGTGGAAGGTTACAAATTTAATAGAATTAAAAGGTAGCGGCTCGCCTATAAAAGCCACAGTCCCTACAGTCACAAAAACAACACATAGAACAACACGAAGTCCCCACTCCAACTTCCATCTCTAAAAGCTTCTAAATCTTTTAGTCTCTTGGTGATCAAGTTCCAGCACTACGTTCAATTTGACTGCGACGCGAACGCAGTTCGAGTCATTGTATCCAGGGAAGCAGACATTCGTGATGGCTCAGTGAGGGCGAATTTTCTTTAAGAATATTGCGTTTCAACACAAGCATTGACTTATCGATTTTGTATTTCTCTCCAATTGTATATTATGTATTGTTTCATACATGCGTACGAATCTATTTAGCAACATCGTTTTCTAATTTTTACCAACAAACGCTGAGGGGTTTATTCAAAAAAAAGGATAAGGGTGCCGCATGCAATTTTCTAAAGATTGGGAGGGTAATTTCGGTATAAAATGTTTTACATGGAATAGCCCTTTTTATAAGAGGAAAAATTGTAGATGTAGATGTAGATTTTACATTTAGTTTATAAGACATTTTTGTTTTAGCAACATGTTTAGAACGGAATTAGGGAATTTTCCTCTCGTCACCGACCTCGATTACTGCTACCTAGATTACTGTAATGATTGCCGATGGCTCTCCAACCGGCAATTGCTCTATGACAAGTAGCTCTTTCTCCGAGCACCAGTACCAGGTCCCTAATCTATTTCCCTTTTTTTGTTTTGTACCTAGGGTCTTATGCTTATGAAATTACTGGTAATAAATTCATGAAAAATTGCCATTATTGATGCGGTTTCTCGAGTAGCAGACTTTCCTAACTATAGGAAATTATGGAATTGGGGATACGAGTTCAAGTCTTGGTTTTGCCAAGGACTCCATATATAAACTAGTACTTTCTGAAATAGAGAAATAATGCACGCAGACAATTATTTGTATAAGTTCACAATGATTACATAGAGCAATAATATTAGCATTTTTATATTCTGGAGTGAATTTGAATCTTCGAAATACTGGCTTATAAAATAGAAAAAAATTGAAGAAAGGTTTGGTTCCTCATTGACCTTATTTCCTTTTTGGTGAATTTCCAATTTAAAATTTGCAAGCAGGAAAATGGGGGCCGTGCCTCTTAACCTAAAATATCCCTCTAAGGGGGATAATTGGGCCTCTTACCTTACTAGAATATCCCTTTAGGGGGGATAAATTGTTTGGAATGTACATGAATCAAAGTTGCACGTTGTTTATTATGATGATGACGATGATGATTTTGATACAAGAGTATGGAACCTTGAACAGAGGTGCCTCTCACTTGAGAGGCACCCAAATGTTGTAAAATTTTGTTGGTATGAACTAAGAAACTTTAAGCACTGCTTTGTCTTTGAACATGGTGATACATTAGAAGAATTTATTAAGAACGACACTCCACCTTATAAAAGAAAGCAGGTCGTGTTGGGTGTTGCCCGGGGGATAAAATACCTTGTTGAACTTGGATTTGAGCAGATGGAGTTTACTGGGAGTGATTTTATTATAATTGAAGATGAGTTTTATGCACTGAAAAACTTATACATCTCGGCAATAAGACGGATCTATCCAAAACAAGTGAGTCACAAATCTCAACATTGTATATGAATTTTTTTATTTTTTATTTAAATCTTATCATTTTAATTATACAGTTGAAGTTAATAGAGATGAGGTAGGTATACCCACAATGAAGACCAAACTCTGTTCATTTTTTAGTACTATCATAAGAGCGCTTAAGGGTGAAGAAGCCACTGATCTCATTGGACTACTGTGGTTTGATCGGACGTAAGATTTTATTGATACTTTAACGGTATTGTAAATTGTTCAGAATCAGTAATAATAGAATTATTATTGTAGGTTTGTATTTTCTTCTGTGGAGCGTCACCCATGTTTTTAGGATCCACACAAGAGGATGGAATTCTTGGAAACAACTAATCATTGGTTAGCGGAGTCTTTAGTAGCCTCGAAGAAATTTTAAATGGATGTTAGCAATCTCCAGACTTGTGGGGAGGATGGTGGATCGATAAATTGCATCCAGATGTACAAACTGAGACTGGAAGAGAAGTTTTACCTATTGCGTGGTTGGCCGCGGGCATCAGGCAGGGTTAGAGCTGTACTTGCCTGATTAGAGGAATTCGCAATATTTCCCAGCATCATAGGACAATCGTTCCTGAAGCCGCTCAAGTATTTCAGCAGCATGTAACGACCCCATATACAGATATGAAAACTAGAATTTATAGATATTTTGAAGCAATATTTCCAAGTCTTCTAATTCACATTTATGATTTTGTGTCACAGTATGGTATAAATTCTAGTTTTCATATATGTATATGGGGCCGTCACATGTTGCTGAAATACTTGAGCGACTCCAAGAATGATTGTCCTATGATGTTGGGAAATGTCGTGAACTCCTCTAATTAGATAATGTTGGGATTGTGACCCGAATTCTATTTTCGAATCAAATTTGGAGAAGTTGAAGAATTCTATTGGGATTAGGATTTTATCCCTATTATCCTGATATTGGTGTTTATCTATTCCATTAAGATTTATATTCCTCATTCTACGAGGATTAATATTCTTATCCTAGTAATAATAGGTTTGTTTTTCTCCTATATATACCATGCCATAGAGCTCATGGCATTGGATAGTAAGAGTTAGAAAATTATCTCCTCTTGTAACCATCTCTGATATAGTGAAATTTTCTGCGATCTCCGCTCAGGTTTTTCACCCAGCATCTTGGGTTTCCACGAAAACAAATCTGCGTGTTCTTTCTTTTGTTCTATAATCTTGTTGCCGCTATCGCTTCGTATTCCTAACAAACTGGTATCAGAGCTAAGGTTTGATTACGATAATAGCAACCATGAAGTATGAAATTCCGCTTTTAGATCGCAACACTAGATTTTCGCTATGGCGTTAAGATGCGAGCAAAGTGCTTGCACAGTATGGATTTGGATGACGCCGTTGGGTTTGATAAGATGCCGGCTTCATGGACTGGCAGATGAAAAATAACGTAGGGATCGAAAAGCCTTATCTCAGATTCATCTTCATCTTTCAAATCAAATTTTACAGACGCCTTGAAGGAGAAAAGCTGCTGCTGCGTTATGGTTAAAATTGGAGCAGCTATGTATGACAAAAAGTCTAACTAGTAAGTTGCATCTCAAGCAACGTTTGTATTCCCATCGTATGGTTGAAGGTACGTCTCTAGAAGATCACCTTACTACCTTTAAAGAAGTTGTTTCTGACCTGGAGGCTTTAGGAGGTAAAGTATGATGAGGAAGATTTGGCTTTGATTTTATTGTGCTCGTTGCCCTCTTCTTATGTATCTTTTAGAGATACTATTCTATATAGTCACGATACTCTTACTTTGGATGAGGTGTATGATGCAATCGTTTTCTAAGGAGAAGATGAAAGAGATTTCACTGGATCGAGGCTCAAGCAGAGAGCCTTGTTGTTCGAGGAAGGACTCATGATAAGAATTCTGGAGGTTATAACAATAGAAGTAGGTCAAAATCACGAAATAAAGATAAGTACTGCAATTATTGCAAGAAGAAAGGTCATATCAAGTCTGAATGTTACAAGTTGCAGAATAAAATTAAGAGAGAAGTCGCTAATCGTAATGGAAAGCGACTAGATAATTCTCGTGAAGCTAGCATTGCAACAGATGATAAAAATGATGGAGAACTTCTAATTGTTTGCAACAATAACCCGAGGATTGCATACAATTGAATCTTGATCCTAAACTCCTTGTTACTTCTGATGGTGTCTCCAATCCTTCTGAGGAATGGATTTTGGACTCAGCTTGCACGTTTCATGTGTGTTCCAATTGGGATTGGTTTTCAACATATGAAACTGTTTCTAAGGGTGTTGTGTTGGTTGGAAATAATGCACCTTGTAAGATTGCTGGAATTGGCACAATCAAAATTAAGATGTTTGATGGAGTTGTTTGGACATTGAGTGATGTCAGATTTGTACCAGATCTAAAGAGAAATCTCATCTCTTTGGGTACTCTTGATGAAAAAGGGTACAAGTTCGCTGGTGAAGGTGGAGTTTTGAAGATCACCAAAGGAGCATTGGTTGCAATGAAAGGTTTTAAAAGGGCTGCCAAATTATATGTCCTTCAAGGTTCTCTGATTCACAAGTGAAGCAGAATCTCTCCTACACTATCGACGTTGATACTACCAGATTGTGGCATATGCGCCTTGGGCATATGAGTGAGAAAGGATCGCGTAACTAAGCAAACGAGGACTTCTTGATGGGCAACAGACATTAATTTGGAATTTTATGTAGCATTGTATTTTTGGAAAGTGTAAGAGAGTTAGATTCTCTAAGGTGTATTCACAACACGAAGGAAACACTTGATTATATACACTTAGATCTTTGGGGACCATCTAAGGTGCCTTCTACAGAGGTGCAAAGTATATGTCGACTATGATTGATGAGTTCTCTCGAAAAGTTTGGGTGTTCTTTTTGAAACAAAAGAGTGAAGTGTTTCAAACATTTAAAGAATGGAAAACCCTTATTGAGAAACAGACTGGTAAACATATAAAACGTCTTCGTACAGATAATGGTTTGGAGTTTTGTTCTGGTGAGTTTGATGCTTTTTGTAAATCGGAGAAGGAATATTAAGGCACTACACGCTTCCCATACTCCACAGCAAAATGGGGTAGCTGAACGAATGAATAGGACTTTGATTGAAAAAGTGCGATGTATGCTTTCCAATGCCGCTCTTCCGAAATCGTTTTGGGCCGAAGATGTTTCTACAGCTTGCTTTATTGTTAATCGATCTCCTTCGATTGCCATAAACAAGAAAACTCCGTAAGAAATATGGTCCCAGAGTCCAGGTAACTATTCAAATTTGAAAATATTTGGATGTCCCGCTACGCTCACGTGAATAATGGTAAGCTCGAACCTAGATCCTTAAAGTGTATTTTCCTTGGCTATAAATTTGGGGTCAAAGGTTATAAATTGTGGTGTTCAAACCAAAAAGGTGATAATTAGCGAGAGATGTTATATTTGATGAATCGCAATGCTTCAAGTTCACTCTTTCGGAGAATTTTCCGACAAATAGCGTAAAATAAGCACTCAAGTGGAGTTTTCGACGGTCGAAAATATACAACCGCAATCTCAATCAACACCACCATCAAATCCGGAGGTAAAGGATGCTACTACTTTTGTTCCACCATCAAAGATTGCAATATTCTATTGCTAAAGATAGGCCTAGAAGAGATATTAGACCTCCAAAGAGGTATGTCAAGTCGATTTGGTTGCTTATGCTTTAAATATAGCCGAGGATATTGACTTTAGTGAAGAACCTTCTTCATATTCGTGAGGCAAATTGTCGAGAAGATTCTCATAAATGGATGATTGTTATGCAAGAAGAGATGGAATCTCTTCGTAAAAATGGCACTTGGGACTTAGTGAAACCGCCGAAAGATAAGAAAATAGTTCATTGCAAATGGGTATTTAAAAGGAAAGAAGGAACACCAGGAGTTGAAGATGCTAGATATAAAGCTAGATTGGTCGCTAAAGGTTACAAATCAAGTTCCGTGTGTTGACTTCACGGATGTGTTCTCTCCAGCTTGTCAGCTACGCTCGATTCGGCCTTACTGGTATTGTCGCCATGCATGATCTTGAGTTAGAGCAGTTAGATGTAAAACCGTGATTCCCTGCATGGAGAACTTGAAGAGGACATTTATATGCAAAGCCTGGAAGGTTTTGAAGTCTCCGAAAGGAAGACTACGTATGTTTGTTGAAGAAGTCTCTTTATGGCCTTAAATAGCCTCAAGACAAAGTGGTATAAAAGGTTTGATTCTTTTATGACCACTCATGATTTCGTAAGAAGTAATTATGATAGTTGTGTTTACTTCAAAAAGACGACGGACGGTCGTTTGTATATTTACTTCTTTATGTTGATGATATGTCGATAGCAAACAAACACAAGATGTAATTAAATAAGGTAAAAGCACAACTCAAGAAGGAGTTTGAGATGAAAGACTTGGGAGTTGCAAAGAAGATACTTGGAATGGAAATTGAGAGACAGAAAGGCAGCAAATTGTACCTAAGTCGAAAGGGTATATTGAGAAAGTCCTTTGCGATTTAATATGCAGAAAGCCAAGCTGTCAAGATCTGCTAGCAAAGACACTTTAAATTATCATCTTCATTATCTCCACAATGATGAAGAAATTGAATGCATGTCTCGGTTCCATATTCTAGTGCAAGAGGATCTCTCATGTATGCCATGGTTTGTTCACGCCCAGATTTATCATATGCCAACAAGGCGCTTAGTAGATACATGGCAAATCCTGGTAAAGAACATTGGAAAGCGATTCAAAGGATTTTTAGATACTGCGTGGATCAACTAATGTTTGTTTACAATTTGGGAGATCGAATGATGGAGTAATTGGATATGTTGATTACTGATTTTGCTGGAGATCTTGATAAAAGAAGATCACTTACAGGGTATGTGTTCACCGTTGGTGGTTGTGCTATCAGTTGGAAAGCGACCTTACAGGCTACGGTTGCTTTATCTACTACTGAAGTAGAATATATGGCTATTACAGAGGCTTGTAAGGAAACTATTTGGTTGAAAGGATTATTTGGAGAACTTCGGTGAAGACTTGCAAATCACCAAAGTATTTTGTGATAGCCAAAGTGCTATCTTTCTTGCAAAAGATCGATGTTTCATGAAAGGACAAAGCATATTGATGTCCGATACCATTTTGTGAGAGAAGTTATAGCTTCAGGTGATATTGTTGTAAGCAAGATCAGCACTCATGATAATCCTGCTGATATGATGACCAAGACACTTCCTATTACCAAGTTTGAGCATTGCTTGGATTTGGTTGGTGTTGGCCATTAAGTTTAGCCCTCAGGGGCTTTTGTGGAAGAGACAGAGAATTTTTTTGTCAAAGATTGGTTTTTGCATTCATTCAATGCACTGTGTCAAGGTGGAGATTGTTGGGATTGTGACCCGAATTCTATTTTCGAATCAAATTTGGAGAAGTTGAAGAATTCTATTGGGATTAGGATTTTATCCCTATTATCCTGATATTGGTGTTTATCTATTCCATTAGGATTTATATTCCCCATTCTACGAGGATTAGTATTCTTATCCTAGTAATAATATGTTTGTTTTTCTCCTATATATACCATGCCATAGAGCTCATGGCATTGGATAGTAAGAGTTAGAAAATTATTTCCTCTTGTAACCATCTCTGATATAGTGAAATTTTCTCTGGTCTCTGCCCGTGGGTTTTTCACCCAGATCTTGGGTTTCCCAAGTAAAACAAATCTGCGTGTTCTTTCTTTTGTTCTATAATCTTGTTGCCAGTTATCGTTCGTATTCCTAACAGATAAGTATAGCCCTGACCCTATGTGATGCCCGTGGCTAGCCACGCAGTCGATACAACTCCTCTTCCAATCTCAGTTTGTACATTTGGATGCAATTTAGCGATCCACCCTCCTCCCCACAAGTCATAGAGATTGCTAATATCCACTTGTTCAAATTTCTTATAGGCTGCTGAAGACTCTGCCAACCAATGATTGGTTGCTTCCAAAAATTCCACTAGATATTAGTTGAGTGACTACAATTCAATTTTGCAACATATGGAGCAACTCAGCATGCAGAAATACTAGATATAAAATTTACTTCAATGGTCATGATGGTAGTATTTTTGGAGGGGATAGCATCTTATGTTTTTGAAATGTAGTGTCATTAAATATTCTATTATTGCGTATGATCCCTTGTTATGCTAAATCTTTGTCTGTGTGGTATTGCTATTCAATTACCTATGTTTTTGAAATGTTTCTCGCAATGCTTATATTCTCCAATTAAGGAATTTTTGGGCGAGACACTTGTTGTATTTGTAGGGCTAGTATTACACCAGTGCATTCACTAACACAATTAGTGGTGGGCAAATTAACCGTGAAACCGATAACTCGACCCGACCTGACCGACTCTGGTTGGTTTGGGTAAGGTTTTCAAGGTTGAACCGGTCTGCAACGATCTGTAATAAGTGAAACCAAAGTTGGTCGGTCCAATTTGTGCTTTGAGTTTCATTGATTAAAAGGGTGATGGGATTGAATTTTTTTATGATTTTTTTAATGAATTTTTATGTGAAAGACGAGAGAGAATAAGTGGATTTGAATGTAAGAAATTTGTATAATACATGTAAATCCCACAAGATATGTGGATGTGAATGATTTAGCGTAAAGAAATAATGGATAAAAATAGATAAAAAAGTTGTGAAAAATTGTAAGAATAATATGCTATCACATGCTAATTTGCCCGTTAATTGATTCAAACCGACCTACTTCCTTTTTAAAAAAATAATTTAATGTCTATTAAATAACCCCAACAAATAATTAAACTTGGGACCTTCAAACCAAACCTGGCAACCGAAATCCAAAATACACACTTTCTCTCCTCTCCCTCCCTCTCTATAAACAAAGACCCACTTCAACACCCTAATGTTAAATTCGCTGCCTTTGAAGATCCATCATAATTCATAACCATCAGCATGGCTCAATTGCCTCTTCCCACTCGTTGCGGGGTATTAGATTTATCATCTTTCATCCAAAGGCGTCTCCTTTTCCCAAATCCAAAATCCTCCGCTTCTTCATCTTCTGGGTAGATTTGTATTAAAAGTTGAAGATACAAGCATGAATTGAACAAATAAGGAATCATAGATGTTTGTAATTATTATATTGGTTAGATCTGAAACTAAAATGACAAAAATTGGAACCATTTTGTAATTTATACCATGTCTTTTGTTTATAAAATTGTATATTCTTTGTTAGGATAACTTCCTGATTAATTTTATTTGGTGTATTCTTGAATTTTTCATAAATTGGGACATTGGGGATTCATTTTGCAAACTGGGGTTCACAAAACCGCGTACCAGACCGACCCGATTGAATTGATTCGGTTGTAGGCAATGTTTAAGAAATCGAACCAGTCAACGAACCGGAGAAGACAACCGTTCAAAAGGCTGAACTGGTCGAACCGTTTTTATTTAAAAAATAAAAAAATGAATATAATTGTTCATAAAATTGCCAAAATTGATTATTTTGTAGATTTCCAACATATTTTGACATAAAATTTTTATATTTTTACTTTGAAATTCAATTTTAAATTTTTAGTACATATTACATGGACTATTTTGTTGCAGGCTCCATAAATTGATATACTCTTTTTACAAAGAATTATTCTAGGGGGACATTGTTTATAGACATTTTTAACTGACATTATCATCTGTCATTTTCTTATTGTGTGATAATGATAATTTTCATGTGATGTATATCCAAATTACATCCTTATCCCCTAGGGTTTAAAAATCTTTATATTAAAAAAATTGAAATGTCAACTAGGCATTGTGCCACGTTGCCAGTGCCAAGTAGCACCCATTTATTTAAAACTAGAAATAGAAAGTTTTTTTTTGTAAAACAAATCTTAAATATAAATTTATTATTTTTCCTTATTTAATTTATTTTACTTTCTTTATTTAGTATTTTTTTCCTTATTTTATTTTTTATGAACATTTTAATTTTTAATATAAATTTTAATTTGCGAATTATAAATATAATTTAAAATAAACTATATATAAGTATTAATGAAAATGTAATATTATAAGATTAAAGTTATAAATTACACGGGTACTTGAATTATTTTAAAAAATAAAAATTAACGTTTTATATAAATTTTAATTTTTGAAATATATATATATATATATATATATAATTAATAGAAGTTGGAATGTCAACTTGGTATAGTGTCACATTTGCTGCGATTTTTTGTTTAAAAAATTATTTTTATTAATTTAAAAATATGAAATAAAAACCATTTTTATTTATTTTTACCATTTTAAAATGATAGTTTTAAATAGCTTTTACGAGTAATGTGCATTCGGGGTTCAATGATCAGAAAATAAATTTTTTATTCAGTTCAAATTTTAATATATTTTCACAGCTATTTTCTAGAACCTCTTCCGATTACACCCGCACAGTAAATCACATATGGTTTACAACATAAATCACACATATTTATGATAAACTATATGTAATGTCTTTTACAAAAATATGGACTATGATCGAAATATTTTCATATATTTCCACTGTTTAATTCATAGTTTTAGCATTATTTTAATTCATAGTTTCCACATTATTTTAAACAAATCATAATCTCCCCATGTATCGCAAGGGTGTAAAACTAGTATCTATAAAAAATGTCCCCCTAATCACTTTTTTACAAACTATATAATATTACTATATCAATACTCGATTAATCTATTAAATATATAAAAACATAAGTATCTACATTCTGTTTTCCCGCCTATTCTTTTTCCTTATTTTTTAAATGTATTTATTTATTTATTTTTCACAAGATAAGATTGTCACAAATATATTGATATAATCTTTAGATTTTCATTTATTCAAATTTTCGAAAATATATTTATTCAAACTATGAGATAAAATTATCAAAAAAATATTCCTATAATCTTTAGATTTTCGTTTTTATCACAACTTTATTATTTTCAGTTTTTGGTGTATTAGATTAGATATTAGATATAACTCAACTTATTCATCTTTATCCTAAATCTAATATAATCATAATTTAAATTCATTAATTATGTAATTATGTAATTAGATCTATTAGTAAATACAGCTCCATTCAATTCGAAACTTATTCAATTTAAATTCGAATTATAAGATAAGATATGATAGATTTGAATTAAAAAATCAAAATTTGTTTGCCCATTATTTTTTTCGTATAATTTTTTAATTATTTATTAGATACCTATTTCCATTCAAAATATGATTTGAATTGTGATATATAGCGTATTATAATCTGATAATATCAATACTCGATTAATCTATTAAATATATAAAAACATAAGTATCTACATTCTGTTTTCCCGCCTATTCTTTTTCCTTATTTTTTAAATGTATTTATTTATTTATTTTTCACAAGATAAGATTGTCACAAATATATTGATATAATCTTTAGATTTTCATTTATTCAAATTTTCGAAAATATATTTATTCAAACTATGAGATAAAATTATCAAAAAAATATTCCTATAATCTTTAGATTTTCGTTTTTATCACAACTTTATTATTTTCAGTTTTTGGTGTATTAGATTAGATATTAGATATAACTCAACTTATTCATCTTTATCCTAAATCTAATATAATCATAATTTAAATTCATTAATTATGTAATTATGTAATTAGATCTATTAGTAAATACAGCTCCATTCAATTCGAAGCTTATTCAATTTAAATTCGAATTATAAGATAAGATATGATAGATTTGAATTAAAAAATCAAAATTTGTTTGCCCATTATTTTTTTCGTATAATTTTTTAATTATTTATTAGATACCTATTTCCATTCAAAATATGATTTGAATTGTGATATATAGCGTATTATAATCTGATATAGATATATTTTCTGGATTTCTTAATATATTTGTTTTCAATTTTATCAAATCCTAATTTATTTGAAATTTCAATTTTGTTCTATATATTAATTAAATAGTTAATTTTATTTCTGAATAATAGTAGGGTAATATATGATAATAATTATTTCAATAGAATTCTTATATTATCTATGGTTAACTTAAATTCAAATTCAAATTTAAAATCATTATCTCATTTTTATGAAGCTCTAACCTGAAAATTCGATTTGATTTAGTACTTAAATAATAATTATTTATAATTTAAAAGCATTTTATTTATACCTTAAAAGCATTTTATTTAATATTTTCCTAAAAACAATTGTTGAGTAAATTGATAAATAAATAATAAGTTTAACAAAGTTTATCTAAAATAAGAAAATAATTCCCCTGCATCGCAGGGGGTAAAGACTAGTTATATTAATTATTCTTGTCCCTTCATAATGTCATGGCTTTTAGTCTTCTGCTTGTCAATCGCACATCGATTTCTTTCAGAAAATCACTTAATCTTGTTCTCTATAAAGCAATATATTGGATGTAGGTAATCTCATTTAGGTTAAAGGAATTCCTTTGGCCATCCGGGCCTTTGTGGCCTTTTCTTTATTATTATTTGAAATCATCAAATTAAAAAATAAAAAATAACAGTTAAACCCAATAAACCGCTACCGGGTCACTGATTGAATCGGTCGATTGATCGATTTTAATTCTAATTGTCCAAATTTAGGCTATAACTGTATCAGATTTTGGATCGGTTCACAGTTGAATTGGCTGATCCAGTTCAATTTTCTAAACATTAGTTATAGGCTGATTCAGTTATAGGTTAGTTTGGTTTCTGACAATAATCGGTTCGGTTTCGAGCTCCCTTTTCTCCCAGACCCGTGCCTAGCACTAAACACAATAAATAGTAAAATATCGAAACACATCTTAATAATTCTAGTCAATTAATGAAACTTTTTTATCCATAGGTAAATAAATAATTTTTTATAAGTTCTTGCTTCAAGACAAATAAAAATAATGTTAAAAGTATAATAAATTGGTACAACTTTTGATAGAGATGAAAAGAATACAATTTTTCGATCTCATATATTGGTAGGGCATATTCCTCTATTATATATATATATATATATATATATATATATATTACATATTTTTCATTATATTCGGCATTTTTTTACAATATTAAACCATAAATTTATTGACACATAATAATAATAATAATATTATTATTTATTAATTGTTAGTTCAAATTGCACTTTTTATACCATGAAAATAAATTTTTTTTTTGAAAAGATGAAAATAATTTTTTTTTAATTATAATATTAACATAAAAACATGTTAATGCATGAAAATTTTTGATAAATATTATTCAATTAGGAGCAAATTAATTCGAGTAAATTTAATTATATATTAAAATAAAAAATTTAAAATTTAAAATTAAAATAATATAATTAAAAAATTGTTTAGAACTAAATTAGCATATATTTAAAAGTTATAAATTCAATTACAATTGTTACTTTAAAAAATTGTCAAATTAACGATCAAAATAATGACTTTCAGGAGTCAGGACTGCTACAATTTACCCTATTCATTCATCATTATGACAAGGTAGATGCTTTTTAAATTTGGAAAAAGAAAAGCTGAAAATTGGAAAAAAGTATAGTAGTATCAATTTTATCTCCTTGAAGCCCTCAAAAAGGAATTATAGTAAAAAATTAAATATAAATACAAAAATTTTGACAAACTCTCTCTCTCTCCCCTCTCGTTGGATTCTCCAAAATCCCCAAGATCAAGCCATCCAATCCCTCTCTCTCTCTCTCTCTCTCGATCGAACCGAAGGAAGGAATCAATGGAAAATTCAGGCGGCACGGCATCCTATTACGAGAAGATGGATGGCCTGGCGCGGTGGTTCGGGACGGGCGTTGTGGCGGCCTTCTTCGCCTCCCTTGATCGCTGCTCCTGTGTCAACGTCTCTACTAACGATTCCGACGATGAGCACGAGGAAGAGGCGAAGGACCGCCCTCTTATGCTCACTACTGTCAACTCTATCAGCTCCACCACATCCTCCGCCACCAATTATTATGACGCCAATCCACCTCCCTCTGTCGAGAAACTCCCCGTCTGATCTTCATCCTTCATCTATCTGGCATCGGTAAAATGTATTTTCCGATACTCACAATATGTGTTGTTAAAAGTTTAGTGGCTGCTGGATTTGTGTATCAGTTACTCTTCTTTGTCGGAAATTTGAACGGATTCCGGAACTGTTTGTTGATTTTCAATTGATCATATGGTTCTTTGGAAATTGAGGCGGTTGAATTTGACTGATCTAGGAAAGTTTCGTTTAGCGCACCTGGTTATCTCATTCAGTCTCTTTATATTACATTTCTTTTTCATTGCTGGAGATATCTCTTTATATTACATGTCTTTTTCATTGCTGGAGATACATAATCAACCAAGGGTATAAGGAGAATAGGAGATTTGAGGAACTCTCAGAGAAGAATGGTTGCATTTTATTTTTAAATTCTAACTGATTTATTAGTTATTAGATCTGTGTTTAAGCTTGGTTTGTGGGTATACAAGCATCATAGACATCCCTTCACAAAAAATGGTGAGTTCCACCGTATATACTCGTAACAACAATTGCCTTTGTTGCTAAAGGGGCAACTTGGCGGAGGTTACATCTAGTGGAAAATTCCTTTCGCTAAACTGAAAATGTTGGTAGCTGTAGGCATTGATTCTGAGGAGTGTGATTCTATTGAATTTCTAAATCCTACTCCCTCATCCCTAAGTTTAATCTTTGGCTGGTTAGTGTCTAGTGAAAAATTGGTTGCACAAAACCGAAAATGATGGTCATAATAGGCGTTGATTCTGAAAAAGGATTGTAACGAGTGTATTGAGTTATTGAATTCCTACTCCCTCGTTTCTAACTTTTATCTTGGCTTCTAAGTGTCTAAGCACTAAGTACTGTGGCATGTTATCCTCACAACCAGTAGTCTTGTAACTGATGTGTATCTTACTTTTGAGATCTTTAATTCTTCCATATGAAGTAAACATTGGACTAAAAGAAATTGTAAGTGTTATCGGCAAAAGCTAATTTGGGGTATCTATTATCCTGTTCATGGTTTAAAGAGGCATAAATGGGTATTGAGGCGTTTTCCTTTCATGAGGCGAGGCACAAGCCTCAAGGCACTTTGAGGCATAAGCCTCACCATAAACCAAAAAATGTCATAACACAATTGAAATAGAAAATAATCTCATAATACTACATAAACAATCTTTAAAATTCACAATAGAAGAATAAAAAGTGTGCAAAAAATAGAAGAAAAATATATTATTTTTGGTTGGTGAGGTTAGTGAACTGTTCCCACCTATCATCTATTAGAAACACATTTGATTAATGTTCTATTGGAAAGTGAGTTATCCTCAAGGTAAGACTGTTAGAATTTTTATGTGTTGTAGGCCATAAGGTTTGAGGCGATGCTGTGAGGCATACGGCGTATGCCTCACACAACTGAGGCGTAGGCCTCAATAAACTGCCTCACAATACAAGCCTTGAGGCGTTTTTTGCACGCCTCACTCTGAGGCGGGCCTCAAGGCAGGTTTTGAGTGGGTTTTTTTTTTTTTTTTAACCATGCCTGTTCTTATGGTTGGTATTGGTACTTGTGGAATTAGTTGGAACCTTGGACTGATAATATTCATGAAGGCTAAAGCAAAGCTGTAAGTATATCATGTAGCTAAATACCATTATGTGAACATTAAGATTAGAATTTGGACAACATTAAACTGTAAGGTTAGAGTGATGGCAAAATGGAATCCATGTGACTTAGAGATGTTACCCTTTTGGAAGGGGGTTTTGTTGAGCTTGAATTTCATGTAGCGTAAAAACTGTCTTATCTAGTCTTCACTGTTATCAAGCCTTTGTTTCACAAAAACCATAAGTAACTTATGACCCTATGAAGTTTTTGTGAATAATAGATGCTAGTAGTTGTGTAGAATACTCACTTATAATTGTACTCAAACATGTTTTGCATAATAGTAGCATATTGTTCATCTTTCTGTTGGTACCTGAGGGCTTTGCTGAGGTGTAGTAATGCACTCTCTTTCTTTCTTTCTTGGACCAGTCTTATGCTAATGTTTTATCGTTTTATGTAAAAATTCAAACTCCTAGAATCTTCGGTGCCTGAAATAAGTCCACATCTATTGTCTCAATCTCTCAATTTCTATCTCTTTGATAGTTAAATCCCATCAAAACAGTCCATCTACAAAACCAAGTGTATTAATTCTGTAATATGTGTTCTTTTGACGGGATGAGACAGAAATTGGGATATGCTCATCCTACATGATGATCTGCATTGAAATTAGAAATTACGACCGGCGTAGATATCTCAAAAAAGTTGTAAGTTTTATGATGGCCGCTTAATGCTGATGATCACTGACCGTCGTGTTTCTCAGTGATCTCATTCTTGTATCACTACATTGCCATCTCTTGATCTGCTCTTTGTTAGTCTTTAATTTAATTCTATGCTTGCTGAAAACATCCCGGCCAGCAGCCCCGTTTACAAACCTAATGAAAACTCTCTTGTGAATGTTTGGCGAAGTTTTATACGACAGTGTATATATGAGCAGATAAAAATAAGTGGCGGAGAATTAAGCAGTACCTAGTAGTCTTACAAAATTTGTGAAAAAAATTTTTACTCTTGCCAATTACTCCACTTTGAATGAGACTTTTAACAACTACTGACTCTGTGTATAAATCGTCTGTAATTATTATGTGAGACACGTTTATAGTTTTTTGTATTTTGTATTTATTGATTTCTCGATTACATAACCCGCAAATAAATATTTTTATACTCTTTCGACGGCCTTTTCGAATGAAATTTGTAAACAGAGATGAGATGTTGTACTCGAACTGTTTCAGACTTTCGGATAAAAGTTTAATAAGGAAAAAGTAAAGGACACAAAGTTTTACAAGAGCAAACCTTGGGAAAAAATTTTGTGAAATTAAGGGTGTGTTTGATTGTAAAGCTGAAATTTGGTTGCGGGTAAAACGAATTGCATGTAACTGAATTGCAGGGAATTCGTTTTACCGCAATTGATAATTGTAAGCGTTTGATTGCATTGGTTTTTACATGTAAAATGGTGTCATTTTCTTATTTTTTGGTAATATTTTACATGCAATTGGATTCCTTTTCCTTGCAAATATTGTTTGATTGACATTTTTTACATGGCAAATAATGGCATTTTCCTTGCAAAATGTGATATTTTCCATGAAAAAAGTTGGGAAAATTCATTGGCATTTTTATTCACAAACTATGTAATTATCAATTTTTTTCATATATTTTTTTCATGTTGTCATGAGCATCCAACATGACAAAAGTTCAATGCGGATGAAAAGTGCAATATTCCCACAGTTCTTGTATCCTAAATATACGCCTGCCTTTTCATTTGCCCATTTGCCTGTAAAATGAATACTTGGGGTATAGATAAGAAAACGTTTTCATTGTTTTGCTGTGAAAGGGGGTCACATGATGGTTTTTGTGGGAAATGAAAGACACGTAAATGTTGCTCATCAAACAGCCCAAAATCGGGAAAATCTGTGGGCCATGTAAATAAAAAGCACGCAAATGGCCCTATCAAACAAACCCTAAGATCCGTAAACTGAGTGTCTTACATAGAAAACATTTTTGCTACCCTAGAATGTTTTATCGATCTCTATTCACTCAGATGCGTCGCCTTTTTATTTTTATTTTTTGTTCGTTTATTTATTTATTATTATTATTATTGTTATAAAAGTATGAAAACAATAGAGAGAATTTAGAGAGAATGAATTCGAATGAATTCTCGTGAATTTAATTTCATTAATAATCGCTCTATTTATATGAAACTTCGAATATACAAACTGTAATTACATAATTTCATCAAGGGTATAATAGTCATTCACATATAATAATTACATCTTTTATCAAATTATTCCTCCACCAAATTATTCCTCTACCAAATTATTCCTCATAATTCATAACCACCAAATTATTCTCAATTATTCATAACACTCCTCGAATGACTATTAATACAAATGTCTTCCTGACTTGTTTGGAGAAAAACTCATGGGAAAAAACTTCCAAACCGATTGCAAGATAAATGGAGTGGTTATATATCGCTTCATCAAAACATTGCCCCGATGTCTTCCACAGATAGAGTATTTATGTGTCGCTCGTTAAAACCTTGTCAAGAAAACCCAGTGGGAAAAACTTGATCGAAGGAAAAGAGTACAATGCCCGCTTGATTTCATATCTTGAGAATCGATATCTTTACTTGGTAAATGATTTCAATATCATCATCGTTGGATCTAAAGCATTAGCTCCATTATAACTTGATCCAATAGATACATCAGATCAATTTCTCCTATCGTTCTCAATATACCATGAATATGCCTCGTTAAAACCTTATTAGGAAAAACCCAAATGGGAAAAACCCTAATGAAGGAAAAAGAATACATTATTCATGTGAATACGCCTTTAAAGTTGCCTCATTAAAAACCTTGCTAGAAACCCAATGGGATAAAACCTCACTAAGGGAAAAAGAGTGCAACGCGATTTTATACAAGTATGTCGCAAGCATTTCAAAATCTTTCATACATTTGTATGAGTATCATATACATTGATTTTATACTCTTCTGCTCATTTAGAGTGCATCAATTTTCTTACACAACTACAAAACATTCACCATGAACACATGTCTCCAAACACACAATTTAAAGCATATAAATTCATAGTAAAAACATGTAAACATATAAGTAAACCTTCATAACTAACTAACACTTAAAATATATCATTTAACATTTAATACTCACTTAATAGGTTATTTCATTCCCAGGGCTTAGCTCACCCTTTAGGGTACTCATAAACACGGGTTTAGCTCATCCGATCCTTTAATTTCCTTTGCACACACACGATCGGTAATTTAACTTTCATGAGCATGCAACATATAATGACCACCATGCTTATCTTTAAACTTGAGCACTAGTCATCATCATCTCATCATCTCATAAGTTAAGGATTTCACATTCACCATTTATCATCTTCAATATATCTCAATATTTTCATTATCATTGATCATATGTAGCGCTACATTTTCATATCGTGTATTACACTTTTCAATTTCATTTCTTTCCCCATATCGACATAACTTATCGAGATATCTCATTATCAATCCTCTTGTAGGATTATACAATATAGTTATGTCTATATACTCTTCAAGAGTATATGCCTCCAAGTATTAAGACCATCTTTTATAATTTGCTTTGATATATATGATTGGGAAATATCAACGCTTCTAGCTGCTAACTTATCAAAGCATCGTGAATGATATATGTGATTGTTCATAGCCTTTCATGCATCTTTGAACTTCAAGTTCAGATTTCAATTTCGACGATATAACATGATGCATTTCACATATTATTTTCAACCTTTAATACTCCCTCATGTCGAGAAAATTTAGAACACCAAAACTCATACAGTTGGTATGATTTTAATCATATATGTTCTCATCATTCAAATTTTTAATATGGGAATTTAGACCGCTTTGCATTCTATTCTCGATATCGGCAATTTATTTGAGGACTTTAAATAATTTGCCATATAATATCCCACTTGTATGCATACCAAATCCTTCAGTGATTTATTCAAGTATTGGGATATACATTTACTAGCTTTATTATTAAATCAAAATCATGCTCATACTGTGAGCAAATATTTCGTAAATTTCAAATTACTTAATCATATACACATGTGACTATCTAGTGGATCCATATCATAATATCTAGTAGTCCACATGGAGGATGAGGGCCCATACTTCTCATCCTTTATTCCAGATATATTTGGGATTTATTCCTAATATTGGCTAAGAATGATTTCATCATTTATCGAGAACAATCATTGAAGAATTCTTTAATTCTTCACTTGAAATATTGATTTCAATAATTATTTAAACCGGGATGGTCATCCTGGTTTTGCAAACGAGTATTATTGAACTTCTAGTTCAAGAAATTCTTATATCGATTTCACTAAGATCTCAGATAGTGCTCAATATGATTTATCATAGAAACAATTCACCGACATATTCCATCATCTTTTGGTGACATTATTGTCTACTACTATTCAAACACTGAGTTACAAATCATACGCATCACATCCGCTATTATTTAATTCGAAATCGTAGTTCTTACGCTTCATATTATTTATTTAAAATCGAGTCTTATTTCATACGCCGTATTATTCTATAAATAAATCATCAAAATTATTGCAAAATTCATCCTAACAAGGGTTTATACATTATAATGGATCATATGCTCTCAAATCTTCGAAAATACTATCCATCACTACCGATCAAAATCCTAAAAAGGATTTATCGATGTAGGGTGGAAAGATTAAGGATGCTAATGAATAAGGGTATCCCACAAGATATCCGATGCTTGATTGAAGCAAAGGTTCGATTATCTGGTGAGGTTTCAATTTCTTCTAAATACATGCCTGGTATGGGTAAAAGTAGTTTTTCAAAGAAACGGAGAGCAAAAAGATTAGGAGGATGCTACAAGTGTGCTCGATGGACATGTGACACTCGATGTAAATCAGGTACTTGTCCGTAAATCGAGAAGATAAAATAGCGTCATTAAGGATGGATTGAGTAAGGAGCCTTTGGATGATATTCAACAGCTCTTGAGACACATCCTAATGGACACGCATAAGGTGAGCTAATGGCCTTATGGGCCAAATTCAAAGATCAACAAACGCTACAGTCTTGAAAAACTTACTTTAGAAGATCCTGCTTTGTAAATTTAGTAGAAAAATTTAGCATAATGATTTTCCCATATTTATGTAAGAAAGCTCTGTAATAACAAAATCAATATATTTCTTTTATTTGTAAATATCGTTTTCAATTTTAAGATATATATTATTTTTCAATCACTGATATATATGTCATATCACTAAAGAAAAATTTCGCTTTTTCTCTTTCATATTTGTCAAAAAGTAAATAGTGCACTCAATTATTGGTTTGAAAATTTTTCTTTAAATAGAGGATTCATATATCTCTCATGTTCATACATTAAAAGTATAGTGCAAAAGAGAGATAGGAGTAGAGATGGATATGGAGATTTTAGAATCATCTCATACAAGTCACCTTTACCTACTGATTAAAACCGTATGTATTCTTGGTGGATCTAAGTAGGCCATATCCAATATGTGGATATGGCAAACCGACTTGTAAAAGAGTTAGGAGACAAGAAATCAATATACTATACTGGAGGAACCAACAACAAACTTTTAGCTAGACTTATAATAGCCGCACAATCATGGGGAATAAGAGTTTCGAGCGTAATACCTTTCCATCTAGTTGGATCTAATACTCAATTGGAGCCGCTTCTACCATGGGTCCAAAGAGGTTGGGGCTACGTTTAATCCATCCACAACCGCATGATGTATATGATGAATAATAGTGATGCTTTCATTGTCCTTCCAGCGCTACAACACACCGGGAGAAATATTCAATATAGCCTCGTTGCACGTGGAATTTTCATGTCAAACCAATAGGTTTGTTGAATATTAATAATTTCTTTGATGGCTTTACTAGCGTTTCTAGATCGGTGTAAATAATAAGTTTATCTCTCATTCAATGAGAAAAATACTTATTTCGCTAGTCGTTGATGAACTACTCATCAAATTTCATGCATATGTTCAAGAACTGTGGAAGCCCAGTCCGCTTGGCCACAGACCATCGGTGTCAAGTTTAAAAGAAATTCGATCCTTTAAATATTTCATTATGAATCCTAATGTTGATGGTATGTAGTTACTGAGTATTTATACTCTCGAGACGCATCCTCATTTATGGATTCAAGATGTATATTCTTTTTGCATTTCTATATTTTCGAGTGTTTAATGCCGCTTTGATATTCTCAATATGTTCCACATCTACTGCTTTGTACTTCTTCCTGAGTAATAATAATATCATATCGCTTTATTCAAATACGTAAATCTAGTGATTATGCTTCTTCAAGAGCATTTTATTCTCATATTAATACAATCTCATATCATCGATAAGATTATTTCATGTAAGCTTTTCATGCGATATATTTTCTTTGATTTATCAACATGGGATCTATTCAAGACTTTACTTTCGCCTATTTATCCAATGGTAACTTCAAGTACCACTTGCTCAATTTTCTCCATTCATATTCTGTGATATATAAAGAAGTAATTTTATTCTCATCGCCTACTTCTTGAGTATGATTAGAATATTTGATCAACTACTTTCCTGAGGTAGATTCGTTATAACCAATCGTGTAGTATAATCCACCACATTGGAAATATGCACACCAATCGTGGTATTACCCACCACATTGGAAATATACTCAAACTATAAAGTGCATAAATTTAAATTGCAGAAATTAAATTTCCTCCAATAGGTGGTCGAACCTACCTTATGGGAATTATTGCAATAAATATAAATTTACTGAATTTAAATAGCAAGAATTAAATTGCATAATATTTAACTACTTCTTCAGAGTAGGATCCGCTAGTAGAAGGTATTACCCATCACTTAGCATATAAAGTGCGTAAATATATAAAACCTTCCGCTTTAGTGACGGTTGAACCCATCATCAAGTAGGAGGTATTGCATAAAGAATTAAATTGCAAAGAAATAAAGTGCGAGAATTAAATATTGAACTGCTTACGGAGCATTTGTTCTTTCAGAACAAATACTCATTACTTACAAGAAAGACACTTATCCTTCTGTAATAAAGTACATTATGTAATTGAACTCTTCGGGAGTTACATTAATATTTCGATCTTTTAACTCAAATGGACTTCAAGCCATTTTATATAATCAATGGATTTAGAATTTCTTCATGAATATTCTATCCATTTTTCACTGTCGTCAAAATTAGGTCGGTTTTACCCTAAGGGTAAATTGTCCATTCCAATTCGCAAAGGTAAAATAGTCAAAAATATTTTATCAATGTTTTACGATTGGAAAATTATCTCCTTTCTACTTCAATTTATCAATATCAAAATATTCAAGGACTATTTTGTAACTTTTTCAAAAGTTGGTGTACTAATTTGTAAATTTTGAAAGTTTGATAATAACATATTTCAAACAACGAGTTATTACCCTATCAATGTTGGTGTCAAATCAAGCTCTCGTTAAATTGAGTATAATGGAGTCGAGAAAATTTGATTTTGATAATGTATGCCTTATATCTCGAGAAAACGAATATTATAGTTTAATATATTATTATAAGTATAAAGTAATATAATATATATACTTTTCATTTTTCTTGAGAAGAATTGAACACGACGATTTCCTCCATTTGCCAATTCTTGAATTGCCCACAACTCTTTGTCTCGCATAAATGCTTTTACGTGAGTGATTGAGAAGATAGAGAGAGTGAGGCGTGAGAAAGTGGGGAAAAGATAAGAGAGAAGAAAGATAAGTATTGATTGGAGATGGATTAGGTTATTTATAATAATTCGGTGCCGATACGTAAGATCATCTATAAGATGAACTGTAGAAAGATACTCTTCATATTACTCAAATGGTAGACTGCGTACGATAACGTGTTATAAAAGTATGAAACAATAGAGAGAATTTAGAGAATGAATTGAATGAATTCTCGTGAATTTAATTTCATTAATAATCGCTCTATTTATGTGAAAACTTCGAATGATAAACCGTAATTACATAATTTCATCAAGGGTATAATAGTCATTCACATATAATAATTACATCTTTTATCAAATTATTCCTCCACCAAATTATTCCTCTACCAAATTATTCCTCATAATTCATAACCACCAAATTATTCTCAATTATTCATAACAATTATTATTATTATTATTATTATTATTATTATTTTAACAAAGACGAGTCAAAATAATAAATCAATGCTTGTGTTATTTGTCAACTGTAGTATAGCCGTATTAATCTACGAATGTGCAAACGATCAATATTGATTATCCAAGAGTAGATATTCATGAATTCAAATTTATTGTTGCGGATGCCCTAAATTGTTTCTTTCAAACAATTGACATATACAACTAGATTTATTTATTTGATGATGTACATTTTAATCAGATGACATTAGGGAACAACTAACAAGAATCGAAAAACGGATCTCGACTCGATGCTGAAATGATTTCAAGGAAAACAATGTCTAGAAAAAAAATTGTACTCATTTGAGAATAGTAAACATGCCATTAAAACGGCGTTTCCAACAATTTCAATCACTGATGATTGCCACCCAAAATTTATGCACAAATCACTTGATGCTGAAGCAATCTCACTCCATAATTTTCCAAAATCCAAACGACTATAGAGCAAACAAAATTCGAAGTCCGAACTACAGATAAAATTGAAAAAGCTAAACAAAATCCATAGCCAATCAATAGAGACGGTCCTGTTCTTTGCTGGGCCTGAGTCGAAATTCCAAAAATTTCCAAAAATAGGCCCCTTTATTTTTATTTTTTTTCTCATAAAGCTAATCTAAAGCGACGCACGAGATTAAACTAGCCACAGTAAGAATTAGTTAAACACACAATAATAAGCTAACAAAAAATATAAAAAGCTCAGTCGGAGCGCCAAAGCAAAGTAAAAAAGGAAAAAAAAAAAAAAACTCAGCCAGAGCTAACACATAACCTATGAAATCATGATATAAAAAATAAAAATAAAATTAAACAGCCCAGTCAAAGGCAACACAGATGACACAAGAGAAATATGCAAGTAAAAAGCCAAAAATAGAAAGCTCAACGAATTCACGCTTTGCTCAATTGCCCTTTGCCTCTCTTAGTCTTTGTATCTAATTCAAGCAAAACGGGCCCCAAACAAATAAATTAAAATCGACAAATAATGGGCTAAATTATAGCCCTGAAATTTTGAATTGAATATTTGAATTTATCTATTATTTTACTTAAAATGAGCCTACAATTTATAATGTATTTTCAATTTCGGCCCTTTAATTTATTTTTTTTTTAAAAAAAATTGCATATAGCTGGGCCTCCCAGGTATAACGACTGAAAATGACCCCCCGAAGGTCGGGCCTAAGTCGGTCGACTCACTCGACTCTGCCAATCAAACAAATCAGCTTGCAAAAAGATTCAATTCTAAACTGCAGTTTGCAGTTTGTCATTTTGTTGGTTCTGAGACGACAGCCGCGTTTGTCTCACTAGAAAGCAACCCTGCCAGCCATAATGTAGAGGAGAGAGCGCAATTCATCTCTCT
Source organism: Jasminum sambac (assembly GCA_018223645.1). Taxonomy (NCBI): domain Eukaryota; kingdom Viridiplantae; phylum Streptophyta; class Magnoliopsida; order Lamiales; family Oleaceae; genus Jasminum; species Jasminum sambac. Next base: position 6,277,192 of record CP073645.1, on the reverse strand, counting down.
GTTCATCTAACCAACTTGCCTAACAAGTAACATTAGTATGATCCCCAATTTCACGTGCATTAGCTTCATACATCAACGTGTGAATAATCAGAACCTAATTCCAAAGTCGCTTTTTCAAAACTACCTTCGAAAGTCGTTATTAGTACGAGACTTTAAACTCATTCGTGTAGTGGAGAATTTAATTTTACTATTAAGTACATGAATTCTGATAGATCCAAGTGTAGATAAGCGGCTAGATGATTTGTATGACTGCTTTCACATGACAATACCAAAACCTTTTACCTGAATTATCTTTAGGATATAGTTAGCGAACAATGTGACAGATTTAAAAAGGATGGTCCAAATTTTAAGAAAAATCAAAGTATAGTGTGACCCATTTAACAGAAAATTAAAGTTATTGACCCAAATGGAAAATAAAATTAAAACACAATGTCCCCTTTCAAAATTGAAAGACACTACACTTGGCAAACCCCACTTCGTCTGAACATTCCCTGTTGTTATTCCCGCACCAACACCAATGACTTCAATATTTCAACCCATGGCTTACACCCCATCAGAGCCACCATCACCCCATGTCCAAGAACTTAAGCACAGAGGGAAACTCTACTTTCAAAACGAAACACCAATACAAACCACTTCTCAGTCGAACCAATTCTCCCCTCCTTTCTTCAACGGCCATGTTAATTCAACCACCTATGCTACAGTACTCAAATCCTGCAGATGCCCGAGGCTCGGCAAACAGGTCCACGCCCACCTGCTCAAGAACGGGTTTCATGTCCGGGAGTTTTTGGGAACTGAGTTAGTCAAAATGTATGGAAAATGTAGCTGCACTGATGACGCAGCTCAAGTGTTTGATAAAATGCCGGAAAGGAATTTGTACAGTTACACAGCCATTTTGAATGTGTTATTAGAAAGTGGATATCTCAAGGAAGCTGCAATGAAGCTACTCGAGTTACTCTTTGAGGATATTGAATTGGAGTTTTTCGTTTTTCCCGTGGCGTTGAAGATTTGTGGTGGCTATGGTGGGGTTGAACTAGGGAGGCAGCTACACGGGATGGTGACAAAAAGTGGAGTTTTGTCACATATTTATGTAGGAAATGCTTTGATTGATATGTATGGAAAATGCGGGTGTTTGGATTACGCGAAAAAGGTATTGAGTAACATGCTAGACAGGGATTGTGCTTCTTGGAATTCTATTCTCACGGCTTGTATCAAGAATGGGATGTTATCAGAAGCATTGGTGTTTTTAGATAGAATGTCAGTAGAGAATAACTTAACACCCAACTCTGTTTCTTGGAGTGCTTTACTAGGGGGGTTTACGCAGAATGGGTATGACGAAGAAGCTATCCAGATGCTATACAGAATGAAAGGTGCGGGATTTGATCCAAATGCACGGACGCTAGCAAGCATTCTTCCAGCTTGTGCTAGATTGAAAAGGCTTAGCTTAGGGAAACAAATCTATGGATATATCACAAGACATGGGTTCATGTCTAGCCCTTACGTTGTCAATGGATTGATTGATTTGTACAGAAGGTGTGGGGATATGGAAAGTGCTCTCAAGATCTTTTCAAAATTTTCAGTGAGAGATGAGGTTTCATATAACACAATGATAGCTGGTTATTGTGACAATGGAGATGTTTTGAAAGCAAAAGAGCTTTTTGATCAGATGGAATCTGAAGGGAAAAGGAGGGACTTAATTTCATGGAACTCTATGATTTCTGGATATGCTAATAATTTCATGTTCGAAGAGGCTTTGGAAGTCTTTAATGATTTAATAACTAAAGGAAAAGAGCCAGATTCTTTCACCCTAGGTAGTACGCTTGGCTTATGTGCCAATATGGGTTCTCTAGGGATGGGGAAAGGGATGCATGCTTATTGTATTGTCAAGGGTTTACAGTCGAACCTATTTGTTGGTGGATCACTGGTAGAAATGTACAGTAGATGCTACAACCCAGAAGCTGCTCATAAAGCTTTACACAACGTACCTGAAAGAGATGCAGCAATTTGGAACTCGTTGGTCTCTGGTTATGCTCGATGCAATCGAACTGAAAATATCAGGTGTATTCTTCAGCAAATGGAAGTGGATGGATTTCACCCTGATGTATACACATGGAATGGAATAATTGCTGGCTATGTGGACAACGATTACCATGAGTCGGCTTTGGAACTGTTTCTGGAGATGCAGGCTTCAAATCTGAGGCCAGATATTTACACAGTTGGAATAGTTCTGCGTTCATGCTCAAAGTTAGCTATTACTCGAAAGGGTAAGCAAGTTCATGGATATGCTGTGAGAATGGGATATGAATCAGATGCCTACATTGGAGCTGCCCTTATAGATATGTATGCCAAGTGTGGAAGCATAAAGTATGCCAAACTTGTTCATAACAGGATCAGAAATTACAATTTGGTTACCCAAAATGCAATGCTTACTGCATATGCCATGCATGGGCAGGGAGGGGATGGAGTTTCTTTCTTCCGTGAAATGTTGGTCGATGGCTTTACACCAGACAGCGTGACGTTCCTGGGTGTTCTTTCTTCCTGTGTTCATGCAGGATTAGTTGAATCTGGAAAACAATTCTTTGATATGATGGAATATTATGGTGTGAAACCTACATTAAAACATTACACATGCATGGTTGACCTTCTAAGTCGTGCAGGGAAGATGAATGAAGCATACAGGATGATTGAGGAAATGCCGGGAGAACCCGACTCAGTAATTTTGGGTGCCTTGCTTGGTGGTTGCATTATCCATGGGAGCGACAAGTTAGGAGAAATTGCAGCACATAAGCTCATAAATTTGGAACCAGAAAACTCCGGGAACTATGTGATGCTGGCTAACTTATATGCTTGCACGAGAAGATGGCATGATCTTGCAAAACTAAGACGTCAAATGAAGGACAGGCAACTATATAAAAGTCCAGGTTTCAGTTGGATTGAAGATAAAGATGAAATACACGCCTTCATGGCATGTGATAGATCTCACAAGAGAGCTACACAGATATATGAGATTTTGGATAATTTAACAGGACAAATGAGATTAGAAGAAAATAAAAATGAAATTCAATTCTGTGTATAAGTTATGTAAAAAACAATATATTCATGATTGTCACTACCAGTTTATGTCACAAAAGATATCTTACAAGAACTATGACAGTGGTAGACCATTGTCACACTTGTATTCAGTAATGATCAATCGATTCAAGAACTCTGCGGGCTTGAATTTGCAGAGCGGTTAGTCGTTCCTCCGGATCCAAAGTAGACCCAAATTGACTAGCTGCCCATATCAATGATGCAGATTTCTCGCCCAAGAATTGCCTTAGATCCTTGTGTGGAGGTGTTTCTCTTCCATTTACATGCCCGATGAGAAGCAATAAAAACTCTCCACATTTCAACCTGATAAGATGAGATGATACCATCAGCAAGTCAGCTACCATTGCAAGAATTATATATATCACAGAAAACTTTTTCAAGCATAAATTTTAAAAGTAAACCAGAGTCTTGATGGGGCATTAAATGATAACGAAGACACAAACAAGAAGAGAGCTTCCAGCAAATTATATAACAGGCGGGAAAAAGCAAAGTACCTGAGACTTTCTTCTGCTTGTCTGTCTTTGATAAGAATAGCAACTTCCTCAATGCCATTGCATGCTTCAAAATCCTGGCACATAATTAGACGACAAACCTCAATCATCACGTAATATAAAGAGTAGCTTCATTACAGCTATTCAGAGAGTACAGAAAAAAATTTGATGGTTTGACGCTGTGCATTTTCCCACACCTTTGCAAATTCTCATTTACTAAGATAAGCAGAGCCTGGACATAAGAAACGAGCAACAACAATATTTTACAGACCAAACAAGAGAAAGCAGAAATAATTTTTTGGTTTTAAGAGGGCATCCCAGAGAAGCATTAATATTTAAAAATCTAGGAAAGAGACAGGACCAAGCATTCACAAATTATTCCCATGGGAAGAAACAACAATGGCACCAAGTTCCACTCAAAATCAAATAGGGAAACAAAAAATAAGGCAGTTCCAAGGACATCCACCACAGAATTAGGCATACCATTTGGTTGGCTGATGAATCCAGCATAATTGAGATTAAAGCATCTAGGCATGCACCTTGCTCAAGTACTCCACGATTTGACAAGATATACATCAACACCTGTTTGATGTAGAACTAATAAGCAGCCAGAATGCTTGAATATCAATATCAAAATTTAACGCATCATGAGACTCGTGAAGAGTAGTTTTACAATGATAAATACGAAGAAATGTAGCATTTGATTATAGTAAATGACAAAATAGTATAATGTACTACTTAAAACAGAAAAAGCACCAGCTGCAACAAAATCCCAAAAGGATCTTCCGATTTTCTGTTCTAATTTTTATCTAGCATACTTCCAGGAAACACGAGAGATTGCCAAGACATGCAAAACAAGGACTCTATCAACGTACTGGAATTGCTTTATGTTGATGAGCCAGGACTGTGCTCTCTCGATGAAGAAGACAACATCCTTCCAGAACTCTTAGTGCAATAGCCACTTCGGTGTCTGTTGAAGGACTGACTATTTTCACAGGTTCAACAGTAAATATGTGGTTCAGACTTGCTACTTTCTGGTCCTCTATTTCTTTTAGAGTGTGTTCAAACAGCACTGGAACCACTGTTACATGTAAAACTAAAGATCACCAACCACATTAAAATTAATTGCACGAGAGCTATGGATAACTGTAGAACTTCGATCCTTGTAATTCTAGCACATGATTGCAATTGTTTCAGGGACTACATAAGAGTTCCAAAGAACTAAAAAATACAAATAAATTTGAGATGTAAAAAACTAAAAATCATTCAACGGAAATCGAAGAATATACATTATTTGGAAAAAGAAGAGCTTAAAAGAGTGTTGGGTGAGGGGTACACGACCAGAAAATATTGACATTTGACCTAATTTAACCTCTTTTTCTTATTTAATGTTGTGCAGGTTTCCCTATTAATGTCGAATATGCACTTGAGGTTTTTGGATTCATGACCGAAAATTGTTCTCCTTGATGAATGAGGAACTCATCGTTTTACATAATCTTTGTCTAATCTTCATTGTTTAACAAAATAGCCAATTTAATACTTACCCTTATGATTCATGATTCATTTTCTTCTCTCTCTTAGTGATCAACTGAAATCCTCTTTTACAGCAGAATGACCCATAAAACAACAAAGTTTTTGCTCACCCATAGACATCAAGCATCAAACATCTATTATACAATTTGATCGACAAACGCTGTAGCAAAATAAATCAAGTGTTTCTGCTCTAAATTGAACTGTTGACTCAGAATCAACTACGATTCCGACAACAAATTACTCATCACGTCATGGTTAACGAACGAACCTTGAAGGTCGGGGATGGATTGAGAGTGCCGAAATAGAGCGATAGTGGAATCGGATTCAGCGACGGACTGTAGGAATTTGAGAACGCTGCGGAGGCCGCGGAGTCGGAGGAATGAGAATTCGGCGCGTGCGTCTCGCAGTCCGGTCCGGAGAGCAAATTTCACCTCCCTGTACAGCCTTTGTTTATCCAACGATATCACAAGCTCCTTCACCGTCGATTCAGACTCGTTTTCCGATTCCGGCGAGTTCAAGGCGTCGTTCCAGAACGGCTTCTTCAGGTACATTCTCTGCAAATTGAACGGAGCCTTTTCTTCTTCCTCTCTCCGTCTTGGCTTTTACCTTTCTTGTTTATTCATTTTTAAATTTCTTTCTGAGTGGTGCTCTACCGAAAATGTTATATTTCCGTTATTATAAACATTTCTCCCAAAATTTCACAACCCACTTCGAATGCGGTGGGGTAGAAGCCTCACCCACATCTCTCACATTTTTTCTCGCGTTTAAAGTATTTCTTAACATGCGTTAAGTGCTCTACATACCCACTTTTTTAATCTCAAACCCATTTTTTTTCAAAATTTCATTTTTACCCTTTTATTAAATACCGGTGGGTGTGGGAGCAAATTTTTTTTTATGCTCGGCCGAGACGGTGAACTCCTCAAAGGAGCTTCGGCCATCCTTGGCGAGGCCATCTGAGGGCCTCGGCCATGGATGGCCGAGCTCCCTTGGCCCTCTTCGGCCGAGCATAAAATTTTTTTTTTTTTATTTTTTTAAAATGATAATATAATTAGTATTTTTTTGATTTGAGGAATGAATATGTGATGTATAAGTTGGATCGAAACCGTACTTTGTAGATTTTAGTGTCCGGATTCCGTTTTAGACAAATAATATCGCGATTTGGAGTAGCTCGATGCCACGAGTCGAACTCATTGTTTTGCAATGATGTACGATGGATTTTGGGCATCTGAACGCGTTTAGGCATCGAAAATCAGCATTTTTCTATTTTTCGAATAATTTTTAATTTTTTTATTTTATTAAATTAAAATGGTAATTAAATAAAATAAAAAAATTAAAAATTATTCGAAAAATTAAAAATTATTCGAAATAAAATAAAATAAAATAAAATAATTTTTTAATTTTATTTAATTACCTTTTTAATTTAATAAAATAAAATAATTAAAAATTATTCTAAAAATAGAAAAACACTGATTTTCGGTGCCTAAACGCGTTCAGATGCCCAAAATCCATCGTACATCATTGCAAAACAATGAGTTCGACTCGTGGCATCGAGCTACTCCAAATCACGATATTATTTGTCTAAAACGGAATCCGGACACTAAAATCTACAAAGTACGGTTTCGATCCAACTCATACATCACATGTTCATTCCTCAAATCAAAAAAATACTAATTATATTATCATTTTAAAAAAATAAAAAAAAAAAATTTATGCTCGGCCGAAGAGGGCCGAGCTCCCTTAGAGGGGGCCTCGGCCAAGGATGGCCGAGCTCCCTTTGAGGAGCTCGGCCGTCCTCGGCTGAGCATAAAAAAAATTTGCCCCCACACCCACCCGGTATTTAATAAAAGGGTAAAAATGAAATTTTGAAAAAAAGTGGGTTTGGGGATTAAAAAGGTGGGTGTGTCTAGCACCACTCTTTCTTCTTGGGTCTTGGCTTCAATAGTGGTGATATTGACGGATACGTCCTTGAATTTTTCAGCTTTTGCCTCTTTGACGCGAATTGTTCAATTTATTGTCCCATTAGTCCCGGACCTTCATTATTCGTGTGCAAATGGTCCCTTCAAATAGAATCCACGGGAAACATTATAGATTTCCCTTTGAACAGACAATATTGTCAAATAAAAAAATTGGAAAGGATTCCACAAAGCTCATTTCCATCATATTCTTTATCTCCGACCGGTAAAAATTCTTGAGAAATTTAACTATATGAGGCTTTTCCCGAGGTAAAAAAAAATTGTACGTAAATGGCCATCTTTGCTTTTTTGTATTAGTTGGCTCATCGATTAACACTATGCTATGAATTCTTAGATTTCCACATAGCTCAACAAGTCTTGTTAAATTGCACATAAAGGGAATGCGGAGAAACGAATTACCAGCAATAATGGTACTGCTATATTGGTTTCAAGCAGATAAATTTAAAAATACATCTCAAGGCCTTTAAGACTTTACAGAAAATCATCAAACTTAACATGATTCCAGTACCTCAATTTCTTCCTCATAGGGAGTTCTATAAGTGCACCAAAGAATAACCCCCCACCCCGCCCCCAAAAATAGAAAAATATAACTATATATAATGTTGAGCCATGAAGAGAAAAGGCTACAAATAAAGAGATGAAAATACTTTAAAGTGTCCACCTCAAAAAAATCACACATGCAAAATATGTATAGTTTCACAAGAAATAAATTTTAAGAAAAACAATACTACCCAAGTGAAATTCATGAATGAAATGAATAAATCACTAAAGAAAGGATCTAAGGTATAGATATGAAAGAAATGAGTAAAATTTAATTCCCACAATATCCTCTTTGTGATTAAAGATTAATTCCCATAATATCCTCTTCGGAAAGGGTGAGGCTAAATACACCCGGGTAATTTCTAAATGCACCCAAAATTTTACATCTTTCCAAGTATACCCTTACTAATAAAACCAAAAAAATTACCTTGTTCGCTCCATACGTAGCGAACACACAAATGTGTGTTCGCTCCATATGGAGCGAACATGCAAAATGCGCGTTCGCTCCAAGTGGAGCGAACACCCATTTGTGTGTTCGCTCCATGTGGAGCGAACATGGTTATCAAAAAAAAAAAATGGCGGACGAAAAATTTTTATTATTTTTTTTATTCAAAAATAATTACATTCAACACTAATCGGATAAATTCAATTCTTGGTATTATCAAAAAAATTTTGATTTTGTTTTTAAATATCAACACTAACAGAATAAAGCCAATTACTATATCATTAAAAAAATTATCTGCAACCACTTTGACGAGTAATTAGTTTTTTGCAACCACTTTGACGAAATTCATCATCAAATTGGTTGTAAAAAACTTTTAAAAATAATTAATTTTACTGATTATTCATTCGTGAATGTAATTTTTGCCATTATTTTTTATTCAAATTTTTTGCAATCACTTTAGCGAATAATTTTGAAATTTCTTTTAAATTTTTTGTAACTATTTTTATGATGAATTTCGAATTTTTTATGATACAGTAATTAGCTTTATTATCGAATTATTAAAAAATTTAAATTTTTTGCAATCATTTTGACAAGTAATTTCAATTTTTTTTTGTAACTATAATGATAAATTTCGATATTTTTTTATCATATAATAATTGACTTTATTCTATTAGTGTTGAATATAATTATTAAAAAAATTTGAGTGGTAGAAAAAATTTAAAGAAATTTTAAAATTATTAGTCAAAGTGATTACAAAAAATTTAAACAAAAAATAATATATAATTTTTTCGTATGATATTTTTCATTTCTTTCTTTTATAATTTTTTATTTTTTATTTATTTTTTTAAAAAAATATTAGCCCCTATATGGGCGAACCCCCGTTTAATGGCGTTCGCCTCACGTATGACGAACTTTTTTTTTTTAATAAGTAAGGGTAGATTTGGAATTTTCAGAAAATATGGGTGTATAAAGTAAAATCCCGGGTGTATTTAGCCTCACCCTTTCGGAAAATGAGAATGCACATTCTTAGTTTCTTACTCTTCTGATATAAAAAATAAAATAACTAGATTAATCTAAGTGCACGCTCATTTTGTGTAGAGAACCATAAAAATACTAATTATATCTCTTGCGTTGACTAGAGGACAAAGGTGTACCCAAAAAAAAAAAGAGATGTTCTGTTATGAATAATTGAGAATAATTTGGTGGTTATGAATATGAGAAATAATTTGGTGGAGGAATAATTTGGTAAAAGATGTAATTATTATATGTGAATGACTATTATACCCTTGATGAAATTATGTAATTACGATTGTGTCATTCGAAGTTTTCCTATAAATAGGACTTCAGTTATTAATGAAATTCATTCCTGAGAATTCCTTAAAATTCATTCTCTCTAAATTCTCTCTATTGTTTCTATACTTTTATAACACGTTATCAGCACGAGTCTCTAACCTTTTGAGTAATATGAAGGAGTATGCTCTGATTTGCATCTTATAGATGATCTTACAGATCGTAAACCGAATTATTATAAATAACCTAATCCATCTCCAATCAATACTTATCTTTCTTTTCTCTCTTATCTTTTTCTACTTTCTCACGTCTCACTCTCTCTATCTTCCCAATCACTCACAGAAAATATTTATGTAGAGACAAAGAGTTGTGGGCAATTCAAGAATTGGCAAATGGAGGAAATACGTGCATGTTCAATTGCTTCTGCCTAAGAAAAAGGAAAAGGTATATATATTATATTACTTTATAATATAATAATATATTAAATTATAATATTCGTTTTCTCGAGATATAAGGAGCATACGTTATCAAAATCAAATTTTCTCGACTCCATTATACTCGATTTAATGAGAGCTTCGATTTGACACCAACATTGATAAGGTAAACTTTCAAAATTTTGCAAAATAGTACCCCAATTTTTGAAAAAGTTACAAAATAGTCCTTGAACATTTTGATATTGATAAATTGAAGTAGAAAGGAGATAATTTTCAATCGTAAAACATTGATAAAATATTTTTGACAATTTTAGCTTTGCGAATTGGAATGGACAATTTTACCCTTAGGGTAAAACCGACCTAATTTTGACGACAGTGAAAAATGGATAGAATATTCATGAAGAAATTCTAAATCCATTGATTATATAAAATGGCTTGAAATCCATTTGAGTTGAAAGATCGAAATATTAATGTAACTCCCGAAAAGTTCAATTACATAATGTACTTATTCTAGAAGGATAAGTGTGCTCTTGTAGAAGTAATGAGTATTTGTTCTAAAAGAACAAATTTGCTCCCATAGAAGCAGTTCAATATTAAATTCTCGCACTTTATTTACTGTAATTTAAATACTGCAACACCTCATACCTAATGATGGGTCCAATCACTAAACGGAAGGTTTTATATATTTCTGCACTTTATATGCTAAGTGATGGGTAATACCTTCTACTAAGCAGATCCTACTCCTGAAGAAGTAATTAATCATTATGCATTTTAATTCTCGCAATTTAAATTCTATAAATTTATATTTATTGCAATAATTCCCATAAGGTATGTTCGACCACCTATTGGAGGAAATTTAATTTCTGCAATTTAAATTTACGCACTTTAGATTTCGCATATATTTCCAATGTGGCGGGTAATACTACACGATTGGTTATAACTAATCATACTCCAGAAGAAGTAGTTGATCAAATATTCTAATCCTACTCTCGAAGAAGTAGACGATGAGAATAAAATTACTTCTCCATATATACCAAATATTAATGGAGAAAATTGAGCAAGTGGTACTTGAAGTTACCATTGGATAAATAGATGAAAGTAAAATGCTCAATAGATCCCATGTTGATAAATCAAAGAAAATATATCGCATGGAGAGATTATATGAAATAATCTCATCGATGATATGAGATTGTATTAATATGAGAATAAAATGCTCTTGAAGAAGCATAATCACTAGATTTCTGTATTTGAATAAAATCAATATGATATTATTATTACTCCAGAAGAAGTACAAAACAGCCGAAGTGGAACATATTGAGAATATCAAAAGATGGCATTAAACACTCGAAAATATAGAAATGCAAAAAGAAAATACATACTGAATCCATAAATGAGGGATGCGTCTCGAGAGTATAAATACTCTGTAACTCTGCCACCATCAACATTAGGATTCATAATGAAATATTTAAAGGATCCGAATTTCTTTTTCGCTTGACACGATGGTGCATGGACCAAGCGGACTGGCTTCCAGATTCTTGAACATATGCATGAAATTTGATGAGTAGTTCATCAAAGATCTAAGCGAGAAATAAGTATTTTTCTCGCTGAATAAGAGATAAACTTATTATTTACACCCTGATCTAGAAACGCTAGTAAGCCATCAAAGAAATTGTTAATATTCAACAAACCTATTGGTTTGACATGAAAGTTCAACTGTGCCAACGAGACTATATTGAATATTTCCTCCAGCGTGTTATAGCCGCCTGGAAAAATAATAAAAGCATCACTATTGCTCATCATGTACATCAGGCAGTCATGGATGGATTGTGTTTGTAGCATCAATCCAGTTGGACTAATGACATTTCTAACTCCAATTCGATTACTGCCTCTAATTCGATGAAAAGGTATTATACTTGACACTCTTATCCCCCATAATTGTGCGGCCATCGTAAGACTCCTTAATAGTTTGTTATTAGTCCCTCTATATAGTATATTGATATTTTGTTTCCCTAACTCCCTTACAAGTTGGTCTGCAATATCCACATATTGGATATGACCTACTAGTTTGGAGCCACCAAGAACACATATAGTTTTTACCTGGCGAGGTAAAGATTGACTTACATGATATGATTCTGATATCTCCATCTCCACCTCCACCCCTATCTGTCTCTTTCAATGAATGAATGATATATATATGAATCCCTCTATTTAAAGATAAATTTTCAAACCAATAATTGATTGTACTATTTACTTTTTGACAAATATGAAAGAGAAAAAGGCAGAAAAATTTTTAGTGATATGACATATAACTGTCAGTGATTGAAAAATAATATATATCTTAAAATTGAAAAACGATATTTACAAATAAAAGAAATATATTGATCTTTGTTATTACACCGAGCTTTCTTACATAAATATGGGAAAATCATTATACTAAATTTTTCTACTAAATTTACAAACAGGATCTTCTAAAGTAAGTTTTTCAAGACTATAACGCTTTTGTTGATCTTTGAATTTGGCCCATAAGGCCATTAGCTCACCTTATACGTGTCCACTAGGATGTGTCTCAAGAGCCTGTTGAATATCATCCAAAGGCTCCTTACTCAATCCATCTTTAATGAATGCTATTTTATCTTCTCGGTTTCTGGACAAGTACCCCTCAGATTTACATCGAGTGTCACATGTCCACCGAGCACACTTGTAGCATCCTCCTAATCTTTTTGCGCTCCGTTTCTTTGAAAAACTACTTTTACCCATACCAGGCATGTACTTAGAAGGAATTGAAACCTCACCAGATAATCGAACCTTTGCTTCAATCAAGCATCAGATATCTTGTGGGATACCCTTATTCATTAGCATCCTTAATCTTTCCAGCCTACATCGATAAATCCTTTTTAGGATTTTGATCGGTAGTGATGGATAGTATTTTCGAAGATTTGAGAGCATATGATCCATTATAATGTATAGACCCTTGTTAGGATGAATTTTGCAATAATTCTAATGATTTATTTATAGAATGATACGACGCGTATGAAATAGGACTCCAATTTTAAATAAATAATATGAAGCGTAAGAGCTACGATTTCGGAATTAAATAATGGCCGGATGTGATGCGTATGAGCTGTAACTCCATGTTTGAATAGTAGTAGACAATAATGTCACCAAAAGATGATGGAATATGTCGGTGAATTGTTTCTATGATAAATCATGTTGAGCACTATACAGATACTAGTGAAATCGATATAAGAATTTACTGAACTAGAAGTTCAATAATACTCGTTTGCAAAACCGGACCTGACCATCCAGGTTTAAATAATTATTGAAATCAATATTTTAAGTGAAGAATTAAAAGAATTCTTCAATGATTGTTCTCGATAAATGATGAAATCATTACTAGCCAATATTGGAAATAAATCCCAAATATATCTGGAATAAAGGATGAGAAATATGGGCCCACTCATCCTCCATGTGGACTACTAGATATTATGATATGGATTCACTAGATAGTCACATGTGTATATGATTCGTAATTTGAAATTTACGAAATATTTGCTCACGGTATGAGCATGATTTCCAGATTTAATGATAAAGCTAGTAAATGTATATCCCAATGATTTGAATAAATCCCTGAAGGATTTGAGTATGCGCATACAAGTGGGATATTATATGGAAAATTATTTAAAGTCCTCAAATAAATTGCCGATATCGAGAATAGAATGCAAACGGTCTAAATTTCCATATTAAGGCTGATTGATGAGAACATATATGATTAAAATCATACCAACTGTATGAGTTTTGGTGTTCTAAATTTTCTCAGTATGATGGGGAGTATTAAAGATTGAAAATGATATGTGAAATGCATCATGATATATCCTCAAAATTAAAATATGAACTTGAAGTTTAAAGATTCATAAAAGATGCTATGAACAATCACATATATCAGTTAAGATGCTTTGATAAGTTAGCACGCCAGAAGCGTTGATATTTTCCCAATCATCTATATCAAAGCAAATTATAAAAGATGGTCTTAATAACGGAGGCATATACTCTTGAAAAGTATATAGACATAACTATATTGTGTAATCCTAAAAGAGGATTGATAAAGAGATATTTCGATAAGTTATATCGATATAGGGAAAGAAATGAAATTGAAAAGTGTCGACACGGTATGAAAATGTAGCGCTACATATGATCAATGATAATGAAAATATTGAGATATATTGAAGATGATAAATGGTGAATGTGAAATCCTTAATTTATGAGATGATGAGATGATGATGACTAGTGCTCAAGTTTAAAGATAAGCATGATGGTCATTATATGTTGCATGCTCATGAAAGTTAAATTACCGATCGTGTGTGTAGTACCGAAAAGGAAATTAAAGGATCGGGTGAGCTAAGCCCGTGTTTATGAGTACCCTAAAGGGTGAGCTAAGCCCCTGTGAATGAAATAACCTATTAAGTGACTATTAAATGTTAAATGATATATTTTAAGTGTTAGTTAGTTATGAAGGTTTACTTATATGTTTACATGTTTTTACGATGAATTTATATGCTTTAAATTGTGTGTTTGGAGACATGTGTTCATGGTGAATGTTTTGTAGTTGTGTAAGAAAATTGATGCACTCTAAATGAACAAAGAGTATAAAACCAATGTATATGATACTCATACAAATGTATGAAAGATTTTGAAATGCTTGCAGCATACTTGTATAAAATACGCGTTGCACTCTTTTTCCCTTGACTGAGGTTTTATCCCATTGGGTTTTCCTAACAAGGTTTTTAATGAGGCAACTTTAAAGGCGTATTCACATGAATAATGTACTATTTTTCCTTCATTAGGGTTTTTCCCACTGGGTTTTTCCTAATAAGGTTTTAACGAGGCATATTCATGGTATATTGAGAACGATAGGAGAAATTGATACAGTGTATCTATTGGATCAAGTTATAATGGAGCTAATGCTTTAGATCTAAACGATGATGATATTGAAATCATTTACCAGAAGTAAAGATATCAGTTCTCAAGATATGAAATCAAATGGAGCAACTGTACTCTTTTTCCTTCGATCAAGTTTTATCCCAGTGGGTTTTCTTAACAAGGTTTTAACGAGGCAGCACGTGAATACTCATATACCGCTGATTCAGGTTTTAACGAGGCATATTCAAGTCTTGTCCCATCAGGGGGAGCAATGTTTTGATGAAGCAGTATATAACCACTCCAAGCTATCCTGCAATCGGTTTGGAAGTTTTTTCCCACTGGATTTTTCTCCAAACAGGTCTAGAAGACATTTGTATTAATAGTCATTCAATGGGGAGTGTTATGAATAATTGAGAATAATTTGGTGGTTATGAATTATGAGGAATAATTTGGTGGAAGAATAATTTGGTAAAAGATGTAATTATTATATGTGAATGACTATTATACCCTTGATGAAATTACGATTGTGCCATTCGAAGTTTTCCTATAAATAGGGCTTCAGTTATTAATGAAATTCATTCCTGAGAATTCCTTAGAATTCATTCTCTCTAAATTCTCTCTATTGTTTCTATACTTTTATAACATGTTCAATATTTTTTAGCTTCTGAATTGAATAGAAGGTACAAAACCGTGTCACCTTTCCGTTATGCTTTAAAGTAATGTGATATAAAATCGACAAGGTCCTTGACATTTGATGGAAGAAAAGTAATTTATATCTATACTATATTAAAAAGTGTGGATAGTGGGAAATCTTTTGATTTCCAATAATACCCTTACCTATTTTTTTATTAGTCAAGTTTACCCTTATATTTATTATCAATAATACTTTTAATTACTACCAATTAAGTTATTGATACTTATTAAATGACATTATTTATTCTATTACACATGCTTTTGCAAAGAATCACTCCTACTAAAAGCGACAATATGTAATTGCTATGTTAATTGTTTTACTTTTTTAGCATGTCTATTTTAATTTTTTAGTGAGAATTTATATTTGTTCAATATTCGTACGTAAGAGGGAGATGGGAAAAATAAGAAAATTAAAGATCAATGTGTTGTCTTAATATATTTGGTAATGCATTCGTCTATCTTATACCAGTACTAACTATTTTTTTTTTTCACATTATATTTGGATTTTTGTTTTTGCTTTTCGCTAGAGAGCCATCCCAACCCAAAGATTTAGGTACATCTAGAATATCTTAAAAACATTTATTGTTATATAAGTATTCATAGAGATTTTTTTTTGAACAAAACATAGACTTTGTTATGAATAATAATTGAAGAATAATTATTAGGTGTTATGAATAATTGAGAATAATGTGGTGGTTATGAATTATGAGGAATAATTTGGTGGAGGAATAATTTGGTGGAGGAATAATTTGGTAAAAGATGTAATTATTATATGTGAATGACTATTATACCCTTGATGAAATTATGTAATTACGATTGTGCCATTCGAAGTTTTCCTATAAATAGGGCTTCAGTTATTAATGAAATTCATTCCTGAGAATTCCTTAAAATTCATTCTCTCTAAATTCTCTCTATTGTTTCTATACTTTTATAACACGTTATCAGCACGAGTCTCTAACCCTTTGAGTAATATGAAAGAAGTATGCTCTCTGATTGCATCTTATAGATGATCTTCTGTATCGTAAACCTGGATTATTACAAGAAAATTATGGCCAATATTTCTTTGACGCTCCATGATTATAAACACTGATTAAGACTATGCTTAACACCCTTTTCCTTCTTCCTTCCACTACCCTAATCACCACTTCTTGATAATTCCCTCAACCACAAATTAATCTACCTAATTACTACGACAAGCGGTGGTAGCAATTTGGAGAGCATACATGAGGAGGAAACTAACCCTTTGGCTATCGTGTCGATAATAATCCTCCCATTGATGCCACGCGTCCGTCAACCCGTGCCAGGTAATCAAATGGAAGTGTCGGTGCGAGTGTGAAGAAAGGAAGAGAATCAGAAAAGGACGAAGGTATATATATTCCATTATAATATAATAATTATATATTATTTTATAATATAATAATATATTAAACTATAACATTCGTTTTATCGAGATATAAGGAGCATACATTATCAAAATCAAATTTTCGACTCCATTATACTCGATTTAACGAGAGCTTCGATTTGACACCAACATTGATAGGGTAATAACTCGTTTTGAAATATGTTATTATCAAACTTTCAAAATTTACAAATCAGCACACCAACTTTTGAAAAAGTTACAAAATAGTCCTTGAACATTTTGATATTGATAAATTGAAATAGAAAGGAGATAATTTTCCAATCGTAAAACATTGATAAAATATTTTTGACAATTTTACCTTTACGAATTGGAATGGACAATTTTACCCTTAGGGTAAAACCGACCTAATTTTGACGACAGTGAAAAATGGATAGAATATTCATGAAGAAATTCTAAATCCATTGATTATATAAAATGGCTTGAAGTCCATTTGAGTTAAAAGATCGAATATTATTTTAACTCAGAAGAGTTCAATTACATAATGTACTTATTCTAGAAGGATAAGTGTGCTCTTGTAGAAGTAATGAGTATTTGTTCTAGAAGAACAAATTTGCTCCCGTAGAAACAGTTCAATATTTAATTCTCGCACTTTATTTACTGCAATTTAATTACTGCAATACCTCCTACTTGATGATGGGTTCAACCGTCACTAAGCGGAAGGTTTTATATATTTGCACTTTATATGCTAAGTGATGGGTAATACCTTCTACTAAGCAGATCCTACTCCTGAAGAAGTAGTTAAATATTATGCAATTTAATTCTTGCTATTTAAATTCCGTAAATTTATATTTATTGCAATAATTCCCATAAGGTAGGTTCGACCACCTATTGGAGGAAATTTAATTTCTGCAATTTAAATTTATGCACTTTATAGTTTGAGTATATTTCCAATGTGGTGGGTAATACCACACGATTGGTGTGCATATTTCCAATGTGGTGGGTTATACTACACGATTGGTTATAACGAATCCTACTCCAGAAGAAGTAATTGATCAAATATTCTAATCATACTCTCGAAGTAGTAGACGATGAGAATAAAATTACTTCTTCATATATACCGAATATGAATGGAGAAAATTGAGCAAGTGGTACTTGAAGTTACCATTGGATAAATAGACGAAAGTAAAATGCTGAATAGATCCCATGTTGATAAATCAAAGAAAATATATCGCATGGAAAGCTTATATGAAGTAATCTCATCGATGATATGAGATTGTAATAATATGAGAATAAAATGCTCTTGAAGAAGCAAAATCACTAGATTTCTGTATTTGAATAAAGCCAATATGATATTATTATTACTCCAGAAGAAGTACAAAACAGTCGAAGTGGAACATATTGAGAATATCAAAAGATGGCATTAAACACTTCGAAAATATAGAAATGCAAAAGAATATACATCTTGAATCCATAAATGAGGGATGCGTCTCGAGAGTATAAATACTCGTAACTCGCCACCATCAACATTAGGATTCATAATGAAATATTTAAAGGATCCGAATTTCTTTTCGCTTGACACGATGGTGTGACCGACGGACTGGCTTCCATGATTCTTGAACATATGCATGAAATTTGATGAGTAGTTCATCAACAAGCACTAACAGAAATAAGTATTTTCTCATTGAATGAGAGATAAACTTATTATTTACACCACGATCTAGAAACGCTAGTAAGCCATCAAAGAAATTATTAATATTCAACAAACCTATTGGTTTGACATGAAAATTCCACTGTACAACGAGGCTATATTGAATATTTCCTCCGGTGTGTTGTAGCCGCTGGAAGGACAATGAAAGCATCACTATTATTCATCATATACATCATACAGTTGTGGATGGATTGCGCTTGTAGCACCAACCCTGCTGGACCCATGGTAGAACTGGCTCCAATTCGAGTATTAGATCCAACTAGATGGAAAGGTATTACGCTCGAAACTCTTATTCCCCATGATTGTGCGGCCATTATAAGTCTAGCTAAAAGTTTGTTGTTGGTTCCTCCGTATAGTATATTGATTTCTTGTCTCCCTAACTCTTTTACAAGTCGGTTTGCCATATCCACATATTGGATATGGCCTACCAGTTTAGATCCACCAAGAATACATACGGTTTTAATCTGGCGAGGTAAAGGCTGACTTGTATGAGATGATTCTAAAATCTCCATATCCATCTCTACTCCTATCTCTCTTTTTGCACTATACTTTTAATGTATGAACATGAGAGATATATGAATCCCTCTATTTAAAGAAAAATTTTCAAACCAATAATTGAGTGCACTATTTACTTTTTGACAAATATGAAAGAGAAAAAATGCAGAAAAATTTTTAAGTGAAAATGACATATATCATCGGTTGATTGAAAAATAATATATATATACATATATATATCTTAAAATCGAAAAACAATATTTACAATTACAAGAAAAACATTGATCTTCGTTATTACAAGAGACTCCTTATATTAATATGAGAAAATTATTATACTAAAATTTTCTACTAAATTTACAAAGCAGGATCTTCTAAAGTAAGTTTTTCAAGAGTATGCGCGTTTGTTGATCTTTGAATTTGGCCCATAAGGCCATTAACTCACCTTATGCGTGTCCACTAGGATGTGTCTCAAGAGCCTGTTGAATATCATCCAAAGGCTCCTTACTCAATCCATCCTTAATGAATGCTATTTTATCTTCTCGGTTTCTGGACAAGTACCCCACAGATTTACATCGAGTGTCACATGTCCATCGAGCACACTTGTAGCATCCTCCTAATCTTTTTGCTCTCCGTTTCTTTGAAAAACTACTTTTACCCATACCAGGCATGTATTTAGAGGGAATTGAAACCTCACCAGATAATCGAACCTTTGCTTCAATCAAGTATCGGATATCTTGTGGGATACCATTATTCATTAGCATCCTCAATCTTTCCAGCCTACCTCGATAAATCCTTTTTAGGATTTTGATCGGTAGTGATGGATAGTATTTTCGAAGATTTGAGAGCATATGATCCATTATAATGTATAGACCCTTGTTAGGATGAATTTTGCAATAATTTTGATGATTTATTTATAGAATAATACGACGCGTATGAAATAAGACTCCGATTTTAAATAAATAATATGAAGCGTAAGAGCTACGATTTCGGAATTAAATAATAGCCGGATGTGATGCGTATGAATTTGTAGCTCAGTGTTTGAAACGATAGTAGACAATAATGTCACCAAAAGATGATGGAATATGTCGGTGAATTGTTTCTATGATATCATGTTGAGCACTATCTGAGATACTAGTGAAATCGATATAAGAATTTACTGAACTAGAAGTTCAATAATACTCGTTTGCAAAACCGGATTGACCATCCCGGTTTAAATAATTATTGAAATCAATATTTCAAGTGAAGAATTAAAGGAATTCTTCAATGATTGTTCTCGATAAATGATGAAATCATTACTAGCCAATATTGGGAATAAATCCCAAATATATACGGAATAAAGGATGAGAAGTATGGGCCACTCATCCTCCATGTGGACTACTAGATATTATGATATGGATCCACTAGATAGTCACATGTGTATATGATTCGTAATTTGAAATTTCACGAAATATTTGCTCACTGAGTATGAGCATGATTTTGATTTAATGATAAAGCTAGTAAATGTATATCCCAATACTTGAATAAATCACTGAAGGATTTGAGTATGCATACAAGTGGGATATTATATGGCAAATTATTTAAAGTCCTCAAATAAATTGCCGATATCGAGAATAGAATGCAAGCGGTCTAAATTCCCATATTAAGGCTGAATGATGAGAACATATATGATTAAAATCATACCAACTGTATGAGTTTTGGTGTTCTAAATTTTCTCAGCATGAGGGGGAGTATTAAAGGTTGAAAATAAATGCATCATGTTATATCCTCGAAATTGAAATACGAACTTGAAGTTCAAAGATGCATGAAAGGCTATGAACAATCACATATATCAGCCACGATGCTTTGATAAGTTAGCGCGTCAGAAGCGTTGATATTTCCCCAAACATATATATCAAAGCAAATTATAAAAGATGGTCTTAATAACGGAGGCATATGCTCTTGAAGAGTATATAGACATAACTATATTGTGTAATCCTACAAGAGGATTGATAATGAGATATCTCGATAAGTTATGTCGATATGGGGAAAGAAATGAAATTGAAATGTGTCGACACGATATGAAAATGTAGCGCTACATATGATCAATGATAATGAAAATATTGAGATATATTGAAGATGATAAATGATGAATGTGAAATCCTTAACTTATGAGATGATGAGATGATGATGACTATTGCTCAAGTTTAAAGATAAGCATGGTGGTCATTATATGTTGCATGCTCATGAAAGTTAAATTACCGATCGTGTGTGTAGTAATAAAAGGAAATTAAATGATCGGATGAGCTAAACCCGTGTTTATGAGTACCTAAAGGGTGAGCTAAGCCCACAGGAATGAAATAACCTATTAAGTGAGTATTAAATGTTAAATGATATATTTTAAATGTTAGTTAGTTATGAAGGTTTACTTATATGTTTACATGTTTTTACAATGAATTTATATGCTTTAAATTGTGTATTTGGAGACATGTGTTCATGGTGAATGTTTTGTAGTTGTGTAAGAAAATTGATGCACTCTAAATGAGCGAAGAGTATAAAATCAATGTATATGATACTCATACAAATGTATGAAAGATTTTGAAATGCTTACTGACATACTTGTATAAAATACGCGTTGCACTCTTTTTCCCTTAGTGAGGTTTTATCCCATTGGGTTTTCCTAGCAAGGTTTTTAATGAGGCAACTTTAAAGGCGTATTCACATGAATAATGTACTCTTTTTCCTTCATTAGGCTTTTTCCCATGGGTTTTTCCTAATAAGGTTTTAACGAGGCATATTCATGGTATATTGAGAACGATAGGAGAAATTGATACAGTGTATCTATTGGATCAAGTTATAATGGAGCTAATGCTTTAGATCCAAAGCGATGATGATATTGAAATCATTTACCGTAAGTAAAGATATCGATTCTCAAGATATGAAATCAAGCGAGCGTTGACTCTTTTTCCTTCGATCAAATTTTTTCCCACTGGGTTTTCTTGACAAGGTTTTAACGAGGCAAAGACATGAATACTCATATGCGATAGACATCGTGGGGAGCAATGTTTTGATGAAGCGATATAACCACTCCAAGCTATCCCGCAATCGGTTTGGAAGTTTTTTCCCACTGGGTTTTTCTCCAAACAGTCAGGAAGACATTTGTATTAATAGTCATTCAAGGGGGAGTGTTATGAATAATAATTGAAGAATAATTATTAGGTGTTATGAATAATTGAGAATAATGTGGTGGTTATGAATTATGAGGAATAATTTGGTGGAGGAATAATTTGGTAAAAGATGTAATTATTATATGTGAATGACTATTATACCCTTGATGAAATTATGTAATTACGATTGTGCCATTCGAAGTTTTCCTATAAATAGGGTTTCAGTTATTAATGAAATTCATTCCTGAGAATTCCTTAGAATTCATTCTCTCTAAATTCTCTCTATTGTTTCTATACTTTTATAACAGACTTTTTTTTTTTTGCAATTGTTATTTTAATTGTGTTACTTTTTTAGCATGTCTGTTTTATTTTTTCAATGAGAATATATATATATTGTTCTATATTTGTACAAATAACAAAATTAGCTATCAAAGTGTTTGTCTTATACTATTGGTGTTGTACTTGTGCATCTTATTAATACTAACTATTTTTTTCGCGTTATATCTAAAATTTTGTAAACACATTTATTCTCTATTCCTACATTAATTAAAAGGTTTCAAAAAATAATAATACTTCAAAAACATTACACATGTATCATTTGTCCTTTATATATCACGTGCAACGCACGTTCATACAGACTAGTTCCACAAAATTAAAGATAATACATTCCGCGCCTGTCCTTACATTATTACTATAATTCGCTAGGCTAAAATGACCCATGCCTCACAAGAGTACTCATATATATATATATATATCCTCGATCTATTTTCTATAAATACTACGTACCATCATTCAGATATATATAGTAGTGCACGTAAGTACTCAAACCGTGAAGACCCACAATAATTGTTAGAGAAATATATTCCGCAGTCTCTGGAACCCAGTGATGATATATATACATTTGAGTGAGAGTGACCATAGTGTTTAAGTAGAACATTTACCGCATGTAACAATTTTTCGCGTCCTTCATAACCAAGGAATATAAGATCCAAAATCAAGTTTAAAGCACGAACGCAGCCTCTTTTATCCACTACATGTCCATCTACGCGACGTGCTTCTTTGTCCAAAACATCCACATAAATGCTTTCTAAAGATCGATCGGGTTCTTTATATAAAGTACTCTAGTCTTTCATGTAGAACCATTTAAAGCACTTTCGTTCCCGGGTTGATCGAGCTTGAATGGCTTTTCTAGCATAACTTACTTCCTTGTCCCTAAACTGTTTCTCCATGTTAGGAATCGACCTTACTGCATGGCATCTCCGCATACAATAAAAATTAGGGTTTCGAGAATAAAATGAAGATGAGTGATCGAATAAAACAAGAGTAGAATAATTAAGAACAAGATCATGCATGCTCCTCAATTGTATCACATAACATTAATAAAGAGAAAAGACCCAAAAAAATAAAAATCATATACTCTATTCTACCTCTCTACGGCGCCAAGCTTCATAGGCTTTTGAATGCTTCAATGAAATTTTGCAAAAACAAATTGTTACCATCACAGAATTGAATAACAGGATAGAAGACAGACAAATGTATCCCATAACAAGATTTAATAATATATGACTTGCGGTTGGAGAAGGATAGGATGAGTTCAAAGAACAATTGCAGTGGGACTTAGGGCAGCCGAAAGTATATGATCACTTAATTAGTAATAGCAATTCTGTGCCAGTCCTCTTGCTATTAATTGTAAACCCCAAACACATACAAGAATTTGAGGAAATTATGTCATATGCTTCTGTAATTTCTTCCACATGAGATATTTTATGTTAGCTTTATTTTCGTATAGTAAATTAAGTTAGTAATTGGCATTTTTATTTTTCCACATTAATAATTAAGTTAGTTGAATTATGTGTTTAATTAATTTAATTATTGTGGATTTTTATGGACTTATTATCACATTGTATTTTTAGTTTATCTTGGTTTAAATTAGCACATGTGATAATTCCTTATTTTAATTAAATAAGTGAGAGTCCAAGTGGGACACGAACCCTAGCACACGTCTAGGATGGCTTCTCTGTCCACGTTCGACGTATCATATGATTTGGTAAGATACTTTCCATATTATATTGATACATGATAAGGTAAGATCTTTTTTCCATATTTGATTATTACCTTATTTGATTTATCCTACAATTAATGGTAATCTTATTCCTTGTAGGATTTGGTGGTTTATGGTAACTTGGAGACTTGGCCAACAAGTAAGACAAGTTGTATTAAAACACCAACAGTTGAAGGAACACTGGTTGAGACGCGTTTGGAGCATTAATTTCGTCCCCATCAACCTAGAGAAACGTGTCCTTCTCCCATCCCGTGCATGGCCTTTTCGATCATCAATTGATCAATCCCATGCACACCAACCTTGATTATTAATTGATCTTGGTTCAAATCTCCGGGAGGGAGTCCACCAACCAATAGATCTGCCCACAACTTGGAGGAATCTAACACGGGAGGTGTAGATTCGTTGCGGGAACGCGGTTACAAGGAATCACTGAAGAGAGACGGGATGTCTGCTCGCATTACATGCTAAGGAAGATCGAACAGGGAGTTCTTTCATTTATTTCTTAGATGTTGCAATTAATTATGCGTAATTATTGCCTTTGATTTCCTTTGTAAAGTTTTAAACTGATTGGACGTGGTTGGTAGGTTTTGCTCGTAGGCGACGAGCACGTGGTTTTTCCCGTTTGGGTTTCCACGTTAAAATTCCTGTGTTTTTACTGTTTATTTTTCTGCATTCTGTTATTTCCGCAATTGCGATCCAGACGCATCTGGCATACGTAGACGCATCTAGGATACGCCGATTTACAGACGCATCTTACATTAAGCGATGGCATTACGGTCGAATCGAGTAACGGACATAACACGCACGATATCGATCACTTAAATCAGATAACTTAGATAACTATAAACTTTCAATTTAAAATTAAAAGATGTGGTGAATCTATATAAAAGTTAATTAAAACCATTAATGTTGATTATGTCATTTTACTTGAATCATAATATTGAGCATACAGTTGGGACAACATTTTTCAACAACTGAAAAATCTTAAGAATAACTTCGATAATACTTAAAAAAAAAAAGAAAAAATAGCTTCCATATATAAATGAAATAGATAAAATATATTACAACTTTATAAAATATTTAGAATCTAAATACTTTGAGTAAACTAAGACAAACTTAAGAAAATGTCAGTTTTTTGGTAATAAAAAAATAACTAAGTTTATTTAAATTATTCTATTAATTAATATTCTTTACATCATGGTTTATTAGATATATAAATCCAATTAGTAGTCAAAATGAATCAAAAGCTACATTGTATATTATTAATTAGAAGGTATTGCTGCATTATAATATTACAATTCATTCGGTAAAATTTTTAATTTCTTAAAAAATATTATTATGTTATTATATTTTTTAATATTAAAACATTTGTAAGTTTCATCGATATTTAGTAATGAGAGATTTTATTTTTAAAAACTTACAAAACGTGCATGCACATTGGGTGGCACTAGTATAAACAAAATTGACTTTAACCTCTTACTGGGATAGTATAAACCTCGCTCCTATATTGGGGGTAATAAGATTACCCTATTGGAGAATCGAACTTGAAGACGTAACATCTCCTATACTTAATGTCTGTTCTTGTTTATGTGGCAAATTAAATGGAAATGTGTGCAATCCACTTGGTAGTAGGTTTAAAGAGTAGACGTTTAAGTCTACAAGCCGACATCTCTAATAGCTCCATTTACACGAGATAATTAATAATACATCATGCTTCTTTCTTATTTTTTATTTTTTACATTAATGACTAATATACGTACATTTGTTCAATACTAATCATGTAAACGTGAGTAGCACATTATCTGAAAACTTTAAAGCTTCGTAAAAATGTTTTTTTTAAATAGAAAAATGTTATGCTATTGAATAAGTCATTTAGATGTTTGACCTGGCTTGTGAATTACAAATAAATAATTTTTCTACGATTTTATTGATTCATTTTCATGTAAAAGTTCTTCAAATTTTAACAGACGAACTTTAACACAAGACTTCACACAAATATATATATATATATATATATATAGATAGATATTACATCAAGAGCATGTAACTAATTTAAAATAAAAATTTATAAAAGATGTCATCATTCATGTCACATGAAAATCGAAAACCAAAAGATATAGAGAAACGTAATCCTCCCTCTTATAAAAGGGGCAATGAGGGTAAAATATTTTTGAACGTTTCTACCTCTAATATTTTTGGATGTTTCCACCCTTATAACCTTTTCATTATTATCAATAATGCCATTAATTTTTTTTAAAAAAAACGATGTCATTAATTAATATTTCAATGAGATCATTAATTAATTTTATTAATGGAAGATAGAAAGTTTAAAAATAAAATTAAACAATAATTTAATTGTACCTATACAAATACTACAAAGAATAACTAATTAGTATGTTCTCAACCTCAATTTAAATAGTAAATGAAGAGAAGTTAAAGTTACTTGCACTTTCATTTAAGATTATATGGCATTATTCACTCTTTACACATTGCATTGTTCACTACTCTTCGTACATATTTAAATTCTACCCTAATCATTAAACCAATAACCACTAATTTTTTTATTAAAAAAATATCATTAATTATTTCAATAAGATCATTAATTTAATTAGTGGAATATAGAAACTCTAAAAATTAAATTAAACAATAATTTAATTGTACCTATATAAATATCATAACAAATAACTAATTAGTATGTTCTCGACCCCAATTTGAATATTAAAAGAGGGCAAGTTAAAGTTACTAGCACTTTCATTGAAAATTACACGATATTATTCACTCTTTAAATGTTGCATTATTTAATCTTCAAAATACACATTAAATTTCCACCCTAATAATACAAAATAATTTATAATATCATATAAAAATAAATTTGGTTTTATAAATATAATTTTTACATATGAGATAAAATAAAAGTATTAATAGGAATGTCATGTTACTACATTTAATATTATCCCACAAATCAATTGCGACTTATAGGCTGTATAGAAAAATCAAGCTCAATGGTTGATCAGCAAATACTTTATTATATGTAAAGCTCGTTACACTGTTCTAACTTATGATAAATATGAGTAATTTCACTTAAATATTTCATCCAGTAAATACATGTTTAATTTTTAATATGTATTTCTATTAGAATAGAAATATAATCTTGCTAAATCATCTAAAATTATTCAAAATATAATGTTACAAAATCACGTGCAACGCACATGTCAATAACTAGTTATTCAAAAATGCAAATAATTAACCGAAGCCACAAAAATGTCATGCGAAATTGTAAGAGTGTCTAGAATAGGTTTACAGAAAATTATTTTCTTCAACGTCCTTTCTAGGTTTATTAATTTATTATTATTTTTTTTTTATGCGAGTTTTTACTTGCGGATACGTGACCTAAGTTTGTGCATTTTAGTTACGGATGTCTCTCGACTTGTTAAAAGGGCACCGGTGCCTCTTTTTTTTTGTGAAAATTTTGAGTGAAGCTATAGTGTGTGTACAAATAGGTAGATTTACTTTTGAGTCCTTCCTGCCATATTGCCATCTATGTTCGCGTGACCAAAATTTGTAAATTTTGATTGATTAGTAATCCACATTTGTGGAGACTCAACAGTAGAGGTATTATAAGCTGCCTCAAACCATTGGACCCTTTAAGTTTTGTACAAAAATCTCTTTATGCAATCTCAAAATAATAATTCTTCACAGAAAATGTGGCAATTCGAAATACTAATGTGTGATAAAAGTAAATACAACACGAAGAGGGCAAACCAAAAGATAGAAAGTTATTCTATCAGAAAGCTAGTTACATAATTATTTTTTTTTTTTAAAAACCCTTATTTTTTTGTACAAAAATCCCTTTATGCAATCCCAAAATAATAATTCTTCAAAGAGAAGAGGTGGAAATGATAAGTGTTCAATTTGTACACTTATTTATATTTTTATACTGTCAATTGGAGTTGACTTCTACTTATATTTATGTAAAATTATTGTGTTTTTAGGTATTACTCCTTATTGTGGAGGGAAACAAGGCTAAAGGTGGAAAAATGACTTAAAGAGTCAAGAAACCCGAAGTGAGGACTAAAACACAACTATCCAAGAGTTGGAGGACTTCGGGTGCAATATTTGTGAAGGTCTTCTCGGCTGCGTTTCTTGAGTTCACATGGAAGAACTTGGAAAGTAGAGTTTGACCCTTTTTGCGGATCATGATTCCGAGTTTCTAATCAAAAGATATGGCCAGCAAAGATCAGGGACCAAAATGCAATATTTCAGAAGTTGAGGGAGTTCTGCGTGCAATTAACGTACGTCCGTAAGGATCCAATGTACGGCCATGAATTATGAATTTACGGCCGTGAATTATGAATTTACGGCCGTGACTTAGTAGAGCAGAAATGTACATTTTCATGCAGAGAGTTATTTACGGCCGTACAAAGTCAAGATACGACTGTATAATGGGAATTCCAGCCGTAACGTTAGAAGTTACAGTCGTAAATCTATCAACATCAGCAAATTCGAAATTCCTCTATTTTTCTGCTGATTATCTCCCTCTCTTTCACTCGACTTGGGGACTTTTTGGGCATGATCAACCACTAATTTGGGGCCTTATTACACCATTTTTCACCCCCAATTCATATCATCTTTAATCAATCCTTAGTTTAGGTTTAGGGTTAGAATTCTTAGTTTCTTCTTCCTTTTTCTCTTTTCTTCTTCCCTTCTTTCTTCTCTTCTTTTCTTTTCTTTTCTTTTCTTTAGTTTAGGGGTATTGATTGGAGGTAATTGCTTGGAGTTAGAAGCCAAGGAGATCAAGAAGACATGGATTAGAGTTGGAAAAACAAGACTTTGCTTTACAAAAGGAGATTGTCTATAATCTTGTCTAGTTTTTCCATTTCTATTTCCTTTACTTTCTTTGTATATGTTTCAATGATTTCCTTTACCATGAACTAAACATTGTAAGTTGGGATTTTTGATTAATTTTGATATATGTTTGGTTAATCAATTTGAATTGTTGGAATTGGTTTGTATTAGATTATTTACCTCTGGTGTGTATACTTTTGAGCTTGCTACATGTGATTGCTTGATCACCAATTGCATGAATTAGTGGTGTGCTTCGAGAGAAGAATGTACACGTTAAACCCCAGAGCATTCACCCTAGGTTCTTGTAGAGGATAGAGATATGCCTCTTACCCAGGTGATCCAGTGAGTTGTGTTCACAAATCTTTATGCGGTTAATTGGTAACATATCGACATAGAGATGTAGTAGGTTGAACCAATTGATTAGGGTTAGCTTGACATGCGAGAGCGGAGCTAGCTATATAAGGAAAACCAAATCTAACATCGAAGATGGATAATATGTTAAATTCAATAACGGATTAGCATAACTTATATTGAGTTAAATCATGAATCCCGACTATTTCTTAATCCGAGCTTATCTCCATTCATGCCCATTTTCTTCTTTTTAGTTGTATTTGCTTTCTTAGTATAGTTTAGGCCTTATTTGATTGGGGGTTTAGTTGTTCCGCGCGGTATTCCGTGTAAAAATGTGTGGTTAATATTATTTTGGAAAATGTGTGTGTGGTTGAAAATGAGTATGAGGTATACGAAATTGCGTGCGAATTTGATTAACACCAAATAGAACAAGGCCTTAGTTAGTTGTATTTTCATTTCTCTATTGTGCCTTTGTATAGTTTTTCCTTTTGCACTAAAATTAGTAACTCGATACAAATACCTTTCCCTGTAGGATTGATATTCGGGCACCTAGAGGCCACTTTATTACTTGTACGGGCCATACACTTACGGTATATCTATGCATGTGTATATGCCCAACAGGAAATACTAATGATAAAAGTAAGTACAATATGAAGAGGGAAAACCAAAAGATAAAACATTTTTCTATCAAAAAGCTAGTTTGAAAGGGGAAGAAAAGGGAGGCCAAAAAAAAAAAAAAACTTTAATAACTAAATCCAAGTAATTGATCCATATTCATCAATTTTATCTTGATTTGACCTCCTTTGCTTGTATATTAGATGTAGGCTTGTAAACGAATCGGATTTACCTAAATCCGTATCCGATCTAATAAGAAAATTCATTAATCCATCGGATTCGGATTATCCATCGGATATTTGATTAGTAAATCTATATCCGAATCCATCGGATTCAGATAAAATTCAATCCATTGACGGTCTTGAATGTCTTGATGAATTTTTTTGGCACAAATTCAAAGGTTACAAACCATTGTAAGAATTTCAATACTTATAATGAAGCCCTATTAAAGATAATAATGCATGAATATATTTTACTTATTTGAAATAGAATGTTATGTACATTTAAAAAATTGTAGTTTGTTAAGTTCTTTTTGAATCTAATTAAAAGTATATTATAATATGTATTAATGTATTGAAATTCGATAGGTCTAAGAGCTCTTCATTAAGATTTAGAAATTATGAAATCTAAAAATGAGGGGGAAAAAAAGAAATTAGGAAAATATAAAATCAGGTTAAAAATAAAAAAAATGAAAAAAGATAGTAAAATATTATAATTATATTATATTATATTATTATAAAAAATCGGATCGGATTATTATCGGATCGGATTGGCCTATATATATATTTGCTCCATTTACTTAATGGATTATTGAATTCGGATCTTTATCGGATTATCAGACTGAAACCTTAAATCATCTCCTATTAATTTCACCGAATTCGGATCAAAATCCGATCCATTGACAGCCATAATTAGATGGGAGACTCGACTATAAGCACAGAAGCTAAACGGACTAAGGTGAAGATGTCGAAACGTTGGAGGGACTCAAGTGGAAAGACTAAAAGCTATGGGGTCAAGTTTGGAACTTGGTTAAATTTCTGAAGTTGGACTAAATGGCAACAAAGGAAACATGAAAAAATAAGTAGCAATTAAAGTTGGAAGACCAATTCGAACAAAAAGGAATTTGTCCCGATTTATAACACGGTGACTGCCGCGCGTAATCTCTTCGGCCGAACATTTTGCATGGGCTGTCGTGTTTTGAAAAATTTGCGGAGATTTCAATCCTTATTTTGATTCTGGCTCATTTTGGAAGGCTTTCAGAGTTTCGGATGCGATTTCGGAGCAAACTCTTTATGATTCAATTTTCAGTAGAGTAATGCATATCTAGGGTTTGTGACAATTTTTGAATTTTCTAAAAAGAATAGGGTGCATTCTCTTGCAGTTCAGTTTTCAAACCAGCATCTTCGATTTCTTAATCACGAAGCTTCCTTTTGATCTTGTCCAAAATTTTCCTTTCACAACAATAAATTTACATGTCATCCACCTATGAGCTTTTATAGCATTTTCAATCCGACTCAAGATAATTGATCTTTCTGTATGTATGTTTTAACCCAAGACGTGCAATGTGCTTGGTGCAAATAAGTTCGGTTGCTTACGATCGTGTTATCATTTGGAGACCTGAAAAACTGAGACAGGTCGTATCATACCATACCAAAAATGGTGTTTAAAAATAATAATAATAAAAAAGTGGTACATGAAGGGGTAAAAGGACTACTAGCATAAAAACAAGACACGTTTAATACATTATTTTCTTTTGCTTTTTTTCTTTTTGTTAGTAACCACATTCCACACAGACGGAGATGCAATACAAGGTCATAATGATTAATAAAAAAAAAACTACGCCATCATTATAATGCAATCATTCGTAAGGGAAAAAACAAAACACAGCAATCGTCAAGCTGAAA
Source organism: Jasminum sambac (assembly GCA_018223645.1). Lineage (NCBI taxonomy): Eukaryota > Viridiplantae > Streptophyta > Magnoliopsida > Lamiales > Oleaceae > Jasminum > Jasminum sambac. The sequence goes on along the minus strand of CP073645.1, from coordinate 6,245,303 downwards.
TCTCAATACATTTGACACTCTCACATTCCCCCCATTTACCTCAGATCATTTTCACAATACTTAACCCCTGACCGAATACTTCAGCTCCGGCATTTCTCCATGCTAAGCCACAAGCTGTCAAATTTTTTTCCGCATGTATCAAAACTGAATAAACTTTCCGGTAAACTGAGGGTTTGGACAGAGAAGAGTCTGGACAGAGGGCATCGATCACATCTCTGAATTTCTTGCCCAATTCCCCGTGAATGTCCCTATAAAAACCGTGGTCGAGAAGATCCAAAAGCGCATTCAGAGCATTTATGATACCTCTTGGATTCATGAAATATACAGATCCATCATCCATTGTACCGAGATCATCTAAACAATCTTTTTCGTCCTCTAAAACACGCAAAATAGCTCCCTGTACCCGGAGATCAAGAGACATAAAACCAGTGAAAGCACCGTACAGGCCTCTGATGTGGATCCAAGGACAGTGATTCCCTGGTTCAGCTTCAATGAATTTTATAGCATAAGCAACTTCCTCATCCCTTTTTTCGTCAAAATAGTCTTCAGCGTTCCAAGAATGATCAAGATCGCCACAAATTCTTGCCTCATAAATTTCCTGCAGAAATCCTGTCACCACAAAGTATCTCTGGCAGGCAAAAGGTAGAATTAGATACATTATATAGAAACTCAAAGCACAAATAATTGAAGAACCGAACTACCCGCCTAATGGAAAATAGAAATTCATAAAAGTGACTCACAGAAAAAGGATTTATACCAATAAATTGATCACGGTAAATTGGAAAGCGTAACTAATAGGGAGACTGGTGACATCATATTCTCAATAGTCTCATTGTCATCAAAGTTCAAAGAATTCCACCTTATACCTCCAAAACTGTCCAGTACCCTTACTAGTTAGTACAACACATTTCCCGCCTCTATTTTGAAAAGACAAACAAGACCTCATTACTCCTTTAATGTTTGTCATTCAACATATATACACACATAAAATGCCGCACGCGGCAAACCAAATAACGTATGGAAGGAGCAATTACAAGTGAGGGAATGATATTTTTGATAGAAGAACTAAAACAAAGGTTCTGTAAATCTGTACAAGTATTTTATAGTTTGGAAGGACCAATGAACGGTTGAAGGTCTGAAGAAACATTAAAACACGAAGATGAAGATGAGAATCCAAGTAGAGCGGAAAAAAAAAAATAAAAAATAAAGCAACTCAGCTGTATCAAAATGTAACCTTAAAAAGCTGAACTACTATTAATCCCCAGAGGGGACACAGCGGTTAGGATGGGCCTGTGAAGCGTGGTTAGGCGCACATCCTAAGTTTGATTCCCCGCGACGTCAATCTCGTTTGTAAGGGGTGGGGCCCCCGATACCCTCGGTGATTTATTAAAAAAAAAAAAAAATAGGCTGAGCTACTATTAGACTCCTACCACTCAAAACTAGCTTGTTTGGTACCGGAAGATTTTTCTACTTTCTTTTAGACTCATTTTCAACCACTTATTTCGATGCAACCATCACTTTTCACACTTGTTTCTCTCAAAGCATACCAGATCAAACAAGCTCTAAGGAACTAGGTCTCACATCACGTTGTGCATCTGTGGTGACACTCAACTTTTGAATTGGTATCTAGGAGTGTGGTCATAATAAATCTATCTAGAGTACCTGATCCCAAGCAAAGTTATTAACGGGGTCTTCATCAATGATTTTGGCACAATACGCAAGTTCATCTTCCCAAAGTTCATCTTTCGCATTCCCACAAAATGTCTGAAGGACCCACTGCATAAGAAATAGTCTCCAACTTCACATTAAATGCCCCCTCCCCCAAAAAAAAAATAATAATAACAAATTATCTTATTATAAATAACAATGTGAATTCCAATTTACCTGTCTATGTGACCAGGCATGGAAGTTGTTATAATCCTTATCTATAATCGTTGTCGTAAATTCACGCTCTTTCAGTTTAGCATCATTGGTTCCGACCATTTTGACAGCCCACCGCCTAAAATCCCTGGGAACATATTGCATTGACTTATTCAGGATAAGCGTTAACACTATAGACAAAATGCACAGGTACCCGAAACACAATCATATGAGTTAACATGGCAAGACTATGCTTTAAGATACACATAGCGCTGAAATCGCAGAGGGCTTTGTTCATGTCATCCCGAAACACACAGAATGCATTTAGGGCCCACAATTCCGGCAATACATACACCAACCAAAATTTCCCAGGTTAATTTGCAATAATTTACCCCGTTTTACAATAGTTTAATTCCAAAACTAATATTAATTAAAACTTATACAACCAAAATTTGTCCAATGAACATCAACTTTGTTGAAGAGGCTCAAAGCTCCTGTCCTACTTCAAGCCACAAAAGCATCTGGTAGGCATTAAGAAGGTTCAGAGCATTGAAAACTCCAACAAATGAATACAAAATGGAAAATTTCAAAGCACAACAAACTGATCATCACGTATGTTTGTTACTTGAAATTACATCATTTACGAGATGGTTGATTTTATAATTAAGAGATGGATGATTATATCGAAAAGTCTCAGCTTGTCTCAAAATACACTTCATTTTGATAAATCAAAAGACACTTCAATTTGATAAATTGGAATAACTAAACCATAAAATACATATATCACAGCATCACTTACCACATTAGATGGCTTTCGGTATGATTTTCAACATGCACCGTGACAAGGTCCCGTCCTTTTTTCGAAACAGTTTGAAGTCTCTCAAGGACGAGTTCCCTTTGCTGCCAAACAGAGAATGGAACTTTATATATCCAGTTCTTTCTTCATACAAGCATTTACAGTTAAAAAAAATTAAAAATAATAATAATAACAATATATATATATATATATATATACAAAAGAACGAAAACATAGACAGTGAGTCTTCTCTTTCCTTTTTATTTTCCTCAAAAAGAAAAAACTGAAACAAAAGAAAAAGAATAAAGAAGCACTGTCTCCATATATAAGGCTATCTAAGGTTTGAGTGCTTGCAATATTCCACGTATCGCCAACAAGTAGAGTGGAGCGGTGTATGGTCAGCTTTCCAAGTTGTTCTCTCTTATCAAACCAAAAATGTTATACAAATATAAACTATACAAATATAAACTACAAAATAACTCATACATTCACCAAATATTTAATAGATGCACGAAGCGTTGTCCTTACAACAGGATATGATATAAACACATGCTATAAAAGAATCCATGCACTTAACTCATATCCAACACATGCATCAAGAAAAACTCAAGAACAACCCTGCCAACATCCAGAAATTTTTAAAGCACATAAAGCTAATGGAAAATCCCTCTAGCAATTTTACCAACACATGCAAATTAATAAACAGAAGTTGACCTACACGTCTGATGCTAAGTTGTACAATCAAAACTCAATGACATGATGTGCCATGTATAGACTGAAGTCTTAAAAAATCTTGTCAACTTCATAATTTGTAATTACACCAAAATTCTTTATCATCCAGAGAAATACATAGCTTTGCACCAACAAACAACAACACAACATGCAAATATATTTATTACACAAGCGGTGTTGGCAAATATATGATTTCGTCTTGGAGAAAAATGAGTTAAAAGGGAAAAAAAAAAAAAAACCTCAGGTAAAACAAAGAAGTCATTGAAGACCGAGTTATGAGAAAGCCAGGTTATCATATCATTGACCATGGATAACTGCTCCGGCGATTCTGGAGGTAAGTCATCGCGTGATGTGTAGTCCATTGCTACTATCTCTGAAAACAAGAGTGGTGAGTGGAAGATTATGAAAATTCTAGTTTATACATTTAAAAATTAAAAAATAAATGATAAATTGGTCAAAAATAAAACTTCAGTCACCCAGGTAGTAAAGACTCTACACATTACCACTTGGCGATTCTGCGTTCAAACCAGAGCCTTCTGGGTTAGGTGTCGTGTCAGCCATCTTGGTTCTCTTGCTACTGTGCTGATCTGGGTGCTTCCCGTTGAATTTTAGCTTCACAAGCATGAAAAGAAATTATATTAATAACAATAATACAAATAGATCCAGCATGAGAGGCCGCTGGTTATAAAGGCAACGAGAAAATAACAAACAGAGCATCAAAAATAAAATAAAAGAGAGATGTTGTCAAGACAATCGCTCTTTTTCCGGGAAGATTCATATGTGGAAACAAAAATTCTTTGGTTAGAAAAATAACAATAACCGAAGAATGTTTGACGATAGAAAAAACGGCAACACTACCAAAGATTACCATCAAAGAAACACAATTTCATGAAAAAGAAGTAGTAATATTTCTATCGAAGATTGCTAACAAAATATAATATCGAAAAAACCAATCTTCGCTAAAGGACGGTCAGCATCGCCGAAAAACAATCAAATCAAAAATAATTCAAAAAATCGAAGGAAAATTGCCCCGAAGAAAATCGATGTTTCGAGAGGATGATCGCGTCAGAAACATCAATTTTCTGGACCAAAAATTGTAAAGAGCTGGGAAAAATATGAATGGTCATTTGGCTCACAAATTCTTGGAATCGATAGTACGGTTAACACATACGGCCCCATCATAGACAAAATAAAAGAAGCCATACCTTCCATGTCGACTTGCCCTTGTAGAAATCACGGCAACGACCACGATTCCTTCTTCCGCTTGCAGCCTTCCCCTTGGGATGCTGAGATGCTCTCTCAATTAGCTTAGGGTAATTAAAGTTAAGTGGGAATGCGATGCTATTGTGGATTACGCCCAAACAGATGAGAGATTATAATTGGGCCCGAAGAAGCAACGGATTGGGCTTATGTCGGTTTGCATCAATTTTGGAGCTCGAACCCATTTACAGAAGGGACTGGTCATTTTACATTGCAGAAAAATCTGATCCGACTAGGGGTGAGTGTTTCAAGTTTAGTTTCGAATATTGGATTGTTCGAAATCGAACCAAAACTTTCGGTTCTATAAAAAATAGAACCATTTGGTTCCTTTGAAGTAAGATATTTCTATTCAGGATCTGTTCCATACGGTTTCGGATATTTTAATATTTATGATTTGTTATCAAATTCTCATAAAAATATAAGACGTCGCAACGAGTGAGGGTGTAACTTCCAAATATAATACTTTATTTGGTCTGATTTTTAAATATGCTAGTTGCTAAACGTGTGTTGCACATCCTATGGCATGATATCTATATATTAATAAACCAAGAAAGTTTTCCCGCTCATTCTAATATTTTTCTGAATTAAATAAATATATTTTATTCTTAATTCTTAATTGTTAATTCTCTTTCTAATGTCAATTATAATCCTAACAGATCTCTAATTTCGGCTCTATTATGCATGTATTGTCCCCTTAATTTATTTTATTTAATTAATTAACAACATGATTATCCCATTATTAACTTAAGTAAATCCTCTATATTTGCCGTAATATCTTGATAATTAACAATCCTTATCCGCCTCTACCTCTCCTGCTTTATCCCATGATTTATTTTGATTTTACATTATTTAATTCACAACATAATTGGCCGAATTTTCCCTTGATTTGCCTATATAATCTTTCCTTCACCTCTTTCTCTACCATAATTTGTGCGGTCTGTGATAATCTTTGTATAGCTGCAACAATTTGAATTCGAATCCAAATAACAGCTGCTCCTCGGCTGATATTTTACTGGCTATACCATTTCTCCACCATCTTAAAAAATATTATATTAATCTTAATTCATTCTTAGTTGTTAATTTTTAGTTCTTAATAAAATCTTAATTAATTAATTCTGAACCAATTGGGAATTCATTCACGCGCTCAAATTGTTTCGACTCCAACTGTATAGTACGGATTGGCTCTATTCCCCACAGTGGGGAACATAAGCCAATCCCCATGCTGACGTGGCGCCACATCAGCACGCAATTTTTTTTTTTAAAATTTTTTGGAATCTACGTTAAGTTAGATGAATAATACATAACTGCCCCCTGATGGAGGGGGGTCTCACCCGACCTCCAATTTTTTTTTCCCCGACCGTGGGTACCGTAAGGTACCCACAGTGGATAGGAGAGCCGACTGCTGTATAGTAATTCCAGATTTCCAACATTCAACCCTAATCACCTTTCCTTTTTCACCATTCAATCTCCCCAAATCCCGTTAATCAAAGATTTGATTCAATCCCACGATTTTTAGTTGGCAAATCTCTTCCGCCAAATCTGCATCAAATAAAATAATCTCCTTTCCTTTTTGCCATTCAAACTCCCCAAATCCCCTTAATCAAAGATTTGATTCAATTCCACACAGCTTTGTCATTGGCAAATCTCTTCCGCCAAATCCGCATCAAATGAAATCTCTTCCACATCAATTGGATATCTTCGGCTTCAATTCGCACGAGATTTCCCAACAACAACCGATCAAATCTCTTTCTTTTGATTACAATCGTCTTCTGTGTCAATTGTCATTTTACCTTTATATTAAATATGCCCCTTATTTGTGAAGAGATGGCCGAAGTGCTCAACTGTTTTTTTTTTTTGTGATCAAAATTAATTTGAGTTCAATGTGTTTTTATTTGTTTCAGATCGTTTGAATAGGAGGGAGTGTTTGTGTGGATCTGATCTTATGAGGGGGTGTTCTTGCTTTATATATTTATTATTATTATACTAAAATTAGTTTAAAACTTTAAAAATAATTTAAAATTATTTTGGAACTTCTGATTTTGTTTTATTATTGTTATCTCATATGCTTAATTGATTTAATCTTTGCTTATCAATTTATTGGCTTTTGGTTTTTCTGCCATTTTCAATGTTGATGTCTGTTGTGAGTTAATTAGATTATCATATTGCAAAATCTTGCTTCATCAATTTCATCATTCAAGTTATGGTTTTCTCCCCCATTCCCTTTTCATATTGGCATTTGTGTATATTAGCTTATGACGATTGATTCAATTTTATTACTTAATTTATTAGTATGCTAAATTTTTTTAAAGGTTGATTGCTACATTTTAAAGCTTTTTTGTATGTGATTATTGATCTAAAATTTCACTTTTCCTTGCTCGTGTTGATGTTTTTCCTAGGTTGCTTGCCAACGATGTCCTTTTGCCAATGATTCTTCTTATTATGTTAGTTTACCTTTCTAACTATTTATTTTTCTGAAAATAGAGAATGATCCCTTAATGTTGTAATTTATATTTGGGCAATCTTGGTTTTGTTTGATTTTTGAGAGAAAGAAATGAGGCTATTTCGTGACATTATCTACTGATCATAGCGACCATGGAGCGATTATCTTATTTTAGTGCTCTAAATATTTAAGGTTTTGGAAATTTTTAGTAGCGTTCTATGCCTTTCTTTGGTCAAAATGTCCTTTTCTTGGTAATGTCTATTTTTGATTTGTTACTGGGTTTTAGGCATTGTCTGCAGTTCTGTTCTTCTTGGATTTAAGGGTTTCTTGCATATATGATTTTTGTGTTCTTCCGTCATTTATAGCGGTCTAATGATAGCGATTGTCTTCTCCCTCTTTTTTCCCAATGTTTTTATTAAACTTGATTCTTAGATGTTGTGTTCTTGTGGATAGTAATTTCTAGCTTCTCAAGTAGCTCTTAACTTCCCTTGATTTGGACTTATATTTGGTGAACGAAAAGTATTTCTGTTTAGTTTTTAGCAACAAGATGCACCATTTTCACCCGCGCGTTGGCTAATTTGCTTTGTATTCGGCAGAGAATGGAGTGGATGGGTGGATGTGTTGATGAGTTTAGTCATGTTTATCATTTTTCTACCTTCATGATTTTGTCTATCAAGTAGTAAGGACATTGTTATCTTAGATAGAGATTTTGGTAGGAAGTGTTAAAGTTAGTTTATGATTTACATACTTTAATGGACTAATGGAGATATGTTGCTACGTGCAATGTACGGGTGAAAACAGATTCTAAACTATATCTTGGGCATATATCTCCCCGTGCAACGCGCGGGTGAAAACACTAGTAATTATAATGGTAAGATCTACAAATATTATCATTACAAAATTACTTATGTCTACACAATTTTTTTTAATTAGAATTACACCCTTTGTTTTTGGTCTTTTGATTTCACCAGTACTTTTATTGTTATCATTGATACTCCACGTGAAAGTGCAACATATAGTTCTCCATGTAAGAACGCGTGCTTAGGAAGGTACTTGCCAACATGAGGCACTATTTGTCCTTGCGCCTTATTGATGGTCATAGCAAAGTAGAGTCGTAGTGGACATAAGTGATGAAGTACTTTTGGAGCCACTGAGATAACACTTTCTCAACTGGAACTTCAAGTATGTTGATCATTTGAGTCACTTGATCCTCATATTCCAAAGCTACTGAGGGTGTGTTTGATTGCAAACCCAGAAAATGGTTGGAAGGAAAATGTTTTATTGGATAAATGAATTCCAGGAAAAATTTTTCCAAGAAAATAGTAGTTATAAGTGTTTGATTGGATTAATTTGAAAGTTGGAAAATAATATTGTTTTCCTTGTGACCTTGTTTGTGTTTTTTCATTAAATTTGATCATTTTCCTTATCTTTATGGTCAAAGTAAATTGTCCATTAAAAAATAAAAAAACTAAAACTTTTCCTAAAAAACAAAAACCACCTCCCCCATAGGAAAACATTGTCTTCCAAAACAAGGGAAAAAATGGAAATCTAAAAAAGTTGGAAACCTTTTCTAGAAAAAATATGCATTCAAATAGCCAAGGATGGAAAAAAAAAGTTGGAAAATGAGTTTTCCTAGAAAAAAAAAAGTTGAATCAAACACACCCTAAGTTACTACACACGGTTAGGCTATCTCCAATGCAATGTTTAATTGCATTGGATGCTCAGTAAAGAGAGAGGAGAGAGAAATGAAGAAAAAATTATTTTATATTAAAGTGAATGGAAGGAAATGTAGGGAAAATGAAAGGGAAAAGTAAAAAAGAGGAAAGAAGTAAAGATAAATTCAAAAATAATAATAAAATAGTAGTAGAAAAATTCTGGACATGCGTCTATATCTGGATGTGATACGGGTATCTATGAAGAAAAAGTAAAAAAATGGAATAATGGAGATAAAAGAGATTAAAAAGTTAAGAAATTAGAAAAAGTGGATCCCTCTCCTTTTTTCCCTTCCAATCTCTCTCCTCTCTCTCTCTCTCTCTACCCGTGGATGGTGCAGTTCATGAGGAGCATTGGAGATGGCCTTAATACCCTTGAGAATGTATACAAATCAGATATCGTCCTTGATCTTCTCATTTTCTAGAAAATCTCGAGAGCCTCAATTCTATTCAAGTGAGTGGTAAAATTGTCATGTTCAAGATCCATCATGTCGGCATGACCAGCAATCGTAGCATTCCATGAAATTAAGCTAATGTTGTTCAATTGTTTCCATTTTTGCAATTTGTAAGTGCTTCCTGTCAAATTTGTTGCACTAAACATTTCAATTGTCTCACTGACCAGTGTGGCTTGGATTTTGTTTTCCTATAAATCTATATCTATATCTATATCTATATCTATATCTATATATAAAGAAAAACAAGGAATTTTTGCTTATTTTTTAATTAGAATAATTAGTTTTCCCTCCTAAAACCAAGCCCTTTAATATCTTTTGATTTTTTTTTCTTTTTTTATTAATTAATAATCAATCTCTAACAAATAAATTAACTAATCATTATCTATATTAAATCTTATTTTCACCAAAATAAGGAAATTTGTATAGTAAAAATTAGAATTTTCCAAATCTTCACTTATTCAAACTGATCTTCTATAAGCTTTTTATCTTTTAATTTTTTATTAATAATTATTAATCAATCCTAACAAACAAACAAACAAATAAATCAATAATTATTTATACAATTTTTATAGGTTCCCAACATGGGTTAGGTAAAGGCATGGGTAAATGCGAAAAAAGGACAAAATTATCCCCCCTCCCCCCGAATTTGGGGTGGGCATGGGGGTAATTTTGTTATTTTCTTACCTTTACCTGTACCTTTACCTAACCCGTATTAGGAACGTATAAAAGTCCTTATTTATATTAATTAATTATTAACTATTAACTATTAAATCTAAATTTCGCTTCTCTGCATAAGTTTTGTTTTTTTTAAAAAAAAAATCTAAATCTGAAGATTTATATCTATATTATATAGAATAAGACATTTTTTATAAATAATTAATTACAAAATTAAAATTAATTAAGATTAACAATTTCATTAAGATTTGATTATTGTGTGATAAAAAATTAGCATTCATTGAATTTTTACACAAAATAAAAAGAAAAGTATAACAATAAAATTTAAAAATTAGATTTGACCCACTAATCAATTTTTGAAATAATTAATTATTTTTATAAAAAATTAGCTAAGGAACGAAAGCTCATCCAAATTAGAAATTTCACTAAGATTTAATTTTTGTGCAATACAAAATTACAAATTGTTAAAATTTTACATAAAAATTAAAGAAACTTGTAACATGATTAGATTGTTCCCTTTACTTAGTTTTAGAAATAATTAATCATTTTGAAAAAGAAAATTAGCTAAAAAATAAAAATTAATTAAAATCAGAAATTTTTAGGATTTTATTTTGGTGTGATAAAAAATTATAATTCATCATATTTATACACAAAAATTAAAAGAAACATGTAACATTAATTTTTGTTAATTAATCGTTCAATTGTGACATTAATTCAATATTTTTAATTAATTGAATCTTTATCTATTTCTATATTATTATCTTTTAAATTGGAGATACAGTTTAGTTAAAATAATTAATTGATATTTTTTAATAAGTTATTCCAATCTAATTTTTAACTTTATTGAGAGATTGTGGTGTACAAATAAATTAGGTAAAGGAAATAAGGTTGTTGATATGTTTATACTTATGTCTATATTTGTAATTCAAAAATCCATTTAAGTTTGAGGTGTAAGGATTAAGGGCAATTATATTTACACTATAATATTTGTTTAGGGCACCACACTATAATTATATTCATGACTCTCAATGTTCCATCATTATTGCAATTAAATCCTCAACCTTTTTCTTTGCATTTCTTTTCTTTAACTTTCCATGTTATAATATACTTATATGTTTATAACAATGATCTCATTTTCGTTTTAAAAAAAAATCGATATATATGTGGTTGTCAAAAATCTTATATGTGGGTGTCAAATTTAAATAAAATAAGTGAAAGAATAGAAAGTAACAAATTTGTAAAATTTGTTTTTAATTTTAAAATTTGTTAACATAATACTTAACTGTAAATCATTATTCGTAGAGCAATTATGTTAATTATCCAAAAATTCGTGTTAGAAATAGAAAGAAATAGCAGAGGGCTTAAAAATAAAATGAACCAAATTTAAGCCCATCTGGCACAATAAAAATGTGGTGTACAATATAAAAATTGAAGTGAAAACATAATTAATTAAGGATTAATTTTTGTATGGAAATATAACCACCTTAAATATAATCCATATTAGTGGAGAATCAATACTAGAGGCATTATAAGCGGCCTCAAACCACTAGGGCCTTATGTTTTTGTACAAAAATCCCTTTGTGCAATCTCAAAATAATAATTCTTCAACGAGAGAAGGAGGAAATAATAATGATAAAAGTAAGTACAACACGAAGAGGGAAAAGCAAAGATAAAACATTTCTTTTATTAGAAAACTAGTTATATAATTGAAAAAAAAAAAAAAAAGAAAGAACCTTCTTTAAAAGAGTAATAACTAAATCAGAGTAATCGATCCACATTTATCAATTTTATCTTGATTTCACGTCGTTTGCGTGTATATTATAGATGGGGGCTCGACTATAAGCACATTAAAGCCAAATGGACTAAAATGAAGATATGCAAAAGTTGAGGGGACTCAAGGACAAAGACTAAAAGCTATGGGATCAAGTTTGGAACTTAGTTGTTAAATTTCTGAAGTTGATGGACTAAATGGCAACAAAGGAAACATGAAAAATAAGTAGCAATTAAAGTTGGAAGACCAGATCGAACAAGAAAGAATTTATCCCGATTTATAACATGGCAACTGCCGAGTGTCATCTCTTAGCCCGAACATTTTGCATGGGCAGTCGTGTTTAAAAAAATCTACGGAGATTCAATCCTTATTTTGATTCTGGCTCATTTTGGAAGGCTTTTAGAGTTTTGGATACAATTTCGGAGCAAACTCTTTATGATTCAATTTTCAGTTGAATTTAATGCATATCTAGGTCTTGTTCCAATTTTCGAATTTTCTAAAAAGAGTAGGGTGCATTCTAGCTCTTTGTGGTTCAGTTTTCAAGCCGATATATATATATATATATATATATATATATATATATATATATATATATATATATATATATACACACACACCTGCTGACTTGCGAGATTTGAGAAAAAAAATGAAATTGATGGAATCAATCGAAATATACGAAAAACTAATTTTCACAACCATTGGTGCAAGGGAATCGCTAACATTTGTGATCCACAATTTACACACAATAAATTTCATGGAAGGTCACACATGCCTAACGTGTCCATAAATTGGTCTAATGTGTACAATCACTAAAATCACTAATGTTGATACATCATTCTAAATAAATATAATATTAAATATCATTTTTTTATATGTATGTTTTAGTTCAATACGTGTAATGTGTATAGTGCAAATAAATTCCACATAGATGGAGATGTAATAATAATTAATCAAAAAACTACATCATCATTATAATTATAATAATGCAACAATAATAATGGAGAATGCCGAATGATCATTCGTATGTAACTATATATTTAAGTTAACAAAACAAACTAGACAGAGCATGCAATCATTCGTAGCAATTTAAGTTAAAAATAACAAACTAAACAGAGCAATCGTAAAGTTGAAATCTCGGAAAGTGACTGCATTTGATTTTCTCTTTCTAGACATCGTCAATCTCGGAAATCATCAAGCACAATAGGAGTTCAACAACTTTTCCTCGCTAGATTGTCCCAAGTCCATGAAGATCAATAGTGATGGATCTATGTCGGGATCGATTAGTGATTACTTTCCCTGTTTATTCAATCGCTGGGATTCAACAATGAATAGTGTACAATTGTAAAAATATGGATTTCTAGATGATTGGGAGGAAGTAGATATATGCTCACTTGAAGTGGTACTGTGTACATTCTTTATCGTCTCTACTATTGAACCACTCCCTCGGTCCCAATTATATAATTTACTTTGTTTTTTCACACGGATTAAGAATAGCATGAGAAATGTTAATTATGTATATAAACTTCCTAGAATACCCTCATTTAATTAATAGTATATATTAATTAAAAATAGTATTGAAAAAGATAATATTAAGGGGTATAATTGTAAATGAATATAAAAGTTGACCAAATAAATAGGACATCCCAAAAAGGAAAAATACACCATGTAATCGGACGGGTGGAGTGTTAAAAAGGAAAGATGGGTGCATGAATAAAGGCAGTTAACTATTTTGCCAAGGTGTTTATTTCTTTAAAATTTTTGTGTCCTGAAATTGTTATTAAGACAAGGACCATAAGGGCAGTATTAATTAATTAATTAATTAATTAATTAATGATAATTGTATACTTTAATAAACTATAATAATGTAGCGGAGGGCCGGGGAAGATTTACATTCTTTAATGTTGATGCATATATCTGCCTTCTTTCTTTTTCTTGATTCTTGAATCTTGAGGCATTTATATTTCGCTCGCCTCCAGCAACCTTATTCGTTAGCAATTGCAAGCATGCGTCAGTAGAGAGCAGTTAGAGACCAGAGACAGGAAGAGAGATAGGAAGAGGGCCCAACGGTTTTCTAATTTTTTATTTTTTAAATTATTTTTATCTCAATTATTCCAATTTTTTTCCATTTTTTTCATAGATTCTCGTATCACGTTTAAAAATAGATACCGGTCCAGAATTATTTCATACTATTTTATTATTATTTTTGAATTTATTTCTCTCTCTCTCTTTCTCATCTTTTTCACTTTTCTCTATCTTTTTTATTTACACTTCGAGTGTGTTTGATTGGTAAGTATTTTCCAGAAAATTATCAAATCAAGGAAATCATTTTCCAACTTTGGTATTTGATGGCAAATATTTTTTGGAAAACTTAATCCAAGAAAGAGGTGGGAATCCATTTTCCCAATTCATTTTCATGGAATTTCCTTTCCTGTAATCCTATCAAACACACCATTCTTTCATTCACTTTTAAATAAAATAATCTCTCTCTACCTTCTCTCTTCTGCGCATGTGGGTGCAATTTACTACCCAATTGGAGATGGCTTTAGACTGTATTTTTGTTGAGGTAGAATATCATGTACTTTATCAAGCGAGATTCCATTACTGTACAACATATGGGCCTACAGACAATTGTGGATTGCAAATTCAGCCGTTGAGGTTAAAATTTTAACTTACATAAACTTGCATATTTTTCTATTATTCAATAGCTTATGTAGCAATTACTGATACTGTTATAAATTAACATTTTACACAAGATTTAATCACTTTTAATATTTCATAATGCTCTCAACTATTGCAGAGAGATACTTATACTTAAGTCCATCAGTAGTCAAGTGAGGCTTCAAAGCATTTTTGTTTGAATCGTTATGAGAAATTTATACGATTTCGACAATTTCAATTATTAGTGCAATGCAATTAAATGCTAGCTGCTGATCTTGATGTTCATAACTTTGTTGCTTGCTTATACTATATCTATATTATGGTCTAAATTTGATTTTCTTCCTTTGTCCCTCCCCAAAATGGGGAAAAAGGTGCCTTGGACCTCTAAAGTTTGAATTGATTAGCTGGTGCATGCTTTCACTTTTTTTTTTTTTTTTGGAGACTTTAGGGTTGAATGACTATCTTTCGATCAAGATTTGAACTTTCCCTTTTGAAGCCTTAAAACTCTGGTTCTTATAGGTTTTATCTTTAGCAGTTGGCCTTCGAAGACACCTCTCTCAAAGTTGCTCTTGTTTTTCTTTTTCTTTTTATTTTAATTCTCTCTCTTCCTCATGCACGATCTACACTAACAAAGCGACATTTGGTTTCTTTTTATTTAATAGGCTTTTTCTTACTGTTACTCCCTCCGTCCTGTAAAGATAGTTCCATTTTCTATTTTCGTCTGCACCAAAATATAGTCTTATTTCCATAATTAATTTCTTAATTTTCTTACATACCTTTATTTAATGTGCTTCATTATCAACATATAAAAATTATTAAAGTGGGATAATGAATAAATAAAATTATATATTAGAAAATATATTCTAAAATATTACTTTTCGAAAGTCATTAATTAAAATTTCTTAACCTTTCTGAAAAAAAGAGACTATCTTTACGGGACAGAGAGAGTATTTTTTATTTCTTTAATTCCCAATTTTTATTTAAATTTCAAACATAATTGAAATTATTTTATGACAGGTGTAATTTCAATTCTTATATGTGTTTAGTTGAAAATAAATAAATAAATAAATAATAAAAAGTAAAAACCCAAAAGCGTGTCACCTTTTCTGTTATGCTTTAAATGGAAAGTAATGTAATATAAAATCGACAAGGTCCTTCACATTCCATAGTCCATAGGAAAAACAGCAAAACAGAAGATAATACATTCCGTGCCTGTCCTTACATTATATATAATTCGCTAAGCTGAAATGAACCATGCCTCACAAGAGTATCTCTCCTATTCCTCCAAACACCCACCCTTCATCTTATACTTAGAACACAAGTACTTAAACCCATCATACCCACAATAATTGTTACAGTAACATATCCGCTTGGCATCCAGGGATAACGTGAGTGAACAAACTTTTCTGAAAAGTTCCGACTTCGCTGGAACCGCATCAGGATATACCTTTGAGACGGAGTAACCACAATGTTTAAATAGAACATCGACCGCATGTACCAATTTGTCACTTCCTTTATAACCTAGGAATATAAGATCCAAAATCAAGTTCAATGCATGCACGCAGCCTCTTTTATCCACTATAAGATCCACCACGTTGTGACCAGGATCGATTTCTTCGAGTTCCACAACAGCTTCTACACAATGTGCTGCCTTGTGTAAAACATCCACATAAATGCTTTCTAAATCCTCATCGGTATACAAAGTACTCTGGTCTTTCATGTAGAGGCATTTAAGGTACGTCCAAGCACTTTCATTCCCGGGATGAGCCTGAATGGCTTTTTTAGCATGAGTTACTTCCTTATCCCTACACTCTTTCTCCATGTTAGGAACTGATCTTACTACACGGCATCTCTGCATAAATAACAATTAGGGTGGTTTCGAGAATAAAATGAAGATGAGGTGAATAAAACAGGCAGGAGTAGACCAAGAACAAGATCATGCTCTAAGTTGTATCACATAAAATAAAAGAGACAAGTTGCAAAAGCCCTGAAAGTAGTATTTATCCAATGAACTTCATTCAAACACATTCTACTAGAGCCCCCAGGGCTCGCATCACATCTCGCACTTGTGATGACACTTCACATTAAATTGGCAGTTAGGATTGGACTGATACGACATAAAATATCTATTAAGAATACCTGATCCCAAGCAAACGTATTAAAAATGTCTTTCTCGAGGACATCATGACAGTATTGAAGCTCAGCCAGCCACCAGGGTCCCCCAATTTTTAACAATCCACTCTGCATGGAGAAAAGGGAAAATGTAGTGTAAAACTTCTGCAGCGAATAAATACAAAATATTGAACTGGATGATACGGGAATCACAAAAACTCCTTTCTCAGGGAGAAAAGAAAAACATATATTCTATTCTACCTCTCTATGAGACCAAGCTTGATAGATTTTTGAATCCTTCAATAAAATTTTCTTGGTAAATTCAAGTTCTTTGCTTGCAACTTCAGATCCAAGCTTCTCAACAATCCATCGCCTATGCAGCCTGTCATAATATCGCATTTATAAATTATGTTGTCTGGTTGGGGGCGATGAACATAAAATCTACTTCCCCCTATTACATGTGGCTGAGGACCAAACAGACAATAAAACAACATTGATGCTTTAACATGCACGTCATGCATTTTTAAATCCAAAAGGACAACGTCTGTTATTGGGAAAAAACCACTTAAAGCTTAGCTTATCAACTGAACATGGGACATTTAAGGGCCCCAAATTTCTGCACCACGCTAAGACTTGCCTACTTTTAGTTCCTATTATATCAGTTAATTCACACATTTCTCACTTTACGTTATGAGACAACCGCTTCGTTCTTATTTACATTCAACACATGCATAAAAAAGTAGTCAACTGGAAACAACAGCATTCAAGCACCCAAGGGGCGGGCCAGAGAGCTCCTTTTTCTACTTCAAACGTCAGTTCTTGAAGCTTGAACATCTACCAAGAGACACTTCAGTTTGATAAATTAAAATACCTAACCAATAAAATAAATCTATCACTAAGTCTTACCAGATTAGATGGTTTCTGGAATCTCGTTCAGCAAATTCCCCAACAAAGTCCAATTCTTTTTCCAGGTCAGCCTTAAGATCCTTGCTTGCAGCTTCAGATCCAAGCTGCTCAACAATCCATCGCCTATGCTGCCTGTCATACAATATTTCATTTATTTATTATGTTGTCTGGATAGGAACAAAATAAATATAAAATGTACTTCCCCCTATTACAAAAAACTGTCTGAGGACCAAACAAACAGTAAAACAACATTGATGCTTTAACATGCGCTTCATGCATTTTTAAATCCAAAAAGACAAACATTGTTACTCCAATTTCAACAGGGAAAAAAAATCACTTAAAAGCTTCGCTTATGAACCAAAGCTGGGATGTCTTGGGCTCCCAATTTCTGCACCACACTAATACTTGACTACATTTAGTTCCTATTAAATAAGTTAATTCTTGCATAACTTCTTACTTTACATTAGCAGACAACTACTCAGTTCTTATTTTCATTCAACACGTGCAACAAAAAGCAGTCAACTGGAAACGACAATATTCAAGCATCTTTGGGGCCGGAGAGCTCCTTTTTGTTAGTGTGATAGGAAGGCATTTTTTAAGTTTTTTACCACTTTTTTATTCATTTTTTCTTTACCCTAAATCAATCACATCCACATATCACATCATATCTACAAATCTCCACCATTCAACTCCACTCATTCTCTCTCCTTTTTTACATTAAAAGCCTTTAAAAACCATTAAAAATCAATCCCTATCACCCTTAGATCTATTACAAACTTCAGGTCTTAAAGCTTAAACATCTGCCAAGAGACACTTCAGTTTGATAAATTAAATACCTAACCAATAAAATAAATTAATCAGAGTCTCTTACCAGATTAGTTTGTTTCTGGAATCTCGTTCAGCAAGTTCCCCAACAAAGTCCAATTCTTTTTCCAGGGCAGTCCTAAGATCCCCAACTAGCACACGCCTCATCTCCCAAACCTGATACAGAAGAAGAAGTTAACTTTATCGTATTGCGTTGTCAAGAATCTCCATGAATACATTCATAATAAAAACTAGACAGTCCCAAGACTCTGTCAACTCCACGATTTATGATAATCGAAGATTCTTGAACCATCCCAGAACAAATAAATTGTTACCATCACAGAATAACAAGAACACACAGACAAATGTATTCGTTAACGAGATTTAATAATATATGACTTGAACTTGGAGAAGGATAGGATGAGTTCAAAGAACAATTACAGTGGGATCCTTAGGACTGTCAGCCAAGACTTGAGCGGAGTACTCAAGGGGATCCTCAGAATTGTTAACTCCGAGCAGCTGTAACTCACTTGACAATTCTAAGCCTTGTGGGTTAGGGGGCATCTCAGCCATCTTGGTTCTGTACTTCTGTTGCTAATGTGCTGATCTCGTACTTCCCACAAATTACATTAACAACAATAATGTACATAGATGGGGCTTCAGAGGTTATAAAGGCAACCAGAAAGCAACAAACAGGGCATCAAAAATAAAGAGAGCTGTTGTCAAGAAAAATGCAAAAGAAGAAGATTAAACAAAAATTCTTTGGCTATAAAAATAATAATAACCGAAGAATGTTAACCGCTTGGGAAAAAAAAAAAACAGCAGCTCTACCGAAGATTACCATCAAAGAAACACAATTTCGTGAAAAAGAGATAATAATATTTCTGACGAAGACTACCATCAAGAAGATTGCTAACAGAAGATAATATCAAAAAACGATTACCGCTGGAAAAAGTAATTCAAAAATTCGAAGGAAAATCGGCGTTCCGAAAAATTAAAAAGAGCGTGAAAAAATGTGAATGATCATATCATATGGCTAATAAATTCGTACTATAAACATATGCAATCACATTATTATTGACAAAATAAAATCTGAGATACCGTCCATGTCGACTTGTCTCCTTGCAGAAATCATAGTGACGAGTGACGACTACGTTTTCCTCCTCCATTTTGCCGCTTCTGCCTTCTGTCGCTCTATTAACTTGGGGTTAGAGTTCTTTCAAAAAAAGAAAAAACTTGGGGTTATAGACTACAGTTGGGATCCAGATTGGGCTTCCGTTGCTCCTCGTTGAGTTTTTGAACCTAGGACCCATTTTTTAAAGCCCAAACGCATATAACAATGGGATAATAAGCTAAATCCTACTACTTGTGCCGCCTAGTTTAAAATTCAGGATATACTAGCTTTATTGGAATATTCAGGTCTTACAATAAATAATTTTTTGGGAAATTAGCAGAAATAGTCCAGTTTAATTGTTCACCGAAAATTTTCACCATCTTAGCATTTGTTCGTTGTTTGTATTGGTATCGTAAGTTTCAAAATTTTCTTTAGCATTAAAAACTCGCATATTTTGATTTTAATCAACAACTAATAATAAACGTAAGAATTATTGTATCTGCATAAAATTTTGTTACGAATATATCGAACTAATTTGACTCTAATTCAATAGTTTTCACTGAAAATTTCGATACCGTAACATTTGTTCGTATTAATATTGTAATTTTTCACGATATAACAACACACACATTTTGATATTAATTAATAGTTATTAATAAATGTAATTATTGTATTACATAAAATTTTATTTGAAATATATAATTGTAAAAAATATACCAAATATATATAAAGAAATAATAATAATAAAAAAAAAAAGAAAAATCCTAAACCCTTGCACCCCATCCCTGCCCCTGCCCCGCCCCTGATCCCAAATTACACCATCGGCTCTGCTGGGGGAGGGGGGTGGTTTCCCCTCGAAATTAAAGCCACTGGCCGACAGCCTCGCCCATGGCTTTAATTCCTGGGGGAAACCCCCCAGTGGTGTAATTTGGGATGTGGGGGCAGGGGCCGAGGCAGGCGTGGGGTGGCAGGGTTGGGGTTTTTCCTTTTTTTATTTTATTATTATTTCTTTACATTTGATATATTTTTTACAATGACCTTCCTAATAAAATTTTATGTATGTACAATAATTATATTTATTATTAACTATTGATTAATATCAAAATGAACACATCTTTATATCGTGAAAAATTACGATATTAATACGAACAAATGCTGAAAACTATTTAATTAGGTCAAATTAGTTCGATATATTCATAATAAAATTTTATATAGGTACAATAATTCTTATATTTATTATTAACTGTTGATTAAAAGCAAAATGTGTGAGTCTCTAATGCCAAAATGATACTAATGCGAACAGCGAACAAATGATACGATGGTGAAAATTTTCGGTGAAAACTATTGAATTAATGTCAAATTAATCCGATAAAATTAGTTATTGACCAAATAAACATATATAAAAAATAAAATACCAAATTATAAAATTTAATATAAATTTTGAACTAAACCATACACATTTGAAATTTTGGAACTCAATTGCAATTGCAATTGCAAGTTATTTACAATAATCAGAATGACCAAAATGCCATTGAAAAAAAGACAAAATACCTATCATTAACAGAGAAAATTGATGGAAACCGTCCAAAAGGACCATATATGCACAAAATTGTTTTTTGGACTAATCACGCTCGTTTTTATTTTGGACCAAACTCGTAAAATGAACAATTAAACTGGACTATTTGCAACAATTTCCTTAATTTTTTAATATTTTTAATTTATTTAAATAAGATTATTTCATTAAATAGCCTTCCAAGGTCTTTGGCTATCTTCTTCCACCTAATATATCAAATGGTAACCACTGGAGGTACCACGGCGGATTGGTGGTAGAAATTATGTGACCAATATTATAAATTGTGAGCACCAGTGCGGTGGAGGCCCTTGATGTAGGTTGTGCCTGAAATCGAATTGTGACTTAATAATTGAAATTATTTAATAATTGTGATTTAATAACTGAAATTATTTAGTAATAATATAACTAATAATAAATAAGTTTTATTCTATAATTGAAACTTGATTTTTAGTTAAAATCAACATGTTTTGTCAAATGTCAAAGGAGAAACTTAACCATTTGTAATTGTCAAAAATTCCCAATAATAATTTTGAGGAAATTATGTCATATACTCTTGTAAACCAGTATACCACTTCTACAAAGGTGATTCTGACTGTATGGTTGATGCAAATTTTGAAGAGAGATGCACTAGATTGCAGAGAATGAAGAGGAGAAGAAGATGAAGAAGGAATTGCCGATAGACAGACGAACATGTTCTTTTTTATATCCTTACAAGAGAGAAAACCTATCTATGGTCGAGATAAAATACATACAATTCTATAGTTTTTTTTTGTGTAGTTTTCATGTACTATTGTGGTTGTTGTTTTTATCTCCATATTATAGTGCATTAAGCATTTCTTGTGTCAAAATTCATAAAAATCTACTATTTATTATTTGAATCGCATAAAAGATTTTATTACAAGATCATCAGTTTTGAAACAAGATTTTGGTATGAGTTCTACTTTATTTTATATATATATATTTTATAGATTATGTTTCTTTAAGTTAGAGTCAATGTTGGTTTAAAGATCGAATGTAAGAAGAATAAAGCTAGTTAACAAGAAATGAGTGTTTTAATGTTTACTCTTTTCTTATCCATCATATTTTCCTTTCTTTCTTTCTTTGTTTTTTCTATAAATTATATAATTTTAGTCAATTTAAATGTCCATAAATTTATCTAACACCAGCCAAATGCAGGAAATGTTAAAGTTTTTTGAGGAAGTGTACTTTTCCCCCCAAATCTGAGATCCATTTTATTAATGAAAAATAATTACAAGAGAGGGGGATGTAATACCGAAATCTCTCGAGCTTACAACGAGTAAACCAACAAACTTAAATATAAAACATCAGACCCAAAATAATCCATTAAATAATAGCCTATACAAGTGTCTTTCTAATTTTAAAAGATAGAAATAATCCCAAGAATGGCATATTTTAAAAATGAAAATTCAAATCCAATAAGTTACTTTTAACAAAGACACAAATGGCAGAATTTTCATCATGAATGGACAAAAACACCCTTGGCTGACTTGGACTTAATTTTAGTGAAATTTCAAAAAATACATATATTCTATATTATAGGATATAGGAATCGGCGACTATTCATCTTCTCAGGCGATTGGCTCGTCTTTTCTGGCTATTTTCTGTTTCCGATCATTTTTCTTTTTATTTCTTACCGAACCTTGGCCGGTGAACCACCATGACGAACCAAGGAACATATTTCTCGCCGCGAACCAGAGATCTGTTATCTGGTCATGGAAAAATCTTGTTAAGAAATAATTTTGCATTTATCCAAAAAAAAAAAAGAAATAATTTCCCAAAAGTGGGACATTTAGAATCTGATCACCAATTTCATGATTTTTCCAAAGGAGAACTAACAAATTTCAACCGAAAATGGAGGAAATCTTTTTGACACCATGTTTGCTGCTTCACCTCTGCACACTTGCAGTCTCATTCAAAAAGACAATAACAACAGCATTTTCAATTTGATCTACCAGATAGTTGACTTCCTTGTTAGATCAAAAGCTAAACGTGAACACCTAATCGCGTAGGCATTGTTTGGGTCCATATGAACACCCAAAAGGTTAAGGCACTGTTCATCTTCTACAACAATCTTCTTCGATCAAAACAAGTTTTTTCACTCCGATCCAAATGTGAACACCTAAACACGGCCATGAACATGCTTGACTCCAACTTTCAACATAAACAAAATATTTATTTATTTATTTATTTTCTTTTGTTAAAGGAATTTGAAACATATTTACTTTTTAAAATTCAAAATTCAATTTAGGGATGTATCATGATTGTTTTCAATGAATCCTATGCCACATCTTTTTTCGGTATATTTATTACAATCGCCGGAGAATTTAAAACGCCTATATTTTATATTATAGGATATAGGAATCGGCAATTATTCATCTTCTCTGACCACTGGTTTATCTTCTCTGCTTGCTGCCATTGGACTGGATGCCTGTTTCTTTTCTCCTTTTTTCTTCATTTTCGTATTGCCATTGGTTTTCTGTTCATTTTGAGTTGTTATCAACACCACCAAAAACAATTATAAAATTTAGAGGAAAAAACCAGATATTGAAAATGCTATCGGATTCTTGAACCATTTCCCCGGAAATTATGCATACTGATAGCAGGGCTCAATTTTATATTCGTAGATATTCCATAGCATTCTTCAATATTTACCGATGAGGTCGAAGGTTGTGGGTGGGGAAGAAGATGAACAGGATTAGCAATAAGAATGAATAGTGTGAAGTATTGATTTTGACATCCTGGAAAAGCGAGAAAATGAGAATTTGATGCTTGCAGACCCGTCACTCAGTAATAGTAGCAAGAGGGGCTGTTTCGGCAGTCCAAGTTGAAAATGCTGTTGTATTTAGCTTTACTATTAGGGATTGAAGTTCCATCCCAAAAGGTTAACCCCTTAAGCGGAGTAATTCAACCTCTTATAAACCCATCACTTAACTCATATTTAGCTGATATGGGATTTCGTTCGCATATTCCCAACAATTCCCCACTTGAACGAAGTACCATATTAACTTGCTCCACTTTAATCAATAGTCCACATATCCAACTTTCTCCTCAAGGCCCAACTCTTCCACTGCGGTCTGGTCATCGCCTCATGTGGCACAACCGCCTTTAGAGCCAATCCTCATGCTCTATCAAGGCCCAACACTTCCACTGCGTCTCGACCACCACCGCCTTACATGGACACAAAGACCTTAGGAACCAATCATGGATTTTTTTTCTTGGCCTCATGATCCACATCGGAGCCCATTGTCACGGACTTAGAGTTATCGCTAACTCCGTGCGGCCTTCACCCCTCGAACCACCACTGTGATTGCTAGTGAAGCAGCCTTCGACCCCTCGATGCACTACTAAAGTGCTAACTTAAGGGAAAACCGGCAAATACACAAGTAGTAGAGTAATACAACCCTTTGTATTAACTCCAAAGATGATTACAACAACTTGTAACTACTCTTGTCACGGACCTAGCGTTCGTGCCCCACCCCTGAGGCGCAGCAGGGTTGACATGTGCGAGATTGGTGGCCTATATACCTGAATTGTGCTGATTATGGGATTATTGTGCAGGTATACTCGTATTTCTTTCCCAAAGTATTATATTGCGTGTGGCAAGCTTGGTCCAGGGTTGGGGTAAGGCGGCCTCGGGTGCATGGGTGATCTCGCGTGTTCTTGGGGCGCCGACGGCCGCCGTTACACTTGGTATCGAGCAGGCCGTTGGGCCCGCTGCGTTAGAAGTGCGGGAGGTTCGGCGTAGTGTTCCATCGAATGTGATCTTTGGGGTTGTGCGCTTGTGCATGTTGGTTGGATTAGCAAGCATCGAATTGATGGAAAGCTTTGGGATATTGATGGTACGAGATAGGCTTTGTGATGGTTTGACCCTCCGCAAGCTCGTGAAAGCGCGGTGGAAATGAAAGAGAGCTACCGAGGAGGCTCGACATGCGTGCGGTTGTGGCGTGAGGTGCCGCGTCAAGCGAGGTACTAATGCCAGGGGCATAGGGTGAAGGTTGGTGTCGGCGTAGGTGCATGGAGCGCTGCGGTGGCGCAAGGGCGCAACGCGGGGAGCCCGCCCATCGAGGAGGTGGTGCCGCATTTGTGCGTGGAATTTTTGCTCTCAATGGGGAAATGCGGCGTGAAGCGAGTTCTCTCGTCCGCTACGAGGCGTTAGCGGATTGGGTGGGGAGCTTGTCACGGACCTAGCGTCGTGCCCCACCCTGAGGCGAGGTTGACATGTGCGAGATTGGTGGCGCTATATACCGAATTGTCTTGATTATGGGATTATTGTGCAGGTATACTCGTATTTCTTTCCCAAAGTATTATATTGCGTGTGGCAAGCTTGCTGGTCCAGGGTTGGGGTAAGGCTGGCCTCGGGTGCATGCGGGTGATCTCGCGTGTTCTTGGGGCGCCGAACGGCCGGGCCGTTACACCATGCTCTGTCTCCACCTTAATTCAAAATAATTGAATCACCAATCACACTCCCAGTATGCACCCTTTTACTGGTAGGTGCCATCTCTTCTCCTTATTAGACTGAGTAAAAGTGAACCGAATTCAAAGACTCGTCAAACTTTACCCTTGGCTTCGACGTCTTTGAACTTCGCTCTTCATTCTTCTTACCAGCAGCCACATAACTATTCTTGGCAAGCTCGGAACTCTCAATAATAGTAGAAGACTTCGCTCGGTGCGACTCCAATCTGGCAGCTCCACCTAAAACAGTCTTCCCTATCAACTTGTACAAATTACCAATCTTTTCACCTCTTATCATTGGCACTGAATTCTTCTTCACGGTCATTGCTCCACCTCTTGAAACATACTCATAACCCAGCATGTCTAATGCTCCTAAAGATAATAAACTCCTCTTCAACTTTGGAACATGTAGTACACCATTTATTCGTCTCACGACTCCGTCAAACATTCTCACCTTCACCGTGCCTGAACCCTTGACTTCAAGCTTTTGATCATTAGCCGCAAACACATAACGCTCACCACATGCCTTATAATCTTCAAACCAATCTCTATGTGGACATATGTGGTAAAAACATCCGGAGTCCAAGAACCAACCGTTATTGTGACTGTCGTAGTCAACAACGCATAGCACATCATCTTCAATTAGTAGATTATGTTCCACCAAATTTGTGGAATCGACAACCTCTGCAACCTCTTTGCTTTTCTCTTCGTCTCAAGATGCCTAGTCAATTCCTCACAATCTCTTCTAATGTGTCCTTTCTTGTGGCAATAATAACACTCAATATCTCTCCTTGAACGAGATTGAGAACGATCTCTTTGACCAGAATTTCTTCCTCGTGATTGACCTCTACCACATCTATCTTCACTAGTTGTCAAAAGCACTCGCTCACCTTGATCAATATCAACTGACTTCTTAATATGGGCAGTCTCTAACAAAGCAGTTGAAACCTCATTCACCGTCAATGTAGTTTTGCCAATTAATAGAGTGGTCACCAATGTCTCACACGACTTAGGCAAGGAAGACAATAAAATAACCGCTTTGTCTTCGTCCTCAATTTCCACATCAACATTTAATAAGTCGGTCACGCACTTATTAAATTTACCCAAGTGGTCCATTATATCATCACTCTCATTCATCTTCAACTCATATAATTGCTTCTTCAAATATAACATATTCGTTAGGGACTTAGACATATATAGATCTTCTAGCATTTTCCACAATTTAGAAGGCGACTTTTCATTCAAAACACTATACTTTACCTCATGTGCAAGAGCCAACCGAATGGTGCTGATCGTCTTTGCTTGCAATTCTTCCCAATCAGCATCTTTCGTCCCTTCTGGCTTCTTATCCTTCAACGCCTTATAGAGCTTTTGTTGCACAAGAAGATCCTCCACCGTACTACGCCAAATATTGAAATTATTCTTTCCATCAAAACGCTCCACCTCAAATTTGGCCATACTCCCGGACTTGAACCGTTAGCTTTGATACCACTGTTGGGAAATATCACAAATTTCCCCTAAACAGGCGCAACGAAAAATAATCAACACACATAAACGAGAATAAAATAGAGAACACAATAACAACTACGGGAGAAGAACTTTTTATTGATGAAGAAAAATCACTCTATAATTTTTTTTCTCATCCACTCGATTTCTCCACACAAAAATTAGACAATAAAAAGAACTACACTCTTTTCTTTTCTATCTCTAATTTTTCCCTTCTCGCAACTCCCGCACACAACTTCTTCTCTCAATTTCTGCACTATGTTTTGCACGTCCCTCTCTTTGTCTCTCTATTCTCTCTGCCATAGTACATATATATATATATATCCTCTAATCTTGTTGCCCAAGTTTTTCCTTAATCGCATGCATTAATGGGCCAAACCCAATAGCCCATTCCTCAATTTTCTTTTCCCTTTATTTATTTTTCTTTCAAATATTTTGAATTAATATCCCAACATTTACAAAAAGTAACTTGATGTAAATGGGATTTTGAAAAAGAAATATGATATTTTTGTCCTTCCCTCTGTTATGGTATATTCTATTTGTCTATGCGCATAATGCCACAACCAGACCTATCTAATTCATGTTGCCCAACCAAACCAAATCATTATTCACACCCCCAAGTTCGCGAAGTAATTATTTGCTAACATATCGCTCTCCCGCCATATATGAGTGATACACACATCCAATTGAACGAGAAGTTGCTAAATTTTACATGAGAGATATCGTGTATTCCAAGACCCATGACACTGATGCTCACAGATAGTCTTAGCAACCAAAGAGTCCACTTCCAACCAAACTTTGTGTATCCTACGTTGTAGGCACAATTTCAATTTCATTGCAATAGCTTTCATCCCAGCCTCCAGAATCGACACATCCCCACAAAAATCATAAAGCCCCATAAAAAAAAATCCCCATTACTATCACGTACATACCACCCCACCTCTCCCCCCCCCAGCTGCAAGTTTGTCTGCCTTCAAAGGTCCATCAGTATTCAATTTTATAATGGAAGGGTAGGCGCATGCCAATAAACAGGTATAACGAGTGTTTTCTTGATTTTTTTTTTTTTTTTTTTTTTGAGTTAGTTAACTTATCTTTGAATTAGAGACTGATTACATGCTTTAACACTCCAATCAAATTCATCTAAAATTCAACCTAAATTGCATATACAAACTCACACGGAAACAACACCTATCTATTCATCTTCATTCTCTCTCGTTTTCGATTCTCCAAAAACAAAAAAATAAAAAATAAAAAAATCTGCGTGAACAGTAACCGCGAGCGTGAATAGTACCTGGCCATGGTTCTTGGGCTCAATCTTCAAATTTCGTCCACAAATGGCTTCCTAGATAATAGTAGAGTATAGTAGAACCAAAAACTCAAACTTATTTGGTGAATTTTGGCCGGAAAACTCCCAATTTCGCTGGATTCTCGCACCAAATTTGGCCATATTACAGCCCCTACTCCATTCTTCACCGCCAAGCGTGACAGCCGGGACCTCTGGGGAGCCTCGTCGGCGGCTGCAGCGGCTGCCAGAGGTGGCGCCACGGCGGTGGATACGACCGAGATTAACTCTCGGTTTCTCTTTTCCTCTTCTCTATTTGTAACGTGTGTGTGGGAGAAAAAGCCAAAAAAATCTGATTTTAATCTCAATTGGGGGAAATTTGCACTTCAGGTCCCTGAAATTTCGATTTTTCATTTAGGTAGATCCCCTAGTTTACTCCCCATGCTAATTGGTCCCCAAAATCAAGACTTTAACTCAGTTGACTTAATGATTTTGCTGTCAAACAACCCCGGGGTCTATATAAAGTTTAAATCAGTCCCCGAATTTGCTTAATCCTCTCAATTAAGCCCCGATCAAGTTACAAAAATTTAATTTTAACCCCTAAAGTTTTGATAGAGCTTCAAATCAGTCCTAATTACCTAATTACTTCAATTTCCACCCTCAAATCAATACTTCTCTTTCAATTAAGTTCAAAGTAACTTTTAAAGTTTACTATTAGGCCCTAAAACTTTTAAATTAAATATTATAACACCCCGAATAAATTATTAAACTTCAATTTTAAGATATTAATTACTAAAGTTATGTTTCATTTCTCTATTAGACGAAATGCAAAGTTCGTAGAAACGCTAGCATCACACCAACCCTAATTTCGAGGAATTTACGAAAACTACGAGTTTGAGGTGGGGTTTACTTTATACAAAATGGTTCTACTTCTTATGAATGTTTTTATTTTTCAAAGTGACTGTTTACTTTAAAATCCATATCATGTCCTTTATGTGTTATAATTGGTGGTTTTTGCTATTTGACATGCATGTGATGGTGTTAAGTACCATATCTATCTACGGAATGGTGTTAAGGGCAATTCGGATAGTCATAGCGACTTTCTCCCGCATTGGACGGGAGTTTCCAATACTTGACTTTCTATAGTTTAATTGCCTCTAATTGTAATTTCGTATATGGGTATGTGATATAGTGAAATATTTTTCTACGATTCCCCACTGAGTATAACAATATTATACTCACCTCAAATATTTTAAACTCTTTTTCAGATTGAGGAGTCCGGTGAAGCGGCATGAAGCGGAGCGTTATCATCCACTTAATCCCATATTAAATAAGTCTTCTTTCATTAGAGAGACATTGAAAACTTAGTAATATATTTGTTCTTGAGCTTCCGTGTTTGGTTTAGAAGATTTAATTTGTTTATTTAGAAAATGAATGTTGGTTATCAAATGATGAATATTATTTCATTTAAGTACGTGAATCTTGAACCTCATTATTACTATTATTATTATTATTATTATTATTATTATTATTATTATTATTATTGTTATTTTTAAAAAAAATTTATCGTCAAATTTCCACGTTTTAACTAAGTAAATGCTACTTTAGTAACACTTCGATATTCAAAAATTGGGTCGTTACAATATGGTATCTTGATTTTACTTTTGGTTTTAGAGTAGCCAAACAAGCCATTTTCTAAACACTCCAAACCACCCTCCCCAAAAAAAAAACCACTATTATACCATTTTGGCCACCCCTTAAAATGAATAGGAAGTATCATGGTATTAACGTTATCCTTAGTTAGTGAGTTAAGATTCATTTTCATTTTAATAATTACAACATGATATAGTAATAAGCTTACGTGTTATACAATATTAAAACATTTTCAATATATCGATTGATTGTGAATAAAAATGATTTGCCTAAACAACAGCATCATTAATTATCCAAAATAATTGATCTTCGATGCAATCCCATGTTGAATTAGTGATTACTCTCATAATCAAAAATTGTATTGGACATGTTGACTCCGGAGAATTTCCTTTCGCATTATTACACATGCTTTTGTTTTTACAAATCAGAAAAAAAAAAAAGATCGAATTATTAAGTTTCCAATAGAAATGACACATCAATTCAGTTATAGTACCGGATCAATTTCATTATAACTTATAAGTCATTTGAAGACTATTTTCATCCATGTATTTTGTAGACTATTTTTGTTTGAAGATAATTTTCCTAAATCCTTTTTACCACTCATTGCACATTATGTAGAAATTCTTTTAAAAAAAACCTAAATAAATATCTGAACTGATTTATAATAGAAAAAGTTATATGATTATCAACTTCTATCACCTGATATACAAAAGAATCAGAAATAATTATATAATTAAAGATTTGTCAAGTATTTCAAGCAGTGAGACATAAATATACTTAGAATCTTTAAAGTCATTATAACAAATTTGAAGTTGTGGAAAGGGCTGGCCTAAAAGATCAATAACGAGGTTAATGTAATTGCAATAACCGCGAAGTCGTTATTTCAGTACCAAAGATAATTTGATCTCTCCATCTATAAATATTGTCAACCATGTAAAAAATAAAAATAATGTTTATTTATTGAGTAATTAAAACAAGGGAATTTGATGATTATGTAAATCACCCGCAATATAATATGGATTTTGTATGCTACTAGGAGAGATATGATGAAATGCAACTGCCAATTAAATAATTATTTCTATTGATTAATCAAAATTGAACCTTAATTTTTTTGAAGTAATTGAACCTTAATTTTAACCATAAACTTAAAAATGATTTGCAGTCTCCAATACCATTAAACTACGAAGTAAGAATATTTGCCGACTTGCCAGATTTGGGAAAAAAACAAATAATATTTATACACACACACACATATATATATATATATATATATATATATATATATATATATATATTGAAATTTATGGCTAGGCTGGTCCGCTGGTACAACTTTAAACAATATTTTCTTTTGCCACTTTCATTAATTCATTACATTAACTTGTCACTTTTGTATATTTTTTAGTCCACTAATTACTTCGCCTTTCAACAACACACTTAAAAATCATTTTTCTGTAATCTCAATCAAACACACACTTTTATTGACTCAACTGAAATATACTACAAATTAGTGACCGAATCATAAATCATTACAAGTACACAACTTTCCCTAAAAATAAAAAATAAAAATCATTACAATTACATTTTAAGCGATTTCAAATTTTCTTCTCTAGAAGCCAAAAGCGTGGCAATGATTAGTACTACTTTTGACAAAATAAAATCTCATATACCTTCCATTTCAACTTGTCGTTGTAGAAATGCCATGTGATGACAACGCTTTCCTTCTTCTTTTCTTTCCACTACAGATTGACCTTCTCTCGCTCTTTGTCGATTTAAAACCTCGACCCATGTTTTTAATGCCCAAACACATAAATAAAAAGAATTTTGAGGAAATTATATATGTCATATACTCTTGTAATTCAATTCTATGTGATAAAAGATTCATGGTGGTTAATTTAATCTTATCAAAATACTTAGATATAAGTATTATTTCTTGTTTTAATTTATTGAAATCCTATAAATATGAGTTTATATATATTGTGAATAAACTATATACAATTATATAGTTTCTTTGTGTTGTTTCCTTTTATTGTTATTGTTGTTTTTCCTCCAAATTATAACACATTAAGCATTTCTTGTATCAAAGTTTATAATAAAATCCACTATTTATCATTTGAATCGAATAAAAGATTTTGCTACAATATCATCCGTTCTGAAACAAGATTGGGGTTATGAGTTCTCTCTCTCTCTCTTTATTTATTTATTTATTTATTTATCTCTTTCTTTATTCTTTAAATTAAAATTACCGTTGGTTTAAAGATCAAATGTAATAAGTACAAAGTTGGTTACGAAGAAATGAATGTTCTAATTTTTTTTTTTATTCTTCATAGACACTTATCATACATATAAAAATACATTATTTCTCATACTTTTATAATTCAAATTTGGTCAAACAAATCAACTCACATATCTCGTAGGGTCTATTTGTACTATAAATCTCCACTATCCAATTCCACTGATTCTTTCTCTTCCTACTCATAAAAATATATTATAATTTATACGCTAACACCCATCTAAAGTCACATTTCGATGTGTCATTTTTTTGTGGATAATGAACAAGTGCCTTAAATGATTGAAAATATTAGTTTAAAATATATGTTTAGAATTATTTTTTAATGTTTACTCTTTTCTTAGATATAATACACCACGGTCACACATTTAAGCGATCTTGTTTATTCGGAAAAGTCGTCTTCACCAGATTATTTGAATAACCATGCAGAAAACACATCAAGACTATGTACGTTATTATAGATATAGATAGGTTTGATATATTATATAAATAGGTATAGATTTGATTTAAAATGTAAATAATGTCTATTTTTAATTTAATAATAAGGGTTATCTTGTAAGCAAATTTCTGCATGTAATGTAATTCTGTAGAGTATAAAGGCATGCATTTTTAAAACAAAATATTTTCAGTATTAACTAACTTCATGTTAGCATGTACATTTTTATGCATTTTTATTCATTCTTTCTAAATTTAAATTTAATCGTATTTACATATTGTGTGAGACCTATATATACTATACAAATCTCCACTATTCAACTCCATCCATTATTATCTCTCTCATTTCACATAAAATACATTAAAAAAAAAAAAATTCAACACTGACATAGGCTTAAAGACACTTTTTAAAAGAGTGGATGGATATATTATTTATTTAAGAAATATTAGAATAATAAATAAATATATTAAATATCATTTTTATGTACGCTTAGTTCAAGACGTGCAATGTCGGTGCAAATAAATTCTGTTACTTTATGCTCGTATTTTTCACATCATCCGCGATTTCTCCATGATAAGCTACAAGCTGTGAAATTCTTTTCCACATATTCCGAAATTGAAAAACTTTTCCCCTGAGATGTTGATTCGGATTCATTGTGTGGAGAGAGGGCAACGAAAAAATCTGGGTGTCTGAATCGTATGAATCGAAAAAATCTGAACGGGCGGATTGAATATGGTTTTTGAGAGTAAAGATGGAACGCGGATATTAGAGCCATAAGAACTCAAATACTCGTATATTAATTATTTTATTTTATTTTTATGCTAAATAATAATATTTAAAATAATAAAATTAAAAATATTGTACAACCATTAACCGAAATTATGTAATTTTGACTTTTGTTTTAGTATTTTATAATTGAATTTGCTTTAATTAATATGAGGCCGGGGCAATTTTACAAGTGGCATCATTTTGCACATTTAAAAAAGAGTAAATGGGTATTTGTTCGGGTTCGTGAACCGACCCGAAAGGATACCCAATCTGAACTATAGGTGGTTCGGCGATCATTGTATTTGTACGTGATCGCATTCACATGTTATTTTTTTTTGTATGAAAGTTAAGACGATGATGAAGAATGGGGTTTTTTGGGGGGGTATAATTTTATACATGAATATCATCATTACAATAAAAATATAAAGTTTTGTTATTTTGAAATTTGAAACAACAAATGAACGAATTTCCTTCAGGGATGAAAGCTAAGGGTGTGTTTGATAGACGTTTTTTTTTCTGGGAAAAACAAGTTTTCCATCTTTTTTTTCTTTACTTGGTTGTTTGATTGACATTTCTTTTCCCGGAAAATGTTTTCCAACTTTTCTCGAATTCCGTATTTTTCCTTGTTTATTTTCCTTGGGGGGAGGTGGTTGTTTTCTGGGAAAAGTTTGGTACTTTTTCTTTTTTTTTTAATTGACAATTTAATTTAACCATAAAGATAAGGAAAATGATCAAATTTCATTAAAAAAAACTCAAAAATAAGGAAAATAATATTATTTTCTAACTTTCAAATTAACCCAATCAAACACCTACAACTATCATTTCCCTAGAAAACCATTTCCCGAAATTCAAAAAGGTTGTTTAGATAAAATACTTCTGTTGCAAAATACTTGCATGATGGAACTCCCAACTCGATGATTTGCCGAAGAACCGGAGGGAGTAGTAACTATTTGATTCCATAGAAATTATAAAAGTGAAATCGCATTAAAATTATGGTAAATGTATCAAAATCATAAGTGACATGATATTGATGGGTACGTCCTCGAACTTTCAGCTTATTGCCTCTTTAATCTAGTGTAAAGCTTAGGACGCAGGTCGGTGTTTGGTGTGTAGTATTTTCTCTTTAGAATGACGTGAATGTCGTTTAAGGATTTTGATCAATTTCTTAGATAATCGGATGAGAAACAAATTGATTTTTTTACAACTAAGTCACATTTCTTTGATTTTAAACTTTTGTTACAATTTTACCCTTCTTTCTCCCAGTTTTACTTTCTCTCTCGTCTCCATCAAACTCTCTTTCTTGCATTGTGTTACTAGTCACTTTAAGTAAAATTTTAACTTTTTGTGGGCTTTATATTTAACAATTGTGCAAATTTAATTCATTTCTTTTGTAAAGGTAATATAATTGTACATTCTCAAAATTTAAACGTTGAACATCGACATTTGGCATATAGATAGATACTTATGCTAGTTTTTATATATATTTCAACTTTTTGTAAGTGGGCCGAGCCTTGATCGAATTGGGCTTGCCAAAAAGCTCATTGAAGTCTCAGCTCGTTTATTGAAAGTAATGCTAAAATCCTCGAAATTTTAAAGTCTCATTTGCATATTAATCCCCAATTAATTTTTCTACATGATCGTGTCATCCCACTTTTGAAGAACAGAATGCTACATTTATCAAATGTAGTATTATCTCATCCATTTTTTCCAATAATCATATTTTTTTCCAAACGGCCAATAATCATATTAATATTATTAAAATTAAAACATACGTGAGGAAAATGTCAACCATTAGTGTTTGATGCACTTTCTTTCGTGTGGAAAATGTAAAATTGAATAAACTTTTTTTCCAATTTTGGTGTTTGATAGAAAACTTTTGTATGAAAAATATTTTTCATGTATAACTCATTAATGCACAAAATGAAATCATTCTTATGAAAAATTTAATTCAAGGAAGAGATGAAAAACCCAAAAGGTGGAAAATATTTTATAGAAAAAATTTCATGCAATCAAACACACCCTTCTTGAATACTATCAAGAAAACTATTTGAAAAAGCAATCATAGAAAATAAATTTAGAAAACAAAAACCAACAATATCGACACTATCATACTATCGTGATTATGCTAATGACGACATTCAAAAATTCTACTCCAACCTTAACTTAGTAACTTCATGATTAAATACAATACAAAGTAGAAAATGTCGTAATCCAAATTTGCCATGGCTTGTGTTTGCAAAACATTTTTTTCATTTATTTTCTCATATTTTTTAAATTTCAAATTTGGTTAAACAAATGACATCTACATATTTGGTAGGGCTCATTGATACTAATATTTACTATTCAACTCCACTCATTCTCTATCTTCTTACTCATAAAAATATATATTTATGAGTGCAAACAACCGTCACTCATACTTATCCCCAAGGTCCAAAATGATAAGGAAGAAAACAATTGGGCCTAGGACAAAGGGCCAAAGAAAATTTAGTAGGATTAATATTGAAAATTTAAAATACTAGAATTGAATAAAATACAACCATTTTTGAGAACTTTTAAAAATTCTAGTATTAGTGAGAAATGAAAAGAAATCTTAGTGTATAGCGTAATTCGGTCTTTATGATTGGGAACCTAAGTAGGCCCATGTAAGAGACGAAATGATTAAAGCCAAAATAATTAGGCGTAATATGCGCTATTTTTCATGCCAATACTGAGTCTCATACATTTGACAGAATAGAGGCTATATTTATAGCCCACTATTCTAACAGTTGGACACTTGGACGGATTTTGGATGCACACTATCTCAACAGAAAATAGCTCATTTCGTCATTCGCCGGTCTCTTCCCAATGCTCTACCCTTCAGTCGGCGAATGCTCTACGTCCGGTGGCTGTTTCTCCGACCACAAGTGGATGGCCGACCAGGTCTCCAATCACATTTCTTTATTTTCCCATTTTTTTGTATCTAGGGTTTTCGGTGAATACGCAATACTTACACATTTCCCCCTTAGTTGTTTTTTCTGGTTTTCTACGTTTCTAATTTATGCTTGATATATTGCATATTTTAGTAGGCATTTCTTGCCTCTTTTCTGCTAAAGGACCGTGGATAGAAACAGAAATGGTGACGTTGTCTACAAAACCAGTACGACGTCCTTATACCAATTAATTCAACCTTCAATATTTTTTTCTTCGTTTGGATTTAGAGATATTTGTTGCTTTGTATTAATGATTTGAGGGTTAATATGATTAATGATATGAGGGTTAATATGATTTTCAGTCTACCTAACTGAGTATGGCTTACCTAATTGCAGTAGTGTTTGCAGACAGTAGGATTGTTAACCAAACTAAAATTAAGTTGAAACTGGTAAAATAATTTGATAGGGAAAATATTTAATTTCAGTATTCAAATACTTGATTTATATTTTTTGTCTACAAGAAGGATTTTAATAAATAATTTTAAATATTAAATAATAAAACAAAAAAGAAAATTTAGTAGGATTAATCTTGAAAATTTAAAATAATAGAATTGAATAAAATACGACCATTTTTGTGAACTTTTAAAAATTACAGTATTAATGATAAATGAAAAGAAATCTTGGTATATGGTGTAATTCGGTCTTTATGATTGGGAACCTAAGCAGGCCCATGTAAGACTCAATCTATTTTCCAAAACAATCTAAACGTCTATAAAGAGACTCAATCTATTTTCCAAAAAATATCTAAACGTAGGTCATAGATCATCAGTCAATCATATTTCCAAAACTTTGTTAAAAGTGAGTCAGAATTGTGTCGTTCTGCCACAAAAGAGTACATGTGTCATAGAAGCTTCAGAAATTTTGATGCAATGCAGTAGTAGATTTCGCTTTTAAAATTTGGAAACATACGAGTCATATGCTGCTAAAATAGTGGAACAACTAAAGGAAAATTTGAAATGATCTTCCTATAATGTTGCTACACATTTTGAATTTGCTCAAACTAGATAGGTACAGCTACTGCGCTACCACTTAAATGTCAACTTCCCTTTGTTTGCAAGTCTACTTTGAACTATAGGTTGAAAAGCTCGTCGTTTTGGCTGCACATATACTAAACTTTCCGCTTTTCAAATTGACTATAAACTGTATTAGACATTGCCAACTAGTGATTTGTTTCATCAAAGAACGTCAATCTCTTGTTTGGATGCCAAAAAAGCCGGTGAAGCTCCACGTGAGAAATTTCAAACCTACAATGACCAATCTATTATTAAAGACCCTCAATAATTTATAATATTATAAAGAATCGATAAAAATCTTACTGCTTATCAAACCAGAGTTTTTATATGAGATGAGAGGCTTCTTCATCTGCATTCCATCCTTTGATAGTATGAAACAATAAAGAAAGTTGCTCCTTCATTGTCTTTTTATATATGAAGTGCGTTGTCGAGGATCATCTCTATTAAATGTAACTATAGAGCCAAAATGATCAAATTTAAATAAAATAAGCAAAATAAAAAATTATAACAGTTGAGATTCACGACTCACGTAAGAGATTCTTCCCATTGCCATGATATAGTAGATTTCAATGCGTGAAATTTTTGCATGATATCTGCTGGACCAATAGTCAATGACGATAATATCATTTCAACTCAATTTGGTGTACCAGAAACCAAGTATGGGAAGGTAATTAATCATGTGGCCTATTCACTTCATGATACCTTTTTTCTTTTTTCTTTTTTTTTTTTCCAAATGTAGGGTTGCAATTAAGAAAATCCTCTAAGGTTTCCCCATGCTCTAAACCAAAATAATAGCGCTAGTCACTTTATTCAATCATATAAAAGTCTACTACATTTGGGTGACTCTGAAGTGGGATGCACCTCTGCTCAAAGTTCTCCGCTTCTACTAAAGTCATGGTCACGTAATCAACAACCCCGTGTGGTGGATGGATGCTGGTTATTTTCAAACAATTTGTCACACTTAAAGGGATATTCCACCTTATATGGCCTGTACATTTCCAAGAGTTTTGTCATCATATATTAGATTTCAAATAATGAAGTTTGTTGAAAGTCTTTCAACAAAAAAGATTTGTAACTTATTTTGGGTTTCAATTAATCTTTAATCCTACAGTTCACCAATATGCAAAGATTGCATTGGTCTACCGAACAATTATGGTGATAAATAGATTTGTAACTTATTTTTGGTTCAATTAATCTTTAATCCTACAGTTCAACGATATGCAGAGATTGTATTGCTCTAGCAAACAACTATGATGACAAAAGTCATTATTTGAAATTTTGCAAGGACATGTATAGGCTATTTAAGGTAGTATATCCTTTTAAAAATGTGACAAATTATTTGGAAATGACTAGCATCCAACTGCCATACTGGTTGTTGACTATGATGACAATCACTTTAGTAGAGGTGAGAGGAACTTTGAGCAGATGTGCGTTTCACTTCGGCAGCATCCAAATGTAGTAAATTTGTATGGGGTTGAAGAAAGTGACTCACGCTGTTATTTTGGTTTAGAATATGGGGAAACATTAGAGGAATTTCTTAATAATAGCCCTACATTTGAAAAAAAGAACGCAGGTCATGAAGGGGATGGGCCAAGCCAAAAGCTGGTCCTAAACTTAAGCAATTTCAGTAGCCACTTAGGACCCCAAAAAATAAGGGCCCCAAAATTTTCAAATCTATAGGGCCGGGGTGCTTTTTTTAAAAAAAATAAAAGTATAATTATTTAATTAGAGAGTTCAATTCTAATCTCTTGATAGTTTATATTTATCATTACTATAATTTTGAAAGTTTTTATTTAGTAAAAGTTTTTATTTGAAATTAGTGCATATAGTTTTTTTTTTGGGAAATAAATATTTATCAAGGGACTCAGACAAAATTTCATTTAAGGGTCTCCAAATCTCAGGACCGGCCTCTGCTAAGCGATTAATTACCTTGCCACACTTGGTTTCGAGTACGCGAAATTGGATGGGAATGATTTTATTGTCATTGGTGATGGGTCCAGTGGATATCATGCAAAAATTTCATGCATTGAAAATCTAATATCTCGTGGCAATGGGGAAAATCTCTTACGTGAGTCACGAATCGAAATTATTTTACATTAACTTTTTATTTTTATTTTTTATTTTGTTTATTTTATTTACATTGGATCATTTTAGCTATACAATTACATTTATTAGAGATCCCTCCATAGCACATTTTATAGATAGAGAGACAACGAAGGAGCATTTTTCTTTATTGTTTTGTACTATCAAAGGATGGGATGTAGATAAAGAAGTCTCCCATCTCATACAGAAACTTTGGTTTGATAAGCAGTAAGATTTTTACTGATTCTTTATAGTATTATAAATATAATTGTTGAGGTTTTCTAATAATATATTGGTCATTGTAGGCTTGAAATTTCTCACGTGGAGCTTCACTCGCTTTTTCGGCATCTAGACAAAAGAGTGACATTCTTTGATGAAACAAATCATTGGTTGGCAACATCTAATACAGCCTATAGCCACTTTGAAAGGTGGAATGTTTGGGATGTTTACAACCAGAACGGTGAGTGCTTCAACCAATTAGATGTAGTTTTATAATCTACAGTTCAAAGTAGACTTACAAACAAAGGGAAGTTGACATTTACGTGGCAGGATAGTAGCTGTACGTATCTAGTTTGAGCAAATTCAAAACGTGGGGCAGCACGGAATTGCATTGAAGATCAATTATTTTGGATAACAATGGTGTTGTTTAGGCAAATCATTTTTATTCCCAATCTCTCAACATATTATAAATGTTTTAATCATTGTATAACATGTAAACTTATTACTATGCCCATGCTGTATTTATTAAAATGAAAACAAATCTTAACTCACTAAAGGATAATGTTAATACCATAATATCTCTAATCCAGACATTTTATAGGGTCGGCCAAAATGGCCTAATTGAAAAAAAAAAGAGTTCAAAAAAATGACTTGTTTAGTCACTCTAAAACCAAAAATAAAGTCTACGTAAAGCATGTAATCAACCTTTAATTCAAAGTTAAGTCTACCAACTCAAAAAAAAAATTTAAAACATTTCTTGCATTTGGCTTTTGTTAGATAAATTTATAAACATTTAAATAGATCGAAATTATATAATTTATAGAAAAAAACAAGTAAAGAAAGAAGAAAAACATGATTGATACGAAGAAGAAAAGAGTAAACATTAGAGTACGACTTATAACTTAAAATAAATATAATTTTTAAATAATAATAATAATAATAATAATAATAATAATAATAATAATAATAATGTAGAAGTCATCCCAAAATCTTGTTTGAGTTATGCTAAGTATCCATATATTTTTTGTGCGGATACCATCCACACCCTGATAGGTGTGTCCCCCTCCCCACTTTAAGGGAGCATTATGATCATTTAACCACACCCTAGTGATGGCAACGGGTCGGGTTCGGGTCGGGTCGGCCATACCCGAACCCGAATCACGATGTCAACTCCGAATCCATACCCGAACCAACCGTGGGTAATTCGGTCGGTTCGGTTCGGTATCCGCTCGGTCGCTTTATACCCGAATCCGCACCCGCACAATTTTTTTTTTTTTTTTTTTTTTGTAAATAGAACTTTAACCAACATGTTCACAATTCACAAATATAGTTAATACTTAAGTCTCATTGGTAGAATTTAGAATGCACACTAACACAACACTTGAAAATTAATTTTTCATTTTATTAATTTTATTTTTTTTAGGAAAAATATATATATTCGGGTATTCGGTTCGGGTTCGGGTATGACGCTAAAATCCATATCCGAACCATATCCATCTCGGGTTTTACTATCAAAAATCATATCCGACCCACCGATCCGTCGGTTCGGGTTTTTTCGACCCATTCGGTTCGGGTACCCGCGGTTTTCGGGTTTTTCGGGTTGTTTTGCCATCCCTACCACACCCTCTATTAGGGTGTGGATATCTCCACCCACAAAAGTGTGTGAAGACGAAGCATTTTTTTATCTTGTTTCAAAATTGGTGATCTTGTAATAAAATCTTTTATGTGATGCAAATAATAAAATAGTAGATTTTTATAAACTACGACACAAGACAATACAAGACAAGAAATATTTAATATGTTATAATATGAAGAGAAAAACAACCCCCAATATAGGAAAGCTACCCAAAGAAACTATAGAATTGCATGTGTTTTATTTACAATTAGCGTTTTCCCCGCGCGTTGCATGGGGAGACCTATACTCAATATATAATTTAGAATCTATTTTTACAGCCAGTTTCTACCAGTCCATTAAAAGAATATAAATTCAAGTCTCATTTTTTACTCATTAATATTTTCTCAAAAATATAAATCATAGTAGTTTCTTCTAATCTTTTATTAAATCAATTTATACAATTCAACATCTAAATAACTTATTATCACGTATTTTAAATTATTAAAATTCAATGTGATAATGCTACATTTTCCAATTAATCAAAGAATATAAATTTTATTCAAAGAGACAATCGTGGAAGAGCAGGAGCAACCAAACCATATCTCTGTTAAAACCCCTAAACGATTCCATTTTATGGAGAACTCTGAAGCTATTCCTTCAAAAATATAATTTTTCTACAAATTGAACAAAAAATCAGGCAATTTCGGATCAAAATAAAGCTATACTAATAGCTACATCTTTTTCATGCTCTGTTACCTTCTGATTAACAAAACACTTCGAAACAAAAATTAACAAAACACTTCAAACAAAAATTACAATTCTCCCAAAAAAACATATCACCTAGTAGGGACTACAAACGAGATGAAAGTCCAAGAACCAAAGACATGCAATTTTAAGAGATCATAATTCTATTTTAACTAATAATCAAAGTTTTAAAAAGGGTTATGGCGAAAAACCAAGAAACTTGAAATCAAATTGATGTCTTCACTGGTTTTTTCATAAGGACTATTTTATTGGTTTGAAGGCATTCACACAAAATTTCAGGTAAAATATGTGCAAATAACTACTTTAAAAAATCCAAATGACAGAAGATCTCCAATGGCACTGACCTTATTGTCAACACCTCTTATTCATCCTATGCTATACAATTTGTGAGTCACAATCAAAAAGCCCAAATCTCAAATTATTCCAAAAATCCTCATCTTCTTAGCCACTGTGAACAATCACGATTAATGAATGAATTAATTAAGAAAATCCTTAATAAACCCAAACATTTGGTGGAAAGCCTGGTTTTCAAAACAATATAGATATCAAGAGAGAAATAGAGTTTTGTGGGCAATTATTAAATGGAAAAATGCAGTTCGTCAATTTTGTTGAGTATCAAATGATATGCTCTAATTTGGGGTGGGCATAGGATTGATATGCATTGATTTTAGGATCTGGAAGATTTGGAAGATATGCACAAAATCCCTTTTAGAGTTCTTGTATTATGAAGTGAGGATTGCAATTGTGATAAGATTAGGATGGATGATAAAGTTAGGATAAATTATTTGAGCGGGAATTAAGATTAAGAGTTAGATTTAAAATAATAAAAAAAATTTATTCAGCAAAATGTTGAAATGAGTAGGAACACTTGCTTGGTTTATTTAGAACATCTCCAATGAGGCTTTCTATTGTCTAAAATTTAAAAGCCACATCATCAATCCATAATGTCAAGTAAAAAAAACTTCTTCAATGGTTGGTGATGTGTACAATGTGAAGATGACATGGCATAATTAAAACTTGACAATGTCAAATGCAATGTCTAGATCTAGAAAGAGTATTAGACATGATGAGTCATCATAAATATTAAATTATTTATTTATATATAATCTTATCTCATCTTTTCTTTATGTTTTTGAATTTTTAATGATAAATATATATTACATGTAAGCACCACTAATAGAAAATTAGCGATACCATTGTAGACCTATTTCATCAATCAATGTCAATTTCTAAAATTTAAAATAGAAGTCTTTCAATTAGTGAGCCACATAGGATGAAATCAACATTGTCCATTGGAGATGCTCTTATATATAGACATAGATATGAACTCATATTTATAAGATTTCAAAAAAGAGATACAAATAAATCAAAACACGAAATAACACTTATCTTGATAAAGATTAAACAACCATCAATCTCCAATCTCTTATCTCATCGTATAAAATTACAAGATTATATGACATACAATTTCCTCAAAATTCTTTATGTGTTTGGGCTTTACAAAATGCCTGCCTGAGGTTCAAAGCCAACAAAGAGCGATCGACGCCCAATTTGCAATGGTTGCATCTTCAAGCCCAAGTGAGGTCTTCTATTTGTTTGGGTGTAATCCAGGTTATAACCCCAAAGTTAGAAGAATGACATAAAGAAGGAAAATGTAGTAATCAATATGATTTCCACAAGGGTGGCGCTAATTAAACCCCATTTTCCTCTCCTTACACCCACCTACTATGCACACCCACCTTTTTTTTTAAATCACTCACAAACTTACTCCTTACACGCACCTTCTTTTTAGCTTTACCCTCCCACCCCATTTAAACAAATACACCCAACATCCCTAAAATTGGCCAACTGCCGACAATGAAGGTATAGGGTTCGATTGTGTTTAGTTGAACCCCTATAAAGGGGATTGACCAAAGAAGGCCGAATCCTATTAATAGAAGACCGAAAAGACCGAGCCTCCATAATGGGGTTTGGCCATAGAAGGCCGAGATCCTCATTATGGGGATCGGCCAATAGTGGCCAAACCCCATTATGGGGGCTTGGCCAAACATGGCCGAACATCCTTTGAGGATGTTAGGTCATGTTTCGCCAACTTGCTTTTTCTTTTTTTTTTTTCTGGTTTAATATAGTAATTTTGTTAATACAAAAATTATTTATATTTAATAATAATCACATATTAATCGTATTAATTATTTATTTATGATAATAATTATTTATATTTAATAGTAATAATTATCTATAATAGTTATTTATCCATATTAATAGATTTTATATTTATACTTACTATAAAACTAATAATTGTAACTCCAAAAGTTATTGTAATCAATATTAATTAATATTAGCCAATTAATTCAGCGTGAATAGGTCAACATTGCAATATGAAATAATAGCCCATTAATTGCATAACCAATAATTGAAGAAAAAAATTATATGAAAATTATTGTATTTAATTAATATTAATTATAATAATTTTTAGAGATGCAATTATTATTTTTATAGTAAGTATAAATATAAAATCTATTAATATAAATAAATAACTATTATAAATAATTATTATTGCTAAATATAAATGATTATTATCATAAATAAATACTTAATATTATTAAAACCTAATTATTATTAAATATAAATTAATTGTATTGTGAATAACAAATTACTAAAAAAAAGTTTGTTTGTTTGTGTCTTTTTTTTTTTTTAAAGTTGGCCAAACATGGCCTTGTGCTACTCGGCCATGGATGGCTCCAGTTGGATAGTCGGCCGTCCTTGGCTGAAATCCAGTTTGGATGTTTATCTTTTTATGGTCGACCAT
The DNA here is from genome assembly GCA_018223645.1 of Jasminum sambac. Classification (NCBI taxonomy): domain Eukaryota; kingdom Viridiplantae; phylum Streptophyta; class Magnoliopsida; order Lamiales; family Oleaceae; genus Jasminum; species Jasminum sambac. The sequence goes on along the minus strand of CP073645.1, from coordinate 6,200,558 downwards.
TTGACTGCATACTCGACTATCATTGGCCGAAGGGTAGATTGGTAATTGTAATTAAGAGTATTTTTGTCTGGGAAAAATGTGGGTGCAAGAAATAATTTAAGGGGTGTATTTAGCATCACCCTTTCCACAATGACAAGTCGACATGGAAGGTATGTCAAATTTTATTTTGTCAATGATGTGACTGTATATGTTCATAGTACTCTCGATTCCAAGAATTATTTTAGCCATATGGCCATTCACATTTTTTTTCTGGCTCTTTTTAACGGCGATTTTGTTCGGGTAATCTTTCTTCATCTTTTGAATTATTTCTTCAATATGATTTTTTTGGGCGATCCTGACCGTCCTCCAGCGGAAATTGTTATTCGATAATATTATCTTTTGCTAGCAATCTTCTTGATGGTAATCTTCCTTAGAAATGTTGTTATTATTTTTTTTTCCAAGAAATTGTTTCTTTTTTATGGGAAGATCTTCGGTAGGTTGCTTTTTTTTTTTTCCAGTGGTAAACATTCTTCGGTTATTGTTATTTTCCTAACCAAGAATTTTTGTGACCTCATATTCTTCCTTGAGAAACAACAATTTTCTTGACAACATCTCTCTTTTAGGGTGTGTTTGATTCGCTTAAACTTTTCTGGAAAACTTCGTTTTCCAACCGTTTTTTCCATACGAGGGTGTTTGATTCGTTTTTTTTCAGGAAAACGTTTTCCAGGTACAAGCGTTTAAAGTACAAAAAGTATAGTTTTCTTGGAAAACTCAATCCGAGGAAAAGGTAGGAATCCGTTTTCCAGGAATTCGTTTTCCCGAAAGGAATCAAACACATCCTTATGTATAAACATGAAATTAAAATTTTTAGTAATTAATGGACCAAAACACCAATATAACAAAAGTGAAATCCCAAATGAAAACTTTTTGAAAATATTTAGGACCAATTCACATATATTAAAAAGTTTTATATTCAATCGTTTCAATGCATAATGGAAATGAACAACAATCATTCATGGCGCCATCTTTTGGAAGCTATTGGTATTCGGTGTGAATAATCAACACTGCAAAACGAAATAATAGCCAGTTAATTAATTGAAACAAAACATTACATGAAAATTATTATATATTTAATTAATATTAATTACATAATAATTTTTAGAGTTGCAATGATTATTTTTATAGTAAGTTATAAATATAAAATTTATTAATATGGATAAATCACTATTATAAATAATTATTACTATTAAATATAAATAATTAATATGAGTAACATGTGATTATTATTAAATATAAATAATTTTTATTATTAATAGCAATTACTCAAAAAAAAAAGAAATAAAAAAGTTCGCTAAACATGGCTTTTTGATGTTTGGCCATGTTTGGCCGAACATTCACAAGGATGGTTGCCAACTTGGGCCAAGCATCCAATTGGACGTTTGGCCTAATTTAGTCGAATGCCCAATTGGAAGTTTGGCCAAGTTGGGTCGAGCGTTGGGCAAACTAGTGTCGAACTTCTAGCACACAGCACAGTACAAAAATGCGACGTCAGATAAAAAAAGCCGAAAAATGCATAATAATGTGATGTAAATTATTAAAAATACTTACATTGTTGAAGAGCATCGACGTCTGGTGGTCCATTGCGAGATTTTGATAGATTTATTGGAGTGGGGGGATAGTAGAGAAAGAGAGCGTCGTGAATTGGTTAGGAGTTGAGAGAGCGATATCGATCTTGAGATAGTGTAGGCGTCATGAACTGGAGGAGTTGGGATGTGAGAGCGTGGGTGTGAATAGCGAGTAGGGGGAGTTGGGGTCTGTTTATTAGTTGATTTGAAAGAAAAGTGAAGATGGGTCATTTGGTTGTGAGGTAATTTTGTCCTAAAATTTATGTGGGTGTGAAGAGTATTTTATGGGGTGTGTTTAGCCACACCCAAAGAAGTATTTTCTTTTACCCAAAGAAGTATTTTTCTTTTACCATGGCACTAATTCTATTTCACTATGCACTTCCTTCTTGTTCGTGAGTAGCTTTAGCCTTGAAGCAGCTAGCTTCAACAATGTCTTGCTGCATTCAGTTTCAATTTACTAATTCAATAAATTACGGAAACACAAGTAAAACATACCCCAGTAAGAATTAAGATTGGGAGATAGACATATGCTAAATTATTCAATTTATGTTACCATTTAACAGGATGGAAGCTCTTGGAAAGCTTGTCATTAAAGTTTTGCTGAACTATTAAAAATTTCATTTTCTTCTAATTAAATCAAACTCCAATTGAAACCATTCAATCAATGTCCAGAACTGTGGAAGAGAATTAATATTCAAGCGTGGAGATGCAAAAAATTAGGGATTACGATGATGAGGACACAGTAGGCATTTGCCAAGATGTTAGATGTGTAAAAATATTTTTGAAAATCAAAAGATTTAGTATGATCGATACTTTTAATAGAGTAGACAGATAAACATAATGTATATTCCAACCATATATCGACAATGTAGTCCTAAAGAATGACAATGTTACTCAATGAACTTTTTAATTAACTTAACTAGTAGCATAATTTATTTATTTATTATTATTTATTTATTTATTTATTTTTTACACAGGGATACTATATGTGAAAATTGAGCAATGATTAATTCCCACATATATCATGTGTAAAATCGCGAATGCACTCTTCTTCTTCTGTCCCTTTTTTTTATTGGTACGGTTAAATACACCCAGCCATTTACTTCATACACCCATCTTAAAAAAAAGAAATGCAAAGAGACCAATATACCCATGCTAAATGCACCCAGTCCTCTTTTTTTTTTTAATGGGTTCGTTGTGTTCACAACTAACACGCTTGTGCTTGCTTGCTGCATTCACAGTGGCGAACACTAGTAAAAAAGAAAAAATAAAAATAAAAATTGAAGCTTGGGATTCCAAGTTTTGCAGCTTCTTCTTCTCCCTTGTTAGTTTAGAATTCGAAGATTAGGTTTTTGGATACTATAATTGACGGAGCTTTTTTTTTTTTCTTGAACATTTTGAAGCTGCCATTAATGGCAGCTTCATCTTCTTCCCCATTTTCTTTTTTTTTTTTTTTTGGATTCCAAGTTTTTGATTGTAATGGCGTCAAAATACTTCATCTTTTGTGGCTTCTTCTTCTTCTCCTTTGTTAGCTTAGAATTTGAAGATTAGCTTTTTGCATACTTTAATTGAAGGAGCTTTTTTTTTTCCTTCTTCGAACACTTTTGAAGAAGATGAAGCTGCCATGTTCATCCTTTTCCCCATTTTCTTTATATTTTTTTTTTGGCTAAAGGGCAAAATGGGAATACTTGGAATGGTGCACTCAGAAAAACAGCGAGTGCATTTAGCAGCACCCTTTAATATATCCAAGTGCGCACTCATTTTGTATATGCACCATCTACCACCTTCTAATAGAGAACAAGGAAAAACACTGATTATACCATTGTGTTTATTAGAGGTGGACACAAAATGAGATGTTCATTTTTCACTTCTTTATTAGAAAATATACACAGCATGCTATTTCATCTGATCATTTCTAAAAAGGAAAACATACAAAACCAACCATGCCACCGTTTCGTTTTTTTTTTTTTTTGATAAGAAACCAAGTATTTCATTATCAATCAAACTTCAAATAGTAAAATGGGAAAAAAAAGTAACACAAAAGATGATATATTCTGTGCCTGAGCTGAAATGAATCATGCCTCACAAGAGTATCTAACTCGAATGCCATTTCTTTCCGTAGATCCACCACATATCATGTAGAATATCAACAGCTTGTAGCAATCTTTCGTTTCCACATATACGCGTTCTAAATCAGGATCTGTAAACAGAACACCGTGGTCTTTCGTGGAGAGGCATTTGAGGTATGTCCAAGGACTTTCATTCGCGGGTTGAGCTTCAATGGCTTTTCTAGCATAACTTGCTTCCTTATCCTAAAATTCTAACTTGCTTCCTTATCCAAAAACTCCTTCTCCGTGTTAGGAATCGATCTTAATCCATGGCATCTATGCCCACTAATACAAATTGGATATTGGGTGTCGCTCTTTGGGTGACGATTTTATAAGAAAATGTCATCCAAATACAACAGGTGACGGTTGCCACGAAAATCCGCCACCCAAAGTGCATATAAATTTATAATAAAAAAGACAAAGGGTGACGATTGTAGAAGAAATCGCCACCCAATGTCAAAAAATGGTGGCGGTTGTACTGTACAACCGCCACCTAAAATTCGATAAAAATTAAAAATAATAAAATAATAAAATAAAACAAAGAGTAGTAGTTGTACAGCACAATTGCCACCTAATGTCAAAAAACGGGTGGCAGATGTACAGTACAACCGCCACTCAAAATTCGAAAAAATTTAAATTTTAAAATTTCAAAATTTAAAATTCACTTTGGGCGGCGGTTGTACTGCACAACCGCCACCCTTTGTTGAACCAGTATTAAAAACCAGAAATATGATCTACATCATTACTTCTGCGATATTCTTCCTCTCAAATGTGAAAATTTGCAAATTATGGTACACAAATTGGATTTTATGTTAATTTTCTTCCCAAATTGGGGCCGTAATTGGTGTAAGGTAAGCTTCCTCTATGTGTTGCTCCAAAATTCGTGTATTTTTGAGGTTAAATTTTGAAATTCCCAAATTCTACGGTTTCGCCATTTCAAGTGTTCTTACATTTTCTTCACAAGTTGAAGCTACAATTGAAGGCAATCACAAGTTGAAGCTACAATTGAAGGCAAATTCATTTTCTTCTACCAATTGGTCCCAAATTTCTCTATTTTTGAGTTTAGTATATTAACATCTGCAAATTATTGGGTATTTATTGTAAATCTTGATTTATATTTTTTGTTAGTTGTGATTTCATGTCCTATACATTGTGATTTCATGTGTTGTATTTTTTGGATGTAATTTGATTGAAACTATGTTTTTTAGTATAAACTTGTATTTTATATGTAATATTGTTGAATAAGAGGTGTATTATTTAATTAGTTTTTTTAGTATGCTGCTATAATAATTCATTTTAAATATTATAACAATGAACGATAAGATAGAATTGCACTGAAAATAAAGAATCACGTATTTTATTCAAACAACGGACAGAAAACTTTAAAATCTACGTTTGGAGGCTTTAAATGACCTCAAATGAGCCTGAAAAGTGGGATCACGGCAATAGCCATGATTGTTGTAGATCTCATTGCAACGATTCCGGAATAAGGTCATGGGTTGAAAACGGATATCGTATGCAAAAGTTATGATCATTTAAAGTTTAAACAAAAAATACGATAAAATTTTTTTAAAAAAATTATTTTCACTTTGGGTGGCGGCTCTACACTTGGGAACCGCCATCCAAAGGGTTTCAAAATTTTTTTAAACAAATTAAAATGATTTTGGGTGGTGGTTGTTAACTTATAACAGCCACCCAAAGTATTTTTAAAATTTTTTTAAAAAAAAAAAACAAAGCGTGGCAACAACCGCGACCCGTTCTATTATGGGTCGCCTTTTTTTAAAAGCCATCCTTTCTAATATTGGGTGTTGTTATTTTGGGTGGCATTCACAAAAACCGCCTCTAACTCCAAAACAACCGCCACCCTTCATCCTTTTTTCTACTAGTGGCATACAATGATGATTAGGGTTTCGAGAATAAAATGAAAACGAGGTGAACATAACAAAAGTAAAATAAGATCATGAAATATCTGCTGAGAATACACACAAAACTCGTTTCTAAGAAAACAAGATACACTCCATTCTACTCTCTATGGGCCGAGGCTTGATAGATTTTCAGGTTCGTTACTTGCAGCTGCAGATTCAAGCTTCTCAAAAATCCATCGCCTATAATGCCTGTCACACAATATTGCATTTGTTTATTATTACGGAAGATGGGATGTTAAAAACAACAACATTCAAGCACCAAAGGGGCTATTTCAAACTTTAGGTTTTGAAGCTTAAACATCTACCAAGAGAGACTCCATATTGATAAATTAAAATACCTACCCATAAAACAAAATTAATCACAAATTCTTACCAGGCTAGATGGTTTCCTGGATCTCGTTCAATAAGTTCCCAATTAAAGCCCAATTCTTTTTTCAGATCAATCTTAAGTTCTCCAACTACGACACGCCTCAGCTCCCAAACGCCTCAGCTCCCAAACCTGATATAGAACAACTTAACTTTATCATATTGAGTAGTCAAAAATCTCCATTAATACATTCATAATCAAAACCAGACAGTCCCAAAATGCCGCGATTTATGATAATGGAAGATTCTTGACGAACCATCTCCCAAAGATTAAAAAAAATAAAAAATAAAAAAAATTTACCATCACAGAATAACAAGAAAGGATAGGATAGAGTTCACAGAACAATTACAGTGGGATCCTTAGGACGGTCTGCCAAGAGTTGAGCGGAGTACTCAAGCCGATCCTCAGAATTGTCAATTCTGACACTCTGTAGCTCACTTGAAAATTCTGAGCCTTGTGGGTTGGGCGTCGTCTCAGCCATCTTGGTGGTTCTGTTGCTAATGTGCTGATCTGGTGCTTCCCAAACATGAAAAGAAGTTATATTAACAACAATAATGTACGTACATAGATGGAGCTTCAGAGAAAAAGATTAAACAAAATTTCTTTGGTTACAAAAATAATAATAATAACCGAAGAATATATGCTTACCGCAAGAAAAAAAAAAAAAACAAAACAGAAGCTCTACCGAAGATTACCATCAAGAAGATTGCTAACAGACGATGATATCGAAAAAAGAAATAATTCAAAAATTCCAAGGAAAATCGGCGTTCAGAAAAATTAAAAAGAGAGTGAAAAAATCTGAATTCTTGGGATCGAGAGCAAGAACAATATATACAGCCACAGTAAATAAAATCTGACATACCTTCCATGTTGTAGAAAAAACCACAGTGACGACTACGTTTTCCTCCTCTCCTCTTGTAGAAGTCGCAGGGGTTATATAGACTTGGGATGCCAATGTGGATTACAGATAGGGCTTCTGTCTCTCATCGTCGGTTTTGAACCTCGGGCCCATTTTTTATAGCCCAAACAAATAAAAGAATTTATGTCATTTAATTAATAATTCTATGAGATGAGATAAGAGATTGATGGTTGTTTAATCTTATCAAAATATATTTAGATAGGTGTCATATATATCGTTTTTTCGAAATCCTATAAATATTTCAAGTATCTATCTTGTGTGATCTTCTCTAGCCCAAAATTCGTTCTCTTCTTTATCCGTTGTTGCTTGTTTCACACGAAACAAAACAACACACTTACTGTAAAATTCAAAAGATGTTAATTCTCGACTACGAATGTACGATCCTTTACCACCAGGGTAAAGCTAACGTCGTGGTTGACGCACTTAACAGAAAGATTCAATTTTTCAGAAGCAACTTATATATAAAAACCACACAGGCAAAGATTCAATAGTAACCACATACACCAAATGTAACAAGGGATCATATTTACCATCATTAGAATGCAACAATCATGGCTCACAATTTTTTAACTTAACAAAAGAACTACACAATTTAATAAGACACTAATGTCAACACTAATGTCAACACGCTGCACTGAACATCATGTAATGTTTGTCACTTGAAATTATATCATTTACGAGATGGATAATTATGTCCTCTAAAAGTTTAAGTTCGTATCGTAAGACACTTCAATTTCAATTTGATACGATAAATTGGAATAACGAAAACAATAATTAAAAGACATATATCATAGCATCACTTACCAGATTAGATAGTTTGTGGTATCATCTTGGGTTAGTACCGCGCGCAACAAGGCCATGCATGCATGCCCTCCTTGTAAATAACTTTTAAGTCTCTCAAATAGACACATCCTCCTCTGCAAAAACAAAGAATGAAACTTATAAATTTATATATCCAATTCTTGCTCAATTTGTAGTGAAACTTTATTTATTACCTAAGAATGTTCACCGCTAGGAAAAAACAGCAACTCTACCCAAGACTACCGTCAAAGGCACCCAATTTCAAGAAAATAATAGTAATAATAATAATAACATTTCTAACGAAGATTATCATCAACAAAGTAGAATACAAAATACAATTTCCGCTGGCATCGGCATTGCCAAAAAAAAACATATAGAACAAATAATTCAAAAATTTGAAGAAAGGTTACTCGAAGAGAATCACTGTTTCTAGAGGACAATCGGCGTTTAGAAACAGCAATTTTCTCAACCAAAAATTGTAAAGAGCCTGAAACACCGTGAATGGTGATAAAATTGTGAGGGGTGCTGGCCAGACTTCCTTGTGAGCCCATTTAAGGAGATCCAGTTAAGTACTTTGGGCCAGAGAGTGTTGGGCTTTTGCTGACTTGGTGCGGCCCAGTCTTAATGGGCATTAGAGACGGATGTATATACTGGCTTTGGCTCTTCATTCTTGCAGACGAAGCTTTCGACTGTTGCTCTTCTTTCTCTGTAAACTTGTAGATCTAAGTGTGTGCGAGTGTGTGTATCCTGAGAGAGGCAAATCTCTGATTTGTTGTTAGTGATACGGTATAATACTTAGATTGTACTCATTCGAGGCAGTGAGTGTGTGATAGAGAGAGTGATTCGAAGAGAGAGTGTCGATCTATTGCTTGTAACCTTTGTTACCGGATTCTTGAGGTTCTTAGTGGATTGAGAGCAACTATCCACGAATCTGTGGAGCTCAACGCAGACGTAGCCATTTTGGTGAATTGCGGGGCCTTCTTGGCCGAAAAATTCTTGTGTTTTTGTGTTTTACTTTACTGCTTTTGTTGTTGATTAGCCGCTTTATTTGTTAGATCTTCTTTCTATATTTTTCGATCTAACCCTAACAGTGGTATCAGAGCATTCCTGGGGAGTTATCGGCGGTCTAGGGTTTCAAAATTGGGGAAAATTGGTTTCGACGGCGATTCGCTTTACTCCGCCGGCGATTGGGAGTTTCTGGTGGCCGTTGGGTCTTCGGGTATCTTGTGAACCTTCGATCGTGTTTTGGTGAGTTTCACCGGTGATTTGTGAAATTCCGGTGGCTGCGCGGTGGTGATTAGTGACTCCGGTGGTTTTCCTTTATATTTTTCGGCAATAGGCTGTGTTTCTTCACCGGTCAGTGTGACCGTGGTATACTCTATCCCTACTCTCATTTACTGTGCGTTTTTTGCCCGAGTTGGTATAACACCTAGATACCCCTGGTGTACGGTTCTTGTCCAAGATCCTTGAGATCTTCGGAGTCTGGAACAAAGCCAGAACGGTTACAGTATTTGTGTTGGGCGAGTTTTTGATTGAGGTGAATGTTGGTTGAGTTTTTTGCCATTTCTTGTGTTATTATTGTTTTCTGCCAGTGATTAGTTGATTATAGGTTGTTTTTGGTGTTTTAAACTGCCTATTATTGTTTTGACTGTGTGGAGTTGTATCAATTGAGGTGGAGTCACTTGCTGTTTTGATACATTGCACATTCATTCTTCTGTTTGCTTAGCTATTTCTGCCTGAGAGATTTAGTACCTGTCATTTAGGGGTTAATTGGCATTTTTGAGTGCATTTGTGACTGTGGTTAGAGTTTTCATTTTCCTACTTGTTGCATTCATCAGTTTATTTGTCAGTGTGGGTTGCTAGAGAAGTATTCTTAAATAAGTGACTGTTTCTTGGGAGGATTGAGTGTTTGTATTCACCTTTCAACTACTAGTTACTGTTTTGGATAAAAGCTTCTGGAAAGAGTATTTTCAAAACACTGAGTGTCATTTTTTCAAAATTTCTAGCTAGTGGATAGGTGATTTCAAAATGGCTACTGCCAACTCCTTTATCAGGTCTGAGTTAGGGGTTTTTGATGGGAAAGGGGATTTTAAAATCTGGTCACTTAAATTAAAAGCACTTCTTATGCAACAACGGTGTGCTAAGGCTTTAGATGATTCATGGCCTGAGGGTACAACTGATGCTAGAAAGGCTGATGCTAATGAGATTGCATGGGGTACTATCTTTTTGCATTTGTCTCAAAATGTGATTAGAACTATTGGTGATACTGTTGTTGATCAATCCACACCGCAAGTGTACGGATCGTATAAGTAATAAAGTGGACTTTTAAAGTCCGGATGTCGTACCCACGAGGACTGATTTATTCTCACGCTCACTTTAACTAGCCTTAACCGAAATGAATAAGTTGATCTCACTTAATTTCTAATCTTGCAAAAATTAAATTATTAAATTAAATTTCCAAATCTAAAATTAAAATTAAGAATTAAATTGGAACAAATTAAAAGAATGATTTTTTTAAGGTTTTAAATCAAATGTGGGAAAACTAGCATTAAGGTTTCGAATCCACTTTTCATTTAGTTATCCTCCGATTATCAATTTGACAATGAAAGTTAGTTTTGTCGATTCAATTCACAAAATTTGTTGAATAATCTTTCTCAAGTAGAATTCAACCTATTTATATGACGTGTTAACTATATCTCTATGATAACAACGCCATAAAAATGCATTACAACGCAAGAATTGCATAAAAACATCGCACAAAGCATAAGGGTATTCTCATCCCCTATCGGACTTTGTGGTTTTCAACAAAAGTCTAATATATTCACAATTTCTCAATACAATAAATAGATCACAGATCAACTTTGCCCACAAGTTGTAAAAGAAAGCATAATTATATTGAAAACTCAAAACCGAACGTTCATCTTAGCATAAGAATTAACAAAACATCAAATTAACAATTCGGATTCAAACAAAAATCAAAGTTTCATCTCTACCCTAATGCTATGAAAAGTTTAGCCTATCATGTTATAAAAATCAGAAGAAAAACGAGAAGAGAATGCCATCACCGAATCAGGTTGTGTTCTTGAACTTGAATCTTCAATTGTGGCTTATTCTCTAAGTTTCTCCAAGTTTTATGTTCTAATTTTCACTCTCTGCTCTTCTCTGATGTTCTCCCCCGAAATTAGGTTGAGTTCTGTATTAATAGATGCAAGAAAGCCCAAGAAAACCAGGTCCAATTCAGTTTCGGAAAGTTTTCCGAAAATCTGCCCGATATAACCATGCTATCGCGCGTGCGATCGCATGGTTATAAATTTCCAAAGGCATCTTTGTCGGCGAGGCGACCTGATGGTTATAACAATTTCAACTTTGCCATCTTCCAATTTAGTCCCCAAAGTTTAATTGCGGGCAAGTCCTGAACTTCCAACTTTGATCAATGGAGTCCCAAAAATTTTAAATCTCTCCAACTTGGCTTCCATTTGATTTTTCTTCACGTTCCCGCTTTCATTTCTTCTGATTAGGTGCTTCAATTTCTGAATTGTGCCCCGTTTGGCTCAAAATTGTAATAGTTTCTTCCATTCCCGATTTTCCCTAAAATAGAACCAAATATCGCTAAATTAGATGCGAAATTAATTAAAAATGAGAAAAACATATAGTTTAAGAGGCCTAAATAAGTGCATAAATTGCACTTATCAAACACCCCCAAACTAGAACAATTGTTCGTCCTCGAACAATAAAACTAAACTTAAAGAAAGAAAACCAACAAAGTAGCTAATCACCAACTACGAACAGGACTCACGGTCAAACTGTGTACCATATGCCTCACGCAAACGAAATGATAGTGAAAACTCAAGTTGGACAAACAAAACAATCACCAAAAAGAAATTCAATTACCCAAGTGCTCGACTATCTAGTGTGTGTGTGTGTGTGTGCTAGTCATCGCCTAACTCAAGTGCTTGTTCAAGTATCACCACAGAATGTTCAACACAAAACCATGCCTGTACTCCCAAGTGGTTGAATATCCTCACCTCGCTCATGAATCACTCCTGATGCTTTTCTCTCAATTCCCGAGGTGTTTCTAACTTGTGATTTCTACAAAATATATTATGCATTTTTCCACACAAGATGTCAAGAAGAGTGACTAAATGTTGAAAAGTATTACAACTATCAGTCAATCCACTTCGACCTCAAGTTTCCAAATTCCCAGCCTTTGAGTCCTTTCCTGGCACCTTTATGATTTTATTCAGTGGATTTTCCTTTTACTTGCTCCTTCACTGATAATGGCTCTCTTCACTCACTTTGTTTTTTTTCTTTTTTTCTTTTTCTTTTTCCCTTTTTTCCCCTTTTTTGTGCAATTTTTCTTTTCAGCTTTTACCTCGCAGGTAGCTCTCGCTCTATTTCCCTAGAGGTAGCCTTCTTCACCGGTAGATCGTCCTCTAAACATTGGTTATGAAAAGCACCAGATTACTCAGTGACAACTCTCACTCTCTAGGGTAGGCAGCTTTTTCCTGCGGTCCCTCTCATGTACTAAACCATCATCTAAATCCAAAATTCGATACTTAACATATGATAGTGCCAGTATAAAGTCGCCAGCCGAAAATCCTTCAACTTAAAGCGGAAGTATCAAGACTTCCAGTAAGCAATCCCTCCAACATAGAGTCACTTCATCTTATCACCCCCAAACTAGACCATTTGGGCTAGTTAGATACTAAAATAGTGGTTGGGAGAACTACCTGGTCCTAAGGGTAACATTGGGGCTCAAAAGTAGTCCTAAAGGAACATAGCATCTAGGTGATAAGTCAACAAGAACGAGAGTTAAACAATGACTATGTGCTCTTTTTCAGTTAATTGGGCACAGATAAGTGAATAGAAAATTTGAAAATTTTCAAGTGATGTTTCAAATCCAACTATGAGTTCATTAGAAAAATTTAGGCGCCTTATCATCATCGGCGGTATACAACTTGACCAAAATAAATAAAAGACAAAACAAGTTTTTTTTTTAGAATATCTAACCACTAGCAACTGCATAATAGCAAAAACCGGGTGAAAGAGTGCTAAAATAACAAACGGGCATCAAATATATATAAAGATTTGAAGTACAACTTCAATCTTTCACCGCATAAGCACAGAAGTCAACAACAATAAAAAGTACACAAAAGTACCCCCACCCCCAACAAAATAGAGTACATTGCCCCCAATATATAACATGTAAGTTCAAAGAGAAAAGTATAATAAGCGAGAATAAAGATCAAAGGAGGCGAGATACTCCTCTACATTGTCTCGTGAGGTGGAGAGAACATCGATCATCTTTGAATCAGTGTGCTAACTCTAGACGGTCCAACCATCAGTTTCCAAATATAATAAGAGAGCAAGTAGTACCTATAAAAGCATCCCCAAACTATATAGAATTGCATAAGACCAAAGAAGCTCAATTAATTGACTCAATGAAGGTGGGGCCCGCAAAAAAAAAGTGCAATACTATGCAAAGATGGAACAGACCCTCCACTACATAGAGTACGTGTCAAAAGCAACCACATATCAACTATTGATGCAATTCTATCAAATTTGGAAGAAAAATGAGGGGTTGAATAGAACGGGTAATGCATGGGATCGCATGGTTTACCAACAATTTTTTTTTTTTTAATTCTGAGACTGGGGCTTGACGATAATGATTTGAGATGATATTTTGCAACTGGTTTGCACTTGAAAATCAATGAAACATGGGGTTTGACAGTTTTTGTGGATTTTTTTTTTTTTTTTTTAGTTCTAAAGTATGAAACTACATGAAAAACAACTAAAGATGTGAAAATGCAAACTAAAATGCAAAGCTTGACTCTAAACTTAAAGTTAAACTTAAAAATAACAATGAAACTTAAAGAAAGGATACTGAGGATGGGTTGCCTCCACCAAGCGCTCCGTTTAGAGTCTAAAGCTTCGACTTTAGGGAGCACTTGAGGTATTCGAAAAGAAAGCTTTGGAGCCTTTACTTTGCTGATGCTTATTGAACTTGCACCAATCATTATATGTGCTCCAGAAATACAGGTGACTCCTCACATCAACAAATGGTTGAACTTCATCGTCTGCTTGAAATTTCAATACGTAGACTTCAATTGTTTCTTCTATCCTTATCACAAAATCAACTTTGATATCATCATTGATTTCAAAATCCCCATTGCAAACCTCAATCTCAGTCTCTAAATGCTCTTCTTCAATTGGAATTTCTTCGAGCTCAATATCCTCAGTGAGATTGCGTGGCATCTCAACAACAACTTCTTCAACAAAGATTTCTTCATGTTGGGATAACTCTTCAATTATATCTTCACTGATTTTCGGCAGTTGAAATAACCCAACTGGTAGATCATCCATCCCAAATGTTGGTGCGAAGAACATTGCGGCGGGCAAGTTATCTAGGACGAACTCATTAATGTCACATTCTGCTCTTAAAACCCTTAGCCGCTCTCCTATCATAAAATCTCCCACCAACATATGGTCCTCATCAATTCCTTCATCTGCTAGCTGTTGTTGCCTTAGCTTGAAGTCCCGTACAAGCATAGAGTCAAAGTCAACCCTTGCCATTGGATCTCACTATTTTTGGTATTTTCTGAAATAAATTAAGGAAAAATTGTATGAATCGAACAATAAAAAGATAAACATAAATTAAAGTTCGAATTAGTGCTAGCTAAACTAAACGAGAAAATAATTACAGTCCCCGGTAACGGCGCCAAAAACTTGTTGTTGATCAATCCACACCGCAAGTGTACGGATCGTATAAGTAATAAAGTGGACTTTTAAAGTCCGGATGTCGTACCCACGAGGACTGATTTATTCTCATGCTCACTTTAACTAGCCTTAACCGAAATGAATAAGTTGATCTCACTTAATTTCTAATCTTGCAAAAATTAAATTATTAAATTAAATTTCCAAATCTAAAATTAAAATTAAGAATTAAATTGGAACAAATTAAAAGAATGATTTTTTTAAGGTTTTAAATCAAATGTGGGAAAACTAGCATTAAGGTTTCGAATCCACTTTTCATTTAGTTATCCTCCCGATTATCAATTTGACAATGAAAGTTAGTTTTGTCGATTCAATTCACAAAATTTGTTGAATAATCTTTCTCAAGTAGAATTCAACCTATTTATATGACGTGTTAACTATATCTCTATGATAACAACGCCATAAAAATGCATTACAACGCAAGAATTGCATAAAAACATCGCACAAAGCATAAGGGTATTCTCATCCCCTATCGGACTTTGTGGTTTTCAACAAAAGCCTAATCTATTCACAATTTCTCAATACAATAAATAGATCACAAATCAACTTTGGCCACAAGTTGTAAAAGAAAGCATAATTATATTGAAAACTCAAAACCGAACGTTCATCTTAGCATAAGAATTAACAAAACATCAAATTAACAATCCGGATTCAAACCAAAATCAAAGTTTCATCTCTACCCTAATGCTATGAAAAGTTTAGCCTATCATGTTATAAAAATCAGAAGAAAAACGAGAAGAGAATGCCATCACCGAATCAGGTTGTGTTCTTGAACTTGAATCTTCAATTGTGGCTTCTTCTCCAAGTTTCTCCAAGTTTTGTGTTCTAATTTTCACTCTCTGCTCTTCTCTGATGTTCTCCCCCGAAATTAGGTCGAGTTCTGTATTAATAGATGCAAGAAAGCCCAAGAAAACCAGGTCCAATTCAGTTTCGGAAAGTTTTCCGAAAATCTGCCCGATATAACCATGCTATCGCGCGTGCGATCGCATGGTTATAAATTTCCAAAGGCATGTTGTCGCGCGGGCGACCGCATGGTTATAACAGATTTCAACTTTTGCCATCTTCCAATTTAGTCCCCAAAGTTTAGTTGCAGGGCAAGTCCTGAACTTCCAACTTTGATCAATTGAGTCCCAAAACTTTTAAATCTCTCCAACTTGGCTTCCATTTGATTTTTCTTCACGTTCCCGCTTTCATTTCTTCTGATTAGGTGCTTCAATTTCTGAATTGTGCCCCGTTTGGCTCAAAATTGTAATAGTTTCTTCCATTCCCGATTTTCCCTAAAATAGAACCAAATATCGCTAAATTAGATGCGAAATTAATTAAAAATGAGAAAAACATATAGTTTAAGAGGCCTAAATAAGTGCATAAATTGCACTTATCAGATACTGAAATTGCTGTTGAACTGTGGACTGCATTGCAAGAACACTATGATAAGAAAACTATTCCTAATAAATGCTTTATGCTCAAGCAATTCTTTTCTTTTAAGATGGACATATCTGCTGATCTAGATGAAAACTTGCATACCTTTAAGAGACTTGCTGTTGATTTGACTAATGCTGGTGAGACTATCTCTGATGATCAAAAGGCTCTAGTTCTTTTGAATGCCATTCCTAATAAGTACCATGATTTGAAAAGTGCCATTGAGTATGGTCGAGATTCTTTGACTGTTGATATCATCTCCAATGCGTTGAGAAACAGAGAGCTTGAGATGAGGTCGTTAGGGAGTAATGGTTCAGGTCAAGGAGAGGTACTCTTCTCTAGAGGAAGAGGAGGAGAGTGGAAAAATCAGAGTGGGAGGGGAGATAGTGAGAGAGGAGATGGTGATGAGAGTCAAAACAACAAGAAGAATAAGGGTAGAGGCAAGTGGAAAGGGAAAGAGAAGGGTGAAAAGAAGGAGTATGAGTGCTACGGGTATGGTGAAAAGGGGCACTTCATTAGGAACTGTCCAAAGAAGAAGCGAGAGCTTTTGGACAAATATAATGGGAGTGCTACTTGTGTTTTTGATGGTGGTCTCGAGGGGCAAGTGTTGTAAATAGCCTACTGTATCAGGCTGTTTACAGTTGTGCCTAGAGTTTTTTTTTAATTTTCTGCTTCAAGTTTTAAGTTGAGTTACTAACTGTTTTGAGTTGAGAACAGCTACTGACTTGTGTTTTTCTTGCAGGTACAAGAGTGATGAAGCAAGATTGTGGTGTGAAGGTTCTCATCCACTAATGAACTAGAGAAGTCATGGCAGCAAGGTGGAGATTGTGAGGGGTGCTGGCCAGACTTCCTTGTGAGCCCATTTAAGGAGATCCAGTTAAGTACTTTGGGCCAGAGAGTGTTGGGCTTTTGCTGACTTGGTGCGGCCCAGTCTTAATGGGCATTAGAGACGGATGTATATACTGGCTTCGGCTCTTCATTCTTGCAGACGAAGCTTTCGACTGTTGCTCTTCTTTCTCTGTAAACTTGTAGATCTAAGTGTGTGCGAGTGTGTGTATCCTGAGAGAGGCAAATCTCTGATTTGTTGTTAGTGATACGGTGTAATACTTAGATTGTACTCATTCGATGCAGTGAGTGTGTGATAGAGAGAGTGATTCGAAGAAAGAGTGTCGATCTATTGCTTTGTTACCGGATTCTTGAGGTTCTTAGTGGATTGAGAGCAACTATCCACGAATCTGTGGAGCTCAATGCAGACGTAGCCATTTTGGTGAATTGCGGGGCCTTCTTGGCCGAAAAATTCTTGTCTTTTTTGTGTTTTACTTTATTGCTTTTTTGTTGATTAGCCGCTTTATTTGTTAGATCTTCTTTCTATATTTTTCGATCTAACCCTAACAAAAATTCTTGAAATTGATAGCACTGTCAACATATGCAGCCCCATCATAGACAAAGTAAAATCTGACATACCTTCCATGTCGACTATATATCGTTGTAGAAATCACAGTGATGACTACGTTTTCCTTCTTTTTGCCGCTTCTGCTTCTCTCGCTCTATTAACCTGGGGTTTATAAAATTGATCTTGCAATGTTAAAATATATTTAATAGAGTGTTAATCCCTACACCCACATTTTTACCGGATACTGAATATACCTCTTTTGTCAATTGGAGTCGAGCATGAAAATGGAATGTCATCCAAGGGTGACCGACAACCATGTTGGAAGCTCGGCCATCCTTGGCCGAGCATCTTACAAGGATGCTCGACCCAGGATGACCGAGCTTCCTTTTTTATTTTTTTATTTTTTTATTTTTTTATTTTTTATTTTATAAATTAAATTTATAATGTAATTAATTTATATTTGACAATAATTACGTGTTAATAATATTAATTATTTGTTTAAGAAACCACACTTTATAGATTTGGCGTCCGAATTCTGTTTTGAACGAATAATGTACTGATTTGGGGTAGCTCGACGGCATGAGTCAAACCCATTGCTGTGCAATGACATACAATGGATTTTGGGCATCCGAGCACTTTTAGGCAGCGAAATCAGTATTTTTCTATTTTCGGAGTAATTTCGGTTTTTTGATTATTTATTTGTAATTTTATTTTATCACCCGGTATGCGTAGGGTGATTTAACTTGGTTAGAATTAGTTTTCCTTATTTATAGTCTGTAGTTTGTAGTTTTTAATTAATTTATCAATTAATTTTCTTATTCTATAAGTTTTTTTAACACATGATTATTATTAAATATAAATGATTAAAAAAAGAAAATGATTAAAAAAAAAGAGAATGGCCATGCTCGGCCAAAGTTGGCCGAGCATCCTTTTGGATGCTTGGCCATCTTGGATGCTCGGCCATCCTTGCCGAGCATTCAACATGCATGTTCGGTCATTGAAGGCCAACTACAAAGGTTATATTCATCTTTGATCATGCAGAAAATGTGGGTGTGAGGATTAAATTGGTAGGTGTGAGTAGTGCTTCCCTTCATATATATATATATATATATATATATATATATATATATAGATATAGATATAGGTGCAATTTATTTAATAATTTGAGTTAAAATTCGATCTAATATATTGTAATAAAAATAATATAATTTTCAATTCCTAAATAAAATACTTATTATCTAACTTCATTTAAGACACATTAAAATAATAAATAATTTTATTATGATTTTTTAATATTATATATATATATATATATATATATATATATATATATGTAAATGCCCTCCACCTCAATTATGTATATGGGCTACCTTTCCCTTCGTTTTTCTAAGTATATAGTTTTATTTCTCTATATTTACTAGTTTTTCTAATAATATGAAAAAGTTGTCGATAAACCAAAAAGTCTGGCTTTTTAACACCCCAATGGAATGTTCAGCCTTCTAAAAAGTGTCAAAAAGAGCGTATAAAGCCCACTTAAGCCCGATTAAACATGAGCGTGGGATGAAAAGTTTTGAAGAAAAGCGCAAAAATAGTGCACCTAAGTGCAAAAAAAAGTATGAAGCGTGACGTCGTCACTTTTTTGTTCTTGATGCTTTTTAGAACCTCGGCTACACTTGATTATATTATAGCATGAGAAGAGTGTTTGTAATGGGACAACTCTTATTCTCCCTGCATTTTTTTTTAGTACAAGGTGGAGATCGTGGGAGTGTAATGGTATCTCAGACCAAGAGTACTCATTACCCAATAAGAGAGTACCTTTCAGCTAGCCTCCCCAAATAAGCAATACGAATATATACATGCAAGAATTAAGATTGCATCATGATAGTACCAAATAACTAATAATCAATTCGAGAAAGTCATGCATATATACGATATTATTCAATTTCTGTCACCATTTAGCACGATGGAAGCTGCATGTCCATAGAGTTTTGTAGAAACTTTGATTTCTGTATTTTCTTCTAAAACGAAACTCCAATTCGAGTCTTAGTGGGTGTTAGCATATTGCTCATAATGCATTTAATCCATTTTTTTCAAATTTCAAATTTAGTCAAACAAATCACATCCATATATCTCTCCATTCATTAAATTTCCACCATCAAACTCCACTCATTCTCTCTCTTCTTACTCATAAAAATATATTAAAACTCATCCGCTATTTGAGTCTTAATATTCTTAGTTGTGGAGAAGAATTAATTAATATTCAGAAAATCGCCACCTTCTTTCTCATCCGTCCTCTTTGTATGCACATTTTGCACAAGATTTACTTTTTATCTTTGGTTGAGCATTACTGTTGTTCGCACCAAATTAGGGATTTTGAGAATATATTAGGCATTGCAAATTTGTGTGGGGTACTTTTTACTTTTTAAAATGATGATCGTGTGGAAAGAGTGCTTTTTTTTAAGTGTGAAAGTATATTTTAGAATCAAAATATTTATTATGATCTACATTTTTATACAGCGTAGAATACAATGAATGTCTTTCGATGATTGATCTAGAGCCATTTCTAAAACATCGTTCGAGCATACTCCAACCATATATCAACCATCAAATGATGTAGTCATAAATAATGACTTATTACACTATGAATTTTCTAATTTACCATTTAAGATAAATGGATGTTATTGGTTTGACCAAATTCGAACTTGAATGAGAATGAATTAAAATGAGAAAAATAACGTATAATACGATCTTATTTTTCCTGGTTGATGCTTTATATGAAAAATTGAGTAGAGATTTACTCCCGCAACATCTTTGGAAAATTGAGAATGTACCTTCTTATAATATATAATAAATTTATTTAAGTGCACACTCATTTTGTACGTCAGGAAAAATACTAATTGTATCCCTTGTGTTGATTAGAGGAACGAACTTTTTGAATAGAAATACAGCAATAAACACGGCATATCTTTTCTAATAAAGAAAGAAAAAATAAAAAAATAAAAAAAGAAAGAAAGAAAATGTACAAAGGCAAGTCACCTTTTCTGTTATGCTTGAGTAAATTTAATAAATGGCCAATTAATCTTTCCGTATGTAACTACTAACCCACTGAACTTCCAGACGTCACTAACATGCTAATGTGGTCGACAATGTCCATCATGCCTTCCATGAGATTGAAATCTTCGTTCTTCTTTATTTGCCCGTGGGAGTTGAATTCTTCCCCGAGCCTTGGTTACATTCAGGACGTGGGTTGAATTTTTTGGGACTGAAACTAGGGATCTTGGAGACTAGATAAGCGTGAGAATTGAAGGGATTTTATCGAAATTTCAGGGAACTGTGAGCAAATCAGTGATGTGGTCGCTACTTGGATGCCAAGTCAAATTCAAATGTGTGAATAGGTGCCACGTTATATTCCGTTAGCCATGTCAACAAGTTCCGTCTATTGTTTCAAACGTTTTTGTATTGATATATTCCGTTATATTCAAATATATTGATCTTGGTTACAATCACAGAATAACAAGATCACATAGACAAATGTATTTGTTAGCAAGATTTGATAATACATGACTTGCACTTGGAGAAGGATTAGTTCAATGAACAATTACAGTGGGGTCCTTAGGACAAGCAGCCAAAAGTATGTCACTTGGCAATAGCAATTCTGTGTCAGCCCTCTTGCTAATCTGTTGATCTGATGCTTCCCCTAATCCCCTTGAATTGATGCTTTCCCAAGCATGAAAAGAAATTATATGTATACATAGATGGAGGTTAAGAGGTTCTAAAGGCAATGAGAAAATTAAATAACAAACGGGCCATCAACAGTAAGGGTGTGTTTGATTCCTTTCCGGGAAAACGGATTCCTAGAAAACGGATTCCTGGAAAACGGATTCCTACCTTTTCCTCGGATTGAGTTTTCCAAGAAAACTATACTTTTTGTGCTTTAAACGCTTGTACCTGGAAAACGTTTTCCTGAAAAAAAAAACGAATCAAACACCCTCGTATGGAAAAAACGGCTGGAAAACGAGTTTTCCAGGAAAAGTTTAAGCGAATCAAACACACCCTTAAAAGAGAGATGTTGTCAAGAAAATTGTTGTTTCTCAGGGAAGATTAACATGAGGTCACAAAAATTCTTGGTTAGGAAAATAACAATAACCGAAGAATGTTTACCGTTGGAAAAAAAAAAAAAGCAACCTACCGAAGATCTTCCCATAAAAAAGAAACAATTTCTTGGAAAAAAAAATAATAACAACATTTTTAGTATTCGTTGAACTTTTCTAAATAATTATATTTTAATGCAAAATAAAATAATTAGACAACTGGAGAAACAAATATAGGAGGCCAAAATATTAGTATGTAGTCACATTAATATTTTAGTTTAATGATCGTATATATTTCATCATAGTCAATTTTTTGATACATCTAATAATAATATTAGTTTTAGATAATTGCTAAAAATTGAAAATGGTATCATATCTCATATTCCTATGAAATATAATAATTTCTAAAACAAAATGCTATAGAGCTAAGAGATATTTTTTGAGACAAAGTTCAATACAAAGTTCGGACCTTGAAAATACCCCAAAAAAAAAAAAACTAAAATGATATAAGTCATTGTCGCCTGATGTCTTTCTTCTTCATCGGGATCTCGTCCACAACGCCTTCTTTTGGAAGCTGTTGGTCTTTGGCATGAATAAGTCAATACTGCAATACCAAATAATGGCCAATTAATTAATGACCAAGAATTCAACCAAAATTTATATGAAAATTATTATATTTAATTAATATTAATTATAATAATTTTTAAGAGTTGCAATTATTATTTTTATAGTAAGTATATAAATATAAAATTTGTTAATATGGATAAATTACTATTATAAATAATTATTACTATTAAATATAAATAATTATTGGCATAAATAAATAATTTTTACTATTAATATCAATAACAAAAACAAATTATAAGAAGTTTAGCCAAACATGGCCGAACCTCATGAGTGAAGTTTGAGCAATGGGGGTTCAGCCAACGTCGGCCGAAGGCCACTAAGGGCGGTTCGGCACCCTTTGGCTGAACGCCCTCTTGGGCGTTCAACAAACTATTGTCGAGCATCCGCAAGATCCGTGCATAAAAATTTATGACACATTTTTTTTGCACCGGAAATTTCTCCATTTTTGTACTATAACATCAACCCATCCACATAGCATTCCTAAATTTCAAAAGAAACTCTGAAGTATACCGCCCAAAATGACATCAAACGAAGATTGCGCTAAATTGCCCAAAAATAATAATAATAATAATAATAATAATAATAATAATAATAATAATAATAATAATAATAATGTTAACTCACATTTGTTCATTATTGTTGGATTCTCCTTGTTTGTGTTGGAAAAAAACTTGATTGTGGGCCTTACTCTCGCCGATGGAGTTTTGCAGTTAGAATTTGAGCTTGTCACTCGTTTGTTTGGCCGATGTAGGAGAGAATGGTGGAGGGTGTGTTGTCCTGCTAAGAGGTAGGAGAAATGGGGTTGGTATGGGGTGTTTTTGTTTTAAACTGGGAGGGGGTAAAATTGAAAAGAGGTGGGGTGTGGAGAGTAAGTTAGGGTTGATTATTTAAAAAAGGGGTTGGTGTATTTAGAATGTGGGTGTAAAGAGAAATTTTTGGGGTGTTTTTAGTTTTTTTTAATCAAATTATTTGTGTTAACTATTTCACGTTTTGCGAATATTTGTTGGAACCGCAGTGAGCATGGAGGACATTTTTGTTATCAACAATAGAGATAACCAAGTGAGCAGAAAATGTAATCTCATATTCATCATCAACAAGTGAATAAGTGAAATATTTGATACATATAATGTTGTCCTCCCCATATGTTAAGGAGTTATTCTCCTCACTGCTGATGTGTCAATAAATGGGGGCTAATACATTAATAATATTGTCTAACTTGATTTATCCACATGTTAATATATTAATAGGTGAGGATAATAATTCACTTCCATATCGAGTGCACTTGATACATTCCAATAAATATATACCTGCCCTTGTAGATGGGGAAAAATAAAACCACCTTAACAGGGACTGTTGGCCTAGAACGGAAGACAACATTTGAAAAAAAAAAAAAAAATCAGTAAAGGAGCCACAACAATTGCCACACACCGTCAAAACAAGCATTTATGAAGGTCACTTTTTTTTATATATCAACATCCACCCTTTTTTAAAAAGAAAATTATTATGGGTCAAAAATTTAATCCCGAGATATAATTTATCCATAAACGAAAGAAACTATAAGTCTTGTTACAACAAATTAATCTTAATCTTACTGTTATCTTTTTTAAAATTATTTCTTTATCTTTTACTTAAATAAATACCTATTTGTTAGGAATCGAATAAGTGGCCAGTGATAAGATGCTTGCGTTCCAGGCGATTGCCTGAATTCGGCTTTCTACACCCCACCCTACAATCCCACCTCCCCAATTCTCTCCCGAGTATTTAAAAAAAAAAAAAACTATTTGTTACGCGACTGCAATGTATGTATTGACAAACTATTGTCTATAAAAGAGCATTTGATGGCTAAAAAGAGGGGGATCCATTCAAACAATAATGATCTCCTCCCCATGTGGGAGGGAGTTATTTTCTCCATCTATTATGTGTCAGCAAATGGGGTGCTGATGTATTCTTGCCATCTGCCGATACATAACAGATGGGGAGAATAACTCCTCCCCACATGGGAAGAGATCAGTCACTCCCTATTCAAAATAGAGACATTGTTCGTATCCAAACTCTCTTTATCTTGATGGAAAAAAATTATCATTATTTAATTGTTTTCTGTGTAGATACATATTTTATTACCTTTAAATATTAGACAAGATCCAATCCGAAGTGTAACTTATGGACTATAAGGGTGAATGTGAGTAATTTTTAATGATTTTTAATGGATTTTAATGTGAAAGAAGAGAGAGAATGAGTGGAGGTGGGTGGTTGAGATTTATTGATGTGATGAGATATGTGGATGTGATTGATTTAGGAGAAAGAAAAAAGTTGAAAAAAAGTGATAAAAAGTGGTAAAAAGTGGTAAAAAGTGAGAAAAAGAGGATCCATTCATGCTTATAATGTCGTTGATCTTTAATGAACTTTTATTCTATAAACTATTGCTTTCACAATAAAGCAAATTAAGTATGTTTTTTGACCTTCCATTTCATATTTTCCTCTTAATAGGCATGTTATTGACATCTCTTCATTTTCATTTATTTCAAGTACACATTTCTCTTTAATAGGTTTAGAGCGTATTATTTCCATCTACTCTGCAGGGCAATTATAAGACAATTATAATTATTTTTAGTTGATTAAAATACTACTATTTAAGATGATTGAAATAATAAGTATAAAAAGAGATATTCCATCTCCAAGATCGTAAAACATTGTCACGTTATACTTAATATGTTTTCTCAATTTGTAGGAATTTATTTATTTATTTTTTTAAAAAGAATATGTGCCCCCTCCTCTGCGGGCCCCCCCTTCCTTTGTAAAATTTGCGAGTTCATCTTACCAGACAAAGAAGGGTTAATTTCACCAGGGTGACACTATTCACACCCTAAAAATTTCTAAACATACCAAAATAAATCCCCAATTTGCTTTTAAAAAAATTTGTTTGGCTGGATATGGCCGAACAGTTTTGAACCTGTTCAGCCATGGTTAGCCGAATAAGGTCAAGGAAAAAAAAAGGTTGGCCCCGTTCATTTGCTGCATTGAATAGCAGCCATAGGATGCCCCCCCCCCCCAAAAAGCCAAAACAACAAAAAAGAGCTACAGTTTTTGATAGCACCTTGGGCACCCAGTTTCTTTTTCGTTTTTCTTTTTCTTTTTTCTTTTTTGTTTTGAAGAAATTAGGGGGGTATTTTTTGAAAAATGGATATTTTCGGGTGTATTGTTTGGGGCGTCAACGATCCCACCTTTCACCGAATCTTTCAAAAAACTTCACTTGAAAATAATGACAATAATTTTTGTCACGTTTTTCAGTAGTCTCCTCGAATTCATTTCCTTATCCTTTAACCTCACTGCGAATTGCGAAACAGCAAAAATGGAACGAAAATACAAATCCCTCGAAATCAAGCAAAAATCCCCAAGCTCCCGAGTCGTCTTCATCTACCTCAATCGCCCCTCACGTGGCAACGCCTTGTCACGTGATTTCTTCGTCGAGTTCCCCAACGCTCTATCCTCCCTCGATCAGAATCCCAACGTCGGCGTGATCATCCTCGCAGGCGCCGGTCCCCACTTTTGCTCCGGCATCGATCTCCAAACTCTTAACTCGATTTCCGCGGAGGCAGTCTCCGACGACGGCGGTCGCACCGCAGAGAAGCTCCGGCGGGAGATAAAGGTCCTGCAACGCGCGATTACAGCAATTGAAGAGTGTAGAAAGCCTGTTATTGCCCTTGTTCACGGGGCTTGCGTAGGGGGAGGGGTTGATATAGTGACTGCCTGTGATATAAGGTACTGTACTGAGAGTGCGTTCTTTTGTGTTAAGGAAGTGGATTTGGCGATCACCGCCGATCTCGGGTCGCTCCAGAGGTTACCGGCTATTGTGGGGTTTGGGAACGCAATGGAGCTCTCTTTGACGGCCCGAAGGTTTTCGGGCTTGGAGGCCAAGGAGTTGGGTCTGGTAACAAAGGTTTTTGATTCCAGGGAAGCTATGGAGGATGGGGTTTTGGCAATTGCTGAGGGTAATTTTGTCTTTTCATCACTCTGCTAACATTTTCATAATATCATTTTGTTGCAGCATATATATTAATCAATTAAAAATAACTAGAGAGAACAATGAGGGAGAGACCAAATTTAACTCTGTAAATAGGTTATCAATTTGGAGATGAAGGCAATGAGTATGATTAAAGGAGTGAGTCTATTCTTGTTCCCTAAAAGTTTCAAAACGTGAAAGAATATGTAGAGCAGACTGAAGAATAGGGACTTTGACTGATGATTTGAAGTGTGGATACTATCCCGTTGGTTGTTATCTGTGTGACTTGTGTAAAGAAAACGTACTGTTATTATCAACCCAATAGTTAGTTGTATTTGTACACCAGATGGCTTCTCTTACAACTCTTTTCATGCCCAATAGGTATGATGCCATCTTGACCAAAACTATTGTATAAATGAAATGAACAACTGGCCACTATTGCGTTGCTCGATTTAACTTAGTTTTTTGCTACCCAGTTAAATTCATAATATAGTACTAATTCCGTCTCTTACATCACCACTCATTATTGTCCACACAGCTTGCGGTCTCCGTTACTATTCAACTTAAAAATTTAGATTTCATCCGAATAAAAATTTAGCCGAGCACACCCTATGCAGAGTGAATTTTGGTAGGAATTATAATAATTTTGCCATGCTATTGGTGTTTTGGGGGCTGTGGTGCAGTTGTCTTACTACTCAAGGCTGCACAATTTCTTTCTGGACGCCAATTATTTGTGTGTCATATGTACATTTCTATTGAAATAGTTACTTTATGAACTTGACCAACGGATAATGATTCAGTGTCACATGCATTGTAGTCCTTTGGTTCTTAGCGTTCTACGAAGGTGAAACGTTGAAGAATTGAGAAAATGAGACCTTTCAACTTCAGGAAGTTAGCATATAAATTCTGATGAATTTGTGTTTGATGTTGGCAGGAATTGCTGCAAAGTCTCCCCTTGCTGTCATTGGTTCAAAGAGAGTGTTGATACAAAGTAGAGATTTAACAGTGGATCAAGGCCTCGATTATGTAGCAACATGGAACTCAGGTTCTCTTTTATCTGATGATTTAAAAGAAGCAATATCAGCTCAACGCCAGAAGAGGAAACCCGTATATGCCAAGCTATAATATTGTATTTGTTATGAATAATAATTGAAGAATAATTATTAGGTGTTATGAATAATTGAGAATAATGTGGTGGTTATGAATTATGAGGAATAATTTGGTGGAGGAATAATTTGGTAAAAGATGTAATTATTATATGGGAATGACTATTATACCCTTGATGAAATTATGTAATTACGATTGTGTCATTCGAAGTTTTCCTATAAATAGAACTAGCTTATTAATGAAATTGATTCACGAATTCCTTCAATTCATTCTCTCTAAATTCTCTCTATTGTTTATACTTTTATAACACGTTATCAAAGACAGTCTTAAATTTTGAGTAATATGAAGGGAGTATGCTTCTGACGCAAGATCTTATAGATGATCTTACGTAAACCTAATTATTATAAATAACCTAATCCATCTCCAATCAATACTTATCTTTCTTTTCTCTCTTATCTTTTTCCCACTTTCTCGCGTCTCACTCTTTCTATCTTCCCAATCACTCAGTAAAATATTTATGCAGAGACAAAGTTGTGGGCAATTCAAGAATTGGCGAATGGAGGAAATACGTGCGTGTTCAATCGCTTCTCCCAAGAAAAAGGAAAAGGTATATATATATTATATTACTTTATAATATAATAATATATTAAAGCTATAATATTCGTTTTCTCGAGATATAAGGAGCATACATTATCAAAATCAAATTTTCTCGACTTCATTATACTCGATTTAACGAGGAGAGCTTGATTTGACACCAAGCGTTGATAGGGTAATAACTTCGTTTTGAAATATGTTATTATCAAACTTTCAAAATTTACAAACTAGTACACCAACTTTTGAAAAAGTTACAAAATAGTCCTTGAATATTTTGATATTGATAAATTGAAGTAGAAAGGAGATAATTTTCCAATCGTAAAACATTGATAAAATATTTTTGACAATTTTACCTTTACAATGGTGGAATGGACAATTTTACCCTTAGGTAAACCGACCTAATTTTGACGACAGTGAAAAATGGATAGAATATTCATGAAGAAATTCTAAATCCATTGATTATATAAAATGGCTTGAAGTTCATTTGAGTTAAAAGATCGAAATATTAATGTAACTCAAGAAGAGTTCAATTACATAATGTACTTATGCAGAAGGATAAGTGTGATCTTTAATAGAAGTAATGAGTATTTGTTACTAGAAGAACAAATTTGCTCCGTAGAAGCGATTGATATTTAATTCGTGACTTTATTTCTTTATGAATTTAATTCTGCAATACCTCCTACTTGATGATGGGTTCAAACGAATACTAAGCGGAAGGTTTTATATATTTCTCACTTTATATGCTTTAAGTGATGGGTAATACCTTCTTTAAGCGAGATCCTACTCGAAGAAGTAGTTAAATATTATGCAATTTAATTCTTGCTATTTAAATTAGTAGATTTATATTTATTGCAATAATTCCCATAAGGTAGGTTCGACCACCTATTGGAGGAAATTTAATTTGAATTTAAATTTATGCACTTTATAGTTTGAGTATATTTCAATGTGGTGGGTAATACCACACGATTGGTGTGCATATTTCCAATGTGGTGGGTTATCTACACGATTGGTTATAACGAATCTTACTCAGGAAGAAGTAGTTGATCAAATATTCTAATCATACTCTCAAGAAGTAGGCGATGAGAATAAAATTACTTCTTCATATATACGAATATGAATGGAGAAAATTGAGCAAGTGGTACTTGAAGTTACCATTGGATAAATAGGCGAAAGTAAAATCTTTGAATAGATCCCATGTTAATAAATCAAAGATAATATATCGCATGGAGAAATTATATGAAGTAATCTCATCGATGATATGAGATTGTATTAATATGAGAATAAAATGCTTTCTTGAAGAAGCATAATCACTTTAGATTTACGTATTTGAATAAAACGATATGATATTATTATTACTCAGGAAGAAGTACAAAAGCAGTGAAGTGGAACATATTGAGAATATCAAAAGATGGCATTAAACAGCTCGAAAATATAGAAATGCAAAAAGAATATACATATCAATCCATAAATGAGGGATGCTGCCTCGAGAGTATAAATACTCCGTAACTGGCCACCATCAACATTAGGATTCATAATGAAATATTTAAAGGATCCGAATTTCTTTTTCGCTTGACACCGGTGGTTGATCGACTGACACAGGCTTCCACAGATTCTTGAACATATGCATGAAATTTGATGAGTAGTTCATCAACGATCTTAGCAGAAATAAGTATTTTTCATTGAATGAGAGATAAACTTATTATTTACACCCCGATCTAGAAACGCTAGTAAGCCATCAAAGAAATTATTAATATTCAACAAACCTATTGGTTTGACATGAAAATTCCATTGTGCCAACGAGGCTATATTGAATATTTCCTCCAGGTGTGTTGTAGCGCGGAAGGACAATGATAAGCATCACTATTATTCATCATATACATCATGCGGTTGTGGATGGATTGCGCTTGTAGCCCCAACCCCGCTGACCCATGGTAGAACTGCTCCAATTCGAGTATTAGATCCAACTAGATGAAAAAGGTATTACACTCGAAACTCTTATTCCCCATGATGGTGCGACATTATCCAGTCTAGCTAAAAGTTTGTTGTTGGTTCCTCCATATAGTATATTGATTTCTTGTCTCCCTAACTCTTTATTTAGTCGGTTTGCCATATCCACATATTGGATATGGCCTACCGCTAAATCCACCAAGAATACATACGGTTTAATCTGCGAGTAAAGGTGACTTGTATGAGATGATTCTAAAATCTCCATATCCATCTCTACTCCTATCTCTCTTTTTACACTATACTTTTAATGTATGAACATGAGAGATATATGAAACCCTCTATTTAAAGAAAATTTTCAAACCAATAATTGAGTGCACTATTTACTTTTTGACAAATATGAAAGAGAAAAAAATCTGAAAAATTTTTTAAGTGAAAATGACATATATCTGTCGAGTGATTGAAAAATAATATATATATACATATATATATATCTTAAAATCAAAAACAATATTTACAATTACAAGAAAAATATTGATCTTCGTTATTACACCGAGCTTCCTTATATTAATATGAGAAAATTATTATACTAAAATTTTCTACTAAATTTACAAACAGGATCTTCTAAAGTAAGTTTTTCAAGGTCAGAACGCGTTTGTTGATCTTTGAATTTGGCCCATAAGGCCATTAGCTCACCTATGACGTGTCCACTAGGATGTGTCTCAAGAGCATTGAATATCATCCAAAGGCTCCTTACTCAATCCATCCTTAATGAATGCTATTTTATCTTCTCGATTTACGGACAAGTACCACAGATTTACATCGAGTGTCACATGTCCACCGAGCACACTTGTAGCATCCTCCTAATCTTTTTGCTCTCCGTTTCTTTGAAAAACTACTTTTACCCATACCAGGCATGTATTTAGAAGGAATTGAAACCTCACCAGATAATCGAACCTTTGCTTCAATCAAGCATCGGATATCTTGTGGGATACCCTTATTCATTAGCATCCTTAATCTTTCCAAATTTACCTCGATAAATCCTTTTTAGGATTTTAATCGGTAGTAATGGATAGTATTTTCGAAGATTTGAGAGCATATGATCCATTATAATGTATAAACCCTTGTTAGGATGAATTTTGCAATAATTTTGATGATTTATTTATAGAATAATACGACGCGTATGAAATAAGACTCGATTTTAAATAAATAATATGAAGCGTAAGAGCTACGATTTGAATTAAATAATAGCGGATGTGATGCGTATGGTCAGTAACTCCGTGTTTGAACGATAGTAGGCAATAATGTCACCAAAAGATGATGGAATATGTCGGTGAATTGTTTCTATGATAAATCATATTGAGCACTATCTGATACTTAGTGAAATCGATATAAGAATTTCTTGAACTAGAAGTTCAATAATACTCGTTGCAAAATCTGACCGACCATCGGTTTAAATAATTATTGAAATCAATATTTCAAGTGAAGAATTAAAGAATTCTTCAATGATTGTTCTCGATAAATGATGAAATCATTACTAGCCAATATTGGGAATAAATCCCAAATATATCCTGAATAAAGGATGAGAAGTATGGGCATTTCATCCTCCATGTGGACTACTAGATATTATGATATGGATCCACTAGATAGTCACATGTGTATATGATTCGTAATTTGAAATTTACTGAAATATTTGCTCACGGTATGAGCATGATTTTCGTGATTTAATGATAAAGCTAGTAAATGTATATCCCAATACTTGAATAAATCTGAAGGATTTGGTATGCATACAAGTGGGATATTATATGGCAAATTGTTTAAAGTCCTCAAATAAATTGCCGATATCGAGAATAGAATGCAAACGGTCTAAATTCCCATATTAAAAATTTGAATGATGAGAACATATATGATTAAAATCATACCAATTGTATGAGTTTTGGTGTTCTAAATTTTCTCGGCATGAGGGGAGTATTAAAGGTTGAAAATGATATGTGAAATGCATCATGTTATATCCTCACAATTAAAATATGAACTTGAAGTTCAAAGATGCATAAAAGATGCTATGAACAATCACATATATCAGTTAAGATGCTTTGATAAGTTAGCACTTGTAAGGCGTTGATATTATGAGATTTCCAAACATATATATCAAAGCAAATTATAAAAGATGGTGCTTAATAGCGGAGGCATATGCTCTTGAAGAGTATATAGACATAACTATATTGTGTAATCCTACAAGAGGATTGATAATGAGATATCTCGATAAGTTATGTCGATATGGGAAAGAAATGAAATTGAAAAGTGTCTTTAATAGCGATATATGAAAATGTAGCGCTACATATGATCAATGATAATGAAAATATTGAGATATATTGAAGATGATAAATGGTGAATGTGAAATCCTTAACTTATGAGATGATGAGATGATGATGACTATTGCTCAAGTTTAAAGATAAGCATGGTGGTCATTATATGTTGCATGCTCATGAAAGTTAAATTACCGATCGTGTGTGTAGTCAGAAAAGGAAATTAAAGGATCGGATGAGCTAAAGTGTTTATGAGTACCCTAAAGGGTGAGCTAAGCCCAGGAATGAAATAACCTATTAAGTGAGTATTAAATGTTAAATGATATATTTTAAGTGTTAGTTAGTTATGAAGGTTTACTTATATGTTTACATGTTTTTACTATGAATTTATATGCTTTAAATTGTGTGTTTGGAGACATGTGTTCATGGTGAATGTTTTGTAGTTGTGTAAGAAAATTGATGCACTCTAAATGAACGAAGAGTATAAAACCAATGTATATGATACTCATACAAATGTATGAAAGATTTTGAAATGCTTGACATACTTGTATAAAATCTGGCGTTGCACTCTTTTTCCCTTAAGCGAGGTTTTATCCCATTGGGTTTTCCTAGTAAGGTTTTTAATGAGGCAACTTTAAAGGCGTATTCACATGAATAATGTACTTTTTCCTTCATTAGGGTTTTTCCCACCTGGGTTTTTCCTAATAAGGTTTTAACGAGGCATATTCATGGTATATTGAGAACGATATGAGAAATTGATACAGTGTATCTATTGGATCAAGTTATAATGGAGCTAATGCTTTAGATCCAAACGATGATGATATTGAAATCATTTACCAGAAGTAAAGATATCAGTTCTCAAGATATGAAATCAAACGGAGCAACTGTACTCTTTTTTCCTTCGATCAAGTTTTTTTCCCACTTTGGGTTTTCTTGACAAGGTTTTAACGAAGCGACGTGAATACTCATATCGCGTTTGATAGACATCGGGGAGCAATGTTTTGATGAAGCGAAGATATAACCACCAAGCTATCCCGCAATCGGTTTGGAAGTTTTTTCCCTGGGTTTTTCTCCAAACAGTCAGAAGACATTTGTATTAATAGTATTCGAGGAGTGTTATGAATAATAATTGAAGAATAATTATTAGGTGTTATGAATAATTGAGAATAATGTGGTGGTTATGAATTATGAGGAATAATTTGGTGGAGGAATAATTTGGTGGAGGAATAATTTGGTAAAAGATGTAATTATTATATGTGAATGACTATTATACCCTTGATGAAATTATGTAATTACGATTGTGCCATTCGAAGTTTTCCTATAAATAGGGCTTCAGTTATTAATGAAATTGATTCCTGAGAATTCCTTCGAATTCATTCTCTCTAAATTCTCTCTATTGTTTCTATACTTTTATAACAGTATTTTACTATTTCAGGCTAATATTCCCGTACTACTTAAAATAAATAATCCTTATGATCTCTCTTATGTCCTTTTGTGTTTACACCGTGTGTGAATAATTAAATAATTATACGCCGTTGGCCTTTCTTATGTATGGATTGAAAATTGATTTATATGAACCTCTTGGTTGAGGATTTGCAAAATGAGGCTCTGTATTGGGATGAAACTGCTCAACCCCTTGTGATGACGACTGTCTTTGTGGTCAATCAACGGATCAGTCGACACTGGTGAAAAGGAATTCTGTTAGGTTAAAATGGAGTGTTCGATTTTTCGTTTGAAAACTGATTTCTTAAACTTTGGTTTCAAAAAACGGGGCTGCTGTTTCAAGTTGCAGTATCAAACACGCAGATGAATATACAAACAACTATAAGCGGAAGCCAAAATAAACAAGATAAAGGTAAAGAGAACACCAAGATCTGTCACTAAGACAGGAAGTTCATCAAGCCCACAAAGACCTTGACTACATCTTCCTTTGAGGCTCTACCAATGTAAATCCGTCTCCATTCCATTCACCATGAGCATAAATATTACAGAATCAGTCCAAATTACAACCCACAAATGCCGATTACAACAGTAGCAATGAGCACTAAGCTACAAACGAACTCACTCGGATTTGGCACTAAGTATCGGCTACTCACTGGTTTTCTCTCTTTATATATTTAGATGAGTTCACTAAGAACTATATTTTTTCACTAAGAAAATTTCCCTAAAAATACCCAAAGAAGAGAACAATCGGTGCTCCACAGAAAATAGGGTTCATCCGACCTAAAAATGGAGACCTCAAGCTTAAATACTCCCAACCTACGTGTGAGATGTGTCAGGTCAAATCAATGGCTGGAATCCTCCAAGTGTAATGCTGATGGGCCTCGAAAAATAATGGGCTGGACTGCACAGAAAATGCACATAGCATCTCCAAGGCTTGTTGTTGTTACTGGATCACCTCATGAATTTGGGTCAGCAGCCCAATAGCTTCACAATCTCTACATTGAGCCAGAAACAACAACAAGAACCAGGGGTGAATGGAATGAATTTGGATGGACATTAGTGTCCTAGCCTCCAACCTGCACAAAGCAGAGAATTAATAGCTCTTTTTGGATTTTCTGATAATAGGAGAAAACACAAACACATAAGTTACATTAACACTAAGAATGTAAAAGAGACAGAAAGGAAGGCACTAAGTAAAATAAACATTAAAGTGTAACCTGCCTACTGGATTCACAAAGTAAGAGTTAACCTGCATCAATGTTCAACAAACTCATACAAGTCTTAAATTTACTCAACGGCGGTACCTTAGTTCCCATGTCAGCCGGATTGAACTGTGAAGGAATTTTCTCAAGTACAATTTCACCCTTGGCAATAATATCCCTAATGAAATGCAACTTAACATTTATATGCTTAGTTCTATCATGAAAAACATGATTTTTACCAAGTTGAATTGCAGACATACTGTCACAAAACAGCAAAACATCACCTTCAAACAAATTCAACTCAGACAAAAGACCCTTCAGCCACAAAGACTCTTTTACAGCTTCAGTTATGACAACATATTCAGATTCAGTTGTAGATAATGCAACAATAGACTGCAATTGTGACTTCCAAGTTATGCAAGCATTACACAAAGTAAACACAAAGGAAGTAGTAGACTTCCTCTTATCTCTATCATTTGCAAAATTGGAATCAACATATCCTTTTAACTTAATCCCCTCAGAGCAATGTCTAAAATACAAACCAACATGTAAAGTGGACTTAAGATATCTAAGCAGCCATTTAAGAGCAGTCCAATGCATTTGGTCAGGATTAGACATATATCTACTAAGCAAACTCACGGGATAAGCTAAATCAGGTCTAGTGCATATCATAGCATACATAACTGAGCCTATAGCACTGGAATAAGGTACTTTTTCCATTTTCTGTTTATCTTCATTAGTAGTAGGGCAATCCTCTTTACTAAGTATGAAATGGTTAGCTAATGGCACATTGGCTCCATTACAATCATACATAGCAAACTTTTTCAGCACTTTACACAAGTAAGAAGATTGGTTCAAGAATAGAGTATGGTTGCCTCTATCTCTAACAATATTCATACCTAGAATTCTAGTGGCATCACCTAGGTCTTTCATACCAAACATAGATGATAAAGCAGATTTTACTTCAGAAATTTGATGCAAATTTGGACCAATTAGAAGTATATCATCCACACAGATTAACAGATAAAAGCATACCAGATTTGGTCACTTTGAGATACAAACAATGGTCAAATTTACTTCTATTGAGGTTCAAAGACATCATGTAAGCATCAAATTTCTTATTCCACTGCTTAAGGGACTGCTTTAATCCATAAAGAGACTTCTTTAAGAGGCACACATGATCAGGCATATTTTTATTAATAAAACCAGCAGGTTGGTTCATTTAGATTTTTTCATCCAAATCACCATGTAAAAACGCAGTTTTAACATCCATTTGATGCATCTCTAAGTCAAAATGAGCAACTAATGCAAACATAACTCTTAGAGCAGCATATTTAACCACATGTGAAAAAATCTCATTATAATCAATGCCCTCTTTCTATGTGAAACCTCTAGCAACTAATCTAGCTTTGAATTTAACAGGATCAGAGACTATTTGTTCGCTTAAAAATATGAGTGCAAAATGCGAACCGCAAGTGTACGGTGTCAAACAAGTAGTAAGTGGATTTGAGTCCACGTATCGATCCCACAGGGACTTGTTTGAGTACCAAAATTTATCAATTTATCGCTTTATTTGATGGATCAAATTAATGGGTGTAATAATGCTAAATGTAAATAAAATACTAGGAGAATGATGCGCCACTAAATCTATTATGCAAGAATTAAAAGAATTTGTAGATTAAATCAAGGTATTTAGAGACTTGGGACTCATTACTTCACCCAATTGATCCCCTTAATCCCACATTCATGGATCCAAAATAATTAACTCGTGTTAACGGTCGAATTTCCTAAATTATATAACTATCTCTCTCGATGATAATTAAATCTATTCAATCAGGCCAATTTACCTATCTCTAAGTAAATTCGTT
This sequence comes from Jasminum sambac, assembly GCA_018223645.1. Classification (NCBI taxonomy): domain Eukaryota; kingdom Viridiplantae; phylum Streptophyta; class Magnoliopsida; order Lamiales; family Oleaceae; genus Jasminum; species Jasminum sambac. The sequence goes on along the minus strand of CP073645.1, from coordinate 6,164,066 downwards.
ATCAACCTTCATGAACGCATTCAAACAAGAAATTCTAATCGGTTTCCTCGAAATTCCACCAACGTGACCGCACTAACCACAAGTTTATCTCTAAATCTTGTCCAAATTAGTGTTCTATGTTGTCTAAATCTAATTCATGTTCTCCTCTCTCGAATCAAACATAAACCAATAGATAAATTCACCAATTGATCAGAAAGGCAAATAGAATAACCCAACAACATAGAATTAACACACAATAGATTACTAGAAATTCGGATCCATTCACATAGAATTAAAGTTCACAATTGGGATCCATAAATCGTCCCAAGTAATAAGAGTTTAGCTACTCATGGAATTGAAATAAAAACTAAAGACAAGAAATAAAACGAAATACATAACCGGGTTTGAGAAAATAAAGTTGAAGCCTTCAATCTCTTGAATTCCTCAATTTCTTCTCCAAACTTGTGTTGTAGCTTCAATTCTCTCCCCAATCTTTCACTCTCAACCTCCTTTCATAGCCCTAAAAAGATCCCAAGAATCCTCCAATTTCGTGTGTAAGGAGGAGCCCAAAAGTATACCATAATTGGAGTCCTAGTCCAATTAGGAATCACGCGCGCAAAATTGGACAGCCTGGCAGTATTTACTATTTCGGTCATAACTTCTTCATCTGATATCCGATTGAGGCGATTCAAATTTCTGTGGAAACTAGACGAAAATATCTACAATTTATTCAGAAATAGCCACATCCCAATTCCACTTTTATCTAGGTCAAAATTCGTTCCCAATCTTTAGCATAATTTCATTATCGTCCTCAAACTTGGAAACTTTCATTATCTTCATATTTCTTCCCTTCTTTTGGCCATCTCCACTCCAATATTGCTCCGCTTTCCTCCATATCTAATTTTTCTCCTAAAATAATAATAAATTGCAAAACTTAGGCACGAAATAGATAGGAGATAAAATTAATTGGAGTTTAACGACCCTAAATAAGCGCGTAAAACGCACTTATCACTATTCCCTCTTTAACTTTATACAGCCACTTACAATCAACTATAGACTTTCCCTTAGGTCTTTTCACAAGATCCCAAGTGCCATTCTTATGCAAAGAGGACATTTCTTCCTTCATTGCTACCCACCATTGGCCTGCATTTTTGGAAGCTAATGCCTGTTCAAAAGTCTTTGGTTCAGTCTCACACAGTTCATCAAAAGATTGAGTGGCAAAAACTGATATCTGAAAATCAGAATACTTAGAAGGCACTCTCCTCTCTCTTCTAGCTCTATCCCTAACCAACTGATAGTCATTGAGATCAGGGGCTTCTTCAATATCACTATCACTATCAACATGGTCTTCTAAATGTTGATCTTGACCCTCATTTTGGTCAATACCATGGTCAGATTCAGATTCAGGGTTAGGGTCAACTACAGGGGTTTCATCAGTAGGTAACTCCACCTCACCAAGAGGCATCTGAGCCACAGCAGGAGTTTTAACTGACTTAGACTTATCAGAGGGGGCTGTAGGCTCAACACAAGGCATCTCATCCTCTTTAAATATCACATCCCTACTAGTAATAACTCTAACCCTGGAGCTCTAACCCCACCTGGAGCTCTAACCCATAATCTGTAACCCTTAACACCTTCGGGGTCGCCTAGGAAAACACATTTAATAGACCTAGGACTTAATTTATCTTCCTTTTGATGCACATATGCAGAACAACCAAATACTCTTAAGTGATTGTAACTGACCCTCTTTCCAGTCCACAATTCCTCTGGAATCTTACCATTTAATGCAGAAGATGGTGTTCTATTCACTAAGTATGCAGTTGTGTTAAGTGCCTCACCCCAGAAAGGTTTGGGAATCCCAGAATCTGATAACATGCATCTAACTCTTTCTAAAAGGGTTCTATTCATCCTCTCAGCCACTCCATTTTGCTGAGGGGTATAGGGTACAGTTCTATGGCTCTTAATGCCATTTGAGTTGCAAAAGTTATCAAATTCAGCATTGCAAAACTCAAGACCATTATCAGTTCTTAAACACTTCAGTTTAAAACCGCTATGCTTTTCAATGAAAACTTTCCAAGATTTAAACTTTTCAAAAGTATCAGATTTGTTTTTCAAAGGAAAAACCCAAAGTTTTCTTGAAAAATCATCAATAATAGATAAGAAATATCTATTTCCCCCATGAGTAGCAACACTAGAGGGACCCCATAAATCAGCGTGAACATATTCCAGATTACAACTGGCTCTATGAACACTATGGGGAAACTGAACCCTATGTTGCTTACCCATCACACAGCTCTCACAAAAAGGTAAGTTAGATATATGATCAGATCCCAAAACTCCCTTCTTACTGAGGATTTCTAAGCCCTTAATCCCAACATGAGCTAATCTTCTATACCAAAAAGATGTAGGATCCATTCTGGCTGAATGAGATGTATCGGAGTGGACTATATCAGCACTAACAAGATATAATCCATCCTTTTTGGATCCCTTGAATGCAAGTAGTGAGCCCCTATAAACCCTCATCAAACCATCACCAAATCTACCACAAAATCCCTCATCTTCTAATATAGCAACAGAAATGAGACTACTACCTAGGTCAGGCACTTGTCTAACATTGCTAAGGGTCAAAGTATAGCCAGAATCAAATTTCAGCTTGGTATCCCCCATTCCAGCAACTTTACTGGTGACTTTGTTGGTAGATACAATCTGCCCACTCGTCACTGGGGTGTAAGATGCAAATCAGTGCTTGTGTGGGGTCATATGGAAGGTACAACTTGAATCCAAGAGCCATTGACAGTCTCTAATACCCCCAGAAGACAAAACAGACAAAGACACATCATCATGGACTGCTACAAACACTTCTTCTTGCACAACATTAGAACCAGAAGCTTGATTGCTTTGGCCTTGGTTTCTTTGAAAATTTTTAGGCTTGTTGCAGTCCTTAATGAAGTGTGATGGACTCCCACAATTATAACACACTCTCTTACCCTTAGACCTTGATTTAGACCTACCCTTACCCTTCCATTTCTTCTTAGGGTCTTTACTATGGTGCTGACCTTGGTTTTGATTGTGATGGTGATTCTGATTTGAATGATTGTGCCTATGCTGGGATCTGCCCCTGGTCATCAAGACTTCCCCATTAGATTTGGGGTCCTCTTTTGACCTGAGCTCATGATCCTTGCTTTTTAAAGCATTGACAACAACATCTAGGGTTAACTCATCTCTACCATACATAATGGCTGACTTAACATCTCTATATGCATCAGGTAAAGCATTTAGCAAAATAATAGGAGAGTACTGATCAATAGTAGTATCACCAGTAAGCTTAATATCTTGCAACAGCTTGTTAAAGCTATCAAGACTCACATCCAAATCCTTACTGGGATCGATTTTGAAGCTAAAAAACTTCTCCAACAAGTACAACTTGTTGGGTAAGGACTTTTGAAGATACAACTCTTCAAGTTTTTTCCACAAAGCCTCGGTGTCCTCTTGAGTCCCAACTTGTCTAATAACAGAGTTAGACAAGTGTAGGATGATGGATGAATATGCTAACTCATCCATATCCTTAATCTGGTCAGCCGTGGACTCAACAACAAAAGTCTAGTCTATGGCCTTTGCTGCTTTCTGCTGTACCAGTAGACTTTTCATCTTTTGCTGCCAGATGGGAAAGTCCCCTTTCCCATCAAAGCAGTCAAGATGGAAACCAGCAAAAGACATAGCAAATAAGTGCAACTAAAGAACTTTGAAGTGACTACCAGAGACACACAAATGCAACTAATGCAAAGATGAACAGAGACCCACCAGTTTCCTCGAGTCTCAAGGACCTTGGACAGGGGTATCTCTATCCACGACCTACTGGCAAGAATAAAATGCAGTAATAGCACACAAAGTGCCCGTGTGTGCTCTATCAGTCAACAAACAATGCTAAGTCACTTAAACAGACACTAAGAACCACAAAGATATATAGAATCACAAATATATCCACTGGCAGAATATAAGACACAGCACACAGATAGCACTAAGCAACTAATCTCGGCAGAAAACAACAACACTAAGCAACAAGAACAAAACCCAGCAGAATGCAAGATCAAACTCAGCAATAAGCAAAAATAATATCCCAGCAGAAAACAAAGCTTAGTAACCCGAAGTAACTACAAGCTGCTCCAAGAATCAAAGATCGAAACAAACAACTGTAAAACACTTTAACAGCAAAAAACCTTCAAAAACATCCATATTACCCAACATTAGCTATGATACCACATGTTAGGTTAAAATGGAGCGTTCGATTTTTCGTTTGAAAACTGATTTCTTAAACTTTGGTTTCAAAAAACGGGGCTGCTGTTTCAAGTTGCAGTATCAAACACGCAGATGAATATACAAACAACTATAAGCGGAAGCCAAAATAAACAAGATAAAGGTAAAGAGAACACCAAGATCTGTCACTAAGACAGGAAGTTCATCAAGCCCACAAAGACCTTGACTACATCTCCCTTTGAGGCTCTACCAATGTAAATTCGTCTCCATTCCATTCACCATGAGCATAAATATTACAGAACCAGTCCAAATTACAACCCACAAATGCCGATTACAACAGTAGCAATGAGCACTAAGCTACAAACGAACCCACTCGGATTTGGCACTAAGTATCGGCTACTCACTGGTTTTCTCTCTTTATATATTTAGATGAGTTCACTAAGAACTATATTTTTTCACTAAGAAAATTTCCCTAAAAATACCCAAAGAAGAGAACAATCGGCTGCTCCACAGAAAATAGGGTTCATCCGACCTAAAAATGGAGACCTCAAGCTTAAATACTCCCAACCTACGTGTGAGATGTGTCGGTCAAATCAATGGCTGGAATCCTCCAAGTGTAATGCTGATGGGCCTCGAAAAATAATGGGCTGGACTGCACAGAAAATGCACATAGCATCTCCAAGGCTTGTTGTTGTTACTGGATCACCTCATGAATTTGGGCCAGCAGCCCAATAGCTTCACAAATTCTCTTGGTAAATGTTCGAAGAAGAACCAGAAAAGGTGCAACCGGCTCATATTTCTGCGATTGTAAGCTTAACTATATTCTTAGTATGTACTTTGGGTGGTCTTTTATTTTGCTAAAATTCAAGGTTTTATGTTGAGTAGCGGTGGAGACTATAATATGTGGGTCATAATGACTAGTGGTTTGAAATTTAGTCCCCGTTCTTGTATAAATTTTAATAAATTTTTACACATTTTAATTCATTCTTATCTAAAGTCTAACCAATTATATCCACATATTTTCTGGGATTCACTGTACTACATAAATCTTCACCATTCAATCTCACTCATTTTTTTCTCCTATTTCACATCAAAACTCATAAATACTCATAAACACACATAAACTAACACCTTATAGTTAGTAGTTGAAGCTTGATGTTGACTAAATTAATTTTCAAGTAACTAAGAAGATGTGCATTATTGCCTCATCTGATATTGGTAGATGTCTATTTCTTACTATCTTTTTAAGTTCAACAAATGCATGTCTATATATATATTCGTCTGCATGAAGGCAGGTGCAGAAACTAGCACGATGACAAGAATAGCAGTAGGGAGACAGGAAAGAGGAACAGACGAATCACATTGAGTCGATTTTTCTGGCGAAGTTCGTAACTTGATGTAAACTGTAATTTATATGCACGTTGAATATTTTATGTAAATACTTTTCATAATGATCTTATTCAAAAGTGATGTAATGGATACAACAACGAAATCATACAAGTTGCCAAGTGTTTACTATGTTAAATACTGGACTTGAGCCCGTTAGACATTTTGCTAGAATTTTTTTTAGGACTTCCTTAAGTAATTTAGAACATTCAATTGTATACAGAATTTATATTTTGATTTTACGTTGTCGGATGGAATTCATAACCAACATTATTCAAATGACGTGACTATAAATTGGGCTCTAGTTATTGATTATACGTACGTAACTCTCTGTTATGTTGCAAGAACAGGAAATAAAGTATGCACAACGCCGGGACAACAAGTGCAGCGCAAATGAATGTGCCTTTTTCGTTTTTTCCAATTGAAGACATTAGAACATACGGTCGGTCACCATAAATTAATTAGTGTCACACTGTTACATAATGATATATATATATATATATATATTCCATATACAAGAATGTTCCAAAACCATCTATATATATATATATATACATATATAAAATAATGGGAAGAGTGAGCATGGGTTTGAATTTAAAAGTAGGATTGAACAATGAAATTGCAAAATAAAACAAAAGTGGCTTTTGCAAAATTGTTGGTTTGGATTCAGGCAGATACATTAATGTTTTGGACAAGAAATGATATGCGTAGGGGGTGGGTCATGCAATAGTTTAGGGGATGTTTTGTTTTTATTAAACTGTCCTTCATTTTTTTATTTTTTGTTGACAACCGTCCTTAAATGTTATATTTTGTAATTTTAAATGTAATTTTAAAGAGAGAGAGAGAGAGAGAGATGATCAAGGCAATTTGATAAAAATACTCACGTTCCTTAGAGTATTTCCTCACACGCTCTCTGCACATAGCATTATTTGTTTTGGACTTTTGGTTAGGAACCGAGCTATTTGAAAATGATTTCGTTCATGTTTTAAAATTTTCATACTGTTTCAAAGTTCAAACTTCAAAAAATAAAAAAAAAAAAATTCTATTCAAACCAGTTAAAACCAGTTAAAGTTCTTCTATTTTAACCTTAAATAGACGCAACCAAAGTCGTCAAAGAATAGTTGTTCATCATTGTAAAAGCCGGTTCGACTCAGCCAATTTGACCTAGGAAATTAAGCAATTCAAGTCTATAAATTGACGAATCGTCAAAATGAAAAAAAAGGAGGTCTATAAATTCACCAAATAACGCTATTGTCAATAGTGTTGGTAATGGATCGGGTTCGGATTGAATCGGTTTAATCCAAATCCAAATCCAAATCAATCACCTGATCCAAATCCAAATCCAAATCCAAATTCCTCCGATCGGATCGGATCAAGAAAAAATCCAAATATAATCCATATTGATAAAGGTTTTTATAAAAAAATAAAAAAATAAATTTTAAAAATTTTAAAAATCAATTCGGATATGATCGGATCGGATCAGGCCTGATCCGATCCGATCCAAATCCGTTTCGAATTGACCGATCCACAGATCGTCGGATTGGCAAAAAATTGCTCCACTCGGATTGGGTATCCATCAAATTTGGATCAGATCTAATTTTTTTGTCACTACTAATTGCCGAGGGGGATATCAATTGCCAATCTCCATTCTAGAGAGTTATACCCACAATAATTGTGAGTGGGACCCATATTTTTTCAATTTTCTTTAATCATTTTTCTCCACCTTTTCTACATAAATTCTCGTACCATATTTAGAAATAGACACCTATATAAAAATTCTCTTACAATTATTTTATTACTATTTTTTTGAATTTGTTTCTACCTCTTTTCTTATTTTAATTTTTTCGCCTCTTCTTTCCCTACACCTTTCAATTTCTCTATAATTAAAATAATCATCTTCTCTCTATCTCTCTCCTCCAGGTCGTCATGTAATTCATATCCCCATTGGAGATGGCCTTAGAGTGCAACCCACATAAATACACACTGAATTGCCCGGATGAACTGAGAAGTTGAATTAGGTAAAATCATATATATGTATATATATACGGAAAAACGTAGATCCAAAATTTAGAGCATTATAAATTCAAACTTGCTTAAGTGCTACTTAGGCGTTAAAAACGTTTTTCAATTTTTATTAATTTATTCTTTTTTGTGTCAATCTAAGTTATTAAATAATTAAAATAATCTATATCTATATATATATATATATCTTTCCCCCTTCTAAAAGGGACAATAATTTTTAAAACATTTTCATCCTAAACTACCCTCCCAAATTCTAGACAATTACACCACCAACCTACCGGCCTTTAATTTGCTTACACACAAAAGACGGACTCATTGTTAATTGGTTCTATTACATGGCGTTTCAACTTTTTCCATAAAAAATTGCGTTTCAATTTTACCATTAATTGTAATCAAGGATTTGCAGTTGAGACGTAGGTCATGATGTCCACTGTTGAAATCAAGGATGAATCTAGAGGGCCACCTGCCTCAAAAGCTAAAATTGAAATAGTTATGGGAAACCTAAGGAATTTGATGAATAGATGGTGGCTGGTGATTACAGAGCTGGAGATAGTGAACAGAGTTAGAATTTAACTCTCTCTCCTTTTGCTATTTTCTTTTGAATGTTTTTCGAGTTTGTGTCTCTTGGCTGTGGTCATTTGATTTTGTTTAGTGTTTTGATAAAATTCCCATTGAACGGTTTTTTATTTTTATCTTCATGGTTATGTTTGAAAAGATAAAAGACTGGATTTCACCTGGAATTGAGGTTCTTAACTACGGTGTAATTGGTTCTTAATTGTGGTAAAAAAATTCTGAGAAATTTTAATCATGAAATTTTGGTGTTAAAGAAGTGCTAGAATTCGATTAAAGGTAACAACACATTCTCAATTTTCTAATGGGTATAAACCTCTAAATTTCAAAATATATCCTTAGAAAGTTGAGTAATGTCATTGATGATTGGTGAAGTTTCATTCTTTGTTTGATATTCTTGACAAGTTGACATTGATCCTTCTATGAGAATTCTTAGACTTACAAAAATTTTCATCTACTTTTTTTGCAAAGCTATTCGACTTACTATCTTATTTATACATAGTACTCATGCTAATGCCATCTTATATTCATTATTTATTTAATCTCTACCATTTAATTTCTAACATTTTTTGAATTGGATTTAGGTTGTATGAAGATGAGATTTTAGCAATCCTGATCACACACACGCACAAGTTCCGTAGCTTACGGAACACTTGGTATTCTGATCCCGTCCGTTTGAAATTCGCGAATTTGGTTAGATTCAAGATCTTGAGACGGAGACTTTCCAGTGATTTGAAAAAATTTTGACACCGTGGCGACCAATGGCGGCGGTCAAAGTTTTTGGCCAAAATTTGGCCTAAATTTAGCCAAAAACTTTGACCGGCCGCCACCGGCGGTCACGGTATCGAAATTTTTTTTTCCAAATTGTTGGAGCTCCGCCTCGCCGTACTGAATCTATACAAATTCGCGGATTTTAAATCGGAGAACCGACGAGCCCATAAAACAAGCGAGTGTTCCGTAACTACGGAACACTTGCTTGTTCTTGATCATTTTCCGTGATTTTAGTGGTTCCACGTGAGTTGCAATTGGTTTGATTACCAATTTGAAAACGTATGGTCAATAAATCAAGAATGATATATAGGATGTTTCACCTCATCATGTAATATTTTGATTAGTTGAAGGTCTAATTTTGATAGCAATTTTAAAAGCTTTTAATCTTGATTATATTATTTACCAAACTTAGATCTTGCTTACATCTAATTTTTTTTAAAAAAAAAAAAAAAAAAAGAAGAAGAAGAAAGAAACCATTCACTTTGTTACTTCTGAGGTTGGGTGATCAAAATTGAGCATAGTTCTTATCTCTTGATGTTTATTCTGTACTTTATTATGTTTTATCAATAATAAAAAATTGAAACAATTTTTATCTCACATATAAGTGCTTTCGTTTATTCTAGGACAACCATTTGCATTTCGGCACTATATAAGAAACAATATAATATGAATCGGTTCGAGACAGGAAAAAATTGAGACTACGAAGAATGTTGGCTTGAAGAGTTGGAGTGTCGTTCTGCCTAAGGCTTTCTCTTCTCCTTCCGGAACTTGCTAATCTTTTACAATTTTACTATCCCAATTGACATTCCTTTTGGAAAGTAGTGTTATGTAAACTTCTCTATTATTCATACGTAGCCCACATTTATTATAAAAGTGTGCAAAGTGAAGAACAATTTGACAAATTATCCTTTTCACTTTCAAAAATTAATATAACCCATCTATCAACAAATTGAAATATCAACTTAGTTAGTTTGTTTCTAAGTTTTGTTAGCTCATCCTAACATCAATTTTAAAATAAAGTACAAGTGATACAACGTTGATGAAACTGAATACCCATTGTTGAGTTAGATTGCCTCCAATCTTCCAAATAAACGTAGCTAACTTGCCCACCTAGCCAAACCCTATCAATTGAACTTTGTCAAAGCTCTTATTAAATTCTAAAGAGAACATATTTTAATCAAAATTAAAATTTTGAAATATGTTATTATAACACCACGTGCAACGCACGTGTCTTCCACTAGTATATATATATATAAAATGAGCATGTTTTCCCGCTCATTTTTGGGATTTTACTGAATTAATAATTAATATAGAAATCTATTTTCCAACTCAGCAATTCTCCCATTGGATTATGAATTTTCCGATTCTTTTATGATGTCATTTGATCGGATAATGATTAATGAACTCCTAAATTAAATGGAATTGATAAGCACAAATTTCTTTTTCTAATTTCAACATATTATCTGCATCCAACACGTTCACCATTCAGGCGCCTAATCTCCATCGCCCAAAAATTCATTCACGCTCCCAACACTTCATCCATATTATCCGCCCTTAATCTTCCTCGTCTTCACCATGCTTATTTCTCGAAACAGACATCTCTATATTCACGTCGTTTTGTATAATCCGGTATCATTTATGTTTTGGGCTTTTATTTTTGCAATGTCTTATATTCATCACCAAAATTAAATGAATTCAAACTTAAGTGTTAGGCTATGTGGGTCTGAATTCCTCAGTATCTGGTGTGCTTGTATGTTTTGATTATAGTAATTTTAAGCTACCATTTGTCTGATTGTTATATTTCCATATTTTGCTATTGGTTAGATCAATTGAGGGAAATCTTGTGCATTATAAACTCGACTGAGTCTGCGACGCTCGGTAAACACTCTTGTCGGTCCAGGTACTCTCCTTTTCTGCCTTCCGCTTTCTCCAAATTTATGCGATTATTGGGATTTCGTTACTGTAATTAATGAATTTTTAGTAGGTTATTTATTTATTTTCGTTTTATAATTGATGGCACTGGATTTGTTTCGCTAGAGCTATACCTTCATGGGTTTTTAAGTGCTTCTATTAAACTGCCTGCATATTAGATTGTTGGCATTGTGGTTGCGTTCTAGGTAAGCAATATAATCTTCTTTTATATTTTTCAAATAATTCCATTTTTTAGGTTATTAAATTTTAAATTTTTTGCTATTATTTAATATATTTATTTGAATGAAAGTGGAACCCCTGATTAATGATTATTATATCTCTTTGAAATTTCCGTTACTAAAAAAAACCCCAAACAAAATATATGTAATTAGATTCTTGATATCACTCAAAGGGTTTCTTGAATTTCTCCCTTAGACTTTTGATGTTCAATAAAATCATGTTCAATTTCCACTTATTAGTTAGTCATCTGGATAACTATGTCTATTAATTTTGGAATTAATGCGTGTCATGGACAATAGATGTCGAATGGGGACACATTCGAAAAGAACCACGATAAAAGTAGACTTTGAGTTCTCAGGAAACATCAATGGAAAAAAGTGGAGAATTCTATTTTTGGAAATGGAAGCACCAACATTGGAGACGAGAAAGATACGACCACTGGTTTGATCTCTCTGAGGATTTCCATAAACACACTATCTTATATCGACCGAGCATCAGATTGTGTAAGCCTCTAACAACACCTCACTGTCCTTTACAATATAAATCTCATTTCTCTTTTTGGTTAAACACACATTTCTGCAAATCTATAAAGTTTTAGTTCTTCAGATTCTTGGGACTATTGCATAATTGCGTATAGAACATTGAAAAGTCCGATGGAATATTTAGGAATCTAATCAAAATAAATTTCAATGACCCTGTGTTGACATGTATTTCAAGGAGAACTAAATGTTCTTATGAATCATGACAGCAAAATAATATTGTTTTTGAATCATCTTCTAATGCTATGTGCTCTTTTGACCACAGTCATTCAGATATCAATGTAGCTGAAATGGAAAATACCACATTAAATGAAGACGACTGAGCTGTGTTGTTGGAAGCTCACACAAAATCAGCTTCTACAAAATTCTCCACTACATAAATCAGAACAAACTTGATGAGGTCTATCTAATGTTGAACACTGTCCAGAGGAATTTCTTGATTATATTGAGAGTGTACAATTTCTTGATCAATTTGTTCTTTTTGGTTGATTGATTTACTTAATCTACGTTTAGTCCCTTTTATATTTTACTCTCTTTTTTTCTCGCTCTTCCATTTTTTTGTTATACTTTTCCTCTTAGGGTATGTACTTTCTTTTCAGTTTGTTGTTGTTGCTATCTTGCTCCCTATGTATACAGCCATTTCTTCTATTATTGCCTCAACGACATTCTTTAATTTTTCCTTATTGTGTTATACAAATTCCTGAGGTAATGATTTAAAGATAAAATAATTGTTGCATGCATGATTATGGTTGTAAATTGCTTGACTAATTAACATTTTCATTTTACACGTATACTCATTACGTCCTCGATCTACTATGTTTTTCTTTCCCCATTTACATCCAGTGTTGATGCGTCCAATTTCGTTGGGGTTGGAATTTAGCAAGAGATGAATTGAAATAATTGCTGCATTCATGATTAAGGATGTAAATTGCTTCCCTTATTGATGTTTATCTTCCCCCATTTTAGAAAAAGATGCTCAACAAGTTCGCTAAAGAGAATATCTTTTAGCAAAGGTTCTTATATTTCAATTCAATATAATGTATATATAAATAAATCAAGATCATTTTCCCGTTCGAACTTATATTTTTCAAAATTAAATAATTAATTAAAAAATTACATTTCCCTCCCAAGATTTTTCCTTTCATTTTTCTCGATTTTTCTGAATAATTTTCAATGTTAATAATCCAATTTTTAACTATTTTAATATCTATTGTATCTTGCCATGATTATCCATACAGTCCACCCCAAATCGAGATTATCCAAATTAGATTATTAGCTATCTCTTGCATCTTTAATTATTTTTTAATTTCAACTTGAAATGTTAAATTAGATTATTAATTGTCTCATGATATCTAGCTATTTATTATGCAACCATTTATTCATATTTCTATATTTCTTATTAATTGTCTCATGATATCTATATTGATTTTGTTGACTTTTGCTATGAGTATTTAGGAGATGGATTTTTCCTAAATACAGGTAGAGCTTTTTTGAAATGTTTAAAAAATCTTATACACTTTGTTGTTTTTTTTTATTATATTTTTAATAGATAGTAAAATAACTATATGTAGGACATATTTTTCCGTACAACGCATGTGTAAAAATGCTATATATATAATTTAAATTATTTAAAATAAATATCTAAATTGATGAGTCTAAAAAAAATATGTTAATATACCGAATGTGTTAAATTAGTGAGTTCATGCTGATTATATTAATATTCGTTTTTACAAATGACAATGGGTCGGGCTTGGGGCAAATCGGCTAAGACCCGCTCCTAAACCCACGAGTTATAGAGTTGTCTTGACCCGTGAGTTCTAGGCCGGATCAAGGGGCACGCCGGATCAAATTTTATATCTGCAAGTTGATCCACGAAGCAATTTTCTTCTCATCTTGAATTTTTCTTTAGCAAATAGTAAATGGGATAACGGTGAGACACATCGTCGTGGACTTATAATTTGTGGGTTTAAATATTTTTCGTTTTCAAATATCCAAATATTTTTACTTAGAAATATAATTATATTCGTAATTAATATGAGCGGATATATTCCAATCCGAACCCACAACTCAAAAATTTCTTGGGTTGCAAAATTCTCGGGTTCTAAATTATATATTGGATATATGTCTCCCCGTGCAACGCACGGGTGGAAACACTAGTATATACTAAATTGAAAAATATATCTAAAATTTATAAATATTGATAAACGGAAAAATTAGCAACCTTATTGTAGCTCGATCGAGCACAAGAACCCTTGGACAACCGCTCAGTCGACACAGGCATCAATCGAGGAATAATTGGGGGTCTTAGTTCAGCAAGCCACGTGACCAAATAACACTCCCCATAGACGATGTGTGGAGGCGATGGTTTGCGCCTAGTCTAAGCGCACTTTTGATAACACTGTATCCCTCTAACTTGGCCCTATATTTATATTTGCATTCACAATATAGCCAATTTTGTTATTTTGTTATATTAGTTGTGATAATTCTTATTAGGAAAACTCCGTTAAATTTACTATTTTACCAATGTATATTACTGTTCTATTGTACAAAAAAAATAACTGAAAATGTAAAAATTGAAAATAAGAATTATGAATTAGAGCATCTCCAGCACACTCTTTAAACTTAAAATACTCTTTAATTTAAAGATTATGGTCTTAAAATCATACTCCAACAGCCTCTTTAAATTAGCTTTTTAGTTTAGAGAGTGGGTTTGGCTCTTCAAATTTGGAGAGCCAAATTCACTCTTTATTTGGTTTTGTATTTACCCATTTAATGCATTCACACCTCTAGATATATTTTTTATTTGGTTTTGTATTTACCCATTTAATGCATTCACACCTCTAGATATATTTATTTATTGACTTTTTACAAATTTCGAGATCAATTGCAAAATTCAATACTTTTACCTACACAAATATAAAGAGTATGTTGGAACATATAAAAAAACCTACTCTCTAAATTAATAAATACTCTTTATTTCTTAAAAGATACTCTTTAAATATAAAGAGGCTATTGGAGTTGCTCTTAACCTACCAGTTCAACTGCTGACCCAAAGATCCAGGTCATTCTACCGATTGGTTTTTATAATTATGAAATTAATGTCACTGCCCAATTAAACAAAATACCCAAAAAAAAAAATCATCGCCTAATAAACACTATACCCAACCAATTATGATCAATACTTAACCAATCTTTGTGCAAATAATGAATCATATGTTACAATTCATGGAAACGTTACGTTGCTCCAGTATCATCGATTAAGGGGTTAATCTAAACTAGTATTGTAGAACTCTGGTTGAAAGCATTTTTATTAGTTTGCAAGGCTATTGTCCAACGACAACTAGAAGATAAATTTACTATGTGAAAAATTTTTATAACCACACTCTAAGTAATTTTTCCTCTCACTCAATCCCTCGTACAATCAGTTCTCAATAAACCCTACAGTTATACTTACAGAAACAAGTTTACTTACAGAGAAAACTCACGTACGATATCAGACACATCTCTCCCGAGAAGATTAAAAAAAACTCTTTTTTTTTAGCCAGTATATAAACTAACTATATTGCAAAATAAACACTTTTATAATATAAACCATACTCTAAATAAACTACATTTTTCTCTGTATCCCTCTAAGATCTCTCTCCTATTGGAATGCCCTTTTTTCTTGGATCGGATGTATGGAATGGCTCTCAATCTCCCTATTTATAGAGATAGAATTCTTAAACCATCATGCATGGGCTTATGATTTGTGAGTCCACGACGTTACTTTATAGCATGCCCAAATTGAAAAGCCCGATTCAACTTAATCTCTCTTTTATTTTCTGTTCACTTATAAGCAAGTAATACAAGACTTTAATTACAAAATACTTAAACACATAAGACCAAGAACTTCGCAATACAAAATCATTTTCAGGAAACTAAACGTTCTAATTGGCACATTGAGCATGACGACGTTTGAGTCGCTCCACTGCAAAATAAAAACTCACTGGTTATCAATAATAATTAAAATTAGAATAATAATAATAAAATAATTATAATTAACTATATTCGATTCACTAATTATGATATACAAATGCATGATAAGAGAAATTCATAACTATAAGTAAATTAATTAGTACGTGGTATTACAAGTGCTATTTCTTAAGCTTGTTATCTTACTTCTTTTTCCTTTTCTCCTATAATAATTCATCGTATATTTTATTGTTTGTTATTTAATTTTTTTTTTTTTGGTTTTTTCTGATACTTTCGTAGTTTAACATTTTAATTAAATAAATTAATGTATTCTATGTATAGTGATTTTTAATTTTATTTTTTTATTTTTTTATATAATTCATAATAGATTTTTTCCCCATTTTTTCATATAATTTTGCACCTTGACCTTTAAAATACATAATTATATATTTTGTGTAATGCATTGATTTCTACTTAATTCTTTTCTTTTATTTTTGCTACAATTGTTCATGTATTTTGTTCCTTTCATTTTTAACATATCCTTTTAAGTTTTTCCTTATAATTTCATAGTTTGACCATTTAATGTAATTAATTAACGTATACTATATAATGTGATTTTTAGTTTATTTTTCTTATAATTTTCATCTTTGCCCTTTAATTTAACTAATATACATTAGGCATTCTGTGTAGTGAATGTGTAATGCATTACAAATGAATACATATTACAACACAGTTACGCACTCTGTGTAACATATTACACTCTACATGTAACACATTACAAGATCATTACAAATTTCATAGTTTGACCCCTTCATTCAATTAATTAATGTATGTTGCATATTGTTATTTTCAATTTAAATCTTTTTATTTTTATATAATTCGACTTAAATTTTTTTTCATTTTAATTTACATTCTTTTTTCATCTTTTCTTGTAATTTTGTAGCTTCACCATTTAATCTAATTAATATATATTACACACAATGTGTAATAAGTGTGTAACGCATTACGATATCATTAACCGCTCTGTGTCATATATTACACTCTGTACGTAATGCATTAATCAATGTATATTGCATAATATATTACACTCTATGGAATATATTATAACACTATTGCACACTTTGTATAATGAGCTGATTTTCAATTTACCGTTTTTATTTTATTTTTGCTACAATTTGTCTTTTTCATTTTCATTTTTAGCATATTCTTTTAAGTTTTTTTTCCCTTATGATTTCATAGTTAGACCATTTCATTTAAGCCTTGTTCTATATGCATTATTTTTTATTTTCTCAAATTTCGTGCAGGAGGAGTAATTGAGAATTGGAGAAGATGCATTAAGAAATATAAACAAATTATCAAATCAATGTTTGAGTGGTTGAAAATTATGAAAGAGAAAAAAAATTAAATGTAAGTTGATGAAATTTAATGTGTATATAACAATGCCTTAATTCATTAACATATACTATATATTGTTATTTTTAATTTATTTTTTTCTTATCATTTTACAACTTGCCCCTTTAATTTAATTAATGTACATTACACACAATGTGCAATGAGTGTATAATGCATAACAAACCCATAGATATTGCAACACAATTATGTATAGTGTGTAATGTATTACACATAGAGTGTAATACATTACAAGATCATTACAAATTTCATAGTTTGACTCTTTAATTTAATTAATTAATGCATGTTGTCTATTGTTAGTTTTAATTTAATTTTTTTATTTTTATATAATTCCTCTTACAATTTATCATTTTCATTTTAAATTCTTTTTTCATTTTTTCTTATAATTTTGTAGCTTGGTCTTTTAATTTAGTTAATGTCCATTGAACACTCTGTGTAATGAGTGTGTAGCGCATTATAATACCAATTACTCTATATGTAATGGATTACATGAAAAGATGACAATTGAAATAACATTGGCTGAATGAATTTTCATTGATACAGACTTGCATATTTATATAGTTAAATTTCTGAACATAGGATACAAGTTAGGGACTAATGACTACATTCCTGGGTAGGTGCCCAACAATAACTCAGGGACTACAATTAATGAGAAAACTAAATATACACTAATCTTCTATTTTTATTGTACAAATCTTCCATTTTTAATATAGAAGATACATTTTTTATAGGACTGGGGTGAATTTAAAAATGAGAGTTGGGGTTGAAAGGGGACGGAGCCCCCTTTTCTCTTCAGCCTGGGAAAAATTTTTTCTCTATAAAATTTATTCACAAAACTTTATTGAAAATCATAATATATCAAATTGATTTTTTAATATAAAATCAAATTTACATTAAATAACAATTTGATTTAGTTCCTTTGGTAGATGCTGTGAATTAGTTTTGTTTCATATAGTGCATTGTTGACATTAAGAAAAAATTGAACCGGCTACTTAATCGAGCTCAATTTTCAAAATGATTAACGTAATAAAAGTGTTATATAACAAATGAAAAAAATCATCATGTCATATTATTCATTAAAATCATTAATTGATTGATTTTTAACTATAAGTGAAAATTATTTAAAGCTAATTTATATCTGAAGATAATATCACCTAAGATTTTTGAAATTATAAAATTATATAACAATAAATATATTTATATAACTACTAATAAAATTTGAAGTTTGTTTTCTAGAAAAAAAAATTATAATTTTGGAAACAAGATGTATATGTAATTTCCATTTTTGGACATAGCTATGCATGAATATAACCATTAAGGGTTTGTTTAATTGCAAAAGATGGAAATGAAATTATTTTCCATATAGGATTGAAAACAAAAACCATCCTACCCCAAAAAATTTATTTTCCTTGAATTGACAAAAAACAAGCCTAAAAGTGCTTGTTCTATAATGAAAGACACCTAAAGTGTTTGGAAATTTACAATTGTTATGTGAATATAGAATTATTTAAAAGTTAAAAAGGCAAAAAAAAAAAAATTGGAAAAACAACATAGGTTGGGACTGGGATTCGAACATGTCAACTCGCAAATGTTATTGCAAGGAACTCACCATGCGAACAAGGAGCTTTCATACGAAATAAAGGGAACAACAAGTACCATCACCTATGAACGAACCGGATTGACCCGATTTCTCAATTAACTCATTTTTACCTCATTTATTATGAATTCCAAAATTCAAAAGCCATAATTACTCTTTTTGCCGCTGAAATTAATGAAGCCCCCCATCTCAATTTTTCAAGAAGTAACACAACTAATATTCACTAATCTCATGTTATGCTTACGAAACTTTAAGGTCTGTAGAAGTACTTGGGTGTGGAAGAGGGTGCAAATGAAGCTATATGTTACGCCAATAGTAATAATTATAACAATTTGAGTTTTGGATGCCACGAAATTCAACATTATTAATTAATAGAATAATCTTAAATGAACATTGTTATTTAACATTTTTAATTGACACGCTGATTTGTCTTCTTCGTTTTCACTAGACTCCATCCAGTCTTCCTGTCTGGTCTAATCATCCTGCGATGATGAGGCGGCGACTCCGATATGATGCCACCGTAGCCCTCTAGGTGCATGCTTGGCTTGTTACGTTTTATTTTAGTAAGATTTTCACACATCTCGTGCCTGTGTGTCAACTGAATTTAATCAATTACTTCATAGGAAAGAAAAATAATAGAGAATGAAAACCAAATATCATGCATGCTTTAGTAGCTAGGAGCAGAGTCAATTAAGAGTTGAGGGGGCACAAATATCAGCTCCTGTAGGAAAAATTTTTTTAATAGGCGCGGGCCGATAAAATATTACTAAAAAGTAAGAAATTTTACATATATTTGGGTTAATCTTTAATTTAAACAGTGAACTATAAGATTTTTTTGATAATAATGAAAAGTGATGTGCGATAGAAAATTAATATTATTGATTTTGATTGAATATTATACACTTGAAGAGCTTATTTGACACTCATTTTCTTCAAAATCTTTACCAAACACATTCTAATTCTACATTAACCGAAAATTGACACATATAAGTTTCAAAATTTAAAGTGAAGTTATAGATTTATAAATATATTTAGAATAAGAGTAAGCAAATAAACTAATAAATTAACAAAATACCAATCATCATTAAATAAACTAAACAAACTCTCTTTTGCTGCTCCCAAATAATAATAAAAATTTATTTAAAAATCCATAATTCACATAATAAAAAAAAAAACAAACAAACAAAAACAAACTTGGGGGTCACGTGACCCCCATGACCACCCCCGCGGGTCCTGCATGCTTTTCAGATGAGCTTAATTGCAGGAAGCATTATTTGTGTTGTCCAGGTTGTGTGAATTAAATCAATTAATATCAGTTTTTCACACGACTTGAGATTTCCATATTGTAGGAATACATCCAATACACAATTTTTCCACTATTTAAACCTCACTGCTCTGCACTCAAGTCACTTTCTCTGCAGCCCACGAAGCTCCACCAATATCCAAAAAAGCCATAACCAACATTGTCCCAGTACCAACAACCAATGCATGGAAGGGCCGTGTTTCAAACAGGGGAACTGGCGGTGGCAGTGCCGTCGTCATCACCAGCCCCATCCCAGGTTTCCGCGACAATGAAAATGTTGGAAGCAGAGACAGCAGCGGCAGCGGCAGCATACCAAGCTTTGAAGTCCCAAACTGTTGTGGTTATAAAAGGGGACTGGAATTCGCACAAAGAAACAGTGGAAAAATGAATCGAACGAAAAACACAAAACACAGAGAATTGTTTCGCCACAAATGGCCCGGAAGTTCCCCCAAGAATGGAGTACGTCTCCCGTTGAGCATCCACTAAGGATTAGCTCTAAATTCCACTAGAAAGATCAAGAATCACAGCTACATATCTCGAAAATATCTCTTCCTTCGCTTCTACAAAATCTCAAAATATGAGAATAATCCTAACTACAAGAGTATTTAGGTTTCGCAGAGAGGAGAAGAAGAGAATATGAGAGAAAGAGTCTAGAGGATGATCTGATCGTCTGTAGAAGACCGCCGCCTTTCCTTTATAATGGCTTGCAACGCGTCTCGCCAAGAAACCAGAACAAAGTGATCAGATAGAGATGGGTAGAAAGTTAATCTAATCAATCTTATCTGATAGAAAATAGGATAGGCCCAATATCAATGTAGGCCCAAAGAGAAGCAAGTCCAACATTCTCCACCTTTGCTGAATCTTTGCCGGACTGTGATCTTTCCTTTTCTTTTGTGGATTTTAGAACTGGCATCCTTAGCTTCCTTTGCTCCACCTGAGAACAAAATCAGTTAGTGCCAATATTTAGGATTGATAAACAATCCTTAAATTTATTTAAAGGTAAAACTTTAGTTCCCAAATCTGCAGGATTTACTTGAGTAGGAATTTTAACAAGTTTAATTTCATCCTTTTCCACCATATCTCTAATATAATGAAATTTAACATCAACATGTTTTGTACGATTGTGAAAAACAGGATTTCTACTCAAGTATATTGCAGATTGGTTATCAGAAGAAATAGAGACAGTAGGGATAGAATAACCAATTTCATTCAATAGGCCTTTAAGCCCAAACCCCTTCTTTAACAAATACAAGGCGCTATATATTCTGCCTCAGTTGAGGACAAGGCTACAATCTTTTGTAGCTGCGCTTTCCAACTAACACACCCATTACAAAGAGTGTAATAATATGATGAAGTAGACCTGCGCTTATCAAGATCTCCAAAGAAAGTCGAATCTAACTGTAGCCTTTTTAAGACTTACACCTTCAGAACATTGAGTATAGAGAATGCCAAAGTTATAAGTGCCAACCAAATATCTAAGCATCCATTGTAAAGCATGCCAATGAGTTTCACCAGGATTAGACATATATTTGCTCAAAACACTTATACCATAAGCCAAATCAGGTCTAGTACTAATCATTAAGTACATAACAGATCCAATACAGTTGGCATAAGGAACATCTCTCATTCTAACAAATTCATCTTCATTTTTAGGACAACAATCAAGTGATAGCTTAAAGTGATTTGCAAGAGGCAAAGAAACTGACTTAGCATCAAACATATTGAATTTATGCAATATTTTTTTCACATACTCAGTTTGATGCAGAAACAGAGTGCCCATTGATCTATTTCTATCAATTTGTATGCCAAGGATTCTTTTAGCTACACCCAAGTCCTTCATCTCAAATTCAGAGCTCAAACACTGCTTTATGTGATCTATATTACGCTTGTTAGAACAAGTAATGAGCATATCATCAACATATAATAGCAAAAATATAGGACAAGCAGTGTTACAGTCTCTAAAGAACAAACAGTTATCAAACTGGCTTTTGACAAACCCTAGACTTTGGATATAAGAGTCAAATCTCTTATACCATTGCCTTGGGGCTTGTTTAAGCCCATATAGAGATTTCTCAAAGACAAAACAAACTTTGCCAATATCAGACGATTCAAAACCTGGGGGTTGAGCCATAAAAATTTTTTCTTCTAACTCACCATAGAGAAAGGCAGTTTTAACATCCATTTGCTCAAGTTCCCAGTTAAATTGATTCACCAAAGATAAGAAGATTCTTATAGTAGTATATTTGGCAATAGGTGAAAAAATTTCATTAAAGTCAATGCCTTCTTTTTGTGAAAAACCTTTTGCAACAAGTCTGGCTTTGAATCTCTTCTTATTTTCACCTTCATCTTTAATTTTAAAAATCCACTTGCAATCAATTATCTTTTTATCTTTTGGTTTTTCAACAAGAATCCAGGTTTTGTTTTTATAGAGAGAGTTCAATTCATCTTTCATAGCCTCCACCCAAGATTTAGCATCACTACAAGTGATTGCTTCCTCAAAGGTTGAGGGTTCATTGCCAACAGGATCATCAAAAACATTAAATGAAACAAAATCATTCAATCTGGAAGAAGGTAATCTAGTCCTTCTTCCTCTATCCCTAGCAATCATATAATCATCAAGTTGAGAGGGATGAACACTACTACCTGTACTATTACCTGTAGTAGGATTAGAATCATTATCAGAATCTGAAGAAGACTCTGAGCTAGAGCTTTCAGGCTCTTGTTGATTCTCCACCTCAATAGGCGTACAATCATCAGTGGGTAACAAAATACCCCTTTTAGCTGTCTCAGATTCAATTTTATCAGAGATTTTAACACAAGGCAATAAGTTTTCATTAAAAATAACATTTCTGCTGATAATGACTTTAAAACCAGGTGTTTCTTTTACCCAAAGCCTATAACCTTTAGATTCTTCACTGTAACCAAGAAAAACACATTTTAAAGATCGGGAGTCAAGTTTTCCTTCACTCTGATGAGCATAAGCAGCACATCCAAACACTTTCAGTTGAGAATAGTTGACATGCCGTTTAGACCAAAAAAGATTCAGGGGTTTTAAAGTTTTTAGAACTGTTTGGACTTCTATTTAAAAGATAGGCTGCTGTTTTGACAGCTTCACCCCAAAACAATTTTGGAAGATTAGCATTCAATAGCATACATCTTACTTTATCCAAAAGAGTTCTATTAAATCTTTCAGCAACACCATTCTGTTGTGGTGTATAGGCCACTGTTTTGTGCCTTAATATACCACAATTTTGCAAAAGTTATCAAATTCATAATTGCAAAATTCCAATCCATTGTCAGTTCTAAGGACTTTAATCCTCTTCCAGCTTTGATTTTCAACCAAAATTTTCCAATTTTTGAAAACAGATAAAGTATCTCGATTTGTTTTTCAATAAGTGAACCCATATCTTTCCTGAAAAATCATCAACAATCAAGAAGAAATATTTGAAACCAAGAAAGGTACTAATAGAAGTTCTGGTCCCCAGAGATCAGCATGAATATATTCAAGTATGCCAGATGATTTGTGAGTCCCTTTCTCAAAGGCAACCTGTGTTGTTTTCCAATCAAACAACCTTCACAAAACTCCAAATTTTCAATTTTATCTTCACAAAACACCAAGTTTGTTTAAATGCTGCATGCCTTTGTTACTAATATGACCAAGCCTCTTATGCCATAACATAGTAGTATCACATGCAGAATGAAGCAAAGATAAAGATGTAGGAACCGCGCACACATGAAAAATCCCATTTTTCTTGGATGATGTAATGATATCAAAACCATTTTTGGAAATTTTCATCACACCATTTTTCAAATATACATCATAACCATGCTCATCAAGTTCACCAATAGATATGAGATTTCTTTGCAGGTCAGGCACAAATCTAGCATTTTCAAGTATTAACCTTTTAGAATTCTCAAGCTCAAGATAAATGGTGCCAATGCCACATATTTTACAAGACTGATTGTTTCCCATAATAACTTGACCACCAGAGACTTCTTTAAGATCAGTAAACCAAGATTTAATGGGACATAGATGAAATGTACACCCAGAATCAAGTATCCAATCAGAATTTTTGTCACATAATGTAGTAGTAAGCACCACACCACTAGTTTCTCCATTAGCAGTACAAGCAATTGTATTATTGGACTCAAAATTTTTAGCTTCTTTAAAATCGAATCTTTTGAAAACAATTTTCAATAAGATGTCCTTTCTTACAAGAGTAAACATTCTCTTTCTTTAGACTTACCTTTGCCTTTTGAAAAATTTTGATTTTTGTGTTTCTTTGACTATTGTCATCACTTTTCTTTGTTTTTCTTATGTTTAGAGGCTACAGAGACTTTTGAGATGATTGACCTTTAACAAACAAGTGCCTTCATAAGTCTTAGAATCTCTTAAATCATTTTTCAATTCAAGTTTGTTTTCAAACAAGTGACGACAAATGCCAATGTTAACACTTTCTCCGCCATATTCAAGAAAGATTTTTAACTTCTCTATATCTTTCACCAACAAAGATTTAATAAAGCAATAACTTGTTGATCACCAAATAGCTTTCATCACAATTTCCTAAATCATCGATGATTTTGTTAAATCTATCAATATTTTCTTCAAGATTTAGAGAAGAGTCAAATTTGAAATTGTACAACCGCTTTAGGAGAAAACATTTATTTGGCGTAGTAGTGGTGAGATATAACGTGTCAAGTTTAGACCACAACGCATAGCGATTCTTGTTTCACCTACTTTTCTAATGACATTATCGATAAGTGCAAGAAAATAGAACTCCAGCTTCATCAAGTTCTTTCTTTTTATGTTCGCAGTTCTCAAGACGCCATTCACAAGTTAATAAAGACATTTTCACAAGAACAAAGCTCTCATTTTGCTTCCATAAACTAAAGTCACCCACACCATTCCAAACCTCCACCTCAAACTTAAGGGAAGACATAATGGGGCAAACACACAGAGAGCACAACAACAAAAATCACAGATTACCAATTTTGACAAATTCAAAAAACAAACAACGTATATAAATATAAAAGGATAGAAGTTACCCAATATTGAAACCTATTTTTCAAATATGCCGAATACCATGCGAGGAAAAACCAAGAATTCCAACTGGTCCTTTTTGTCTTTGAGCAGTGGGACCACAATCCTTAAATTGGGAAGAAAAAACCAAGGATTCCAACGTGAGAAGGAAGAAATCAAGAATTCCAAATGGTCCTTCCTTTTGTCTTCAAGCAGTGGGACCACAATCCTCAAATTGGGGAAGAAAAACCAAGAATTCCAAGTTTCCAGCCGGTCCTTTGTCTACGAGCAGTGACCACAATTCTTAAATTTGGGGAATTTTCAATCGGTTTCAGCTTTGGGGAATTTTCAATCGGTTTCTGGCAAACGTTTTTTCGGTCAATTTTTTTTTCTTTTCTATCGATCACCTGATTTCATCCAGACTTAGAGCCCACCGAAAAACCCCTAAATTTTCAGGCTCCAAAGGAATTTTCGAGGATACCCTAACTGAAAAATTTTTATGATTGAAAAATAACACGGATCTTTTATCTCGATACCACCGCTGTGGTTATAAAGAGGATTAATTGCATGAAAGAAACAGTGGAAAAATGAATCGAACGAAAAACACAAAACACAGAGAATTGTTTCGCCACAAATGGCCCGGAAGTTCCCCCAAGAATGGAGTACGTCTCCCGTTGAGCATCCACTAAGGATTAGCTCTAAATTCCACTAGAAAGATCAAGAATCACAGTTACAATATCTCGAAAATATCTCTTCCTTCGCCTCTACAAAAATCTCAAAATATGAGTAATAATCCTAACTACACAAGAGTATTTAGGTTTCACAGAGAGGAGAAGAAGAGAATATGAGAGAAGAGTCTAGAGGATGATCTGATCGTCTGTAGAAGACGACTGCCCGGCCTTCCTTTATAATGGCTTCTGCAACGTCTCTGGCCAAGAAATCCGTAACAAAGTGATCCGATAGAGATGGAGCCAGCTTAGTTAATCTAATCAATCTTATCTGATAGAAAATAGGATAGGCCCAATATCAATGTAGGCCCAAAGAGAAGCAAGTCCAACACAAACTTCGGCAATTATGGTGATCAGAAAAGGCTTGAACATATATGTGACTATGATGTGAAACCCCCAATATGCTTCTGGGTCAATTGTCCACCGATGGGGGATCTGCCCAGCTGCATTGACAGCCTTAATATTCCTCCTCCTAGCAACTATGCAATGGCACCTCCACCGCCCAACTAATTAGGAGATTTTATCTACACTCTACGTGGTACCTAAAATGGCGTCATGCCTGTATGTGTAACGAAGCAATTAATGCTTATGCTATTAATAATTAATTAATATATAATAAATAAGACTTGAGCTTTTGTTTCTTGTTCCTACAAGCTTCAATGATTGAAAAAAAAAAAAAAGAAAAAGCTTAATTTGCATCCGTACGTTTAATGAGAAGGTTAAAAAAGCTTAATTTCATCTGTATATATGTTGACATTCTTCCAGTGAAAAGCTGCCTTAGGTTTTTCTATATTATGGATATGGAAGCTAGGTATTGCAGTTAAGTTTAATTATATACATAGTACGTTTTTTAAGTTTCAGAGCGACTTGGAATATTAAATTAAATTAATTACAACTTTTTTTAAATTAATATTTTTCAACTAATATTTTTCACCTATCCATTCAAACCAAATGAATATAATTCTGAAAATATAATTCACAAAACGGCTAGACATGAAGAAGTTAAAAACACAACAGAAACACAAAAACTAAATCTATATCAACAAAAAATTTAGTGGAACGATACATGGTCGCTGAAGTTTTATTTTTGACCAATTTATCATTTATTTAATTTTTTTATTTTTAAGAGTACAAACTGATAATCTTCCACCGACCTCTCTTTTCCATCTATATATATGAATCATGATTAGTGTGTTTTTATTTTTATTGTTATTATACGTAGTACGTATAACATACTCATCGTCCGTAGAAGATGAAGTGTGTTTTTTTTTCAATAGAGCGAGTTGAAAAAAATGATTTTGGGATCCGGAATTAGTAGAGAGAGAGAGTTTTAAAAAATATAAAAACATTATTAAGTCAATGTAATGAATGGTTAAAAATAATAATTGACAATCTTTTTTTTTTTATTTGTGTGTATAATATAATGAAGCTTGAAATTATTGTTCATCTACTATTTTGTTAGACTGATCATAAACTTACCAACTTTTTGCGGTTCATTTATATCTTAGGGTGTGTTTGGTAAATATTTTCCAAGAAAATATCAAATCAAGGAAATCATTTTTCAGCCTTGGTATTTGATGACAAATATTTTCCAGGAAATCATTTTCCAAGTACAAGTGTTTAAAGAACAAAAACAATGGTTTTCCTAGAAAACTCAATCCAAGAAAGAGGTGGAAATCCGTTTTCCCGGAATTCGTTTTCAGGGAATTCCCTTTCCTGGAATCCTATCAAACACACCCTTATTTCATAATTGAATCGATAGGAAACCATTTGACACCATCTCCAACCCTTGCGTGTGGTGATCTCGAGCAAAGGAAAGGCCTTCCAAACGCGCATTAATTGCCTTCAGCGAGCTCAATTGACAGACAACCCTCTATCCGTTTGGGCAAGCAATCCTAGAACTCGATCGTCCCTAATGTTGTAAATTATAATATATATATAAATTTTATAGGTCAAATTTTAAAAAAATTTGGACGTACGTCTTTAGACTCTGTGTTGGTGCATGTAGGTCTCTCATATATTTGTATTTAAGTTATCGCGGTCCTAATGTTGTAAATTATAATATATATAAAAATTATTTTGTGGCATATATATATATATATATATATATATATATATATATATATATTATCATTTAATGGTGCCATGCATGTTATTATTTTGAGTACTAGCAAATAACAGGTGCGTTGCATGTAATTTTATAAGTTGGTGTGATGTAGATTATGTAAATTAATTTATTAATAATATAATCAAAATTTATGATCTCATTATAATTTATTAAAAATTTATATTTGCTACCAATAATTTGAAATACACTACAAGAAATTCAATCTTTAGGGGCCACATGCCGCCCCTATCGTTTCGTGTTTGGAAATGTTTAGGGACGACATAATAGTATTTCGTCCCTAAAGGTCAGGTGGTTCCTAAAGGTCTTATTTGTAGTAGTGATAGTAGGGAACAATTATACTGGTATATAATCATGAAAACTTTGTAATTTGATCATGGTAAACTTAATATGTAAACATTTTTTTAGCTTTCATTTGAAATAAATATGTTCTTCAAAATAATAATGTTGTTCATTTTTTTATTGTTGTTAGTATTTCTAACTCTTTAACCATATATTACAACAAAAATCACATTCATTCTTTAAAAATCTCTCCAAAATATATTCTTATATAAAACACAAATATAAGATACCATACATTTTCTTTGTTTCTCAACTATTGTAAATCTGTTTTTTCAATAATTCATATCAAACATATCCTAAATACAATATGTAAAGACGTTATAATTTCATATAAATGAGAAGATAAAGGGTTTAATTTTATATTATTTTTGATAAACATCATTATCATTATCATTATTGAAGGACAATAAAATAATTACAAAAACTTAATAGACAATAAATATGAATAATAATAGGTTGTGATAGACTTGTAAATTTAAGAAAGATATAAGGGCAATATATATAGGTATAAAATGTTTCTCCACTTATTCACACTTTTAATAGTAGTATAGATGTTAGATATTTCCAAAATAAATCCAAAAAAAAAAAAGGAAAAATAAATCAATTGAAGATATGAAAAGACGTTGGTGTCTAAGGATTGCCAAAATTAGAAGTGTGACTTGAAGACCATGATTTTCCTTATTATGTATTTTTCTTGCTTATAAATGAAGATCTTATTTCTCTTCTATGAACAATTAAAGTGAGTTAAGAGAAAAATAATAGTTTAGCACTCATATAAATAATGGCAATTAGTGAGTGTGGTATGATTTAATTTATTTTTCTCTACAATATTTGGGTGTGACCACATCTATTAAAAAAATTGTGAGCATATATAGCATTTAAGGAGTTTTCCACGTAAATCTTATATTATTATTTTCCTTGTATATTTATTTCTCCTTTATTCTTGTATTTCTTAATTTGAAGGCAAGGTCTTCGAATAAAGGTGAAATCATCTTCGAGTTGATTTCCCAACAAATGATATACGAGTAAGGTCCTTCAGTGCGGTGGATTTTGGCATCTACGTTTACCAAACTAAAATTGCAAAGTAGAAATATAATGTTCCAAATTGAAAGTGGAGAAATTTGATGGAAGAATCAATTTTTGATTTGTGGCAATTAGAACTCAATGATATATTGATTCATGCTGGACTACACAAGGTTTTGGCAAGAAAAGCAATCATGTGTTCTGACAAAGTTGCAGAAACTAGTATGATTGATGAACTGGTGATAGTTGCATTACAAGAAATTTGACTTTTATGAGCGATCTGTCATCCCTATAGCTTCGTCCGTGTAGACCATTAGAAGCAACATAAAAACCATTAGAGACAACATAATATTATGTTGTCCCTAATGGTCTATAGGGAAGAAGCTATAGGGACGATAGGTCGTGCCTAAAGGCCTAGTTTTTTGTAGTGTTGGAGGTAAAATTGATAAATTATTTAGATTTATCTAGTTTCTTCCATTGTTTGTCGCTGAAAATGGGAAGATGGGTGATTCCATGGAAAAGAAAGCAACTTGTTGG
Source organism: Jasminum sambac (assembly GCA_018223645.1). Lineage (NCBI taxonomy): Eukaryota > Viridiplantae > Streptophyta > Magnoliopsida > Lamiales > Oleaceae > Jasminum > Jasminum sambac. The sequence continues at coordinate 6,134,358 of CP073645.1, read as the reverse complement.
TCTTGTAAGTAGATTGGTCACATGAGAAAATATTGTCTAGATGGAGTAGATTCAGCTACTGCTAAAATCTGGACAATCTGACTCTTTTGGTATGAGGGCGGTTGAGAAGCAATGTTAGTAGGATAGTCATCTTCATGACATGTCACTCGTCGTCATGATAGAGAATGTGTTACTACTAGTGGATTTGCACACGGACATTGGTTGACATCGATGCATAGTGTGTGTTTGAAGTAATGTCAGTGGCTAATGAGCTTTCTGGAAAGCCAACAAGAGTGTAGTTACACCATAAATTTCAGCAGGTTTTATTTCGACATTAAACTGATGAAAGTGTTAGAATTTGTGAGTGATTTTAAGTGGTTATCCTTTACGGTTGGAATATGCTAATTATATTCTCTGGTTTTGAGAATTGGGATTGTCAAAGTGTGTCAAAGGTTTACATAGTAATTTTTCAAGTATTGTGTATAAGATGGAAGAATAGAAGACGAAAAGTTTTGCCTCATTTTTGACAAAGTGGAGATTGTTGGGCATTGCCAAATATAAATCCAAAAGAAAAAAGGAAAAACAAACTAATTGAAGATATGGAAAGAAATTGGTGCTTAGGAAATTGCCAGAATTAGAAATGTGATTTGGATGCCAAAACTTTCATTATTAATATGTTTTTCTTTTTTATAAATGGGTATTTTGTTTCTTTTCTATGAACAATTCAAATATGAGTTGAGAGAAAAATCATAATTTAGTATTTTGGTTTTTGTGATCTTTGTGTGGGTAGTACAAAGAATCGCAATTGGACGTAAGTGTGGTATAACTTGATCTATTTTTCTCTCTAATACTTGGGTGTGATTAGATCTAGAAAAAAATTGTGAGCCTAACATCTTGAGAGTTTTCTACGTGAATCTTGTGTTGTTATTTTCCTTGTATATTTATTTCTCCCATTATTTTGGTATTTCTTAATTTGATGGCAAAGTCTTGGGATAGAGGTGAAATCGTCTTCGGGTTTCGAGATGTTATGTTTTTATTATGATAAATAAGTAGATGAAGTGATAAGCACGTATGTACTGTTTTTTATCACCTATTAAAAAAACAAGTGACATGAGAATGTCAATCTAAAACGTTTACAATTTCAATGACGGTTAGTGATATTACCCCCAAATTAGTGAAAATTTCAAAGGCAATGTTATTTATTGGCCATATCTTTTTCAGTATGGATAATTAAAGTCGCTATTCCTGCACTATTGTTTTTCTTAATCAATCTCAAATTATAGTCCGTTTTAATTTCTTTGTAAATATTCGTAATTGTTTTTTTTTTTATTTGGGGAGGGGATAGGACTCGAACCCGGGCTCTCACCCCGGCACGTGCACGGTTTTACCGCTCGGCACTTGTGCGAGTTCCTTCGTAACTGCTTTATATACCCTTATCTAATGCACATTATTATTAGTAAATAAAAAAGATTAAAGTGGAATACTAGCTAATAAATAAATATAAGGAAAATTATTCTTAAATAATATTACTTTTTCAATAATATTATTTAAATTTGTTTAAACATTGTGAAAATAAGAAGAAAACTATCAAAATGAAATGGAAGAAATATGTTTTACTGTGTTTTTTTTTAACTAATATCCGATGCCGTGGTGTGCATATTAGTCTGACATATACAAAATCCAAAAATATTATGTCCTAAGTTTTCTAATAAATATTCAATTTCAAAAAAAAATCTAATATATATTCGATAATGGATAAAGCTAGATATCCGTAGTGATTACCATAAAATCTCTATAATTTAATTTAATATGTAGTGCTGATCATTAGCAAGTTATCCAATATAGAACTCCCACTCCGAAAATCTAATAAATATACAACTCTTTTACCAATTTTTTTTATTTAAAATTGCTTTAATGTATGAAATAAAATTTCTTTCCGTTCAAAAAAAAAATCCAATTTTCTTTTTTTCCTTTTATCTTTTTTTTTTTTCAGGAGGATCCAAAAACATTTTTTAAAAAGAATTTTTTTTTTTTTTTTTACTCTCAAGAATCCTAGTAAATCTAAGATTTAACCATTCTGTTCCAGTCAGGATTCTGAACCTAACTGCATGCAAACAGAATTCTCCGATAACTACATCTCCAATCACTCAACATCTACAATTCTACATCCATAAATATAGAGAAACAGTTATCAATAATACACTGATAACTAGCTGCTAGCTACACACGTACGATGGAAGGAGGAGAAAATATTGAAGAAATGGCTGCAAAAATGCCTTCGGCGATGGACATAACCACCGATTCCGACGAGTGTCCGGTGAAACAAGTTGATCTAACGGTCCCCAAAACCGACGATCCAACCATGCCGACTCTCACTTTCCGCGTTTGGGTACTCGGATTAACCTCGTGCGCTCTTCTCTCCTTCCTCAACCAGTTCTTCTGGTACAGAACGATGCCATTGACGATCTCTGGAATCTCCGCTCAGGTCGCCGTCGTCCCGATCGGTCACCTGATGGCGAGAACCCTATCGGACCGGGTTTTCTTCAAGGCGACCCGGTTCGAGTTCACGATGAACCCCGGTCCGTTTAATATTAAGGAACACGTGTTGATTACGATATTGGCTTCTTCTGGATCCGGTGTGGTTTACGCGACTCATATTCTGAGTGCTGTGAAGCTTTATTATAAGAAGCCGTTCGATTTTGTCCCTGCGTTGTTGTTGATGTTGACGAGTCAGGTACGTAACTTGTGACTTTCTAGGCCTTATTTTTATGATTCATTTGATAATTTACTGTTTTCACCTTGTTCTTTGGTGATGTATAGCTTCTGGGATTTGGTTGGGGTGGAGTTTTTCGGAAACAGTTGGTTGAACCGCCCGAGATGTGGTTTCCGGGTACCTTGGTTCAAGTCTCCTTGTTCAGGTACTCGCGTCGTCTTCAACCTATCGTCCTTTTTCTTTTTCTTTCTTTTTTCTTTTTTTTTTTTTAAATTACTGAATAAAATTAGACAAAATAAATTTTTCTCAAATGATCATATTTTTGTTTACATTAGTAACCTTTTTGAATTTTGTATTTTCAGAACCTAACACAAGTTGTTTAATTTACTGTTTCGATTCCGGCAATATATATAATATATATGTCTGAAAATGTTCTCCTCCCAGCGCCCCCCAATACAGTGGGGCCGGCATCTCGGAGGGATGGGGGATTCTCTCTTGCTAGCAAGAAAAATTTCCTCCCAATGTTAATGGGACTGGAAACAAGCTCTCTATATGTCATTAACTATCACATTCTGTCTAGCCCAAAAGCAAAAATATGAGTATTTAATTTTATTTATGATTTTCCTATTTTTCGTCAAAATTAATTTGGTTTCTTATTATTGTTTGCAACTTTTTTAAAATTTTGATTGCTCGTTTATCTTTATACTTTTGAAAATAAGAAAAATTCATGTGAAAAGAATTCCAAATAGCTGTCATTTTGAGTAAATTTGCTAATTAAAAACCGATTAGAATGTCAAAATTAAAAACACAAAAACTATTCTTGTACCTCGCCCCAACAACAAAAATCCACGTATTTAACCTTTAATTTTGTATTTTCTATTTTTGGCCAAACCAATTTGACTTGATGTCGCTGTAATTTGATTTTTTGAATGAGAAAGGTTTTGGCTAGAACTTTTAAGTTTTAACATTTTATATATCAACTAATAAGGCAAAGTATTAAATGTTTTCAAATTATTGAATAAAATGTCATAATACTTTTTGTCAAAATTTCAAACATAAAAGTGGAAGATGAATATATGGGAAGTACAAAATTTTTAACTTGGATGTTGTGAGACGATGAGATAAACAAAAAGTGTGATTTTGATTAAGCAGTTGAAGTTTGATTGATTGATTGTATAAATGTTGTTCTTGTAGGGCTCTTCACGAGAAGGAGAAGCGACCTAAGGGTGGGGTTACTACGACGCAATTCTTCCTAATAGCCCTAGCCGCGAGCTTCGCGTACACCGTTGTCCCGGTGCACATTTTCAAAATGTTAACTTCCTTATCGTGGTTATGTTGGATTGCCCCACGTTCTGTACTTGTCCAGCAATTGGGCTCTGGACTATATGGGCTTGGTATTGGGTCCATTGGAATTGATTGGAGCACCATTGCCTCGTACATCGGAAGTCCTCTTGTAAGTCCATGGTTTTCATCTGCAAATGTTGCTGTTGGTTTCGTACTCATAGCGTACGTTATGACGCCCATCAACTATTGGATGAACACCTACCATGCCAAGAACTTTCCCATTTTCTCGTCTCATCTTTTCCAATTAAATGGGACCGAATATAACACTAGGGCCATCATTAATTCCAACTTCAATCTCGATAAAGCTGCTTACACTAACGAAGGTCATTTGTATTTGAGTACTTTCTTCGCCTTTACTTATGGAATAGGATTCGCTACGTTGTCAGCCACTCTTGTCCATGTTTTACTGTTCAATGGAAGGTAATTAATACTTATTGTTCACATTTCATATCAGTTCTCTCAATTTCTATCCAGATAAGATTAGAAATTCAGACAACAGATCTGAACTAGTGTAATACTGGATTTAATGAACCTCACATGTTTACTTTGTTGAACTAACATTTTTGGTGTAGAGACATCTGGAGGCAAACAAGTGGTGCATTCCGAAAAAAGAAAATGGACATACATACTAGGCTAATGAAGTCTTATAAACAAGTTCCTTTGTGGTGGTTTCTTGTCATCCTTGTGTCGAACATTGCACTCATCCTATTCGCTTGTATCCATTACGGAAAAACACTCCAATTGCCATGGTGGGGCGTCTTTCTTGCGTGCGGAGTTGCCTTTATATTCACTCTCCCTATTGGCGTAATCACGGCCACAACAAACCAGGTACGTACGTAATGGATTTGAATAATTTTTCACATGTTATCATATGTATTGTCACGCGTGTTACTGATTTTTGATTCGTTCTCCACATATATGACAGACTCCAGGTCTTAATATCATTACCGAATACATCATCGGTTATGCATATCCTGGTCGTCCGGTGGCGAACATGTGCTTCAAGGTATATGGTTATATAAGCATGACTCAAGCCCTCAATTTCGTTTCAGATTTCAAGCTAGGTCACTACATGAAAATACCACCTCGTGAAATGTTCCATGTCCAGGTTCGTCCGATCTGTTCTAGTACTCGGTCTTTCAGTAGTGTATGTATATATCTGTTGTCTCCATTTCATGTCATGTCTGTTTGATTTCAGGTAGTTGGGGCAATTATTTCAGTCCTAATATACACAGGAACTGCATGGTGGCTAATGGAAAGCATTCCCAACCTTTGTGACACAAACTTATTACCAGCTAATAGCCCATGGACGTGCCCAAATGACCGTGTGTTCTATGATGCATCAGTTATTTGGGGACTTGTGGGACCCCAAAGAATCTTCGGAAACCTCGGAATCTACCCTAACGTCAATTGGTTCTTCCTTGGAGGGGCGATCGCACCGGTTATTGTATTCGTAGCATCAAGAATGTTCCCAAAACAAAGATGGATTAGCCTCATCAACATGCCGGTTTTGCTAAGCGCGACTGGCATGATGCCTCCTGCGATGCCCGTTACCTACACGAGTTGGATCACTCTGGCCTTCATTTCTGGATTTGTGCTTTACCGATATAATCAGAGATGGTGGAAACGCTATAACTACATCTTGTCTGGTGCACTCGATGCGGGGACCGCTTTTATGACAATCTTTATTTTCTTTGCACTGCAGTACTCGAAAGATATCGAGCTTGATTGGTGGGGAAATAATCAGGATGGATGCCCACTAGCTACCTGCCCCACCGCTCCAGGAATCTCTGTCGATGGCTGTCCCGTTGTCCACTAGTTTTTTTCAATTTTTTTCTTAATTTTCTTGTAGATATGGTACGTTGATGTTTTCAATTAGTAGTACATTAATTATTTTATCAAGAATGGTTCTAGCGTTCTAGCTCATGATCACCAAATTAATTCAGTTTTCTCTCTCCTTTTAGATATGGTTCATGGTTGATTTTTGTACATCATTTTTATTTTTTTTTAAAATTAAAATAAGATTAAGTCCATATATAATCACCAACATCATTAAGTTGTCAGTTTCATAATGATGTTAGTACAAATAACATTATCAATCAAAAGCTTATACATACACAAATGACTTTGTTATCCCTAAATCAACTGCTTCTACGCATAAATAAATAAATTGGTAATAAATCAAATATGTGCAAAATGACGTACGTATGAACGAGTAAAATTACTGATCAGAAAAACGAAGATTGCTCATGAAGTACATTCAATTGAGCTAGAATTTTAGCAGCCAAAGATTTTGCATTACTAGTTCCTCTTTGAGTGATATCCACTAATGCCATCTGAGCAGAGCTGCCATACTTTTGCTTAAATTCGACTAGTCGAAAAATCCTCTGTAAAACCTCGAGAGTTTTTGCCTGCAACGTCGTGCTCGAAGAACTCAAAAGCTTGATAATAGGAGGCAAACCATTAGCCTCCTCAAGCACTTTAACTCCATTCTGAAGTTTTTCACCGTCGATTAACGTTGAAATTGCGTCCAACGAAGCTTCACATGGACCGGATTCTCTCTCCCCGAGAAGCATAACAAGGGGTTTCACAGCATTAGCCTCCAAAAGGCAAAACGACTCCTCGACCGTACATATACCTCGGTGGACTTGGCAGATAGCTTCGTGTGGTTTATGGTAACAACTAAACAGCCCCCTGTTTTTCACCGGCTTGCTTAAGTTTCTAGAATTTTCTGATAACTGCTTAAGTGAAACAGCTACATTTTGCTTGGTTAATAAACTTCCATTGGCTAGTAAACTCACTAGAACTGGTATCATGCCTTCTTGAGCTACTTTCTTCTGCCAGTTGGGATTGGTCGAGACAGTGAATCTTGAAAGCGCTCGAGTGGAATTCTCTACAACTTCTTGTTTATATGAAGAACGAGAATTTTTACAACAATCGATGATGACATCTAATCCCCCGAGGTCTAAAAGTTGTTGAGACATTTGAAGATCTCGAGGAAGATTTCCAATTATGCCCATGGACGAAGCAATCTCGTCCTCATCATTGGATGTTTTGATGATCCTTAACAATGTCTCGATACATCTCGCATTCACGTGCTCAGAGAAGGTGACATGATCACCGTCTTCGGTAAGAATATGGAACAATTTCACCGCATTGGCCCTCACCACACAGTCGTCTAGCTCACATAATTGGGCTAGTACCTTAACAGCAGAGATCTGTATAAAAAATCAACTTTTACATCTCTGTTAAACTCAAACTTAGTATTAATCAAACAATTCAAATTACTGCCGACTATTATTGGCACATTTGGTGGTCCCTACCACTGTTTTCGCTTTTAGCAAAATAAAAGTTCACTAAACACACACACTTCATAATAGAGGAAGAAACTTACCTGTCTCAAAGTAGTCCTAACATGAAAACCAGAAGATGATTTACATATAGCATTGAAGGTGCAAAGAAGTGTTTGTTGCATATAGGCTCCCGAGAGTGAGACGAGCGAGAAAAGTTTAAAAACGTCATCTTTGGATGCCAAAACGGAAACACGACTCGTAGAATCTTCTTGCGCAGTGGTAGATATAGCTAGGTGCTTTATTGTAATTGCGACTTTTTCGCGCAATTTGGGTGATGATAAAGTGTGACAAAAGAGAAGTTCAAAAAGTGGTTGTATCGCCCCTTCTCTTATCATCTCCAAACCATTTTGCGTTATGCTAGAGAGATTCTCGAGGGCGTTAACTGCTACTGCCTTGTACTCTTCGTCGTAATGGATGAGCATTTGAAGGAGTGGCCTTAGTGCCCCGTTTTTGAAGAGGTCAAGCTTGTCGTTATCCGTTAGCTCTATATTGGCCAAGGCGTCTGCCATCATAATCTGCCTGCTTAAGGTTCCTATAACAATTATATAGAGTTACATAACCATACTACTCATTTTTGCATTATAATGTATAGCAAATGATAGGTGTTAATAGTGACATGGCACCTCGTCATTGGAGGAGGGGAGCTCCGATGCCTCGTCCAATGAGAAGGACTCACATCACTGAGGACACAATGAATGAAACATAGCATTACTCAACTGTTAAAGAGAGATTACCTCCAGAAAGACGTTGCAATAAAGGTCGAAAGTATTTTGCCTTTGCCATATGTATAATGTTGTGATCTACAAGGGCGAGATTGTCCAAAACCTCGTGTGCATATTTTGCAGCTTGAGCGTCATCGCTGTTCGCCAACGTTACAAGTAAAAGTATGCAACCTTGAACATTCCCAATTGAGTTCATGACGGCATCATTTCTGGATAGTTCCAATAGCAATTTGAGTGCTATCGTGCTTTCTTCGATTTTACGTGCAAGTGAACGAACTATATATTTGATCCCATCTTCAACTTTCATGATTCTTTCCTAAGATGAAATTAGAGTTGTTTTAACTGTATTCTACTTAAAATCTAACTTCTACTACTCGTTCAAAACGAAAAATTTACCAAACATGCCCTAAAGGTATGTACCTTGTTATCGTCGGCATCCTTAGAAAGGCGGTAAAGGATAGTTAAAGCAACGAGTCTAATCTCGCGATTTTTCGTACTAAGAAGACCGGTGATGATCGGTATATAATCCTCCATTACAATCCACTCCCTATGCAACTCACTTCCTCTACAAAAATCACTCAACTTCTCCAAACAAAGCAACACTTGTTCGTTATCACTCGACTCCAACTCCGCCTTCATACAAGCAATGCTAATCATGGTGTTTCGATTTCTCCACTCTTCGATTGATTCATGAAGAGTCCTGTTCGGACGCAGAGAAAGCTTGTTCAATGGAGTCTTAGTTATTGGGCACAGCTCGTTCCCATCCGCCAACCACTTCTCGATCGCCATACGCTCGAATGAGTGGCCAGATGAACTCTCGACTGGATCTACCATCACGTCGCCGGTTATTGGACAATAAAATGATTGAAGAGGTTCCAACATTTTTCGACCCAACGAGTTACGCTTGTTAAGATACTTCATATGTTTCTCTTTGGGGGTTGTGACAATGTCGGCCTTACCGAGCAACAGTACAATTTGTTCCATCCTTACATCTTCCGTCGTCATGTTTGACACTTCATCCTTAAACTTTTCAAACTCCACCTTCATTTCAGACAACTCGGTCGAGATTCCAATGGCCTCAACTATAAAAACGAGCAAATTATTCGCATAGGATCGATCGACATTAATCCTCTCTTCTATTCCTTTCTCAATCTTGTCCAAGATTTCTTCATCTATAGCAGCTAGTTGGTACTCAACATCCAACATATTCTTGCCAAAGAGGCTTATGATCCGACTAATATTCCTCGTACTTCTATCTACCTCGTCTATGATTTTTCGGGAATTCAAGAAGAGATAAATTCTATTACGACTTCGGCATTCTAAAGCTAATTGCTTAGCAAACTTTACCTCTAGTTTAAGATCTTCACTAGCAGTATGTAATCTATCGAAATCTTTAAGGTCTATGGATAATTCATGGAGAAGAAATGCTGCCTTTTCTAAGTGAGACGAGAATTTCTCGAAATTCTCCTTCTGGACGACGACTTGTCTTGCGGCTTCTGAAGTTTCGAGCATGAGTTGTGCCGTAATGTGGAGAATTTCGGGAGCCATAGTTGAGGAGGCATCGTTTTCTACATTGCTTGCCATGTTTCTATCCTCCAAGAAAATTTATACTCTGAATAATTAAAAAAAAAGGAAAATTGAGCAGAAAGTATAATAAACGTCTAAAGCGCATATTTGGTAGCATAGATTTACCATGTCTACGAGTGGATAGATTGGGACACGTGTCACACCTGTCGCAAATCTGCCAATTTGTGGGCATTTTGCTGTGTCCACAAGTACGGATTGAAACACTAGTGTAGATTTACAATCAAATTTAAAATTGAGTGCTTTATAATCAACTTTACCAAAGAAAGACGGGACAAATGTTTCCGTCCGTGATGAACATTGGTAATCAATAAATATAAATCAATGCGGGTAATTGGGAACATAAACTTTAGTGGTAGAATCAGAAAATTTAATTAGCGTAGCGAGAAAAATATTGAAAGGATGAAGTATATGTATGTCTATAATTTTAGACAAAATTTCAAATTTTGCCTATAAACTAAAAGAAATTCTAAAATATTGCAAGGGCAATTGCCATCTTATGCTGTCCATTGGCTCCACTTATAATAAACCATATCTTGTGTTAACATGGCAGTACCACATCGATTAGAGTGACACCGTCACATCATTATTGTCAATATATGATATTAATATATGAGGACTTTTCTAAAACCATCGAAGCGTTTCAGATCTTTACGGACGCCGATTGATGGCGGATTACTCCGTTTTGAATTAGGGATCGGATCTAGAATCGTGGCAGTGAGTTAGAATTTTCGAATTATTTAGCATTTCCGTAGTGGCGATCACGGTCGATGTTCGACAACATTTTTGGGCCAAAGCTGTTGTTAAACTGACGGCCGCCACTACTGAGTCGCGAAAAATTCGGAAAATTCTGAACCCACTTCACCGTCCGATTCTATATCCGATCTCTGATTCAACAGTCAACAGACCATCAAATGGCATTCCGTAAGATACTAACGCTGATAATAAAATCTTTGATTAATATATATAGCAATGTCATGTAATCATCAAATTATCGATGTTAACATAGCAATTGGCATCACCCTCTATCAATAATCACCAAAAGAATCAAGATCTCATAAAAGCATAAAGACTGATCATTAAACTAATCATAGTATTTACTACTTCCATACATAAAAGTAAATAAACTTAACATTAAACCATAAAAATCAAACCATCGCACAGTGAAGACAAGGAAACATGTACCTATTTGGATGCCGCCTCTGTGAGTCTGTCTTGGGTTCTTCTCCGATTTTTCTGGGTAATTGGAAGGATGAAATTGGAGTTGGCAATGCCTAACCAAAACTACACTTTCGAGAAAAAGTTTCTGAAAAGTTATTTTGAAACAAAGGCGAACATGGTTATAGGATTTTAGGGGAAAATGAGGAATACGCGGTTGTCTTCTTGGACCGTAATTGCTTGGTCCTTGCTCTTTTTCGGTCTCTTTTGGCAGTCAACCATCAAGTAAACGGCTGCTTTCGTTTCTTTCAGGGGTTGTTTGGTTGCGGTGTATAAACATGTTTTCTCATATTTTAATGAATATATACAAATGAGTATAATTAATGTAGTTTAAGGCGGTGGTTCGAATGTGGTGTGATGGATCTCCAAATTTCTGGTATGTGATTATGATTCGAACCACACTCTATTGGCCCGTTCTAAAAAGTCAAAAAATAAAATTACGTTTAATGTGGTCCTGAGAAAGGTTGTCCTACGAACTATTGGCATGCTATTCTAAGGAAATAACAAAAAAAAAAGGGGTTTTTTTTAATGAATTTTCAACTATGTGTGATTACTATTTAGTGATGATTTGCAGCTTGCTAATTAATTTATGTAATTACTATTACTATTACTTTAGTTTATCCCCAAATATGTGAATTTACTTTTAATTTTGAAACTAATAATATGTTTGTTTCAATTTTTCTTGAGCTAAAATACAATTTTCTTCATATTCTTAAAGTCGGATTAAAATATAAACTAAAAATATCATGATAAAAAGTTGTTAATTAAATCCAGAAAAGGAGCAGGTGAATTGGTGGTAATAATATATATATTTATTTATTTCAATAATAGGCGTCAAACAGGCTCTTCAATATAATATGCAATCAAAGTCAAACATCAATATTAATTATACACCACTAATTAAAATATCATATGATTTCCCGTCACTATTTAAATTAAAAATTTACGTTAACATGTGTTAAATTTACCTAAAGTAACATTTTTTATTTACCTTCCCCTAGAAAAAAATAAAATAAAAATTCCCCTTTGGGGAGCCGGCATCTGTACTCTCTCAACTTTACATCTCTGGTTTCTCCATTGTGTGGGATCAACTAGTTTGCTTTGAATTGGCAAGATAGCATGTAAATCTTTGATGGGATAGCATTCCACAGGTAGTCATATGAATTGTGTGGATATATAAAAAGTAAAAAAATCGAAAATATTTATAAACACTTTCCAAATAATGTCTTAAGCTATTTTCTTATCCATTTTGTTCTACTTAAAAATTAATTTGTGCCATTAAATCAAAATAAAATATTAATATCAACCACAAATCTCAAATCATTGATCATTGTTATTTGTATATTTCGTGATTTACCTCCCCATTAAACTTAAAATTTTAATTTTTAATAAAATAAAAATTTACTCAAACATATCATTAATTTTATTGATGCTGAAAATCAAAGGAAGTACAAGATTAGAAAGGGAGCATTTAACATGACCACTATTTAGAGTAGTTAGATTGGAATATCATAATAGCATCTAAGTTTTTATATGTGCTCTTGACATATTGAAAATGTTATCCTATTTGCAGAAGACCTTGTCATCTTGTATGCATAGCAGCGGGTTTCGTTCGGTGCACTACAAGAGAAGACAGCATTCCCAACCCCCAAAAAAAAAAAAGAAAGAAAGAAAGAAAGAAAGAAAGAAGCAAAAGAATCACTAGACAGAGTAGTCTATATTTATTTATATTTGGTTACCATACTAGATACAGACACGATCTTATTATTCTATCAATCACATTACTTTTATCAATAACAAGATTGTGCCATGTGTCTAATCCCGTGTGTGTGAAAGAAATTATAAGAACGAGTTAGACCATTTCAACAAGGTAAAAACAACTCACTCCAGAACAAATTATATATGCTTTCAGTTGTCCGAATATATGGCAATAATAAATATTGCAAGAAAAGAAAAATTATGCGTCAGACAAATTAATGGTAATAGTAGACTAACTATGATTTTGATTTTGATATGGGAGTTGGTAAAACTTGTTCAAGAGGTTAGCTACGTGTAATTTTTTATCGATTGATGTTATTCATCATCACAATTTATTAAATTAACGATAATTTATTAGTGACCCTAAAGTAAGACGAGTCATGGGGTCGACCTAAGACCCTTAGTCCCTTAGTATGAAATTAAACCTTTTTGAAAAGCTTGAAAAGAGCTTCCAAAAATTGAATTTGTAAAAGAAAAGTCTAAAATACCAAACTTAATTAATAATAAAATGTTACATAACTGTTTATCAATAAGTACTGTTTAAAGTTACAGTACTCATTTATGCACGGTATTTTAAAATTTTTAATTTTTAATTTTTATAGCATACATAGAGAATGCCGCCGGGTCCAGTACGTTCCCAATCCAAGACTATTTCTTTGGCAGTTAGCAATGGTTTCATTTTCACCAAGTATCTTTGGGTTTTTCCAGATTTTATGCTTGTAAAAGTCTTGTGCACAAAATGACAGAAATTTTGCAGCTAGGAATTTGTGAGCAAGCTTCAAGATATTGGGGAGAAGTTTATAATATTCTTGATTTACAGAGTATTTGTATACTAAATACTTGTTATCGATATGATTTTAACGTAGATAAATTAATAAAGAAAAATAAAACCTGGATGAATATTATACATCAGATAGACTTAATTGTTTCTTTATATTAAAATTAAAGAACTATGAATCAAAATCTACGATTAATGCTATGCATGAGCACTTTATCGATCATACATGACAAAATCAGTTATAACACATGACGAACTGACGATCGATAAATACTGTTTATGAATAATATCACTGAAAGAAAGAACTATTTAAATAACCTGAAACTACGCTCGTTGATTCAATTCGAAGAATAGATGTTCAAAGAAGCATACAAGAGTGATATTGATTCGGCTCATCGACTAATAGTTGATGCAAATGCAACAGAATAAGTGCTGAGCCAAAAGCAATATCACGCCATGTATACTCCAGAGGAACGATGATCATCTCACGCATAATAATCCCACATCGCTTAACACTTTCTCCATTGATGGAGGAGCTTCTCTTGTACAAATCAATGGTGCAATCCCACCCTTTTATAGAAAAAATAGCCAAAGTCAAGATCTTTATTAGCAATGCTAATAGAATCAGTAGTGATAGAACATCTCAACTTTAATAATTGTTTAAGTACTAGTGTGCTAATATAAAATGTAGAGATGTTGTAGAACCCACGCGGACACACATTATTGTATCCACAAATTACATGTTACATCAATATATTGATTATGATGACTTCAACATAATGTATTCACCTTGACATCATCTAATACGGAGATGAAATATGACCCTTGAGACACGTGGTGACATGGATATTATATCATTTCTGATATAAAATATACACTGCAATGCTAATCAATATTAAAACATCCTATCGCATAATATATCAATACTGCTTATGAATAGCAATACTTTTATAAAATTGTCATCGGTTATGATAGCTGGTCATCTTTTGTCATAACATAATAAAATAGAATGACTTTGCTATCCTTACTCTTCTTTCAAGGAATAACTTTCATTAAAAGGCAAAATAAGGCATTTACCTATATTATGTCACATTTTATGACAAAACTTATGAGTCTAGCATTATCCTTTGTCCTAATCAAGATTTAAGAATGTATAAATCATTTTTTTAAAATATGTTTAATTATATAGAGCACCTACATAGTGTGCTAATATAAAATGTTGAAATGATTACCGTCCAAGTGGATATGGATATAATATGATGTTTTTACAAAATACATGCATGTTACATAGATATTGGTTGTGGTATAGTCCAGTATGATGTAATCACATCGAAATCATTTAATACTGAGATGAAATGTGATCTTTGAACAAAAAAACGGTGTCTACATGAATATTATATCACTCCTTATATAAAATTTACACTACGACACCAATCAATGTCAAATTAACACATCACATGTAATATTATCAATGCTGGCTATGAATAATAGCACTCTTTTAAAATTGTCATTAATTATGATAGATTGATAGAACTTGGAGACATCTTTTATCATAATCAAGATATAAGAATATATAAATCTTTGCTTTAAATAGGTTTAATTATATAGAGCACCTATGACTTATATAGTGGAGGATTGTTCGGAAAAGGCATGTGATTCTGTACGATGCAAATCCAACCCGACAGATTTGAAGGAAAAATTATTTTATTTTCTGTTATTCATGTGAATAAACAGTAGATGTGTATTCTAAAAATTTAAAGAAATTATTAATTTTTTTCAAATGAAATATATAATGTAACTTATAAATTATTAGTTTGCTTTTATTGTTATAAATTGAACACTTGATATACTCAAAGATTCAATAATTTGTAATTCTGTTCTAAATTCGAGGTCTGCAATGAGGGAATAAAACTGACACTAGTAATAGTTAACGTGGGTTGCACATTGTGTTGAGAGTCTCTAAAAAATGTTAGATATATCATTTTATTTTGCATTTTCTATATGCATTTTAATTTTTGGATATTACATTTTAATTATTATTTTCACATTATATATATATATATATATATGTATATTCTTTTTATTAACAAAAATTGAAGTATCACCTTGGCACAATGCCATGTAAGCTGTTGTTTTCTGTTTTAGAAAAAAAAACCCTTTTTACATATTTAAAAAATTAACCTTTTTTATTTTTACCACGTTACGAGGGTAGTTTTAAATACTTTTCATAAGTAAGATGCATTAAGTGGTTCAAGTAGTGCGTAATTTTTTTTAAGATTATAAATAGCGATTAGTTAAATCATTAAATTTTTAATGAATAATTAATTAATTAGAAAAGAAATAGAAAACAATAACTTTCATATCCCATTTTATTATTTCGCAAGACACTTAAAAAAATAATTGTCAAAATTATCATTTAATCATCTTTTCATTTTCAAATTAATTTGTCAATTTTTTTTATATGTAGTATTGCACACATTAGTGATTTTTTATTTTTCTCAATTATTTTGAACAAATTTTTGTTACCGAAAAATTAATATGCAAAAAGCTTCACATATAAATCATTTGTATAGAGATTTTATCATTTCATATATTATACAATCCACATCGTATAAATTCTCCAACGCATAATATTCTAAAATCGGTGTTCAAAAAAGTAGTCGTGGCTTAGCTATTGAAATTGCGTTGATGATAAAAATTTTGGCAAGATTTTTAATAGGATTATTTCTCTTTGTTCAAATAAGTATTGTCTAAATTTGGATTCCAAATATTTTGTTATTACCTAAAATAATCAATATAATTACAACAACTGATATGACATTTTTTGTTACAAGATAATAATTCGGATCAAAATTTGTAAACCATTATTAAAATCTATAATATTATATATATATATTTCTTTATTTTTGTTTTGTATTATTATTATTTTATGTAAGTAAACCATTAAAAACTATTCTAATCATCCCGTGCGTTGCACGGGGGAGATACTAGTGTTCTAATATTTACTTGTTCATCTTTTCGATTCAACATAATTTTTAATACTTTTATTTGTAGGTAATTAGAGGGATATAATATCTCTAAAAATTAATGGCCAGTTTGAATTTATTTTCTTTTCTTTATTTTTTTTCTAGATGGGAAAAACTATATGTTAATCCAAAAACTTATAGTTCAAAGTTATTTATTTACAATTCAAGGACAAAGGATAAAGAGACTTTGATGAATTGCAGTGAAATTATTATATTTATCTATACTCAAGCGAAGAACAACATACATCAACCCTACTGGTTAATTTTATCATTTTTGTTTTAATCACAAATGCAATTTTTCATGAAAATAAGTAAATGATTTGTTTGAATTTTAAACTCCAAAAATATACTGGATGTTATTTTGGTCTCAAAGAGTTGAGTAATTGTGATCATACTATTAGACTTTTTTTAAACGATCATACAATTAGACTTAATCACTATGAGCACTCCAACGGGGTAATGTTGATTTTTATTGATGTGGTAAATAAATCTATATATATATATATATATATATAAATAGACCAATGATATTTTTTGCTCAAATTTTTATCTTTTAAAATTAAAAAAATTATTATTTTATTCACTTTTCCCACTCATTTTTTTATTCACAATAATTATTATTTTATTCCTTTCAAAATTGATTCATCATCTCTAAAATCACTCTAAAAAACACATGCCAAATAATTTGTGATTTTCTAAACTCACAAATATAATTGGCATTTCTATAGAAACTTACATCGAGGATTCTGAAATATATAAATACATATTTTTCAAATTTTATATAGATTTTCAAATTTAAAAAAATTATTAATTGAGTTATATAAAATATTTGGTTTTATTCTTCCATTTCCTACTTTCTGGATGAAGTTTGTTATGAAATTTCAGTGGAGTCTAATTCAGTTACAACTCCTAGATATTTGTCATTCGAGGCATATCCATTTTCTAAAATGATAAGTATTGCATATATTTCTGTATTCTTAGACAGAAACTTATTGCTGATTGATATAAAATTATTGTGTTAAGTATTTATGTACTCGGAAGTGAAATATTTTTCTACTCGACTACCTAACATAGCAAAGGTATTGAAATCGATAAACCTCAATAATTGAATTAACCCACAATATTATTGCAATAATAAACCTTGTTAATTATCAATTAAAATCTCTGTTTAATTATTTATTAATTTATTTTGATAACAACAAATTAATTTAACGGTGACTGGCGATTTTAATTTTATTTTTCCATTTAATCACAAAAATTGAGAATTGAGTTGAATCAAGTCGCAATATAACTATTAAAACATTAGATTCAGATATCAATTTAAAGATAGTATAATAGCTGATAGATGTTATTTATTATTTCAAAAATTAAAATTTTTATTGTTAATTAATGTCATAATAATAACAAAATTTAGATTGATTTTCCAAATTTATGAACATATATAGATAAAAGAACTTAATAAGAATTATTTTATTTTATTTTATAATAATAATTAATAAGAAAAAAACTGATTACATATAAGACCCCTCCCTAAACCTATGAGCTATAGAGTTGCTTCGACCCATGAGGTCTAGGGAGTTGATCCATAAGCAATTGTTTTCTCAAATCGAATTTTTTCTTTAGCAACTGGTGAATGAAATAACGGCGAGACACTTCATTGTGTACTTATAAGTTATGGGTAAAATATTTTTCATTTTCAAATGTCCAAAGATTTTTACTTATATTAATCTTTTTAATTTTAAAAATATAATTATATTCATGATTAATAGAGGCAGATAAATGCCAACTCTGTAGATAGATGCCAACTCAAATTCACCCCAAAAAAATTTGTGGGTTGCAAAATCCGTTGTTCTAAATTAAATAATAATTAAAATTAATTAGATTGTTATGCTGACCAGATTTTTCTTAATTTTCTTAAAAAATGATAGACATTTTTTGACATACAAGATATCTTTTTAATTGTAAAATATTTTTAAAATTAGATTCATACTATTCTTGAAACTACGGACAAAAAACTAATTATTTATAAATAATAAATTATTTTTATAAATAGTCAGCTAAAACAAGAATTAATTATATTACAATTAATTATACTTTTTAGATTTGATTAGATGTATTTTCATTGGACAAAAATTGAGATAATTTTATTAGAAGAAAATTATCAAAATTAATTAAATTACAAAAGGGGTTAATTATTTCAAAAAATGAAATATAACTAAAATTAATTAGATTGCTACGGAGAAGAAAAATGTGCTTACGAAATTAGTTTATCTTTTTACGTATTTAAAATAAAGTTAAGTTAACACCTATAAGATTTTTTATTATTAGAGTTGGGGTGTTATATCTTATTATAAAGTAAGTCGATCGATATTAAAATGATTATTACATAAATAATTAATTATTTTCATAAATAATTAGCTAAAAATGAAAATTACTTAAAAATAATTCTATTACAATTAATTAAAATTAATAGTAATCTACAATTTAATTGGACTTGGTTTCAATGGGCAAAAATTGACGTAGTTTCATCTGACGAAAATTAATAAAAATTAATTATATTGCTAAAACAAAAACATAGCGTTAATGAAAAAATAAATAATAATTAAAATTTGTTAGATTTCCATGGTTGACTAGATTTTTCCTAAAAAATGAAAGACATCTTTACATGGAATATATCTTTTGAATTATAAAATATTTTTAAAATTATATTCATACAATTCTTGAAATTGTGGTTCAAAAACTAATTATTTAGAAATAATAAATTATTTCTATAAATAACTAGCTAAAAACAAGAATTAATTACAATTAATTATATTACAATTAATTACAATTAATTATATTTATTAGATTTTGTTGGATATATTTTCATTGGACAAAAAGTGAGATAGTTTTATTAGACGAAAATTAATCAAAATAAATTAAATTGCTAAATATGGGGAAACATAATTATTTCAAAAAATGAAAAATAATTAAAATTAATTTGATTGTTACTGGAAAGGAAAATGTGCTTACGAAATTAATTTATCTTTTCATGTATTTTAAAATAAAGTTAAGTTAACACCTATAAGATCTTGAATTAAATCATCACAATGAGGTGTGGACTGTGATGACTGATGAGAATTTTTTAGCAAGGCAGGGACGAGGACGAGCAATCGAAGTTTGTAATTCTTATATCATCCGCGTTCGGCCTAGAGTAAATGATGATGGGTCGAAACGAGGATAAGTGTTGATGTAAAAGCAGTTTAGGATTTGTCGGATTGTACTCACTATATTGTTATTTTTATAATATATCTTTATACTGATTATATTTCATAATTAAAATTTAAAAATCATTATTTACATATTAGTTGTTAAAAAAATGCATCATATTGATGTATAATAATTAATATCTCCCAAAATTTATAATTGTATATAATAAAATGTAAAATAATTTTAAAGAAAAAACAATGAGCTCTACGAATGTTAGTAGAGTTATTTTGATAATTATAAAATTTAATGTTATTTTATTTTTGGTTTACATTAGTAGATTAATCTTACAATGAGCAAAATGTAATATATTATCACAATTACTGCCACGAATTATCATCCCATGCAAAGTGCGGCTATAAATGCTAATTAAATTACTATTCTTTAGAAAATAGTAAATTAAATTGTGTTGATTTTCGTGAGTTGTTTCTTGCATATTTGCACGATGAATTAGTATGAAATATAGGGAAAATTCTATCGAAATTATTATAAAATTGTTTGAAGTTAAATTTTTTAAATTTATTGTTGTAACTCATTCTTTATTTTAATTACTTTTTTAGATTTTATGTTAATCTTATTAACATCTATCAATAACCTTATTAGTTGAAAAATTTATTCTCCGTGCAACGCACGGGTGAAATAGCTAGTATATAGATAAAAGAACTTAATAAGAATTATTTTATTTTATTTTATAATAATAATTAATAAGAAAAAAACTGATTACATATAAGACCCCTCCCTAAACCTATGAGCTATAGAGTTGCTTCGACCCATGAGGTCTAGGGAGTTGATCCATAAGCAATTGTTTTCTCAAATCGAATTTTTTCTTTAGCAACTGGTGAATGAAATAACGGCGAGACACTTCATTGTGTACTTATAAGTTATGGGTAAAATATTTTTCATTTTCAAATGTCCAAAGATTTTTACTTATATTAATCTTTTTAATTTTAAAAATATAATTATATTCATGATTAATAGAGGCAGATAAATGCCAACTCTGTAGATAGATGCCAACTCAAATTCACCCCAAAAAAATTTGTGGGTTGCAAAATCCGTTGTTCTAAATTTTATCTTGGACCAATGCAATGCACGGGAGAAAATACTAGTAGAAATAAAGAGAAAACATTTCCAATGGTGGGTGTGGATTTGAGAACTAATTGGTTATGTGCATGCCAATTATTGGCTAAAAAGAAAGAGAAAGAAAATAATTAATGGAAAATGTTAAATAGGCAATGTCTAACACACTATCTAAATATAGACTGTATGCTAGACATTATTTATTATTATATGTGCCACATAAGTATTTTTTGCACATATATAACAATTTTTTTAGAATAGATAAGCCATTGGATATCCTCTAAGCTAGCCACATATTATAACTAAACACCTTCCATAGAAATCCGTTATCAGAGGATCGAAACTTTTGTTTGCCAACATGCTAAAGGCATCCATGCATATAAATTTCGTTCCTCGTTCTAGTACACCGCACAGTAATTCCTTGAAAAATGAACCACGAAAGTGGTATAGGATATATCAATTCCCTCAACCCAACCTTCAGAGAAAAAATAATAATAACTAATATTAACAAAAGCACAAAACATTTTCCATCATAGCTTTTCTTATTTTGCATATGAAATAATCTAATGAATACCAGTATTTTCCCCCAAAAAATAACAATAAGATGCTCATTAAGGTAATAAAATAAAAAAGCATGATAGAGTGAACGATGTTCCTTGGCACATTGACGATACTTGCGGAATTGGAAATTTGAAGCACAATGGGTTAGCAAATTCGTAAATGGAGTAACAAACAACCCAATTGTGTAGAGAGTATAATATCTTATTAAGGGCTATTTGGCTAGCAGAAGAAGTATAATTTATAGAGTAGTAGAGCATATATCATTATGATGACGTGAATTATGTACATAGTAGCATATCTTTATCTTTACTATATAAAAAATATGAATACATGAAAATCTTTTGATTTCTGATTTTACCATTTTTGTTTTGTTTATCACATTTGTTTTATTAGAACAACATTAATTGTGTATAAACGGTATTAATTTTAATCAAGACCTGAAAAAAAATTGAGAAAGAGGAAAATTTTTTTGACTTTTTATACTCAATATATATCTTTATATTATAAAACTTAAAGTGCCACCTAGGCAAAGATGTCTAGGTGGCAGTGCCATGTTTGGCACTATTCTTAAGGAATTAATTGGTTTCTAATTTAATTTTTTTACTTGCCTTATTTAGTGTTGATTTTCTTATTATATATTTTTTAAATGTATTTTATTTTTTACATATATTAAAATTTTATTAATAAAAACGTGACAAAAACCAAAATCACAATTTAGAGTATCTATCAAATTAATTCTGGAAATGAGAATTAATATTTTCTATATACTTTTTAATTTTAATTTTTGTGTATATATATATATATATATATATATATATATGTATTTTTTATTAATAAAAGTTGAAGCGCCAACTTGGCATAATACTACGTTGGCAGTGGCTTTTCATTTTAGAAATTTTTTTTACATATTTAAACAATTAAATAAAAATTCTCTTTTTTACTTTTACCACGTTAAAATATAGTTTTAAATAGTTTTCACAGATAATATACATTGAGAAGTTCAAATAGTGGGCGATTATTTTAGACCAACTATTGAGTAGCTAGCTAAATAATTAAATTAATAATTAGTTAATTAGAAAAGAAATAGAAAACAATCACTTCCATGTCCCATTTCCTCATTTCGCAAGCCACTTTAAAAAATAATTATTAAAATTATCATTTAATTATCTCTTCATTTTTTGTAAAAAATTACAAGTATAAAAAATCAAGTTTTTCAAATTTTTGATATTCAGTGTTGCAAACATTAATGAAAATATGATAAGAGATCAAAATTACAACTTACAATCCCAAGTAAATTAATTCTAAAGATGATAATTAATTTTTTTTAATACATTTTAATTTTTGAATTTATTATATATTGTAAGTTGTGCTAACATGCCAGTTGTGCTAACTTGGTACAATGCCATGTTAGTAGTAACATATTGGTACGCATTTTCTTTTAAAAATCAAATTTACAAATAAATCCTAAATCTTATTTTATTTTTAAGAGGAATGATCCCACCACATGGGGAGGTTCCCCATGCTACATGGCGCCACATGAGGCCCTGTTCAATCGGGGGCGCCATGTGGTATGTGGAACCTCCCCATGTTGGGAGGGAATCATTTTTGCTATTTTTAATTCGGTCCTTTTAAAAAAAAATGATTCTATACAATTGTTTTTGAAAAAAGAACAAACAAACAAAAAATAATTTTGAATTCAGAAATAAATGTTGATTGTTTATTCTTTTAAAATTTTGAATCTATATAAAAATTCATTTAACTATATGATTTATCGATTGATGCTGTTTGTTACTAAATAAAAAGAGGAAAACTCAAATTGTAGCACGTGCTTATTTAAAAAAGATTTTTTTACTCAAATTGAATATAACAAATGGACTATATTTTGTTGATTGCTATTATTTGGTATGTTATTTTATTAATTGTTGACTAACAGCGGCATCAATAAAATAAAAAAAATTGATTTGGATATGATCGAAATTCAATTCAATATTCAGCATCTGTATATTATAATAATAAAAAATATCCAATAATAGTCACAGAAAAAAGAGGAAAACCTGAGCTGGATATGGTTCGAATTCGATTCAATATTCAATATCAATATATCATAGTAACAAAAGTCAAGGGCAATCACTTTTGCATATTGGTATTTTATTAAAAAAGCCGATATTCATTCATGATCAGTTGTACGACACAGTATCTAGAGTTAACAGGCATGCAAATTTGAAGGTTCTTATATATGATAGAGACGAAAAAACAACAAAAAAATGATGAATGTTTTCAAAAAATATTTCAAAATTTTTAATTTTTTACTTACTTTGATTCTTCTCTTTTTATTTTTTTTAAAATAGCTGCGATATGAGCTGTGGCTAAGGCCACGCAATTCAACACGCAGTGAATGGGACTTAAACATGAGACTTTTAGGTCCTTAACATTTATCCTCCTAATTAATTGGATAAGGTCTAATTGATAATTTACTTTACTTCTTAATAGATTTACATTGTTTAATTCGTATATTTTAATTTTATTTGAAATACATTGAATTCTTCCCGTGCATCGCACGCGTGTAATACTAGTTTTTTTAATTGTAGACGTAAATTTTACCATCTAACTAGATGCCATGCGTTATTGTAATTGGGAGACCATTTAAATGCATTCTTTAACCATTAATTAAATTTTGTGAATAGCATCTAATTAATTAGATTACAAGATATTTTATGTGCCCTTCGCACCAATTGGCTGATTAAAGATTTGGACTTTTAAATGATTGTTCACAAATGTTTAATGTTCTAATATCCATGAAATTGTGCCAATAATGATAATCATTTCGAATTTATGCGAATATCAATTCAATAACAAATTATGTGGATTCGGAAATATATTATAGGCATAACATTTGACAAAAAAAAAACATTAACATAAGTTAATTGACACATTCAATAATATTATTACTTCAAAAACATTATCCACATCATTCATCCTTAAATAAGAGGTGCAACACACATCCTTACGGACTAGTAAAAACTAAAAGACTCATCGGCTTCCTTAATACAATGAATTATTGATATCAATATTAAATCTAGTAGTCTACTTCTTTAACATGTAAATACGAAAGGCACTATAAGTCTCCTAAACTTCCTTTAATTTTTTTTCCTTTTTCATCCTTCCTTTTTTTTAAACTTCAAAGTTTAGTTTTTAATGAATATCTTGGATACTTTTCTTTTCTTCCTTTCTTTCTTTAATCCTTTATCGATTTTCAAAAAATAAAAAATAAATGGAGGAGAATTTAGGATTTAAAAAATAATAATAGGGGCAAATTGTGTTAAAAAATGACTTCCTACTCAAGCCACTTTTAATATACTAGTACTAATACTAGTACAAGTAAGTAACACATACTTTGTATGCTATATTAAAACTACGTGATAAACCTATATTAAAGTAAAATAAAAAAATAATGTAAAAATAAAAAATATATTTGACATATTAAGCTTGAAAATGTTGTGTAAATGTTATTATATTATTTTCTACCTTTCAATATCTCATAGACAATTATAAATTGTTGAACAATCATTAATAAAATATTAAATCATCAAAAACCATACAATTAATAGAGAATATTAGCAACCAATTTTTTCCTATTAGTAACCTACAATTAGATTTTTGTTCAGAGTAAAGCAATATTTCATTAAAAATCATAACACTTAAATTAATAATATTGAAAAACTTATTTATGCCTTATTCTTCGTAGATTAAATTTTATTTACTCAAAATTTGTGTTAGATGTATAATTGAGAATTTTAAAAAATATATTAAAAATATAAAGTAATTGACAAATCAATATATGAGTAGTTGAAAATAATGAGAGAAAAGATAAATTTGAGTTGATAAAATTTAATGTGAATAGAACAAGCTCATAATATGTTATAATTATTTCAATTAAAGTGTTAATTAAAAATCATTAATATTGTAGAAACCACCACAAATAAAACAATCAATAGATAACTAATTTGCTAAAAGAACAAATACAATGCATAAATTGGTATCGTTCGGTATTCAACAAATAATTTTATACATCATTGACCTAATCCTTAGATGTAGACCCAGCATTTTAGCTACCATCTTGAAAATAACATGAATAAATTTTGATGTGATATTGAACTTATTATATCATGGTATCTCTCATTATTCAAATAAATTTTACGCAATTTATACTGAGAAATATTGCATTTTATGAATTTATATATTGTCTTATAAATTGTTTAAAATTCTAAATATATAAATTTTTAAAAATAATGTATGTGTTCGTGGGTGACTTGTATGACGTGGAAACGATGGAGGTTGCTAATATGAAGATCAAAAAATTTAGAGCTAACCTAAGAAATTAAAAATTTTAAAGTTGGATACTAAAAACCATGATTATGTTAAACTTATAATTATAACAGTAACTAAGAGAATATTAATTAAATCCAATAGAGATGACAATAATATAATATTTATTTAATGGTCTTCCCAAGTGACATTTTTGTTAAATAACAAAAGTTGTAGGGATAAAATGGAAAAATAAATGCTTGACACTCATTTTTTTCTCACATTTATATAATAGTGATAGTGATTAAAGATTAGGCAAGGTCTATTAAAAAAATCATTATTTTATCATTACTTCAAGTTCAACCTCTCATTATATTACTCGAACAAATTTTTTATACACAAAAAAGAGTAGCCCAAAATTCGTTACAATCTCAATATATTTATGTTTCGTAGTTTATAATCCGAATAAATATTAAGTTATTCTTAAAAAAGGAAAAAATAAATATAGGAGGAATTATGAAGAAAAAATCTTATTTTTAGTGCTACATTTTACATGTAAATACAATGATTCACCATGTTTACTCTTTGAACCTAATGTAATTTTAAAAATTAATTAATTGTATTACATCCTTAGCTATTATAAGAAGTTAACGTTAAAGAAAGCATCCAAATTTTGAAACTTTGTTTTTACCCTACTTTTTCTCCAAATGACATCTATCTACCATTAAAACATCTAGTGATCCCCAAACCATACCCTTTTAAGCGAATTTGTTGATTTAATTACAACTAGTATCACGCCTGTGCGATGCACGGAAATAATTAAATTTATGTACGACAATAATTAAAATAAAATTATAAATATGAATGTTGAATTACATAATTGATGTAATTTATGCATATGAGATTGCATAATTATAAAAAATTATTAAAATCTATAATATTGTATATTATAGTCAATGCAAAAATTGCGGAGTAAATTCACAATTGTAAATTATAAAAATTCACGTGTATCGCATAATTAAGAAGTTTATCAAAACGTGTAACTTTAATTCTAATTACCGTGCCTAGCTAGCATTGCACAACAATGCTCGTGAAGATTAATTAATTGTAAATAAGCCATTGGGAATGAATATATAAAAATTCTTTGATTATCAAAACGTGTCTTTCTCATTGGTACATATTAAAATTATATTGAACACCTTTTTTCTTTCTAAAATGAACATTACGCGCTCTAAATTTTATGATTTTACTATGCATTCTTTTAGTGATTAGCTATAATTACTATTTAATTTTAGCTATATTGTATAAGAAGTATTATGCTTAATTTTATATAACTTAAATTTATAGTAATACCAACAATTTTCCTTATCTACACAATTTATTTGATTTCTTTTCATTTACATATACTGTATGTTAATTGTAGAATGAAAAACTTTTTATTTGTAATTTTATATAGTTAGAAAAGGCAAAAAAATATGCAATGCAAAATTCAGTTAGTGAGCATATCACATCAGCCGCATTAAAAATAAAAATATCATTTAATTTTTTTAATTAGAAATAGTATGTTATATTTGCACTGCCAATATGGTGTTCACCAAACATGACACTTCAATTATAATAATATAGGGTTAATAAATTACTATTTTACTTAAAAATAAATAAATTATTCTACATAAATCTAGTTATAATTTTAACCACTCACTATTTGATTTTCAAAAAGAAAAAAGTAAAAAATTCTCGCTATTTTTTAATACACCAATTCACGTAACCAAGCAAAACTATCAAAACCTATATTTTTATCACGATAAAATTAAATAAAAAATAAAAAATTATTATTTAATATTTTGAATTAGAACTTTAAAAAATGAAATTATATATCAATTCTTTCCAAAATAATTTTTTTTCATTAGATGTTTGTTTTAGATATTGGTTATTTTCAATTATATTTTTAATTACTACTAATTAATGTTGGTTTATTTCCAAAATTAATTTTATAATTTTCTTAAAATATTTAATGTATACCACATTTGCATCTTTGCCTACGTGGTATTTCATAAATTATAATATAAAGATTAATGGTATGATAATATAACAATTCAAAATATAAAGATAAAGATTAATAAATTACTCTTTATTTAAAAATAAATAAATTATTCAATACAAATTCAATTATAATTTTAGCATGCACTATTTTATTTTAGAATAATCCGCTATTTGAATACTCCAATGCATTACAAATCAGAACTATATAAAACTATAATATTTTTTAATACGGTGAAAATAAAATACTTATTATTTAATGTTTTTAATTAGAAATTTGAAAAATGAAATTACATTTAAAGTTTTTCGAAAACTATTTTTTTCTTATTAAATTTTATTTATCACATTTAATGATAAATTTATGTTTCATTAAAAAATAATTATATTTAAAGAATTTTCCCTATTTAAAACTATCAATTAATATTGGTTTATTTCCTAAAATAGAGTTTCCTTTTTTTTTACTACAAAATTGATTTTTATGTTTTTTTAATATTAATGAGTGTCATGTTGGCACTACTGCCAACGTGGCACTCCTGTTTTTATAATATAATGATTTATGTTTATCTAATGATTGACGTGTATCCGTTGCCCCACCATCAAGGGGATGGTGTCATGTGTCAAGTATTGGCCAACATACTGACAACTTAAGTTATCAAGATATTGACACTTGATCTTTTTTGTTAAGTCCCGTTATATAGAATATTACACAACCAATTAAAATATGAAAACACCAAATAAAGTAGAAATATTAATATAAAAATTAAAAGATTAAAATAAAATTTAATGACTAAATTGATAAATATAAAATATAATTTGGACTTAATTTACAAAGCATTGGAGACTGGGTTTTTTATTAAAAATGAAAAAGTATAAAAACTATTTTTTACCAATAACTTTTGAGGTCTACAAAAAATTATACATTCATAATTATTAACTCTTGAAAGTGAACTTGTATTAAATTTCAAATTGAAACCTGTGATTTGACATTCATATTATATATTTTTCACTTAATTATGACATTAATTTTTTTGAAAGAAAAAAATATGAGAGCGAGAATTAAAGAATAAAAAAGAAAAATAAGAAAAATCAAAGGAAAATGAAAGAGTGTTTCCCCCCAATTAATGAGGCAATGATGGATTTGAAATTATAAAATATATATAAGGGTAAAATTGAAAAATAAAAAATTTTCAATTATCCACCCTTTTATATATTATAATAATTAATGATAGTGATAGTAATGTGCACTTTAAAAAAGATGCTCCCACTGTCCCACAAGCTTTCTCATTCTTTTGCTATTTTTTATTTTTTTTTATTTTGTACCTATTCACTTTTATAAATTTAAGGTATTTTTAATTTAAAAAAACAGTTTTATAATTCTGTAATTTTAAGAAAATAATAATATTAATAATTCCACATTTAAAAAAAAAATCTTAGGTGATATTATATTTGTGTATTCACATAGTATTTTAGAACATCAAAATTTACTAAAGATTTGCAATTTGGTCCAACTTTGGGTATGTGTATGGATGATGTGGGTTGGATTGTTAGTCTCATATATCATATATAATTTGTTAAATTGTTGCTTTGTGTGATTTACGTGTTAAAGCGAGATTGTCAAAAAATAATTTTTATGATTTAAAACTCAATTGATTATTATTATGATTTTTATAAATAATAATGCCCTAACGATTTTTTTTTTTTTCTATTTACCATTTTTAAATTAAGTTTACATGGGTTTAATAATTAGTCCAATTTTTCCTATGCATTAGAGGAAACAAAACTAATTTTGCAGAGCAAATCCATTTAAATCCTCATATATCACATCAACAAAGTCAAATTGTTATTTTATGTTAGTTTGTTTTTATTTTGCAAAATTAATCTATCGGATTGCAATTATTCCCATTAAAAAAAAAGAAAAAAGGGAGACCCTATCCCGAGCTCCAGGAAGGGCGCGTGTCTTTCTAAGTTCAATTAGAGTCCTATCCAGAAATCCTAGATCTGTTCCTAAGTATGTAACCTCTATGAAACATACTTGTTAACTAATGGGAAAGGAATTGGACTTGGACTCTAATTACCTCTATCATCGCTATTACTGCTAGAAAATAAAAAATAAAAAGTCAAAATATCAAAACCTAAGAATATATTGGCTAAACCAAACCCTCTGTGATTCTCCACTTGCATGCCTACAAACCCAGTGGATGAAATTTCTTTTTATATTCATTAATAAGGGGGTAAGAATATCACGTGCTTGTACTTGAAAAAAGAATATCATGTTTCTTTGCATCGATTTAATGCATTATTATAGAATATTTTGCAAAAATGGATTACCTTTTTATTCGATTCAACAGCCACAATGAATTCAAATGGAAACGTAGATAATCTCTTGGCCCCTTTTACTAAAAGGTGCAGAATCCTTTTCATCCAAAGGAAATTAGGAAAATCTAAACGTCCCCAATCAATTAATTGTTCTCTTTACTGATTATTCTTTACATTAAGGTAGCTCTATTTATCTACTTAGGGTCTATTATCTCAACTGATTAACTTTTTAATTAAGGTAACGCTATTTATCTATTTAGGGTCTATTCTCTTTACTGATTGTTCTTTCAATTTATTATTATTATTATTATTATTATTATTATTATTATTATTATTATTTTGAGGAAATTATTCTTTCAATTAAGGTAACTTTATTTATCTTTTTAGGTTCTATTCTCTTCACTGATTAATTTTTTTATTGTTATTATTGTTGTTGTTATTAGTTTTTTTTTTTCGATTTTAGTGTTTAATGTTACTGAAAACTTACTCATTTTTGTTTCTTACAATCCAACTTAGAAACAAAAGAAAAATTTGTTCAAAAAAACTAAAATCAATATTTTATTTTTTGAGTGTTTCCAGTGTAAACAAGCAAAAATGTCAAAATTTTGGAAAACAAACATTTTGTCTTCTATATCCGCCATAAAAATAGAAAATTAAAAATCAATTTATTCAAGACTGAAAATTAATGCATGAAGAAAATGTGACATTAATTAAATTTTCAACTCAAATAGTAACATTGTATAATATTCTACGGTCAAGTGTATGACTTTGACAAAGAAGAATAAGACCGAACAGGCTTAAATATGAAGAGTGCTTTGAAGATAATATTTATGTCGTATCCAAACTGCTAAAATTTTTAGATCCAACAATCTCAATGTGGTGAAGATTCTATTGAGTGGCCAAGGAATATAGAGTTCATTTTCATGTTTAACTTATCAAATCGTACTCGACATTAAGTGGCAAATTATTCAACAGATCAACTGATTCGATGTTAGAAAACAACGCTTTAAAGAGATTCTTATAGTTGTCTTATTTATTTCAACGAATTATCGCATGGTTGAAATGAAAGGTATGTTTGATTGGTGATAAAGTTAATTTTCTTGATATACGTGTTGAATGTGTGGTTGAAATTTAGAAAAAATATATTTAATAATTAAATGAGTGGTTGTAAATAATGAAAGAGAAAATGTTAGATAAAATTTGTGTTAAATTATATTGAGGAGAACAAGGCCGAAGTTAAAAAAACAGTATCAAATTATTTACTATTTATTCAAATTACAAGATAGACAAGTATAAACCAAAGTGAACGTGTGTCATGATAGAAATTCTTATAAATTTTAATATATAAGAGCATCTCCAGCAATCTCTCTATTTTTAAAGAGCATATTCCAGTAAATAAAGAGCATCTTTAAATTTAAAGTGCGAAAATTTTTAAATACTCCAACAAGCTCTCCAATTTTAACTCTTTATTTTACTCTTTTCAAGAAAAATTATTGTTTTATCTCAACTTTAATTAATAATAATATTTTTAAGTATAAATGACCAATAAAATTAATTGTGGATTACATTGTTCAAGAAGTAGAACCTTGAACCTTGTAACCATTTAATTATAAAGAGTGAGTTTGACTCTCCAAATTTGGAGAGTCAAATTCACTCTCTAAACTAAATTGTTAATTTAAAGAGCTTGTTGGAGTAAAATTTTAGAACTTAACTCTTTAAGTTATAAAGAATCTCATATTTAAAGAGTTTGTTGGAAATGCTCTTAATAGGAGAGATAATAAATGGAATTGAATGATGGAGATTTATATAATACAGTAGATCCCACAAAATATATAGATGTGATTAATTTGACTTTAGATAAGAATAAATTAAAATACATAACAATTTATTATAATTTGTAAACTAATAGGCTAGTATCACATTAGCCGTTAAAATACTATATTGCATTGAACATAAGACATAGAAATAGGTGTGAGGTCTATAGTGGATCCCACTAATTCATTCAGTTTTGCATTGACAAAATAGCATCACAATAATTGGCAAGAAAACATATATAGGTAAGGATTATGAGTCTAGCAAAATATGTAACTAATTAATAATTTAATCAACTACAAACAACAAGCAACGGTTAAAAGTTGCTTTTTAAATGGATCCAAGGTGAAAGTGGAACCCATCCACGCCTAGCTTGGGTCCCCGCATAAGCACTTGAAATGGATGATGGGTATAGAATTTCCTCTGGTAGACCCTCTTTGCAACGTAGTAGTATCAAAGTTACAAAGAACACGTAGGTGATCCTAAGAGCAAAAGGCCTCTCTGCTCGAACCTATTTTCTCTTTTGCAACGCAACTGACCAGCTTGTATGCTATTTTTTAATAGTAGTCACTGCGGATTGAATTTGCCTGAAGAAACTATAAGAAATCGATCGAGATGGAAGAAGAAACACATAGAAAAGATTGTTGTTAAAGACCTCCAAAGCGTTAAGGAGCACTCAATGGCTCTGCCTCGGCATCTCTTTCCTTCATCATAGCCCAATCTTCTGTCTCTGTTGTAAAGATATAAATTGATGAATACAAGAAGAATGCCAGACGAGAAACTCACAAGAAGATGCTAGTTTCAAGTTGATGTAGTGATGAAATACTCACTTGGCTTATCTGCAATTGCAGCAAGGCGTCTCTGCAAAATGGATGCCACAAAGAGGAAAATCGAGCACATTCCAAACATGACAGTGATGGGGAACGCATTCACCTTCAAACACAATCCAACAAGATTAATAAAAGGCAATTATATGCGTGTGTAACTTAAATTATGAATTGGCTACGGCAAATCCTGGAGATTCTGATTTGGTGCACACAAAATGTGAAAAATTAAGAAAAAGTGCACATGGAGACTGCCATGAGTTATTCATGCAAACGCGAGACAAGATATGTAACTGGAGCTTTAAAATATAAAGAGATCAAGTAACGTACATTATATAGAACAATGCAAACGAAGATGTTTAGGGGAATGCGGAAGAAGTTCATGATGGTACTTCGGGCCTCCTCAGGGATGTATTGGGATCTCATTTTCATTATGGATGGCCAGAAGATCCCTACACAAGCCTCAAAACTGCAGAAACCAAGAAGTTGGAGACAACCTGCAAAGGAGATGCCGCCCCCTTTCTTCTTTGAAGGAGTCACCAAGAACTGCACAAGTAATAAGTAGTTAAGACATAAATAATCCACCATTATTAAAAATAAAAATTTAAAAAAAAAGGCAATAAAGGTTTGACATACATTGGTCAATATGGGAAGCATAAGGGACACAGAAGAAATGACAAAAACAATCTGCATATAGCTCTCCACTCTAGTTGCGTTACGGGCCAACAGACGTGATGCAATTGAGCTTCCCAACATTGAAGCCAACATGAAAGTTGCAAAGATAAAGCCGTGGGGAATTTCTTCATCATTTGGACTCAGAGCGGGTGTCCAAAGAAATACAAATGTGTACATTGAACCTTCAAACAGGGACTGTATAGCACCCAGCAAGGCAATCTTCTCATCTGCCCAACATAAATTATACAACTGAATTCCGCGAAATTCGGAAAATATCAATAGGGCAAAGAATTTATTGTAATCAATGAGTTTGGTGACCGAGTAAAATTTTAAAAGCTATCGAGCTTTATGCCTTTATCACTGCTTAAAGCATTTAGAGAGGAAAAAGCACCCAATTATTGGTTTGTCTTTACTCTTATTATTGATGATAGATGGGTAGATGGGTATCCAGAGCTGCGACATATGACTTCAGTTAAACTGTAATGACTCCATGGAAGTGATAAGCCCCAATACACAAAACAGTAAGCAAGTGACCACGTGATTCAGTTACAAATTGATTGCCATGGAAGATTCTTGTAGGATTACACATCATAGGGGAGAAGTAGGAACAGGGGGTAGGATGAAAATGGGTCTTCATTGGGAGAGAACCAACCTCTCAAAAGTTGGATTGTCATCGTTGTGTTGTTTCTTATTTTGAGTTTCTTCTATACCGATTGTAATACCCAAGCATTACAGTAAAAGAAAACACCAAAAACATTCTCTCTATCGCAGCAGGTTCCTATCACGAAGCTCTTTCTATTCAGAGTATATTATATAGCACTTTGTTATATATCTAGAAGTCTACCTGAAGCAATTGCTACAAATGCACCCTTGAACTGAGTAAGCAAGTCCTTGTTCTCTGAAGGGTCCCCGTAGTTCTCTGACCATGATGATAATATGACAGCCATTCCAATAGCCAGAAAGATAGCAGCAGCATCAAAAGGTGATACAGGCCCAAGAGTAAAGGTATCAACTAATAGATTCCCAAATAACCCAGCAAGAATGGCTATAAGACCATTGCCTAGGAATATTGCCTTTGAGAAAGTCAATGAGAGCCACTGTGGATCAAAACCCTCTGCGAAAAACACATATTGAAACAAGTTGCATCAGTGATCGGCTAATCAAGAAATATTTGTCACAGCTTTTGAGAACCATTCTTCAGAATCTCATTTTCCATCACACTCTGAACCCACAACTTTCACGTACTTTCTAACTAAATAAAATCCCAGGGTAAACGATCTATCAGCATATTTGTCATGAAGATAGATTTTCACATTTCGGAGTTGCATAATTTACAGTTACTAAAAATCACACGTGTAATGACAAATACATTTAAATTGTATCCAAGATCCCGCACCTTGAAGTGTTCTGCTACGAGCCACGACTCAAATGCTGAAAACAGAAGAGATGTGGCAATACCGCCCAAAACACGTCCTACCATCAGAACCTTGTACTCAGGAGAATGCTTAGTGATGCAACTCAGTATATACGTGATGCAGTAAGTCACACATGCACGTTTCCGCCCCCTGAATTCCATATATGTAAGTCAAAATGAGAAAACTTCTACAGTGCTGCAAAATTTAATTCAAGTGAACTCAAGAGAATATCTCACTGTTTATCTGCTAGAGATCCAACAATGGTTCCAAATAACATGGAAGATCCAAATCCTGCAATAAAGAGCTGCCCAATTTCCCCTTTCCCGAAACCATACGTTGTGTAAAGGTAGTAAACATAAGGACCCTGCAACCAGTCACCAGCTATTGCCACCCATAAAGACCAACTATCAGCAAAAGCAAAAAACTACTCTTTACAAATATTTAAAAAAGACCAAAATAAAATTGCAATTGCCAAAAGCCAACTACAAATTTAAAATTAATATATATATATATATATATATATATATTAAATTAAAAAGAGTAATAACATAAAAGAATTTCAGACTACCGGATGTCCACTGCAGTTGAGACTATGGTCCCTTTTTTTCTCTTTTCCTTTTTTTTTTTAATTATAATTTTTGTCATATTATTTTTCCCTTTTTTGGTGGGAATGAGGGTGGGGCGTCAGGAGTGTGGAAATTAAGCAGACATTTTCTCCACCCCTGATAAGAAAGACTTAAATCATTGTTTTGAAATTTTTTCTAGCATAACAATCAAGTAAG
Organism: Jasminum sambac; assembly: GCA_018223645.1. Lineage (NCBI taxonomy): Eukaryota > Viridiplantae > Streptophyta > Magnoliopsida > Lamiales > Oleaceae > Jasminum > Jasminum sambac. Next base: position 6,098,830 of record CP073645.1, on the reverse strand, counting down.
GTAAAGCACATTGTTTCATAAACATAGTAGTACAAATAGCCGAATTAAGCTATACTAAGAGATGATGTACGGAAATGCTAAAATAACTGTAACTAAAAAGTGAGGTTTAAGCAAAATTCAACTTATATAATGAAATACAGACAATTAACAGCTTCATCGAAGGTGCAGCAGAAGCTTGGATGTTTGGATCCAACAGCAGAACAATAATACCACAGTTTTAATTAGCAAGATGCACTCAGTATCTATAATTAACTTGAAATTAAACAAATAAAATAATCAAATTGAGCTCCAACTGAGGCTTATCCTGGTCTCACCAAATCACAATCTCCACGAATTTGATCATTCTGATCCTCCTACATTATCTCAGATGAAGAAAAAAAATACTCAGAGGCATAAGATCTGGATCCAACTAACACTAAAAATTTCCGAAGCATGCGCTCAATGCATCAAATCCACAATAATTCACTCATCCAGCATCAGATCACAATTAAATAAAGTTAAATCACACTTCCTTACAAATGAGTCCATTCAAGAGCACTACGTAAATGAGAAAATTAAAAGCACGTAAGGCTCAGATCTATGTTATACAGAATTTACATACCCATCATGAGGGAGTAAACCAGAAGGTAATTGTTCTTGAAGGAATTGAAAGCCACAGAAGTGTTAACACGATCCTTGTTACTTTTGCCCAGCTCCATTGCTGCAACCACAATCCCCAACGCCCCGAACACCACATAGTAAAACAATTCCATTTTCTCTCACAATTTGATCAAAAATTAAAAATTCACAAAATCGACAAAGTGAAAGAGAGTGAAATAGTAAGATCTTCCTTTCAGACAATGTTATACATGACGATTTACGTAATCTCCCCCGTGAAGTACAAACTCGCAGATATATAAGCAGCAAAGTGGAAAGCGTTTTGCTTGTTCTGTGACAGTGCGCGCACAATTCACCATCCATAGGTCCCAACTTTCATTTATGACACATTCGTCCGTATCGTTTATACACATGCTCAGTGCTTCATTAATAGGCATTTCTTAAAAATCGCTTTTGGATATACATGGTTAAAAAGCAGAGACAATGAAGGTGTTAGCGGATGAGTTTTAATGTATTTTTATAAGTAGGAAGAGAGAGAATAAGTGGAGTTGGATGGTGGAAATTTAATGAGTAGTGAGATATATGGATGTGATTTGTTTGACCAAATTTAAAATTTGAAAAAAAATATATTAAAATGCATTTTTGAACTCATGCTAACACCCTCAATATTTCAAAAAGTACTTGAAAGAATTTGTTTAATGAGTAATTAAATGAGTTGTTAAAAATGATCATATAGAAAAATACTTTTGAATAAGTTGTGTTAAGAAGTGACTCGTTGTTTCTCTCATAGAGATTTAGAAAATTACTTTTTGATGTTTGATTGAAATGTAAAGAATGTTTTTATTAGCTAGTATACCCTTTTTTTTGCAGTGAATTAGATCGTAGGACTTGATTTTGAAAAATTACTAGGACAATTTAACGAGATTTTCCAAATTTCGAATGATTTTGTTAATACTGAATTTTATTAAAAATTGACAAACATTTTATATTAGGATATTACAGAGAAACTCCTTACGAACTTAACAAAAGTAAAAAAATAAAAAAATAAAAAAAATTATCTAATCAATTTTGATGCTATAATTTTGTGAGCAAGCTTTCAAGATATGTGGGAAAACTCCTAATGTTCTTTTTTTTTTTTTTAATAACAAAAATTGAATTTTATTGATAAAAAGAAAAGCACACTCAATCAGAGGGAGAGATATATGCCTTACCTCCCAAAAGCTAAGTACAAATACAATGAAATAAATACTAAAATCTATATGCAATGCAAGTGAGAAGTACTACTTCTCTTACAACTAGTGTTTCTACCCGTGCGTTGCACGGGGAGACATATACATATGTAATAAATTAGAATCGATATAAGGGAATAAATGCAAAAGAATTTCTAAAATTTTTAATAGACTTTCGCCTATATTTTACACAAATACATCCCGTTATAGTAAATAACAGGACTAAAAATAAAAAAATTTCACATAATTTTATATTGTGTTGAAACATCTTATATTCAATAAAATTCTAAGACCGATTTAACGGTGTGAATTTTTTAATTTAGAAAAATAGGTGGACCCGATGCGTGTATATATGCATACACAAGAAAAAGCCCAGTTGGAAAAGACATATATAAGCGGTAAAACTCGTTGTCATAATTAAAAATTAATTTTTTAATTCAGAAAAATAGGTGAAAGTGGTGGGAAAATGTGCTGATTTTATTAATATATAGAATATAGATTATTAGCAAGGAGACACTAAACTAATGAACTCTAAGATGCGGGGTTTGTTGTTGATCTAATGCAATAATGCCTTTGATACGATCGACCAGATAAATCCGCCTTTTGGAAATTTTGGAGTTGTGAAAAGTCATGACCAATATTTGCAAATCAAACGGCTACACTATTACCTTCTCTATGAATACACGTGATGTGAAAAATTATGTTTCTAAAGGAATTGTCTAATTTGATTAAGCATATAGCATAGTTTACAAGGACCACGATTATCTTGACTAATGAGATGGAAAGCAACAACCAAGTCAATCTCAATCCATACATCAGTGAAGTGTCTTTGCTTGCAAATCTGAATAATCCATGATCACCAGATGAGAAAAAACACAATCCATCTCCACAATGAAGGTGTTAGCGGATGAGTTTTAATGTATTTTTATAAGTAGGAAGAGAGAGAATGCGTGGAGTTGGATGGTGGAGATTTAATGAATGATGAGATATATGGATGTGATTTGTTTGACCAAATTTAAAATTTGAAAAAAATACATTAAAATGTGTTTTTGAACTCATGCTAACACAGCCAATGAAAACCACGACAACAATTTAGCATTAGAAACGACGCTTCCTTCGTCCCTTTACCGCTATAAGAATCACGTTTATTCTTTTCATCAAGTCCTCTATCCAGCTATGAAGCCACGCCCATTCAAAGGATCAGAATAAAATTCCAAATCTTAATATAAGAAAGGAGTTCTTGAAATTAAGTTGAAACCGAAAATGAAACACTACACCGTCCCAGTCGAATGGCTGTAACTCCTATATATGGCGTAGCATATATAGCAATGCACTTTAACCTCCAAATGTAGAGAGAGGATTGTCACATATGACACCATCACAATGCATTGTAATGAACTAAAGCATATATAACAAAACCCAGTAAAGAAAGAATTTATGTTTCTCTTAATAGCAAAGAGCATGCGCTTAGAGCTTTGTTGAGTCGAGTTAAAGACACAAAACTAACTTGCACTTCCGATAATATTTTGAACAGCGGCAAGAAGTTGACTAATCATCAGCGGCAACAACTAGAGGGTGTCAGCATCAACAGTTTAATGCATTTTTTTCAAATTTCAAATTTGATCAAACAAATCACATCCATATATCTCTCAACTCATTAAATCTCCACCATCCAACTCCACTCATTCTCTCTCTTCCTACTCATAAAAATACATTAAAACTCATCCACTAACACCCAAGACTAATTTAACAATTAAATAATATTTAATTAATTCCAAAAATTGATGATTTGAGCCGGAAATTGACATCAGTTTATTAATATATGGATTATAACGTCTTTACATATTGTATTTAGGATATATTTGATATGAATTATCGAAAGAATAGATTTACAATATGTGGTTGAGAAACAAAAAAAAATGCATTATATCTTATATTTGTGTTTTATATAAAACTGTGTTTCAAAGAGTTTTTTTTTTTTTAAGAATGAGTGTGATTTTTGTTGTAATATATGGTTACAAAGTTAGAAATACTAAAAAAAAGAAAAATAATATTGTTTTGAAGAGCATGTTTATTTCAAATGAAAGCTAAAAAATGTTTAAATATTAAATTTACAATGATCGAATTATAAAGTTTTCATGATCGTATATCAATATAATTGTTCCCTAATACTTCAATTTCTTGATAAGAAATATAAAGTTTCAATAAAGTATAATGAGATCATAAATTTCAATTATGTTATTAATAAATTAATTTAATTTACATATAATCTAAATCCCACCAACTTACAAATCACGTGCAATGCACGTGTTACAAAATCACGTGCAATGCAGGTGTTGTCTGCTAGTATTTTGAAAGGAGACTAATGCACAAAATGAGGCATGTCTATTCCCATAAAATGGACAATCAGCATGCTATAATATACTTCCCATAAAATGGACAATCAGCATGCTATAATATACTTCAAATTTTAGCATGCAAAGGTGGCAAAAGGTAGGATTTGTTCTAAAAGAACCTTGTTTAATTTCCAGTCACTTCTGCTTTGGATGGTATTGGAAAGCAATGGCCAACCCCAAGAAGAAGAGGGGTAAAAGGAACAGAAAAATCTTGATTGCAACCCCAAGATTCTCGTCCACATTACGCCATACTTGTGGTGGTGGCATGTAGGTGCGTTTCGATGGCACCTTCGACATGTCTATCTCCCCAACGCAGTATCACTGTGGCCAATATCCTCAAAGTCATTTGCGCATCTTTCCTGCAAATGGACGACAATATTCAGAAAGCAATCTTATATTTCTTATTATATTGGATAAGATATAAGATCACAGGAGCTTTACCAGCTGATGATAGCAAAGCTTCATCACCTCCAGGATGATCATCCATGAATGGGGTTACATCATACACCTGATGAAATTAAGTAGGGTGGAAAGTTTAAATTGGGCCAATAACTGTACATTATTATACATGGGCAAGAGATATATAGAGCAAACCGAGAATAGCCAATAGCAACCAGAAGTTCCACCTACATATCTTACTAGTCTCTCAGCTAGCAAATGGCACAACCCAGAGGGTGCATTAGACCGCGTGGTCCTAATTAAGATGCACATTAAAATTAAATCATTTTCAAGAAATGCGTACTTGCAAGACGAAGAAATTGGCCTTGGATGAAGGAATCTCTTGACAATTCATTGTATGCTAAGTCATTATTTCTTCAAGGGACTATTCTATGTGCGTTCATTTTTACCTTTTTCTACCTTGAAATAACTTCTACTAAAATGTCAAAATCGAACATTGTAATTTGTAATTGTACCTATCAAGATACAGAGTTTTAATTAAAGAAAGAAAAACATAGGTAATGTAAAAGTCACCACACAGTTGTGCTGCTTATCTGGTGAAACGTTCATTTTTTAACATCTTAAATATATTTAAAAATTTGAAAACTTATCAACTTCTTTAGAAAAATTCAAAAGTTCAGTGCGATATCGAACGACCGTGCTCTGTTGGGGTATGAACCTTCCATAATTTGACTCGATACAAATCTCACATGTACATCAGTGTTCAAGATTATCTTTCTTCTTCTTCCGACTCATGAGTGGCTTCTTCTTCCTAATTTCCTTTTTTTTTTTTAAGGTTCTTCTTCCTTATCTCATTCAATATATATTTATAGTATATATTCTACAAAAATTTCGAAGTTCTCATTCAGAACACAACATGTACGTACGTATTTTTGAGATTTAATCCATCTGTATAAAACAAATTTAGCTTAAATTTTTAATTTTGTAATCTCCCCAATTCTCTATCACAGATTCTATGACTAATTTATTAAATAACGTTCTCATTAATTTCATGTAAAAATTGTATCCTTAAATTAGATTTCACTACAAAAAATTGTATTCGATTAGAAATGCATGCATTTGTTGCCACGGTTTGGCAACCTTTTGGTCATTCTCGTCTCACCAAACAAAAAAAAAATGATATAATCATTTATTTTGCATAAATTTCAAGTTTAATTCTCATATAATTTTTCATATTCGCTGATCAAATTCTTAGTCTTTATTACTACCTCCGTCCCACAAAGATAAGCTTGTATTCCATTTTTGTCTGTCCCAAAATATAGACCACTTTCTATTTTATTTGCATTTAATTTCTTCTATTTTCCAATTGTATCCTTTCCAATAAATATTAATTTCAAATTCTTAATCCGTGTGAAAGTCAAACCATGCCTATCAAAATGGGACGGAAGGAGTAGCATTATTTAATGCAATGGTATATTTGAAAAAATATAACTAAAATTTACTTTTCCAATAATATTAATTGTAATTTCTTAAACTATGTGAAAGTCAAACCAAACCTATCTTTGTGGGACAGAGGTAATATTATTATTGTAACAATTACACAATTTTAATCATTAATTAATTAACTCAAGAAATTAACTTCTACGGAAAAAACTCAAAAAAGCCTGTCAATTTTCATTTTTAAAAAATCGTAAATTTTCATCAATCTACACCGGTTTGTATTTTATTTTATTTATTTATATTTATTTTCGTGCGAAGGAAGGAAGATTGTAAAAGGGGCTCTTAAGTGTCTCGTTCTTTCTACTCGTCGCCTGCAGACGCCACATCCACGAGTCGAATCTTTAGATATCTCATTGCATAAGCAAACGCATAAATCTTGGAAGAATTAAGGGAAACGATAATGAAAAGCGGTTCTTCAGAGACGAAATTCGTGCAAGAGCTGATTCTATACGCCGCCAGCGCCGCCCTAAGCTGTTTGGTTCTGTTCGTGGGGCTCCGACAACTCGACCCGAATCGTGAGGCTTCCAAAAAGGCCATTGAACACAAGAAGGAAATTGCCAAGCGTTTGGGTCGACCTCTTATCCAAACCAATCCTTATGAGGTATAAAGTAAAGTTTATTTCTGAAATTTCGTTTTTAAGTAATGAAACTAGGAAACCTGTTAACTCGTTTGGAGCTCATCTATGGACCTTCTAGTTGATGCTACTGAATTAATGCTGATGAGTATAAGATTACAGTCAATGCAATTTACTCGTTTTCTTTGTTTTCTTTCCGTAATTGCTCCTAATCTTGTGGCAAATATCCATGGACTTATGCGTTGTTGGCCTGGGCATAATCTTCTCTTTCAAGTTTCTTATGTTACAACTTACAACAAAGAATGCTTAAATTTCCTGCACATGGTTTGGTTTTGGGATTAAAGATTACCAATGGTATCCAAAGAAAGGGGTTCATTTTCTTTAGTAATTTACATGGATAGAAAAGATAGATCCATCCATCTCTCCGATTCGATTTCGATTTTGATATAATAAAAGGCCGATTTCTTTCGATGTATGGTTCAAAGAAGCATAAGAGAGAAGATCCAAAATGAATTGAACTTTTAAATATAGTTTCTTCATGATGAAATTGGTGAAGATGTCATCTAGTTGATTCAGTAGGATGCTTTGTTTATGTGGAATGGAAATGCTTCGATAAGTATCTGTTTTTCATTGAATTGGTGTTTAGCATGTTTCATTATCGGACATCCTTTTGAAGCTCATGTGTCTCTGCTAATATACTTAGGGTATGTCTGTTAGAGATTTCTAAATGTGTGGTTGAAAATAAAGGAAGATATTATGAAAAATGAAAAAATCTCAAATCAAGTGAAATGAATGGTTGAAAATGGTATTTGAAAAAAGCTTTTTGTTTTTAAGTTACGAGTCCTTATTCACAGGGAAAACTGGTCCATGGTTGATTGGCACTTGACAGCCAGGTTGACATGTGAATCCTTAATTGGCAATAAGGACACTTTTCTAAACCTTTGCTCAATACAGTATATCTTGACATACAGGATGTTATAGCTTGTGATGTTATCAACCCTGACCACATTGGTGTGAAATTTGATTCAATTGGAGGATTGGAAGCCATTAAACAAGCATTGTACGAATTAGTTATTCTTCCATTAAGAAGACCCGAGTTGTTTTCCCATGGGAAGCTTCTTGGTCCACAAAAAGGTGTCTTGCTATATGGACCACCTGGCACCGGGAAAACCATGCTTGCCAAAGCAATTGCAAAAGAGTCGGGAGCTGTTTTCATTAATGTCAGAATATCAAATCTCATGAGCAAATGGTTTGGCGATGCACAAAAACTAGGTGTGTGGTGTTTGCACGTCTTCTCACGCCGCCCCAAGTAGACTATGTTAAAAGAAATACGGAAAAAGTTTATTGCTGCCTATAATTCTTCTGCAGTGGCTGCTGTATTCAGCTTGGCGTATAAACTTCAGCCAGCAATTATTTTCATTGATGAGGTGGATAGTTTTCTTGGCCAGCGTCGGAGTACAGACCATGAAGCGTTAACAAACATGAAGACTGAATTTATGGCTCTATGGGATGGTTTCACCACAGACCGTAAGTTCTTTATTACAAGTGTGTTCAGATAAAACTTTTTTTTAGCTAAAAACTACTGTTTAGGTTAGATAGTGGTGGGGACTAGGAAATTTGTGGATAATGATGGGTCACTGATGTGAGATGTGTGGTTCATATTGATATTTAACTTTGACTTTTATTAGTAGGTGATTTTTGGGTAGAAAAAGTGTTAACACGAACAAAGACTACATTTCCTCTTGAATTACTTGTCTGCATCAATCCATTTGTTCATTATTTAAGGTCTGTTTGGCTGAGCTAGTATTGTTTTGTTAATACAGAAAATGCTCGAGTAATGGTACTTGCAGCAACTAATCGCCCATCAGAACTTGATGAAGCAATTCTCAGACGTCTTCCTCAGGCATTTGAAATTGGGTTACCTGATTGTAGGGAAAGGGCTGAGATATTGAAGGTGATTCTGAAGGACGAAAAGGTGGAAGATGACATTGATTATGATCATGTAGCTGGTTTGTGTGATGGATATACGGGTTCAGATCTTCTTGAGCTCTGCAAAAAGGCTGCTTATTTTCCTATCAGGAACCTGCTTGATGATGAGAAGAGTGGAAAGTCATCTTCGGTTAGTTTTTCTCTTTGCTTCCATAACTATCTTGTCTAAATCTCTAATTGTCATCAACTGCAGCTCCAGTCGTTAAAGACACTTTGAAAACGAATTATGATGTGTAGTAATAAGAGCGAATCTCTGTGCATTGTGGTAGTATTACTAGAACTAGCTATTTATCATCTCGACCGGATTCTTGAAACGAACATGCTACTCTTACACAGAAGAATGTCCTAAGAGCCTGTTTGCCGCAGCTTTTCTCAAACATCATTTTCTGCCACTCATTTTATTGGTGTGACAACCTTTTCATGTTGTTGGAAACTTCTCCCTACTTTTCAACTACACATTCAAAATTTTATCTATATTGTCTCGCAAACATACAATAAAGCTCCTTGTTATTCAATAAGTTCAGTTATTCTCTTATTGGTGGATCAATTGTTTACAGATTCCATAGTAAGTTCTTGAACACTCTTTTTAGATGGGTTAATGTTGCTGATGGTTTCTGAAGTTTCAACAAGATTAGTGGATGATTGTGGTAACTCAAAAGCTTCAATCCTATTCACTAAAGTTTACTTATACTTTTAGAGCAATATTAATGTTGGGACCGAAAGCCCAAATATGGGGGTTTTTTTACCTTTCTTCAACTTTCAACAAATAATGTAAGCGGCAATAATCCCCTTTTGGGGGTTTTCCCCCCTGAACCAAATAATGTGAAGGGGGGGGGGGGCGGATAATGACCTGCTTGGGGGAAAAAAGGTAAACAATGGGCCAAATTTAGCCAGCTTTTTATAGAATCCACCCTTGAATAGGAATTTTCCCCTTGATGATTTTTCTTCCCCTTTGAAATAGGTTTTTTCCTCTTTGATCTTTCACTTTGGGTTTTTTTCCCTCAGAGCAATCTTAGTGTTGGGGTGAAACCGTCGAAAAATTAATATTTTTCCCTCTGGGGCTATTTGGGGGTGGGGTGGGTGGGGTGGCGGGGGGGCGTAAAATCCAAATTTGGGATTTCAGTGGTGAGCAATTAATAGCGGCACATTATCAAATCTAACAGTGGCTACCAGTAAAAGTTTCATGCTCAAACTTTTAAATTTCAGTGACCATCAATGCTATTAACCCCCATAACCAGTCCTAATCCCTTTCTCATTAACCACTCAGATGGTATTATACTGCCGTCTCTAGTTCTTTAAGGTTTTCTTTGATCCGCTGTTTACCGTGTTGAACTGTCTTTTACTGTTAAGCAACGAAAATTTGGCTGTGTGTATAGAATTATGGCATAAAGAATGGTTATTGTATTTGTTTGACGATGATCACGTAAAATTCTAAATTTGGCGGGATTTAACTTTCAGGAGCCGAGGCCATTATCGCAAATGGATTTGGAGAAAGTGATTTCTACAACAAGAAAGACAAAGGTTGCTGCAAGTGAATATGGTGGGTTGATCTCACCTTCAACTGGATGGCCACCGCATGGAGAATCAGATGATTATCAGGTTCAAGCGGCCATTAGTGAACTATCTAAGCTTGTTTTTTCCAAACTTTTGAACCTTCAGCCAGATTCTCAGGACCGTTAATTCAGAAATAATATTACAAATGCAGAAGGAAAATCAAGGTAACTGCATGAACATTAACAAGGGGGCGAATTTTTGTACCATGTTGTAAAATTCATTAGTTATCACTTATTTTGTAAGTGACTTCTGTCCACTGATGACAGATTTCTTGAATTTGCTTACCCAAACTAATCGTAGTTTGCAGAGGTGATATACGCCCCTATACATGTTATTTCAGTATTGGATGATGATGGGGCAATCTTCTAATGTCGAGGGGATGTGTTATATGGGCATAATAACCGTGTTCACGTCGACATAACATCTACATGGTCGTAGTTTATCTCTTTTCGGGGCAACATTTCTTTGCTCATTGCATGCTCTGCTTCCTTGCTCAGGTCAAAATTTTAGTAGTATTTTCTTATATCCTAAATTAAGGAGGATTTTTAAATCAGGCTCGTTCTTATCTGTCTAAAGTCTGTTGGGTCCTCACTCTCTTTAAGACTTTGAGTCCTGAACTCACTTGCAATGGACCCATTCAAAGTGACAGAAAATGGCTATGTTCGTTTACCGTTGTCTGTTGTTTCGAAACCATCTGGACTCCTATGGTCGTTTTGGCCATTCCACAATGATTTATAGTGGCAAAAGAAACACTATTTTCATGAAAAGTAATGGCTGTTGCCTTCGTTTCTACAAGAGACAATATAAAAAGTAAAATAAAATAAAATTAATTAATTAATTAATTAAAAATTATTTGTCTTTACATTTGTTGTTTTTCTTTATGTAGTTTCAATGTTGAAATGTAATCTCCTGTTCCACAAAGATATATTTAATTTGACTTTCATGAGAATTAAGAAATCGTAATTAATATTCATATTTATTAGAAAAGTAAATTTTATTTTTTTCAATTATACAGCAACATTAAATAATAACAACGTATTTTTTTTTAATAACAATGTATATATTAAATAATAAGAGTATAATAAATGGAATAAAAAAATTAAATGGATATAAATAAAAATGAGGCAAAATACATTGACACAGCATCTTTTTATAAATGCACTACATTTTATTTTTTTTTTAAAGATCCATGAAATTTATCTATTTCTACAATTATATACCCCAACATTTTTATCCATGAAATTTATCTATTTTTACAATTATATCCCCCAACATTTTTATCTCATTCTTTTATGCAACATTTTATTATTTAATACTTCTTACCTCAAATAATGATTTTCGTCCAAACTTTTTTTTTTTAATTATCGTATATTCAAATGAGGAAAAATAAATAATTACAGTTAACTATTTGCTATGTTTTTTATTAGTTATTTAAGATATTTAATCACTTTGTTATCGAAAAATTTGATTGATATTCTTTATTGAATACAAGGTAAGCTAGTCAATGGCAAATTGATAAAAAAATTGTAATTAACAAAATTTTAGGCATGTGAATACACAATAAGTAATAAACTTAACGACATCTAATGAAATTAAAAATGTGGAGTGGCTGTTAAAAACTGTAGTGTGAATGTAACACACACAAAAGTGATCTATATTTTGAGAGGGACAAAAAAAGAAAGTGAACCTATCTTTATGAGAAGGATGGAGTAATTTAAAGATAAATTTGAGGAAGATAAAAGGTCATGAACGTTATTCCAAATAAATAAATAAATAAATAAGAGACAAAAAGGAAAAAAACCGCGGAAGACATAAAAAAAAGTGGATTGAGTTCTCTACAAAACACTGGTAAAATAAATTTGATTAAAGGCGTCAAACTTAATAATTGAAAAGAGTAGGATGTTTCCTACGATCATTAATAATTTGATGCACACATATGGTTATCTTAAAATGCTCATTTGTGAGTTGATGATTAATATGTGTTCACCACCCGCTTATTACGGATTTACGGGAATAGAGAATAAGTGTCAATCATCAACTCACAATGTGCTCACATTTAAACAACGAATCATTACTATTTCTACAATAGCAGATATTATCCCAATGTTACTTGATAATAGTTCTTAATATATAATCCTTGCTATACGTGAAAGGCACTCGTGGAAAAGGTCATTGACTAATTAAGTAATTAATTAATTATGTTTATTGTAGTATCACCGAAGCTAGCTGATCCAAGTGGGTAATATATATTTGCCAAAGTCAAATGTTGTGGCATTGAATTATCAATTATGTAATAGCAGTCAAGATCTTGGCCAAATGTCGATCATAAGTATGGTGGTTTTTGCTCATATGGCTAATTGGCTAGTTTAGTTTTAATGTTCCTTTTCTTTTTCTGTCTTTTTAGTTGTATAGTAATAATTTAAAATAGTTCATACATGCATATATGTATATATACACAATTGTGTTATGAATAATAATTGAAGAATAATTATTAGGTGTTATGAATAATTGAGAATAATTTGGTGGTTATGAATTATGAGGAATAATTTGGTGGAGGAATAATTTGGTAAAAGATATAATTATTATATGTGAATGACTATTATACCCTTGATGAAATTATGTAATTACGATGCTATTCAAGCTTTTCCTATAAATAGCGCCCAGTTATTAATGAAATTCATTCCGAGAATTCCTTGTAATTCATTCTCTAAATTCTCTCTATTATTTCTATACTTTTATAACACGTTATCAAGACGAGTCTCTAACCTTTGAGTAATATGAAGGGAGTATGCTTTCTACAACAGCATCTTATAGATGATCTTCTCAGATCGTAAACCTAATTATTATAAATAACCTAATCCATCTCCAATCAATACTTATCTTTCTTTTCTCTCTTATTTTTTCCCACTTTCTCACGCCTCACTCTCTCTATCTTCCCAATCACTCACGTAAAACATTTATACGCAGACAAAGAGTTGTGGGCAATTCAAGAATTGGCAAATGGAGGAAATACGTGCATGTTCAATTGCTTCTCCCTAAGAAAAAGGAAAATGGTATATATATTATATTACTTTATAATATAATAATATATTAAACTATAATATTCGTTTTCTCGAGATATAAGGAGCATACATTATCAAAATCAAATTTTCTCGACTCCATTATACTCGATTTAACGAGAGCTTCGATTTGACACCAACATTGATAAGGTAATAACTCGTTTTGAAATATGTTATTATCAAACTTTCAAAATTTACAAATCAAGACACTAACTTTTGAAAAAGTTACAAAATAGTCCTTGAATATTTTGATATTCATAAATTGAAATAGAAATGAGATAATTTTCCAATCGTAAAACATTGATAAAATATTTTTGACAATTTTACCTTTACGAATTGGAATGGATAATTTACCCTTAGGGTAAACCGAGCCTAATTTTGACGACAAGGAAAATGGGATAGAATATTCATGAAGAAATTCTAAATCCATTGATTATATAAAATGGCTTGAAATCCATTTGAGTTAAAAGATCGAAATATTATTTTAACTCCCTAAGAGTTTAATTACATAATATACTTATTCTAAAAGGATAAATGTGCTCTTGTAGAAGTAATGAGTATTTGTTCTAGAAGAACAAATTTGCTCCCGTAGAAGCGATTCAATATTTAATTATCGCACTTTATTTAGTGTAATTTAATTCTTTGCAATACCTCCTACTTGATGATGGGTTCAACTGCCACTAAACGGAAGGTTTTATATATTTCTACACTTTATATGCTAAGTGATGGGTAATACCTTCTACTAAGTGCATCCTACTCCTGAAGAAGTAGTTAAACATTATGCAATTTAATTCTTGCTATTTAAATTTGTAAATTTATATTTATTGCAATAATTCCCATAAGGTAGGTTCGACCACCTTTGGAGGAAATTTAATTTCTACAATTTAAATTTACATTTATAGATTTGAGTATATTTCCAATGTGGTGGGTTATACTACACGATTGGTTATAACTAATCCTACTCAGAAGAAGTAGTTGATCAAATATTCTAATCCTACTCTTGAAGAAGTAGATAATGAGAATAAAATTTATTCTTCATATTTACCAAATATTAATGGAGAAAATTGAGCAAGTGGTACTTGAAGTTACCATTGGATAAATATAAGAAAGTAAAATGCTCAAATAGATCCCATGTTGATAAATCAAAGAAAATATATCGCATGGAAAGCTTATATGAAATAATCTCATCGATGATATGAGATTGTATTAATATGAGAATAAAATGCTTTTGAAGAAGCAAAATCACTAGATTGTATTTGAATAAAGCCAATATGATATTATTATTACTCCGGAAGAAGTACAAAACAAATTAAGTGGAACATATTGAGAATATCAAAAGATGACATTAAACACTCGAAAATATAGAAATACGAAAAGAAAATATATATTGAATCCATAAATGAGGGATGCGTCTCGAGAGTATAAATACTCAGTAACTCGCCACCATCAACATTAGGATTCATAATGAAATATTTAAAGGATCCGAATTTCTTTTTCGCTTGACACGATGATCCGTGACCGACGGACTGGGCTTCCACAGATTCTTGAACATATGCATGAAATTTGATGAGTAGTTCATCAACGATTTAGCAGAAATAAGTATATTTCTTCTTGAATGAGAGATAAATTTATGTTCTACACCCTAATCTAGAAATGCTAGTAAACCATCGAAGAAATAATTAATATTCAACAAACCTATTGGTTTGGTATGAAAATTCCACTTGTGCAAATGAGGCTATATTGAATATTTCCTCCGGTGTGTTGTAGCCGCTGGAAGGACAATGAAAGCATCACTATTATTCATCATATACATCATGCGTTGTGGATGGATTGTGTTTGTAGCATCAATCCTGCTTGGACTAATGACATTTCTAACTCCAATTCGAGTATCGCCTCCAACTAGATGGAAAGGTATTACACTTGAAACTCTTATCCCCATGATTGTGCGGTCATTATAAGTCTAGCTAAAAGTTTGTTATTAGTCCCTCCATATAGTATATTGATATTTTGTCTCCCTAACTCTTTACTGGTTTGCCATATCCACATATTGGATATGGCCTACTAGTCTAGATCCACCAAGAACACATATAGTTTTAATATGGAGAGGTAAAGATTGACTTGTATGAGATGATTCTAATATCTCCATCTCCATCTCTACCTCTATCTCTCTTTTGCACTATACTTTTAATGTATGAACATGAGAGATATATGAATCCCTCTATTTAAAGAAAAATTTTCAAACCAATAATTGAGTGCACTATTTACTTTTTGACAAATATGAAAGAGAAAAAAAATGCAGAAAAATTTTTTTAAGTGAAAATGACATATATCTCTTGATTGAAAAATAATATGTATATACATATATATATATATATCTTAAAATTGAAAAACAATATTTACAAATAAAAGAAATATATTGATCTTTATTATTACAGAATTTTCTTATATTAATATGGGAAAATCATTATACTAAAATTTTCTACTAAATTTACAAACAGGATCTTCTAAAGTAAGTTTTTCAAGACTGTAACGCGTTTGTTGATCTTTGAATTTGGCCCATAAGGCCATTAGCTCACCTTGTACGTGTCCACTAGGATGTGTCTCAAGAGCCTGTTGAATATCATCCAAAGGCTCCTTACTCAATCCATCCTTAATGAATGCTATTTTATCTTCTCGATTTACGGACAAGTACCCCATGATTTACATCGAGTGTCACATGTCCATCGAGCACACTTGTAGCATCCTCCTAATCTTTTTGCTCTCCGTTTCTTTGAAAAACTACTTTTACCCATACCAGGCATGTATTTAGAAGGAATTGAAACCTCACCAAATAATCGAACCTTTGCTTCAATCAAGCATCGGATATCTTGTGGGATACCATTATTCATTAGCATCCTTAATCTTTCCAATTACCTCGATAAATCCTTTTTAGGATTTTGATCGGTAGTGATGGATAGTATTTTCAAGATTTGAGAGCATATGATCCATTATAATGTATAGACCCTTGTTAGGATGAATTTTGCAATAATTTTGATGATTTATTTATAGAATAATACGACGCGTATGAAATAAGACTCGATTTTAAATAAATAATATGAAGCGTAAGAGCTACGATTTGAATTAAATAATAGCGGATGTGATGCGTATGAGTCAGAACTCCGTGTTTGAATAGTGGTAGACAATAATGTCACCAAAAGATGATGGAATATGTCGGTGAATTATTTCTATGATAAATCATGTTGAGCACTATACAAAATACTAGTGAAATCGATATAAGAATTTACTGAACTAGAAGTTCAATAATACTCATTTGCAAAACCGGACTGGCCATCCCGGTTTAAATAATTATTGAAATTAATATTTCAAGTGAAGAATTAAAAGAATTCTTCAATGATTGTTCTCGATAAATGATGAAATCATTACTAGCCAATATTGGGAATAAATCCCAAATATATCTGGAATAAAGGATGAGAAGTTTGGGCCCACTCATCCTCCATGTGGACTACTAGATATTATGATATGGATCCACTAGATAGTCACATGTGTATATGATTCAAATTTGAAATTTATTTAAATATTTGCTCACGGTTTGAGCATGATTTCCAGATTTAATGATAAAGCTAGTAAATATATATATATCCCAATGATTTGAATAAATCACTCAAGGATTTGAGTATGCGATACAAGTGGGATATTATATGGCAAATTATTTAAAGTCCTCAAATAAATTGCCGATATCGAGAATAGAATGCAAACGGTCTAAATTCCCATATTAAATTTGAATGATGAGAACATATATGATTAAAATCATACCAACTGTATGAGTTTTGGTGTTCTAAATTTTCTCAAAGATGAGGGAGTATTAAAGGTTGAAAATAATATGTGAAATGCATCATGTTATATCCGAAATTGAAATACTGAACTTGAAGTTCAAAGATGCATGAAAGGCTATGAACAATCACATATATCAGCTTAAGATGCTTTGATAAGTTAGTAGAAGCGTTGATATTATGAGATTTCCCCAAACATATATATCAAAGCAAATTATAAAGATGGTCTTAATAATTGAGGCATATGCTCTTGAAGAGTATATAGACATAATTATATTGTGTAATCCTACAAGAGGATTGATAATGAGATATCTCGATAAGTTATGTCGATATGGGGAAAGAAATGAAATTGAAAAGTGTCGACACGGTATGAAAATGTAGCGCTACATATGATGAATGATAATAAAAATATTGAGATATATTGAAGATGATAAATGGTGAATGTGAAATCCTTAACTTATGAGATGATGAGATGATGATGACTAATGCTCAAGTTTAAAGATAAGCATGGTGGTCATTATATGTTGCATGCTCATGAAAGTTAAATTACCGATCATGTGTGTAGTCGAAAAGGAAATTAAATGATCGGGTGAGCTAAGCCCGTGTTTATGAGTACCCTAAAGGGTGAGCTAAGCCCCAGGAATGAAATAACCTATTAATTGAATATTAAATGTTAAATGATATATTTTAAATGTTAGTTAGTTATGAAGGTTTACTTATATGTTTACATGTTTTTACGATGAATTTATATGCTTTAAATTGTGTGTTTGGAGACATGTGTTCATGGTAAATGTTTTGTAGTTGTGTAAGAAAATTGATGCACTCTAAATGAACGAAGAATATAAAACCAATGTATATGATACTCATACAAATGTATGAAAGATTTTGAAATGCTTAAAAGATACTTGTATAAAATACGTGTTGCACTCTTTTTCCTTGATCGAGGTTTTATCCCATCGGGTTTTTCCTAGAAAGGTTTTTAATGAGGCAACTTTAAAGGCGTATTCACATGAATAATGTACTTTTTTCCTTTATTAGGGTTTTTCCCACCTGGGTTTTTCCTAATAAGGTTTTAACGAGGCATATTCATGGTATATTGAGAACGATAAGAGAAATTGATAAAGTGTATCTATTGGATCAAGTTATAATGGAGCTAATGCTTTAGATCCAAACGATGATGATATTGAAATCATTTACCGAAGTAAAGATATCGATTCTCAAGATATGAAATCAAACGAATTGTACTCTTTTCCTTCGATCAAGTTTTTTCCCACTGGGTTTTCTTGACAAGGTTTTAACGAGGCAAAGACGTGAATACCATATATGCCTGATAGACATCGGGGGAGCAATGTTTTGATGAAGAAAGATATAACCACTCAAGCTATCCCGCAATCGGTTTGGAAGTTTTTTCCCACTGGGTTTTTCTCCAAACGAGTCGTAAGACATTTGTATTAATAGTATTCGAGGGAATGTTATGAATAATAATTGAAGAATAATTATTAGGTGTTATGAATAATTGAGAATAATTTGGTGGTTATGAATTATGAGGAATAATTTGGTGGAGGAATAATTTGGTGGATGAATAATTTGGTAAAAGATGTAATTATTATATGTGAATGACTATTATACCCTTGATGAAATTATGTAATTACGATTGTGTCATTCGAAGTTTTCCTATAAATAGGGCTTCAGTTATTAATGAAATTCATTCATGAGAATTCCTTAGAATTCATTCTCTCTAAATTCTCTCTATTGTTTCTATACTTTTATAACAACTTGATAATAGTTCTTAATATATAATCCTTGCTATACGTGAAAGGCACTCGTGGAAAAGGTCATTGACTAATTAAGTAATTAATTAATTATGTTTATTGTAGTATCACCGAAGCTAGATGATCCAAGTGGGTAATATATATTTGCCAAAGTCAAATGTTGTGGCATTGAATTATCAATTATGTAATAGCAGTCAAGATCTTGGCCAAATGTCGATCATAAGTATGGTGGTTTTTGCTCATATGGCTAATTGGCTAGTTTAGTTTTAATGTTCCTTTTCTTTTTCTGTCTTTTTAGTTGTATAGTAATAATTTAAAATAGTTCATACATGCATATATGTATATATACACAATTGTATTATGTATAATTATATAAATCATTTTAATTGAATGAAATAATTAAAAATATTTTTAATCGGTGGGTATTATGTATAATTATATAAATCATTTTAATTAAAAATATTTTTGAAAATATATTTAAAAATGTTGTTATGAGAAATTAAATAAAACAAGAAAATATTTTAAATGGGTATTGGGTGCCTAGGTGGTGATTGGGCAGATGTACTCATACACGAGATACACACTTTGCTTGGAGACATTATTGCATTGAATCGGTGTCGGTACACGTTCACACTGAGGTCGACTACGGGGCCATGAACTGATGAACTTAAGGAACCCTGTCAACGTTTAATAATTTGGAATTATTATTTTTAATTTAATTTTTCATACAAAATTAATTAAAGAAATATAAGGAAATTACTGACGTTGTACTTTATGATGTCAATTCCATTGTTGTTAGTTGTTATATCATGTTCTTTACCCATCACAAAACTATTTTTAATTGGCGATCACAAATATGACGACATCATACGGTCATTACTGTCCTTGGTTTGCTTCGGAAATGTAGAGCGTGGGTGGGGTAAATTGAATAAATGACCATTGAATGGGTTCAATAACTCCCTAACTCATTGGCTTATCTAAGGTAGTCCCTTCCTCTAACAAAGGGACTCAACAAAGGCAATCCCATGCTGTGCCACCCAAAGCGTTTCAGCCGGCTCAAGATAGTTCCATCGTGAAACTCTCTCCCCTCATTTCCCTTTATACGCATGTGACTTACCCTCTCCCTTGCTCCATAACAACACCCCCACCGGTGACTTTCTCTCTGTATTATATGTTGTCGAGGTAGGTGGTACCAAATATAGATTAAATAGCAAAAAACTTATGCGAGAAGAAGTCTTACAAGTCTTACTAGAGCCGGGTAGCCAAGCTAACCCGATGAGGGAGGCATTATGGATGGATGCACCGGAGATGGAAATAACGTATTCCTAAAAGATTATTTTATTAATCGGTTGAAGAATGTAATAAGGGGCACAACTGGAAGAGTTGGCCCTATATTTTCTTTCAAACTCTATTCCGTTTCGATGAAAAATGAATCCCAAAATTATACCAATTGAAACGGTTGAATAATACTAATCGAATAGATGTAATTACCAAACCATCAAGTTTTGAAGTGTCATTAATCGCCTACTGGACTTTGACCAATATAGGCCGTTCACCACTTGTTAACACATTCGTTTGAATCGCCTACCAAAAGTTAGTGATGTAACTGACGATATATAATGTGATACTTATTCACTCATTTGAATATGATACAACTTTCTAGAAGGAGATTACATTATTAAAGCACTTCAATCACACCTAAAAAATATTTTTAAAAAGAGTATGAGTAATAGATGGGATTTTGTGATTTATAACATTTTTAGGTGTTACTGAAGTGCTTTAATAATGTAGTCGTCTATTTGGATGCTATGTCAAATTCAAATGAGTGAATAAGCAGTATGCTGTTAGCCACGTCAATAGTTCTGTTAAGAGATTCAAGCGAATGTATAACAAGTGATTAACAACTTACCTTGGTTAAAGTCAAGTGAGTCATTAGTGACACCTCAACGTTTAGTGGGTTAATGGTAACATATTAAAAGTTCAATGACTATTTATTTAATTTACCTGCTTGTGTGTCGAGGTTAACCATCATTCTTTATTAACTATCTATCTATATTATTCAACAATGCTACTTAAATAAAAGAAAATGAACATAAAATAAAGTACTAATACTAGTATTTGAGTGCATTCTTGGGAAAAAAGAGTGAGATTAATGACAATGTAAAATGATTTTTTCCTCTGTGAAAACGTAGAATGTCAAGTTTTATCGTAATCAATACGTATTATTATTGTCAATTATTCGAAGTGTAACATTCTACTTTGATTAATGCCAAGAGTACAATTTTGGAACAAGTAATCTCCTTTTTCTTGGGGGCCAAAAGGGACAACCCAACCCGATCCAAGTCCAGGAGACCAGGAAATTAATTCCAAAAACATGGGAGAATTATGGGTAACGCAGAGCCGTAGGTAGAGTTTTTGAGGCTCAAAGCGAAATTAATATTTTTGGCACTCTAATCATAATTCTTAATAAATAAAATATAAAATACAATATATCGACGAGCTAAAAGTTCAAAAACTTTAAAGTAACAATATGCTCACAAAACAACAATGACTCAATAATCAAAAGTCAATAAGTTGATAACGCAGTAACAATTGGGTGAGAATTGAGAAGATTAGATTTTCAATTTCGCATTCTCCCTCTCCTTTGTGGAATTTTGAGACTACAAATGAGAGTAAAATTGTATTTGATTTAACTTCAATTAGAGGCCTAATTTGTAAAGATAGACTCAAAGATAATGATAAAAATTAATAATCAATCAATCTAGGCCTCTCTTAAACTTGAGCCCGCTTCTTTTGCTTATATGTAGCTGCGGGCCTCGGGCAAGGATTGATCCCATAAGCCTAGATCTCTTTTTACGGCTACGTGGATTCTTTATTTTGATTTTGAAATTATATAGTAGTATCATTTAAACCTAGACTACCTAGATAAGATACTTAAGGGCATCTCCAATGGTAGTGGATGATAAGGTGTGATGTGGAGGAGAGAGATAGAGAGAAGATGATTAGGTAGATTGAAAAGAGAATAGAGGATGTGTAGTGAAAAAGAGAGGGAAAAGTAAAAAAGTATGAGAGATGTAGAAACAAATTCAAAAATAATAATAAAATAATAGTGGAGGATGTGAAGTTGGATGTGGGAATGTAGAAGTGACGCGGGAATTTAGGAAGAAAAGTGGGGAAAAAGTATGATAAAAGTGATAAAAATGATTTTAAAAAAAGAGAAATAAAAAAAATTATGGGACCCACATATATTTTTGTGTCTCTCTCTCTTCCTTGCACATTCAAAGTGGAAGCTAGCATTGGAGATGCTTAGGAGTTAAATCTGCAATTTTACATCTATCACTTTTGTAGCTCCTATCAAATAAAGCGGAAAAAGTAATGGTAGTAGTGGCTATACCATGGTGCAAATTCAACTTATGGATGGACGTAAATGTGAAATCTAATGTTTTTTTCACTAAATGGTGATAATGACAGTGCGAAGAGACAATTGTTTGTATTTTTTAAGGTTTTAGGGCTGCTCGGGAGGTTTTCCGTGAATTAGGGAAGCCTTTTGCAGGGGTGGAAAGATTTTTAATTTTTTTGCATTGTTACATATTTGGTGTTTTGGGGGTGGGGGTGGGTGGGTGGGTGTTTTGGGGTTGAGTTTGAAATTGATTGTTATACATTTTAGTTGCCGACACTCGAAACAAAAACAGAACGACGTAAACGCTAATGGAAAACCACGATCTCAAAATTTTTAGGAATATTAATTAGATGCAATAAAAATACCTTTAATAAAAAATATAACTGATCCTTGTGATGTAATGTTCCTATTTTTCAAAATACATTATTTGTCGGCATTTTTCCAATTAGGGACCGCATTAAACTTACCAACTTTAAATAGAAACAGAATCCCTGACCCGTAACATAATAAGGCCCATATCTGGACCCGCAAACTGATCCAATCGAAAACTTCCGATTTCGAAAAGGGTGAGGCTCAATACACCCAACCCTTTACTTTATACACCAATATTTTTGAATATTCCAAATCTACCCCACCCTCACTTCTAACTACAAAAAAAAAGTTCGCCGGCATAAAACAAACACCCGAAAGGGTGTTCGCCATAGACGGGGCAAATACCCAAATGGGTGTTCGCCCAAAACTGAGTTTTGGGCGAACACCCACATGGGGTGTTCGCCCCGTTTATGGCGAACACCCCGTTATTTTAAAAATAATTTAAAAAATTATCGATAAAAAATTTTTGTTATTATTTTTTGTTCAGATTTTTTGTAATCATTCAAAGATTTTTTAATAATTATATTCAATGGAATAAAATTCATTACTATATCATCAAAAAAATTCGAAATTCATAGTTAATTGTAAAAAATTATGCTAACCGGATGGTATTATTGTATCATAAAAATTTTTCGAAATTTATTATCATTATCAAAGTAATTATAAAAAATTTAAAATAAATTTCAAAATTACTTGTCAAAATAGTTATAAAAAATTATAGTAAAAATATATCTACCAATAAAATATTAGATAAAAATTCTTTGTTTTTTCTTCAATTTTTTTAGTGTTGTCAGATTCATTGTCTTGTTATTGCATTCACAGAACAAATTTTTGTTGTTGTGAATGCAAATGAACAAGCTAATGTTATTTGCATTTGCAACGAAAAAAGAAAATCAAATAAAAAAAAGAAGGGAATATGGGTGCACTTAGCATGGGCAACTTAGTCTTTTAATTTATTTTTTTTTTTTTAGTTTAATGGGTGTATTTAGTAAAGGCGTGGGTGCATTTAGCCCCACCCTTTCGAAAACCCGTTCTCTTAGGGTGTGTTTGATTCTGTGGAAAATTGTTTGAAGAAGCGTTTTAGATAAACGATCAGGAAAAAGGTTTTCAGAAATGGTAATCAGGTGTTTGATTGGGTTAATTTGAAAGTTGGAAAATGATGTTATTTTCCTTATTTTTGAGGTTTTTAATAAAATTTGATCATTTTCCTTATCTTTATGGTTAAAATAAATTGTCTAAAAAAAAAAAAAGAAAAAAAGTGCCAAACTTTTCCCTGAAAAGCAAAACCACCTCCAGCAAGGAAACGTTTTCCTCCAAAAGCGAGAAAAGAAGCGGAAATCGAGAAAAAAAAAACGTTTTCAGGGAAAAAAAGTCAATCAAACGGCCAAGGATGGAAAAAGTTCGGAAAACGAGTTTTCCTGGAAAAAATTGGTTGAATCAAACACACCCTTAGTGTACCTACCGACACAAAGGGACAAACCACACACTTCCACGTGTCAATATCCATCCTACCCACCACCAAAATCAAGCATGAAGTAGTGAAGATTGCACTCTTAGTCCCCAATTTATTGTTGTAGTAAGGACCACTAGTTTATACTTTTCCGCCCCCCGACTATAATACCTATATTTCACTATTTTGAAGTGAACATTATTTGCTTAAGGAAAACATGATAAATTTTGTACAATTGATTTTTATATTTAGAAATTTATTTTTCCAAAATTTTTATTAGTTACTTTACCTTTTAATTTTGTACAATGGTGATTATTTGCATATGAGTATCTAAAAAGAAATGGCATTTTCTAAATGAATTACTTCTCTTCTTCAAATAATTTTGTTGAATGAGCTCTCAATATGTGTGGTAGTAACCATTTAGGCATTTACTTTCTAATAAATAAAGGAAAATATTTTCCCCATTTAAACACTTGCAAGTCCACGCAAACTTTTGTCTAGCACTGCAATTATGAATATAACAAATGATTATGAGTGGTAAAGAAAAAGCTCAACAATTGTGTGTGGGTAAAAAATAAATTTGAAAAATACCCAAATTTCTCTAAATACGATTTTATTTGCTAAACCTATGTCGAATATGATATTTCGTTGTATATAATTTTCTTGAATATATTATTTTTAACTGCTTATTTAATTGATTTGAAAATTTTTCATTTTTTTAAAAAATATTTTCTTTACATTTCAAAAGCACATTAAAAGTGATTTTTCTCAACAATTTTCACCAAAAAAACATGGAGCCCTTTCTAGACAACACTTAATATGAAAATCATTTTTATATTAGTATCATTTCCAATCACTTATTATATTGAGTTGATCACGGAATATGAGTAATGTTTTCTTGGAAATAAAAGATAAAATGATTGTCCGTCTTCACCTTCTACACAAAACCTATATTCTTTTGTAATTCACTTAAAACTTGTTTGATATTTTTTACTGTGTCACAAAAATTATATATTTGATCAGATTCCATTGCAAATATACAATCTATACTAGTCATCACAAACGGACGAAAAGACATATAACCATCTATTTTTTCTTTCTTTCTTTCCTTTTTTTTTTGTTTTGTACGTAAGAGAAAATTCCATAAATATTATTTTTTATTTCTCAACTAAACATCTAAATATTATTGTTCCTAAAATCTCTATCGTGCAAAAACCTAGCACATGTAGATTCGCTAGTGCTCCCCTGACCACTTAGTGGGCAGGGAGTATGCCCACATGGTGACGTGGTGCGCCGTGAGGGTGCCACATTGCCGAATTTTTTTAAAATTTTTTTTTTGGAATTCTACGTTAAATAAGATGAATAATACATAACAGTCCCCTGATGGCGGGGCTAATATAAACCCCACATTTTTTCCTTCCAAAATTTACCATGTGTGGCATGTTACATGCCCACTTAGTGGGCAGGGAAGCAAATCTGCATGTAGATTGTAGAAATGACAAGGACGACCCTGTCATAAATGAAAGTTGGGACCCTCTAATGATAATGAAAGCCCACTGTCACAGAACAAGCAAAACGCGTTCCACTTTGTTGCTTATATATCCCCGAGTTTGCACTTTACAGGAGAGAGTACGTAAATGGTCATGTATAATATTATCTGAAAGGGGATCTTACTATTTCATTCTCTTTCATTGTTTTGGTTTTGAGGATTTGGATCGAATTGTAAGAAAAAAATGGAGTTGTTTTACTATTTGGTGTTCGGGGCGTTGGGGATTGTGGTGGCAGGAATGGAGCTGAGCAAAAGTAACAAGGATCGTGTTAATACATCTTCGGCTTTCAATTCCTTCAAGAACAATTACCTTCTCGTTTATTCCCTCATGATGGGTATGTAAATTCTGTATAACCTAGATCTGGGACTTACGTGCTTCTAATTTTCTAATTCAATTGTAAGGAAGCATAATTTAGCTTATTCAATTGTGATCTGATCTGATGTATGCGTGAATGATCATCGATTTGATGCATTGTACGCACACTTTGCAAATTTTTGTGTTGTTCAGTTGGATCCAGATCTTAAGCGTTTGAGTAACTAATGTGGGAGGATCAAAATGATTAAATTCGTGGAGATTACGATTCGGTGTTAAGGGACTAGGATAAGTCACTGCCGTCTAATTAAATTGGAGCCTAATTTGATTATTTTGTTCGTTTAATTTGAAGTTAATTATAGATATAGAATGCACCCTGCTAATCGAAATTGTGTTTAGATCCAGGCATCCAGTCTTCTTTTGCAGCTTCGATGAAGCTATCAATTGTCTCTATTTCTGTACAAGTTGAATCTTGCTCAAACTTCTCTGTTCATATTAGCTATTCCATACATCATCTCTTATAGTAGCTTAATTCAGCTATTTGTATTATCATGTGCAGGAAACAATTTGTTTTACGTTACTCTTGATTATTATGCTAGAAATAATTTTGAATAATCTAAGTTTTTGACATTAGGCGGTGGAGAAAATGTTGGCTTTATTTCTCATCTTTCATGCTTTCTATTATCTTCTTCCCCACCCCCCAAAACAAAAGTATGGTAAAAGCAAATGTAAAAAGAAAAAAAGAAAGCCATGGTATCAATGACATCTGAAATCCCATTGTCATGTTGCTCCTTTTCTTCCGTTTTGGCTTTTGGCAATTGCAATTTTTTTGGTTTCTTGAAATAATTGTGAACCATAGTCTTTGCTTTTGCTGATTGTTGGTATTTTCGGGCGGCAACAGCCGGTGACTGGTTGCAGGGTCCTTATGTTTACTACCTTTACACAACGTATGGCTTTGGGAAGGGGGAAATCGGACAGCTCTTTATTGCAGGATTTGGATCGTCAATGTTATTTGGAACCATTGTTGGATCTCTGGCAGATAAACAGTGAGATATTCTCTTGAGTTCATTTGAACTAAATTAGTTAGTATTGTAGAAGTTTTCTCATTTTGAGTTATATATGGAATTCGGGGGACGGAAGCGTGCCTGTGTAAATTAGTTAGTATTGTAGAAGTTTTCTCATTTTGAGTTACATATGGAATTCAGGGGACGGAAGCGTGCCTGTGTAACTTACTGCATCACGTATATATTGAGTTGCATCACAAAACATTCTCCCCAGTATAAAGTTCTGATGGTAGGACGTGTTTTGGGTGGTATTGCCACGTCTCTTCTGTTTTCAGCATTTGAGTCATGGCTTGTGGCAGAACACTTCAAGGTGCGTGATCTTGGATATGATTTAGATGTATTTGCAATTACACATGTGATTGAGTAACTGCAAATTATGCAACTCCACAAAGTCAACATATACATTACATATGTGTCGATCAATGTTTGTGGAACTACTCATAAAGACAAAGTATGGAAACTATCTAGATTTGTTTGATAGTTCTTTTTTTTTTTTTTCCTGAAAGGAATTGAAAATGATTTTCTGGGAGAATGTGTGGTAGAAAGCATGTAAAATTATGGTTCATGTATGGTTGAAAATGATGTTATTCTCAAAAGCTCTGACAATGAGATCTTAATTAGCCGATAACTGACGCAATTTGTTTCAATGTATGTTTTCCCAGAGGGGTTTTGATCCGCAGTGGCTCTCATTGACTTTCTCTAAGGCAATATTCCTTGGTAATGGTCTCGTTGCCATTCTTGCGGGGTTATTTGGGAATCTACTAGTTGATACCTTCAGTCTTGGGCCTGTATCACCCTTCGATGCTGCTGCGATCTTTCTGGCTATTGGAATGGCTGTTATCTTATCATCATGGTCAGAGAACTTCGGGGACCCTTCAGAGAGCAAGGACTTGCTTACACAGTTCAAGGGTGCAGCTGTAGCCATTGCTTCAGGTAGACTTCTAAATATAACATAATGTTATGTGATATGCAACAAATATGAACAACTTCCATGGAGTCATTACAGTGCAATGGGATTCATATGTCGCAGGTCTGAATACCCATGTACCCATCTATCATTAACAATATCAGAAAAGACAAACCAATAATAGGGTGCATTCGAATTGCTTTTAAGCAGTTGATAAAGCTCAGTAGCTTTCAAGATTGTTGCCCCATTACCGAACTCATGCACTACAATAATTGCGTTTCTCTATTGATAATTTCCCAATTTCACGGAGTTCAGTTGAATAATTTGTGTTGGACAGATGAGAAGATTGCCTTGCTGGGTGCTATACAGTCACTGTTTGAAGGTTCAATGTATACATTTGTATTTCTTTGGACACCCGCACTGAGTCCAAATGATGAAGAAATTCCCCACGGCTTTATTTTTGCAACTTTCATGTTGGCTTCAATGTTGGGAAGCTCAATTGCATCACGTCTGTTGGCCCGCAACTCAATTAGGGTGGAGACCTATATGCAACTTGTTTTTGTTATTTCTTCTGCCTCGCTTCTGCTTCCCATATTGACCACTGTATGTCAAGCAATACACGTGCCATCATTAAAATCCTTTTATTTTATTTTATTTTATTATGTATGACTAACTACTTATTACTCGTAATAGTTCTTGGTGACTCCTTCAAAGGAGAAGAATGGCGGCATCTCCTTTGCAGGTTGTCTCCAACTTCTTGGTTTTTGTACTTTTGAGGCTTGTGTGGGGATCTTCTGGCCATCCATTATGAAAATGAGATCCCAATACATCCCTGAGGAGGCCCGAAGTACCATCATGAACTTCTTCCGCATCCCCCTAAACATCTTTGTTTGTGTTGTTCTGTACAATGTATGTTACTTGATCTGCCTTATCCAGTTCATAATTGTTATTGAAGTGATTGAATAACAAAAATACAATTGTGGTTAATTTTATTGGATTCTGTTTGAAGGTCAACGCATTCCCGATCACCGTCATGTTTGGAATGTGCGCAATTTTCCTCTTTGTCGCATCCATTTTGCAGAGACGACTTGCAGCAATTGGAGATAAGCCAAGTAAGTACTTCGTTGTTAGATTGACTAGAAATTAGCATCTTCTTGGGAGGTTTTTTATCTATCGGTCTTGAGAATGAACTTGTATCTTCTTTTATTCATTTATTTATTATTTACTATTTCACTTTTATGACAGAGACAGAAGATTGGGCAATGATGAAGGAAAGAGACACCGAGGCAGAGCCATTGAATGTTCCTTAAAGCCAACAATTTTGAAGGTCTATAACAACCATCTTTTCTATAGCCATAATCTGCCATCTCAATTTCATATAGTTTCTCGGGTAAATTCAATCCGGTAGAGACTACTTAAAACTTGCGAAAAGATTTGTCAGCCGTGGAGTAAAATGGAAAATAGGCTCGAAAGAATGGACTAGAGTTGGTATTGTTTGTCTGTGATTCTGTAACACGGAAACACATTAGCATACCCATTAGTGAAATGTTATGAATGATGATTCTTTCAACGTGTCGCCCTACATTTGTCCATTACTATCTTTTATTCATTTCGCTGTGTTATTATATCAAACGATTTGTTACTCATTTTTAAGTTTTAACTATGTAAACTACAAAAGATTGAATAAGTTCTTTAGTTTTAGCTACGTATTCTTTGAAGAAACTACTCTGCCTATCGCAAAAATTTTGTTGAGCAAGCCGACGTGTCTAGCTGCATTTTTTATTTTTTATTTTAGTACCACACCGTTTGATTCAAAGAGGATCTACCATAGGAAATTGCAGAGCGCAAGGGATTGAATGTGGGCATAATATATTGCCTTTGCAAGATACATATCACTTTAGGGTGTGTTTGATTCCACAAAAGTTTTCCTGGAAAACGAGTTTTCCAGCCATTTTTTCCAATTTCGAGTGTTTGATTGGTTTTTTTTTTTTCCAGGAAAACGTTTTCGAACTTTTCTCGAAATCCGCACTTTTCCTTGTTTTTTTTCCTTGGAGGGGAGGTGGTTTTTGTTTTCCGAGAAAAGTTTAATACTTTTTTTCTTTTTTTTTTTAATGGACAATTTAATTTAACTATAAAGATAAGGAAAATGATCGAACTTCATTAAAAAAAACTCAAAAATAAGGAAAATAACATTTTTTTCCAACTTTCAAATTAACCCAATCAAACACCTACAATTATCATTTTCCTGGAAAACTTTTTCCCGGAATTCATTTACCCGGAAAACGTTTTTCTTCTAACTATTTTTCGGCTTTGCAATCAAACACACCCTTAGGGGTTGTTTGATTGGGTATAAAGTTAACTAGTATTTTCTCCCGTGCATTGCACGGGGAGATTTATGACCAAGTTATAATTTAAAATATATGTAAAATAAAAATTATAATAACATATTTTTATTTTTTTCATGGTAAAAAGATATGGATGGGAGATTTAAAAAATCACATATGATAATAACCCGAATTTGAAGGATAAGGAGTCATTCTATCAAAAGATGGGGGTGATAAGTTGAGTTGGAAAAGACATGTAGAAGTGGTAAAACTCGTTGCCATAATTAAAAATTGATTTTTTAATTCAGAAAAATAGGTGAAAGTAGCGGGAAAATATGCTGGTTTTATTAATATATAGATATAGATGTGCGCGGATTCCGTGTAAAGATGTGTGGTTAATATTATTTTGGGAAATGTGTGTGTGGTTGAAAATGAGTATAATGTATACGGAATTGCGTGCGGATAAATTATATAGGAAATAGAACAAGGCCTTAGTGTCAGATGATACCACGTAATGTACTCATCATCTGTGCCTAAGGGTTGCAAGCAACCTTTATGGCTTTATCCTATATATTCGCATCTTTTATCTTTTTCTTTTTAAAATTTTTAATACGCATATGACCAAGCTTGAAATGATCATTTATCTACTATTTTGTTAGGCTCATTATTTAAAAGAGAAATTTTCAAACATGTCTATCCCTTTTTTCATGTTGTGATTTCAAAATAACACCGTGAACCTATTAGTGAGCTGTCTTATTAATTAATCAGAATGTCGTAATTATTTAGAATCATTGCTAGAAATTAGGGATACACATCATTTTTGAGATGACACATGTTTATGTTCAATCCTGGCATTGAAAATAGCAAAAATGTAACGAGCAAATGCTCAAGATATAATATAAGTTGTTACTGTAACTTTCCAGGGTAAACTTTCCAATGTACTTGGGTTAATAGCACTTCCAAATCTCCACAATTGATCGAAATAGGCTAAAATCATGAACACAATACAAATTACCCTCTTTTCATTTAATTTACTCTATCTTCTATCTCAAAATATCAGATTCCTATTATATGTGGAAAGGGATTTAATCTCCTGTCCTTCTGTAAAACTAACCAATCGGTCAAAAACACCTTCCGTCGAAAGATCCTTTTCCCTTAGCAACATCGTGGTTTCGTCTACTTTTTCCAAATATTTACCGCTGTCAAAAATCTGCAAAGATGACTTACTGAGATCGCCTTCCTCAATGGCTTCAACGGCTTTATAAACTTCATTGTCCTTGAGATATCCAACTGCCAAATGACACCATGTAATTATAAGTGGTTCACCCCCTTTACAAACTCCAAACTCCCCTATTCATCACAGCTTCTGCTTTGGTCAAAAGTCCATTTCTGGAATTCCCGTTGATCACTTGAAAGTCCTAGGACAAATGCAATACACTTAATTCCCATTCCTCAAATATCTTCTCAGCCCCATCAATGTAAACCTCATTGATTACCTTTCCACTTTCTTTGTACAGTTTCTGTATTCTTTACGACTCGTGTTTCTTCCCAGCTTCACCGTATAGTTGGAGGACAAAGAAAAACACGATATTCTTGTTTTTCGTTGTTTCCTATTTTTTAAGCATTGGGAAAGCTTTATCCACAAATCCAAGTTTTAGGTTCCTTCTATTTCAAAAACATACGTCTTGTAATCGAGAGAGATGCGAGGATCAGATTCAAGAATCATTATAGTTTCATCTATTCCGTTAGGATAAGAAGTTGCAGCATATGCACTTAGACAAACAGCAAGTGTGAAGCGATCATGATTGATGCGTTTAGCTTTCATTTCATTCATCAGATCATCAACCCTTTCGAAATTTCCTAACTGATAATGAAGATTCATCATAAGATTGTACCATAAGGGGTTTGCTAGCATACCCCAAATCTCTAGCTTTCTGTTGACATAACAGGCAAGAAGAGCAAGATAAACTTCGAGGGCATGTTTAAATCTTAACCAGAGTACAAAAACAAGAAGAGACACAGCATTCCAAATACAGAGAAAATGAAATATTGAGAAAGATGAAGCAGAAAGAGTTGACAAACCTCGACTCAAGGGCATGTTTGTAGGCTCTCAATTCATTGATAATGTTCTGAACCTGTGGTTTGTTAACAGTATTTCCCTTCTTGATCCACTGTTTAAGTATTGGCGTTATTGAGACATTCTTTTGTATAAAGATTCTAACTTCGACCATTTTCCGGGGGTAACGGGTTCGGTTTCATATTTTGCACAAAAATCGTTATTGGATCTTGTTGTAGAAAGATTGTGCACAGGTAGAAAAATGAAAAAACTTCATCGAATAAACTTCACTGAGACATTCTTTTCTCAAGCTCTTCAGGTATGCCTACATAATTACGTGCAATTTACTTATGTTGTAATGTATATTTATGATTTCGGATTATGGCTTTGTGTTGCTTTCGAAAGTGCAATCTTTGAATAATGTTGCACTGCGTGCTCCATTGGTTATACCTTGCTCTGGTAGTAAATTTTAGATGAAACTTGTGATTGATAGTTTTGATGGTAGAATTTCTGTAATCTGGAGATCGGCGGTAATGAACAGGTTTCTGAGTGGACAAGAAATAAAGACTACTGCTCGTTCACACTAGTTCAGCATGCTATGCAACTGGATCTGATTAGTAAAGTATATGGTTTTCTCTCTGCAGAAACCTACTTCAATAACCTCAGCAACCAAGATAAGACCGCTAAGACATAATATGGTGCTCTTCTGCGATGTCATGTCCGGCAGCGCCAAACTGAGAGAATGGAAAGGTTCACGATGTTCTTAGTCGGATGAAGGAGAGTGGGATCACCCCTAATAATTTGTGTTATTGAATCTACATTAATTCATATGAAGCTAGATCAGATATCAAGGGAGTCGGGAAGATGTTGAAGGAAATGGAAAGTGAACCCGATGTCATAACTGATTAGAACACCTTTGCAGTTGTGGTGAATTTTTACGTTTGCATGTTAGTTTACAGCTTTTTACACATTTTTATACATTCGTTTTCAAAGTTGCATCTGATCAAACTAATCATATCCACATATTTCGTGGGGACCTACATGTGCTATATAAATCTCCACCATTCAACTCCACTCATTCTTTATCCTATTTTACATCAAAACCCATAAAAATTTAGATAATATAAAGATGGTCGATCTTGGGTATAATCATCTTATCTCTCTTGATGCTAGACTACGAAACAGAGAAGCAGTGCCGTACTTGAGATTTCAAGGCCCTGAGTCGAGATATAAAAAATGGGCCCCCAAGTTCCCATGTTTGCTTTTATTGCATTCAAAATTTTGAATGATAATGGATATCAACAGTTATGACGCACTACTTTGGCCGTGTGGGGTTGAATGAATTAAGCCAATTGAAATTAAATACTAATCATAAATTGCAATTTGTAATTCTAATCCTAATTTAATTTGTCCAGGCCCAAGTATTCAATTAGAATTGAAAACAATTGCAGTTGTAATCCCATTAGGGCTTGTGGAGGCCCATCAGCCCATGTATTAATAATTGGAAAAAAAAAAGAGAACTCACGCACCCTGAAGATTCGAACCTGAGAAGGAAGGCATACAATGAAACAAGTCCTACCGCTACACCACTAGATTATTTGCTAGCATATTTTACACGGTCATATATATATAGAAAGTTTATCAAATTTTGGGCCCCCAAAAAATCTAGAAATTTTGGGCCCTGAGTCAGTGGCCTGTTGGGCCTCGTGGGAGGTCCGGCCCTGCAGAGAAGATGTTCTTAGATTATGGGATCTTGAGAAGAATGCATGTAACTGTAGGAGGTGTCTTAACCGGGATTGTATAAATATGAGAGTCCTTGGTGAAGCTTTATGAGCATGGAGAGGTGAAGAAATTGCTAGAAGAGTGGGAAGCTTTTGGAAATTTCTACGATTTTCAAGTCCCCAATGGAGCCATTGTTGCATATACGGAAAATGTGTCATATGAAAACGCTGAAGAGATTCTTGAACACATTATGGAAAAGGGGAAGGCTTGGACCCCAAATAGTTGGGGAAAACTGGCAGTTGGATATCCGGAGAAGGGAGATTTTTGAGAATACTTGAGATGTTCGAATGTTGCTGTTTCTTTGCACGATGAGAAAGAGTAAAACTTGATCAACAGGTTATTGGAAGAATACTGAGTTTGGCACGTGAGAAACGTTGCTACGAGGACATCGGAAAAATTATAAATTTGTTGAGATCTTTCATGCCTTTAACTAGACAGATGCATCATGCATTGGTAAAATCTTATATCAGTGTTGGTAAGGAAGTTGATAGAGTTTTAAACTCCATGAGAGCTGATAATATAGACAAAGATGAAGAAACAAAGAATATCATGTCCTTGGAGCAAAGTAAAATGAAAAACCTTGCACATTTTTCAGAGATTTGGTGCTGTTTTCTGGCAGCTTGACTTTTGTAGTTGCTTGTTACATGGTTCTATTAGAGCGCCTTTGATTGGATACCCACGTGGGTATTAACCCCCCCTCACGCCATGTGGCGCTACCTGGTGGCGCCACGTCATATTTTTTTTGGTATTTACGTTAAGTTAGATAAATAATACATAACTGGCCCCTGATGGTGGGGGGTCTCACCCGACCCCCACGATTTTTTCCCCTGACTGTGGGTACCCGATCGTTACTTCTAACACAATTTGAAGCTGCATATGTACTTCATTGATTATCAAATTTCAGAGCAAAGCAGTAACTGAATGGCCCACACTACTTGAGCAGAGACTTGGAAATATTTTCCCCTAAGTTTAGCAGCACTTTATCTTGGGCAAAGTTGCTCTACACGGTGAAATATCTTCCTCTATTATGTAATGTGTCTACTTCATTGCTAGAGATCTGAGCGCCAACTCACCATGATTGAGGTCTTGATTTTCATCTGTTTTTAACTTGTTTCATCGTCTAATGGTGATATTTATGTCAAGGGTGGGTGGTGTTTACTATTTTTCCGGGGGGGTTCGAGGGTTAATCGGCAAAAGATGACACTAATTGTACATAGGACAGTGGTCTATAGTGCTGCACTGCTGCTGATGCTACTTTGTGCAATAATTAGCTTTAGGAGTGGTTATCATATTGAGATGAAGTTTAAGGCGGCCAAAGGTTATGGTGGTCGGGGATTGGTTGCATGGAAGATGTATGTGGTGGTGGTAGTGGTGGTGATTGTGGCTATTTGGACTATGAGATGGATAACGGTTGTATTGTAGTAAATTGACAGATATGATGATGGTAGCAAGATGATTGTAATGGCGATTTGTTTATTGTGTGTGTGTATATATATAAAATAAATTACATATATTGAACGTTTGAGATTTTTCTTATAAAATTGTAAAGATATTACCTATACTGCAATAGCATTCTCCATTCCAATCATTTCCTTGGTGTAAATTGGAGGTCAAGTGGGGGACATTTTGTCACTTGTAAGACTTTGAAGTTTATTTGTACGATAAGTTAGTCAGTTAACCCAATGGCAAATGACAATACCATTCCACGTGAACCCATGGTTTTGGCTTTGGAACACAAATCAAAATCACAACCAAGGAACCTCAGAAGTTTGCAAATTCCATTTAGATTGATGAAACGCTGATCTTTAGTTAATAAATTATGATTGACTCTTTAGATCCTATTTGTGCAACTGGTTGACCTCAAACAATGAATGCCAGCATCATCCGTGATCGATCCTACATCCATGTACACATAACACCCATTAGAGCCTTAGGCCATGGGAAAAGGGTGTTCTGATGACTAGGTACTCCAACAATCAAGTCAACAGCCGGAAATACAAGAAGTGTAAGGGAGGTTGGGGTTTCTTCTATGGATAGACCTTTGCAAGTGAGAATGTTACCGATATATGGAAGGAGAGGAATGGGCCGTGATGGGCCTTGGCAGGTGCTCCAGTGAGGATCAGTAACCCATGATGTAATTAAGGATTTTACACTAATACAAAGTTTTAGGTTTGATATTTCATAAATCATGGGCAATTAAGTTAATTCCGCATTTAACACAAACATTAAAACGAAATTACAAAAATCAGGTAAAAATGGATCGATGTTAGTTTGGCCAGTTAAGAATAAGAATAGCTCGAATACAATTCTAAACAAATCTGGTGGTTTGGCGGAGTTGGTTGGAGTCTACATATCTACTAGTTGGGTCTATGGTTTGAATCACAGCAGACGGGCTGTAACATCCGAAGTCTAGAAACTTAGACCTATGAGTGTTAACCTCTATTACACTTTAAAACGTGGAAAATAATAATTAATTGCGGAAATAATTTTTTTATTAGTATATAAATCCTAGGAAAATTTTGACAGAGTATTCAATAAATTGGACATAACTTGACTGTTTGAGAACTCAACATTTTCATACAATAGAAGTACAAAAAGTTTTCCAAAACTCCTCTTCTTAGAAAATGAAAAATAAATCATTAACACGAGTCCTTTGTCCAAAAATGAAATAGCTTCAACAATCAACATGTTTATCAATCTCAAATAAGCCAGATATCTCATAATTGGAAACATTTAACTAAATGAACGAAAAGAATAAATGATAAGAAATCATCTTAAGTAATGAAACGTTCTTAATTTTAAAAGAGAATAGCTAGCAAATTCAGTACTGACTAAGCCTGTCTCCAAGTATGTCCACGGGCATCTAGCTTTTATCACCTACAAAGTAAGGGAAAATAATTGCATGAGCTAAAGCTCAGTAAGTAACCCCATGCATATGATGTATGCTTATGATGTGTAATGCATTGAATGCTTTTTCAATTTATGTATCCCATTTTCTTTAACACTTCGAAAATCATTCCAATCCTTTCCTTTCAAAATATTTTACTTCTTTTAAAACTACTTTTTTTCAATCGTGAGATCACTTGGTGTATCATATATAGCCAATAAGCTCAACAGTGGGCGATTATTATTTAGAATTAGATTCAATTCTACCGGTAGCATTGCAAAACAATAAACATTACAGTCAATGTCGTAGGGCGGTAAACATTCCATTCAATACCACAGAACGGTGAACATTCATTCAGTACTGCAAGGCGGTAAACATTCCAAGTCGGGTGTGCGGTTCCCACGCCCCATTTCCAACTCACTTCTGTCATGGCATAGAGATACACTCATTCTTTTATAAAACTTTGGGATACATACATTTTAAAACTTCACTTGCGACACCTTTCTTTTCAAAATGTTAGACTCTTCATATCAATAACAATTCGTGCTTCATGGATGCAATGTCACCGAATATAATTGTGCTCTTAACATATCATATAACTTAATAAGCTAATGGTGTAAGCAATAGGATCAAATGATTGAAAACTAGGGACACAAAGAATGTTAACCTTGCCTTGAACAATCAACGTCACATAAAGCACGTTAACTTCACTTTGAACATTTAGCTTCACATAAAGCATGTTAACTTCACCATGAACATTCAACCTTGCTTTGAACTTAAAGGGAAGGAAGTCTACTTACTTGGAACCCTTTAGAACTTCAATTTACCTAATGAGCAAGTGGAGTGCCAACGACGTCAATGTACCAAAGTTCTTATTCGTTATAAAATATAGGGGAAACATTTAAGGTTGGTATAATGCTAATATTCAGAGGTGTTCGATTTAAGGTTGGTATAATACTAACCCTATCTCTGCACTACGTTTTCAGGTTACACATTCTGTGTAATTCATTTGTAATGTGCAACATAATACACACTAATGAATTACACATTATGTGTAACTAATCATTCATTTATTAGTGCATTACACTTTATATGTAAGCATATGTAATGCACTTCATATTTTGTGTGAATGAGAGATAATAATTTTTAAAATTTATATTACAGAAATTAAGTGTTAAAATTCCATATTATGTTTGATGCAAGAAGGAATGATATAATGTGAATAATTGAGTGATTATGTGTGGTTTGTGACGATGAGGATTACATAGCCATGGTCAAATGCAGGTACGATTGTGAATTGGAAATCGAACCCTTCTGTAACTGTTTTGCTTATTTTCGATGAATGGCAGTATTTTTATAAATAAATAAATAAAATGATGATATATAGTTGATTTTTGAGGATTATAATCTCTTGGAGAATATTGTTTCTTGATTGAGATTACTTTTAATATTTTCAAAGTGAAGGATGAAGAAACTGGTAATGGAAGATTAGTTGATGAGATTTTGGGCAAAATTTGATAAGATTTTGGATTCAACTTGGATGAAAGGGACTGGGAAATGGACTGACATTATGCATTACCAAAATATGTAATACATTTTAGATAATTTATAATTGACTACAAAGAATATTTCATTAATTACAAATAATTTGTAGTTTATTTATAATGAATCATAGAGAATATCTAATAAATTACACATGAACTACAAAGAATATGTAATGCTTCTTGATAATCTTTAATTAATTACAAAGAATAAGAATATATAATGCATTACAGAAAATGCGTAATGCATTACAAATATATTTGAGGCAATAAAAAATGAAGTGATATAAATAATTACATAACTTGTGTAATTCATTTGTAATGTGTGATAGAATAGAAACTAATGAATTACACATTCTGTGTAACAAATGTGTAATAAATTACACCTACGTAATTAATATATTAATTCATA
Organism: Jasminum sambac; assembly: GCA_018223645.1. Classification (NCBI taxonomy): domain Eukaryota; kingdom Viridiplantae; phylum Streptophyta; class Magnoliopsida; order Lamiales; family Oleaceae; genus Jasminum; species Jasminum sambac. The sequence continues at coordinate 6,059,874 of CP073645.1, read as the reverse complement.
TGTCAATTACACTTTATCTGTAAGGCATGTGTAATGGGCATGTGAAGATGTAGAAAAAATTTTTAAATGAAAATAATAAAATATAAAAGAATTATGAGAAAATGAAAAAGAAATGAATGAAAATAATAAAGGAATGAATTAAAATCTTTGAAATGAGCATGTGAAGAATCGAACCTAAGATTATTCAATTCATTCAATTAATTAAGCATCTCACCAGATGCATTAGGGCACAATATGTTAATTTTAATGTTTTACCCATATATATCCTTGAAACTGACTGATCCATAACATACTTGATTTTTGCAATTTCCCTTGAATGTTTGTGTGTAATATCTAATTAATTATACTTTGCCGGATTTATGAAATTTTAAACCTAAAATGATATATTATTGTAAACATCCTAGCCAGTTATGAGGCAAATGAGGCGAACGCCTCAGGCCCAAAGTAAAAGGGACCAATTTTATTAGTATTTATTTTCCTTTGTAATTGACCTACAAATTTTTAAATATCAATTAAATATTAAATTTTTAATCAAAATATATCTATTGGCATAAATTTTCAAAAATATTAGGAAGATTTAAATGAAAGGTTAGGAAACATAAAAGTTATTAGAAGAGAAGAGTTGTTGTATATATGAACTCTTTTATTTACTTTTTGATAGCTTGATATAAAATGGACCACATAACTCATATTTATAGTAGTTGAACATCTTTAGCCAATGATTAAAATTTTGCCACTATACATTTAATCCAAGAGCGACAATTTATCATTTAAAATTTTCTAATACAATATCATAGATACCTTATATATGTTCTAAAATATCTAGAAACGTGTCCTAAAAATATATTCAAACTAGAATGATATTTTCTATAGCCTTATATTGAATAAGTTTCTAGACATTTGGGCTACTAGACTTTTAACTACTAAATTCCATCTACCAAGTATCTAAGTCCAATTATTCATTTTTTGGTCGAACCAAGTTTATTCCCAAGATATCATGATATATAACTTATTTTCCATTCAATTTGTTGAATAATTTCCTCTTATATATCTTTTCAATATATTCTAAAAATTAAATGCATTTGTCTTGAATTAAGAATTAAATAAAAGTATAATTTCTAATAATTGCTCAGTCACGAAGAATGAATATTTTAAAGGCCCTAATCATTTTTTGAATAATACAAAAATTAGAGTTATTGTTTGTATGGATGAAGCAAAAATAAAAACAAAAACACAAATGAGATGATAATTGAGGTCAAAGAAAGATATAGAAATAATTAAAAAATAGATATTGTCAAAATTTTGATTATTATTTTTGTATTTTTATTTTATTATATAATAGTTACCTCTTTGAACAAATTGTTTCATATTTTTGTCTCATTACAATTTAAATATTTTATATATACCTCGTTAGCCAACCATTTTTATCATTTTTATCACTTTTTATTTATTCTTCTTTTATCCTAAATCAATCACATCCACATATCTCATCACATCCACAAATCTTCACCACTCAAATCCACTTATTTTCTCTCCTCTTTTACATTAAAAATTTTTAAAAACCATTATAATTTATTCCATATCACCCTTATATAATCCCCACTGGAGGTTGGTTTTCTCCCCCCCACTCGCACTCTCTGCTTCTCTCCCTCACCTCGCTCTCTTCTTCTTCTCTTCCCCCAAACTTACCGTCTCCTCCTCCACCCAGAATCACCGCTCTCTGCTTCTCTCCCTCACCTCGCTCTCTTCTTCTTCTCCTCTCCCAAACCCGCCTTCAACATTGCCACCTCCTCCTCCACCCACAATTGTTGGCCATTCTCCTCCTCCACTACACCGACGATCAAATCCACTGCAAGCACATCGGTATACTAGTATGCTATATTTATTTTACACGAATTATTGTATTTTTTACGTAGCATATAGCCATATAGTATAAGTGTCAAAGCTACATTATGGCCACCGCACTGGATTTTATTATTATTATTATTATTATTATTATTATTATTATTATTATTATATGTAGATTTTTTTTTTTTTTTTTGCGCTTTAATCACCAACTCCAACAACTCATCTAGTCTTATTTTAAAAATAATAAATAAATAAAAAAAAAAAAAAAAGCCAAATGCCCAATTTGAGATAATTAACCTCGCAAGTCGGCAAAATTGGCCCTCCGTTATCACTCTCGTCTTATCTCGCGACCCTCAAGTCCCTGGCAGTCGGCTCTCACCTCTTAGTCTAGTCCTTAACTTCTGCTCGGCTGCCGGCTACATCGCCAAAGTCTACTGTCCAGGCGCCAAGGCAATTCTCAGCAATAAGTGTTGCTCCCTTAACCCTAATTTTTTGTGTATTTACTACTTGTTTGAAAATTGGATATTCATTTTAAATAAAGTTTGAAGCTAGATGTGCAATCGAAAATTAGGTATTATTTTGTGTAAATGAAAGTTGAAATTTCTTATTTGCTCTATTGATTATCGCTCATTTACAGTGAACTTAAGCTGGGGATTGAGAAAATAGAAAATAGGAATTTTATTTTTTGCAATTGAAATTACTCAATTACTTATTAGTTATTACTCGCCAAGATGTGGATTGGGAATTGGGAATTACTTATTGGTTATTAGATATTAGTCTTAAAACAAACTAAATAACTAATTAGTTAATATGATTAATTGCTTTGTTAAGTTGGACAATGTTGAATATGATAAATTATCTTTCTTGGACATTTTGGAGAAATATATTAAAAAATAGTTGTCGAAGTGCATAGCACAAATAGAGTTTAGCAGAGATCAAATAGAATATTGAGGAGAGCACAAATAGAGTGAGGAGAGCTCAAATATGGTTGGTCGAGACAAGGAACAATCGGGTATATCCTTTGATTTATAAGTTTTTGGCTTTGGCGTTGATTCTACCGGTTCCCACTCTTACTATTGAAAGATTGTTTTTTGCAATGTACTTCGCAGAGGACAAATTGTTTAATCGAATGGGTGAATGAGGGATATTTTCGAAAATTGATAATGAAGTCATTGTAAAACGGTTTTAGAATATGAAAACTCTTAAAAAATGATTGTAAGGGACGATATTTTTATTTATTTTTATTATTAAAATATATTTCATTTTCTATTACTAAGAATTTGTGACCCCACTGACTCGGAATCTTGGCCACGCCGCTGTATAGTATTATTTCAAATTCTACGAGGGCCTTTTTTTAAACCTCACCTCAGGCCCTGTACACAATAGAACCGGCACTGCTGTCAATCCAGTCAGTTATTATTCATAAATCATAATGGATGCTAGCATTATTCCTCTGCTCGCACTGTTAACCTTCACTTTCTCTTCTACCCACGAAGCTCCACGATCCAAAATGGTTATAACCATTGACCGTGCATCGAAGGGTGGGGGGGACAATGGCGGTGTCATCATCATCATCATCAATACCAAACCCATCCCAGGTAGCGGAGCGGGAGTGGCCGTAGAGGAAATGGCAACGGAAATGTTGGAAGCGGAGGTGGCGGTGGCATATCGAGCTTTGGAACGAACTTTGGTGTCCCAGATTATGGCGTTCCAAGTAGCCAGGGGTATGGTAACGGTGGGAAGGAGCTGTTGGGAGTGATATGCTAAATCGACCCATTTTCGCGTTGTGTGGGAATCAACTATGTGGATCCTAATGGCTGCCCTGAACTCACCATTCACTTCATTGGAATGGCACCGGCTCCTGCTCCTACTGGCTATGCAGTGTCACCTACACTGTCTAACTAACGAGATTTCATCTACACCCTACGTTGTACCTAAATTGGCGTCGCGCCTATATGTGTAACGAAGCAGTCAATGCTTATGCTATTAATAATAATAAATAAAACATCAGCTTTTATTTCTCGTTTCTACAGGCTTCGATGATTTGAAAAAAACAAAAAGCTTAATTTGCATGCGTATGTTTTAGGAGAAGGCTAAAATAATATCTATAGTGAAATAAACTATTAGTACTACACCCGTGCGATGCAGGGGAACAATTAAATTTATGTATAATAATAATTGATATAATATTATAAATATATTGAATATAAATATTCAATTACATAATTAATGTAATTTATACATAGCAAATTGTATAATTGTAAACAATTATTAAAATTTATAATATTGTGTATTAAAGTTAATGCAAAAAATGCGGAATAAATTGACAATTGTAAATTAAAAAAATTCACGTTCATTGTATAATTAAGAAGTTTATCAAAACGTGTAACTTTAATTCTAATTGTTGTGCATCACATTGCACAATAGTGTTCGTAGAGATTAATTAATTGTAAACGCATCATTGGGAATGAATATATAAAAATTCTTTGATTATAAAAACTTGTCTTTCTCATTGGTATAAATAAAATTTATATTGAACACCTTTTTTCTTTTTGAAATGGATGTGAAACACTTTAAATTTTATGATTTTATACGTTCTTTTAGTGATTAGTTATAATTGCGACTTAATTTTAGCTCTATTATATAAGAAATATTACGCTTAATTTTATGTAACTTAAATTTGTAGTAATACCAATAATTTTCTACATTTACATAATTCATTTGATTTCTTTCCATTTACGTAAATTGTATTTTAATTTTAGAAAGAAAATTTTTTTATTTTTAATTTTATATACTTAGAAAAGAAAAAGCGCGCGCAATGTAAAATAAAGTTAGTGAGCATATCACATAAGCCGTATTAAAAATGAAAAACATCAATTAACTTTTTCAATTAAAAATCGTGTATCATGTTGGCACTGCTAATAGGACATCCATCAAACGTGGCACTTCAATTATAATAATAATATAAAGAGTAATAAATTACTATTTACTTAAAAATAGATAAATTATTAAACATAAATCCAATTATAATTTTAACTATTTACTATTTGATTTTTTTTAAAAGTAAAAAAATACCCACTATTTTTTAATAGTCCAATTTATGTAACCAAGCAAAATTATCAAAACCTACGATTTTAACACGATGAAAATAAATGAATAATATTTCTTATTTAATATTTTGTATTGAAACTTTAAAAAATGAAGTTATATTTAAAGTCTTTCCAAAACCAATTTTTTCTCATTAAATATTTGTTTTAAATATTGGTTTATTTTTAATTATGCATTTAATTACTACTAATTAATGTTGGATTATTTCCAAACTAATTATATAATTTTTTAAAAATATTTAATGTGTGCCATGTTGGCATCTTTGCCAACGTAACATTCCAATTTTTTTAATATAAAGATGCACACATCAATCTTGATTATTAGGGTGATAGGAGTTGATTTTTAAAGGTTTTTAATGTAAAGAGGATAAAAGAATGAGTGGAGTTGAATGGTGGATATTTATGAATGTGATGTGATATGTGGATATGATTGATTTAGGGTAAAGAAAAAATGGATAAAAAAATTATAAAAAATGATAAAAATATTTTTAAAAAGGTTCCCTATCATACCTTATATGCCACAAAAATCAGACATGAGTAACAGAAATAGAGGATGTTAGCGGATGAGTTTTAATGTATTTTTATGAGTTGGAAGAGAGAGAATAAGTGGAATCGGATGGTGGAGATTTAATGAGTGAGAAGATATATGGATATGATTTGTTTGACCAAATTTGAAATTTGAAATAAATGCATTAAAATGCATTTTCAAATGGGTGCTAACACCCTCTATAATCTATCTGCAATACTTAAAAAAAGGGGTTTCCTATTTTGCCCTCTCATTCGCTCGTTATCTTCTACGATTGCCACCAGCCCTTTTGAATTAATTGTTGGACACCAATTGGCATTTGAACTCATCGTTTGTAACTTCTCGCCCAGAGCTAGCACTGTCCATATGAAACTTTACGACCTGCTAATATAATTTTGGTAGATATTTACAGAACATATTCCTCCGTTTGAAACAAGAAGCAATTGCAGAAGTGCATCCTAAGTAGCAAATTATTTGTTGAATTTATAAGTACGCGTTGAATTTGTATGCATAGAAATTTACTGATTAATACATGAAATTAGTTTGGGTGGGTGTGTTAATTTGTGTAGATGATCAATGGTGCTGGCATGGAAGATTTTTACCAAGTAGCAGTGCCGATTGGTTGCCACTAAAGAAAGAATTGGGAATTGAGTTTTTACCAAAACCCATGGAATTGTCTGGCAGAGGTAGAAGCAAAACTTTCATGCGCCATAAAATCTATTGCATGCAGATGGCAAGCTCTATAATGGAAAACACGAATCTTTGGCAAGCTTGATGAAGAGGGGTGGACTAAACAGGTATTCAGGATTGAATAATAATAATTTTGAAATAAGATCTCATTAGTTTTGTAAGGCTTCTCATCTTTTGCCTTGATGCTTTAATTTAAAATTTATTAATAATAGTCAATGATAATGAATGTAGCTGAAATGATCCTTCCTTTGTTTGCTTTATACGTACTAGCTAGTTTGACACACGTGCACTGCGCGTGGTATTGTAATAATAGTTTGAGATATAAATTATTTTTAAAATATTTAAATAGTAATGCTTAATAGTTAATATGTTAACATAGATATTATAACATGGATAAAGTAAGTGATAGTACTTATAATACATATATTATAATATGTTAATGAAAAACTTTTAGAGTTTAATTATATTCATTAGAACTACAAATTTAACTCTCAGTGAGTTGGAGAAAAAAATAAAAATAAAAATATAATAATAAGAGTTGCGCAAACTTGGTTTTACCTTTTCTTTTTTGTTTTGTTTTGTTTTGTTTTTTTGGGTCTAACTTTGAAGACGAATTTGTTTTGAATGGACGACTCTAATGCAAATATTCGAGCTTGCATGTATGAAAAATAATATAATAATTTTTAGATTGTTTGTTATGATATTTATTGTAACATAAATTATTTGTAAACATTACTTTTCAGTATGTATGTTACATTAATTTTCTTATGTCTTATTTGATCATGATTTTTACAGTAAGTGTTAAAGCGTCTCTTGAAATTGTAATGTATAATTATCAATGTACATTTTAAGACATATAGTTATGCATGTGAAAAGATGTTATGATAGATATATATACTCTTAACATATAGTATGATTTGCCATTAAACTTTATTAATTATAAATGGAAGATTTCAAAAGTTCAGAATCTTTTTCAATTCAAGTAAAATATAAGTATAATTCAAATACTAAGTAAGTATTCAAATATAATAATGAATTAGAAAATCTTGAATTGCATAAATATTAGCTCTAATGTAACAATCGGCTCAAACAAAAAGGAAGACATAACTGATCAAATAGGCTTTAGAACAAATATCTCTTGATTTTCTTATCCGTACGTTTTATAACCAGTAATCTTCTCCTTGAAGTTTCTAACTGGAAACCAAAGCAATCAACATTTACATGGAATCACTGAAACCACACGTTGATGCAACTATATCTAATTCACAAACACATAGTTAAAAAGTAAAATGATCTCCTACCCACCACAGTGGGTACATGTCCCCCCCCCAAAAATTGGTTGGGGGGCGGTGGGGCCACTCTCCCTACCAATTAGTGGGTGACACCTCCCCACTGTGGGTAGGATATCCTACCCACAATAGGTAGGAGATTATTACTGTAGTTAAGAAACCACTCAAGGGTTTTCTTTTTCTTTTTCTTGTTTTTTTGCCAGAAAAGATGAAACTTTTGTTCATGTTTGTCAACTGGTATATATGGTAAAATGAAGTTGGGCAAAAGATTTTAGACTATGAGCTACCGTATTCTGAGTGGTGGAGATATGCCTAACTTGCCCTCGATTAAGTGACCTAATATCATCAAATATGAGAGCCAAAGCATATAAAATCCATATCTTGTAAGCCATGAAGGCATCCAAGAGCACCAAATGAGTTTGGAAAATTTTCTTAAGCATTGTCGCAACCCATGCCGTAAAGCAATAACATTCGCAACCTCCGTCGAGAACTACCCCCGTTCAATATCTTACGTCCCAGCATTGTTCGTAGAGCCCATCGTTCTCATTCCAAAAAATTGAATTGTATAATTTTCTCTGCCAAAAATTCCTATTAATACGTAAAAAGAGCAATTATTAGTCATTAAAGATATGACAATAAAGCATCAATACATAAATGTCCTTCTAATATTAGAATTTTTACATGAGAAACGTTAAAAGAACCAATACACAAACGTCCTTCTAATATGAGAATTTTCACAAGAATCGTCGAAATTTTATGACAGATTAATATTATGTGATTTTTTTCTATCCAACATCGTGATCTTGAAAAGGAAGCTCGAAAGCTCACCTTGATCATTAAAATAATGAAACAAGCTCATTTATGATTTATCCTCACAGCTTGATTTATCAAACCTGAAGCATGAGAAACCAACAAATGCTTGGTCGAAAAGCATTATTATGGGAGTCATATCTTACAAAATAGGCAAAAATGGAATTGCGAAATAGATATCTTGGAACAAGATATGCAAGAAAACCCGGTTGATTATCATATGATGCAAATAGAAAATATATGATCAAACCAATTGAACTACGTAAAAAATGGATGGTTATAACCATACAATACAATTTTAGAAATTCGATCGGCAATTCAATTACAACGTCAACATATTGAAGATAGAAACTCTTTACAAGAAATGCAAACGATATATAAATAGGCACAGAATCTCTTAATTATAATTGTAGTTTCATAAACCAAATATGTCATAGCTAGCTGCATCAACACCACCAATTTACCAATCGTTAAAAATGATGAAAACTCAAAAGAGTTCTCACAATCACAACTTTCACAATCACACCTTGGCAAACTTCTGTGATACCCTATCCTAAAGAATAGGTTCGCTTTTTTAAGCATGAGTTCTTGATGGGAATACGTCAAAGAACTCAAGGTCAAACCAGCATAGTTTCAAAATGCTACCAGGCATATTAATTTGCTATCTTCGCAAGGAAACATACTTAACTTAAGCATAAAATACAGCTGTCATGAATTTGTTTTGGGGCACAAACAGGCACATCTCAAATAATTACATTATCGACAAAAAAGTAATCTGACAACAAACCCAAAGAACCAGGAAACAAAGTCTTACATTCAATCAAACGAAACTTGAATGCGTTTTATAAAATAAAGTTAGTTCGAAGAAACCTCGAATTGAATCAATCGCCCCTACAGAATGACGCAACAGTCGAGCTCAACAAAAATACATGAACACTGAATCGATAGGGACAATAAGAGCTACAAATCATCGATGGCTGAGGGAAAATGGGGTGGGGGTAAACTTATTGCATGCTTAATGGAATTGGGTTATGCGACCACATCAATTGGGGCCTATCTTGGACGAAGATAGGCCAAGGAATTAATGCATGAAAACTCTTCATCTCCATAAACGATGGTTGCGAACGTTGGCTGCGAACGTTGGAGGCAATGGAAAGAAAGAACAACGTTATGGCGGAGCTAAAGCGAAAGAATGGGAAAAGATTATATTGAATGGAAAAACAGTGTCTGGACTGAGGTGTAATTTTTAAGATTTTGGGAGGGTACTTTGGGAAGAAAATGTTTTGCAAGGGATCGCCCCTTTTAGAGGAGGAAGGATAGAGGGTGTTGCTTTCTATATATAGAGGGTATTCGCATCTAAATTTCTACACAAAATAAAAAATAAAAAAACATGTCGTGATATAACTAATTAGAACGGGTTTGTCTTCATACCGTTCATTTATCTTTTATTTGGTGCACTTATATAATTATCTTATATTGATATTCGTTATTACCTTTATGTCCGCTATATTTCCAAGAAAAAAATATCGACATGATTTATGTCCGCTAATACACTTGCACAATTAATTACTATCAGGCTACTCGAATCAAGAATAAGTTTGACCAATATAACCATGCATGCAGGTCCACGTGCAATGCACGTGCTATCCACTAGTATTTTAAAAATTCATCATCTCGGATTCAATTAGCGCACTTAAAGTTCAGTTCATCTGTATGCTTAACATTCTTCCAGTGAGACACGTAACTTTTCTCGTTGAAAGTAACTGAAAATTAGACCCTTCTTGACTCACTATCTATGATCTTCCTCGGTGACTAATCCATAATCCATTCAATCAACACCGAGCTGGTGTATATATCTTTTTTCAAAAATACAAAAATTTGCGGTGCGATACTACTGAGTACGAGAGAAAAATGAAGGTCGGTGGTAATTGGACCAATACCTCTTTTTGATCACATGTTTTCACTCTTCGCGACCCCTCTTTGGCTTGGTTCCTCGTCCTTTAAAATGTGTGATTCAATGTAAAGATACTTTCGAGCTTGCCTGGGACATTGAAAATGCTTCGAAATTAACTTATTTACAGTCGTTCTCTAGACTCTTTAACATCTTCTTCAGCCATCCATAATGCATTCAAGCAACTCAGATAAACTAGAAAGAGAGAATAAAGTGGGAAATGGAAAAAGAAAGAATGTAGTCGCTGGGTACAATTACAGATGTTACAGAAAGAAGTAAACTCAAGTTTGTGACTTCTCTAATTAAGTCTATGTTCGAAGAAACTAACCAATAACAATCTCTATTATACTATCAACTTTATAATAACAATAATAATAATAACAAAAAAAAAAAAAAAAAAGTGAACCAGAATGAATCAACTGAGCTTTTTAAGTCTCTATCTTGTCATGAAGGGAAACCACCAAGTAGTGTGCATCATCTAACAGCTTCCACACATCCAGTTGCCCAGCCATCGAATTGCATTCCCGCAAAATCTCGTCCATACTGCTATACTTCTGTATGATCTGTTTCCTTCTTTGTAACACAGAAGCTGCGATGGCATACAGCAACAGATCCTCTGTTGGCGGGACCCGCTGTCTAATCCTACTCCAAGCAGATTTCCCAATCCCCGCCCTGATCGCTGCCTGGTCAGCCCACATCACCTCCCACAGACACAGAGTTTGCTCAAAAGTTAGCTCCCTCCTGAAAAGAACCACCACCATTCTGTACACAAAGAAGCAATCTTCGGCCTGGAGTTTCTGTAAGTGTTTGTAGAGACGAGAATCTTTGTACTTGATGATTTTTGAGACGATGTTCAGTTGCCTCCGGATTCCAACCTCATCTAGCCGGAAATTATGGCGAGCTTTTTTCATGAAACCCACAAAACACCAGAAAGCTTCAGGGTCCTCTGACATGACTGCAACTATAGGAGAGAGTAAATCACTCATACCCTGGCAATACCCAATTTCGGGGTCATAAATTGCATATGCTTCAAGAATGGCGACCAAACGAGCAGCATGGTAGATTCTGCACGGCTCAAGGTGATCATAATCCTTTAATCCAACCGCCATGGCCAAACGGAGAGCTTTGGTGGCTGAAACTGCAGCTTGAACTGCAGAATATGGTATCCACTCTCCATTAGCACGAATTGCATCAAGGCGGATAATTCTCTGCCAGGTGGCAAAATCTTCTGCTTTACGGAGGTTCGACTGGACTTCCACTTTGGAAGGAGAAGGATCCTCCACTTCTGCGTCACAGGGTTTTGACTGGACTTCCATCTTTGAAGGAGAAACATTCTCCTCACTGCTTTCTGAGATATTTAATGTTTGACTTACTTCGGGGTCATTGGAGGAGTCTGAATCTGATGACTCAGAGACAGAGACATCATCAGGGTCTGCAACTTCTCTAGAATCGGCACATTCATCCATAGCCGTGCTAATTAGAGGGTCTGATTCCTTATTATCTGGTAACTCTTCCTCTATACAAGAGGAATTTTCTTCAGGATCTTCAAGGTGGTTCTCACAATCCTCACTGCTAGTCTGACCAGTTTCGTTAGGCTTGACGGGTTCTATATCAAGAGTTAGAAGTTGGCGGCATTGTATGCGTAGTTTCTCATATTCCTTCCTGCATCCATTAACCAAATTGCTAGTGGAACTGTGTAAGTAACCATAGAATATGGTGAACCCAAATATCAGCTATTCTAAATTCAGATGGAAAAAAAAAAAAAAAAAAAAAAAAGAGTCGATAAGTTTTAAAACGGACTAGGTAGGAGGGACAGAGAATTGGATTAGGCAATTGAACCTTTTCTCAGTTCTTATGGCATCTCTCTCTCTTTTGGAACTGCTTAGGCCATAGCTGCAAAAAATAATTATAAGTCAGGGTCACTGGACAAGGATGAAGCCATCATGATATTAATCTCATATGTGGCAATGGGACAGAATGAAAAAAGAAATAAAATTAAAAAAACAATAGAAACATTAATGGAGTAGCTGCCCAACTCAAAATAACACTGATCTAAAAACTTGATTGAATAGGAGGTTGAGGTGCTGTTCCCTTTAATTTTCAGTTCTTTTTTTATTTCAGTTTTATTTCTCTCGTTTAGTGAGCAGGCACCCATTTTCTTTTGCTTTCTTATTCGTAGGGGAGGGAACCGAGTTCAACTCTTCATATAGCAATGTGTATAAAAGGAATTTTTAGACACTCATATGATGCATTCCAAGTAAATCACTTCTTATTCTTCAAACTTATGGGATGTTCTTGCAATACATTTTCTACCTAAAAATGAATTCTACGACTTGAAGTTAAACATCAATATCAATCATACAATATATATCTCACATATCGCAACTAATTATTATCCACACATCTCATAGCCCCACCACTATTCAACCTAGAATTTAGTGTTTAGCAAACAAATCTCTTACACGATAAATCAAAACATGAACATAAATAGATTTTCTTGTACATATTCTCTGATAGATTTAGCTACTACCACAATACTGCAAACAGACTATTATACCTTTAAATTTAAAATCAGATAGCAAAGACCAGTAAAAAGGAGTAACAGTGGGTATTGAAGGTTTAAAGGAATATTATGTTGAAGCAAACTCCGAATGGATGGGTATAGTAAATGTCATATCCAATCACATAACACGAGGAATGTGCTTATAAACATAATATACTAACGTCACTAACGAGATTCCAAGATTGCAGTCATTTGCTTATTTGGAGAATGTTTATTTGGAGAATGCATTTCAATGGATAAAAGAGTGGTTGAAAATTAGTGGGACCAAACAAGTTCTGGGTTTCGGGCATTCAAGCCAACAAAGTTTAGCTAGCAAAGCACACGTCTAAATCTGTTGAGCATTCAAACTAACCAACAACTTAACTAGTTATATACTTATATGTGATGAAGCCCAAAAGATATGTAGCTTTATAAAATTTACATATAATTTCAATCACCCACTTCATCAAAGTGACAACTTTTTCATACTTTTTATAAAGCTCTTATCTACTTTCTAACCAAACATTCAAAAATAAAATTTCCAAAGATATCTACGAGATACTTACACCCCAAGAAGAAATGGCCACACCTCTTCCCTTATACTTGGATCAACACCCTGTATAAAGCAGTCGATATATAAATTTAAACAATTCTGCCAAGCATAACCAGTTGTTCAAGTGCATACTTTAAGATGGCGAAACTTCTAAGCTACACAGGAGAACTCACTCCACTGCGAACTTGCTTTAGAAGCCTGACTCCACCATCAATAAGTTTTCCTTCCGGCGTAAATAAGTTTCTCCAGTGCTGAGGTGACAATACATATTTTCTTTTCCGCTGAGACCATGGTGATTTAAGACGACCCCTTGAAAAAGACAATAGAAAGTAGTAAGAATCATTTGGTGAATCAGAACTCCAAGTGAAGGGAATAAAAGAAAAACATGAGCTGTGCACCTGTCTCATAACATTTAGAGAAGTTGTTTTCTAGGAGACAAGTAAATTATTTTAGGGCAAAGAACATAGGTCCACCGTCAACAACAAAAGGAAAACTTTCTAAAATACTTCCTGTGGAGTGTCACGGCGAAACAGAGGAATATAAAGATGAAAGTGAATTTCTTTCCAAGGTTTAAACAAATATTTTCCAAAATACAGAAGAACCTAAATAATCACACGGCTGTCCTACCATCTTGAATTTCAGCATGATAAAACAACTTGTGAAGTTAGATAGGAAAGAAGAGTTTGTCCAAAATGATTTCTGACAAATTATGGACTTCACATGGTCGTTCATTCCAATGAAAGTGCCAGTTTAGAACTTCTGGAACTGTTCTAGCAACCACAAGGTAGAAGTCTTCTCTAGAAATGATGGTCGAACAATGAATTGGGCATAATTTAGAAAATTCAGCTACCAAAAAATCATAGCTCTATCTTCTTTGGTCTGACTTAATACTTTTTCTACTTATCTCCAACCAAATGTAGTCTATTGAGTTTTACTGCATTACACATTTCATAGAAAGGAAAGTTGGCCAATGCTTCTGATGCGTGGTCATTTCTTGAAACGTCTCTTTCTTCCAACTGAGAGCTTGGTTGGGGGAGATTGTTTCAAAAATCATGTTTCTTCATAATCATTTTCAACCATAATTTAATTGAGGTGACAATTTTTCTTTATTTTCTAGACCCAGTTTTCTAATTCTCCATAACATTTTAACAAAACATACAAAAATCATTTCCAAAAAACCTCTCCCAGACATACACTAGATTAGATAAAATCATAACGTAGATACAGCCTCTAAAAACCATGTCCTAACAACCGTGTATTCTAGAATGCCCTCATTTTTCTCTTAACTAAATTGACAGGACATATGTTTGACTAAAGGTTATACTTTTATTATGAGCCTTGTGGAGATCAAGCTATGGCCTTGCTAGCCACTAACTCATACTCTTAAGCAGGTCATGATCATCTCTTTGGAAAAAGTGATGTTTTGCTTAAATAGGTAAAGGCATTCTGAAGATTCAGCTTCTCTGAATGCAGTCTAACATGGCATGCACTTACATTATAAACTTAACTATCAGGACAAAGTACTTGGAGTTTTCCCATGCCCGTGAGCCTTGAGAAGTCATATGAACCTTTGAAAAGTGAAGGTTAGTTTTCTATAAAATCGTACAACGGATGCAGCTTCTCAAAAGACAATTGCAAATGTAAAACATAAAAGGACAAACATTAACACTGGAGACTATAGTGAACTATAAGCAATGAGGAATTGTCATTTTGGCACAATGGCAAAATACAATATACTAGATCAGAAATGAGCACATGTCTGTAAAATCATGACTCAAATAATTTAATAATCTGGGTCAGGATGGATTCAGTTCAACTTCCAAACAAGAAGCTTTTCTTCAGAACCCTTTCCAACAAATCAACAAGTGATTTCCATACATTTTGCAACATTTGGCAAGGAAAAGTTTTTCCATTTCATTTCCTGATAGAATAGAGCATGGTAACAATAACATTCATGAATTGCTTACTTCATCTCATATACACTATTATTTCATATTGAATATGCACACCCTATTCTAGTGAAGCAATATTAGCCACTTAAAGGATCTCGAACTGAAAAAGACAAATACATTGAAGAATATTTTGATATAGAATGAGAATTAAAATTTTGAAATATTGATATATTACGAGAGTGAGAATTTAATACTCAGAGTATAGAGTAAGAAGCTGTGAGGAGGTACTAATTCTATCGATCTCGAACTAATCCAACACGACTGCGCATCAAAGTTTATGAGGGTATAAAACTTTTGATGATTATTCACACCCAATGGCTATCATCAATGAACTAATAAAAGTAATAATTCACTCTACTGCACTTCCTAGGGTTTCAATCAATGGTTTCCGAAATTGCTCGGTAGATTTTTCATTACCTGGAGGTGTAGAACACAACAGCCACCAAGGCGACACCAGCCAACGCCGTGAAGGCGATAGTCGCCCCTGTATTAGACCCCAGCGCCATGTAGTTCCCAGTTCCGACGCCGACAAACACCCTCTCACTGATGGCTACGACCACATCAACCGCCGCGCCGGAGCGCATGGGTGGAAGCCTGAAAAGACGATTTTACCCTTCCGCAGCACGCCAAGGGGTTTGATTTTCCACCATTACCCAGCTAGAACTCTACCGTAGTCGTCTTCTCCTTCGTCTCTCTCAAACGTTAAACAGACAGAAGCACTTCCATGTGGATAACGGCGTCGTGATGATTTCCTGGTCAAAACGTCATTAAACGACGTTTGTCCCCGTTTTGTTACTTTTCAAACCTCGGATTAATTGTTACAAGATCGTCTCGAACAATGGGTAATTGGATTTGTAGCTCAAGATGGGAGTGGAAATTTCAAGAATCATTTCACGTAAATATTGTTAAATATTTTCTTAATTAATATAGGCCTTATTCTTTCTACCATGTTTTCACGATAAAATTCAATTTTTTTCTCTCATTCCTTTCAACCACATACATAATTATTTTATATTTTTTAATATACTATCTCTCATTTTCAACCACACAAACTATTATTATTATTATTAATATTATTATTATTAAATCAAAAAAGCAAATTTTCACTAAAAAATATTGAATGAAACAAAAGATATAGAAAAATAATATAATTGATATCATGCTTATAAATGGTAGTTTGATAAATGTGGTAGTTTGTACACTCTTTTTGTATTCTTTAAATATTTGAAAAAGAAAACTATTAAATGTCTGAGTCGACTCAACTAAGATTCATGTCCAAGTCGACTCGGCTCAGACACATGTTCGAGTGTACTCGACTTGGATTTGAATTGGTCTAGAGCAAACTAGGTCTCCTTTTTGGAGCGCGAGTTGAACCGAGTCCAAGTTTGCCTAAAATCTTGACTCGTTACTCGGTGGCACTATTGAATAGAATTGCCATGTCATTCAAGTTGGGACCCGAAGACATGCAATATAAGCATTAATAAGGCTGCCTGCAAATTGCAATAACATAGGCAGTCACAAATAGAGATTATTATTGACACCTATCCATATATTAAGGTTGTGTTCTACAACATAAGTAGTCTCCAAGACTCAAATAAGGATCATTATTGACACAAGACACAAACGAGGGTGTGAGCAAGTGGACAAAACCGGCACATTCCTAAAGCTCTGAAGCAGCATCCTTGTCCAAGAACCATGTCAGCGCTTCTTCGCCCGAAACCTCCACGCAATGCAAAGGGGGACAAACTGAACCACCACCCAATGCTTTTTTCATAGTTATCTCCGAAGCCGGTGACCACCATTGCTATCTCCGAAGTCGAGTTGATCACAGGGAAGGTGAAAGTGATCCTCAGGGAGGTGGTTTTGGGGAGTTAGTAATGAAGGTAACCCACCGCTTCTTCTCGTAACTTTGTGGGTGTTTTGGAAATAAAGAAGCCACGTGTCCATCGGGCGCCATTTCGAGCAGCATGAGATCGAAGTTGGGGAATCCACTAGCTCTGGATAAAGGTATGCTTTTGGTTAGCATCAAAAGCTAGAGATGTGCTTCGTAATCAATCGCTGTAGTATCCTGCAGCAGCGACCACAGCTTATCATTGATGGCATAAATGTTTTTTCGGCAGTATTGGCACCTAATAAAAACGAAGACGAGAATTCAATCATGTGTTCGTTTTAATATTTTAATTTTTACTATTTCGTGAAAATTAAATTAAATTTCAATATGAACCACACATTTCAAACCACTATTTGTTATTATAAACTCATCACGTGGTTTCAAGGTCTTGCCAGTTTAGCACCAAACCAATGCAGTGGAAACACAGACTAAACAGTTGCCACTTTGGGACGGTCATTAATTTAGGTGTTGACACCTTAGCAAAGACCCATATGGCATAGTCCACCAATAGAGTAAAAACATCTTACCAACTATTATATCCACCTACGATGGCAACTAGTCACACCATCTCATGCGATCATTCTACTAATTTTTTTTTCTCTGCTAAAGCTAGACTACTTCATCTAAAAGCTCTACTTATTTCAGACGGGACATAAGGTTATGTCGAAATTAAAATTTACCTTTGGGAGGAAACCATCGTAAGCAAGTTTGTAGTTACTGTCATCATCATCCAGAGGAACCACCCTCTCATCTACCCAGAAGATGAACCATACATTTTGGCCATTCAATTGATTCTTTATAAGGACAGTCCACCAATTTCCTTGAATAACCAGAATCAAATGGTCAAATATTTAAATTAGGGTTTAGGGGCAAAATGGAGATGCAGTCTATGAAATAGCAGGGTTACCTCATTGTATCAATTGGGGTATCTCCAGAGAGAACAACGGAGAAAGACTTCTGTTTGTTATGCTCTGCCGACAGATCGACACCGTATTTTGCAAGCTTGATGGCGACATCTTCCTCGGAGCCGAGTTTTCGGATTATGGTTTCTCCTTTCGCTGGAGTATGGCAATTGCCATTGACGCGTGCAATGCCGCAGCGAGGAATTAATTGGATTGAGAGCCAAAAATTATAGCGTAAGATGTTGGAAGGAGGATCACCCCGCTTCTCGGGATTCCGGGGAATTCTTTATCTAGTATATCATTGAAATAAAAAAGTTTACGCTAGTTTAATTTTAATAAGATTACAAATTTCAAATATGTCTTTTTAAATTCACTACTACAAAAAGAACTTTAGGAAACACACTTTAGGCGGCGGTTTTAACCAAAACTGCTGCCTAAAGGCAATAATAAGCAACGAGTAGTGAAAATCTGTCGTTTATTTGTATTTTGACCGCCTCCTAAAGGTTATAAGAAGCTACTTTAGACGGCGGTTAAAAAAACCACTGCCTAAGTCTTTTAGGAGGCGGTTTGGGAGACCGCCTCCTAAAACTATACGTACAACAACTCAGCAAAACTTCCAAAGCAACAAATTACTTTAGGTTGCGGTTAAAAGGACCGCCGCCTAAAGTCTTTTAGGAGGCGGTTTGGGAGACCGCCTCCTAAAACTATACGTACAATAGCAAAAATTTCAAATTAAGCAACAAATTACTTTAGGTGGCGGTTAAAAGGACCGCCGCCTAAAGTCTTTTAGGAGGCGGTTTGAGAGACTGCCTCCTAAAACAAATCTCATAAGACAACAACTCAGCAACTTCGTTCCAACAGGCTCTCCAATTTTCACGAAATTCACCAGCAAGAAGGACTCCTCCATTGCCAACTTCCTCCATCGGCGATTCCATGCTTCAAAGATCCCCAGAATCCAGCGTTTTGGAGCTTCATTTCCTGCAACGAATATGTTGGCCTACTACTACCGAGCTCAAAATAAGGTAAAATCGCATTATCTTCAAAGCTTCTCTTAGAATTTAGGGTTTTTACTTTTAATCATGTGGATCTTGTACATTGGTGGCTACATTGTTGATGTTTGTCCCAATTTGCAAACTCCATTTCTCTAATAAAAAATTTGCCAAAATTTGTACAGATCTTGAACGACACACTGGCATGAAGCTTCTCCTCAAGAAATTTATTTTTTTCACCAATTTCTTGCAATTGTTTCTATAAAATTTCTAAAGATCTAAATCTGGAAAAAGATTCACTCAGATGTGTTCATCAGATTTAGATCTTGAACTTCTACAAGCATGAGTACCATGTAAGACGGCAAAGAATCAATTTTCTTAGATCTAAAAGTGTTTTTAACTCATCAACAATAGCTAGCTTGATCTGTCAATTGTATGGCGCGGCTTCGTTATTGCAAAGAAACTGGGCAAGCAGCTTAGATTGTAATTTATTTTTTATTTTTTAAAAAGAACTTTAGGCGGCGGTTAAAACTACCGCCACCCAATCTTCCACTTTAGGCGGCGGTTAAATAACCGCCTCCTAAACCTTCCGGACCTCTAACAGCTCCTTCAAAAGAGGCGTCACTAAAGCGCTTCCTAAAGCCTTATTTGACCGCCGTGTAATCCCTTTTTTGCACTAGTGATTAAGCAAATCTAAATGTCGAATGAAAAGAAAAAATAAACTATATACAACAAATATTTTTATAATTTCGAATCAATTATCTTAACTATTAATGTAAATATAAAAATATTTTCAAATTAAGTATGTCTAATAAACTAAAATAACTAATACTATTTGTCATAAAAACTAATTGGACAAACATTTGTGTGTGAACCTACGAGTCCAAGGACCATTGGATTAGTACTGATGAAGTCCAAGCAATTATTCACAAATTGTTCACATAAAGTCACCCAATTACACGAAAGATGGGGAAGGGGAAAAAAGGGACAAAAAATAGGGAAAAAGCCGGAAAAAAAAGGGGTCAGTGGGTTCCTTCACAGGCCCCCATGTTACTCCGCCACTAGATGTGCGGCAAGCTATGAATTTCCCATGAATATATAGTTGAAGCATCAGACTAGGAGATCACTTTCACTACATGCATTGTTAAAGCAACAAGATAAACGAGCTAGTGACAAACAATTGATATGAAAATCGAATAAGAATAATTTTTTTTTTTGTTTTTTCCTTTCCAAAAAGAAAAAAAGAAAGAAAAAAGAAATAATTTTAGTCATCTTATTATGCGGTATATGAAAATTAGTTCTTGTTGATTTTAAAAATGATGCGATATAACTAAAAACAGGATTGCAACACATATTTAGTTCTTGTTGATCTGAAAAATAATGGGATACAGCTAAAAAAAGATTGCGACACATATATATGTATTATATTCAGGGAAATGTGTGCTACATGCACCTCATGATTGTGACTCATAGTCTCGATGCAACCAAATGGTGAGCCATTAGTTATAGATATGGCACTATTCATCTTGTCCACATGTATGTCACACGATAAATTAGTGTAGCAAAACTCATCAAAGTTACAACTACATTTAATTAGGCAACGTATCTAAAATTTGTAGAGTGATAATAAAATGAGCATCACTTATAGTATAATTAATTATAAACAAAATTGTACAATTAATATGATCTTTATCCGATTCTGTGGAATCATTAATAACATAAAGTTGATAGCGATATATGCTTAGAAACAAATAGAGATAAAGATGTGGGGTGGGGTGGGGTGGGGGTGACAGTAATTAAACACGCAAAATTGTATTAAAAAAGCTCTAAGGGAATATCAAATGAAGGAAAATGCTACCTTGAAACAAACAATTAATGCGACGTGTGACAAAGAAATTATGTGATACATTAATAATAATAATAATAATAATAATAATAATAATAATAATAATAATAATCATCGCAACACATGCATGTATATCAAATTGTAAGTTAATGGCGAAAAAACTCAAGAAAAACCATCTCGAAAATTAACCTTCAATCAAAATTTAAAGAAATAGCATCTTTTGCCCCAACCTTATACCCTAAGCTGCATAGTATATAATAAATAACGTTAAGTTGTGAGACAATATATAGGTCTATCATCTGCCATGCATTCCAATTCTCAAGTTGTAAGCAACAGACTGGCAAAATAAATACTTGGTAAATAATGATTATAGATAATCTGAATAATAATAAAACTAGTATCAAGCCCGTGCGATGCACGGGAACAATTAAATTTATGTACGATAAATAATTGATATAAAATTATAAATATAAAAGTTGAATTATATAATTTATGTAATTTGTGCATAGGAGATTGCATAATTGTAAAAAAATTATTAAAATCTACAATATTGTATATTATAGTCAATGCAAAAATTGTGGAGTAAATTCATAATTGTAAATTATAAAAATTCACATGTATCGCATAATTGTATCGCATAATTAAGAAGTTTATCAAAACGTGTAACTTTGTTTCTAATTACCATGCCTAGCATTGCACAGCAATGTTCGTGAAAATTAATTAATTGTAAATGAACCATTGGGAATGAATATATAAAAATTCTTTGATTATCAAAACGTGTCTTTCTCATTGGTATATATCAAATTTATATTGAATACATTTTTCCTTCTGAAATGCACATTACACACTCTAAATTTTATGATTTTATGCATTCTTTTAGTGATTAGCTGTAATTGCTACTTAATTTTAACTCTATTGTATAAGAAGTATTATGCTTAAATTTATGTAACTTAAATTTGTAGTAATACCGACAATTTTCCTCATCTATATAATTCATTTGATTTCTTTTCATTTACATAAATTGTATGTTAATTGTAGAATGAAAACCTTTTTATTTGTAAGTTTATATACTTAGAAAAGGTAAAAAAATATGCAATGCAAAATTCAGTTAGTGAGCATATCACATCAAAAGCATTAAAAAAAATATCATTTAATTTTTTTAATTAGAAATAATATGTTATGTTGGCACTGCCAATAGGGTGGTCACCCAACGTGACACTTCAATTATAATAATATAAGGATTAATAAATTACTATTTTACTTAAAAATAAATAAATTATTCTATATAAATCTAGTTATAATTTTAACTACTCACTATTTGATTTTCAAAAAGAAAAAAGTAAAAAATTATCACTATTTTTTGATAGACCAATTCACGTAACCAAGCAAAACTATCAAAACCAACAATTTTATCACGATAAAATTAAATAAAAAAATTAATATTTAATATTTTGAATTATAACTTTAAAAAATGAAATTATATATAAAGTCTTTCCAAAATAAATTTTTGCTCATTAGATGTTTGTTTTAGATATTGGTTATTTTTAGTTATATTTTTAATTATTACTAATTAATGTTTGTTTATTCCCAAAACTAATTTTATAATTTTCTTAAAATATTTAATGTATGCCACATTTGCATCTTTGCTTACGGGACACTTCACAAATTATAATATAAAGATTAATGGTATGATTATATAACAATTCAAAATATAAAGATAAAGATTAATAAATTACTCTTTATTTAAAAATAATAAATTATTCAATGCAAATTCAATTATAATTTTAACACGCCCTATTTTATTTAAGAATAATCCACTGCACATTATAAATCAAAACTATCTAAAACTATAATATTTTTTAATGCGATGAAAATAAAATACTTATTATTTAATGTTTTTAATTAGAAATTTGAAATATGAAATTACATTTAAAGTTTTTCGAAAACTATTTTTTTCTTATTAAATTTTATGTATCACATTTAATGATAAATTTATGTTTCATTAAAAAATAATTATATTTAAAGAATTTTCCCTATTTAAATCTACTAATTAATATTGGTTTATTTCCAAAAATAAAATTTTCTTTTTTTAACTTCTGATATTGATTTTTATGTTTTTAATATTAATGAGTGTCGTATTTGGCACTCATGTAACGCAAGACTCCAATTTTTATAATATAAAGATTATAATAAAAAAAAAATTCGAATTAAACCCATCAGAGCCGACGTTCTTTCTTAAACTCCGGTTCTTTTTTGTGTAATCTGAACATAAAATAACATAATTCTCTTTATGCGGTTGGTGGTCCCGGGATGTCTCCAAACTTGTGAACAACATTTAGCAAAACCATACCAAATCTAGTAAATTTGCATAATGTTCCAATTTTAGCGTTAAATTAATACATGTTTATCACGTTGGAAAAATAATAACTTATTATAATTTATAAAAGTACAAATCATTAAAGGAAAAAACACACAAACTAATAATTCAACAATAAACGTCAACTAGCTAAGAAATTAAGCAAGTTTCGATTTTATCACTGTCCCCCACCCTCGCACCCCCTGGCGCGGCCCCACTGCATTCAGGGGCTGGGGGCTGTGAGACAAAAATTCTTCCCCACGCGAGGACTTGAAACTTGTGGCTAAGAAATTAGTGTTAAACACATATCTACTAGGAGCTCATATCACGAAAAATCTTTAATCTTATGATAAAAATCTTTTATCATTAACATTAATATTGATTTGATCATTTTTAAGATATTTTTATATTAAATACCTAATGTGGTGCGATGATATTAATTTGGCCTTTTTTAATGATTTCTATTCTCGTTAAATGAGAGTGAACAAATTTGAACTCGTCTAGTAGGTAGCCGAGATTATTATTGAAACCCACACATACATTGACGCTGTCTTGGCTTTTTTTTTTTTTCATTACAGCAGAGAGCATTCTCAGAGCTAGACTTGAACATAGATCATTATTGACACAAGACACACGAAAACACAACCTGAAAGACTCGAACAAAGATCATTATTGACACAAAGACACACGAAATTAAGGACGGAAGTCGACAACACAATGTGTCCATTCCTAATGAAGCTTCGATGCAGCATCCTTGTCCAAGAACCATGTCAGCTCTTCTTCAGGCCTGACCTCCATGGCAGGCACAGGATGCGAAACCGGAGCACCACCCAACACTATTTTCACCCTCTCCGCCAGGTCAGCTCCGGTGACCACCATCGCTATCTCCAAAGCCGAGTTGATCACCGGAAAGGTGAAAGTGATCCTTGGCGGAGGAGGTTTGGGGGAGTCGGTGATGAAGGTAACCCAACGCTTCTTCTCATAACGCTGAGTGCGGTTGGGGAATAAAGAAGCCACGTGTCCGTCAGGCCCCATCCCGAGTAGCATGAGATCGAATTGTGGGAATCCGGAAGATTTCGATAGAGGGATGATTTTGCTATTAACCGCATGATGGAGTTGCTTTTCGTAATCGTCGGCAGCGGTCGGCGGCACCAACGGCTCCAGCTTGTCGTTGATGGCGTAAATGTTGTGTTTGGGAATCGGTACCTGACAAAATCAAAGTCAAAATCAAAATTCAATATTAACTGCACATCTGATCTGATCCCAATTGTCCTAATGAGTTTACTCTGATGCCCATAATTGGGGGAAAAAATTCGTAAGGGTCGGTGCACGCCTCCACTATTAGGGGGACAGTTATGTATTATTTATCCAATTTAATATAAATACAAAAAAATATTTAAAAATTTTCTTCAATGACATAATGCCACATCAGCTTGGGGACGGCCTTATGGCGCCCAGAGTGGGAAACAGAGCCAAACCGTTGCTATAATATCGATGAGAAAAATTTGCATACCTTTGACAGAAAACCATCATACGCAAGTTTGTAATTACTATCAGGATCAGTCCAAGGAACTACCCTCTCATCCACCCAGAAGATGATCCATTTTGACCAGTCAATTATTTCTTTGTACGGACACTCCACCAATTTCCTTCAGCAACCAAAGTCAAAAGGTCAAAATTAGGAAATAGATTTTAGGAGGAAAAGTAAAAATAAAATTGTAAATGAAATTTACGAATTAGGAGAGTTTTATTAATTACCTCATTGTATCGATTAGGGTACCGCCGGAGAGAACGACGGAGAAGGAACCTTTCTCTTTGATGTACTTCGCCGATCGTTCGGCGGTGTATTTGGCGAGAGCGACGGCGACATCTTCCTCGGAGTGGAGTTTTTTGATTATCGTATTGCCTTTGCAAGCCATTGATTGATGCGTGGGAAGCTATGAATGATAATGGCAGAATAAATAGAGGGCGGAGAACCGCTTTCGGCACATGCAATTATGCATCGGTTCTGTAGATTGATGTCACGTGCGAATGAACGGTAATAAAGATTAAAGACGTGTCCACTCTGTGATTTAACTTTAGCAAAAATGGGAGCTTAAACTTTAAAGAGACAAACAACAGGATAAACATGTTACATGTGTCCAAAAATAAATGATTTCAATTTATATATCACAAATTTGTGTCTATGCATGGATGAAATGAAATTATAATTTTGTGTTAAATTAATGCATATTTATCACATTGTCACGCATACCAATTTGTTATAAACTATAGAATAAAGTGCAAATCATCAAAGAAAAAAGTCAAAAGGACAATTCAAAAATAAAAAAAAAAAAAACTAAGAAATAAAAGAAAATTAAAACAATAAAAAAAGCCTATTATTTTTATTGAGAGGTTACATATGTCATGAAAATCTTAACCTTAGGGTTTGTTACTTTGTTTGATACAATTTTAAACCAACAAAAAAATTTCATAATTTTAAAACACTCATGATATTGATTTGGCATATTTTATATTTTTTAATATATATTTTTTTTACTTTTCAATCACACATTTAAAAATTAATTTTCTCCAATAATCTCCATCTCACATAGCCTTCTAGTGTATTGAAGTAATTTTTTTTTTTTAAGATAAAAACTAGGTATTCAGGTTGAATAGTTATTTTAATTTTTTCCTACATAAAAAACAACTTTTACTATTATACAAAAATTAAATATCAATATCAATTACATATCTCATTTCATCAATTATTATTATCCACAAATATCATAGTCTGCACCACTATTTCGTGCGTGTGCATGGGGACTCAATTGTGGGCTTTTTCCCTCTCCACAAAGCCAAATAGTGTGAATGGATAAAACCTTTTTTTTTTTCAATTTTAATATTTGGGCGAAGGGGTGAAGTGAAGGTAGAGGAAAGTGATTTTGTTCCCCCTCCAAAAAAGGATGGTGAGCATTACCTTCCATAAGGAAAATGAAAAATAAAAATAACAAACTAAAAAATGTGAAAAAAATTTTAACTCCGTATTATTCTATTCTATAAGAATTTCAATATGAGTATAATTTTGATATATAAACTTTGATTATATTAAAAGTTATTTATTTGACAGCAGAATAAGCTTACTATTAATAAAAATGAATAACTTTTAATATATATAGTCAAAATTTATATATCAAGACTATACTCATATTAAAATTTTTATCGAATAAAATAATCTATAATAAAAAAATTTCACATTTTTTGATTCATTATTTTTATTTTTCTACCTCCTTGTAGAGGGTAATGGTCACCCCCGTATTAGGGGTGAACAAAATCACTCTCCATAAAGTAAAGGAGAGGCCAAAATATTTTACCTTCCCTTTCCCCCTTCGCTTTACCCACTAATATTGTCTTTTTCTCTCTCCCCCGGAGGGCGCGGTGAGAGTGTGATCGAATGTTGCTTTGGTGACGGTGTGTCGGTGTGAAGATTGTTTAATTCTGTACGATGGATGCATTTACTTCTTTCAATTTTTTACTATGTCACTCAAGCCGAATCAAGCCCAAGCCAAAATTTCGGCTTGCCACTCATTGACATTGTCGAATTTAATTCACAATCACACCACAATATGTCACTCAATCAAGTTGGGAAACGCAAGCAAACGCGAGCATTAAGGCTGTCTACAACAACATAAGCAGTCACAACTAGCTATTATTATTGACACCCACACATACATTATTGTCTTTGCTGCTGTTGGTTTGTACGGCTACTCTACAGTGGTAATTGTGGAAGCTTTGGTGGTTAGCTATGGCCTTTCTCAGAGATGAGGGCTACCTAGTGGAAGAAGTTCAAACGGACTCGCTTAAAGTTATTCGCAAACTACGCATTCTGGTTTCGATTGCTACACATTCTTTTGTTTTACACAATATTCTTTAATTTATTTTTTTCTTTTACAAAATAATATGTGATATTATGTAATACTTTCCTACCAAATAATAAAAAATTAAAAGAAATAAGATAATTATGGGCAATGTACTGTCAAGCAAAAAATGAATGATTAACAGAGAAAATAATTTAAATTAAATAAGATTGTTGAATAAGATGCTCGTCAATTTTCTCCATTTCTATCTAATGTATCAAAAGGTGTGTATAAAAATAAATTTATTTTATAAAAAATAAAATTAGACAACTCTTTTCCCTTTTCTTTGGGATTAAATTCAATATTATTATTGTTAATATGAGAATTTAAAAATAAAAGCTGGAAAGTTGTATTTCTATTGCTTCTCAAAATCTAACGTGGGATTTTATTGGTTTTTTGATAATAACTTTTTTCAGAATCTGTCACACACATAGATTAGTTGTGCTTAATTTAAATTAAAAAAAAAAAAAAAGAGGCATCTGACAACAACATCAAATAGGGCCTTCATGAAATTCCTACCAATTTGTCTTCACGTTAAAATTCCTTTCGACACCGTGTGTTTATCTTTCGTCCCACATATACAGATCAAATGGAATCCTCAATTCAAATAAAATTCTAGTGTCCACGTCATCATTCTCGTGGTTGCTTTATCACATCCTCCCGATAAGTTGTCATCCAATAATAATATTTATAGATAATTTCATGTTTCATTGTCGAATCTTTTGCCTTCAAAAAATAAAAATAAATAAATAAATAAATACGAGAAGTGCAATTTTATCAAAATTCAATTGCTTGTAGATACCATCTTCTATATATAAGGAAACATTACACAATTTTGCATGGAAATTAAGACCAAAATAATATATATATATATATATATATATATATATATCACTTCAGACTTGGGACCACCAGATTGTAGCCAATCACTAAAAATTATTATTATTATACCTTTAAAAATTTATAGTTTAATATTATATTATTGTTCAATAAAAAAAAAAAAAAGAAGAAGAGGCAATTTTTGACTAAAAATTACTGAACGAAATAAAAGATATAGGAAAAAATAATAAAATTGTTAGCGTGCTTATAAATCTGGTAGTTTGATGAATGTGGTAGTTTGTACACTTTTTGTATTCTTTAAATATTTAAAAAAGGAAACTATTAAACGTAAGAGTCGACTCAACTTGAACTCGGGTCCAAGTCGACTCGGCTCAGACACAATTCCAAGTGGACTCGAACTTGGACTTGAATCGGTCCAGAGCAAACTGAATTGAGTCCAAGTTTGCTTAAAGTCTCGGCTCGTTGATGGCAAGCTTTGAAGCAGCATCCGTGCCCAAGAACCATGTCAGCACTTCTTCGGCCGAAACCTCCATGCAAGGCAAGGGGGGCCAAACCGGACCACGACCCAAATGCCTGTTTCACAGTATCGGCTAGCTCAGGCCCGGTGACCACCATTGCTATCTCCAAAGCTGAGTTGATCACGGGGAAGGTGAAAGTGATCCTCGGCGGAGGTGGTTTGGGAGAGTAGGTAACAAAGGTGACCCAATGCTTCTTCTCGTGACGTTGTGGGCCATTGGCGAATAAAGAAGCCACGTGTCCATCGGGCCCCATTCCGAGCAGCATGAGATCGAATTTGGAGAATCCACTAGCTCTGGATAAGGGTATGGTTTTGGTTAGCACCAAAAGCTTGAGACGTGCTTCGTAATCAATTGTTGCAGTCTCCTGTAGAAGCAGCCACAGCTTGTCATTGATGGCATAAATGTTTTTTGGCGGTATTGGTACCTGACAAAAACGAGGAGGAGAATTCAAGCTTGTGTTCGTGTTGATATTTTAATTTCTACTATTTCGTGAAAGTTGAATTAAATTTTAATATTAATCACACATTTCAAACCACTATTTCTTATCATAAACTCGTCACTCGCTCTCAAGATCTTGCCATCAGACTAGGAGAATCACTTTCACTACATGCATTATTAAAGCAACAAGATAAGCGAGCTACTGACAAAAAATTGATGTGAAAATTGAATAATAATATTTTTTATTGTTTTTTCAAAAAGAAAACGAATAATTTTTGTCGTATTATATTATGTGGTTTGTGAAAATTAGTCGTTGATTTTGAAGATGATGTAATACAGTGGAAAAAAGATTGTGACACATATGTATTATGTCAAGGTATACGTAATGCTACATGCACTTCTGATTGTGTGATATATAATCTCCAATGTCAACTAGGTAGTGAACTACGAGGTATATAACTCTATATGACATTATTCATGTTATCAATTTGTATGTCACATGGTAAGTAGTAGCAAATTAACCCCTCATCAACGTTATAACTAGTTGTATAATTAATTAGGCAACGTGTCTAAATCATGCAAAGTGATAATACAATAGTGGTGATATGTGATTCCATGAGCAATATTGATATATTACTTAGGAGTAAAACTAATTATAAACAAAATTGTATGGTTAATATGATCCTTATTCGATTGTGTGGTACAATGAATAATATAAAGCTTGACACTACTTAAAAACAAGTCGAAATAGAGATTGGGGGACTATTATTAAGCATGCAAAGTTGTATAAAACAAGCCGTAAGGGAATATCAAACGAAGGTGGGGGAATAATATTAAAAGAAGGAAAATGTTATTTTTAAAAAAATAATACGACAAATCGTGTGACTGAGAAATCTATATAATATATAAAATAAGGTTTGATTGACAGTTGTTCAATTGCGAAATAGTTATTAGGACAAGATTTTAGTTAGAAATTTGCTGGACCAATTATTTTCTGCCAAGTGTCATAAATCATGGATAAGAATTTTGTTCACCCTAAAAAAGGGTGAACATCACCCTCTTTCTTGTGGGTCGATTTGAGGGATGAAAAATTGAAATTTTTTAATTTTTTTTGTTCCATATTATTCTATTCGTCGAGAGCTTCAAGATGAGTACAATTTTGATATATAATTTTTATTGATTTAAAAATTACTTATTTTTAGTCATAAGCTACTTATTTACCAGTAAAATAAGTAACTTTTAAAATAATAAAAATTATATATCAATATTATACTCATATTAAAGCTCTCGACAAATAAAATAATATGGAATAAAAAATTTTAAAATTTATAATTTTTTTACCCACAAAAAAAGAGGTTGATGTTCACCATCTTTTAATAGGGTGAACAAATTTGTTCTCTAAAAAGGAGGGTAAACATTAACCTCATTTTGAAGGATCAATTTAAGGGGTAAATAGTTGAAAATTTTGATTTTTTTTGTTCGATATTATTCTATTTATCGAAGTTTAATATGAGTATAGTTTTGATGTATAAATTTTACTATTTTAAAAGTTACTTATTTTTAGCGATAAATTACTTATTTAACTGTAACATAAGTAACTTTTGAAATAACAAAAATTATATATCAAAACTTTTTTTTAAGCTCTCGATGAATAGAATAATATGAAACAACAAAAATTAATTTTAAATTTTTTATCCTCTTATATCGATCCTCCAAAATGAGGATAACATTTATCCTCCTTTTTAGCATGGTGAATAAAATTGCTAACTAATAATAATAATTTATTTTTTAAAAAATGTATTTATTTAATCCCCCAATGTGTGCATTTTTTTTTAAAAGTACTATTTAAATCCCCGTTTAAATAAATTAAGAATATTTGTTTAATCTTTAAGTATAAGTTTCAAAAATTTTTCACTAATAAATGTTTAAATTAATTTTTTATTTGTTAACAATTTATCTCTTATTGTCAACTTATGTTTATGCTTTTAGAATATTTGTATAATCTGAAATGAAAAAATTTAATATTTTTTCAAGTAATATTTTTAGTACAGCAAAATTATACCTTTACGTTTTAATTTAAATATTCTCAATTATATCTTAAATTTGTACTTAATAAAGAAAGGAAATATTTTTATTATATCTTTAATTTTTATTTAGGAGTAGAAAATTTTCCTAACATAACAAGATTATATCTTAAATTTTTTTGCTTTAAATTTTTTTATTATATCTTTAATTTATACTTTAAGTATTTTTAATTATATCTTTAAATTTTTAGTGCGGAGTAGAAAAATTTCCTAGCGCAGCAAGATTTTCTTCATTTGCTAATTTTCTACAGCTCATAAGGGACATCAATATTTTCTAATTAGTTTCTAAAAATAGTAGAGAAATTTCTTAGCAATTAGCATACATTGTATTCTACCTATAAATTAAAAATTACAAAGAATCACAATGATTTAACATATATGCAAAGAGGACTTACTTATTAAATGAAACTATTACATAATAATTTTGATTTCTATGTTTTTTTTTCGTAGGATTAGAAAATATATAGACTTTTTTCTATGTGAATCATATACATATTTAGGAGATCCCACCTATATGTGTCAACTTTGTAACGCGATATATTGGTATGATAAAAAAATACACAAGCGTTATGAAAGACGTTGAGAGAGAAAATTTCCATTTTATTGTATGTAAGGGCAAGTGACCGAGCTTCCACGAATGAGGGATGTCTCCGCTGTCTTAAGTGATTTATTATATAGCATGAATGAAAAAAGTAGTCACTTTGTGCAAATCGTTCGAGTTTATAACATGATGTTTTTATTTACATCAACGATATGATAGATGGATTCTATTATTAATTATGGAAGGCTACAAATGAGTCCTCTAGATGAAGAGTATATCATTAGTTATTCACTAAATTTATTTTATTGTGTAATATATAGTCCGATTATGTTATATTACTTTTATTTGTTTTTTCGTTGGTTATTTTTTTTATTATTCTCATTCTCATTTGTGCAATTACAATTTGTTTAAACAGTGAAGAACTACACTGCACTCTTACATAGTGTTCGTGCTACTTCGATCAATAATTATTATGAATCGGTTTGAAATTAGTTTATTGTGGTTATATTATTCCTTTGTCGAGTTCAAAGTTTGAATGATATTGAATTGAAATTTTTTATATACATCATTTTCAATTATTATTTTTCTATTTGCACAAAAAAGTAAGTTTAATACATTGTATATTACCGATTTACAAAAAAAGCACAGCTAATAGAGGTTGATCGTGAAACAGGACGCTAATATCCTTGAATTGTATACATTTCGAGCTAAGTAATTATTATTTCAATAGTATTTAATTGATTATATATTTTATATTTTATGAATTTTTATTGTAAAATCTTTTTATAATTTAATTTAGGACAATAGCCGACCATAGATAAATTTATTGAATTATGAATACAGTATAAAATGAAAAACTTAAATTTTATTTTCTATAATATTTCGTTATTATTAACATTATTTATATTTTATAGTACGTGATGGTGTTATCGATTAAATACAACTATCATTTGTTAAAAAATTTATTTTACATTATTCTTTACCATAAAAATCAATCTAAATAATTTTTTTTAAGATTTCATGCAAATCTATACAACTTTACTCCCGTGCAGCGCACGGGGATTGAAAACTAGTTATATGAAAAGATAATATTTGTTAATTTTGAAGACGGTGTAATATATTAAAAAAATAATAATAATAATATCGCGATGCATGTATATCAAATTGGAAGTTGATATATACAGCAAAACTCACTAAAACCATCTTCAACCGTCAATCCGAATTTAAAGAATTATAGCATCTTTTGCTCCAACCTCGCGCCCTTAATTAGCTGCATAATAAATAAAGAACATAAAGTTTGACACAGTGGCGGCTGGAGGGTGGAGCATGGCGAGGGTACGTGGCCCCCACATTTTTTTTTTCGAAGTTTTCGAATTTTTCAAAAATGGAAATTGTCTGAAATTGATTTAAACTTCCGATTCTTCATTCATTAGTAATTCTAACCTCCTAATCTATTCTAACTTCACGCAAAGACCCGATGGAAATGATCTGATGCTCACCATGGAAACTTTAATCATGCCCACAAGTGCTTTTTCTACATGAAAACAAATATAACACTTGCGGGCACTATAAGGCGCCCACAGATCTTTTGCCAAGACCCAAAACTCTAGCATTTTTCATTGATTCATCTATTACTCTACTTTTCGGTGCCATTGTCTTCATCCGTTCAAGCTTATTTCTTCGTCGAATGCAGTCTTATTAAGTATTAAACGAACTTTTAATATATACTATTGAATCAAAGTCATTAATTTTAACCATAAATCACACATATTTACTTTTATTATCTAATCATCTAGTTTCCACTCAATATTTAAATAAAATTTTTAATTATTAATAAAATAAAAAATAATTCGAATACACGTAAAATTTCTATTATTTAAATAACTAGTATTACCCCCGTGCGTTGCACGGGACAATTAAGATGGTATATATAAAATATTATTATAAAATAAGATAATATATTATTGTGAATATATATAATAAAAATAACGAAACATATGTAATATTATAGATTCAATATTGGTTTACAAATTTTGGTGTGAAATATTGTCTTTTAAGAAAAATATTATATCAATTACATAATTGATGATTTAAGGTAAGAACATAATATTTGAGAACAAAATTTAGATAATATGCTTATTTAAACAAAACAATAATCTTAATAACATGTTTTATAAGTCATACATTGTTCAAATATATTTCCAATATGATTAACAATAATCTTATGGTTGGTTTACACAGACATATATAAACTTTATGAATGTTAAATTGAATTGGTACATTTAGCTTGAATTGATTTTTCCTTTGTTATTGATTTCATTCACCTTAATGTGGCGACTACAAAAAGATGATCTTTTATTTTTTTAAATATGTGAAAAGGTTCTTTTTCTAAAACAGATTATCGCTACTAACTGATACGACGCTGTTCGACACTTCAACTATATAATTAATTTGAAAATTAAGATGTATATAAAATAACTAAAATGTAATATTCAAAAATTGAAATACAACACTAAATATAAAATAATTAAAATAATTTATAAATTTATTCAAAAAATAGAATACATATAAAAAAGATAATGTACATATAAAAAAATACTAAATAAGGAAAGCAGTATAAATGCAATTAGAAAAATAATTAATTCACCAAAACTAAAACGTGGCATTCTAAGCACTTTCTTTTAGGTAGACTATCTTATTATTATATTAAGATAATTTTTATTAATCCGGTCCCCTTTAAAAAAAAAAATTCCCTTCTGAAAAGGTGAAGTATGTGCCCCACCAACAATCAGCGTCTAACTCCGCCATTGTTGACACAATACTACAATAGCTCAACATTTGCCATTTCAATTTTCAAGTTGTAAGCAACACACTCGCTAACAAAATAAATACTTGGTGGTAAATAATTATAGTTATAGATAATGTGAAAAAATAATAAAATTGTAAAAAAATAATGTCGAATTAAACCCGTAAGAGAGTGACGTCCTTTTTTATATTCCAGTTATTTTGTGTAATCCGAATCTGAAATAAAATAATAGATTTCTCTTATGCGGTTTTGCGCATAAGTGTCCTGTTATTTGACCAAGTCTAAAGCAAACTAATAAATTTGAATTATGTACAAATTTTAACGTTAAATTAATACATATATTTATCACGTTGTCACACATGCTAATTTCTAATATAAACTAAAGTACAAATTATCAAAGTTAAACAAACACAAACAAACAAACAAACACAAAACTAAAGTACAAATCATCAAAGTTAAACAAACACAAACAAACAAACAATTCAACAATAAACAACTGGCTAAGAAATAACGGAAATTTAAAATTAACAACCTTAAACAATGAAATTGATATATTACCGGCGCTATTTTTTATTGGGAGCTCATGTCAAGAACATCTTTAATCCTTTAGCTTGTTTGGTTTAAAAGATAATTATTTTTTTAATTCTTTCATTATGTTGAATCACCCACTAATATCGATTTCATTATTTGTATATATTTTCTAATATAACAAGTAGAGTTAATTAGATCTTTTTGATGATTGCTATCCTTATTTGATGGTTAAATGAGAGTGAACAAATTTGAACTCGTCTATAACAGTATAAACCGTCGCAAATAGAGATTATTTTTGAAACCCACACATACATCGGAAGCATTCTCCGAGACTCGAACAGGGATCATTATTGACACAAGACCCACCAAAGCATCACCTCAAAGACTCGAACAAAGATCATTATTAACACAGAGACACACGAAATTAAGGAACGACGAAAGTCGACAACACAACGTGCACATTCCTAATGAAGCTTCGACCCAGCATCCTTGTCCAAGAACCACGTCAGCTCTTCTTCGGGCGAGATCTCCATTGCTGGCAGGGGACGCGAAACCGGAGCACCGCCCAATGCGATTTTCACCGCATCCGCCAGGTCAGCTCCGGTGACCACCATAGCTATTTCCAAGGCCGAGTTAATCACCGGAAAGGTGAAAGTGATCCTCGGCGGAGGAGGTTTGGGAGAGTCGGTGATGAAGGTAACCCAACGGTTCTTCTCATAACGCTGTGTGCGGTTGGGGAATAACGAAGCCACGTGTCCATCCGGCCCCATCCCGAGCAGCATGAGATCGAATTGGGGGAATCCGGAAGATTTCGATAGAGGGATGATTTTGTTATTAACAGCGTGATGGAGTTGCTTTTCGTAATCGTCGGCGGCGGTTGGCGGCACGAGCGGCTCCAGCTTGTCGTTGATGGCGTAAATGTTGTGTTTCGGAATTGGTACCTAACAAAGTCAAAATCAAAATTCAATATTAACCCCATGTCTGAACCAAATTGTTATAATATCGATGAGAAAAATTTGCATACCTTGGACAGAAAACAATCATTGGCAAGTTTGTAATTACTATCAGGATCAGTCCAATGAACTACCCTCTCATCTACCCAGAAGATGATCCATTTTGACCAGTCAACTGATTCTTTGTACGGAGACTCCACCAATTTCCTTCAATAACCAAAGTCGAAAAGTCAAAATTAGGGTTTAATTAGGATTTGGGGGAAATGTAGATACAGTTTACGAAATAGCAGAGTTAGTTACCTCATTGTGTCAATTAGGGAACCGCCGGAGAGAACGACGGAGAAAGAACCTTTCTGTTTGATATACTTGGCCGATCGATCGGCGATGTATTTTGCGAGGGCGACGGCGACATCTTCCTCGGAGTGGAGTTTTTTGATTATGGTTTTGCTTTTGGAAGCCATTGATGCATGGGAAGCTACGAATAATAATAGGAGAATAAATTGGGGAAGGAGAACCAATTTTCGGACATGCATAATTACAGCGGTCTTGTAATTAAATGGATGTAACGTATGAATGAACGGTGATGAAATTACAGACTTGTCGATCGTGTGACTAACAGAGAGGGATTATCCATTCCCAAAAAAGAGGGGGTGGGATGGAGGAATATACCGCTTTTAAAGCGACAAAACAACAGTATAAACGTGTTACGTGTGAACAAAAATAAATGATATTATATTAAAAAAAAAATTAAATAAATGATATTAAATTTATATATTTTGAAATTGTGTTTACACACAAATATGTGTCCATACATGCTAAGAGAACAGATCTAGAGGATGAAATGAAATAATAATTTGGTCACGTTATATTAGGGGCAAAAGGTCTACGCCCCTCTATTAATATATAAATATTTGAATGTATATATTTTATATATACTTATCGTTTCTCCTTAAAATGATATTTCAT
Source organism: Jasminum sambac (assembly GCA_018223645.1). Lineage (NCBI taxonomy): Eukaryota > Viridiplantae > Streptophyta > Magnoliopsida > Lamiales > Oleaceae > Jasminum > Jasminum sambac. The sequence continues at coordinate 6,023,049 of CP073645.1, read as the reverse complement.
TTTATAATAATCTATGAAAGACTTAGAAAGGATAATTATGTGCACGAACACACATCAATTTTTATTTTTTATTTTTGCACAAGTGTTCTATTATTTGACTTAAGCAAACTAAAATTAATTTGAATGATTTACAAATTTTAGTGTTAAATTAATACATATTTATCACGTTGTCATGCATACCAATCTTAATATTATAATAAGAGGAGTGCCACCTAGGCAAAGTGCTTAGGTGGCAGTGCCATGTTTGGCATTAACTTTTGGCAGTTAATTATTATTCTTATTTATTTGTGTTGCTTTCCTTATTTAGTGTTATTTTATTTTTTTATTTATATGTATTTTACCCTTTTTATATGTATTCTTTTTTTTCAAATTAATTTATAATTTTTTTTATTTTACTTCTTTTATATTTAGTATTACATGTATTTATGTAAATGTGATAAGAGATAAAAGTAACAACTTACAATACGTATTAATTTAATTATGAAAATGAGAATTATTAGTTTCTATATACATTTTAATTTTTTGGATATTGCATTTTAGTTATTATTTTATATACATTTCAATTTTCAAATCTCTACATTGTAAAACTTAAAGTGCCAACTATACACTTTACCATGTTAGCAGTGCCTAATTCGCATGCTTTTTAAAAAAAAAACTAATTAAACAAATTTGTAATTAAATTAATTTCTGTTCAAAAAAATGTAATTAAATTAGTTGTCCATTATTTTTTTGTAACTTAATTCCAAAATCACACAGTTATTATGGTATAAATTCTACATAATTCATGTTGTGATAAGTTAAAGAAAAATGGAAGATTTTTCTATTTTTATGGCACGCGTCTATTTGAAAAAGAAATTTCAATTGTTTAATAGGAATAATTTTTTGTATTAAACAATTGATTTCATTATTTTTATTTAATTCTAAAAGTAAAGCGTATTTATCTTTTTAATATGCATCAATAATAATTGAAGTGTCACGTTGACAGATGATCTATTGACACTGCCAATGTAGCACACGGTTTCAATTTAAAAAATTAATTATTATTTTCCTTTTTAATACTATTGAGTTTTCCCAATGAGGAAAATAGTAAATAATTTGCTCAATAATTGAACTTTGCATTGCATGCATTTTGCTTTTTTCAAGTACATAAAATTAAATATGAGTTGTTTTCCCTTCTAAAATGAAAATGTGTTTTATGTAAATGGAAATAAAATAAATGAATTAAATCATTGTTGAATTTAAAAGTGGTTTTAGTTTTAATTGACGGTTTCTTTTCTTTTTGTTTTATTCTTTGGTTATTTAGATCATGTGTTTTAGATCATGGGTTTTCGGGGGTTCGGGGGCAGCGCCCCCGAAATTTTTTTTTAGTCCAACGCACGTATTAAACTAAAAAACTTAGAAAGAGCATCAAACGTAACTCATCTTTTCTTCCTCTTCATCTTTCCCTCCCAATTCATTTTTATTAGTTTCGACATTTTCAATCGTCATTCACATTCACGGTCCTATAATTGCTTTACACTAAATACCAAGAAAAAAGATTAAAAATCGGCATCAAATGAATTAAACAAGTCCTTTTGTTAAACAAATTTCAACAATTATTTCACAAATGCAACGGATCAAATCCACCCAATACTAATACAGTAATACTATTCTAAAGTAAATTAGAAAGCGGTCTCTACTAATTTAAAATGGGCATAAATATTTGAATACACATTGCTAAAAAGTAAAAAATGGAACTAAAAATTTGGATTGAATACTTCAATTGTTCTCTTATTATTCTTAAAATTGGCCCTAAAAATTTGGGTTAAATTCAAAATTGGGCCCTTCAAGAAAAAAAAAGTAATACACAATTGAAAACTGGTATAATGAATAAAAATCAAAATGGCGGGCTGGCGTCGACTTCACGCCTCATTACAGGACCGCCTTTGCTCACGCCCTTAATTTGCTGCATGATAAATAAAGAACATGAAGTTTGACACAGTGGCGGCTGGAGGGTGGAGCATGGCGGGGGTACGTGGCCCCCACATTTTTCTTTTTTCTTTTTTTTTTTTAAGTTTTCAGATTTTTCAAAAATGGAAATTGTCTGAAATTGATTTAAACTTTCACTGCTAGAATTTTGGCTATCAGTAATGCGCCAATAACAACGGGGAAAATATCCGTTGCTAATAGCCACAGATTATGTGGTTGCAAAATACAATAGCAATGGCAATTAGCAACAGTAGGAAATTAGCAACCGAGTAGGTAAGGGTCGTTACAATTTGCCACGGCTCTAAGTGCAAAATACCAACGGATTTTAAAAACTTTGCAAATTTACTATGGATTTGTCCATCACAAATTTGCTACGGAGATGCCTGTTGCAATTTTGCAACCTTTATTATTCCCGTCGCAAATTCCTTTACTAATGCATAGTAAAACCAGATTTTGCTTCATTTTTATCGCTCACTTCCCATTTTTTTTCTTTGTATTCTCTCTTCCATATTTCACTCCATTTGCTATGTTTTACTCCATCAAGCATTTATTCTGAATTGAAAAATTCCAAAACATATAGTTATTTGAATTAGCGATGTAATTTTTAAGGTAAGATTTACTATTTTTATACAAATTATTATATACATACATAGTTATTTGAATTATATACATTGCATGTATATATTTGTGTCCAAAGCATGTTATGTAGTACATTTAAAGAAAATTCATTGTTCCCATGAAGATAATAAAATATTTAATAACATGTGTTTAATAATATGTTTAATAACATTGAAAAGAAAATATTTTACATAGTCACCCAATAATACTAATGAATAATATTAATAATCGTTATAGGAATAACTTTCACTTAAAATAAAGGTTAATATGATTCTATAGTTTAAAATACATTTTCTTGTTTCCAATAAAAATAATGTTAAATTAAATTGATGATGAATTGAACTCAAAAATAAAATTCACTAAATAATTCAATAACTATTTAACTTATTTTAATTTCTCTAATGTAGGGCGTTATGTTTTTAAAATTGAAAATGAATTGATAATTTAACTTTAGGTTACCGTAATAGTTTAATATACAAAACAACTCTAATTTATTTATTTATGATTCACAATTGCAAAAGTTAAAACAATAGAATACGGATAATATAGAATACAACTATCATAAAATGATACAATTTTTAATTAAATGGCATTTTAATATAAAATGTTTTAATAAAATTAAATTGATTTTTAATTAAAAAATCAATTAATGTTTAAATTAGAAAACTATAGGAAAATATAAAAAATATATTGTAGAATCAATAAATAAATAAAACAAGACAGTTTAAGTAAATAGTATTTTAATGTATACAATATTTTATTTAATAAAAATAAATTAAATTTTAAATTAAAAAACTACAGAATAATATAACAAATATATGATAAAGGCAAGAAATGAACAAGAAATAAGAATGGTTTGGTGGTTTGGTTTTCACTATTCAACCACTAGGCCACAAGTTTGAATTCCATGTAGGACAAATCATTGTGAGATTAAATAGGAATATGGAATGGTTGTTGGGGTTGTATTGGGTCAGCTCGGCATATTGGTAGGTAAATGGCACGATTTTTATTTTGGCTGGGGGAGTGGAAAATTTGCAATGGCATTTGATTCCGTTGCAGTTTTGTGACGGACAGTAGCAGCCGTTGCAGTTTTGTGACGGATAATAGGAGCCGTTGCAGATTTGCAACCTAATTAGCAACGGAATAAATTAGTTACGCCACCTTCAGCAACGCTTGTTGCAACGGAAATTGTTGGTTGCTATTTTCTATTTGCCACGGAAAAACCCCCTTTTACAACGGAATATCACCATTGCTGAAAGCTAAATTTCTAGTAGTGTTTCTGATTCTTCATTCATTAGTAATTCCAACCTCCTAATCTATTCTACCTTAACGGAAAGACCCAATGGAAATGATCTGATGCCCACCGTGGACACTTTAATCATGCCTACAAGTGCTTTTTCTACATGAAAACAAATATAACACGTGCGGGCACCATAAGGCGCCCACGGATCTTTTGCCAAGACCCAAAACTCTAGCATTTTCATTGATTCATCTATTACTCTACTTTTCGGTGCCATTCTCTTCGTCGGTTCAAGCTTATTTCTTCGTCGAATGCAGCCTTATTAAGTGTTAAACGAACTTTTAATATATACTATTCAATCAAAGTCATTAATTTTAACCATCAATCACACATATTTACTTATTATTATCTAATCATCTAGTTTCCACTCAATATCTAAATAAAAATTTTAATTATTAATAAAATAAAAAATAATTCGAATACACATAAAATTTCTATTATTTAATTAAATAATAATTTTTATTAATCCGGTCCCCTTTAGAAAAAAAAATTCCCACGTGGAAAGGGCAAGTATGTGGCCCACCAACAATCAGCGTCGCTAACTCCGCCACTGTTGACACAATAGGTCTACATTTGCCATTTCAATTTTCAAGTTGTAAGCAACACACTAGCTAACAAAATAAATACTTGGTGGTAAATAATTATTATAGATAATGCGAAAAATATTAAAATTGTAAAAAAATAATGTCGAATTAAACCCGTAAGAGAGTGACGTTCTTTTTTATATTCCAGTTCTTTTGTTCTAGTCCGAATCTGAAATAAAATAATAGATTTCTCTTATGCGGTTTTGCGCATAAGTGTTCTGTTATTTGACCAAGTCTTAAGCAAACTAATAAACTTGAATAATGTACAAATTTTAACGTTAAATTAATACATATATTTATCACGTTATCACACATGCTAATTTATAATATAAACTAAAGTACAAATCATCAAAGTTAAACACAAACAAACAATTCAACGATAAACAACTGGTTAAGAAATAACGGAAATTTAAAATTAACAACCTTAAACAATGAAATTGATATATTACCGGAGCTATTTTTTTATTGGGAGCTCATGGCATGAACATCTTTAATCCTTGAGCTTGTTTGGTGCCATTTTAAAAGAAAATTATTTTTTTAATTCTTTCATTATTTTCAATCACCCACTAATATTGATTTCATTATTTTTATATATTTTCTAACGGTTAAATGAGAGTGAACAAATTTGAACTCGTCTATAACAGTATAAACCGTCGCAAATAGAGATTATTTTTGAAACCCACACATACATCGGAAGCATTCTCCGAGACTCGAACAGGGATCATTATTGACACAAGACCCACCAAAGCAGCACCTCAAAGACTCGAACAAAGATCATTATTAACACAAAGACACACGAAATTAAGGCACGACGAAAGTCGACAACACAACGTGCACATTCCTAATGAAGCTTCGACGCAGCATCCTTGTCCAAGAACCACGTCAGCTCTTCTTCGGGCGAGACCTCCATTGCTGGCAGGGGACGCGAAACCGGAGCACCGCCCAATGCGATTTTCACCGCATCCGCCAGGTCAGCTCCGGTGACCACCATCGCTATCTCCAAAGCCGAGTTGATCACCGGAAAGGTGAAAGTGATCCTCGGCGGAGGAGGTTTGGGAGAGTCGGTGATGAAGGTAACCCAACGCTTCTTCTCATAACGCTGTGTACGGGTGGGGAATAATGAAGCCACGTGTCCGTCCGGCCCCATCCCGAGCAGCATGAGATCGAATTGGGGGAATCCGGAAGATTTCGATAGAGGGATGATTTTGTTATTAACCGCGTGATGGAGTTGCTTTTCGTAATCGTCGGCGGCGGTTGGCGGCACGAGCGGCTCCAGCTTGTCGTTGATGGCGTAAATGTTGTGTTTCGGAATTGGTACCTGACAAAGTCAAAATCAAAATTCAATATTAATCGCACGTCTGAACCAAATTGTTATAATATTGATGAGAAAAATTTGCATACCTTGGACAGAAAACCATCATTGGCAAGTTTGTAATTACTATCAGGATCAGTCCAATGAACTACCCTCTCATCTACCCAGAAGATGATCCATTTTGACCAGTCAACTGATTCTTTGTACGGAGACTCCACCAATTTCCTTCAATAACCAAAGTCGAAAAGTCAAAATTAGGGTTTAATTAGGATTTGGGGGAAATGTAGATACAGTTTACGAAATAGCAGAGTTAGTTACCTCATTGTGTCAATTAGGGAACCGCCGGAGAGAACGACGGAGAAAGAACCTTTCTGTTTGATATACTTGGCCGATCGATCGGCGGTGTATTTTGCGAGGGCGACGGCGACATCTTCCTCGGAGTGGAGTTTTTTGATTATGGTTTTGCTTTTGGAAGCCATTGATGCATGGGAAGCTACGAATAATAACAGGAGAATAAATCGGGGAAGGAGAACCAATTTTCGGACATGCATAATTACAGCGGTCCTGTAATTAAATGGATGTAACGTATGAATGAACGGTGATAAAGATTAAAGACTTGTCGATTGTGTGATTAACAAAAGGGGGATTATCCATCCAAGCGGGAGGGGTGGAATATACCGCTTTTAAAGAGACAAAACAACAGGATAAACGTGTTACGTGTGAACAAAAATAAATGATATTATATTCAAAAAAAAAATTAAATAAATGATATTAAATTTATATATTTTGAAATTGTGTTTACACACAAATATGTGTCTATACATGCTAAGAGAACAGATCTAGAGGATGAAATGAAATAATAATTTGGTCACGTTATATTAGGGGCAAAAGGTCTACGCCCCTCTATTAATATATAAATATTTGAATGTATATATTTTATATATACTTATCTTTTCTCCTTAAAATGATATTTCATTTTATAATAATCTATGAAAGACTTAGAAAGGATAATTATGTGTACGAACACACATCAATTTTTTTTTTTTTTTTGCACAAGTGTTCTATTATTTGACTTAAGCAAACTAAAATTAATTTGAATGATTTACAAATTTTGATTTACAAATTTTAGTGTTAAATTAATACATATTTATCACGTTGTCATGCATACCAATTTGTTATAAACCAGTATAACGTACAAATCATCAAAAGGAAAAAAATCAAGCAAACAATTCAACAATAAACAAACTAAGAATATTAAAGAAAATTAAAACAATAAAATAAAAAGAATGCCTATTATTTTTATTGGGAGGTTTTATATATATCATGAAAATATTAGCCTTATGGTTTGTCTGATACAATTTTTTTTTTTAAAAAAAATTCTAATCATTTTCAAACACTCGTGGTACTGATTTAGCATATTTTATAATTTTTAGTACACTTTTTTTACATTTCAATCACATATTTAAAAATTATTTTTTCAATAATTCTAATCATTATTTTTTTAAAAATTTTTTCCTACCTAAAAATTAACTTCTACTACAAATCAAAATCAAAATCAAACCTCAATATCAATTATACATCTTACGTCATCATTTTACAACGAGAGACAATGAATATATATATATATATATATATATATATATATATATGAGATAGTTGCATGCAGAGGACTTTCCACGAGGCTCGAGAGGCCTCCGTCTCGGGAAATTTAGAAATTTTTGGCAGAATTTCCAAGATGTTTTTATATATATTAAAGACATAGAATTTAAGAACATAAAATGCGGTGGTGTGGTGGATAAGTAATACACGCTTTCATTACCCACCCAGGTTTGAAACGCCTCGCCATTGTGTGTATTTTTCAAAGTGATTTTAGTATTACTTAGGCCTGAGAATTTAATGACTAAATGGCCAACAATTATTACGATGGGGCCCAATTTTCAGATCTCGACTGGCCCCGAAATTTTTTTCAAAGTGATTTAGTACTACTCAGCTGAATTTAATATTAAATGGGCCAACAAGGATACGTATGCCCAATTTTCAGATCTCACTTGGCTCGAAACCCAAAGAAGACTGGTTGCATGACAACATTTCGTGTGTGTGCATGGGGGAACACAAATGTGGGCTTTTTCCCCTCTCCAGCAAAGCCAAATAATGTGAATGGATAAAACCCATTTTTTTCTTTTTTTTTAATATTTGGGGAAGGGTTGAAGGTAAAAGAGAGGCCAAGGCATTTCACCTTTTTCCCCTCTTCCCTTTTCCCCATCACTTTACCCACTAAATATTTTGTCTTTTCCACTCTCTCCCATAGAGCACGATGAGAGAATATTGCTGTGGAGATGGTTTAAAGATTGTTTAATTCTGTACGATAAATGCATTTTCGTCTTTTTAATTTTTTTCTAATATTTACACGCCTTTCAGAAAATAAAATAATTTATATTTCTCGTTAATCGTGGGCTTGCCATAGGACTCAACAAAAAAAATACATACATAATAATAAAATGAAGTGAAATTAAAAAAAAAACTCGTGGGCTGGCTGCCATAGGAATAAAAAATGGGATGGGGTAGATAGAAGAGAGTTGAGGTGTAAATCATGTGCATAAATCTATATATTAATAAGACCATGCTAGGACTATTATGATATTCATTATGGTAGTCTAGCATTTCCCTACTAATAATTATTAAAGGTTACAGAGATTTTGGAATCTTTCTTGATGTTAGAATCTTATTTAGAATAGTTATTAAAAATTTACACATTCGAAAGATTTACCCATGACATCTTTTTCAATAGACGATAGTCACTCCACCTATCACAACTTTTGTTTATTAATTTAACTTGCACATTATTTTAATTTTTAACATACTACATTCACTAATTTTTACTTTACCAAATTTTTAAACTAATTTTTTAATTATTGTTATTATTATAATTATAATTTATTTTGTGTATTAGAATACTTTCCAATTATTACTAATTTTCTAAAAAAATAATTTGGTTGCATATTTGTTAGTGACTCATAATTTTTATTAGTTTTCAAATATCTATCTATATATATATATTAATAAAATCAGCACATTTTCCCGTCACTCTCACCTATTTTTCTGAATTAAAAAATCAAGTTTTAATTATGGCAACGAGTTTTACCGCTTCTACATGTCTTTTCCAACTCGACTTATCACCCCTCATCTTTTGATAGAATCACTCCTTATCCCTCAAATCTGGGTTATTATCATGTGTGATTTTTTTAAACCTCTCATCCATATCTTTTTACCATGAAAAAAATGAAAATATGTTATTATAAATTTTATTTTACACATATTTTAAATTATAACTTGGCCATAAATCTCCCCGTGCAATGCACGGAAGAAAATATTAGTAATACAATAATATTAATATATATATATATATATATATCTATATATATGGTGTATGATCGTCAAGTATTTGTTTATGTACAAAATACTCTAAATGAACAAAAGAATTATAATTAAATATAATTTTTTTGAAAATAAGATTGTGAAAATGTTATATTTTTTAATATTTCTTATTGAATTATGTTTTCTAAAAGTCTAATTGTAATTTTATTATCTTATACCATTGACAATTTATTTGATTATAATGCTAGTGTAAAAATATTTGTTTATTTCTTTTGTGCATATATGTGTGTGTATATAATTACACTTTAAAACAATGAAAAATCATATTTAAAATATTTACTATTTATTATTTTAACATGTCTTAAATAGAGTGGAGGACTATTTAATTCAATATATGATGATTTGTAAATTATAATATTTTTATTACAACATGGGCATTGTGGTTTATGAAAATTCTTTTAAAAAGTATTTTTTGTTAACAATTAAATTATAACATCAAAATTTAATTATCGATACATTTTGTTGGAGAATTACCTACTTGTTTTGTTTGTTATTTTGAGTGTTTCATTCTACTACAATTTTCAACTGGCTATATGTGATGTTACGTTAGTGGAAATTAAGTGGATATGGTTGATTACCAACGTGAATTTTTCAACTTCCCTACTCCATAATCCAGTTTCATGGTTCCACGCCCTATCTCTCCCCTATGCCCTTCTCTCTAAATAAATTTCTTCAAAATAGTTTATTGTTCTTTTCTTTCCTTTCCAATTTCCTCGACTTAGATTATAGTTTTAGATAATAAAACTATATTCATACAACTAATTTAAATCTTTATTTGATTTATTCACTATAATTGATTAAACTGTTATATGTTTAGACAAAATACTATGTTTAATAATTAAATGATTAACGTATTTTTTTTATAATTTGTTTGAAATAATGTAACTACCAGTCATCGCCAAACAATGTATTTATAAATTATTTTTTCCTTTTAAAATATTTTCTTACTTCACTAAAATTAAATTAATATTGATTTTGCATTTTTTCCGAATTCATATATCATAAATATCTGCGAGCACACATTCTTATTTATAAACAATGATTGAATTTATGTTCATTATAGAGATCAAACTGAATTAATTTCATGGCTTCTTTACGGTTTTATCAAACTTTAGGTTTGATATTTCAAAAATAAAGTAAAATATAAATAATTACAAAAATCCTACATTTTTTGTTCTGACCGGTTCACGGTGCAATCGCATAGCACAAATCCCACACAAAAAATTTGTGTCATGCGATTGCACGATACAAATTTTTTGCCAAAATTTTTAAAAAAGATCAATAACTCACAAATAAAAGATAATTTACGAAAAAAGCGATAATAGCACCAGTAAAGCAAGTGGTTGGAGCAAGATTGTCGAAAAACGTGAAAAACATATATTGTTTGTCCAAAACAGACACCGCATGCTAATCCTACTCCCCAAAATAATTTAAACTATTATACATTTATCACTCAACCATTAAAGAATCACTATGAAACCACTAAATATCATTACAAACCTATGACAAATTCATTACCCACTTTGTGTAATTTGACACGCTAGTTGCACACTCATTAGACATTTTGTGTAATGCATGACACACCCATTACACACATTGCACACTCATTTGGCACTTTGTGTAATATATTATACACATATTACATAACCATTACAAAACCATTACATATTATGTGTAATAGATTAAAAGTCATGCGGACACACGATACAAAATTTGGGCAACGCATACTGCTCGATCACACCTGCAATCGCACATGCAAATTTTTGTAATAAACCAAATGCGAATGTGGTATTTTTGCAATTAAGTAGATTTTGCATGATTTTTGAAAATATTAAATATAAAAACCATATTTCGTTTAACTTTCTCTATCTAATTTTAGTTATTAGTGGTAGATAAGCTTCTTACCATTAGAAAAACATGTAACTTCAAATATATCATATCAATTTTCTTTTTTAGTATGGTCATACAGTATTTGACCTTAATTGTGGTTCTTTTTTAAGGAGATGGTCATATATTTTAATTTTAATTAGTTCTGTTTCTAACCTTAATTAGTTCTACATGATATTTATTCCCTGTGCTTTTTTATTTAGACTCAGTGTGCGCGCTATTTTGACAATTTACTAATCAACATAAAAAAAATACTCATTTTGTCTCACAAAGATAGTCCACCAATTATTTTCACACATATTAAGAAAATGGAAGTTAATTAAGTTGAAACATTAAATTTTATATTATTTTTCCATATATATCACTATGTATCACTAATTGTTTGAAAATACTTTTAATGTATCGGTAGTTGAAGGTAGATTAATTAGAGGCATAGGTGAAAATAAAAAATTAAAGACATACTAAATGCAATAAGTGAATGAAACTATTTAAATTTTATAATACTAAATAAACAAAAAAACTTTATCATATGATTGAAAATCATAATTTGTGATGATAATGATACACAAACCAATTTCAACCCAAATGTCATCTTCAAATATATTTTTCAACGTCAGTAATTTTCGAGATTGTCTACCTTAGACTAACATATGAACATGTTATAAATGTTTATCCTTCCTTGAAATTCTTTGTCATTTGTTAAAAAAATCATAAATTAAAATCATTAGTGATTCTTGTGCATCACACAGGTTTGAAAACTAGTATAAATTAATGGCATTGATTTTAAAAAATGTATGCTCCAAACCATGGTTGTAAAAAGCATAAAAGCATCGAAGGCACTTTTTTTTTTTCACTGAAGCACTTATTTTTAGTTTTAAACACGCTTTTCTTCAAAGTTATTAATATGTGTTTCACGCTTTTTGACTTTTGGGTTTTGTTTTAAATTGATAACACTTTCTAAATTGGGTGTGCGATTAATATACTGTCTTCACTGTATGATGTACAAAAGTTACAATAGTTGATACTGATCTAATAAGCGTGGCAGAGCCACTCTATGGCTAATACGGTCTATGGACTACACTCGATTTTTGTTTTTTGTTTTTGTTTTTTTTTTTTGCCGGGTGTCCTTGTCTTTGACCTAGGCCCGAATATGAAAAAAAAAAAAAAGAAGTTTGGTGTGGAATTAAGGTGTAGAATTAATAATAATAATTTTAAATAAAAATTGGTTGTATAAAAAATTAATAATAATAATAAATCTGGACTCTATCAAAAAATTAATAATAAAGTCGATAATTGGTTGTATCAAAAAAATTAATAATAATAAAAAAATCTAGATTCCATCAAAAACTAATAATGAAGCCGATAATTGGTTGCATAAAAAAAGAATTAATAATAATAATAATAATAATAATAATAATAATAATAATAATAATAATAATAATAAAAATCTGAACTTTATCAAAAAATAATAATAAAGCAATTTTTTTAAGAAGATAATACCAAAATAATGTGGTAAAAATCTGACTCTATCAAATCTAGACTTTTTTTTTGTTGCTAATCATCTATATCTATATATTAATAAAATGAGATCATTTTCCCGCCAAAAGTTTTATTTTTATGAATTAAAAAAATAAAATTTAATTGTAAAAGGATAATCACAAATTTGCAACTCAATCTTTCCTTCCTTTTCTAGAATTCGAACTCTTATATATCTCATATATAATATGAGGCCATTTTTCCGCGAAAAGTTTCATTTTCTAAATTAAAAAATAAAATTTAATTGTAAAATCACGCTTCGGATAATCACAAATCTGCAACTCAATCTTCCATTCCTCTTATAGAATTCGAATTCTTATATATCTCCCCGTGCAACGCACGGGAGAAAATACTAGTAATAAAAAAAATTAATATCAAAAAATAAATAATAAATTTGATTTTTTTTCTAGGAAGATAATGCCAAAATAATGTGGTAAAATTTGGACGGCATCAAATCAAGATTTTTTTGTTGATAATCATAATAAAAAAATCATAATAAAAAAATCTATAAATATGTTAAAAAATAGTCAATTGAAGCAGTTTCGGCCAAAACGTTGTTCAAAATTAATATTATGTTTGAATTTAATTTAATTTATTTTATTTTGTATCCAAAATAATTAGCAAATCTTAATACTTATATCCCTGTGAAGCTTATCTTTATCTTTATCTTTGTCTTTATATATATTATTAGATTATTATTTAATTTTTTTTATGTCCAAAAATGGTTACCAAATTTTAATATTTATCTTCCTACAATTTGCAAAGCTCGACTAGCTATTGGTTTTGAAATAAATTAATTAAATTATTTATTAGTTTTAGAATTATTCATTTAAAATAATTTTAAAAAATTACGGGATCTTTGTAGATTATATTTTTATTTAATTTATTTTATATAAAAAATAGTTAGCAATTCTTAATATTGATCTTCTTGCATATTACTTGATGATCAATTTGTTTACTTAATCAATTATGAACAAAAAAAAATCTAGAAGGATATAAGAAGTCAAGCATTTGCCATTGTGAAAATAAGCTATTCGAGTTGCAAACAAGTTAGTTGTAGAAGTAATTTTAGTACGCAAATTTAGAATTGAAGAATGAACCAAGAGCGTGAAGATAGACAACAATCGTCTTAGGTTAGGAACTGTGTGTGTTAGGATTGGATCCATATTACAAGGGTTCATGTTTTAATTTTTCGCATTTTTAGATAAATTATTTTAATATCTTATAATAGTTAGTGTACGATTTTTTTTTTATCTAATAGTTACTATGAAGTATTCATCGGTGCAATGCATGGGGTACAATTATTATTTGTTTAAAAACGAAAAATTAGTGTTGGAAAATCTAATTCAGATGAAATTGATTCAAGAATAAATGAATAGATAGATTGAAGATAAGGTATTAAGTCCCCCTTCTGGTTTGTGTTTTTTTGTTTATTAATAAAATTCTATCCCAGACCTGAATTTTTAAGTTGAGATGGTTCTAAAAAAATGAATAGATGGACCAATTATTGGTTGAAATCCATATAATAGACCACCGTCATTATATACCAATCTTGATCTGGTACAATTATGTGGAAATACTCGATCATTCCACAGATGCTACTTTTGAACTTGATGTATGATACGGTACTTCCACGTTAGCTGGTTGCACAATACCTTTGGGTAAGCGCTTGGACCAAATCAAAAGTACATTATATACATCAAATTCCTCTTCGTTCAAATCCATATTGTTATCTTCATCCACATCATTGGCTGAATTGAAAGAATTGAAAATAAAGAACACTTGTTGGCTTTGCTGCTAACTCTCAAAATAAATATTACAAAAAAATTCAAAACCCTCACTCAATTGATATCGTGAGTAATAGGTCATTCTCAAAATAAATGAACTAATACTATTAACTTAAATAGGGTTAAATATAAACAAAAAATTGTGACGAAAACAAAAATTTAGGAGTTAAGGCTACATAAAAGTTCGACCAATTAACGGCTGTGGGTATGTATTCATGCTTTAATTTTGAGTTCTTCGTGTTGTCTGTTAGTGCATATCGATTTGCTGCCAATTGGTTGAAATTTTTGGGTTCTCTAATGCAAACATTAAAATTTTAAACCTAGTAACTTGCTGTCTATTGATTGAAACTTCAATCCTAATAACTTGGTTTCTATTATTATATAAGAGTAGGAAGTATATATAATCACCGTTAGATTTAATTATGAACCATAATAAAATACGGGTTAATTTATCTGAGGTTAATTGGTTCTTGCAACATTGTGTTCCTCTTTAATAAAAGTTTGTGCAAGTGAGATATTAAACGGATAGAAAACAATTGTAGAAGAAATGCAGGCAGAAGAAATTAAGCGACGTCGGAAGGGTTTCACAGGAGGCAAGAGTTTTATAATTGATTGACTTTTATTTTATTTTATTTTTTCCCCCTTTCATTGTTTATCATATATCATATAAGGACTACAATCACACAAGAATGTTGATATTATACTGGGTGGAAATTTCTATTAGTTTTGTTTGAATTCTCAGGTTCGAATCTCTGGGTATCAAGTAATCAAGAAAGATTATTTTTGAAATTTTACGTATTCTGCCACATTATCACTAAATTTGTTGACATGGCAAAAATAAAGTGCTACATGTGAAATTAGTATGCCGCGTTACCATTTCCATTAATTTCCTTTTACCAAAAGTTGAGGGAGTGGGCATGCGAGATTCACTTTTCAAAGTTCCTTGGCGATCTAGGAACATTTTAAAGTATAGTGGCATGCCAGGAATATTTGTAAAAGTATAGTGGCATCTCAAATATTTAACTCTTGTGTCCGACATTTCCATTAAAAAAAAGGGTTGTGTCCTTATTTCTTTATACTTCATGCACTATTTATTGATTACCGTTGGATTTGCGGTAAAAAAAAAAAAAAAAAATCCTATGGATTTGTTAGATTTGCCAACAAAATTGAATTACGGGGAAAATTCAACCAATCGAATAGAGCAAAAGATGAAATTTGATCTACGGAAAAAGTTCATTTTCTATGGAAAAAGTTGGCCAATCAAACACAAACCTTAGAGATTATTCAAATCGATTTCCCCACTCCAATTTCAATACATTTTATTTTACTAAATAAAACTCAATATAGGAATGATAATTTTTCCCATCGAACTTAAAATCCGCAGATACCCGCCCCTAATGGAGCGAATGCGCCCCAACTAAATGGGTAATAGGGGCGGACTCTGCACCCATGAATATTTTAGGTTTGTTTGGTTTAAAAATAAAATTATTTTACCCTTTTATTATTTTTAATCATTCATTATATTGATTTGATATCTTTTTATGTTTTTTTTTTTACATTTCCTTTAAATTTCCGTTATACATCTAAAAATCATTATTTGAATAATCCCCCATTAAACATACCATGAATCGCAACAGGTATAACAAAGTAACAGAAAATAAGCTCCAAAGTCACAACAAAATAAGGGCGAAAAGGTTGGTTATTTGTCAAAAGGAATGTTAAATCAAACAAAAAATTTTGGAGAAAATTCCCAACAATAATGACAAGAAAGATCCGAAAACAAGAGAATCTTCAATTGAAAAAAGAATAATTTTACATGGATATTTTAAATTGATATTTTTAGATGACATTATGATATTATCATTTTTTCTGGAAAATTTACAAAGTACACATTGCATTTATAGCATATTTACAATTTGCATATCATATTTTTAGAAATTACGATTTGCACATTGTATTTCATTTAGCATTAACAAAGCATACCCTCTATTGAAGAAAAATGAGAAAAAAAATTTATTTATTTAGACGAAATTAACCTTACCCATGACTATAAACTATGTTATGTAACACTTTACACACCATTTTATTATTCTTAAAAAATTTTAATTAGGAAATTTATATTAAAAAAATACCCCTTATCTATGACGCATCTATAATTTACATATTACATAATCTAATAGTGAGACTGCAATATATTGTATTTTATTTTATAGAAACTAAAAACACATTTGGCTTAAAAAAGGGAAAAAGTCATAAAACAACTATTAAATAAATTGGAGAGGCAAAATACCCCTCATTGAAATTAAAAAATTACACCTCAAATACCATGTTATATCACCCCGTTCTTCTGCAACTTTTAACAAATTTTTACACATTTTAACACATTCACATCAAAAGTCAAACTAATTACATCCACATATTTTTTGGGACCCACTGTACTACATAAATCTCTACCACTCAATCTCACTCATTCTCTCTCCTATTTCACATCAAAACTCATAAATACTCATAAATACACATACACTAACAATGGCATAATTCTTTAGATGCAATTTTTTTGTTTAGTGTTTTATCAATATTTTAATAATTACAAGAATCTTCGGGTATTTCTTATATATTTTTTCTTTGAAATAATATCAATTTTAAGTTATAAAATTTATTGTATTGGTTCTCTATTAACTGAAACATATAATAATCAAAAATTAATTTTAATAAACCGATTATATATTAGAAAATATGAATAAAAAATTATTCAATTTTATAAAATGATGGAAAATATATATTTGTGCACTTGGTAAATAATTTTTATTCAATAAATAAGAAAAATGAATTTCAATAGTCCACAATATTTGGTACCATTTTGCCCACCGGGAGGAAATGGACCATCTAACGACCAGCACCTTTTCTAAAGTCAATCTAATCTAATTATAAGTAATGAGTAACAATTATCTGTTAATGTCTTGAAAAAGTAAAAACACGTGCCACACACTAATGAGTAACAATTATACCTGTAAAGTACACCAATTACTGTTTCTTATCTGTTTTTTTTTTTTTATCACGTTATCTCCTTGTGTTCAATTTTGTTCACCTCACTTAATGAGATTATCTTCTATTAAAAAAAAATCATACTACAATAACATAATGGTTATCATAATTTTTGATATAATAAACACTTAACATAATCTTATAATTTAACTCATCACATCACTTTTGGATAGATAGTCATTAAATATGTCACATAATATTATGTAAATTATTATAACATCCACTATGATAGTATATAATTTTCAAAAATAAAAAATAAAAATAAATGAGAGTTATCTTAACCCCGTTAGATGAGGGTAAAAATCATTAAAAATAGTACTCCCTCCGTCCCATTTTGATGGGTTTATTTTTTCTTTTTATCCATCCCAAAATATAGGCTACTTTCTATTTATATCTTTTTCATTTTTTCATTTTTCTTATTATATCCTTATTTAAGGAGCATTATTATTAGTAAAAGTATGTTATGATCATTTAATATAATGACACATAATGAAAAAATACAACTAAAATTTACTTTTCCAATAATATTAATTACAATTAGTGTTTGCTCGGTGCGGTGCCACGAGAATCACGGACGTGGATAAGAGAATTTGATAAATTTATTTGCATTTTTTTATTTGTTTATCTATACTCTGCAACTGTTTGTATAAAAATATTAAAAAAATATTTTTAAAGTATAAATAAATATTTTTTAAGCATTTAATCAAATCATTTGACTTGGTTGGACCTTTTCAACTTCTTTTTTTTTTAATTTCAAATTTGTACATTTGAATTGAATGATTAAAAATTAATGAATATATTACCACCAAAAAAATTTCATCACCCAAAGAAGCTTCCTCTCATCAACACTAATCAATATGTAAAGTATCATTTGGTGTAATTTATTTATATAAAATTTAATTATATAAGATTTATATGAAAAAATGAATTTTGCTAGGTATAGAATTATTATTTGGTGCTTAAGAAATTTCGATAAGTAAAATTTAATACATGAAGTTTATTGAAATTCAATGATCACATGTGAAGTAATCAAAAATGAAAAAAATTATGTTGCAAAAAAATTAAATGATATGATTTATACCGATAAGGCAAATTAGTATAGTGAGTTTATTGAAATTCAATGGTAATATGTGAAATCATAAAAGAGAAAAAATTATGCTGCAAAAAAGTTTAGTTGACATGATTAACATTTGGGAAATCAAAGAGACTTTATTTTTTTAGTTGATATGATTGAATTAATTGGGAATAAAATTTAATAGATCGTGTAGATTTATAAATTTCAATAAGGAAAATTAGTACAAAAGTTTATCGAAATTTAATGATAATTTGTGAAGCAATCAATGAGAAAAAGATATTATAACTTAATATCTTAGCTAAATAAATAATTGTAGCTATAATAACGCATATGTTACCCCTAATTATATTGTAGCTTAATATCTATAATTAAGAATGAAAAAACTAAATAGAAAAAAGCAAAACTTGAGTAAAAAATAAGTACAAAAAATTTATAAAAAACTCAAGAAAAATATACAAAAAACTTGTAACATTATCCTTTGGAATTGTAATTGGAATCACGTCCTAAAGAAAATATAATGAAATCTAAGAAAATAACAGAAAATAAAATAAAGAAAATCTAAAATCTTTGGAAGCAAAATATCTAACATAAAAAATTGAAGAAAATTGTGTTGACTGAGAAGCAGGAAACATAAAGGATAAAAATAGCTCCCCAAAGATGGAATCAAGATAACTAAGGAAAATCTAATAACAAAAAAGGTGTATATTACCCTTTGGAATTGTCCTTGGAATCAACTTCTAAAGAAAAATCTAATAAAATAATATAAAATAAAATGAAGAAAATTAAAAACAGAGGGAGAATGAGCGGGGGAAACAGAGGCATTGACTTCTGTTTATATATATACTAGCTATTTCACCCATGCATTGCACGGGGTGATATATGCAACAAATATATAAACCCTATTAACACTAAGAGTATAGCATTAACATTACGGAAAAAGAATACTTAATATATTACAAATCCCTAACAAAGAACACAATTAATGTACCTATTAACTAATGAAAATTTTTTCTAAAAATTTTGACGGGGTCTCCATTGCACTTTGGAAAAATCTAACTTGTAAATATACAATTCTAAACACAACATGATGAACATAAACATAACACAATATCCGTTAACATCACAGTCTGAAGAAAATATAGAACTTAATAGAATTCATAATTCTTTAACTAATAGAATTCATAATTTTCTAACAAAACAATGGAAAGCGGCCAACAACAATTCAAAACTTCATGACAACCATCCACTTTCCTTAGCGCAAGCCTGTAAGAGGATTCAATATATTAAAACATTGACAGAAAACAAATGCAAGTGACTTAGAAAAGAGTGTTTGTAGAAGAAAAGGTTCCCATACCTTAAACACACGGATGTCTATTCACAATAAGCAAGTGAATTAGAAAAGAGCGTTTGTAGAAGAAAAGGTTCCCATACCTTAAACGCACGGATGTCTGTCCTCATTTCCTTTCTTTCCCCTTGATTCTAGCAGTTCAACTGTTCACCGCTAGTATCAACTTGCAATCTTGTTACTGTAGGAATTTGTTGTGAACAAATTCGGGATTATGTTTTGTCAACCAAAATATTGTTTATTTCAGTGTTGCACCAACGGATGCTAGACTGTTAATTTTATTTACCATTTATCTTCTAATGAGTTGGGTTATTGAGCTCTGGATTTCATTTCCAGTTAAGTTTACCAAGGCTTTTTGTGCAGACAGATTGTCAAAGTCAGACTGTTGCTTAGCAACAGTAAAATACAGGATGCTTCTATCAATAATGTTACAAGTATAATCTTGTTTGTTTATGAATTAGGTAATGTGTCATAATTTTGTGGAGTGATGATACGAAGATTGTTGCATGTGACTCCATAAAATTTTGATATACTACCTAGTTGTCAACTAAAGTGGTCCAGGGGTCAATTATGCTTTACTAAAGGGGCTCAGATTGGTCGCGGGGACCATTTCGAGCCTTCTCTTACTCACTGTGTTCGCTCCTGCAAGCCAGTGTGTATGATGAAGCCCATAGATAGCGTTTAGTTTTGCAAATCCAAATGCTATAGCTGGAAACCATTGGCTGTGTCATCCTTTCGCAACGCACTTATTAAAAGGAAATCTTGCATGGATTGCTCTGGCTGTGGTTGATTTGATATCTTGATGCATTCACTTACCGTCCCAGTATGGCTATCAGTTCCTTTTTGTCCACATAGATGCTTGAATTTTTGCAAAGAAGATCATCAACGAACTATTCGTTCAACATCTTCCTTCCTGTGTCATGAAGCTATTTCAACATCAAATTCAGCACAAAAATGCGATTTGGTCCTGTTCTGTCGTGATTTCAGTGATGGTTCGTTCAAATCAATTAACATGATTTCTTAACAGCTTTGAGAAACCTAAACATTGAAGACATTATTGACACTTATTCACTATAAACGTTATCATTTTACCGCATTTTTAATAAAAACGAGAATTTTTATATATAAAGAAGTTCAAAGAAAAGAATGACCTAGTTTCCGCTGTTTCAAGTAGTTGAAACCAATTCAACCGTTAATGTTTCAAATGGGTTTTATGTTACCCATAATTTCACCCTACCCAGCTCAAACCAGGTTTCTTCTTCACAACCCTCGTCTTTCGACTTGTCCCAAAATCTCCAGAACCATTCCAATTGCCAAACGCAGAAAATGTATTGGACAACAACACATAAGTTGAAGGATCACTTTCGTCAAGCGCTATTGCATGCTCTGCAGCTCGCTTTGCTGTATCCATATCCCCATGAAGTCTACAAGCACCAAGCAAGGTCTGCCAAATAACAGCTCCTGGTTCAAATGGCATTTGTTGGATCAATTCATCAGCTTCTTTTATACGCCCTGCTCGACTCAGGAGATTCACCATGCAAGCATAATGATCTTCTCCAGGAGCAATACCATACTCTTCCCTCATACAAGAGAAATACTCTATTTCCCCCCTTGGCTGCATGCATATAAAGCGCATATCAGAGTAATGTGATTAGCCTTCACTCCTTCCTGCCGCCTCATATTTTCGAAGATCTCAATCGCTTCTTTGGCATGGCCGTTCTGTGCGTACGCCATAATCATTGTCGTCCAAGAAACGACAGAGAGCTCTTTCATTGATTGAAAAACATTTGACGCACCATATACATGCCCACATTTTGTGTACATGTCAAGCAATGCATTATCCACGCATACATCGGCTTCATCCCCTAGTTTGATTCTCAAGGTGTGAACTTTCTGCCCTTCCTCCAAAGAAGCCATATTGGCACAGGCATTAATCCCTGTTGCTAGAGTAAACCTATTAGGCCTCACACCAGCTCGCCTCATTTCCCCAATCACCCTAAGCACCTCGAGGGGGTCCCCACAATTCAAACACCCGGCTGCCATCTGACTCCACGAGCACACGTCCTTCACCGGAATGTCCTCAAAGGCTTTCATACCATCATGCAATCTTCGATTTTTCAAGTACATATCCACCAATGAGTTTCCCATGCATTTATCACTTCCATGACCCGACTGCACAAGCCTTGCATGAACTTGCAATCCCATTTCAAGATTCGAAAGCTCGGCCATCCATAACCTGATGAGTAAGTAAACTCATCTGGCACCACTCCTTCAGTTTTCATCCTACACCAAAGCTCCGGAATATTGTCACAGGAAAACTTCAAGCAACCACCAAGTATAGCATTCCAAGACACTACATCTCTCTAAAAACATCCTTCAAAAACCTCCACAGCTTTCTCTAGCATACCATGATTTATTAAAGCAGTCAAAAATGCGTTCACTAAGAATACATTGTTCTCAAATCCGAGCCTAACAATCATCGCATAAATTTGATAGGTGTGTAACAAGCTTAAATTTTCAGACACGGAGCATGTTTGGAGTGCACTTACAAAGCTGAACTCGTTAGGCCTAATTCCACTCCCATGCATTTGGGCGAATAGAGAAAATGCTTCAATTGGAAATCCCCGTTGCACGAAGCCCGCAATGAGGGTCGTCCAAGATGCAACATTCTTCTTGGTCATTGCGTCGAACAGCTGGAGACCACCATTAGTGTCGCCGCATTTTACATACGCATTGATTAAGTGGTTGTGAAGATACAAAGTATCTAATGCAAAACATGATGTTTTAAGGAGACTTGCGTGGATTGCTCTGGCCCTGCTTATATTTGACGTCTTGACACAGTTCCCCAGTGTTGGGGAATTAGGCGCTGCTAATTCCGCCAAAGATCAGTGGGATGAATAAATGCGACTGAGAAAAATAATGGACGCTAAAATAAGCACAAAATAAAACACCGAGATTTAACGTGGTTCGGCCAAACTGCCTACGTACAGAAAATACCACACTGTATTTTTCTCTACCTACGCAAAGGTTTTAACACTCCACTCACTTTTATCTCTCGTGTATTGTTTCTACACTGAAGCTCTCACACTCTCTCTACACAGGATGCTCTTTCTTTCTCTCTACACAATGGCTATTGTGTTTTGGTGTTGATTGTGATGTGATTACAATGCAAATGAGAGCTTTATTTATAGGCAAGCTTGGGGGTTGTTGGCACCTACCAAAACTGCATGCGTAATTCTCTCAATCAAACTTTCTCCATTGCAATATGTTGGGTCAACATTTATCTCCTACTAAGAGCCCCTTATTTTTTGACTTTGAACCTGCAAATTCTTCAAATATTGTGTGCCACCAACCCACTAACAATCTCCCACTTGAAGACTGATTTCAATCTGTCTTCACAATCTGGCTTCACCTTAAGACATCTCATTTTGTAGCTTCGTGAAAAATATGATGTGGGTCACCACCTCTGTCTTCATTGAGAAGACCAATCAAGTGAGCATAGCTCGGTTTCTCCTTAGTTCTTGTCTTCGTCATCATGTCATTTGGATTCTTCTTTGCCTTGAATCTTTTCAGCGTCAACACTCCATCTTTCAAAAGTGATCGATGAAGTGATAACGAGTCCAATATGCTTGGTTACGGAATGAAATGCCGAATTCTTTGCGGATGTATCGCACTCGACTATCACCGTGCAAGACATTCTTCTCCTGTTGAAACTCAGTCGCCAACAAACCTTGTAACCATATCATCTCTTTGCTAGCCTCGATTCTTGCCACGTACTCTATACGTAGTTGATAACGCAACAATCTTACGTATCTGCGAAATCCAACTAGCTGCAGAGCACCAACCGTGAAGACATAACACGTAGTACTTCTCCTGCGATCTACCTCGCCAAAGAAAATCTGCATCTACAAAACCTCGTAGTGTCACCTCGCCTCGTCTAAAGCATAAGCATTTATCGAGAGTTCCCGTAGATATCTCAATATCCACTTTCTTGCATCCCAATCTCGCTTTCAGATTTGCCATATATCCGTTCGCAACTCCCCTCGCATGAGCAATATCTGGTGCAGTACAAACTATGGCATACATCAAACTTCCAATGGTGAGGCATATGGAATTTTAGCCATGAAGTTTCTCTCCTCTTTGTCTTAGGAGGCGGTGGTTGGATAGGCGGAAATGATTAGCTAATGGCGTCTTGGCTGGCTTTGCCTTGCTCATGTTGAACCTTTGTAGGATTTGATCAATATACTTGGCTGCGACAAGCGCAAAATACCTTTTTGCTTGTCTCTGCAAATTCTCATTCCTAGAATTTGCTTTGCTTCTCCCAAGTCCTTCATTTCAAATTCCACCGATAGTTGCTTCTTCAACTTCTTGATTTCGTCCATGTCCGAGCCAGCTACTAACATGTCATCGACATAAAGTAGTAAAATGATATAAATTTGGACTCGAACCGCTTTGAGTAGCAACAATGGTCGACATTACACTTCATGTAGCCATTTTTCTGCATAAATCCGTCAAACTTCTTGTACCACTGTCTAGGCGCTTGCTTTAAGCCGTATAGGCTCTTCTTCAATTTGCACACCAACTCCTATTTTCCTTTCACCGAGAAGCCTTCTGGTTGCTGCATATATATTTCCTCCTCCAAGTCACCATGGAGGAAAGCAGTTTTCACGTCTAACTGCTCCAAGTGCAAGCCCTCCGCTGCAACAATGCTCAACACTGATAGAATTGTTGTCAGCTTCACAACTGGCGAAAATATCTCTGTGTAGTCAATTCCTTCTTTCTGTTGGAAACCTTTGACTACCAATCTCGCCTTGTATCTTTTCGAACCATCATGTTCTTCTTTGATTCTGTACACCCATTTGTTGTTGAGAGCTTTCTTCCCTCTGGGCAACTCAGCTAGTTCCCATGTCTGGTTGGAGATAAGAGATTTTATCTCGTCTTTCATTGCAAGCTCCCACTTAACAGAATCTCCCACCTGACATGCCTCGTCATAGCATTCAGGTTCACCGGCGTCAGTGAGCAACATGTAGTTCATGTACTTTCGATTCGGAACATGAGGTCGACTTGACCTCCTCACAATGGGAATTGGAGCTGGAGACTGTGGTGAATCAGCCTCTGAGACGGTCTCCTCTGTCTGCAGACTCTCATCTTTCTGCTTCGACATACTGCCTTCTGGAGTATCATCCGGAACATATGTTGGATCGTCGTTTGTTTTGTCATTGGACTGAACTGCATTTCTGTCCTTGTACATTACCTTTTCATTGAATATGACATCCCGGCTTCTGATGAGCTTTTTGTTCTGGTCATCCCAAAAGCGGTACCCGAATTCGTCTCCACCATATCCAACGAAAGTACACTTTAGTGATTTGGAGTCTAACTTACTCCTGGCGTTATCACTAATGTGCACATACGCGACACAATCGAATACTTTTAAATAAGAAAGTTTCACTTCTTTCCCGCTCCAAACTTCTTTCGGTATCCTGTACTCCAATGGTACCGACGGTCCACGATTAATTAGGTATGCCGCCGTATTGACAGCTTCCGCCCAAAACTATTTTGGCAGGTCTGCATGTATTCTCATGCTTCTGGCTCTTTCTGTCAATGTCCGATTCATGCGTTCTGCAACTCCATTTTGTTGCGGTGTTCCTGGCAACGTTCTCTCCAATTTGATGCCATTTTGGTAATAAAATTTCTTGAACGCCAAATTTTCGTACTCTCCACCATTGTCAGATCTCAACTTCTTTACTCGCAAACCAGTTTCATTTTCAACCATGGCCTTCCACTTCTTGAACGCCTCGAACACATCGGATTTGTGTCTCAAGAAGTAAACCTACACCTTTCTCGAGTGGTCATCAATGAAAGTCACGAAGTATGACTTTCCGCCAATCGATGAAAGCTATTTGTTGGACCCACACATCCGTGTGGACAAGTTCAAGCTTCTCTTTCTTCAGAGTTCTGCCACTTGTATTGAAACTCACCCGTTTCTACTTCCCGAAAATACAACTTTCACAAAAGTCTAAATCAATAGACTGAAACCCTGGTAGTTTCCCTTTTGCATGCATGTACTTGAGCCCTTTCTGGCTCATATGCCCAAGTCTTTGGTGCCACATGTTCGCGTCCTTACTATCAGCAACTGCAATTATCATACACGCATTCGCCGTCGTGTATAGGGTGCCACTATCCTTGCCACGTGCGATTATCATGGCCCCCTTGGTGATTTTCCAATTATCACCAGAGAAGCTTGTGTCACATCCTTCTCTCGACAATTGTTTGATGGAGATCAAACTTTTCCTCAATTCTGGAATATGTCTCACGTCCTTTAATTTCCATACAGATCCATTGACATTGATCTGTACTTCTCCTATGCCACCATGCTGCAAGGATGATCGTCTCCGAGATATACTTCTCCGAAGTTTCCCGACACATAATTTACAAAAAGGTGTCGATTTGCGGTGGCATGGAAAGATGCTCCAGAGTCTATTACCCAATAGTCGGCCTTCTTCTCCATGGAACATATCAAAGCATCACGTGCTTCTTCGATCACGACATTGACCTCAGTCTTGTTCTCCGTTTCCTTTGGAGCTGCCCTACACTGATTTTTGTAGTGCCCAACCTGACCGCAATTCCAACATTCAACAGACTTGTTGGAATTTCTGTGATTTTTGGATCTCGGTCTGCCATTCCTCGACTTGCTCCGTCCACGCCCATGCCCTCTATTTGAATTTCTGCCTCTACTATCTACATTGAAAGCGGCCCCGAAAGTTGAAGCTGCATCTGACTGTCTCCGAATCTCCTCAGTCAAGATCATGCTCACAACGTCATCGAACTTCAATTTCGACTTACCGGCCGCTGGCGATGGGTATTTGTGCCATTCCGACTCTCAGAAGCCCAAGAATTAATAGAGCTCGAACCTCATCACTAAAAGTAATTTCCACCGTGGTCAATTGGTCTACTACCTCATTGAATTCGTTGAGGTGTTCTCCAAATCTCCCGCTTTCCATCATTTTCATATTGAACAATTTCTTGATCAAATGAACTTTATTTCTTTAGACATTTGTTCATACATCTTTGGATAAATTTGCCATGAGAGACGCCGTTGTCTTCTCATTTTTAATGTTGAAAGCGACCGACTTTGATAGGGTCAATCTAATTGCGCCGAGTGCTTTTCGATCAAGCACCTCCCACTCGTCGTCTTTCTCGCCTTCTGGCTTTTCTTTCAATGGCTTATATAGGTCCTTCTGATACAAATAGTCCTCCATTTGCATTTTCCAATATCCAAAATTTTTGCCATCAAATTTATCAATTTTGGAAATTCTCTCGTCTGTCGCCATTACTACCACTCGAACAAAATGTGATTTTTCGAGAAATCGTTTCTAATGTGGAAGATCAGTCTACACTGCAACCACAGAGCATACTAAGAATTTCAAGAGATATCACGAACGAAGCTCTGATACCAGTTGTTGGGGAACTAGGCGCTGCTAATTCCGCCAAAGATCAGTGGGATGAATAAATGCGATTGAGAAAAATAATGGACGCTAAAATAAGCACAAAATAAAACACCGAGATTTAACGTGGTTCGGCCAAACTGCCTACGTCCACGGACCCACACCAAAATATTTCACTATCACAAAAGGAGGAGTACAAAAAATGCCACATTGTATTTTTCTCTACCTACGCAAAGGTTTTAACACTCCACTCACTTTTATCTCTCGTGTATTGCTTCTACACTGAAGCTCTCACACTCTCTCTACACATGATGCTCTTTCTTTCTCTCTACACAATGGCTATTGTGTTTTGGTGTTGATTGTGGTGTGATTACAATGCAAATGAGAGCTCTATTTATAGGCAAGCTTGGGGTTGTTGGCACCTACCAGAACTGCATGCGTAATTCTCTCAATCAAACTTTCTCCATTGCAATATGTTGGGTCAACATTTATCTCCTACTAAGAGCCCCTCATTTTTTGACTTTGAACCTGCAAATTCTTCAAATATTGTGTGCCACCAACCCACTAACACCCAGCTCGGTAGCATAGTTGTTGGTTTCTTTTTCATCTGCATTAGTGTACGTACTCTGTTGGGTTGAATTGGCCGTTTGCGTTTTTCTTTGAATTCACTGATTGACTGTAAAGGAAAGTTTTTTGAGGTGGGTGTGTTGTGTGAAATTTGTTGAGTTGAGTAACGAAAATTTGCAAGGCAGAGTTGTAGAGAGGTAAATTCAATTTTATCATGTGTACTCTTTTATGGGAAACAACCCAAGATTCAAATGTTTGAGCCTCTGCATTACAAGTTTGGAAAGCGAAGTAAAGTATTAATGTGGAGCCATGATCTGTTGCTCATGTACTATAAGGTATCCCATACGTAGTTAGATGATGGGCAAGCATTCTCTTACCATCGGAGAAACACGTATTGATCATCCGATCATGTGTGAGTACCGGATCATTTTCCTATTAATGCGTTTCGTTTCGACTCTTGATTTGTTACTAATGTCATAAAATGCAAACTCCCTTGGAAATTCTTGCAAATGAGACAACTCTGAATAATTTTATAAAGTTCTCAAGCATAAAATATGTTCCATATTAATCACAAAGAAATTGAGAAAACAATGAACAAGGTATAAAAAGTGGGAAGTATTGTCACATATGACAAGAGTTTTCAAACAAAATGCTAAGTGATTCGCTCACTTATATACCAATAGTGAACGCTTTTAAATTTAGATGAACTGTTGAAACTTCATTGACGTTTAAAGACATCTATTGTACAATCTTTCAAGACCGCGCTTCTCAAAAAATGTGTATAGGCACTTGTCAATCACCAAATCAACATTTTTTAGACAATGAAGAGTGCATATTCTCAAAGGGCATGTTCGTTTGGCAATAATCTTAACAATCCATTGGGTGGGCCCTATTTTCCTCCAATCATAACGCAAGAAAAAGTCAAATATTGCAACTTTGAAAAATATCCACCAATCACAGTGCAAGACATGGTCAAATATTGCTGCGGAATTTAGTTGCGGCTGGAACGAACATGCCCAAAATAGTGTTCAAGAGAGGAGCAATTAAACATTAGCCTATCTTCCTCAATTCACACATAATAGACAACTTCATCTTAAATATCACGAAACCATCAATATTGTATTACATATCGACCATATAAAACATTTAAAATCAACCAAGGCATACAGCTTCCATATTTAATGCAGATTTGAACAATTTCTTATCTTAAAAGAATAAATAGATAATAATAATAATAATAATAATAATAATAATAATAATAATAATAATAATATGAAACAAAACAACTTAATGAGAAAAGGCATAACTCTTACTGGTACTCCAAAACAGAGGAAATAGTTAGAAAGCAACAAGCATTGAATATGCCATAGAATCAACTACTTTTTCAAGAACCTGTTAGACTGCCACAAAATCAGTAGGTAATTAATATTAACTTCCAAAACAAAGGATGCCGAAACTCAACTTCAAGGAGAGTTGGTCGTGTCAAGTGGAACCAAGCTCATGGTGTAGGGAATCACAGTGGGAGAATCCATAGGATTTATGCCTAACATGGAAACCTCAGTGAGCTTTTTCATCTTCTTGGTCCTAAATTCGAACAAGTATATACTTGTTTCCACCCGCACAAACAACATCCCTTCTTTGAAAGCCATTGGATCTATCCAATGAGGAAGTGCGCCTCTGTTTACCGAACTCGCCATTTTCTCTGATATATTGGACAGGACCCTCAGATTGGCATTCTCCAATTCTTTCAAAGATATGTTAGCATCTAAAGCCCACTGAGAAGCAAAGTAATCTTCCAGAACCCACAAGTGAAGTCCGTACTCAGAGATGATCACATAGCACAACCTGCCTTGAGCTTCCCCTATGCACATTTCAGGGATGGAACTAAAATGGTCGGCAGGTAGAGGTGCCGAGATCAAGCAAGATAGCTCAATTTGGGGATCGAACATCAGAATCTGATAACCACCAGCAAGCCAATACAATTTCTCACCAACGCTGATGCCTTTGTTTTTTATTAGTTCATGGCTGCATTGGCAAAACTCATTCGATCTTTCCCAAGTCCCAGTTTTGGTAGAATACATATCAAACGAGAGCTGGCAATCCCCTTCCTCTGTCACATTATCACTAACCAAGATCACTTTGAAATCTGTTGAAGTATCAATTGGATCCTGAAGAGGATCAAAAGCCAAGGCTAGGTTACTGCTGCTTTTGATTTCAGAAAGATTCAACGGCCATTGTAGAGCTATCCATTCTTTGTTCAAAGGGTTGCAGACATATATCTTTGGGTTTAAAGAAGACAAGTAACTACGACAACACACAAGGCCGTTGACTGAGGAGAGAATCACAACCTTTTCGGGAAGAAAGTTGAAAACCCTCCGCCATACTGGTTCACTTTTCCGTTCCACCGGAATGTAGTTGATGGATCCAGCATTATCAGTCCATTGGTATCTCTCTTGGAAGAAGAACCCAGTTGTTGTTTCAGTATTTCTTACCTGAAAGCGGATAAAAGAGCGACCCGAGATGAGATTTTGCCACTCTTTTGAAACACATTTCATTTGGTGCAGTATCTTGGCTGATAATCGACATAGCACATCAATCAAGATATCTTCAGTAGGAAACCAGAGCTCCCTCATTAGCCTCCCCACTACCGAAAAACAACACCACCAATTCAAAGTTTTAGATTCACAACCCAATACCAAGATCAGTTGCACATATAATATTTAAAATTTTGCGTGTGGGTGTCCATTTCAAGTTTAAACTTCATTTTTGCATCTGAGATCATATTGCATGTTCTGGGTAAACGATAAAATTCTAGAAACCAATAGCTCTGTTTCTAAAATCATACAAACAAGCAAAAACAAACTAGTTCTGCAAAATACCCA
Source organism: Jasminum sambac (assembly GCA_018223645.1). NCBI lineage: Eukaryota > Viridiplantae > Streptophyta > Magnoliopsida > Lamiales > Oleaceae > Jasminum > Jasminum sambac. The sequence goes on along the minus strand of CP073645.1, from coordinate 5,992,263 downwards.
TTCTTACATGCACATACCATCTTTTGACGAAACAAAATTTTTCATGGGTTCCAAAAAAAAAATCAAGAAATTAGTAAAGCAGTGGCAAATCCGAAGAGTGGAAAACAGAGAAACAAAGAAAAAGATATAAAAGGAGAGGGTTATAGAAACGGAACTTGCAATTTTCCTTCGCTTGAGTGGCTCAATCCAAGGTTGAAGGTAGTCTTTTGGTATGAAGAATTCAAATAACCAAAACCAGAGGCTGATTTTATTGTTATTCACAAGGTCACAGCTCTCTCTCTCTCACACACACACTCACAATCTGACAGTAAGGCGACACTTCCGCATATGTACCATGCACCCACTCTTTGTTCAGCCTATTTTTCATTCCATTTTATTGTTTTTGGACTTTTATTCTGGAAGGCATAAAGTTGGTTGTTTGCACCTTTTCATTGGCAGGGAACAATGAGAATTTTTTTTTTTTTCCCTCTCTTTTTTAGAAAGTGTAACTTATTGTAAAAGTGTAACTTATTGTAAATGTGAGAATGAGTATGGGTAAGGATTCTTCTTCCCTTTTTTTTTTTTTTGGAAAAAGAATAAAGATTCATCACACATGTTTACACATTATTTTAAAAATCGCGAGGCACATTGAGACCACGCTTTAGACTTAAGTGTGACGATATATAGTTAAACCATAATCAATACACAATAAAGCACAACACATGACAAAAACATACTTTTAGAACACAGGGTTTACATATAAAGTTCAAGTGATTTGTCCATAATTGTATCTCAAATCTCATAATTTCATTACTATAGTGTATAGTGTACCATAGATCAGTATGCAAATTTGTGTGTGCTAAAGATATATCTAGTATGCACAAATAATACTACAGCATTTAAGAAAAAGTGATTAATGACTTCTATCATTTACAAAGAAGCCTAATTCTTCCAACACACAATTGTTTATTCTACATTTCAATATGATAGTGATGTTACGAGACACAGATCAATTCCTTTATCTACAGAAATCAGTCGATGCCAATTAACGATCAATGGTGATAAGGTTTGTAGACGAGTTCACATCCCTCAAGTTTCATCATGTACAAAGATCAATAAAGATATTGTCACATTGCCATCACTAATGTAAAATTTCAAATAGAAAAAATACACGTTGAGACAAGGTCCCAATGTTTTGCCCGGGGGTGGGGGGAAGATAAGGTTCTTATCATCGTCCTTTGATGACACGGGAGACCCTCTCGAAGAAAACAGAGCACATGCTTGTGGTGAACATGATGGTCTCCTTCATCCACTCTGGGGCAACTCTCTCAAATGCGCCCAATGACAACACGCAGTACATCAATTCGGCTTCTCCTCCTGAATTGTTTATCCATGTCAAACTGAAAGAATATCCTGAAACCATCAATATGCCAAACAAGTTAAACAATCAAACATCTAGTGGAAAGGGTGAGATCTCAATCATTTACAACATTAAATGTTAGCACTTGGGAATGTTTTACAAATGAATTTAGAACATCACGTTGAAATGGTAGAGCATAAACCATTCCAGTCAATAAGATGTACCAGTATCATAGGAAGTTACGAACACTAACAGGTATACATTTATTGAAGGTCAGCCAGTTCAACATCTTTCCAAGTTTTCGTCTGCATCTGATTCGCATTAATGTTTTTTTTATGATTCTTTTGGCTTGAGCTCTGTAAACCTTGATCATCCTTGTACCAATTCAACACATTATTTTTATGGGTTCGAAAAATATTCACTATTGGATGGCATCACCTTGAACTATCCTAGGAATGCTTAATATTTGTGTCATTTCTATTGCATGCATAACTCTTGATCAGAAACTAAAATAGCTACAGGTGTCTTAGACTGAATAAACTGAATCATAAGCTCAATGTTAAGCAGACATTCAAGAAAATTGAATTTGAGATGAAAATTGCTCCACGAATGCAAGAAACCATAAGAATCACCACATCTTACCACTTGATGGATGAAGCGCAGATATACATGGTTTATCTTTCTGAGTAACAACAGACACCTTCATGCCAACGACAAACTCAAGAAGAACTTGAAACATGCAGTTTACAGTTTCTGTGCATATCATTGCATAAAATTATCAAAACATTGGGATAAATGCATGTCATTGCCAATAGGAAAAATCATGTCCAATTTTTTCCCTTTCTTTTTGCGCATACCTGAAGTGTCAATCTTCCTTTGACAGCACGGAACCTGAACAATAACATGGCAAATAGTCACTAATCGGGACAGAAATGGAAAAGCAAAGTCCTTTGTCTGTGTCTGTATTTGTAATTAGATACCTGCAGAGTACTAAGAGGACAGCCGCCAACTTCATTCCGATCACAACATTCATCTGCTGCATAATTATGTTCCATGTCAATCAGTGGTGTAGTAGCAACTATTGTGGCAGGCACAGATTTACGTTTCTTTGATTTCATCGCAGAGAGATTAGATGGTCCTCTTTCAACTGGAGAATCTGTATGTGTATTTGGCTGCCTACTCTCAAATTTCTTGTGTCCAGAATCGCAGGTACCATTCCGTTCTAACTTTTTTAGCTTCTCAACTTCTTCAGAGAGTTCCTTATCTGTCAAAATGAAGTCATGTTTTTTTATCTAATATATCAGTGACTGGCGACATGTTTTTAAGATGTTCACAAATTCAAATTGGAGAAAACACAACAAACATTCAATCTGAATACTAAATCCAGGCCTGTTCATGGATAACACAAATAAGTCGCCATAAAACTGACCCAGTCAACCAAATTTTGTGTAACTCAATGAAGCCCTAATTCTTACATATCCAAGGCATCTAACAAGGAAAAGACGTGCTTTTTTGCCTATAAGTCTTCGTTGAGAAAAATTAAAAAATAATAAAATAATAAAAAAATAAAAAGAATAACAATAAAAATCAACTGCTTTCCCATTACACAAAAAATGAAATTTTCCTAAAACTGATCGGAGGACTTTAGCCCAGTGTTAAGACGTTGCCCAGCAGCACCAAAAGGCTTCGAGATATCATCAGTGTAGGCAAAGGGAACTTTAGATTTACTGATCAATGATCAATTCACTTACTTGTATTTTTTTGCTATTTTTCCCCATTTTTATGTTTTGATGGATCTGGGGTTGTTCTACATCTATGCACAACAAGAGTAGGAATATTACACCAACTTATTACTGCGACTCAAGCAACACAATCATTTTTCTGCTTCTCGGAGCTTGTTCAAAATTGTCTAATGGATTTTAACTTATTACTGAGAATCAAGCAACACATTCATTTTGTTGTTTCTCGAAGCTTATTCAAAATTATCCAACCAATGGATTTTACAAGTTTGGTGTATTAAGAAGCTCAGTTGTGTCATTATCGGAAATGATTTGGCGAAACCTTTGATCAGTGACATTTTATATGTTATTTACTTACTCTTCTGGTTTTCTTCCATCAACAGCTTTTGGTACTGAATTTCTTGATCATCCTTGGAAGATCTGCAGCCAAAAATTGTGCCAGATCATACTAATTTGCAGAAGATAAGAGAACAAAGAGTCCTCAGAATGCATGCCTGATTACAGCCACTTCATATTTTAATTCTTCAACTTGACTACGTAGCTTGTCATTCTCACTTTTCAGGAATTTTATCATTTCATCTGCAGCTGCATGCTCAAATAAATCCAGTGTTATGTCATATCAAAATAAAATGCTACAACATAATATACCAATTTACCCCCATAACAAGTGAAATTTGTTCATCACTGAAAATATCGCGTTCTAATGAATGAAGAAGCAAGAGGGGCTCATAAAATTAAACCAAACTATCATATCTCTAAAGAAGCCACATAAGTTGTTAATGGAAAAATGCAGATATACGAATTTTACGGGAAATATAAAAGAACCCGATTATCCATTCACAAAATTGAAATTGAAATGATGTGATGTTCCTAAATAATCAGTGATTATACTCCTTACTTGAGCAACATAATCATATTTCATCAACAAACTACAAGAAGTTGCATTGGCCAAAGCCCGATAATCTGCAGATTGTCTACATAGTTTTCCTTTTTCTTATCTCAGTACTCTTGGAAAGTTAAATTAGCAAGTGGAAGCTTTGCATATTTAAGCACATGTTTAAGCAGCACATACAAACCCACGATTGTCAATAAATGCGTAAATGAGTTTAGGATAACAGTCAAATGAGAGATGAAATGAACATTTCCTTTATTTCTTCTATTTCATCATTAGTATAATTAATTTTTTATTACTTTCTTTCATTTTATTATTTGGGACGGAAGCACGAGGGGGGTGGAAATTTATACCAGCAACATAGTTCAAAAATTTCACTTCCTGGTCACGATTCAGCTGCTCCAACTTGGATTCTTTTTCCTTCTATAACAACAAGAACAAATACTAAATAAATTCACATGAATACTACATTAATGGATACATATACGTGTATATACTTAAAGAAGCGGACCTTGAGCTTGGTGTATTTGTTGTAAAGCTTCGAGTAAAGTGCCTCCATCTAAAATTAAGAGCCAGAGAAAAAAGGAAAGAAAGAAAAAACGAAAAACAAAACATGATTATATTCTGAAACCTAACAACACCAGCTTGACAATCACAACAAGTCGTGGTTGCCGCCACCATCTCCACCATTAGTACAATTTTCTAAATACAAAAGAAAGAAAAATAAAGTTGAAAAGAATCTGTGAGCTGAGCTGGGCGAATGATGATGGATCACAGTATAATATGAAAACCCACCAACGCGCACCCCCACCCCCCGCCCCAAAATAAGAACTACATAAATAAATTAATTAATTAATTAATTTCGAAGCCTTCTGAAGAAGCAAATCAATAAAACACGGACAAAGCCAGTAATCGAGTAAATAAAAGGAAAAGCTGAGCGAAAAGATACTCACCGAGATCTGAGATGGGCTTCAGAATGAAGAAATTACAAATTAAACTTTACTGGAATTTATCAAGATGAATTGAATTTGTGTAGAACAGGTTTGCGGATCGATAAACGGAAGCACTGGTTGAATCGTTGGGTTTAAATTTGAGTTTGAAATTCGGCGGCCTTTTGCAATTGAACTGGCACGTCCGCAATTCGCAAAGGAGTGTTGTTTATGCGGTAGCCGATTCTACATTTTCCGCACACTCAGAAACGGGTCCAAAAGTACTGCAAAAGTGGCTACATTTTTATTTTTATTTTTATTTTTATTTTCTCCGTTTTATTTAATTTAATATAAGGGAGATACGAGACTCGTAAACAATATTACCGTACCAATGAAAGAAATTTCATATAAGTCAAAATATAAAGAAATAGATATACCTATAGGTGATTGGAAATAGTTTATAAAGATTTTTATTAAATTTTAATATAAAAGATGAGAGAGAATGAGTGTAGTCGAGTGGTGAAAATTTATGAATGTGATGAGATATGTGGATGTGATTGATTTAGGATAAAAAAATTTAAAAATGGTAAAAAAATTTTAAAATTGTTGCCTAACACCCACTAACTGCTTTTTTCAATTAGTGAGGTTTTGGGCCGATACAATAATAACTTGCTCAGTGCCATTAATGGCACCTAATCATCCCAGTTGGCGTTGAAGTGGCCGTTACTCTAGGTTGACCAAGCTCACTGCTCGTTTGAGAACGTGTCAGAATAAATTTCATAAAGTGTACGGGTGAAACAAGTAATAAAATGGATTTTGAGTCCAAATATCAATCTCACAAAGACTTGATTTAGCTACCAATTTTATCAATTTTGTACTCTATTTGAAAGAACGAATTAAAAGTTGTTTTTGTTTTTCAACAAACATAAAAATTTACAAATTAAATATATAAACTAAATAAAATATAAATTATAAGAATTAATTGTTTGCAATATTTAAACAGACGACGATGGGAATTAAAATACTTGGAACTCACAATTCACCAACTTTGATTCCACTAATACACGTAATTGAATTCAATAGTGATATTCTTTTTATTAACAATCGAATTTACTAATTCAATTATTTACCTCTCTCGATGATAAATAAATATATTCTATTATGCCAATTTATTTATTTCTAAATAAATTCGTTATCAACCTTTTAAAATACATTCACACAATAAATTTAAATAGGTTACGGTAAAACTTCATCTAAATATCGCACTAACCATAAGTTTATCTCTAAATCTTGTCCAAATTAGTGTTCTATGTTGCTTAATCTAATTTGTATTTTCATTTCTCAAATCCGACACAAATCAATTTATAATTTATCAATTGATCAAAAAGATAAATTTATAAGTTCAATAACATAAAATTAACGACAAAGTTAATCACATATTATTAAATCCAATAACGTAGTACTAGAGTTTATAAAGAGGATTCATTACTCGTCTCAAGTATAAAACTTACCTATTGTAACTACGAGAATTACAATAGAGAGAATGTAGAGATACATAACCGAATTTCAAATAGTTGTGATAAATGTTTTGCCTTTGGTGTCTACTCACTACCTTTGCTCTTCAAACTCTCTGATATGTGTTTGATTCTCACTTCACTCACATATATCTCTACTGATTTTCCCTTCTTCTATTAAACTCTCTGAATGTCCCTCTTCTCCCAACTTTCTCTCAATATATTCCTCTCATTCAACATTTTCCTACAACTCAAGTCAAAAAGGAAAAAAGCATGTAATAATCATGTCCCCTTTCTTTTCTCTTTTCCTTTTAATGGTATCTCATGATTGTGTTTTTTGGTTCCCCACATTTTCTTACGAATGGTTTCCAACGGGTAAAATGGCAAGCTAGAAATGCCAATACGAGTAGAAAGCATGCATAATTGCCACGAGATCCTTCATCTTCAAGAAGTGTGATACTTAATCATTTTTACCATTTTTCGCCTCGTTATTATTCATAACACAAAAAGTAAACAAACACAAGGAAAAATATACAAACAACACAAGTAAACATACTAGATATCGGGAATTAAAACATTAAAAATATAACTTATTAAATACCCCCACACTTAAATTGTTGTTTATCCTAGAACAACAAAAAGTTAAAAACATACACAAGCAAGCAGAAATAAATGAGCACATCATCAAACATAATAAGACTCAAAACAATTTAACACTCACAATACGAGTATAAAAATGTAATCAACTCATAATTCATACTACACACAAAAAAAAAAAAAAAAATTGGGCTCGTCCATTGGTAATCTTCATTTCCCATTGTCGTTTAGAGTCAAAACTTGTGTGGTTGACAACCCGACCCTCAACGGTCCAATTTATCCTTACCCTCTCGTGTTCACACCTAATGAATTTTCTTTCAAATCACAAATGATCATCCCAAAGGTTGCTCTCAATCACTCTTTTCTGTTTTAGATCTTATCTTTATGCAAATTTCACTGTGGAATCAATAGTGTAGCAATGTAACAACTCTCCCTAAATTTGAGTGCTCCAACGAACATGTTACTCCAAAGTAATTCAAACCAACTAGAGTTCCAAATTCATGATGCTCACTTTTATTATTTTCTCACCCTTTTTTCATATGCAAATGTGCAATGCAATGCCCTAAATAATCATGCTTGCTCAATGACCCATGTAGTAGGCTTTAGGTCGGCGACTCTGAGCTCGTCGCTCAAGGCACCGGGTATTGAAATACCCTGAGAACTTATTCACCCGAGTCAATGAGGCAAGAGAATGGAAGCACAATGAAATGAATATAGTTTTTTTTTCTTTACATGGATTGGCGTTCTATCAAACGGTCATTACCTTGTTTCTACTTGCTAATCAAAGACACTCCACACAAATCAACATACACGGAATCATCACCACTTTTCAATCTACCAATTGGCCCTCGCAACCTCGCCGACGACCATCACCACCTACTTGAAGTCCGAAAGGCGCCACCACGAGGTTCAAAATCTGATTCTTTTTCCCTTTTTTCCTTTTTCATAGATTACAACGGAATAATAATAATAATAATAATAATAATAATAATAATAATAATAATAATAATAATAATAATAATAATAATAATAATAATAATAAGGGAGTCATAGGTAGGCTCCAGCTGGGAGAAAATTTTTAAGTTTGAATTTTTTGAGCGTGTCACCAACGAGAAAAGCTTAGTAACTAGAGGTCTTGGCTTCTGCAACCTTGGCCATCGACAAGCTTATTACAGTTGAGAACCGAAAGGAGAAATGACCACGTTAAAAGATCTGGTGGGTTTTAGAAATTGCAATGAGGCGCTTCAAAAAAAATTTTTTTTTTAAGGCATCAGGGTGGGCTTGGTCCGCATGGAGTAAAGGCGCTAATGTGGCGAAGCTGGGATGATGGCATTATATTATGATGCCATCGATGGCACTGAACAGAATTGGACTCTTGAGTGTAGTTCGAACTCTGCATTTCTTTTTGGAAATTTGAATTACACCATATTCGAACCATAAAAGTGACTACTTTTGTAAATTGTAAGAACGTCTATAATTTCACAAATACACTCATCCCCTCAATTTTTCTTTCCTTCTCCTGTTTCCTCTGTTCCTCTCATTTCCTTCTTCGGTGAACCAAAGAAACGGGATGTCTGTCCACACCTATTAAAATGGGACAAGAAAGTAACCAATTTAAGAGAGAGAAAATATTTAAACGGCATCCTATACGTACTCGCTCCTTCTCAACCATCCCTGCTCCCCCACAGGCCACGCCCCCACCCCACCGGCCTCCCTCTCTTTCTTTACACACGATTCTACTACCACCAATCCAAATATACTCTCTTATTTCTTCTTTATTTTTCTAATCTAATTGCAAACCCCAAAAAAGGAAAAAGAGAAATACTTTAGTCCATTGAAATTCTGTACTCCATTTTTCCCCTTCCTTTTGCATTAATCTCACTTCTTATTTATCTTTATATTATTAACATAAAGTGAAAAAGATCGAATCTATTTTGTATAATTACAAAAAGCTTCAATTTAAGTATCATATCAATATATAAATTATTATTTTTTGGAGTTTAAATATTTATTAAAAATATTTTGTTCAGTTGTGAGCATAAAATAAAGTTAAGTTTAGCGTAAATGAACAAGATAAAAAATTTAAGCCTAAACTTTCATTTTATTTTTGTTTGGGGTAATCAAACTTTGGAATAAAACTAATTAATTTTTTTTTTTTGAAACTACTGCAGTTTGAAAATCCAAGCTCGAGGTAGGAATTTTATTAATAAACACTGAAAATCACACCTAGACAGAGGGGAACGTAACAAGCCTTACCTCCCGATTGTTCTAAGTACAAATGCAATGGAAAAGAGACTAATATCCATGTGCAATGGAAAGGGCGAGGTACTACCTCTCTTATACATGAAGCATCAAATAAAAAGAATGGATTATTCCAAGCTTACTATGGGAGTCTTGTATAAGGGATTTGCCGAAGGTCCAAGTTAAGAATACCTTTAATTCTTCTTGATAAATCTGATTCATGAAAGATTTGGAGCGGTGAATATTCGTGACCAATGTTTTCAAATCAATCAGCAGCACAATTCTCCTCTAAAAATGTGAGTAATCCGTCCATTATAGGCTTCTTAAAACTGGGCAATCTCAACAATTAGGTGACTAATTTTTCCAAGGTCTTGTTTTACCCGATCGAATGAGTTGAAGTGCAGCAGCAGAGTCCGTGTCAATCCAGATATCATGGAAGTGCTTCTGCTTGCAGACCTTAATGGCAGTGTGAATGGCCTTTATTTCAGCAAAGACCACAGAGGTATCATCATAAGATTCATAGAAAGCAAGGAGCATATGGCCAGTGCAATCTCTAAAAATTCCACTACCAGAAAGTTTTCCATTTTTTAAACTACCATTTGCGTTGATTTAGATGGTAGAGCCAGTATGTTTAATCCAATACACAGCCTGAGGGGGCTGAGAGGTTGGAGGTTTTTGAGGAATGCCAGAATGCAACAACAGAGAAACTAGGCCCTCAACCTTTTTAATAACTCGAGAAGCGGACATAGGTTGTTCGTTGTGTTTAGCGGAGTTTCTTTCGCACCAAATGAACCAAAGAACAAAGAAAGGAATCGTGCTCCACCAATCTAAAATTTTGCAATGAATAGAACTAATTAAGTAGAAACTACTTACCCGAAATAAATTTCATTGAACATCTTTGAATTTTTTACACACAAGCATCAATTAAATTTCATAAAAAGTTCTTAATTTAATTTTTTTGTCTCATTGGTCTATGTTAATATTAGTTTTAATTTATATATTGATATTATACTTAAATCTCTCATTGACCCGAATAAAATGACGTCGATATTTTTTTGCGGTTTGTAGTTAAAAATTAAAAAGGAAAACTGGGGAGAAAATGTTTGGTTACTTTTAATTGTGTGAGAAAGGGGAAGCGGGGGAGAGAAAGAAGGGGTGGGTGACGGTTTGGTCAATTAATTGGCTGCACATTTGATGGGATGGACCCACTTGTATTTAACCCTCTTCGGGTAATTTTAACTCCCGTCAAAGAGAGTGAACAAAATCACACTCTTATTTCCCCAGCCATGTGAATATAATATAATAATGTCTTTCGATGTGAATATGGTAAAAAGAACTTATATTTTTTTTAATCTTTATTTACATGATCATTTACAGATGGAATCTAGTGAATATGACCTTTTGAGAAATATTGCCTATTTAATAAAATAGAAGTTCGTTTATTTTCTTGCTATGTAAGTTCTAATCAATCGAATGCATTAAAGATACTCTAAACATAGTATAAAAGAGCTGCGAGAGGGCCAGCGACGAAGCCAGGATTTTAAATTGGACCGAGCTGAATTTAGAAATGAGAGTAAGCATTTTTTAGGATTTCGGGGGCCGTGCCCCCGAAATTTTTTTTTCCTATAAAGTTTATTTGTAAAATGTTATTGAAAATCATGAAATGTTAATATGATTTTGTAAAATAAAAATAAGCTTATATGAAATAACTCTTATTTGATTTTGGGACGATAGGAGCGGGGTGTGTACATGCTCGAGCAGGAATGACAGAAGGGTTCCAAACATTTGATTTGATTGCTTTGGTATGATTTTAATTGATTTGGTTTACAAAAATTAGTTTTGTTTTGTAGAATACATTATTTACTTCAAGAAAAAATTGGATTAGCTACTTAACTAAGCTCAATTTTAAAAATGATGAAGTAATAAAATTGGTATATACCTTGATTGAGTTTTAAATCATAAATAAGAATTATTTAAAACTAATTTATACATGAAGATAACATCACTTAAGATTTTTGTTTTTGAATAATCATTTAAGGTTTTTGAAAATTTAGAAAGATATAAAAATATATATATTTTATAATGAAGGATGTATGAAGCATTTTAAAATGCACAATTGTATGAAAAGAGAATAGTGTAATAAAATTGAATATGCCCAAAAATTATGGCAACCACAGGTTCGAACTTGGCACCTCATCGAGTGGAAAGAAGTAGGCAGCTCACCAACTCAACAAAGATCTCTTTTAGTAAAATTACCAAACAATTTGTTACTTCATCTTTGGCAGGACCGAGCTTGAGCTCGCTCCAGCTCACCTGTAGCTTCGTCAGTGGAGAGGGCAGAAGTTCATTAAATAGTGAACACGAAGGGGGCTGTATTTAATTTGGGTTTATAAATATTTTAATAAATTTTTAAATTGAATGACTTTCATGGAATTTAATGGACGTCTATTGATTTTTGATAGGCTTCTACGGATTTCCACAGAATCCATAAAAATCTTAAATGGATTTGGAAAGACTTTTATTTCAAAGTTTTTATTGGATTTCTTCAAAGGGAAATGCTAGACTACCATAATGAATATCATAATGGTTGACATAATGGTTGTTGGCATATTTAATAACCGTCCATCTAAAAGTGATGGAGTGGTTGAAATTGTAGGATCATGCCACATATCCATTATGTCAACCATTATGGTATTTATTATAGTGTTGTAGCATGGTCCGTCAAAATTCATTTGACAATATAGATTTTTGTTTCATAAAATAAATATTATCAAACTTATTTGAGATTAGACTTTTATTTTCTTTTCTCATTAAATTATTATCGTTTCAAAAGCAAAAATTAGTAATAATTAATTATTATCTATATAATATTTTTCTAAAAAGATAATAATTTTTTAACTACAAAAATACATAACTATTGCAAACAGAGATTTCGCAATATTTTAATATAATTTAATGAGAAAAACTAAAAAACTATCTCATGTTTAATTACTATATCAAAACATATATCAAGTTATTAAAATAATGAATAAATATAAAATATTTAATTTTAAATTTTAAAACCTTTTTACCAACTTTTGTAAATAATTATCTTTTTCACTAAAAGTTGAAGAAAATGAAGATAAAATGTTATAAAAATTTTTTACATCAATTTTATTGTGAAATAGAAAAAATGAAAAAAAAAAGAAAAAGAAAAAATAAAGAAAGGGCAATGAGAGATGGTGGTGGTGGTGGCGGCAGTGGTGGCGGCGGTGGTGGCAGTAGTGACGGCAACGGGAAGGTAGTGGTGGTGGTTGTGGCAGTGATGGCGGGAAGGTGGCGGCGGCAGTAGTGGTGATGTGGTGGTGGTGTGGGGCTGTGGCTACAGTGGTGGCCGGTGGAGGTGATGAATAAAAATTCGTCAAAATCTTAGGGGCCAGTGAAAGATTTCATATGACATATTATGTTTATATACTTTGTGCTAAAAGATGAGCACCCAAATGATTCCATTAAAGTCTTTAAAAATCTGAAACAATTTTGAATACCTCATAATTTCATAGGATTTTGAAGTCCTCATTTAATACCTCATGACTTTAAAGGACTTTTTAAAAATCTATATTGAATATCTCAATATTTTAATTGACTTTTAAAAATCTCAATTGAATACACCCAAACTTTTTCAAATCCATCAAATTCTTTAAAATCTTTAAAAACTCCTTTAAAATCTCATTGAATACACCCTCCTAAGGTTTGTTTCGCCACGAAGGAGCTCAAAATTTCTACAGAAATCCAACTACATCTCTCATTGAGCATTGATAAATTGGATCCGTACTCAATCGACCATGAAAATATAAAGAACTTACAAAATTATCTCTGACTTAGGGCTTGTTCGTTTCACTACAAATCCTGGAATGCTTGTGAAATCCCACCAGGTGGGGCCCTAAATTACAGCTATGTGGCAAAGCACCATAAGATTGAGAATTTAAACTCGGTCAACAATTGCGTCCCTTTTTACACTTCTATCCTTCCGAATTTTTTTGCCCAGTGGGTGAGGTTGGTACACAAAATAATGGAGAGGGGAAAGTGGTAAATTGGACATTGCATTGCTGTTAGCTAGTTGAACCCATTTAGCCTGACAGTAGCCGTTGCTTTAGTGGGGGACCCACTTTAATTTCGATTTGTAATGAAATGAACAAGCCCTTACATTATCTACACATACTTGTCTTTCGCTCTTACTATGTTCTAACAGACAAATGTATAATAGAAGAACCATATACACCGATTACAATATGTAAAAGAAAAAGCAACTCATTATGTATAAGTCTCTCAAAGAAATTCACCACAACCTTTCCATCCTTTTCTTTCTTGTTCGCCGAGACCCTAATGACTCGTCCGCCTCTCTTTGCTATATCGTGGTTCCATTCAAATGAGACAAAGGACCACATAATGAGCCCAATATAGTTGCAACTTAAAACTACTTATGCTCCATATTGTTCCACCGGTTAGGCCAATTATTGATCACAAGTTAGGCCCAAACTCAAATAAATGGCCCAAATGATGAATTATTGGTAGCACTAGGCCACCACACAATAAGGCACTTTCTAAGAAACTAAGGTCTCATATTTGCAACTCAGACTATTCTTTCTCTAGTTATCTCCTTCTTTCAGCGTGTTCTCTTCTCTCAACCATTTCTCTCCTCATAATTTCATTATCATGTGAAGTGTGAACCATTACAAATTTTGCTGGTTTTCATAGTTCTCAGTGACCAAGCTACATAATTACAAAGCCAATGTAAACCAGAAGCTAGCTTCTTTGAGTTCTTTCTTTGAGGGGAATGTCGTTTGGCTCGATGAAACCAACTTTGCTATCCCAAGTAATCCTTCCATTGGATGCATGGGTTCGTAGTATCCATGTACAAAGAAGCTAGTTTTGTCGGACCAGGCTTCATTCCCCTCAAAAAATGTTTCTCTAGCAATCGTCTTTGGAAGAATGATATGCTACTCATTGTCCAGCATATTGCTAGCCAGTCAGGGATGCATCTAACCGGGGGAAGGCAAGGGTTGTAGGCTGTTCTGACCAAAATAAAAAAAATTAAAAAATCGGAAGTTCACATAGATTTTTTTATACATAATTTTAGTCAAAATATTATTTTTTCTATCTTACAGCCAGAGAACCTGTGTCATTAAAATTTCTAAATCCATCACCAGGTTGATATGCATTTGGCCAAGTCAATGTTAGCTTGCGATGTTGTGAGCCCTGAACAAAACTTGATATATATTCAAGTTGGGCTTTTTTTAAAAAAAAATGAGCTTGATGTTGGGAAACCATCTTTTGTATTAATAAAATGATTTCAATTGGAAGTTCTAAGAGGTCGTTTAGTTCATGTCAAGTAGTAGAGTTTAAAGTATACATCGATTTTTGTACAAGTTCCATTGAACTTGTAGTATATTTTCAACTAAGAATCGCTTATGGTAACTCACTGATTTTCCATTACTCTCTCTGAACTTTAATTTTTTGCATGATATGAAAATGATCTATGTTTTAAAACTTGGGAAGATGCATGGAAAATGAGAGGAGAATATCTGACTAGACAACACCTAAGGCAAGCAAGTGGGGTTACATATTTGCTGAAAATGGGAAACCTTAATTCACAAAAAGAAGTTTCAAACTTCGAAACATGCCATTTTCATGATACACCATTTCAGATAACTTGTGGTGAAGTATTACTTGTCTTGTAGTTTGTAGCACGTAGATGTATAATATCTACCAAGTGAGTTTAGATATGCCATATGTGGTCTCACTAAAACAATTCACCTCATTGTGTATGCCAGCACCCGAGAGCGCCATTCTAATATAAACAATTTTGATTAGACGTAATAATAAAAATTATAAGAAATCAAATATAAGATTTGAACTCTTAGCGTAATTTAAATTCTCCACCCGTCGGGGGCGGAGACAAGGGGATGGGCCCACTAGGCCCTACCCTGCAGAAAGAGTTTATGAAAGCAAATTTTCTGTAGTGTTGTGCGATAAAATTAATTGTCAGCTGAAGAAGCAGTGAATTCTTGGGCCCTAGCAACACTCTTGCCACCAGCCCATCTAATCTTCGACATTGATCATGCTGGAGGAGTTTTCTAGTTGTGTACTGTTTTCTAATATTTCAAATTTAGCTAAATGTTTGTATGATTAATGCATACACTTACAGAATTGTTGGTGCTGACAAAGTTGCTAGTTGGAATTTTGTTATAAAGTATCCAGGGCCACCTAATACACGTCTCAGGTATTGAAATCAAATTGTTACACTTAAGTACCTTAGTTGCGAACACTAAACATACAAAATCTACTGGAGTCTGAACCCATAGTGTAAATAATAAATAATAAAAGAATAAAATAAAAGGATACAAAGAGACACAAGATGAGGCTACATCGTGTATATTACTATTACAATTTTTGAAATTTAAAATAAATAACTCCTATATAGTATCTGTTCGACGATTTTTTAATTATAATCAAATTTTGAACAATAAAACATATATAATTGAAATCCACACAGTGCAACTACGAATAACACAACATATTAAATTGTGCAACCACGAAAAACACAACATATTAGACTTTGTAGCTTAACGAACATAGGGACGGTTTTGGCATTAGGCCAGTGAGTCGACTGACTCAGGCCCGACCCTTCGGGGGACCCATTTTAGTCTGTTATACCTGAAACCCATTTTTTTTAATTAAATGGCCCAAATTTAAATTCATTACAAATTTGTAGAAAGCAGATGAAGTCGATTTTTTTATTTGTTTGACAAAATGATTTGTTTAATTCATTTGTTGCCCATTTTTAATTGTTTTTCTTGGTATTTATACCAAAGCAATTATACATCATGTCTCCTAAGTATCCTTTTGGAGCTCAAAATAGAAAAAAGAAAGCAAACGAAACTACTTTAATACAAAGTCAAGCTAGAGACCTTTACAAGTACTTTAATTTTAAGAGTAGAAAAGTGGGTTAAGAGAATGTGAAAAATGTAATTAATGAGTCAGCTGATGTGGATGTGAATGTTAATGTGGCGGTTGAAAATGTCAAAACTAACCAAAATGAGTTGGGAGGGAACGATGAAGAGGAAGAGGAAAGGAAATATGAGTTGCGTTTGACGCTCTTTTTCAGCTTTTTAGCTTAATACGGTGTGTTTGACTAAAAAAAATTCGGGGGCACTACCCCCGAAGCCCCAAACCCCCCCACCCCACCCCCACCCCCCGGGTTCAGGGGCCATTTTTTGTAAATTCGACTTAGGCCTCACGAACTACAGGATCGTCCATGAACAAACACAATCAATGAATGACATTCCTAACTGTACGTTAACGAGGTTCGACCTTCAAATCCTTTGGATTAGAATTTTTACTTTTATTTTTAAACATATGTTAGGTTATTTATTTTGATGGTTTGGACTATTACAATGATTTTGGGGTTAATTGTGTTGTCAAGTCGGTGTAGGCACACAAGCCTCACATTGCTTTTGCTCTATGCGATATTTTTTTTTCTTTATATCATAATGGGATTTCTTTTGAAAGAAGACACATTTAATAAGTTATATTTCCCAATTATCCTTTTAATTATATAGTCCGTGTTCTTCTATAAGTTTTAATATATTTTTACACAAATCTTGTGAGACCTGCTTATACTACACAAATCTCTACAATTCAATTACACTTATTCTTTCTTCTATATCACATCAAATCACATAAAAATATATAAAAACACACATCCTAATATATTCTTTATTTGACACTTATACCTATTATTATAGTTATTATAACATCCTCTTTTAGTGAGAAAAATATTCAAATGTCATGACTTTGCGGCTCGCAAAAGTATCCAATCTATATATATTATAAAGAAGATGTGATTGGAAGTTGGCCAATTGAAAAATAGTAATTAGGACAAAGTTTTAAATAGGAATTCGCGGGACCACTTATTTTCTGTAAGTGTCATAAATCATGGACAATAATTTCATTCACCCTAAAACTGGGGGTGAACATTAACCTTATTTTGGATGATCAATTTGAGGGATAAATAATTGAAATTTTTTAATTTTTTTGTTCTATATTATTTTATTCATCGAGATTTTTAATATGAATATACTTTTGATACATAAAATTTACTATTTTAAACGTTACTTATTTTTAGTGATAAGTTGCTTATTTATTTGTAAAATAAGTCACTTTTAAAATAATAAAAATTTAATTATATATAAAATTACAAGAGCCACCTAAACACTTTGCCTTAGTAGCAGTGCCACCTTTTGTATTGATTTTAAAGAATTAATTATTTTTTGTTATTTAATTTTCCTTATTTGGTGTCGTTTTCCTTACTTTATAAATGTGTGTGCATATATATGTATATATTATTTTTTTATATGTATTCTAATTTTGAATTAATTTATATAATTTTTTTACTTTTTTTATATTTAGTGTTGCAAGCATAAATGAAAATGTGATAAGAGATTAAAGTTATAACTTACAGTACCTATTAAATTAATTCAGAAAATGAGAATTAACATTTTCTATATACATTTTAATTTTTGGATATTATATTTTAATTATATTTTTAATTTTTGTTAATAAAAAGAATATATATATATATATATATATATGTGTGTGTGTGTGTGTGTTTTCTTTTTATTAATAAAAATTGAAGTGCCAGCTTGGCATAATATTACGGAGATAGAGGTTTTCTATTTTACAATAAAAATATTTTTAAATATTTAAAAAATTATATAAGAAGCCTCTTTCTTATATTTACCACATTAAAAGGGCAATTTTAGATAGTTTTTACTAGTAATGTGCATTAAGCGCTTCAATTAGTAAGTAATTTTTTTAATATCAAATAGTGAGTAGTTAAATAATTAAATTTATAATAAATAATTGATTAATTAGAAAATAAATAGAAAATCATAACTTTCATATCCCATTTCATCATGTCGCAAACCAATTTAAAAATAATTATTAAAATTATCATATAATTATTTCTTCATTTTTTGTTAAAAAAATTAGAAATATCAAAAATTTATTATTTTTATTTTTATTATATTTAGCATTGCATATATTAGTGATGTATTAAAAATTTTTCTCAATTATTTTGCATAAAATTTTGTAACTGAAAAATCAATATGTAAAGTTTCACTCTTGAATATTTTGTATAGAGATCTTGTCATTTCATGCAATATACAATCCATATAGCATAAATTCTCCAAAACCTAATATTCAAGAATTCGAGTTCAAAAAAATCGTCGTGACTTAACTATTTGAATGACATTGATAATAAAAATTTTGACAAAAATTTTAATAAGAGAATTTCTTTTTGCTCAAATAAGTACTGCCTAAATTTTGATTCCAAATATTTTGTTATTACCTAAAATCATCAAGTATAACATCAATTACAATAACTGATATGATATTTTTCTTACAAGATAATGGTTCGGATCAAAATTTATAAATCATTGTTGAAATATATAATATTATATATTTTTTATTTTTTGTATTAATTTTTTATATAAATAAACCATCTTAATCGTCCCGTGCATCACATGTGGAAATATTAGTTTTATAATTCAAGCAGAAAAACCCACTATGCCACGTCAAATACAATTAATACAATTTTTGTTGTTGATTTACTTTACCAGATAAACTACCACCTACGCGTGCTGGGAAATTATTATATTCAAACAGAAGCATTACAAATGTGGTCAAATTGTCAGATTTCAACACGCTAATTGATGAGACATGCAAACTGCAATCCAAAAACTTGCAAAGCCTGAAAATGTATCACGAAAATCAAAATTAGACATTGTCGAAAATAATCATCAAGATTGATATTACATGATCATCTCTTCAACACAACCATGTTAGTAGTATCAATTTCTGATATTTTGAATAGTTTCATATTCTTTTAAAGGTTAGTCTATTAGGAATAGATTATAATATGCAGTCCATATTAGATTTAATCTTTTGGTTTGGTTTTACTTAAATCTAGAGATGCATACCTGAATTTTGATATGTTATTTGCTACCTTATCAGCTCAATTTCTTCACACAGATCCACCGGCTGGCATTCGATTACATTTTGTAGGTGAAAATGAGCAATATTTTTGTTAGTGAAAATTATGATCCACAGGCGGCGCATTTAAGGGATTACAAAGGTTATCCTTCCGGCAACATCATGATTGGTGTGAAATTGTAGAGGTGGCTTATTTTTTGTAAGAATGATGGTGGTGATGCGTGTTTTCATGCCAGCGGCCTTTTGAAGATATAAGAGCACATTAAATCTTGAAAGAAAGACTGATGTATAAACTGAAGTCTAGAGAGCTAATTTTATTATTATTATTATTATTATTATTATTATTATTAATTTTTGAAAAATTCTAGATCTCCACACACTTTTTTGTGTGGAGATCTCCACACCCTAATAGAGGGTGTGGTAAATGACCATATTCCCCCATTCCCCCACCCCCCCCGGGAAAGTGGGGGGCCCACACCCCTATTAGGGTGTGGATGGTATCCACACAAAAAATATGTGGATACCTAATAAAGTTCCAATTTTTTAATTAGGTTTAGGGAGATAATTGGTCTCTCTCTTACTATTTTTTTATTTTCGTTATTTTTTAAGGACCCATGGTACCTAACAAAAGAGCTAATGAGTGTTTGTGAACGAGTTAAGCTTAAGATGGATCGTTCATATTTTTCATCCTGTTTTAGCTTCATATTGATGTTTATTTAAATTGTTTGGACTTTCATAATGACATTGTTCATTTGAGATGTGATTAATAAGGCCAATTTATTTTTTTATTTTTCTTTTTCTTTTATATCTTGATTTTAATTAAATTTTGAAGTCAGTTACTATTCGTAGCGAGTAACAACCTATAGTTCGTAAACGAAAATGAAACACATGCAAATGACGGCGCTAAAAATTAATTTTTTTAATATCACTTTAACATTAATGCTTCAATCTCAACCCATTGTAATGGTTTCAGAAATAGCTTTTAAATAAATGTGTATGTTTCTGCTAACTACGTATGTAAATATTTCTATAATTGTATTGCTTAACTTTAGAAATTTAATCTTTATAAAGTTGAATTAATTTATTCAATGGAATTTCATTACCAAAATGAAATTAAAAATTTTATTTTTAAATTATGTTTAATCCATCAAAAGGAATTTTCCTTGCAGTGCCACAATTATCAACAAAAGTCAGTGCTTAAATTGTTGAAATGTGGATTAACCTGTTACTTTATAATTTGTTATTCACCTTAACTAATTAGTGAAGTTTAGATAGACCGTAACTGGTGGATGTTATTTACCTTATAATTTATTATTCGTTGTTTATGTGGTTGTTATGAATTACATTTACTTTTCATTGAACATTTTCTTGATTTTGTTTTTAAATAAATAAAATTGTCCTATTAGTAAATTATATAGTAATCATGCTATACGAGTTATTCATGACTAATAATATAACTAGTATCACGCCCGTGCGATGCACGGAAATAATTAAATTTATGTACGATAAATAATTGATATAAAATTATAAATATAAATGTTGAATTACAGAATTAATGTAATTTATGCATAGGAGATTGCATAATTGTAAATAATTATTAAAATTTATAATATTGTATATTATAATCAATGCAAAAAATATGGAGTAAATTTACAATTGTAAATTATAAAAATTCACGTGTATCACATAATTAAGAAATTTATCAAAACGTATAACCTTCATTCTAATTGCCTTGTATAGCATGCACAACAATGATCGTTGAGATTAATTAATTATAAATGAACCATGGGGAATGAATATATAAAATTCTTTGATTATAAAAACGTGTCTTTTTGGTTTTTACATATCAAATTTATATTGAACACCTTTCTTCTTTCTGAAATGGACATTATGCACTCTAAATTTTATGATTTTATGCGTTCTTTTAGTGATTAGTTGTAGTTATTTTTAATTTTAACTCTATTGTATAAGAAGTATTATAATTAATTTTAAGTAACTTAAAATTGTAATAATACCGATAATTTTCTGTATTTACATAATTCATTTGATTTCTTTCCATTTACGTAAAGTGTATGTTAATTGTAGAAACAAAAACTTTTTATTTTTAATTTTATATACTTAAAAAAGGTAAAAAAACGTACGTATAATGTAAAATTCAATTAATCAGCATATCACATCAACTGTATTAAAAAGGAAAAATATCAATTAATTTTTTTAATTAGAAACTATGTGTCATATTGACACTACCAATAAGGCGTTCACCAAAAGTGGCACCTCAATTATAATAATTTAAGGATTAATATATTACTATTTTACTTAAAAATAAATAAATTATTCAATATAAATGCAGCTATAATTTTAACCACTCACAATTTAATTTAAAAAAAGGGAAAAAGTAAAAATATCCACTATTTTTAACAGGCCAGTTCACATAACCAAACAAAACTATCAAAACCTATAATTTTATCACGATAAAATTAAATAAAAAAACAAAATATTTATTATTTAATATTTTGAATTAGACCTTTAAAAAACGAACTTATATTTAAAGTCTTGGCAAAATAAATTTTTCTCATTAAATGTGTGTTTTAAATATTGGTTTATTTTCAATTATATTTTTAATTACTACTAATGAATGTTGGTTTATTTTCATAACTAATCTTATAATTTTTAAAAAAAATATTTAATATGTACCGTGTTGGCATCTTTGCCTACATGATACTTTACAAACTGTAATATAAAGATTAATGATATGATAATAATATAACAATTCAAAATATAAAGATAAAGATTCATAAATTACTCTTTATTTAAAAATAAATAAATTATTCAGTGCAAATCTATATATTAATAAAATGAGATCGTTTTCCCACTCAAACTATCAATTTTTAGAATTAAAAAATTAATTACAAAATTTCATTTCCCACCCAATCTCTATATATTTAAGATTAAATGATATATTTTGAGATAAGCCTAAATCTTTCATCAAAGAAATCTTACACACTCCTTTCCTTCTCATCTTTATCACCAACAGTTCACACACGTCTTTCCTTATCAACACCTCAATAAATCAAAAAAATCCGAAAATTAACACATCTCAGATCCGTTCGCATCATTAATTCAAAAATTGAGCTGATCAAATCTTCATAAATCAGCGCCAATTGAGACAACTGGGTATAAGTTTCCCCGTGCAACGCGCAGGTGAAAACACTAGTTCAATTATAATTTTAGCACGCACTATTTGATTTAAGAATAATCTACTATTTATATAATCCAATGCACATTACAAATCAAAACTATCTAAAACTCTAATTTTTTTAACACAGTGAAAATAAATAAATAAAATACTTATTATTTAATATTTTCGATTAGAAGTTTGAAAAATGAAATTACATTTAAAGTTTTTCCAAAACTAATTTTTTCTTATTAAATTTTATTTATCACATTTAATGAAAAATTTATGTTTCATTAAAAAATAATTATATTTAAAGAATTTTCCTATTTAAAACTACTAATTAATGTTAGTTTATTTCCAAAAATAGAATTTTCTTTTTTTTAGCTACAAAATTGACTTTTATGATTTTTTAAAAATATTAATGAGTGCCATGTTGGCACTATTGCCAACATGACACTTCTCTTTTTATAATATAAAGATTATTGTTTTATCATTTAAAAAATTAATAATAACCACCCAACCCTAACTTAAATTTATGTGCAAGATTTTTATTGGTGGGGTTTATGAATTAAGCAAAAGTTAACCAAATATTTAAACAAATTCTTTAAGATTTGTTTGTATTTAAATAAAGGGCAAATGACCAATAAATACACCCCAAAGTCAATCTTTACCCACTAACTCTAGGCCATCTTTTTTCCCATTAACTACAATATTTTATAAATCTTTTACCAACTACTTATTTTTATATTTTTAGGACATTTTTACCCTTTATCCTTTTTCCTCCCCTCAAATATCTCGATCTCTCCCCCTCTCCTCTGTCTCCCTCATCTTCTCTATCTTCTAATTTGAGATAGAAACAGAAAATCCGAAGATCGCAATAAGCCAGCAAACTGAATCATAAACTTGTGAAATATTTTCGAAGTTTGATTTCGCTGGATAATTGTTTTTCTGTTACTTCCATTTCTTCCATATATTCTATAATTCCACGTATTGGGTATCCATCTTGCGGCTGATTTACAATGAACTTGAGATCCGACTGTGGGTATCTGATTTGAGTGATTTCCACTAACTAGCAATGTTTACAAATTCACCAAAAAACGAAAACACTGAAACATACCATTAATCCATTATCAACTTCTCTCTCTTCCTATTTCTACTCTTCTTCCAATGTTTGATTTCTTATGTGTTGTGCTGCGGGTATCTGCGATGTTTTCGTTGTAGTGTTTGTGTGAGAAAAGTGTGTGCGATGTGAGTGTTTGGTCGGCGGGTGTAGCTGGTGGTCGGTGATTGAGAATGGCTGCCTCTTCTAGCGTTTTGTCCCATGTGACTTCTTCATAAATGGAATTGAATACTCAAGCATTTCTCACAAATTGCAGTAAGCACTCAGTTCATTATTTGACTCCTCCGAACAAATAAAGGCATTCATATATGAAAAATGTAGTAGATATGTTATACCAGAGGTCATGGTTTATTTTGAAAAATGCCTGCAATAATATAATTTATAATTAGATGATTTCCCTCATTAGTAATTGATTGTATTTTGTCTGTGGTCATGTGAAAATCCTATCATTTGGCCATTAAAAATTAATGGGATGGTTAGAAGAGAAATACTTTTGTAGCTCATTTTCTCAATTAAAGGTAAAAACGCTCAAGTTAATTGTGGAAGTGATTAAAATTGTGGTTTTTAATGATTTGGTTATAATTATTGGGATTGATAATATTATCATCGGGATAGGTGATAAATATTGAGCTCTACCTTACCTAATTCCTCAAGTGATTTGACCACTTTCAGACCTACTAGCAAGGTTGAGACTAAGAGAAATTGAGCGAAAAAGTTGGGAAATCTGAAGGCTGGGGAAGTTTCTTTATAGGAAGATTTGATGGAATCAAGGTGATCAAAAGTTCTTTCTGCTCAAATTGGGAAATTGTTATATGATTTTGTTTATTGTTGTTTGGGGATAAGTTTCGTGGAGGAACCACTTTTCTCCTAGTTAAAATTATGGTATTTCTCGTCGATTGGTGGATGTAGTTGTGGATGGAGTTAAAATTATGGGGTTTTCATGTTTTGGTTCTAATTACTAGGGTAAATAATATTATTATCGGGATAGGTAATTTAATTACTGGGGTAGGTAATTTTGCAATCTGTTCAAAACAATCAATTTAAGTAGCCAGTTAGAGAAAATGTTTTTGATTCAATGCTCAGGAGATATAGTTCCCCATTCTCAAGGGCCAACAGGGGAATTAATATTTTTGTTGTATTATTCAATACTGTAAAGAGATAAATTCAGAAGCGAGGGAAGTGAGAAATTGAGTGGTGATCGAGATTACCTATAGTAGTAATCTATAAAGAGAAAGTCAGAGATGGGGGAAATGAAAAGTTAAATGGTGATCGAGAGAGAGTGCGTAGAGATAGAAAGTCATAGAAGGGGGAAGTGAGAAGCTGAATAGTGATTGAGATTACCGTTGTGGTGATCTAGAGTTAGAAAGTATGTAGAGAGAGAAAGTCGAGGAAGATGGAAGCAATAAGTTGAATGTTGCATGATCGAGATTAGCATTCAATTTAGAGAGAGGTTTTATGTCCTGAGTGTGATTCTTTAGGCGGGTAATATTAATATTCGGTAGGTAATGCAGATTACAGCCTAGGTAATATTATTACCGAGAGTGGTAATTTAGAGAGAGAAAATGAGAAGTTGAATGTTGAATGTTGATAGAGATTACTTAGGCCGGTAATCAAAAGAGAAAATG
Source organism: Jasminum sambac (assembly GCA_018223645.1). Classification (NCBI taxonomy): domain Eukaryota; kingdom Viridiplantae; phylum Streptophyta; class Magnoliopsida; order Lamiales; family Oleaceae; genus Jasminum; species Jasminum sambac. Next base: position 5,967,060 of record CP073645.1, on the reverse strand, counting down.
CATAGAGAGAAAGTCAGAAACGGTGGAGGTGAGAAGTTGAATGTTGATATAGATTACTTGGGGCGTTAATCTGGAAAGAGAAAGTGCGTAGAGAGAGAATCGGAGATAGAAGAAGTGAGAAGTTGAATTTTGATCGAGATTACCTGGGACTGTAAACTGATTACGTGATGAGGTAATTTTGAGAGAGAAAGCTAGAGATGGGAAATGGAGATAAGGTCAATGCTGATTGAGATGGAATGGTGGTGGCGGCGAATAGTGGTTTGGTGTCGGTGGCGGCGAGGTGGTGGTGGCGGCGGGAGGTGGTTTGGTGGCGGTTGCGATGAGGTGGTGGTGGCGGTGGCGGTGTGGTGGTGGTTGTGGTGGTAGTGGAATGGTGGCACCTTGGTGGTGGTGGTGGGATGGTGGTGGTGGCGGCGGCGGCGGCGGCGACTTGGTGATGGAATGGTGGTGATGATGGTAGGAAGTAGTAGTGGTGGGGTGGTGGTGAAATGCTAGTGGTGGTGGTGGGGGTAGTGGTGGCGGGATGGTGGTGGTGGTGGGGGTGGTGGTTAGTGGTGGCGGCGACGGTGACTTGGTGGTGGTGGTTTGGTGGTGGGGTGATGGCGGTGGTGGGGTGGGGTCGGGGTGGTGGAATGGTGGTGGTGGATGACGAGGATGGTGGTGGTGGTGGTGGTGGTGGTGGTGGGGTGGTTGTTGTGGTGGGAGTAGGGTGGTGGTGGTGTTGGTGGCGGCGACGATTTGGTTGTAGAATGGTGGTGGTGATGGGGTGGGGTGGGGATGGTGGTGCTTGGTTTGTGGTGGTGGTGGTGGTGTGGTGTGGTGGGGTGGGGTGGGATAGGTGGTGGGTGGTGGTGGTTGTGGAGCGGTGGTGGGGATGGGGGAATGTTGATCGAGATTACTCCTAGTGGTAATCGATTACTTGATAAGGTAATCTGAGAGAGAAAGTGCGTAGAGAGAAAAAATCGAAGATGGGGGAAGTAAGAAGTTGAATATTGATCGAGATTACCTTGGGGGTAATTTGGAGAGAAAAAGTACGTAGATGGAGAAAGTCGAAGATGGGGGGAATGAGAAATTTAATATTGAGCAAAATTACTTGTGGTGGTAATTTAGAGAGAAAAAGTTGAAGATGGTGGAAAAGAGAAGTTGAATGTTGATCAAGATTACTTGTCATGGTAATCTGATTACTTGGTGAGGTAATCTGGAGAGAGAAAGTACATAGAGAGAAAATCGAAGATGGAACGGGAAAAATTGAATGTTGATCGAGATTAGTTGTGGTGGTAATCTGATTACCTAATAAGGTAATTTGGAGAGAGAAAATGCGCAGAGAGAAAATCGGAGATGGTTGAAGAAAGAACTTAAATATTGATCGAGATTACTTGTGGTAGTAATTTGATTATCTGGCGAAGCAATCTGGAGAGAGAAAATAGGAGACATGAAGTGAGAAGTTGATTGTTGATCGAGATTACTTGTGGTAGCAATCTGATTGCCTGACGAGGTAATTTGGAGAGAGAAAATGTGTAGAGAGAGAAAATCGGAGACATGAAAGGAGAAATTGAATGTTAATCGAGATTACTTGTAGTGGTAATCTAATTACCTAGCTAGGTAATCAAGAGGGAGAAAGTGTGTACAAAGATAAAGTCATAGACAGGAAGGGACAATTTGATTGTTGATTGAGATTACTTGTGGTGGTAATTTGATTACCTGGTGAGGTAATTTGGAGAGAGAAAGTGTGTGGAGAGAGAACGTGAGAGACGAGGGAAGGGAGAAGTTGAATGTTGATCGAGATTATTTGGGGCGGTAATTTAGAAAGAGAAAGTGTATAGAGAGAAAGTAGGAGACGGAGAAATGGAGAAGTTAAATGTTAATCAAGATTACTTGTGGTGGTAATCTGGAGAGAAAAATGCGTAAATAGAGAAAGTCGGAGATGTGGGAAATGAGAAATTTAATGTTGAGCGAGATTGCTTGTGGTGGTAATCTGATTATCTAGTGAGGTAATCTAGAGAGAGAAAATGCATAGAGAGATAGTCGAAAATGAAGGAAGGGAGAAGTTGAATGTTGATTGAAATTACTTAGGATGGTAATCAAGAGAAAGAAAATGCGTAGAGATAGAGTTGGAGATGGAGAATAGAAGAAGTTGAATGTTGGTCGAAATTACCTGTGGCGGTAATCTGGAGAGAGAAAGTGCGTAAAGAAAGAAAGTCGAAAATGGGGAAATGAAAAGTTGAATGTTGAGCGAGGTTACTTTTGATGGTAATTTGGAGAGAGAAAACTTGTTTACTTTATTTTATTAGAGTGGCATTATTGTAAATTTGGATGTTTATTTTATTAGAGTGACATTGTTGTAAATTTGAATATTTATTTTATTAGAGTGGCATTGTTGTAAATTTAGGATTTATTTCATTAGAGTGGCATTATTGTAAATTTGTGATTTTTAAATTCTATTTTGGTCTTATTGTGTAAAATATGAGTTAATGGTAAAAAGAGATGTGCATGATTTAGTTGTCAAATTTTCCCTGTAAGTGTAGTTATTGGTCAAATACCCTTAAATAAATATTTCATCTGCTATATGCCTTGTGATGTCGTAGCAACGGGTATGAAAGGTATTGGAGAAGGCTTTATATTTTAAGTTTAAGTTGTAATCACGCGATTACTCATTTAAGACTCATGTTGACAATAACCGATTTATTTAAAGCGTATCTAAACTTTAAATAAGTTTGTAACATGATATGCTACAAAATCTTTGCTTTTTATGTACATCGTGTTACCATTAATTAAGCATATAAATGTGAATGATGTGTCAAATTATTTGTTTTCCACTATCTTTTACCAAAAAAATCAACTTACACAATTTTAAGTTGTGTGAAAATTATTTCAAACAAAAACATAAAATAATCAAATTATTGCATAATTGGTGTTCATTAGAATATTTAGAAAGAGTATTCATGTTAACGATAACTAATTGATTTAAAGTATAATTTCAACTCTAAATAAGTTTATGACATCATATTCTCTAAAATATTTGCATTTTATATTTTATTATGGTGCTAGCAATTAAGCACAATTGCCCCCTTAAAAGAAACAAAATTAAGCACAATTGTTAATCATGTATAAAAATTTTGGTTTTCATTGTTTTTTACTATAAAATTTAACCTGTACAATTTTATTTTATTTTTATTTGATATAAACTTAAAACAATTTTACTCCCGTGCAACACACAGGGGTGAAGACTAGTTCATTAATATGAAGTCGATGGGATTATTAAAACGAAGTCGATGGGATTATTAATATGAAGTTGTTATTTAGACTTGAATCTAATGATCTGTATGAGTTTTTTTTTACCTTCTTATTGTGTAATTGTAATTTTTTTAAATTATATCTTAAAGCCTAATAGTTTTTTTAATATCCAATTCACCTCTACTAGGAAAAAAACAATTTTTTTAGTTGGACTCTCAATTACATATTTAAAACTGTTATAATCGATAATTTCTACCAAACATAGGGTTCGACTAGGGTTGTCAAACTAGCTGAGCTGTTAAATTTGTGTCTGAGCCGAACTTGGTTTGGCTCATGTCCCAAAAATAAAGTTTGGTCTTACTCGCAGTCGGCAGCCCTATATGAGTCAGACCAAACCTTCCTCGAGCTAGTCCAAGCAAATTGATGTTTTTTTCCTTTGGCACTATAATTTCAATATTGGAATAGAAAAAATCTTTATTATTATTATTATTATTATTATTATTATTATTATTATTATTATTATTATTTGTGAAGTACCACATAGGCAAAGATGTCAACGTGGCACACATTAAATATTTTTTAAAAATTAAAAAATTAGTTTTGGAAATAAACTAACATTAATTATTAGTAATGAAAAATATAATTGAAAATAAACCAATATTTAAGACAAACATTTAATGAGAAAAAATTAATTTTGGAAAGATTTTAAATATAACTTCATTTTTAAAGTTCTAATTCAAAATAGTAAGTAATAAATATTTTAAATTTATTTTCATCATATTGAAATTGTAGGTTTTGAAGGTTTTGTTTGGTTATGTGAATTGAAATGTTCAAAACTAGTGGGTATTTCTTACTTTTTTTAATTTTTTATAATCAAATAGTGAGTGATTATAATTATAATTGGATTTATGTCAAATAATTTATTTATTTTTAAGTAAATAGTAATTTATTGATCTTTATATTATTATAATTGAAGTGCTACGTTTGGCGGATACCCTTTTTGCAGTGCCAACATGACATACGGTTTCTAATTAAAAAAGTTAATGGATGTTTTTTGTTTTTAATACGGCTGATGTGATATGCTCACTAATTGCATTTTTCATTTTCTAAGTATATAAAATTAAAAATAAAAAGTTTTTCTTTCTAAAATTAAAATACAATTTACGTAAATAGAAAAAAATCAAATGAATTATGTAGATGCAGAAAATTGTCGGTATTACTACAAATTTAAGTTACATAAAATTAAGCACAATATTTCTTATACAATAGAGCTAAAATTAAGTAGTAATTACAGTTATAGTTTAGAGTGCGTAATGTCCATTTCAGAAAGAAAAAAAGTGTTCAATATAAATTTGATATGTATCAACGAGAAAGACACATTTTGATAATCAAAGAATTTTTATATATTCATTCCAATGGTTCATTTACAATTAATAAATTTCCACGAGCATTGTTATGCAATGCGATGCATGACAATTAGAATTAAAGTTACACATTTTGATAAAATTTTTAATTATGCGATGCACATGAATTTTTTTAACTTACAATTGTGAATTCACTTCGCATTTTTTGTATTGACTATATAAATAGACAATATTATAGATTTCAATAATTATTTACAATTATGTAATCTCCTATGTATAAATTAAATCATTTATGTAATTCAACGTTTATATTCAATATATATTTATAATGTTGTATCAATTATTTATTGTACATAAATTCAATTGTTCTTGTACATCGTACGGGGCGTGATACTAGTAATAATAAAATTTTGAAGTGAAAAAGAGTGTTATATATGTTAAAATAAGAATAAAATATATGAAAAAACATAGTTTGATTATCAAATTATATTATATGGCCAAATGGCCTTTATACTAGTCAGCCATGAGTTGGAAAGTTGGGCTTGTTCTTGGCTCGTCCACGAACATCATCAATTGGATTCAAATTGTTCAACTCTCGATTTTTCGACTCAGTCCAAGTTTAAGTCCATATATACACGAGCTGAATACGAAATTTTGATGAGTCGAGCCAAACCATATACACAAATTATCCAGTTGAATTTCCACTCTTCACTTTGTCCAGGATTTTTACATAAATTTATTGGAGACATTTTTTGGGAAACAAATTTCTCACTTTGATGGCTTTATAATTTTTTTTATTTAGATTAGTTATTGATATAGTATTTTATTTAAGGGTGCGGCTAAATACACCCCAAGAATTTCTCTTCACACCCACTTAAATTTGAAGAAAAAATTAGCCCTCAAGGAAAATGACCAATGCCCCCTCGGCCTAGTTTGATCGAATGTCCAATTGGACATTCGGCCGATGTTTGCCGAACATCCACAAGGATGTTCGGCCAAAACATGGCCAAATAACAAGGCCATGTTTGGATGGCCATTAAACTTTTTTATTTTTTATTGTTTTAGTTTTTTTTGTTGTAATTGCTAATAATTATGTTATTATTTATATTTAATGATAATAATCACATATTACTCATGTTAATTATTTATTTATAATAATAATTATTTATATTTAATAGTAATAATTATTTATCCATATTAATAAATTTTATATTTATATACTTACTATAAAACAGATAATTGTAACTATACAATTTCTTGTAATTAATATTAATTATATATAATATGTTTTATATAATTTTTTGGAGTCTTATTTATGTAATTAATTGACTATTATTTCATATTACAGTATTGGCGATCAACAGTTTCCCATAAAAATAAGAATTGTAAGTATAAAGATAAAACTTATTAATATGGACAAATAACTATTATAAATAATTATTACTATTAACTATAAATAATTATTATCATAAATAAATAATTAATATGATTATTATTCAATATAAATAATTTTTATTTATTATGAATAACAAATTAATCTTAAAAAGAAAAAAATGGTTGTTGGGTCAAAATGGGCTAAATACCCTTTGGGGTCTTCAGCCAAAGTTGGCCGAACATGCTTTGTGGTGTTCGACCAATATTAGGCGAACACCTCAACACTACACCGGCTACACCATCAATATTGACCAAACAATCTCAAATTTGGTCGACAAATAGTGTTGTAGAGACGTGCGAAAATTTTGGATAAAATTTAATTTTTACATAAAAAATCATTGAATTTTTGTACTGTAAATTTCTCTATTGTTGTAAGTTTCTCCTTAGTCATATTAGCAAATGAGCTTAATTCTTGCAGATGGAGTTTTTGCTTCTCCTCTCCTTTTGTTCGAGCAAGACATGAGGATTTAAGGTTTTTTTTTTAATGGGTGAAAGGGTAGAATTGGAAATATGGGGTGTATTGAGTAAGTTGGGAATCTATATATATTCTAAAAAAGATGTGATTGAAAGTTATCAATTTAAAAACAGTTATTGGACAAATAATTAGTTAAGCAACTACTACACCAATTATATTAGGATAAGTGTAATTTTTTTCAACTACCAGGCTGAATTGTTAACTTCTTGGAGCAGTTTTCTTCTCTAATTTAACAATAGACTGTTTATATATAATCATAAATTTTAAATTAATTTATGCCTCCCTTAATTAACACAAATTTTCTATTTTTGACGTTACAACATTAAGAATTGACAGAAAATTATTCAATGATAAGAAATTCAAAGTTCAATAATTAATGTCCTAGAAATATGATATGCATCTTCTGTTATTCAGTAAACATAATCAACTTTTGCATGTATGTGTTCATACACATAAATATGTACACTCAATTATATATATATATATATATATATATATATATATATAAAATATCTTTTAATGGATGGTACAAGCTCCTTATTTTATACAATGTATATTTATATATTATATAAAGTTGAAGTGATTTGGAAATTATTAATTGAAAATAGCTATTTGAACAAGATATTATTTATTGTTTTGTTGTAGCAACTAAATACTACCACTTGTACTATTACTTACTTTTTTCTATAAATTCCAACTTTTCCCAGTAATTTATGTACGTTTCACTATTTTATTGGTCAAGATTAAATACTTTCTTATCCTATAGTAGATATATGCCACGTATCAACAAGTTAAAGCAACAATTTGTTGAAATCTTTTCTTATGTCTTTAAATTTCGTATTTTTTTATTCTTTTGCAAATTTGAAACTTATAAAAGAGCAATATCTTGATTTTTTGAGCAATAATAATTTTTTTTTGTAAATGCAAGAATAATTTCTTTAATTATCAACAGTTATAGTAATACTAATTTTACAAATAATTTATTTCACAATAACTAAACAATAATTATTCCAACAAATATTATTTTCCATCCTATTAGATTATTGAAATATTTTAATAGTTGATAGGAATTTCGAAGGAAAGATTTTGAAGTTTTTATAAAATTATTATGATGGGAAAATTGTGAATACACATTTAAGATGTTATTATTTCTACTAAAATAAAATAGTAGTAAACGAAAATATAAATACATAAGTACTTCATCATAACTACTATATTTGATAATGGGTGTAGTGTTAGATAACTGCAAACGATAACTACCATGTTTTAAATAACATTACGAAAATAAAACACCAAAAGTATATCAATTGAAATATTATTAAACATTTTTTATTGTTTCTGTAAAACAACATTACCTAAATTAAATTAGTCAATTCAGATTACAACTATCGACAACTACTTCCATGTTTTCGATTATAATATGTTGGCCAATAAGTATGTTATATACTAACAATACATATAGTTCATTTTTCTTTGGTTATTAGTTTTTTATATTCTATTTATTTATTATTTGTGTTGGAAAATCAAATATTAGGAAAGACTAAGCGGGTTGGTTTACCATGAGTTTTGAGGCATCCATTTCAATTTATTTTTTTTCAATAAAATATGATTACTTCTCCTACTTGTTGATCGGGCAAGTGAGGGGGAGTGTTTATGATGTAAATTAGTTATTTAATATTTAATAAATTTATTTCTTCAATATGGTTGACTTAATTTTTTCTTAATTTTTAAAATTAATTTTATCTTTTTTATAGTAAATCTATAAAGTTGATGGATGATACATGGTTCTTTTTAAAAATTAGAAACTAAAATTTTAAATTAAATTTCTTTTAGGATTATAAAAATTAATACTGTGGCAATGCGAACTTTATTTAATGAAAATAAAATAATCACAAAGGCTTCACATTCAATGAATTTATATGATGAAATTGCTTTTGATGATTACATTTTTTTATTTCGTTTGATATACATATGCCAGTTTTATGTAAAGTTACACGAATTTAGGTAATTTGTTTTTAATGCAAAAGTTATATTTTTAGAAATCATAGTTTAAGTTGTATTTTTTTGCTATGTTTTTTTTTGCCCAATATGCTATGCCATTAATTGTATTATAAATCTACAAGTATAAGCATTTGATGTTAAATATTGTCTTCAAAGAAATTTTTCAAATTTTATATTAATTTGTTTAGTAAATGAATATTCAGCTTATTTTTATAATTATTTTTTTAAAAAACCAATCGACTATTACATGATTTTTACACCTCTGTCTGGTTGAGAAGTGAGGTTTTGGATTCACATACCTTTTTATTGACAAAATTAAGGGTTATAAAGGGAGGGGGACGTAATACTAAAACCTTCAGAATCAAATTACAAGCTCGCCCACCTCGAGTAATACTAAAACAAATCAACACAAACAAAGATCTTACTCATAAGCTTTAAGCCATCTAATATTAGTTATATATAACCTATCAAGTCTAACAACACCTTTTAAGAACCTGGGCATTTGCTATGGTGAAAAAAGGCAACTAATCTGTAATAATAACGTAAAAAATATTATACTTTTTTTAAATATTTTTTTATTGATATTATAGTCATTATTCATATTTAAATTTTTTTAAAAGGTACATTTAATTTTATATTAAGTAAATGATTATTAAATTGTTCTTCCGTGGAACGCACAAGGATACTCATGATAAAAAAAAAAAAAAAAAGAGAAATGATGGTTGTATTTAGTATGTGGGTGTGAAGAAAAAATATGAGGCGAAAATGATCCGTTGCCAGCACAAAAAGTCTCCCAGCAGACTTTTTAGTCTCCCAGCATGATAACTCCACTCACAAGCCCTCCGAATACAGTGGATCCGGGGGTTCGGAGCACAATTCCCTATTGGGAGGCTACGTACCTCCCAACATATACATGCCCGCCCTAATATGAGGTGTGTATAGCTGCATATTTTATTTAGGGTGTGTTTGATTATATTCATGGAAAATATTTTCCTTCATTTAAATCATACAGAAAATATTTTCCTACCTTTCACTTGGATTAGATTTTTCATCAAAAGTGACACGTTTGTGTATAAAATGGTTGCACATAGAAAATATTTTGCTTAAAAATTTTTCTATCAAATAATAAAGTAGAAAAACCTTCTCTTTAATTTAAAATTTTCCTAAAAATTTTGTCAATCAAACACACCCTTAATTTTTAAAAATACTTTCCGGGGAATTTGGATAACTAGTGTCGATGATTCCCAGAGAGCGTGACTGTCACGACCTCTTCGCCACTTGCCTATAAGTGGCGGGACGCTCCCCCCGGCCGTGTTTCTTTCTCCTTGGTCCTACCTCGTCAACGATTTCCTATCTCACTCTCCAGACCCTTTAAAACCCCTACATCGTCACTGAAAACCCCGCTACTGCGACGCTTCATCGCTCGCTCTTGGTTTCTTGTCTTCATTAAATGATTATGTCATTCTGACACCGCGCTACTTTTGTTCCATTATTTATTTATTTTGCTTAGGGTATAAAGCGAAATTAGGGCATTTTTTCCTTTTTCGATAGTGTAGAAATTGGAGAGTTGTTTGGATTAAAATGGATGCCGCGGTCGCACGCGGTGTTTCTATGCCGATGTCATTGTCATCTCAGCCTTCTCGCAAGGAGTGGCGCGCTGTTTCTGAGCAATCCGCTCGAAACCTCACTAGCGAGGTACATTTTTGTAGGAAAACTTACTTGCATTGCTTTGTTTTGATTCGAAACGTCTGCTTCTTTATTTCCGCGTGAAAGGAATTGCTTTTGATTTAAAATTGTATCACTAAGTTAGGGCTTGTTATTTTTTCTGAGTCTTTTGTTTTGGAATTGTGCTTCCACGTATAGGACTTGGACCTTTCAAAGCTAGGCCAATCTGACGAGAGATTAATATATGAGGTACTTGCTTTCTGAAACTTGGTTATATTTTCTCATTTTACTGGTTTCATTCATTTCTCGAGTGATGACGAAGGTGATTAGGAGTGTTACATTATATTAAGGTGCATCGGGGAGGAGAGCCCACGGGCGTGGATTTCTGCACAATAACTATTGACAGGGGTTTGGACAATGATATTTTGCAGCAAAGACTTTTAGCAGTGGCAAAACAGAGAGAGGAGTTGCAGCACATGGAAATTGAGCTTCAGGCACAAATCATTGTAAGATCTGAGCTTATGGAAATGCAGAAGTCATATGATGCTAAGATCAAAGAGCATGCACATGCAAATGCTCAATTTCAGGTGTTGCTATATTTCTCGGGCTAATTTATGGTGTGTATTTTTTGTTATGTGTCTGCTTGTATGTGGGCACTCATGGGTGTTTCTTGTGGCATGTTGGGCGTCCTTGGTTGTTTAGGAGCAACTGCACGATAAGGAAAAGAAGATTCATGAGCTTGAGAGAAAGACGGAAGAGAAAGAAAGAGAGCTGAATGCATTTAGATTGGATAAAGAAGCGGTTAGTTTGAGATTCCTGTAGCATTTTATTTCTCATCAGTTTCAATTGTCTGCCACTAATTCCCACATCCGGTGGTTGTTTTGCTAAAGTTTATTGTACCAACCGTTGTAGCAGGCTTGGGCCAAAGAGGATCTTCTGAGGGAACAAAGCAAGGAGCTCCAAAGCTTCAGGTTTGTCATTATGTTTGCATTAATTCATTTGCCTGCACTTTTGCTATGTGTTATTGGTGTCTCTGGATTTTTCAGGTACCATATATGATCTGTTCTTCGTGCATTGCTTGAAGTTTTACAATTTATTTGCTTGGAGCAAGTTATTTGCTATTAAGCCTATTAGGGAACCTTTTAAAAATATTTTTACCACTTTTTACCATTTTTTTATCCATTTTTTCTTTACCCTAAATCAATCACATCCACATATCATATCACATTAACAAATCTCCACCATTCAACTCTACTCATTTTCTCTCATCTTTTACATTAAAACCTTTTAAAAACCATTAAAAACCAACCCCTATCACCCTAATGAAGCTATTGATTCCTTATCGGTGATATTATATTATTCCTGGTAGATTGAACTATACACAATTGTTAGAGGAACTTTGATTTGGTCTCCAACCTTACTTGACCTCCATGGAGCGTCTGAACGCTCAGGTATTATAATTTATATTATAATTTATAATTGAAGAAACTTCATCCCTATGCAGGAGAGAGAGGGATAGCACCGAAGCTGAAAGAGCGCTGCATATAAGGCAAATCCGGGAACTCCAGGAACATGTACAAGAAAAAGATCAACAGCTTATGGAGTTGCAGGAGCAGGTATGTTGTTTTGTCTGTCGACGAAGCACATCAGGGAACTCTCCTTTTTTTCTTTCCTCAAACTTTCTGCAACCCCTGTCAGGTTGCTGTCTCGTTTGTTTCTTTGATTACTGCTTATTTTCAAATGCATTGTTTTTTCTTTCTTTCTGGTTGGGGGTGGGGGTGTTCAATTAGGATTTCCCAAACTTCTGAAGATTTTTTTAGGTGGGTGACTTTGATGGCTTTTACGAGATTTGAAATGACCTTTATGGATTTGTTGGGAGGTAACAAAAGTTCTACATTGATTTTTATGAAATTTCATTAGAGACTTTTTGGACATTTCACACTGACATTTTTCTTTAAGGGTGTGTTCGTTTCCACTTATTTTCACCTAAAAATTACCTACTACTAAAAGTCAAAGTCAAACATCAATATCAACCACACATTTCAGATCATCATTCATTATTATCCACACATCTCGTGGTCCCCGCCACTACACTCCACTTTTAGCAAAATTTTAGACAAAAATAAGCACACACGAACACACGCTTAAAGAAAACATAAACAACAAAATATTATTCTGAACAATTTCTCTATTTTACGGTTTATTATCATGACCAAGTCAACTAGAGTATGCAGGGGTGAACTTAAACCTTGCTTAGCTAATATTTTGTCAAAAATCACTTTCCCTCGTATTCATTTCAACCACACTGTTCTATTTACATGAAAAATTTTTAATACTATTTAACGTCACATTCAGAAGTCCTATTCTCAAAAATCTCTTCCAAACCAACGCTTAGACTGTTAATTATTGTCTTCCAGCATAGGATTGCTCAAGAAACCATTCTTTTTAAAGATGAGCAATTAAGAGAAGCACAAGCTTGGATTGCTCGTGTTCAGGAAGTGGATGCTTTACAGAACCACAATCTACAATCTGAATTACGAGATCGTGTGGAGCAGTATAATCAACTTTGTTTTGCTGTTCAGAGACAGGTGGTTAAGTTATTGAATAAATTTTATCCTGTTTCAAATGTTAAATTCTATATTAATATCTATTTTCAACTAGACTCATTAGATCTGTCAAATTCATTAGTTTGCTGAGATGGAGAGGTATCATCTACAATTACAACAACTTCAACTTGAATTGGCTGATGCAAGAGAAAAAGGTGGAAGTTATCCTGATACATCAAACATCTCCCAGATGAATTCAAAAGATTCTTCTGAAGTTGGACAAAGCAATGGTAGCCAGCTGGAGGTGAATGGAGATGGGGCAACAAGAGAAAAATCTGTTAACCTACAAAGTGGAAATGTTGAAGGCACTTCATCTGTCATTTTAGGAGGGAACACACCAACTCAGGTAGAACCTTGTTCATTCTGGCTTTTCCCGCTAGTCCAGTAATGCCAGATGCAGGTGGAACGATAATAAAGTTTTTGTTCTTATTTTGGATCATATACCTGCTCATACTCTTATTTTGGATCATATACCTGCTCATACTCTGCCATGTTGTTTTCTTTAGATATTGATGTGTTGAAAAAGTCAGGCTTGTGCTTTGTTAATCTGATTATTGCTGTATGTCTTGTTAATGAAGAGTAGGGTAATCCCTTGCAATCACTCATGTGCTTGCTGCAACTTAGTCTGTCCTGTTATTTATTGTGATAATATATCAGATTTCTCATGTCCATCCACCGTAGATAAGAACTGTCCTGTTAAAGCTTCATTGAAGCACAGAATGCATGTGTTTCATTAATTCTGAAATGTGCTTTTTATCCGTAGAACGATGCTCACGGTGTACCATTTGCTCCTCCATCCTTGCTTGGGTTGCCACCCTACCTTCAACCTGTTCAGGTGACTGCTATGCATCCGTTTGTAATGCATCAACATGGGTTGCCTCATGCAGTACCATCACATGTCACACAATCTATTTTCCAGACTATACCCTCTGTGCAATCTCTTCAACCTTCAGAGAACCAGCAGGTAGTCAACTAAAACAATGTTGCTTTGTTAATTGTGGATGCAAGGTTAGGTAATAATGGCTGCTCTTTCCTTGTATTAGTCTGTGTCAGATGGGCAACAGATGCCTATCCATAACCAGTTCCCTATGCAAGCTGAACAAACCTCGTTGGTAGCTGTCTCTAATTATCACTATGAAGCATCTATGAATGGGCAAGTTCTTCCTGCAAATTATTTTGATGCCAATATCGGTGGAGGGATAGAGCATAACTCTATGGTTCAGTCACCAAATGAAGAGGATCAGGTAGTTATTTAAAAGAAAGAAATTATCACAATATTTTCAAATACAGCTCTACTCAGTGACCATGATCTTTTTTCAGGCTCTTGAATCCATAAATGAAAGCTACCCAGTTGGAGTCAAGTCTCATCAGAGCTTGCAACAAGTTTCATCGCAGTTACATTACGAGCTTAGATTGGATCCTCCAGAACACAACAATATTACCAAGGTTTTCTTCCCAGTTTTAAGCTACTCAATATAAAATACCTTCTTTATCTGTTTTATGGATGTGCTGCTTATGGTCAATTAGATTGAGAACCATCTTGATTTTTAATTGGACAGGAGAAGACTGACAGCCCTGTTATTGATCAAAGAGTAGAGGACAGAACTTTAAAGATGGAACAACCTAATTCTACTGTTAATGTGCCCTCATATGATGCTCCTAATAATGCTAGAAATACCAGCAAAACATCAATGAATAATGTGTCTGGTCCTATTTCTTCCGACGCCTCTGTTTGTACTGGGCAGAAAAATTCATACGTTATGGAAAAGCCTGCAGAGGTTCCTCTCCTTGATGAAAGATCATTGCTAGCTTGCATAGTTCGCACAATTGGATCTGGTGGTAGAATCAGGATGGGTTCAACGGTCAGTTATCTTGGTATTTCATATTTTACAGTATTATACTCGTATAATGACAACGAACTTGATGATTTATCGCTTTTGTGAGTACAGCTTCCAAATAGACTTGGAAAAATGCTTGCCCCACTTCACTGGCATGATTACAAGAAGAAGTATGGGAAGCTTGATGACTTTGTGGCTGTTCATGCTGAAGTATGCTCCTTTGCTGTTTGTTTCCTGCTTTCAATATTTGCTATGTTCTTATGTCATGCGTTGATTTTCTTTTATCTTTTTAGTTATTCATGATCGAGGGGGACTACGTTCAGCTTCGAGAAGGTGCACAAGAAATAATAGCAGCCACATCAGCTATTGCTAAAGTTGCTGCTGCAGCAGCTGCAGCACCGTCTTCATACCCATCGCTACTACCTTCTGTGTCAGTTACTCCAATGGCACAATCCCACAGATTGAAGCCCTCGGCGCTTGAGTTCATGTCTGCAAATTCTGACAAGGCTGAATTCAATGAGATTGGAGCTTCTAGACCTTCTCATATGGCTGGCAATCCTTCTGAGTTCTCTGCAATGCGGAATCAGAACATGAATGGTGCTTCCTTTGGTGTTGCTGGGGGAGTCTCAAATATTAAAATCTTGAGCAAGAATAAGGAGCACGCGGACTTGAATGGATCTGAAAACCCTGAATTATTGACAGTTCGAAATGGAATAAATGCTGATAAAATTGGTGTTTCGCAAAGAAAGGGTGCATCTTACGCTAAACCCAGTACAACTTTGGGGGGCAGGCAACAGGGCAGGTAAGGACACTATGATTTCATAACTGAGTAATTGTCTGTTAACTTTTTTGAGATAGAAGGCTAATGATATCAACCTCTGCTTTTGTCAGGGCAACTGGTGCTGCATCAACCTCTAGAAGATAGTAAGTTCATTATATATATCCAACTATTTTTTGTTTTTATGTTGCACTTCTTTCTAAAATACAAAGTATGCGTCTTGCTTCTGCTTAGCATGTTTCCTTCCAATTTTTTCCTGGGACGACACTGCTAAAATCATGTCATTTTGAAAGCATAATTAAAGTGAATTAAATCGGAAGAGGATGGTGTGGAAAGGTGAAATTGTCATAAGAAAAATGAAGGCCGTCACACGGATTTGTATATTCTAGTCAAGGATTCTTGCTAGATATCTAAAATGTTGCACTTAGCAAAGAGAAGAAGGATTTCCACAAGGGTAAAAAGTATTTATGTTTTTTACCTGGGATACATCGTTATGGCTTTTTTATTTTTTATTTTTTATTGTTTTGTGTGACCATTAGGTAGGCTTTTGCCAATTGTTGTAGAGGGTAGATTTGTATCAGTCACATTCTTTAATTTGGTGATTTGGCGTGTATTTCTACATGCTTGAACTTGAACAGCTGTGAAAACTTAACACAATTGTTTGGTCTAATGGAAACCGAAGCTCTGATACCACATAGAATGCAGTTACTTAACTATAATGAGAGAGAGAGAGAGAGAGAGAGAGAAGGGGGATGGGATAAAACCAGGACCGTTCAGAAGGAAAAATTAGTTTATCCAATAATCTAAGCCTAAATTGCAATAAATAGACTTATTTATAGAGTTTCAAAAACCTAATCTAAGTCGTTTCAAAAAAAAAAAAAACCTAATCTAAGTAAGAAAATAGTGAAACAACTCTACTAGTTTAAGTCAAACCAGAATATCGATTGCATAAAACTCATTAAATAAAATTATTTCTTTTCCTAGATTTTACCAGAGTCCCTTTTATTCTTATTTTCATTCTCCTTCAGTTCCCCTGCGTGCTTCTTGCTCAAATATGGTATCAAACAGTCATTTCAGACAGCTCCCTTGTTTAATTTGTTTGTGCTTACATTCATGGGGATAATAAATGATTGCCTCATATCGTATGTAATATATTTCCTCTGTTTTCAGGATATATATGCTAAGAGCCTAAGACTGGGTAAGCATGCACCTGAGTGCCAGCTATTGGAGATGCGAGAGAGGTTATAATTTATCAAGTTGGATGAAAACCTGTGTTCAGTTCGATCGGAAAAACCTCTGTTTCTCTCTCATTTTTTGGTGGTACTGAAAAACTGTATATTATTCCTGCATTAATGTTCTAGTGCAGCATCTTTCGGAATTTTAAATTATTGAAAATGCACTCCGTGATTATTTTGCTAATCAGATCAACCCCTAAGAATAGGATAAAACGGTCTGATGTCAGGGTGTTTGTTTATTCTCTGAAGTTTTCTGATGAGATCAGTGGCTGTTTGTTTTCGTTTTCTTTCCCTTTTTCTTTTTTTTTTTTTATTATCTGAAAATTACCTTAAAATATATGCAACAAGGATGACCCATGTTAGTGTGAACTACCTTCTCTGAACGGGATTCAGCAGTGTTCATTTGGAAAAGGTGAAGGTATGTGAAAATTTAAGTGTCGTTTGTCAAATTTAGGGTATGTTCAATATAAATTATAGATAAAATAGATCTTAAATGTAAGATTCAGTCACTCAGAAGTAAAAAAATAATAATAAAAAAAAAAAATCCAAAAATAAAGAATTGTTAAATCAATAATAATATTGGTTAAAATTGTTAGAATTTCATAGCTTCATTCTTCTTTAATAATATTGATTGATAGATCACTGATTTCACGGGCTTTATTCTTTAACATAGTTGTTGCTGATCGATAAGCATTGCTCATGTATAGCACTGCATGTATGTAATGGCTGATTCATGAGCATTTTTATTCATTAACATAATTGTTGTTGATCAATAAGCATTCTTTGTGTATAGCACTTCTCAACAGCAAGTGACGTTACTGCAATCAATGTTTGCCGCACAAAAAATCATCGTGAGGGGACTAGAGAAGAATAAAAAGATAGGTTGAAATCGAAAGTGAGAAACTACAGATTGATTGTTCCATATAAGAAACAAGCAAGCATAGTAAAACATCACCCAAAAAAGCAGCCGCTCAAACCATCTATAGTTTGAAAGCGTATTACCCCATTTGAAAATCACTCTCTACCCTCACTACGCCCTAAACCCGAGTTCCCTTGTCCATCGCCAGAAATAGCCTCCAACCCAACTTGCTGGTTTCCTCTGAAATCCATTAAACTTCCTGAACTGCCAACTCCAGGTTGCATAAGAAAATGCATGCCATTATTGACACCACCTCCACCTCCACCTCCACCTCCACCTCCTAGACCAAAATGCCCTTGCATTTGTTGCTGTTGCTGGAAGTGAAGTAGCGGATTTTGCTGTTCTTGAGGTCGGAATGTGTTAACCTGAAATGGCAACTTTGCCATTGGGGCACCATGTTGCTGTTTAACTGCTGAAGCTGGAGCTTGACTCTGTTGCATGTAGTTTCCTTGTGAAGGTACAGTGCTAGTGGGAACCTGCAATCACCCTATCAGTAAACATGTCCGTAACACTGAGAAAATAAGGATTAGACCAAGTGTACATCCAAATCTCTACATTTTTACCCCCTATGTTCGTGGGGTCCAATGCTCTATTAGAGGATGTTACATCGTGTACAAATTTGGGTGTAGACATAGCATGGTCCGAAAAATAAACTCCTCCACCAGTGGGACAAGATAATCCATGACCACATCTGTCCACATCAGCACTGACATCGCCACATCCTTGTTTATTTGATGAAAATGATGATGTGGCAGCTAAGTCATTTGTGGGCATGGAACTATCCTGCCCGTATGGGGAGAGCAGATCATTACTACTGTGGTACATATTAGACAATGATTAGATGTACCTGTGATGATGTTGATCCTGGTGGTGGTGGCTGGGCATCAGCAACTGCAGCTAAATACATCAAATTCTTCTGAAGGATAGCTTGGTACCTATATCATTAAGCATACAATGAGCATTGTGCATGATTGATAGGAGATTCTACAATTGTAAGAAATTTCTCTAACAAATGAGCTGAATTTAAATTCATGTGAACAAGATGGCAATAATTGACAGGTAGTGGCAGTAAAAGTTTAAAGCCATCTAATGATGTTCATTGATTAATAGAGACTACTGCAATGCACAACCTCAAATGCCCTGAAACTCATAAATTTTCGGATCTAATTCCCAAAAACATAATTGCAGCTCTGCATGCTCAAACTCCCTTCACTTATCAAAACCGAGAATCAACAGGCTCCTAAAATGCCCCCATGATTTGACACCCAAGACTCCTGCTCAAAACTCTCAGACTTGATGAAATGATGCTATTCACAAGCTTCACTTCTTCTTTGAACGACAACTTATACTGGAAGAGAGAACAAAACTGATAAACATGCCAAATTGGCATGTACACAAACATGCTAGTGCTAAAGAACTACCATTCAATAACTTCTGGTGCATGAGACACCTTCTACCCTAGCGCACGAACAAGGATCCTCTTCGCAACATTTAATTTGCAGATAACTTCAACTCGACGGGTCATTTCCAAAACATAATTGCAGCTCTGTATGCTCAAACTCCATTCACTTATCAAAACAGAGAATCAGCAGGTGCCTAAAATTCCCCCATTACACATTTGACACCCAAGAGGCCTGCTCAAACCTCTCAGACTTGATGAAATGATGCTATTCACGAGCTTCACTTCTTCTTTGAACGATAAACTTATACAGGAAGAGAACGAAAACTGATAAACATGCCAAATTGGCATGTACACAAACATGCCAGTGGTAAAGAACTACTATTCAATAACTTCTTGTGCATGAGACACCTTCTACCCTAACGAACAAGGATCCTCTTCACGATTAGTCAATGTCATTTAATTTGCAGATAACTTCAACTCTACGGGTCATTTCCAAAACACTTACTCTACATAAGTAACAAACTTGGCGAAGAAAAATACCTAAAATAAAGGTATAACTGTTTAGAGGTTCTGCAGAATATCCAAAGGGTTATCAGCAACAGTATGAAAAAGCACAAGCCTCATTCAAGAACCACGTGTTTTCAATGAATTTTTATTGCCAATTCATCTCACAAATTAACCAAAGAAGTGGAAGTATCTTTGAAAAGCAACGGAAAAAAAATTGTCTAAAAACAGAAATTTTCATCAGTTATCAATGCATCTGAAAGCCTTCTGAAGGATTCCACATTTTTGTTACTCAATAACTTATCAAAATACAAAACTTTCCACATTCAATGCCCAGATCTGCTTGCAAATGAAAATGATCAACTGCTCATATCATTCTGAAGGGAAGTGAAGGCAAACTTACTGAGCACATTCAGCCATTTTCCCCAGGTTTTGATTTTCCAGTATTGCCATAATCAAGTTTTTATTCTCTTCCAAGCACTGCATCAAACATTATTCACCTATCAGGATTTTGGGAATGATTGAGTAGCCAAATTTGAAGTAATTATACATTCCTTCACTTGATTAATAATCTAACGAACAAACAAACAAACATCCGAAATTCTAAATGAAATGCTTTCCAATTAGAATTTTAAAACGAAACTACAAAGAAATCTGGAAAAACAATGAGATCAAATCAATAAAACGCATAGATTAAAATACACCACCAAACACAGAAAAATCGTATAATTTAGACCTTCAATAGAGACGTAGTCTCATCCTCCATACCACAAACTAAAAAGACGAACAAGAAGATAAACAGAGCAGAAAAATCATGCGTTTATTTTACCATTTTCTATCATTCGCAGACAAGTATATGTGCGTATAAACACAATGCACATTCGCGTTGACAATCACATCGTACTTAAGGCACAAAAAGGTGTACCTTCTGAATCTGTTCAGTGGTGATGAGATTGAGAGGCGTTGAAGGAGTAGAACTCAATGACGGGGGTTGCGGTTGCTGCATTTTTTTTTTCTTTTTCTTTGGTAAATTTTTTCCGAAAATTTCTTGGAAGAGGGGGTGGAGGAAAAAGATCCCTAAAACCCTAGACTCAGAATTTTGAAAATGTGGGTCCCGCGAATTGTCGGTTATTATTCGAGCTTGTTTGTCCATTTTCATTTTTAACGCTGATTTCTACCCGAATCTTGTTTTATCCACAATGTTATAGATTTACTATATGTTAGATTTGTAGTTAAAAATTAAAAAATATATTAAAAAATATAAAGTAATTATATGAATAGTTAAAAATGATAAGAGTAAAAAAATTAATAGAAATTAATAAAAATTTATAGTGTATAGAATAAGAGTGTAGCAACACTTTTGAATGCTTCGTCAAAAAAAGAAAAAAAAAAGAAAAATGAAAATATTTCAAGCTACTGGTTGGAGCATCTCCAATGCTCAAATTCTAGACATTGTGAATTTGATTAAAGAGAAAGACATAATAAAATTAGGTGGGACCGATGTTTTCTTATTTTCTCTCAATTTTTTTTTTTTTTTAATTACTTTTCTCATTTTTACATAACTTTTCTTCACTTTCTTCCTAAATTCTCATGTATCATATCCACAATACACATCCCGCTACACATTCTCCACTAATATTTTATTATTTTTCTTGAATTTATTTCTATCCATCTCCTTATTTTTACATTTTCCTCTCTTTTTTTACTATACATCTTTTCATTCATTTTTAATTAAAATAATCATCTTCATTTTATCTCTCTCATCCATTTCATCGCCAATCCATTTCCTCCATTGGAGATGCTTTTAGCGCATCCATAATAGATTTTTTAGATTTAGCAAACCATATTGATTAAAAAAATAGATATTAATTAACATATCAATATGCTAAATTTAGTTAGTATTTATTAGTATCTATAATAAACATATTGAATTTAACCATCAAAAGTCATGTACGTGTCTATATATATATATATATATATATATGTGTGTGTGTGTGTGTGTGTGTTTTTTTTTTTTGAACTGTATGTGTTAACATTTTATTAGAAAAAAAGTGAGCAGTTAAAAGTCAGAAAAAATTATATGATTATCAACTTCTATTATTTGACATGCAAAAACATCAGAAATAATTATATAATTACAGATTTATCAAATATTTCAAGTGGCCGGACATAAACAACTTTAAAATCTTTGAAATCGTTATATAAAATCTTACTAGTAAGGAGAAGAAGATGGGGGTAAATTAGTAAGATTTTATATAACTACTTCAAATTCGCTATAATGATTTCAAAGATTTTAAGGATAATTTTGTCTCTCTATTTATAAATCTTGACAATCTTGTAAATTTGATTAATATATGCTTAATCAGTAATTAAAATTGGAAATTTTGATAATCATGTAAATTACCCTTAAAGTAATAATAATAAAACAAAGGTAAATTTCACAAAAGGTCCTTGATCTTTGCAAAATATAACAATTAGATCACTTTTTTTTTCTTTTATTATTTTTTTAAGTGTCTGTGATCTCTAACCATTAATAAATTAGCATCAAAATTCCCATGCCACTTGTTGTTTACCATACGAAAATGACTTATTTGCCCTCCTTCATATTAACTAAATAAATATTATAAGGAAAAAAAGGTTTAAGAAAAGCAAACAATATTTTTAAGCATTAAAAAAATTAATTTCCCAAATGAAAAATAATTATAATCTCCCCCTTTCAATATGTTATTGTATCTCCTCCCACCACCACAACCATTGTCTTCACCCACCAATCGAACCAACCACTTTTTGTGTCAATCTAAACCTGAGATCTAGAATCAGCAGCCGTTTTCTTCTTATACACCTTTATTACACAAGCACCATGCCTAATACCAAAACTTACAGAAACAAAACATAAACACAATGAGATAGAAGTATTATAGTCTTTACAGTTATTTTGCCGACACAACCAATTTTATTTTTTGAAATGATATTTGCTTTTCTTAAATCATTTTTCTTTCTATTATTTATTTAATTAATTTAAAGGGACAAAACTATCATTTCAGTATACAACAAGTATGGACCTTTGGTGCTAATTTCTGGAATGTTAGAGAACCCCAGACATTGAAAAAAAGAATATGGATGAATTTGCTATATTTTGCAAAAGTTGGGGACAGGTCACTAAATTTGCCCATAAATCAAAGCATTTATTTTAGACATAAATATGTCATATCACATATTAAAGTGCTAGCAAAAATTAACCACAAAATTAATATGTGGCCAAAAGATTCTTTTAATGCATGTTAATATACATTTAACTAACTTATGATACTAATATGTAACTTGTACATACATTGCAGATGCTCATCTTCATGATTTATAATCAACAATCACGATTTAGATTCCATCAACCGTGACGTGTGTGGATTTTTCCTGTGAGTTGTGCAGGTCTTTCATCATTATGGTGATTTGTATCATTACTCAACGTTGGACTTCATTAGATGTAATTGTATGCGCATTTGAACTATTTATAATGGAGATTGATTGTGCTTGTACTTAAAAAAATTGAAGAAATAAATTTTTTAACAAAAAAAGAAAAAAACACAGAGAGAATCACATTTGATATTGAATTGATTCTAGACATATATGTGAAAAACTATCTATTAACAAAGATAATTACAAATAGATAAATTTATTTTTCTAGATAAAATGGACAGATGAGTTTATATATAAAGGAAAAAAAGTCTTTAGCAGTTGATTGCCTAGACGATGTGATGTCTAAAATAATAGGATCTTACCATGTATATACAAACAAGGTAAATTTAGGTAAATCCTATGTAACCTGTGATTGTTTTCAATATGTAAGATACAAATATTAGTTAACAATTTTTTTTTGTAACCACAAATCAGATGATATATTGTAACCCATGACCTCATTAGTCATTACTTACATATGGTATTTAATTATGCGCTTCCTAAAATGAAAATGGTAATAAAAGCAAATAATTAATTGTGCCAATTAACAATCAATTTGCCCTAGCGCCCCCCACCAAAAAAGAAAGGCTAGTGAACTAACATTCATATTTGGGCATGTGAAAATGCTCATACGTTGGTGAATTTCCGACACATGTTCCTCCCTGATGGTGGGAGAACAAGTGTCCCCTGTCTGCCCGCATGTAGGCATTTTAATATACCACCTGTGGGCATCAGAGTATGAGCGATTAAATTATTTTGATGATTTTCAATTGCATGTTATTTGGTAAATTTTGTATGACATCATGCTTTTCACACATTTTTTGTATTGGTGCATATGACCTATTGTTTTTCATGGCCGAATTTGTCACAGTTCATCTACAAATCAAAAAATTTGATTTACGAGATTCGTGCCTATGATTGCAATTCAATCTCGTGCATCTTTTAATCACTATTTATGTGACTCATGCATGTGATTTCGTGGCCTACTTTCTTCTTCTTCGTTTTTTTTTTAAATAAACCTACCAATAGAGGAATGGTAAAATTGGTACTTTCTCTACTATTTTATTAGAGGATTGTCCACAGGTATATGAAAAAGGGTGTTGACTAATTCCATATTTTATATAGGCTATACTACATCCTTGTGTCGCACTCTCACGCACGGTCCTCTAATACAAATTATATATGTTTAATTGCTATCCAACCACATGTACATTTATCTCCTATCTTGACAAATTATATCCACAAGTAGCATGATCCAATATGTTTATCAAAACTTTTATCCATATACATAAATTACTTAAACAATTGCACATGATATATTGCCAAGGAGGTTGGTCTATCGGTTTAAGAGACCAATCCGCGGCTCTGAAATCTAGAAGTCTCCAATTCAATTTCTTAATAGAAAAATCTTACTACTTCCGATATAGAGGTTTATATTACCTCAATAAGGGGTTTATTTACCCTATAGGAGTTTCATTGCCCTGTATTTTAATTGGACAATATATGTAGATGCTTTTATAATGTGATACATAGATTGTATGTACGTATTGTACTGAACATATTAAAAAAAAAGCACATGATATATTTGTGAGAGAAAAATTGCATAATGCAACTAGTATTTGATTAAAAGGTTGCCCCCTAATGAAAGTTAACAAAAGACCTAAATAATGTTTTTTAGTTAAATAAGAAAAATGTCTAGCTTAAATCAAAACAAGAAACGATGCATAACAATTAGAAGCATTTTTTTTTATTTTTGAAACGAAAATTTAAATAAAAATTAGGTTTTCTTCCCTCCTGCTCTCATGCCCACTGTGTGGGTAGGAGGCAGTGCACACTGGCGACATGGCCCATAGTTTGCTCCTTCATCCATAAATATTTATAATTAAAAAAAATTATGAATTATGATTCAGCAGTCCAAATTAAAAAAAAAATTAATTTTCAAACCAGATTTGAAATTCTCCAGATCTAAAAACTTTCCTTCTCTCTCGTTCCTCCCTCTGAAGCTTTCCTTCTCTCTCGTTCATCTCTCTCTCCATCAACCCATCCTCGTGCTACCTCCTCCCCCAAACCCCCACCCCCAAAACCACCACCACCGAGCACGGCGTCAGTCGGTGGTGGTAGTGGTTCGAAACTAACCACCAGCGATGGTTGTCCTTTGAGATTTTTTTTTAATTTACGAATGGAGGATCAAACTATGCTCCATGTTGCAGTTTGGTCCTCCATTTACCTCATTCACAATTTTTTGAAATTGGTTGACATGGCGAGCCACGTAGCTGCCACGTCAACCATGTGCATGGCCTCCTGTGGGTAGGAGAGTAGGAATGCTTTATATCAGAAGCTTTCCAATGCTAACGCTTATTTGTTGTTTTGGCGGCTAGTAGGAGAGAGGCAGAGAACCCACCCCCTCCCACATTCAGGGGAGTTGTGTGTTGCTGACATTTGCTGGCAATGGAAATTTTTCGTGCTTTATATACTTGCAAAATCTGTAGAAGTCAAACTTTTCAATCTAGAAAACATATCAAAATTTTCAATCTAGAAAACATAGAGCGAATGTTCTCCTGCCAACAAGTTGGCAAAAGAATATGCCAATAAGGTGATGTGGCGCCCGTTATCGTCTTTTTTTAAAAAATTATTTTTTAATATCATATTAAATGAGATAAATAATATATAATTATCTCATGATGGTAGAGGTAGTGTAGACTCCATTATTTTTTCAAAAACATGGAAATGTCCAGTTGAGACCGAACTAGCCCTAGGCCGCATATTACATATAGCTTTGGAATATATCTATATATTATGACGAGACAAATGAGAGGATGATTGTTTGACTTTTGTAGATTTGATTTGGACTGCCTATCCGCTACAGCTGTCCGTACATCTTTTCATTTATTACATTTTTACCCATCTTGGAATCGGGATTTAGTCGAGTCAAAGGTCTGACTATAGTTAGCTTTCGGAAGGGTAACACTGTCAAGATTCTTCCCTAAAGGTTAACTGCATATTATGTGTGAAATGAAGCATGATATCACTCATCAGGATGGCAATTTTTTTGTCTCAATATTTGTATTCATTTTTTCTAGATTTAAATTTAATCAGATCAATTATATTCATATATCTTATAAAATTTATATATATTATACAAATTTTAACTATTTAATCTCACTCATTCTCTATCCTCCTTCACATAATTTCAACTTATAAAAATCTCAATCCTAAGTTCCTAACACGAGCTTTTTGGAAGGTATGATCATCAATTTGCAAATCTTAATCTCTAATACTTTGGAGCACGAATGATTTTCTACCAACATATGTACCTTCGATGCCAACTTCTTCCACGTGTCACCCTCCTCCTGAATGGAGGGGGTCTACACCTTAGCATTAGAACGGGAGCGTACTTTGGAGTACCTAATTTTTGAAGTGCATCTTAATCTCTAGTGTGCGTGATTGTAAAAGATGGAAAAGAAATTAAATTTGTTGGCACTCTGGTGACATGACACAGATTCATCCCAGGTCCTCCACACAATATGAACCCCCTACTAACATGTAGGGACACCAGGTCGGTTGATGACGTGTCTAGTGTTCCAGTTCGGATTGACCCTGGAATTCACTCCACTGGAGAATAGGTATTGGGGCCCAGTTCAGCTCGGATGGCCTGTCTAACTCGGCCAGGGGCTCAGGTCGGCCAAACCATACAGGGTTGTCCCACCGCCACAGTTTCCGACAGATGATCCAAGGTCAGCTCGGCCATGGTGTGTGACCAGTCCAGCTCACCACAGTAGCCGACAACAAGGACAACCCACGTGTCACCTGACACCCTGACACCACCTGCAACCGACAGAGCATCTTTTCGCCATTAATGCAGGGACGGCTACACCCAAATTCCGAGGTCAACGCCTTAAATGCAAGACGGCTTGCAGGTACATCAGGTGCAATTATCATCCCTACTCTGGCACCGGTACAGCCGCCTCATGATGACCTACCGCCGCCTACCTCTTCCTTGCATTATAAATAGAACACTTAGTGGTCATTTGTACACACGAAAATCCTCTGTAATATGAGATTAGCTCGAGCTCGGCTACATATATACATCTACATTCTTCATTGCACTAGTTACTGTTAACCAGGTCTTGACACTCACTACATTTGGTACTTAATTGGTCCATACCGATTTCGGCATCAACAAAATTTTATGTAAGGTGAAAAACAAAAATTACCTTATTCCCAAAGAATTTATTTTCCATGGAATTGGCACAAAAAAAAAGACTTAAAATACTTGTATCATGGAATTTGAATTCCATTTCCAACTTTACATCAAATACAAGTAGGAAAATTTTCATGAAAAATATTTTCTATTCACACACCCTAATGTTTTGGAGTACCTGATTTTTGAAGCGCATACATCTACAAGGCGATAGGATTGATATTTTATCAAATTTTCCTATTTTTTAGTCCATTTTTATTCATTATTTCTTTTAGTTAAACCAATCACATCCATTTATCTCGTGAAACTTATATATACTGTTGTACACAAATTTTCACAATTCAACTCCATTTATTTTCTCTCATCTTTTATCTAAAAATCCATTTTAAAAAAATTATAAAAAATTCAATCCTATCATCGTCCCAGTCTCTTTTTTGATTAAAAGACGTCAATTTGGATAAATTTGCACAGGCGGTCACATGCCTAAACTTGAAGGTGGGAAAAAAAATAGAAATCCAACCATGCTGTCCATGCAATCTCCCTCCCTCTCATTTTCCCTCTCCTAGATGTATGTATGAAGTATATTAAAGTCAAGAAATATGAAATTAGGGTATGTTCTATACAACTTAAGGGGGGTGTATTCAATTGAGATTTTAAAGGAATTTTAAAGACTTTTAAAAAGTTTGATGGATTTGAAAAAGTTATGGTGTATTCAATTGAGATTTTGAAAGTCAATTAAAATAATAGGATATTCAATATAGATTTTTGTGGACTTTTTAAAAGTGCATCAAAATCATGAGGTATTAAATGATGACTTTTTAAAATCCTATGAAATTTTGAGGTATTCAAAGTTGTCTTGGATTTTTAAAGATTTTAATGGAATCCTTTGAGTCTTCATCTTTTAAAGACAAAGACAAACATAATTTGTCAGATGAAATCTATCACTTATCCCTAAAATTTTGATGGACTTTTATTCATCACCATCACCCGCTATCACTGCCGCTGCCGCATCCCTCCACCACTACACCACCACTGCCATCATCCTGCCAACGGCATTGCCATCTCCACCGCCGT
The DNA here is from genome assembly GCA_018223645.1 of Jasminum sambac. Classification (NCBI taxonomy): domain Eukaryota; kingdom Viridiplantae; phylum Streptophyta; class Magnoliopsida; order Lamiales; family Oleaceae; genus Jasminum; species Jasminum sambac. The sequence continues at coordinate 5,938,877 of CP073645.1, read as the reverse complement.
CGCCGCCACCACCACCAATCTTTCATTACTTTTTCTTCTTTTTTTTTGTTTTTTCTTAATTTCACAATAAGAATGATGTAAAAATATTTTTATAATATTTTAATCTTCTTTTTGTTCAACTTTTCATGAAAAAGAAAATTATTTATAAAAGTTTGTAAAAAGTTTTAAAATTTATAATTAAATATTTTATATCTACTCCTTACTTTAATAATTTGATATATATTTTGATATACTAATTAAACATGTGATAGTTTTTTAGTTTTTTGAGTTAAATTATATCAAAATATTGTGAAATTTCTATTTATAATAGTCATTTATTTTTGTAGTTATAAAATTATTAATTTTTATAAAAATATTGTATAGACAATAATAAATTATTACTAATTTCAACTTTTGAAACAATAGTAATTTAATGAGAAAAATAATAAAATTCTAATCTCAATAAGTTTTATAATATTTATTGTATGAAATGAAAATATATATTGTCAAATGAATTCCAAAGAAATCCAATGAAAGTTTTGAAATAAAACTCATTCCAAATCCATTGAAGATTTTATGGATTCTATGAAATCCATGAAATCCTATCAAAAATGAGTAAAAGTCCATTAAATTCCATAAAAATAATTCAATTTAAAAGTCTATCAAAATTCTTACAAATCTAAATTAAATACAGCCCCCTAAATTTTCCCAAATTAAATCTACTTTTTCTCTCTCATCATTTTCAACCATTCATTTATTGATTTGACAATGACTTTATATTTTTAATACTCAATCTCCAAATTTTGACCACACATTCTCACCAACTTCCCCACCAACTTAATGTACACCAAATTAATCTATAAAGAACATACCTAATAAGTTTGAAAAAACAAGTGATGCGGGAAGATGAGATGGTTCAAATAGACATTTTTACCCCTTTCGAGTTGACCACATACATCAAGTAATTCTTAACGTCTAGATCACATCTAAAAAGACCCTACACACATGTGCTTCAAAGATAAGTAACCCCAAATGTTAGAGAGTTTAAAAGGTTTGCATGTGGGAAAAACTTACGTGGTGTCAATTTGGGCATGTGTCCCAATACTCTGTATGAACTCCACAGCCATATAGACCGTTGGATGCATGCTTAAATAGACGCCATAACAAAATTCTGGTGGAGTGATAGTTGGCCGTTTCTAACTTCAAAGTTTGGAAACTCCGACGACAACTTATGAAAAATAAAGTATTGATCATTTGATCTACCGTTAATGGCCAAAAATTCTATTCCACAACGAAACTTCCTCTAAAATATATATCCAATAGTCTGACGTCTTAATATAAATTAAAAGAATAAATAAATGATAGAGTTACTCCACTAGAGATACTCCACTCCACACATAACGGTGTTGGTTGCTAACATGGTACTGTTTCCAACGGAGAAAACGAATAATTGTTACTGCTGAGAGAGAGAGAGAGAGAGAGAGAGAGAGAGAGGATAAGATTTTTTGTTTTTCTCCGAAGGTTGTACCGTATCTATCTATTGGTCCGAATGTTGGAAGCACGGGGGCAAAAATCAAAGGCTGAGAATGGCGGCACAATATATATACTCATTTCCAATATAAATCTTACCCTTGGTTACAATCCATAAATCTCCTCTCTCTCTCTCTCTCTCTCTCTCTCAAAAGAAAGGAAAGCACCAATAACTGAGAATAGGGCATCCAAATTCCATTAACAATAACTTTCTGAATTTTCTATTTCTGGAAAAAGTTGAGCTTAAAGGGATAAATGGAAAAAGGTGTTCATGGCGGTTGTTGGTTCAATCCTTCTGTTGGCGACGGCGGAAGAAACTTGCAGCCTTCTGCAACCAATTCCACCGCCACAGGTATTAATTTAACATGTATTACTATTAAGCAATAATAATATCAGAGGGTTTCTCTTCTCATTTCTGGTGTGGACATAGGCTGGAATGTCTTCTCCGCAACTATGGGAGGGTTTCCCTTTCCTTTCACATGTGCTCAAAGGAAGGAGCTTGAAAGACAAGCTATGATTTACAAATACATAATGGCCTCTGTACCTGTTCCTGCAAGTCTTCTCTTTCCTCCATCATCAAACCCTTCAGCTTCAGTTTCCTGTAAGTTAGCTCTTTCTTTTTACAGTTTGGGTTCTCGATTTGATGATCTGAAGCTAACTATAAACCTGATTTTGGTGCTGGATTCCAGTGAATGCTGGTGATCTTGAAAGGTGCAAGAGGACGGATGGCAAGAAATGGAGGTGCTCCAGAGATGTTGTGCCCAATCACAAGTACTGCGAACGTCACCTCCAGAAGAGCCGTCCGCGTTCAAGAAAGACTGTGGAAGTAAAAAACAATGGCATTGATGAGAGCCCTAAAACTGAACTGAGTATTAAGAAGAAATCAGAGAGGTTTGTGTTGACTGTTGAATTGTCCGTGTGTGTGTGTGAGAGAGAGAGAGAGATTATGTTTGGTGAACTGTATACTGATCTTGTTTAATAATGGATGTATTGAAGGAGTTTTGGGTTGGCGGAAGCTGCAGGCCAACAATGGCAGAATGTGGTGGACGCTAGCGTTGGATTTGGGGATGAGGGCTCAATTTATAGTTCTATTGCCTCTGTTTTTCATCGAGATTATGTACAACAACAACAGCAGCCGATGGATATGTTTTCTTACTCTGATGATGTTTTTAAGTTTCCACATCATGAGAAGTCCTCGAGAGGCTTTATTGATGCTTGGTCCAATGAGAATGAGAGTGGCAATTTTGAATCCTCTGTTTCATCCGATCATGGGAACCCCTCGACTTGTTCACTTGATCTATCCATGTGTATGCCCATGCCTATGGCTGCTAATGCTATGGATGATGAACAAAAGAAAAAGAATGGAGTAGATGATTTGCAATGTTTAAGGTTAAGCCCGGTTTCTTGGATGTCCGGTGGGCCCCTTGCTGAGGCTTTACGACCAGGGTCTGGGGGAGGTGGGTCAAACCCAGCTTCGCCTTATGGCTCAATCAGCAGTACTCTGGCAACTACTGTTTCATCCCCTTCGGGTGTTCTTAATTGGACATTGATAAGCAGTTCTGATGGGCAGTGTTTGCAATAGCCCCACAACTCTTGCCGCAGCAGTAACAGCTTCGCAGGAAGGTTTTGCATTCCAGAATCTCATTTAGGCTCAGAAGCAGTAACAGATTCTAATGTCTTGATATTGCATTTTGGTCTTTTTGATTGTGTAATGTTTTTTAATTCGTATGGCAATTCTATTTCTTTAGGGAACTAGAAGTCACTATCTGTTTTGAGTGTTTTCCACTACTGCACTTAGAATATACCCCATTTAAGTCGACTTGTTTCCTAGAGCTCAGTAGACAAACGTCTCACAACTTGTACCTTAATGTAATGTCGTTTCCAGCATACCATCTGGTACTCCTGGACAGTGGCTCAAAATAGAGAAGATGGTAATTTGCGGACGCGTAGAGGGTTACGCCCCAGGATACTAAAATCACTCGTGTGTACAAGTAATAACCATATTGGTCCTCAAAGTTAATGTAAGACTTGAAGGTACAAGCTAAAACGATAACCATAAAGATCCCTGGCAGGTCTGACAATGACCAAAGCGGGGATGAAATCAAGATTATAAACTAAAATGTGATGACATGAAGAACCTAAAATGGGAACTGTATACAAAGATGTATTGACTCGAGAGAACCGTCTTATGCAATTAATGATAACATTGAGTGACTTATATTTGAAGCGTGTGGTTTTATCCAAACCAATTGTTTGTAAAATAAACAGTTTTCACGTGTCCTTTCCTTTCACTCGCTAGTTGCCATGGCAGAGAAATGACACATTAGTTGCTGGTTTAATTTTTTTTAACATGGTTTCAACTACCGATGGTAAATGAATTTCTCAACCTAGGGAAGAAGGTCAAATTAACAGGCATAATTATAGTTTTTGAAACGCACTCTCTCACGCACAGGATAACATCCCAATGTTGTTCTGTGGATTCATTGAAAGGATAAACAAGGTACAAAGTAGCCTTCAGCCTTCAACATGCATTACTAGAGACGAAATGAAGTTCAACAGAGCTACTTTTAAACCCTAATCTCTCTTTACCTGATGAATGACAACAGGAAGATGCTTACACCTTCCCGTCCTAATCGTCACTCCTCTAGAGGTGCATGCCTTTTAGCAGTTAGTACTAACCCTTGAAAGAGTAGTTTCACTTACCAACTTGGAGTGAGCATGATAACACCTAAAGTAGCCAGCAGCCACGGCAGGGCACCCACGAGCCTACTACCAAAAATTTCAGCAAGCAGAGGCTTCAATTTCAAGGGCATTTATTCCAGACCACTAATCAGTAAATCCTTTTTCCTGTTATCCCCAAAATCCATTTTCTCACCGGGATAATCACAACTGCCTTGACATTCAACATTCGCCCTAAAGGTGGCAGGAACATACAACTCAAAGCTACCTTGTTTCCACTATCAACATAGTCATAGGAGCATGAGAAGGTTGAACTGCATGTAGTGAGGTCAAAACTCGCATCCCCCATCGTTCAGGCGATGAGATTCATTCTACACAAGTAGTGGTAGTCAGCAAGTCCTTGTTGACAGAGGACTGAATTCATGTGTTCCTAAATGCAATCAGCACACTCTCTATCCAACCTTATTGTCCTACGCCAGTGGACCAATGATTGCTATTCACATTGATACATTACAAAAAAATAGGTGGACATTTCCGCGGGCGCATTAACCAATTTCCATAAGATCATACATATAATAATTCAACTTTTGTGGTGGAAAACTTCACCTTAAACTGGGGATGGAGAAAGCAAAAAATCTGGTTGTAATCGTTGTAGAAGTATCCCACAAAAAGGACAGTATGGTACTGATGGTCCTATAGGGGAAGATCTGGAAAAAGATTCAGAATCTGACAGATGTCCAGGCATTGTAAATAGATCGAGAGGAGCCAATGTTGAAGCACGTCGTTGACAACATATGCAAAACCATGTGGGGGTAATAGGGCAACAACGCATGGTAACAGCACAGCGCATTAGTTTGTGGTTGTGGCCAACCCTGTTACTATCCTTTGCTCCCATGCAAAAAGCAAATTCTGATGATTCAAACGGAACAGCTGCTGAACAGTAACTGCAATGCTCTTCCACTTCACACCCACAAATGTCTTTTAATCTCCTGTTTATTCGGACATCGAACATCTATTTAGATTAGAGACAATAAAAATAGCTAATGAAAAAATTGGAACTGCAATACACATCATGAGTCTATAATCTAAAAAGATTAAGGATTTGTTTGATAGGGATTATAAAAATAAAAAATAAAAATAAAAAGATATTTTTGGATGTGCAGCGAGAAGTAAAGAAAAGGTTTTAAAAGATAATGAAAAAAAAAAATTGTCAAATCAATATGGTGAGTGGTTGAAATTGATTATGGAGAAAATGATTTTTTAATAAATTGTAAGAAAACAAGCTCTAAATTTTGTGAAAAAAGTTCCAACTTCTCCATATCAGAGGCAATAATGAAACGTTTGCGTTCCCTTGGGCCTTGTACTAGATTGGCAAGATTGGACAAGTCAAATATTTAGCATATGATGATATTGCTCAGAAACAAATGCATCTACTTTCTCCACAAAATATCTTGAAGAAATTGGAAGTTCAGAAACAAGGAAATCTATGAGAATTACCTCTTCTCGTGTTTTCCCACCTCTGCAGCAAGAAACTTAAGATGATCCTTCACATGTTTGTAATTACGTGAAACCCACTGCTCCATCTGTGCTGATCCAATAGGACTCCAACCTCCAACTTTACAAGAATCTGTTGTTGGATTTGACAGTAGACTTAAAATGGCAGAAAAGGTAACACCAAGCAGCCTTTCTTGCAGTTCCTTTTCACTCCTTGAGAGGAGTTCCATCCATACAGTTAGGTTTTCCTCTTCAGCAACACTTAATCCTTCTAATTCCTGTTCCTTTCCACTCTTCTTGAGTTCTTTAGGGTCTTTGAGTACCACATGCCTACTGATAATGTTCAGATGGTGCAACTGACGAGATGAAAGCTTAGAAAGAAATTTAGAGGCTTCCGGCAGAAATGCTGCCAGAGTCCAAAACTGCGATCCAAAGTAAGATGTCAACCATTTGTGTAGGATATGCTCCACAAACATCGGTATAGACTGTTTAAAGGCCAGAAGTGCTCCCACAATGTCCCAAACAATCAGTGGATTATCCAAGTTCTCAGAGTGAGTCAGAGACCACAAGACATTTGTTTCCCACCACATTAATTCTTTCTCAGAGAAACCAGGAAAGGCTTCAACATCGAAGTCTGGACATAAATCAGAGGAAATGCGCACTTGTTGTCCTCCAATCCAAAAAAACTCAACAGCTGCTTTCTGAGTCCTGAGATTGAGATTGACACAATAACACCACTTTGTTAGAAGCATAATAATAATAATAATAATAACAACAACAACAACAACAACAACCAAAAATAGATCAACAAAATCGTTATGCACATCTCCTTGGTGAATTACTGAATTATCACACTCTACATCCATATGTCCTACATTACTTCTGCTAACCCATATCTCATACATTACTTTTGCTACGGAGAGAGTGGTGTGGCAAGTACCTGTAAGAATATCAACAAATGTGCACAAGCATGAAGAACTGAGAGAGAGAAATATGGTAAAACTGTCAGAATTTTCCATCAGGGCCAAGGTATGGACTTCTAATATAAACTGTGGGAGCAATGTTTCGTAATTACGGCACAGGTGCAGATACCTGTATACCCCATCTACCATCCCTTTCTTGAGAGGATCTTTTCACTAGATCTAAATGATTGCTATATTTAAATGGTCAAACATGTCCTCAATAAATGTGAAATGTACACACAGAGAGAGTGAATAAAACTGTCAGAAGTTTTACCAGGGCTGAAGTAGGGACATTTTCATATGTAACGGAGTGGCAAGTAAAGGAGGAAGTGTTAGGTCTGGTGGATTGCAGTGGAACGACAATCAATGAACACACGTGCGGTGTAGATAGGAATAAGAACAAGCAGGGCCAATGGTTTGGGTTAAATGGAATGAGTGTGTGAACCATGGGTGCTTAAATAGCATGTGCAATTTTAATGATACACATATTCTTAGTTTGAGCTCTAACCAGAGTGGCTAGAGTAAGATAAGAAGTCTGATAACTAATGTCCTGACTCATACAACTCACTATATGTGCATGCAAACAAATAAACATACTAGACAAAAATAAAATTCGGCGTATGAGAATGTATATGAAATGAAACTATAATAAAATATTGTAAAAGAGGATGATATACTTAAAAAACACACCTTATCTGGTACATAGGATTTAATAGATCAGAATTGGATCTACGAACCTGAAAAAACAAGTAAAACGTTCGTGGTACTAGATCCATTTAAGGCATGACATGTAGGTTATCAATCTTGCATATAACTAATGTGACCAAGTCAAGATGCTTATGAGCAGAAACGGTTCAATGCAAGACGATGAAAAGTGCAAAAGGAAAACCAATACATATTGTCATTTTTCTGCATCTGTTAGGGTGGATTTGATTGCAGTGTCGACAATCAATCGAAATTCTAATTCCATGGAATTCCAATTCCCATCCACCCCAGTAGGAATTACGGCAAATCTTCATTTCTCACAGGAATTCCAATTCCAAGGAAAATAAAAATGTGTCTGATTGATGGAAAATAAACCTGATAAAACACACCCTTAGATTTTTTATTAATTTCGGATCACCCCACAGCTCTTGATTCTACTCACCAAGAGGGAAAAAAAATTCATCATGGTAAGTTGGTAACTCTACGTCCACACACCAATTAGGTCAAAGTTTTATTTGCTCCCAGACCAGCGTACTAAAGGTGGAGCTTTCCCAATCATCATTAATAAACATTCAGTGGGAGGATTATCAGCTGGGCTTTATATGCAAAGTGCACTTCAATTGACTGCATAAGGTAAGCCAAATTAGAAGTTAGAACTCGGAGAGCCCTCTTTATTCGATCCACCAACAGGTCCAGCACATTATTTCTTCAAGGTTAACATGCAACTCTCTCGAGAGGGAATATTTCTCCTTCTGTTCTGATAGGTAATTAGGTAACTAATAACAGTAGTACACTAGTACGTAAGGGTCCAACAGTGTGCTTGGTTCTTTGTTTGCCACATTAATTCACAAATACAAGCAGTGTTCCATCTATGGTTGGGACACTCGGGAATCAGAGGGAGGAAAAGAGAAGATGTGAGGAAAGGTTTAATTAGAGCATCTCCAATGAGTAATGTGGATTGAGGTTTTGTGTGTATAGAGAGAGAGCGAGAGAGAGAGAGGAATATTATCTTAATTGAGAGGAAAGACAGATTTGAGAAAAAAGGGAGGGAAAGTGTGAAAAAGAGAGAGATAAAAATGATTTCAAAAATAATGAAAAAATAGTAGTGAAAGATCTGAAGTCAGATGTGTGATTTTGGAAGGAATGTCATGAAGTTTGAGAAAAAGAGAGTACAGAGAGAAAAGTGATAAATAGTGAGAAAAAATGAAACCCGTTATATTTTTGCGCCTCTCTCTCACTAAAGGCGTTGGGAAAGTGTTGCTGCATTGGAGATGCTCTTATAAATCGTATATTAAGTTCTCTGACACAATTAAATAAATAGATGCTTGGTATGCTGAAACAGTAGGGTTACATTCAGTAGCATAATCATACAATTAGAGAGATGAGATATGATACCACGGCAATCACCAAATTTCCAGGGGAAACTGCTAAACCAAAGCAAGCATCAAATGCACTTGGAACCTGCCAGCAATTTATTATTTTTAATCAATATATAAATAAAAATATATATTTATAATAAAAAATAATCACAGTTGTCCTGTCATACATCAGTTAAGCACTTTACTCCTGGAGTATTTGAAGGAATAGGTACTTCATGTATAGAGTTTTCATCTAGACACCAGCTCCTTATAGAGTTGTCCTGTAATTAATAAAAAGACCACTGTTAAAATGCCAAAACATAATCTTCAAGCCAATTTCAAGGTCTTCCCAATCTAGGAGCTTGCTTGGTTGAGATATATATTAAAAATATATAATAATAATAATAATAATAATAATAATAATAATAATAATAAGTATTTTTTCTCATAAAATCACTTTCAATCTTACCTTCTATTGGTCTGACAACTTTTTCATATTTTTTTAATTTCATTTCTTGGTTTTCTAACCACACACACACACACACACAAAAGGAACCTAGTTATCAGGTATTGATAATCTAGCAGAAGCTAAGTCCCAGTCTCCCAGATGATTGATTAATACGCCTTGACAATTCAAGAAGACGGCATATCTGGATATCTAGAGTTTGTTTGGGTGAAATTTTTTTGCAAAATGATTCCACAATTTGTGGTTTAAAAGTAAAGTCATGGGAAGGGCGAATGAGAGTATTCCCCCAAAAAAAAAAAAATGTCCAGAATTTTTTTTTTTAAAAGTCATTGTCAAACAAGCTCCTGGCTGGTAACTTTTAAATAAGATTAAGTTATCAGTAAAATGGACTGGAACTTCAAACCAGTAGAAAAAATGAAAGCATGGAAAAAATCTGGAAGGAAGCAAGATGAACCCAAATTTCTTTTTCCAGCTGTAACTTCATTTGACATATATTCTTTTAGGGTAGACTTACGGGAAAATAAATACAAGGTATACTTATCGCTCAGTACCAGAAAGTACCACATAATGTTCACTTCTACAGTAGGGGAAGGCAGAAAAGACCAAGTTTCTAAAACAATATAATGGTGTTTGCTTCTATCCCCTTTTTTATTAAAATTCAATTCTATGACCCAGTTATTGACAAATTTTAATTTAACCACATTCCAAACAACTCCTCCTTGTCCACATACAGTCTCACCACACATAATGTTCACTTCTACAGAAGGGGAAGGCAGAAAGGACCGAGTTTCTAATACAATATAATGGTGTTTGCTTCTATCCCCTTTTTTATTAAAATTCAATTCTATGACCCAGTTATTGACAAATTTTAATTTAACCACATTCCAAACAACTCCTTGTCCACATACAGTCTCACCACACATAATGTTCACTTCTACAGAAGGGGAAGGCAGAAAGGACCAAGTTTCTAATACAATATAATGGTGTTTGCTTCTATCCCCTTTTTTATTAAAATTCAATTCTATGACCCAGTTATTGACAAATTTTAATTTAACCACATTCCAAACAACTACTCCTTGTCCACATACAGTCTCACCACCATTCAAACTAAAAAGTGAACTTTTAGTTAGTTATAATTTAACCGTACACACACTAAATAAATTCAATCCTCTATCATCGGGAGTAAAAGGCCAATTCGCTCAGATCACAGAGATGCAACACACAAAATCCTAGGAGGACCAAATGAGATAATGTATATTGTATACCAATATGAATACATGAAGTTACATTTTAATACCTGACTGCAGCTGTACAAAGAACGGCCATCAAAAGCCCAGGCCAAACCCATAACCTGAACGGAAATCATTTAAAACATAATTGTCATCACTGTAGCAAAAGATGTAGGAGTGTCAAGGACTTACAATGTGATCATGGGCATTATAACAGCCAACTTTTTCATATTTTCTACTAAAGATATCACATATCCATACTTCAAATGTTCCACATCCTTTACCAATAGCCAATTGCATTGTTTGTGGTGATTGCATGGGCACAACAAGAGAAAGTATTGAGACTGTGATAGAATCAACTGCCATAACCTAATAACATATACAATTGCAAGTTAAAATAAAAGAATTACAAGGGACCCTTCAGTTTCTATTGCATCAAAATGAAGATCTTTGGTGTGATATGCTAACCTCCTTCAACAGATAGAAGGAAGCGTGATTGGCTTCTGATGACTTCAGAATTTCATCAACATTTACCTGCCAGATCTTCACGCTGCAATGGAGAATAAGAAAGAAATTACTAATGCCGAATGTACTCCGAATACCTAACCTTCTAGGGCTTAATTTGATCTGGATTCAGCTTTATAAATGCAACATGTGAAAGATTGAGGTTTAAATCTCAATTGCATTGTGTTGAATGCTTGAGCAAAGTGCAGTAATGTATTATATAAATACTCAACTAAGCTGCAATGTCCTGAATTCCTTAAATTAACCACATGGCTGTAAAATTAAGTCTCCTATTGGTCCCACAGTGCATTGTGTTGAATGCTTGAGTAAAGTGCAGTAATGTATTATATAAATACTCAACTAAGCTGCAATGTCCTGAATTCCTTTAATTAACCACATGCCTGTAAAATTAAGTCTCCTATTGGTCCCACAATAGGCAAAGATATTATCATACTGCACCGCCTGTTTCTGGGCCTTTTGCCAGACACAATAATTGTTTGTATTCCCTCTGACCTATAAGTTTGGCCATTGTAACTTTTCACAAAACAATGATGTATCCATTTCTTCTTTCATGCTCTCAAAATCAATACAAAATCAAGCAATTTGATGTAAATAACAATTACTGTCACACTTCAAACTAGCAAAAATAATTCGTTCTGATTCTGAGAACCACCTCAAAAGAAGGACGCGGAATGGAAATAGAGGAACTGTATGGAATAGTGAACTACAAGGAAACAGAGAGTTAAAGCTTTTGTTAGATAACAACATGACTCTATTCCACCAATCCAACCAAATTCATACATCTTAGTTCCCATATTATATTTTGAATCAATCGTCGGGCAGCATGTCCATATATTTTCAATAATACACTGTCATTTACAATTTCGAGAAGATGATTGATGTCCTTCCCAGCCATTATTTACTCATTTAATAGAGATTCAAACATACTGCACTTTTTCACCACTCATTTCCTGATGCTATTTAACAAAAAACATTTTTTGACACTTTCCAAACAAGGCCAAGTAGTTCCAATCTAAAAGTATTAACCACTGATGGATAAATTTTGGTGAAAGAGTAGAGGGCACGGATTTGATCAGTAAGTCCACCAGAAGCTGCTTTATATTTTTTTCCTTTTTCTCCTCAAATATAGCTTTTTACTTCTACACCTCCATGCAACAATTTGTTTAATTATAAACAGATTATCCTTGGATGTAATTCAAATAGCAACATTGCCACAAAACAATTTACAGTGATCACTTTGCCACTTGACTTTTTATGAACATACCATTTGACTTTTTCAAGGTTAATTATTTCTAATTTTCTGGAGATCCAAACACTGGAACAAGCACACACTTGCAATTGACATACATCAAGCCAAAAAAAACAAGCACACACTTGCAATTGACATACATCAAGCCAAAAAAAAAATCTCTAACAATAAAAAAGCAGTATGAGATAAATCATTGTTGATCAGCATAATCACTCACCTCCCATCACAACTTCCAGCAACCAAAAGAAACTGACGAGTATCAGAGTCAAACAATGCCCAATTAATTGCTGTGATCCAAGTATCATGTGCCTGGAGAAACCCAATCAGTGTTGCACTAATGGAATCTCCATTATTACTAAAAGAATGGCACTGCAGACCATGGATTCTCCAGAATGATATTCTACCAGATTTCCCTCCAACAGCAAGTACAGAGCAACGACTTGATGAAGTCGTCGGCAGAATGGGTGACCATGCCACGATAAGCGATGCCAGCATTGCATAGCGAGAAGCATATTGCTGTGCACTAATTAAAGGGACACTGCAGTCTTTGGTTGCTTTCTTGAGAGGGTCTCCATTAGAAACAGACAAGGGAACAATTTGACAATTCGCGTTTTCTTTTGGATTGTTAGGTTCATCTGGAACAACCTGAAGAAAAAAAGGAAACAATTAAGCCACAATGTCTAGACCACATTATTCAAATTTTATATTGCAGAAAATCAAGATCAGGAGATTTCTAACAAAAAACAAATAAAGCCAAAAATTGATATTATTCGATTCAGCGTAAAGAGTCACAAGAGTCACATATCTAAAGAGAATCTAATATCAGAAGAAAATGACAAAAGAAATAGAGGAACAGTGACATTACACTCCGTGCATCTCGTCTCCTGTGCTTGTATTTTCTTAAAGCAGAAATGGGCAGGTCATCAGCACATTCCTGATCTCTGTCTTCTCGGAGTTGTGGTTCCTATGGAAAGCAAAGACTCATAGAGGAAAACTTAAAGCAGGAAAATTCTATACCCAAAAACATATCATGCTGGAATTAGGTACTGCATCAGGCATCAGCATTCTAAAAGAACAAGACCTTGAATAATAGAACCAACTCACTTCACAATTCTCTAAAGATAAAATTCCGGCCTCCCCAAAATTGATATTCAGGAGATAAGCATGCAGCATCGCTGATATATCTAGAACCTGTAGAAATTCAATACAGTACTCAAAACTTTCAGATCTGCCATAGAAATAATGACACTCTTTATACCGTTGAGTTAGCAACACGAACAAAGTCTCCAAAATTTAAATATAATTGTTAAACATAATTGAACAGAGTTACTGTGCTATCAGTCGATAAAAGTGTATTGTCTCACGAAAGGCATAAAGCCAAAGGTCAGAGGAAATATATAATGAGATTGGAACTTAAGCGGGCAGAAAATAATAAATTCACATAAGATCTCCAAACAAAAGGTAACTGAATTTCTGAAACTTCAACTACTGAAGACAACACCTTCCATCATCTGCATTATTCAAGGACAGATCTTTAATTACCACCATCTAACTTGTGAAATCAAGATATATATGAGAAAATCTGCAAGCTAGAGGATGTTAATTATTCCGGCAACTCCTCAGTTTGGAAAGTTTATAAATTAAATATGATACATATATAAACGAAATAGTGGAGGGTGAATAATTGGCATGAATGTGTGTTTGAATTAATGTTTGACTTTGGCCAAATTTACAAGTTATAATTTTTTATAAGTTCTTTTCAAACAGAGTGATATTCTTATTTTTGTTTGGTAGGGAAGGATAAATGAAAAAAACAGAGTGATAGCCTTCTCATTTGGAAGGGAAGATTAATGCAATAAATGGCAAACATTACCATCTACATCGGTGTCATCAGCTTAAAAAGCCTGAAATGCCTCTTTGAAATATCAAGAGCAATTAATACTACAGCACATTGTATTAGCTGTCTAGTGTATAACTTCATTACATACCTCTACCCACTCTGCAGAAAACTCACTGTATGGCATGCGATATATCTTCACTTGTCCGTCAACTGTGCATAGAGCAAGCAAACAGCTGCAAGGAATGAAAACATATATACAAAACTGATTCAGTGACGAGAAAGTCACATCACAAGCTCCATGAAGAAAATTTAATACAAGAACAGAAATATTGAGGCTGAGAAAAAGCTTATACCCTGAGTTGGGCGCCATACCAACAGGAGACCAAGAAATTGACCTGACACAGGGACGAGTATCCCGTGATAGACAAATGGGTAGCAAGCAATCGGAGACCAAATCTATCAAAGTATCAAAGAAACACACTTAAACGACCCATAAATTCAGTTTAAACCACGATTCACACAATATTGTGTTTATAGAGCAGAAACTGACAACATTTATACACCAACTAATGTAAGTGATACATTAGATTCTACAGTTAAGTTGAATGCATGTTAAGGCATTCACGAACCACATACCTTGACGTTCAATCACCCCAATAGAGAAAGGGTTGCCCGGATTAAGAGTCACCACACCCCGAGGTCCACATGGATTAGCCGGATTCTGAACAAGTTAAGGTAAGCATGCAAGAGCACGTTAAGCACCACTGAGGCAATGAAAATCACTAAACCAGTAATTAACTAACTCAGAATTGAATAGAATAATTACCAGTATGGTAACAAGATTGCCAGAGGCCACCGCCACCAAATTCTCATCCGACCACGCAATAGCATTGGGGTAAGAAGGTGATGCCACGAGCGAAGCAGCCTGGAACCGTGAGGAGGACATGGCTGTACAGAACTTCAACTCCAATCAACCTAGAATATACAAAGGAACTTTGTAATTTTGTGCAATTTTGGAGACAAAAGTTCATCAAAAAATTCAAAATCAAGTTTGGTTGAACGATTGTTGCCGTAATTTCAGACGGGGGAAGCAATGTAATTAAGACGAAGAAGAATATACGGCAGTTTGGGGGAGGAGAAACTGGGCAGAAAATTGAGGGAAAAGGGCTTTGGGGGCTTTAGGCGCGGCAACGAACTAACAAGGCCGGTTAGTCCTATGATTCGCATCATACAACAAATTGGACCCTAACAGGCCCTAAGCCCTATTGTGTAAACGTTTTGTATCAGGCTTGAACTGGAGTTCGTGTGATTTTATCTTGCGATATAGAAGTGAGATATGATATTCACATATGCGAAATCACTAGTAAATATATGTCATTTATTTTAGTAAGGATTTTTGGATTCTGATGAATAACCCATTATTTCAATCAATATATTGGTAGAATGTTGTCTTAATTGATTTTTACAAATATACAAGGTAGTTGAATATTCTAACAACTAACTTAGCCATCATTTATATCGTTCACCGCAAGGAGCTGGGCGAGAAAATGCCGAACCACAATTTGTGCCAAGTCAGGAACACTGGGACTTGTAGACCTTCCCCGTCTCCCTCCGCACAATGCGTTTGTTCACTCTTCTTTGGTTACGTGAGCAGTGCAGGACCGACTTAAAAAATTATTCACGAGTAGGACATCCAACCAAGTCATGCAAAGGTGTAACACTCCTGACAACAGATGCCAAAAAGATTCATTATTTTGGATCGCTGCAACTTGAGATTTGTCATTTTCCAATTTTGATATTTTGATTCTTATTTCAACTTTTTCTTGATAAAACTAGGATTTTTGGAATTAAAAAGCGAATGGACTATTCTTCTTATTAAATTGAAATGAAACAAAAACAAAAACAAAACTTTCAAAAACATGTCATATCAATCCCAATTTTCTAAACAATTATAATTATGATTTGAAGTTTTTAACTTTTTCTTTATTTAAGTTTTGACCCATAAATTAGTAAATTATAAATTTTGATTTGCTTAAATGGTTTTCATCAAAAGTTAAATACTAGTAATAGAAATGAGAAATGACTTTTGACAAACAAATTCACCATCTTATTCACAAATTTCTTGGAAAATTGACAGATTAATTATTTGTTAAATTCTTCTCTTATTGCACCCACATTAATTTTGTGATTATTTCCCAATTACGGTCACAAACCCAAACATCACAAGAAAGACAAAAAATTAAATACTCCTAAGAGAACTCGCAATTTGCTTAGTCCAACCAAAGGGCTCGAAAGTTCACTTAAAATCCTGCAACCTCTCTTGTTGGGTGTCTGATAAGTCATAAGTGATTAACAGACCCTGCTCAAATCACCTATGAGACAGTAATGCAGCCGATCAACTAATACGCTGGAAGATCTTCAAATTGAATTCATGAGAATATGAATATAACAGTCAATGTGTAACCTACAATAGTTGATGATAAACTACAATGGTAAAGCAAAAGAAAAAAGAAGAAAATAATAATAATAATAATAATAATAATAATAATAATAATAATATAATACGATTTCATGGTTTATTTTCTTGCGTCGCATCGTTCGTTTCTCTAGAAGAACATTCTATAATCATACGATTGCATGTTATAAAATTTGGTAGTCAGGAAAATCATGCAAAAAGTTGTAAAATAATTACAAGTGTGCCACGCACAATGGCATGGCTTGTGAAAATATGGAGTAAACATGTTCCTCAAATAAAGAGAAGCACCCAGTGACGGTTATACTTTAAGTTTTAGACGGTTTCGTGTCCTTTTCCAAACGATTCAAGCATGAAAGACGTGTGAACCATTTTAATGATTCATGGAGTAATGCTTCAACATCTATAAGTAGATTGATCCATTTTGGATCAAAATATGAAATGAAAATTTGATGTCACTCTTCTTCAACCTCCTTAGGATCTTTTGCCTATACTATGCATAGTTTGTTTGTTTTTGTGTGTGTTCCGGCCCCCCACCCCCACAACCCCCAACATATCTTAGTGCATTAAAAACGCCATCTTTGTATTGTTTTACTGCATAACAAGAATACATTGACTCTTGTGTTGGTTTACATAAGTTTTTGTGTTCGGATTTGTTATAGAAAAGTAATTATCTGACGATAAACATAAATTAATTCGATTGTATTTTGGAGGTTTGTTTGGTATCCCATAAGCACATTATTTGGGGACAAATAAAATATTCAGAAAATGCGTTATTATGTGTCTTGGAACCTTTTGTTTTCATCCAATTTTGCCATTACAATACACCACCATTCTCAAATTTTCCCACACAAGATCCCATAAGAGATAAAACAACACAATTCTTGTCTTGATACTATAAGAGTCAAACTCCATATCTACCTTCACAAGAATCATGTGTTCACTATTCGACTAACTCACCAAGAAAATTGAGTCTACACAAAGTAAATAATTATCAAATGATGAAATGATAGTAGTCCTAAATGAAGTGGTGCAGAATCAACTTGATATGAATCACACAAAATTTTCGAATTTGGATATCTCTATCGAATACTAATCTGAATGGAGGTGTCACTCAAAGCTCACTTTCCTTCACAGCTGAAGAAAATACTATCCACGCCTCCTCTCTATTTAATTTTGAGGCTGTGCATTAGAGTGTGGAGGTTACGATTAATGCCTTCAAATATAGAATTTAAATATACTGTCTATTTAATTATCTCATTGGCTCATCCTTGAACGAAAATACTACATATGCACAACAAAATGTAGATGTAGAATATTTTGATTGAATAGAATAGTTAAGGACACACTGTACTATACACCCAAATGGTTACAGTACAATTGGAAAATTGCATTTCAGATTGTTCCATGATATTTGGACCGGGTCACATGATCCAATACTAAGTCCAGTTGCAAATGGACAAAATTTTAAAGGAAAATGCAGGGCCAAGGATAATTAGCGCAAAATATTTTTATCTTTCAATATATTGTACAAATCATTCTTTTAAAAAATTTGCATCTTCATTCTTAAGTAAATAGTTTATTTGCATTAAAGACACGTTACATTAATTTCATTTTCTAAAACTCAATAAATGACAAATTACCCCTATCACCCCTATCTTTTAAAAGACAAATAAAATATAATAAAGAAAAGAATTTTTTCTGAAAATATCGATAGAAAAATTTTTAGTCCCAAATATGCACTTAATTTTCTGAAAATGAGATTCATTTACATTTTTAAATTTGAGATTTTTGTACAATATATATTTTGTTTATTTTTATTCACTATGTACATTTTTTCAAAAATAAGGGTAAAATTGTAGATTCAAAAGCTATAAAAGAAGAAATTAATGGAAGTCTAGTGCAAATAAATGGTATACTTGAGGATGAAAATACCAAGATTTTAAATGTAGGAATGACTTACACAACGTGAGTGAAACGTGAGGAGATTTTATGCCGATTATCCTATGCCTAACAAAATTTGAATAATGCGTAGCAACAAAGAGTCTAACACACCAGACCTATTTTAAAATCCATCCCGGCCGCCATTCAAACCAAACTACTCACTACTTGAATTCTCTGGATTGGGAAACAATACAAAATGGTGAATGTCGAGTTTGCAATGATACGAAGGCTTGCACAACTAAGCGTATATATTGGAGAAAATGGAGTTTGAATGTTTGATTATAAAAGCAGAGAAAGGTTCAAAATATAAAATGATTTGTCACTTTAAATCATGCATATAAAAATTAAGATTGGTGAAAAATAAATCATGCATGACTAACGTTGAGTTCATTGATAATAAATAATAAACGGCAATTACAAATGTCATTATTGTACCATATTTTTCACTCAAGTAATGCTATATGCACCCCATGAATCATAGCTTGGTTAACGTTGAAGTTATAAATTATGAGTCACAATTCTATGAAAGACATCACAAATATATATTATTATAATATTAATTCAGAGAATTGTGATTCATAACCTCAATATCTGTGTACTTGTAGTTTTATGCTTTTTCCACCCATATTCATAATTTATTTATTTATTTATTTTAATGTGCCATCACAAATATATAAACAATAATATAATAGATGATCATATCAATCATCATAATAACTAACTGAAACCCATTGTAATTTAACCATCATCTTCAATGAAGATGGCATGATTCTTTGAATTTCTGTCCCTTTCATTACCCGTTTAACTAAACCAAAAATTTGCCTCGTAAATGAGACAGAGGTATCATTGTTATGGTGGCGAGAAAAAGACTATTGACTATATTTAGGCAATCACATGTCCACACTACACCGGTCAAAATAAGTGGTCCCGTAAATCAATGGTTGAGATGAAGAGAAACGAGAGAGTGGGGTCCACTGAAAAGTCTAAACCGTTTTAAGTTTGGTTAATTAAGTAGAACTCCCTCCGTCCCATTAAGATAGGCAAGTATTCCTATTTTGTCTGTCCCAAATTATAGTCTAGTTTCCTTATTGAATGTATAATTTATTTTCCATGTACTAAAATACCCTTATTTAAGATCATTGGAACACTAAATATCAAGATAGATATTTCATCTCCCAAGATATTTAAACATGTTCACACTACTTTTTGACCATTCAATATAGGGGTAAAATTGGAAGAATATATGAATATCTTATAATTCCAAAAATATTTAAGATGTTTTCTTAATATGAGAGAAAAATGGTGGGTGCCTATCTTAGTGGGACGGAGGGAGTACGTGATTTGTTTCAAAATGCAACCACAATGGTCCACTAATTAAAAGCCTTTTGTTTCGTGGTATCAAATGAATGGACCAGTTTGTTCATCTAACCAAGTTCTAGCATTGAGAAGTAAGCAACAATTATGACATGGTAATCCTTGTCGAATTATATTTTTAATAAGATTTAATTTAATTTTGTATATTTGTGAATAAACAGAGTATAAATAGAAAAGGTCAAAGTTATTCTAACTGCACCCCCCATCTTTCTAACTATGTTTCCTTTTCCCCAATATTTCCATTCTATCATCATCCAAGCCACAAATAATAATAATTTCTAAACACACCCCTTTTTTTTTCTTCTCTTTTTTTTTTTTTTTAAATTGCATTCAGCTTGCATTCGGCCTCTCCAAGCCAAAGCTGCTCGGCCTGTGCAGGCTAAATGCAATCAAAAAAAAAAGAAAGAAAAGAAAAGACAAGAAAGGGGTGTATCCAAAACTAATCTGATATCGCAATTATTGTATCATCAAAGCGATTTTGAAATTCCCCATCAAAGTGGCTCCAAAAAACTTGAGCAAAGAAGTGGCAGCCAAGGTTGTTCTTCTCCGCTTCTTCTTCTTTTTCCTTTCATTTTTTTTTTAATTGTGTTCGGTTTGCACAAGCCAAACAGCCTTAGGACCGTTTGGCCTATCAATAAAAAAAAAAGAAAAAGAAAACAAAAAAGGAGGCGTGTTCAATTTTTTTTAGATGGGGGTAGAATGGGGATATTGGGAAAAATGGTGTGTAGTTAGTATAATGGGTGGATGCATTTAGAATCACCAAAACAATTAATGCTTTCCATAAAGTTGGCCATTACTTAATGTACCTTTCTGTATATATATTTATCAATTCTTTTTAAATTTAAATTTGATCAAATCAATCATATCCCCATATCTTGTAGGACCTACATATATTACACCAATCTTTATCATTCAACATTCATTTTCTCTCTCATTTCACATAAAAAACCATTAAAAAAATTCAATCATATCATAAGCATATAATCATATTTGAAGTAGGGTAAATAAGTTTTATTTTTAAACAAAATAGTTAAAACAATTCTATCGTTATAGGATAGATAAAATAGTATTTCTTTTGTCCCACAAAGGTAGTCTAATATACTATTTTTATCTGTTTCAAAAAAATAATCCACTCACCACATTTAGCATATTTTTAATTTTTCATTTCCACTTATGCTCCAAATTAATATACCCTATGCATTGAGTGTATTTTCAAACAATTAATGATACATAAAAGTATATATGGAAAATAATGTAAAATTTAATGTTTCAATTTTAATTAACTACTATTTTCTAATATGTATGAAAATAATTAGTGGACTATCTTTGTGAAACATGGAGAGTATTTACTACAAAAGCGGCTAATGGAAGTATTTTTGATAGGATAACTAAGAAAGTATTAATGGAGAAGGCTGTAACTAAAATATTTTTATTTTGTTTCCTCGCCATAATCGGCTTAATATCTATTTGTGATTAGTTTAGCTCCAAATGTTAAATGATGTTTCCATAGTCATGTTAGATATTTTCTCAAATTTATTTTCAATTCGGTTTTTGCAAATGATTTTCCGCTCGAGTAATGTTTGCCGCCGCGATGCGCGGATCGAGGAGGCAACACCACCTTGAACGGAAAACGGAATTTGTAATTGTTGGATGAAATTGTTATGCGAAAAGTTGTATCTGTTGGATTAACAGACACACTTGCTTGAAAGGACACGTCTCTTTAACAAAGGACGCATCTGTTAAAGCAAAAGAGACGCATCTATTCCAAAGAAACACATCCCTTCCCAACATCCATAATCACCTGTTACAAATACATCGATTCTGGTCATTTGCAAACAATCCGAAATCAATACCACCACGCATTCATATGCATAAGGCATCATTAGTTTCACAATTTGAGTTTCTCTTCAATTTGATCAAAGAGTAACAATTTTAATCAAACGAAGAACTCCATTGTATCTTGAGAGGGAATTTCTATATGCCCGCAGTGACATTGGTAGGGGAGAAATATCTCTTAGAAAATAGCATACAATACGTGCCTTGGAGTCATTGCCTGTTAGTTATAGTATGTACAAGGCCCAATAGTTGGACCGGGTTAACTTGTCTTGGAGTTCAAGTAATCATAGACCCAATAGGTTTATTAGAAACCTATAAATAACCCGATATTGTCCCATAACTAATTAATTAGTTGTCTCTTAATTCTCTCTACAATATAGCTAGCACTAAGATTTAGAGAGAACTCCCCACTACGAAGGTGTTCGTAATTCAAGAAGAGTCTTGACGTGTGGATCACCGTTGGAGGCCGGACGATTGGACGGCTGTGGAGATGAAAGAACAAACGAGAGATTCCCCGTGAAATCCACTTCTATATCTGTAATCTCTAATCACAGATCTCATCTAAGAAACGAGTAGATCCGATTTTGAATTGCCTATATTTGTATTCCGCTGTGCATGTCTATTGGGCAATTCCTAACATTACCATCATCGAAATATTATCCGAAAATTCCCAACAAGTCAGGATGGAGTTTGGATGGAACTAAATGGGGATCTTAGCCAACAAATGTTGAGGTATCAATAGATTGAGTTGTGGTAATACACTAACACATGAAATAGCCCTCGAACGAGAGCTAGTTTGATATCCCAAAAATCATTTGAGGCAAGAGTTGATTGGTCTTCCATAATTCTTCATACAAGAGTCAATTATGTCAACTACCATAAATAAAATTTATTATGATACTATAGCATAAGAAGTAAAATCCAAACATGTCGTCAAAGAAAACACGATTTTGATTACTATTAATCGGTTTGACTTGAGAAAAGCTTTGGGTGTATGCATATGACTATTTTTTTAATAATTTTTTCCATAATATTAATTGCGGTTTAAAAGCTTTGGGTGTATGCATATGACTAATTTTTTAATAATTTTTTCCATAATATTAATTGCGGTTTATATTCAGTAGAGCTGGGCAACAAATTGAAATCATACGCAAAGAAGAAAAAAGTCATGTTTTCTTTTGTAAATGTTTTGTAGAACCGAAATCCATGCCGATCTCTATATATATATAATACTAGAGTATTTCACCATATTTTTTAATTTATTTTTAATTATTTTCCCGCTCAAACTTTGGCAAGCTATTTTCCCTTTAATTTTTTTAATTTTTTTTAAGTGCTTTTCGTTTCTCTTAGACTCTTACGCGTCTTCTTTATTTCCTTTCCTTTTTGATAAAAATGCTCCTCAATCAATCCCCCAAATCATGTATTCTCAATCTCCAAATCATCTTCTTCTCCTCTTTGTATCTCCCTCAGGAATTCAACGCTCTCATCTGCTTCAGTGCTCTCATCTCTAATTAGAATGAACCCTCTCATTCGGGTATCTTGCCTTTGATAATAATCCTTATAAGAATAGATATGTAATCGATTGAACTAAGAATAATTTTGTCCAGCTTGATTTTCCTTTACTGTAAAGCTTCACCGACGTCATTAATCACTCCACCAACCAGTAAGGTATGTTTTCTCCCATTTTAATCGAATTTCTATGCACTGCTCTTAATTTTGATTGACCTATTTTTCTGATCTTCCTTGGCATAAGTGTTGTGTCTTAAATTATTGCGGTTTCGGCTTAGTGAGGTTTGCATTTCTCTCTTTTTAATCAATGAATGACTCCTTCAAAACATTATAGAGAGACATTACCAGGTCTTGGCTTAGTGAGCACCAAGTTTTTCTTTTTTCTTGAGTTAAGAAATTACTTTTTAGGTTCAACAATTGTAGGAATTTGGGAAAAAATGACTCGAAGTTAAGAACTCTGGTGGACATTAAAGGTTTTATTTTTATTTTTATTTTATTTTATTTTATTTTATTAGCATCAAAATTTCGATTGTATTGTTTATTTAATCATTTTGAAGCATTAATGAAGGTCTGGTCTGGTCTTCTTCTTTTTCTTCATTTTGGATGCCCTTCTCTTAATTTTATCTTGTCTATTTTTAAGTTACTTTTCTTATCATTTTTCCCTTGTGCGGTTGAAAGCCACCGAAGAGAATAATTTGCTTGAGCGTTAGTTTTCTGTCATTGTAGGGGAACTTATTGCGTGTGGTAATTAAAATCTATTCAAAATTTGATTAGTACGAAATATTTCGCTGACAGATTCGATTGTTTTTTGAATCAGATATCCCATGGGTCTAGATGAGTACACCCTTTAATGTCTTTTGAAATCTCCTTTTGACAAAACAAGTGTACTATTTATCTCAAAGAAATTTCAATCATGTCCATGTACTTTGTTTTCCCCCTTTCTTCGGTGCAGTTGTGCGAATTATCTGATATTGCTTTATTTCCAATTCAGATGGGTGCCAAATCAACAATGTTGATTGATTTATTATAAACTGGAAATATTATGCTTACTTATTTGTTAACCTTTTGAGAAACAGAACGGTTGGCATTCGTCTTGCTTTTTTCATCAGGAGAAAATCTTGATGCTATTCTTAATTCTATGAATCAGGTCCCTTTAATTAGTTGCCTCATTAGCTTATACTAACAGTACTAAGTACTTGATAGTACTAAGGGGAAAGAACTAAAATTTTAGATTTTCAAGCATTTGCAATGCTTTTAATCTGAAAAGCCCCGTTGAGATTTTGATAATTTCATAAATTTTAAGTAGCTGAAGGTGCATCCACAGTTGGGGCTATGATAGCATTGGATGACTTTGGTTAGATGGTTTAATGTCAATGATACCTGTTATGAAAACGGCAAGCTTCTGTTATTTTCAATCTTCCTGATGATGATTCATTATACAAATCCTTTCATTGATAGTTTATTTTCAATCTTCCTAGCACCCCCAGTTTGTAATTAATGTTAAGCCTATGAAATTGCTACAATGGATTTTGGATAATGCGAACAAATAAGTGAGAAGTGAGGACAAGAAAATATGTGATAGTAGCCAAATTTTGTTAATCTTGAAAAGTATACGCCATGTATTTGGTTTACATTCTTTTAGAATGTTGAATTTGTAGCTTTGCTCTAATTCCAAAGATTTTAATATACGACTATTTCACGTGGATGTTGAAGATGTTCCCACTGCATCATCCAACTCAGCCAAGTTATTTGCCTATGGGTAAGTTCCAAGTAGCAAAAGTACACAAAATATCCATTCCATGGCTCTTCTTTCTGAGAATGATTTTCACCCTTTAATGATGACTTAAGATATTTCTTTAAACATGTGGACAATCAATACAAAGTATTACACAGCTGATGTTTTAGTTTGGATGGCTCATCTTGACGATGAGTTCTCTATTGTGCGCCTGCCAATGGTTGATAAGCTATTTGCCTTGGTAATGGTGTTTGATCTTAATGACGTAAGCATTTTCCCTTGCCATCTTCTTTTTGTGCATATTTTAAACGAAACTTCAATCTTTTTTATGAAATTGTTTATTTCATGCCACTGTCCATAGCTCTCTTCATTCATTGCTCTTCAAGGTTGGGGTGAAACAAACTGATATTCAGAAATTTGCTATACTGCTATGCATTGGTAAAAGAAACCCTAATTGGGAATAAATTATTCCAAATTTTTCCACTTTTTCAATTTTTTTCTCACTCCTAAATCAATCACATCTACATATCTTATCACATCCACAAATCTCAACCACTCAACTCCACTCATTCTCTCTCATCTTTTACATTAAAAACTTTTAAAAACCATTATAATCTATTCCCAATCACCCTTAGAGTGGATCTTTGTCCTCATCATCCAGCTCATGCTGAATAAAGGAGATCCCTTCTAAAGAATGAAGAATCCTTCGATATTTCTCGTCTAGACTCTGCAGACTGTGGAATTTCTGAAACCGAAGGGAGCAATCTATGGGAAATGAAGAACCTGCTTCAAAGAATGTAGCAAGACATGTTGGAGAAGAGCAGGAGCCTTCTACATCAGCATTGTAGAATGAGCATGTCATAGACATGACTATCTAAATATAATTTCAATTTTGACATGAATAAGAAAAATGATCATACTTTTTTGCACTATGTAGTTATTCTTTTTGTTTAATTTGTAGGCGAACTTTCTAGAGAAGAGCTTTGAGGCAGAGAACAAGTTGGAGCCAGAACATAAAACCCAACTGGCAAAAAATCTGGGCTTGCAACCCCGACATGTGGCGATGGGGTTCCAAAACTGGCTTGCCAAGTGGAAGAACAAGCAAGCTTGAAAGGGATAATGATCAATTCAAATCCTCCTATGAGGCACTTTTGTCTAATTATGACTCCATTCTCAAGGAGAATGAAAAGCTCAAAGCAGAGGTAAAATCACATATAGCTAAATTTAACTATCCTCTAAATTTTTTTCTACAAATTCTCAAGCTTTTGGATGCATTATTAAGCACAGCTTTTAAGCAACTTAATGTATGAAGTGCATACAGAAATAATTGCTTTAATAATAAAATTATTGATGCTCAATATTTTGATTTTTTCTTTTTGTTCTTTTATTTATTTATTTTTATGTTTTTGCTACTTGTATCTAGAGTAAGGATTGGAAACAAATAGTATGGACTGAAAGTCACTTTCGAGTTTCGAGGGTGACAGTCACTTCAGTTAATGGAGAGGCGATTTTACTCTTCCTGTATCAATTTTCATCGAGTACTTAGTTTTGTTGAGTCTCTTATTTGCTTTCTTTCAAGTGGGCAAGGTGTAGGAATAGAACATCTTTTTTCTTGATCAAACACATCAATTACTAGACGAGGTGGATAGATTCTTCCGAATAGAGTAATGTATCTTTATATGGAGCACAAAATAGAATTCTTAATTAATAGTTCAAAGCACGAGCGTTCTCAGCTTTAGCCAAGGAGAAGCTTGAGGCTGCAGGTTGTATAGTAACAGTTCATCCTGGCCAAAAGAAGTGGATGGAGCTAGCAGTATTAAAGAACCTAGCACGTGCCAAAGAATACTTTGCCAAGAAAAGGGCTGCAGCCGAGTGGTCGCCAGTCAGACTCCCATTCTGCTTAGAGCTTAAACTTGTAGCCTCACAATTAGATGTTTAATCTGAAAGCAATGTAAAACAACTATCAGCTTGGGGAACCTTACATTCCATTCATGAGTATAGTTCCTTTTGTTTTTTGTGGTCTATTACATTCAAATGAGAATTTGAAATTTTACATGTTAGATATTCGCATTTTGCAACCTTTTAGTTATTGAGAGGCTGTTGTAAAAAAAATAAAAAAATAAAATAGAATTCTTAGATTTACTGAGAGAGCTATGGTAAATGAAGACATAATGGAATATTTGGATTTGATTCTTACTTCAGTTATATTTTGTTTGAACTCATTTTCATTTGTCTAGATGAGATGCACTTTGTGGATAGTTTTTAATTTCCCCATGGAGTGATGATATGGATTTTTTGCGTAGTTTCTACACTATAGAGCATGAACGGTCTTTTAGATCTAATTATTGAGGCTATTTACTACATTATTATACACTTCTGTTTACTACATCTTATTATCTTAAGGAATCAAACATGGTCTAAAATGCTTATCTTTGGCAATTCTTATTATTGCACGTGTTATGTGATGAGTCTGGCAAGAAAATGTTCCAATTGAGCATATGCTCAATTGGAACATATGGATGCCAAGCAGCAACAACCAGATTTGGGGTAGCATATATTTTTTAAGATTTGTGGTAACATTTTCTTGTCCATATTTTAACATGCATTGTTGCTGCCTATTGAGAATTCTCATTTCTCTTGAATCCTCAAGCATGGATGATACTTGTGCTCCAAAGAGGTGACAAAGACTGATCAAATTAAACTTACAAGGCTAGAAAATGTCGTAACAATACCTTCTGTAGTGTTACACAGCTGTCACAAGGTGGTGAAAATTCAAATGGCCAAGAAAATAAGTGAATGCTAGCTAACAAGGTGTATATTGGAGAAAATGGTGTTTGAATATTTGATTATAAAAGCAGAGAAAGGTTCAAAATATAAAATGATTTGTCACTTTAAGTCATGCATATAAAAATTAAGATTGGTGAAAAATAAATCATGCATGACTAACGTTGAGTTCATTGATAATAAATAATAAACAGCAATTACAAATGTTATTATTGTACCATATTTTTCACTCAAGTAATGCTATATGCAGCTCATGAATCATAGCTTTGTTAACGTTGAAGTTATAGATTATGAGTCACAATTCTATCAAAGACATCACAAATATATATTATTATAATATTAATTCAGAGAATTGTGATTCATAACCTCAATATCTGTGTACTTATAGTTTTATGCTTTTTCCACCCATATTATATAATTTATGTATTTATTTATTTTAATGTGCCATCACAAATATATAAACAATAATATAATAGATGATCATATCAATCATCATAATAACTAACTGAAACCCATTGTAATTTAACCATCATCTTCAATGAAGATGGCATGATTCTTTGAATTTCTGTCCCTTTCATTACCCGTTTAACTAAACCAAAAATTTGCCTCGTAAATGAGACATAGGTATCATTGTTATAGTGGCGAGAAAAAGACTATTGACTACATTTAGGCGATCACATGTCCACACCACACTCGTCAAAATAAGTGGTCCCGTAAATCAATGGTTGAGATGAAGAGAAAGGAGAGAGTGGGGTCCACTGAAAAGTCTAAACCGTTTTAACTTTGGTTAATTAAGTAGTACGTGATTTGTTTAAAAATGCAACCACAATGGTCCACTAATTAAAAGCCTTTTGTTTCGTGGTATCAAATGAATGGACCAGTTTGTTCATCTAACCAAGTTCTAGTATTGGGAAGTGAGCAACAATTATGACATGATAATCCTTGTCGAATTATATTTTTAATAAGATTTAATTTAATTTTGTATATTTGTGAATAAACAGAGTTTAAATAGAAAAGGTGAGAGTATGCACCCCCCCATCTTTCTAACTATGTTTCCTTTTCCCCAATATTTCCATTCTATCCTCATCCAAGTCACAAATAATAATAATTTCTGAAAACACCCCTTTTTTTCTTCTCTTTTTTTTTTTTTTAAATTGAGTTCAGCTTGCATTCGGCCTCTCCAAGCCAAAGCTGTTTGGCCTGTGCAGGCTAAATGCAATAAAAAAAAGAAAAGAAAAGAAAGGGGTGTATCCAGAACTAATCTGATATAGCAATTATTGTATCATTAAAGCAATTTTGACACTCCTCATCAAAGTGGCTCCAAAAAACTTGAGCAAAGAAGTGGCAGCCAAGGTTGTTCTTCTCCGCTTCTTCTTCTTCCTTTCAATTTTTTTTTAATTGTGTTCGGTTTGCACAAGCCGAACAACCTTAGAACCGTTTGGCCTATCAATAAAAAAAAAGAAAAAGAAAATAAAAAAGGAGGTGTGTTCAAATTTATTTATTTTTAGATGGGGGTAGAATTGGGATATTGGGGAAAAGGGTGTGTAGTTAGTAAAATGGGTGGATGCATTTAGAATCACCAAAAAAATTAATGCTTTCCATAAAGTTGGCCATTACTTATGTACCTTTCTTTATGTATATTTATCAATTCTTTTTAAATTTAAATTTGATCAAATCAATCATATCTACGTATCTCGTAGGGACTCTACACATATATTATACCAATCTCTATCATTCAACACACTCATTTTCTCTCTTATTTCACATAAAAATCCATAAAAAATCATAAAAAATTCAATCATGTCATAAGCATATAATCATATTTGAAGTAGGGTAAATAAGTTTTATTTTTAAACAAAATAGTTAAAACAATTCTATCTTTATAGAACAGATAAAATAGTATTTCTTCCAACAGAGGTAGTCTAATATACTATTTTTATCAGTTTCAAAAAAATAATCCACTCACCACATTTAGCATATTTTTAATTTTTCATTTCCACTTATGCTCCAAATTAATATACTATCAACTACCTATGCATTGAGAGTATTTTCAAACAATTAATGATACATAAAAGTATATATGGAAAATAATGTAAAATTTAATGTTTCAATTTTAATTAACGACTATTTTCCAATATGTATGAAAATAATTAGTGGATTATCTTTGTGAAATATGGAGAGTATTTACTACAAAAGCGGCCAATGGAAGTATTCTTGATAGGATAACTAAGAAAGTATTAATGGAGAAGGCTATAACTAAAATATTTTTATTTTGTTTCCTCACCATAATCGGCTTAATATCTATTTGTGATTAGTTTAGGTCCAAATGTTAAATGATGTTTCCGTAGTCATGTTAGATATTTTCTCAAATTTATTTTCAATTCGATTTTGTAAATGATTTGCCGCGAGTAATGTTTGCCGCTTTGCGATGGGGGTCGAGGGGGCAGCGGCCCCTACAAATGATTTGCCGCTTCATGATGCGGGTCGAGGAAGCAGCACCCCCTTGAACGAAAAACGGAATTTGTAATTGTTGGATGAAGGGTTGTTATGCGAAAAGTTATATCTGTTGGATTTGGATTAACAGACACACTTGCTTGAAATGACACGCCTCTTTAACAAAGGACGCATCTGTTAAAGCAAAAGAGACACATCTATTCCAAAGAAACACGTCCCTTCCCAACAGTCATAATCACCTGTTACAAATACATCGATTCTGGTCATTTGCAAACAATCCGAAATCAATACCATCACGCATTCATATTTGCATAAGGCATCATTAGTTTCACAATTCGAGTTTCTTTTCAGTTTGATCAAATGAGTAACAATTTTAATCAAACGAAGAACTCCATTGTATCTTGAGAGGAAATTTCCATATGACAGTAGTGACATTGGTAGGGGAGAAATATCTCTTAGAAAATAGCATACAATACGTGCCTTGGAGTCATTACTATCATCGAAATATTACCCGAAAATTCCCAACAAGTCAGGATGGAGTTTGGATGGAACTAAATGGGGATCTTAGCCAACAAATGTTGAGGTATCAATAGATTGAGGCCTTGTTCTATTCAATATAATTCAACACAAATTTTATCAATTTTTTTTCTCTCATCATTTATAATCACTCATTCAATTATTTAATATACTTTTCTCAAATTTCAACCACACATTCAGTACGTATATCAAAAACTAACTTTATCACCAATCAAATATATCCCGAGTTGTGGTAACACACTAACACATGAAATAGCCCTCGAACAAGAGCTAGTTTGATATCCCAAAAATCATTTGGGGCAAGAGTTGATTGGTCTTCCATAATTCTTCATACAAGAGTCAATTACGTCAACTACCATAAATAAAATTTATTATGATACCATACCATAAGAAGTAAAATCCAAACATGTCGTCAAAGAAAACACGATTTTGATTACTATTAATCGGTTTGACTTGAGAAAAGCTTTGGGTGTATGCATATGACTAATTTTTTAATAATTTTTTCCATAATATTAATTGCGGTTTATATTCAATAGAGCTGGGCAACAAATGAAACCAATTGGTTTTCAAAATTAAATTTGAAAATCCATAAATCAATCAAAAGCATAGCCTATTTTAAAAACACATAATTTTAATCAAAATTAGTCAATAAGGCCAAAGTATATCAATTCTCAAACCCAACGAACGTATTAGTTCTTCGTTCCTTGTTGTTTTTGTTTTTTTTTTTTTTTTTTTTTTGAGTTTAAATATATTTGTTTTTGGTTTTCATTTAGCTATGATATTTTTCACTTGACTGTGTTTAGTTTCAAGCTTAGATGCATTTTTTTCTAGTTAACTTTAGTTTTTGAACAATTTTACCAAATTCAATTTTTTTCCTTGACATATAAAGAATTGGAAAATAATTAAAACAATTCCGACCGTTGCGATTAGAGAAAAATAATCGAACCAAATTGAAAAATGTTTATTCTCTTTCCCTACATTTAACAAAGATTGAACCATGCACGTAGATGCATGTTGCACCAATACTGCAGTAAGTGATCAATTAATTACGGGTTTAATTTTTTGCTTCAAACTATAAGGGTAAAAAAGGTATATCCAAAAGCCAACTTTGGGGATTGATGGTGCCATTTTAGGGTCGGAATTGGATCGAGAAGTTTCATTGTCAGCCCCGGTAGCGTTAGGGATGGCAAAACGGGTCGAAAAACCCGAGAACCGCGGTTACCCGAACCGAACGGGTCGAAAAAACCCGAACCGATGGATCGGCGGATCGGATATGGTTTTTGATAGTAAAACCCGAGACGGATATGGTTCGGATATGGTTCGTAGCGTCAAAACCGAACCCGAACCGAATAACCGATATTTTTTTCCTAAAAAAATTTAAAATTAATTATCAATTCAAAAATCAAAAGTTGAAAATCTAAAATTTAGATGAGACCTTGGATTTGATGAGGCCCCTCTGTCTCTGAAGGGTGTGGTCTATAGCAGCCAAATGTGTAAAGACTGATCCTACGGACTTTGCCCTTATCCTTTCCCGTGGCATTTTTCCACCGTTTTGAGCTCATGGAAAATTTACTGCTAGAGGAATTTCAAGAAGAAACTCATATTACTTGTCTTCATCGTGTGAGTGAAGGGTTTATGAATCAAAACATTTGGCATGGGAGATTGCAGCAAAGCATCACCTGAGAATAGAGAGATATCCGAAAATGAAATTTCAAACATTATCCATTGTTATTGGACACAAATTTGTAAAATAAAACTGCTGTATATTTCTTGGAAGAACCATTAAAGAAAGAATTTAAAAAGAATTTATAAATCAATTCAAAAATCAAAATTTGAAAATCTATAACAAACATGGCTTAAAAAAAAAAAAAAAAAAAAAAAAAGGGTTTGAAACGGTTGAACTCCGAAAGCCAAATCAAAGCTTCGAAACCGAATCAACCAAACACCAACGGTTCGGTTCGGTTTTTAATTATAGTTTTTCTGCATTCGTTCCGAACCGAACCGTTGCCATCCCTAGGTAGCGTGTAAACAATGAACGTGGGGTTGGTGGCTGTAATGGGGTGACCGTAGCGTTAGCAATGTGAACAAAAAGATAAAAATGTCACTGCATGAGATAAAAGACGGGACCTCACAGCACCTTACACGTGGCACGCAAAGCGACATGTAACAGCACGCGAAAAATGGTACTTCTAGTTTTATGTACCTGCACTGCGCATATGATCATACATTCAATGCAATTTTTGTTTTTTGAATACACATTCGGGTTTTATTCTACACAATATAATTTTTTTTTAAAAAAAATTCTCCCTCATTTTTTTCGATCATATGCATAATTATTTTATATTTTTTAATACATAATCTTTTATTTTTAATCACAAAATCTATACGCAATTCGAGTAGACAAAATTTACACCAAATTTATTGTGAATCAAATATACTCTCAATGTAAATTTTAAGGTGCACATTTTGGTACTTTTAAATGACGAATACTGTTGGATCTATGATTTTTAAATGATGAAAAATATTAAGTGTATAATTAATTTATACAATTAGGTATATAATTTTATAATAGAGAATCATAAAAAATATTATTTTTATCTCTTTTATATTGATAGAGTTCAATTTTTTATTAGATAATTGTACACCTAATAATTACATAAATTAATTATACAGTTAATATAATTCAATGAGTGGATTAACGGATATATTTTATTGGATGATAAAAACTATATTAAGTGACAAACATAAATATTTTTTATCAATCAATAAAGGGGTGTCACTTAAAAATTAATTTTGTTATAAAAGTATAGAAACAATAGAGAGAATTTAGAGAGAATGAATTCTAAGGAATTCTCAGGAATGAATTTCATTAATAACTGAAGTTCTATTTATAGGAAAACCGAATTGCATAAACTGTAATTACATAATTTCATCAAGGTATAATAGTCATTCACATATAATAATTACATCTTTTACCAAATTATTCCTCCACCAAATTATTCCTCATAATTCATAACCACCAAATTATTCTCAATTATTCATAACACTCTTGAATGACTATTAATACAAATGTCTTCCGGACTTGTTTGGAGAAAAATCCAGTGGGAAAAAAACTTCCAAACCGATTGCAGGATAGCTTGAGTGGTTATATCTTGTTCATCAAAACATTGCTCCCACGATGTCTTCCAAATGCAGATAGGAGTATTCATGTCTTTCCGTTAAAACCTTGTCAAGAAAACCCAGGTGGGAAAAAACTTGATCGAAGGAAAAGAGTACAATGCCCGCGTTTGATTTCATATCTTGAGAACTGATATCTTTACTTACGGTAAATGATTTCAATATCATCATCGTTTGGATCTAAAGCATTAGCTCCATTATAACTTGATCCAATAGATACACTGCATCAATTTCTCCTATCGTTTCAATATACCATGAATATGCCTCGTTAAAACCTTATTAGGAAAAACCCAGTGGAAAAACCCTAATGAAGGAAAAGAGTACATTATTCATGTGAATACGCCTTTAAAGTTGCCTCATTAAAAACCTTGCTAGGAAAACCCAATGGGATAAAACCTCACTAAGGAGGAAAAGAGTGCAATCGTATTTTATACAAGTATCTTTAAGCATTTCAAAATCTTTCATACATTTGTATGAGTATCATATACATTGGTTTTATACTCTTCTGCTCATTTAGAGTGCATCAATTTTCTTACACAACTACAAAACATTCACCATGAACACATGTCTCAATACACACAATTTAAAGCATATAAATTCATCATAAAAACATGTAAACATATAAGTAAACCTTCATAACTAACTAACACTTAAAATATATCATTTAACATTTAATACTCATTTAATAGGTTATTTCATTCCCAGGGGCTTAGCTCACCCTTTAGGGTACTCATAAACACGGGCTTAGCTCACCCGATCCTTTAATTTCCTTTTCGGTACTACACACACGATCGGTAATTTAACTTTCATGAGCATGCAACATATAATGACCACGATGCTTATCTTTAAACTTGAGCATTAGTCATCATCATCTCATCATCTCATAAGTTAAGGATTTCACATTCACCATTTATCATCTTCAATATATCTCAATATTTTCATTATCATTGATCATATGTAGCGCTACATTTTCATATCGTGTCGACACTTTTCAATTTCATTTCTTTCCCCATATCGACATAACTTATCGAGATATCTCATTATTAATCCTCTTGTAGGATTACACAATATAATTATGTCTATATACTCTTCAAGAGCATATGCCTCAGATTATTAAGACCATCTTTTATAATTTGCTTTGATATATATGTTTGGGGAAATCTCATAATATCAATGCTTCAAGCGTGCTAACTTATCAAAGCATCTTAAGCGATATATGTGATTGTTCATAGCATCTTTTATGCATCTTTGAACTTCAAGTTCATATTTTAATTGTGAGGATATAACATGATGCATTTCACATATCATTTTTAACCTTTAATACTCCCCCTCATCTTTGAGAAAATTTAGAACACCAAAACTCATCTGATTGGTATGATTTTAATCATATATGTTCTCATCATTCATCTTTAATATGGGAATTTAGACCGTTTGCATCCTATTCTCGATATCGGCAATTTATTTGAGGACTTTAAATAATTTGCCATATAATATCCCACTTGTATGCATACTCAATCCTTCGAGGATTTATTCAAGTATTGGGATATACATTTACTAGCTTTATCATTAAATCTGGAAATCATGCTCATACCGTGAGCAAATATTTCGTAAATTTCAAATTTCGAATTATATACACATGTGACTATCTAGTGGATCCATATCATAATATCTAGTAGTCCACATGGAGGATGAGTGGGCCCATACTTCTCATCCTTTATTCCAGATATATTTGGGATTTATTTCCAATATTGGCTAGTAATGATTTCATCATTTATCGAGAACAATCATTGAAGAATTCTTTTAATTCTTCACTTGAAATATTGATTTTAATAATTATTTAAGCCGGGATGGTCAGTCCGATATTGCAAACGAGTATTATTGAACTTCTAGTTCAGTAAATTCTTATATCGATTTCACTAGTATCTGTATAGTGTTCAACATGATTTATCATAGAAATAATTCACCGACATATTCCATCATCTTTTGGTGACATTATTATCTACCACTATTCAAACACGGAGTTACAGCTCATACGCATCACATCCGGCTATTATTTAATTCCGAAATCGTAGCTCTTACGCTTCATATTATTTATTTAAAATCGGAGTCTTATTTCATACGCGTCGTATTATTCTATAAATAAATCATCAAAATTATTGCAAAATTCATCCTAACAAGGGTCTATACATTATAATGGATTATATGCTCTCAAATCTTCGAAAATACTATCCATCACTACCGATTAAAATCTTAAAAAGGATTTATCGATGTAGGCTGGAAAGATTAAGGATGCTAATGAATAAGGGTATCCCACAAGATATCCGATGCTTGATTGAAGCAAAGGTTCGATTATCTGGTGAGGTTTCAATTCCCTCTAAATACATGCCTGGTATGGGTAAAAGTAGTTTTTCAAAGAAACGGAGAGCAAAAGATTAGGAGGATGCTACAAGTGTGCTTTCGGTGGACATGTGACACTCGATGTAAATCGTGGGGTACTTGTCCGTAAATCGAGAAGATAAAATAACATTCATTAAGGATGGATTGAGTAAGGAGCCTTTGGATGATATTCAACAGCTCTTGAGACACATCCTAGTGGACACGCATAAAGGTGAGCTAATGGCCTTATGGGCCAAATTCAAAGATCAACAAACGCGTTCTGATCTTGAAAAACTTACTTTAGAAGATCCTGTTTGTAAATTTAGTAGAAAATTTTAGTATAATAATTTTCTCATATTAATATAAGGAAGCTCGGTGTAATAACGAAGATCAATATTTTTCTTGTAATTGTAAATATTGTTTTTCGATTTTAAGATATATATATGTATATATATATTATTTTTCAATCACCGACAGATATATGTCATTTCACTAAAATTTTTCTACCATTTTTTCTTTCATATTTGTCAAAAAGTAAATAGTGCACTCAATTATTGGTTTGAAAATTTTTCTTTAAATAGAGGGATTCATATATCTATCATTCATTCGTTGAAAGAGAAAAATAGAGGTGGAGATGGAGATGGAGATATCGTAATCATCTCATGTAAGTCAATCTTTACCTCGCCAGGTAAAAACTATATGTGTTCTTGGTGGCTCCAGACTAGTAGGTCATA
This sequence comes from Jasminum sambac, assembly GCA_018223645.1. Classification (NCBI taxonomy): domain Eukaryota; kingdom Viridiplantae; phylum Streptophyta; class Magnoliopsida; order Lamiales; family Oleaceae; genus Jasminum; species Jasminum sambac. The sequence continues at coordinate 5,901,928 of CP073645.1, read as the reverse complement.
TCCAATATGTGGATATGGCAGACCAACTTGTAAGGGAGTTAGGGAAACAAAATATCAATATACTATATGGAGGGACCAACAACAAACTTTTAGCTAGACTTATAATGGCCGCACAATCATGGGGAATAAGAGTTTCGAGCGTAATACCTTTCCATCTAGTTGGATCTAATACTCGAGTGGAGCAGTTCTACCATGGGTCCAGCAGGGTTGGTGCTACAAGCGCAATCCATCCACAAGCGCATGATGTATATGATGAATAATAGTGATGCTTTCATTGTCCTTCCAGGCGCTACAACACTTTGGAGGAAATATTCAATATAGCCTCGTTGCACGATGGAATTTTCATGTCAAACCAATAGGTTTGTTGAATATTAATAATTTCTTTGATGGCTTACTAGCTTTCTAGATCAAGGTGTAAATAATAAGTTTATCTCTCATTCAATGAGAAAAATACTTATTTCGCTTAATCTTGTTGATGAACTACTCATCAAATTTCATGCATATGTTCAAGAATCTGTGGAAGCCTGGATCCGTCGGTCACCAGACCACGGTGTCAAGCGAAAAAGAAATTAGGATCCTTTAAATATTTCATTATGAATCCTAATGTTGATGGTGGCAGAGTTCACGGAGTATTTATACTCTCGAGGCGCATCCCTCATTTATGAATTCAGTATGTATATTCTTTTTTGCATTTCTATATTTTCGAGTGTTTTAATGCCATCTTTTGATATTCTCAATATGTTCCACTTTGGCTGTTTTGTACTTCTTCTGGAGTAATAATAATATCATATTGGCTTTATTCAAATACAGAAATCTAGTGATTATGCTTCTTCAAGAGCATTTCATTCTCATATTAATACAATCTCATATCATCGATGAGATTACTTCATATAATTTCTCCATGCGATATATTTTCTTTGATTTATCAATATGGGATCTATTGAGCATTTTATTTTCATCTATTTATCCAATGGTGACTTCACGTACCACTTACTCAATTTTCTCCATTAATATTCGGTATATATGGGGAAGTAATTTTATTCTCATCGTCTACTACTACTTGAGTAGGATTAGAATATTTGATCAACTACTTCTTACAGGTAGGATTAGTTATAACCAATCGTGTAGTATAACCCACCACATTGGAAATATGCACACCAATCGTGTGGTATTACCCACCACATTGGAAATATACTCAAACTATAAAGTGCATAAATTTAAATTGCAGAAATTAAATTTCCTCCAATAGGTGGTCGAACCTACCTTATGGGAATTATTGCAATAAATATAAATTTACGAATTTAAATAGCAAGAATTAAATTGCATAATATTTAACTACTGCAGGAGTAGGATCTGCTTAGTAGAAGGTATTACCCATCACTTAGCATATAAAGTGCAGAAATATATAAAACCTTAGTTTAGTGGCGGTTGAACCCATCATCAAGTAGGAGGTATTGCGAGTAATTAAATTGCAGTAAATAAAGTGCGAGAATTAAATATTGAACTGTTTACAGAGCAAATTTGTTCTTCAGAACAAATACTCATTACTTACAAGAAAGACACTTATCCTTCAGAATAAGTACATTATGTAATTGAACTCTTGGAGTTAAAATAATATTCGATCTTTTAACTCAAATGGACTTCAAGCCATTTTATATAATCAATGGATTTAGAATTTCTTCATGAATATTCTATCCATTTTTCACTGTCGTCAAAATTAGGTCGGTTTTACCGTAAGGGTAAAATTGTCCATTCCAATTCGTAAAGGTAAAATTGTCAAAAATATTTTATCAATGTTTTACGATTGGAAAATTATCTCTTTTCTATTTCAATTTATCAATATCAAAATGTTCAAGGACTATTTTGTAACTTTTTCAAAAGTTGGTGTACTGATTTGTAAATTTTGAAAGTTTGATAATAACATATTTCAAAACGAGTTATTACCCTATCAATGTTGGTGTCAAATCGAAGCTCTCGTTAAATCGAGCATAATGGAGTCGAGAAAATTTGATTTTGATAATGTATGCTCCTTATATCTCGATAAAATGAATGTTATAGTTTAATATATTATTATATTATAAAATAATATATAATTATTATATTATAATGGAATATATATACCTTCGTCCTTTTCTGATTCTCTTCCTTTCTTCACACTCTGCATCGACACTTCCATTTGATTACCTGGCACCGGTTGGACGGGACGTGGCAGATCAATGGGAGGATTATTATTGGGTACGATAGCCAAAGGGTTAGTTTCCTCCTCATGTATGCTCTCCAAATTGCTACCACCGTTTGCCGCCGTAATTAGGTAGATTAATTTGTGGTTGAGGGAATTATCAAGAAGTGGTGATTAGGGTAGTGGAAGGAAGAAGGAAAAGGGTGTTAAGCATAGTCTTAATCAGGTTTATAATCATGGAGCGTCAAAGAAATATTGGCCATAATTTTCTTGTAATAATCCAGGTTTAAATCTGAGAAGATCATCTATAAGATCTGAAGCATACTTCTTTCATATTACTCAAAGGGTTAGAGACTCGTCTTTGATAACGTGTTATAAAAGTATAGAAACAATAGAGAATTTAGAGAGAATGAATTAAGGAATTAGAATGAATTTCATTAATAAGCGAGCTCTATTTATAGGAAACTTGAATGATACAATAGTAATTACATAATTTCATCGGTATAATAGTCGTTCACATATAATAATTACATCTTTTACCAAATTATTCCTCCACCAAATTATTCCTCCACCAAATTATTCCTCATAATTCATAACCACCAAATTATTCTCAATTATTCATAACAATTTTAAAGTATTTATCAAAAATTATTTTTTGATTATAATATTCACGAATATATAAATGCAATATTGTTATATCACTTTCAATTTTAATATGAACTAATAATAATATTAACTACACATTGATTAAATTAATATTTTTTAAACGGAAATTTTATTAATCAACCGCAAACAAATCCAACAAAATGAGAGCTCTTAAAATCGAAAGAGGCTTTTGCCAAACAAAGAAGTGACCATAATTACATGAGCCTTTTGCCAAGTAATGGATAACTTCAATAGATTGTCCTTATACAAAGTGCAAAGAGAAATTTCACCCTCGCTCCATAAGCCACTTGATGTCACTGATTAAAAAATGAATATTAAATGATTAGTTTAGTTCAATGAGTATCATATTTTATTTTTATTATAGTTTTATAATTCTCACTTAAATTAGTGTTGCAACACCCTCATTTTATTTTATTTTTTATTTTTTGTTTTTATTTTTATTTTTTGTTTTTGTTAAGCAGTGTTGCCGAACATGAACATTGTGTAAATTAGGATTTCTGGCAAAGAAAAATAAAATTCGATGATATCATAGACATTAATTGTCTTGCGGCCTTACCTGAAATCTTCGCTTTTGTTTGATTGTTCATCTGTACACGTCGCTTAATTAGTTTGCTTAAATAAAAAATTATATAATGACTAACAATCTTTTCAGTGTCACGTATAATAATATTGAAGAATTAAAAAAAACATAGATAGAATTGCTCATTATGTCTCTATCTTTTATGAGACGTATTACTCTAATAGATATTATATCAAAGAAAATTTTCAAGCAATTGTGGATTTTGTGGACGAGCATCAATAAAAAGCTGCAATTGATTGTCACATTGAATATGCTTCAATTTCCACCATCATTAACTGCGTCCCTCCCCGTTTCAATCAATCAAATGCTACATTTAGTCAAGCTTAGGAATTAAGAACTCTATAATTTTGATATTTGACGTGACAAAAGATCAATTAAAGTGCACTAATACGTATATAAGCCATATCCATTCATGACTCGATGTAAGAACTATACACAAATTTTACCAGTAAAATTTCTTGTAAAAGAATAAACATGATATTTGTACCTAGCTGATGAGCTTATTCTCATTAAATAATTCTATTAACATTGTAGAGGTACTGACATTTCAGTCCATAAATATTAATTATTAAATAATATGCATGGTTTTAAGTGATTACTAACCCATATAATATGAGTTAAGAACATTTTAGATGTTGGGTGTAGAAATTTAAATTTTGATTTTTACACACTTGGATTAAATAATGTATAAGGAAAGGGGGGAATAAAATTATATTTGGGATGGAAGAAGCTAAAAGATTTTTCCATCTTCTGGAAAAGTTCCCATTGGTGCAAAATAGTTGTTTTCACCACATGAAATAAAATAATTCTATCCAAATTATTCTTCTACACATTATTTGAGAGCATTTCTAATAGAGCGAGAGAAAAACTCAAATTTGGATTTTTTTCCTATTATATTCTCCCACGAAGCCAAATAATGTTAGGGGTGAAAACCTCACTTTCCCCTTTTCCATTTCCTCTCTTCTCCTGTGTTTTTGCCGCTGACGCTAAGGGCTTGTCCTATGCACAATAATTGTGTATAATACAAATTTACTCGAACAACGTGTTAAATGTATTATTGAAAATTGAGAAAAATATATTAAAAAATATAAAATAATTATATGAGTGGTTGAAAATAATGAAAGAGAAAAAGTCAGTGGAAAATTGTTGTGTATAGATAAGCCCTAAATATGTTTTGAGAATGAGTTTTTCTTCCACCTTGTTTTTTTCTCTGGAGCTTTTTGTCCCAACGTTTGTAATGATCTAAGAGCGAAACTAATAAGAAGGGAAAAAGGGTAGAGGGGAAAAGGGACGAGGAAAATAGGTAAATGTTTGGGGTGGGGGGGAAGGGTGGATTTGGCCCCCAATTTATATATTTCCCCCCTAAATGGGCTAAATATAGGCTTTTTTCACCTTACCATTATTTAGGTATTGGGGACAAAGTAGAATAAACCCAAATTTAGATTTTTACGCTCTCCCATCAGTTTTGTTCTATGGGCTTGTTCTATACATAATAAATTTTTATTAACTTCCACTAACTTTTTATCTGTCATAATTTTTAACTACTTATATAATTACTTTATATTTTTTTAATATATTTCCTCAATTTTCAACTGCACATCTAACACATCGTTAGCATAAATTTACTTTATTGTATATAGAAATTTACTTTATTGTATGTAGAACAAGCCCGAAATACTTATGAAATATGGCAAATGCTTTCTCTTGCAACGTGACAAGTACAAATAACACCCACTATACGCTATTTAGCCCTAAGAAATTTCTCTTTCAACGTGACAAGCGCATCGACGTCAGTAGAGACGGAGACAATACATGGGTGTAGTAGGTTGTAGTCTATTGCAACCAAAACTTTTTTTTGAAAGTGGCCTTTTAATTTTTTCTTTTTTACATTTGTTTTAAATTTTCCTTAAAAAAAATTTCTGAAAATGGTTGTGTCCATTATATTTTCTATTTAAATTTTATTTTTTCGCTAAAATTTTATTATGATGAATGATAGTCCCTCCAAATCTCTAATCCTAGATCCGTCCCTGGATGGAGCGTTGATGTGGAACTTCCACACTGACACTACATTATCATCATATTAGCAATTTACACAGATTGGGAGCGTCTTTATAATATAAAATAAAATTTGTGACTCGAATGATAAATCATAAATACATCACTCAATAAATTATTGTGTATACCACCATGCCATTTAAAAATATTTGTTTGTTTTTCCTAGAATTTTTTTGGATGGAAGATATATGAGGGTTTGTTCTATATATAATAAATTTTTACTAACTTTTTATCTCTCATTATTTTTAACTACTCGCACAATTATTTTATATTTTTAGGGAAATTGGCACAAATGGTCCAGAAAAAGTTCAGTTAGTGCGCATTTGGCCCAAAATAAAAAAAAGTAGCGCAAATGGTCCAAAAAAAGTTCGATAGTTGCACGTTTGGTCCAATTGGATGATTTCCGTCCATTTTCTCCGTTAACTTCATGGAAATCTTGCTATTTTGTCGTTTTGTAAAGGATATTTTGGTCATTATATTATAAAAAATTGCATAAACTATCCTAATCTTTGAAAATTATCAAAATTAGATCCTAACGTTTTCAATTTATTTACATTAGTCCAAAATTTTAATTAAATTATATTATTTTTTAGTTTATCATTTTATAGGTGCGAATTTGGTCCATAATTAAGTTTATCTAATTAATTTCATACCAACAAATGGTTTTACCGAAAATTTTCAACTTAATAGCATTTCTCTACGTTAGTATCACATTTCAAAAATATTTCGTTTGCATTAAATATGCGTATATTTTGATTTCAACCGACGGTTGAAAATAAATATAATTATTGTATATTCGTAAAATTTCAGTAGAAATGTACAGCTATAAAAAATTAAAATTCAAAATCACATCCGATCCCAACGGTTAACAATAAATGTAATTATTGAAAATTTCCTTTTATTTTTATATTAATATGCATATATTTTTATTACGAACAACAACTAATAATTAATGGTATTACTGTATTTATGTAAATTTATAGTTTAATATTATCGAAAATATACCGGATTTAAAAAGGAGGAATAGAAATAAAATAATACAAAAATTCAAAAATTAAAAAGGAAAACCCCCACCCCACTCCCACCCACCCCGCCCCTCCCAAAAAGCGGGTGGTGGCGTAGAACCACCACCATTTGTTGGTGGTGGGCGGCCGCCACCAAAGGCGGCAGGTGGTGGCTCGCCACCAAAGAAATGGTGGTGGCAAACCACCACCAGATCTGGGCGGTGGCCGCCACCACCATTCTTCTTTGGTGGCGTACACCACCACCAATTGTTGGTGGTGGGCTGCGCTGCCACCACCCGTTTTGGGGGTGGGGTTGGGGTTTTCCCCTTTTTTTTTTGAATTATTTTATTTCTACTCTTCCTTTTTAAATTCGGTATATTTTCGATAATATTAAGCTATAAATTTACATAAATACAGTAATACCATGAATTATTAGTTGTTGTTCATAATAAAAATATATGCATATTAATATAAAAATAAAAGGAAATTTTCAATAATTACATTTATTGTTAATCGTCGGGATCGGGTGTGATTTTGAATTTTAATTTTTATACCAGACACTTCTCTTGAAATTTTACGAATATACAATAATTATATTTGTTTTCAACCGTCGGTTGAAATCAAAATATACGCATATTTAATGCAAACGAAATATTTTTGAAATGTGATACTAACGTAGAGAAATGCTATTAAGTTGAAAATTTTCGGTAAAACCATTTGTTGGTATGAAATTAATTAGATAAACTTAATTATGGACCAAATTCGCACCTATAAAATGATAAAATACAAAATAATATAATTTAATTAAAATTTTGGACTAATGTAAATAAATTGAAAACTTTAGGATCTAATTTTGATAATTTTCAAAGATTAGGACCGTTTATGCAATTTTTTATAATATAATGACCAAAATATCCTTCACAAAACGACAAAATAACAAGATTTCCATAAAGTTAACGGAGAAAATGGACGGAAATCATCCAATTGGACCAAACGCGCAACTATCGAACTTTTTTTGGGCCATTTGCGCTACTTTTTTTTATTTTGGACCAAATGCGCACTAACTGAACTTTTTCTGGGCCATTTGTGCCAATTTCCCGTATTTTTAAGATGTTTTCTCTAATTTTCAATTACATATCTAATACATCGTTCGAGTAAATTTAAAAAATTATACTTCCTCCATCCCGATTATATGATTCATTTTATTTTTTCATTCGAATTAAGAATCCTATGAAAAATGATAATTATACAAATAAATTTATTAAAATATCCTTATTTAATTAGTAGTATATATTAAAAATAATATTAAAAAATAATATGATAGTATAATTATAAATAAATATATAAATAATAAATTAAATAAATACGATATCACGAAAAGAAAAAGTGAATCATACTCCATAAGCGAGACGGATGGAGTGTAAAGGACAAGCCGTAAATGGATTATTATGGCGGGGCCCAACCACATCGCCCCTGTTTTCATCAATTTCTTGGACTCTGTGAGCAAGAACCAACAAACAAAGGGGGGACCTGCCTTCGTCGGCTTGCCGAAACAGACGATCCTCTCTCTCTGTATGATATATACATAATACTACATTCCTCTCAAAATTATAATCATTTTCTTATCTCTATATAGATTAAAAAATACAATTAATTGTATTAAAAAAGTACAATTTAAAATTATTTTCCTAATATACCATTTTATTTATTAAATATTTTATTTCAATTACTCTATTTTAATCAATGTTCTAAAAAACGCGAGGCATGAAAAAGCGTCAAAGTAACGCCTTGAGCCTAAGCGCGATGTCGTGTGATAAAAACGAGGTCAATGCCTGATAAGGAAGGCGTGACGAAGCGTCGATCCCGAGCTTCAAGCTTAAGCGTGTCTAAGCGAGTTTCTAAGCGCGTTTTTTAGAACAGAGATTTTGATGATATCAATGTATATTAAATGAGGGTATAAAAGACAAGTAATCTTTTAACTATATCTTTAAATGGAATGTGACCTATATTTTGGGATGGACGAAAAAGGAATAATGGATTATATTTTTGGGACGGAGGTAGTATAAAACTATCTCTATGTTACTTTCTAGTATACAGTTTTTTTTTTCTTATCGTGTGTTCGTTTCCACTTATTTCCACCTAAAAATTACCTACTACTAAAAGTCAAATTCAAACATCAATATCAACCACACATTTCACATCATCATTCATTATTATCCACACATCTCGTGGTCCCCGCCACTATATTTCACTTTTAGCAAAATTTTAGACAAAAATAAGTACACACGAACACACGCTTAATCTCTCTCTACATATCTTTCCCCCCAGTATTATTATTATTATTATTATTATTATTATTATTATTATTATTATATAAATAAACCAAAAAACATTTTTTTTAAAGATAATTTCTTTTTCCGAATCTTCCATTTTTTTCAGAGTTATCGTGATTTCGAGTACTCTGCTCATTCACACCACCTAACACTACCACCCATCAGGTAAATCGCGTATTTTCCCCCTGAAAAGTGTCACGAAATATTCTCTGTTTGATTCGCAAATCCTTTTTTCTTCCTATTTTTTGATCGACCCATATCAGAAATTCAACGAGAAAAGAGAATAAATTGCAGGGAAAGTGTAGCCGAGGTCCTTGATCATGGCGGTGATGGAGAACGCTGGGATTAGCTCGGTGACGTCATCGAATCGGACCGAAAATGCCTCCCACGAGAGCACCACCGTGGATCACAATCACTCGCAGTTCACAAACGCCGCTGCTAATCAGAAGTCAACGAAACCCGACGGTACTGGTTATCATCACGTGATACAGTCCAACGTCCATCACCATCAGCTGCAGCATAAGACGAACGGCGATTCGGAATCTAATAACCCAGTTGAGAAGGGTGGAGATGAGGGGTTTAAGAGGGAGATGAGGGATTTAGCGGAAATGCTAAGTAAACTGAATCCCCTGGCCGAGGAATTTGTGCCACCGTCACTGGCTGGCAACGGCGGCACCGGTGGTCACCACAGACTGATGATAGCCTCACCGCACGACGCAGCCGCTGGATTCTTCGGCCAACAGCCTGTTAACCCAGGAACTCCAAACCGAAACTCTTTCAGAAGGGTAGGTATTTCATCTGATTGAAGTGAAATTTTCTTCCGCCGAGTATTATAATATATGGATTATTGACTGTTTGTAAAATAAAATATCCAGAAATATAAATAATTGATTGAGGAATATGTGACAGATGATTATTGTAAGAAATAATGTAATACTACTTTGATCATTGAGTTTTATTTTATTTCTGCTTCTGGGGTCTGTTTTATATATGTGCTTTCTTTCTTGATCACTTTTGTATTACATTACATCTGATATACAGAAGAAAAATGGCTATGCCAATGGGAAGAGGAGGATTAACAGCAGAACAAGCATGGCACAGAGGGAAGATGTAATTAAGAGGACAGTTTACGTCTCTGACATTGATCATCAGGTAAAGAGTGTTTACGCTTTTATGGCTTATCTCGGAAATCAATTTGTTATTTCGAGTTAAATGATATCAAATATCTTATATTGTTCTTGTTGTGAATGTAGGTTACTGAAGAGCAACTTGCAGTGTTGTTCATCAATTGTGGGCAGGTAAAACTTTATCACTGTCTCATAATAAAATCCACTCTTAATCTTAGTTACATGTTCTAAATATAGTTCTCTTGCATATCATTCTGAAGGTTGTGGATTGTCGGATTTGTGGGGATACTAACTCTATCCTTCGTTTTGCCTTTGTTGAATTCACTGATGAAGGTAGGTAAATGACCTATTGAGTCATGCTAGGTGTGCAACAAGGTGTACGACCCTCTAACCAAGGGCTTGATCCCACCAAACAAGGAGGGGTAAAAATGGTATTTCCATAGCCTTGTATTAGAGGGTTGTACATATACAAATTGGTTGCACAGATTAATTCTTTGGTCGAACCCTGGGATGATATCACATTGTGTTCTTTCTCAAATGGCTTACAGAAGGAGCGAGGAATGCATTAAGTTTGGCTGGGACTATGTTGGGATATTATCCAGTGCGTGTGCTGCCTTCAAAAACTGCAATTGCACCTGTTAATCCGACATTCTTGCCAAGGGTGAGAAACTCGTGCTAATCTTTCCTCGCTGTGGATGCGTGTTATAACTTAAACAAGTTAAACGAACTGAAAACTAATGCCTGGTTTTGTTGTCTATGAGACTAGTCTGAGGATGAAAGAGAGATGTGTGCAAGAACTATTTACTGTACAAACATTGACAAGCAGGTAGCTCTTGAAGTCAATTCTGAAAGGCAAAATCCTTTTGGCATATCGTCAATTTTGTGACAGTTTGTTGGTTGTTTGTTTGGTTGACACAGGTTACTCAAGCAGACGTCAAACTCTTCTTTGAATCCATTTGTGGAAAGGTTTGTAAATTGGAACTGCTTATATGATAAGTCCAGTCGACAAAGTCTGTGATATGGGAATTAGGTTTGATTTGTTCATTCTCTGATGCAGGTTCATCGCTTGAGATTGCTTGGTGACTACCAGCACTCTACTCGTATTGCTTTTGTAGAGTTTGTAATGGTAAGACCTACAAAGTTTGACATTGTCTGTTAGTGCTTGAATTCACAAGGCTCATGGTACTTGTTTGGTGCAGCTTAAGTTTTGATTATAATCTGTTCAAGTTTTAACCTCTGCATTCCATTCCACCCACCAACTTTTATAAAAAGTTTTGGGTCGTATCCATGCCAAGCAGGGTCTTATTATCCTTGTTTACTTATTCAAAACAATGTTATTCCCGACTTCTTGCTGTGATCCACAATCATGAAAACTTAGATGTTTAAACTCCGTAGTTAATATTTTCCGTACCAGTGCCAATGCTTTGCCACAACATTTACAAAATCGATGTAGGGAGTTTCAAAATGGGATTAGTATCAACAGTTTTTTGGGCGTATGATTTAAGTTCTGTTTTTCTTTTGCAGGCTGAGAGTGCCATTGCAGCTCTCAACTGTAGTGGCGTAGTCTTAGGATCACTGCCAATAAGGTTAATTTCCTCTAGTTGTCCATGATCTCCTCCTCCCGTGGAGAAAGGATAATCCACACCCACAAATGAAGTAGCAGTGCCATCTCAATTTAGGTGCTGACATGGCACAATTATGTCATCAGTTAATTTGGAGTAATGGTCTCTTTCCCCCATTGAGGAGGAATCAACATTCCTATAATGATTATGTAGTACTGTCACGTCGGCATCAATGATAATGTGGCAGTGCCACAGCATAACTCTAGCTAACGTGACAATAGTGGGGATGCTTTATCGTCTTCCAAGGAGGTGGAGAACATTACTCTTTGTTGAAGATGATGACGTGGGTAGCATTGGTTATCTTCCCCCCCATGGGGAGATGATTCTTCCATTCACAGTAACCATCTCTTACATTAAAATGCCTAATCTCTCAATGACCTGGATTTTTGCAGGGTAAGCCCGTCTAAGACACCTGTTCGACCTCGATCACCTCGCCAATGAACTGCTTGCTGAATTGCTCTTCGACCGATCTTCCTATCGAGCATTCAACTCTATATATACATAGATGAATAGACACTAGTACTTTATGGTGTTATTTTTTGTTTCTCTTTCTTTCTTATTGTTGCATCTCGACTGGGTCTGTTTCAGCCGCAAGAGATAATTATGGTTGTCTTTTTAGCTTGTAGAGCTCGATAGTTGCCGAGGCTTAAGTTAACGATGTTTAAAATGGGTTGCACATTGTGTTGAGTTGCACAGGCACTGCTTCGAAGTACTTGCTGTTATGTTCTTAACTTTTGCTAAGTTAAATGAACTTGTTTACCTTGAGTAAACTGTATTTTCTTCGTTTTGTGGGATTCTTCAACCCAACCACTCGGTTTATAATTTAACAATGGTAAAGACTGAAGAGTGTGTTCATCAATTTTTTAAGTCGCATTATTCTCATGGCTGGTTTTTTTCCTTGAAAGTCGTAGAAAAACAAATAAAGGAACACTGCGTTTTCTTATTGTGGGAAAAAAATTCTAATATTCCTGGAGCACCTAACTCGGTACTCCAAGCCAATGGGAACTGTCCACATACATATATGGGGTCACAATTTAATAAATAAAGCGGTCTCCTATGTGTAGGTGGGCAGTTCTAGGTGGGCAGTTCCCATTGGCCTGGAGTACCGAGTGTTTGGTACTCCAAGAGTATTAGAATTTTTTCCCTTATTGTGGTAAAGCTTCATAATTATACGATTTTTAATAGTATCATATGCATCATTTTCAATAAATGCAATTAAACTATCACTTAGACCATTAATAACACTAGTAATTACATCATTTTCAATTTTCGGACGATTTATGTTCTTTTGAAATTAAAAGAAAGAAAATTTTGTCGAAAACTCAGTGGTTCCCCGCCATGTGCCCTCAGCCACGGACTGGATGTCAACTTGACTCTAATTTTTGGTGTGTCTTGCCAATTTGAACTTGAAAAGATGGGACTTAGAGGTGGAGTTAGAAAATTCACATAGCAAGAGCGATAAAATTAGTACATCATAAATTCTATGTATTTTACGTTGAAATGAAATTATGAAAACCCATATATAAATTTAAAGAGATTTAAAAAATTCACGCGGTCTTCACTCCATGTTTCCTTGGGGTAAATATGTGTGAACTAATGAACTTCTATAAAGAAGTAACAATAATTTTTTCTGTCATAATTGAGGTGAACAATAATCCAAGGCCTTTCAATTGCAAATCATAAAAAGTTGTGACTTTATAGTTATATGTGGTTCAAAATCTATTTGAAAGGTATCAGGCATTACTATTGATAAAAAAAAAAAATCCTAATATTTAATAAAAAAAATTAAAGAAAAAAGTTCGCTTTCATCTGGTCTAGTGGATAACGGGAGGTATTTATTTATTTTTTTGACAATAATAATAACGGAAGGTATTAATTATCAATGAGAAAAAAGTTGAAATTGGAAAAGGAAATAGAAAAAATTCAAACATATACATGTTGAGAGTGGGATTTGAACCCACGCCCTTTCGGACCAGAACCTTAATCTGGCGCCTTAGACCAACTCGGCCATCTCAACGCATTTGTTTGTATGTTTCTGTTTAACATATTTGAACATATGTTTGACCAAAATTTTCATTGTTCTTTCAGAACAAAAACTGTAAATTTTTTTGTTTTTTGTTTTTTATTTATTGTTATTTCTCTAAAATAATCACTTTTCACTTCACAATTTCTTTTTCATTTTGTGTGAGGTAAGCGAGACAAATGAGAGGATTATGGTTGAGCATTTAGCACCTCTATAAAGATAAATTCTATCTACTTATGAACCATATTCATTAAATAACTAAGATACAGTGGAATTAATAATTTTAAAATTTTAATTATCGTCGACACTTGAACACACGAGTGCAAACTGCAAAATTCAACTTCCTCAACAATATGGGTGGAAAATTGCGAAGTTGTCCTCTTCCCTTATTTCATGGGATGCTTGAGTTTGTCTTAATGTCTTGTATGAGTCGTCTAAGAGTATGGATAGAAAAGCTAGCGATCAACCTTATGATGCTAATATTTTTACGTGTCACCCTTCCCCTGAATGGAGGGAGCTCGCACCCACATTGGATTAATACCTGAATACCACATGGTATGTTGACACCTTATAGTGCTAACATATTGGCAACAGAATGGGAGTCCGAACAGAAATCTGTGAAACTAGATTGTCATACATCCCTTTTTAGATTAAATACAAAGAATTGTTTTAAAAAATATTTTCATAATATGATTCCGTAGAATTAATTGTTGATCTCGTATGCAGCGAGTTTTTGCCTTCTTGGCAGGGAAGGAAGGGGAAAAAGAAAGGAAAAGGTAAAAGAAAAGAAAGAGCAAAAAGGAGATGACTCCCCACTCTCTCGTGCTCTCATAGGCTGGGCAGGGTAGCAGGGACGTGTACCAAATTGGGCCAGGCCAACTTATATGGCCCATATATAATACTTCCAGATAAACGCAGTCCAGCAATCAAGCCCAGTACGACGAAAATTGACTTCACACTCAGTAATAAACGCCATAAACATCCTCGACTCGAAAACGCTATTTCTCGCATCCTCTCAGACCCCACCAGCGGTTCTCGAACGCCGAAGGTGAACCTCCATTTTCACCCTCATTTTTGTCCAAAATCAAAATTCGATCGGAGTTTTCATCAATTAGATCTAACTTCTTTGTGAATTTACTTCTCTGTAGATCACAAGCTTGAGGGGAAAATGTCGGTTGGAGAGATCGCCTGCAGCTACGCTTCCTTGATCCTCCACGACGATGGCATCTCTGTCACCGTAAGTTTTCTCCGTAACATGTATTTACACATTCTCGATTAGACTTAGTCTCTCATACTGAACGAATTTGGTGGTAGGCTGAGAAGATCGCCACAATTGTAAAGGCGGCCAATGTTGCGGTGGAGTCATATTGGCCTAGTCTATTTGCCAAGCTTTGTGAGAAGAGGAACGTTGAGGACCTAGTCATGAATGTTGACTCCGGTGGCGGTGGTGCTGTTGTAGCTGCTGCTCCTACTGGCGGGGCTGGTGGAGCTCCTGCTGCCTCAGCTGCTCCGGTTGCTGAGCAGGAGGTAAATCACCATCACCTATATGTTTACTGAATTTGGCTTCGCTTGTCTGCAATATTTATGCTTTTTGGCTAATTCTGCCTCAGGAGGAGCCTAAGGAAGAGAGCGACGAGGATATGGGATTCAGCTTGTTTGATTAAGAGGTTTAGTTATACTTTTGATCTTTTTCCTTTTCTTTGTTCTGACTTAGGTGACATTGAAATTTTAGGTTTTATTGACTCTTTGCAGAGGTTATTTATTTATTTATTTATTTATAATAATAATTACTATTATTATTTTTTAAGGATAACAGATGTTGACATTTTGGAAAATAGTAAGCAGTAATTCAGTTTGACTTATGAGAACTATCGACCTTTTTCGTTATGATTAAAATTTTGAATGCACCTTTTTATGCTTATTACTCGTTTAATTCTGGATAGAGTTACTGATTACTTGTTATCAGGAATCTCGGGGAGATGAATAATTTGTTCTCTAGCTGTGTGTTTCTGCACTTGCCCGTAACTTCGTTATTACCTTACCCATCAGCATAGTTAGATTTTTGGTGATATCGAGTCATTCTCTCATTTAGTTTGATAAATAAACTTAGTCTTACTTCCTGTCCATCACGACCCGTTTGCGCCTTATCTTTCTTTGCTGTTAGAATTTATTTAGTAGTTTGGTTCTTCACCAGAAATGAATTTTAGTTCATTTCAGATCTATTGGGTATCATGGACATGTGCAAGGCATAGAGCTAGTCTGGAAGCACAAATTTCTGATGATCACTCTTCATTTTGGGGGGTTAATAGTGAATGAAATATTCCAACAATTTTAACTAGCTTATGAAGGAAGTAGTTTCTGAAAATGGAGAACTCTACTTTCCATAGCTTAGATGGTGAAAGAATAGGCTGAAGAAACAATAAGAGCTTGTTTGACAAAAGCCATACATGGTACATGGTATTTTCTTGGGTTCTTTTACACAACGAAGATCCTCATCTTTGCTGCCCCTCATGCACATAGTAGACTATAAAGCTCTCCTTTGGTGATGTGAAAATATGCTTGTGGGACTAAACTGTATGTTTAAATGGGGGGTCCAATTCTAGCCATTGGCTTTCTAAGCTCGATTCTGTCCAATGGTACTCATGAAACATTTGGTGATTGATGAGTAGTTGTTATGAATGTGTAACTAATATAGTATTTTAGCTTCAATTGAATAGTGCAATCTAATTTTTAGATAGAAAAAGTTAAAACAAATACATAGTGAGTTGGGTTCTCATGTTTGCTTTGCGACATACTAGTATTTCCGGTAGATATTTGACAACGAGAGGCAATAGATCATAATGGTTGATTTTTTCATGTTGGAATTGAGGTGTCCTGGCGTAATGTCTCTGTCGCAATTTAACATATATTGCTTCTCTTCTATTAACCAATGAAAATACCACTAATACATCCAATTGCAACACTGTTCACGTACCTTGGACGGTGCCTTAATATGGCACCATGATATGATGAAGTTTATAAATGGATAAAGTTTGTCACTTGTGACCGTTAGTCAGTAATGCCTAATTCAGTGTGCTTGTTGCTCAAGTGTACTAGTGTACCGACTGTTACTCAGTTGAATCTTCAAGCCTAAATATAGATCTGTCAATCTGTTGGGATAATTTGAGTATTTGTAGAATTTAGATGAGGCTACGGTTGGGGCAGGAATAAAAATGGGGATATGAGGACAATTGGGTGGGGATAAAATTGTTGTTATCTTGAACGCAATAGAGGAGTCTTTAGCTGCTTTTCTTCTTATTCTTCCCTCTTTTCTTTTTTTTTTTTTCTATTTTTTTAAAATTTTATTTACTACACCTATGGTCTCAAACATTTCAAGTTTGATGCAATCTTTCCTGTTGATAGGTTGCACCCAAAGTTTCCGTTAAACCCTATAAAAATCATCCATATACCGTACGTCTTAAAATTGCAATTTCTTTTTTGACAAATTAAAAATACTAAAAATGCTAAAGGGAAAGCTACAGCAGCCGGAATGACCGTTTTCTGCCGCAGCCATTTCCAACAGCGAACTATTTTCTGAAGCAAATTATTTCCTCCTTCAATCCAACAAAACTAAAAGATTTCCAAAAAGAGAAGTGTTAGATTAAACCAATACTTTGTAAAGCAGATAAGCATCCATTTGGAGCAAGCTAAAAATGAATGAATCTTGGAATCTCAAGACCACGTGCTTTTCACCCGATTCCCGAGCCTCAGGTCTATAAAGTGGGTAGAGATGTTTTGATCTGGTACCCACAGTTGGGGAAAAAAATTCGTGAGGGCGGTGAGAACCCCTATCATCAAAGGGCAGTTATGTATTATTTATCTAACTTAATGTGGATACCAAAAAATAAAAAAAAATAAAGAAAAATTTAGTTGATGACGTGGCACCACCAAAAGGCACCATGTGGCGTGGGTTTTGCACCCACGTGAGTATCCGATGAAATCCAGGGTAGAGATATTCATCCATAACCCATTCACCATCAAAGAGATCAAAAGAAGCAATTTCTTTTTTGTTCAAAGAATTTCTCGAACTTCTATGGATTTTCTAACAAATGAGGATATTGGTGAAGCGGAATGAATCGGAAAGGTTAAATTGGTGTCAGAAATGTGAGGAGAAGAATCATTAGAATTGGAGGATAAGAATATATTATGAAAATTAGAGTGGAGTAGTATTAGCATGATGATTCCTTCTGTCCTTGATTTCGAGAGGGGGCACTCGAAGACACTGAATAATTGCATAGTGTTGTACATGTTCTTTCAAAATCCATTGAAAAGGGCAAGGGAATAGACGAAGAAAAAAATATTCCTGAAATAATAGTGGGATTGGAGGGTTGGGGTGGATTTCTTTTTTATTTTTTACTATTAAATTTTTTTAATGATTTTTAATATATTTTTAATTAGTTTTACGTATAGAATTTTGATAGTTTTAAAAAATTGAAAAATGTATAAAAACTAGCATCCACATCAACGTTTAAGTTGTGAAAATGGACGATTGTTTACTTTGATGAAAGAAAGTAATAAAATTTATACGATGGTTAAACATAAAACCCGAAAAAATTAAAATTTTAGTACATTTATTGTCGAAAGTGATTAACGAAAGGTGAACTTTTAAGAGCCGGGTTGTTTGCCCCACAAAAGTGCGAACCGAGCCTAATTCCGACCCAGCTCTCTAAAACTTGATTTTGCGAGCCAAGCCCGAGTTGGCTCGGTTCCCATTTTAAAAGCTCAGCTCCTAACCCGATTAAAGTGAGCCACGAGCCGAGCCGAGCCAAGCTTTTTCTAAGATGAGCTTGAGCTTATCCTCATTAACATCCCCTTTAGAGTTGAATCTATTAAGAAATATGTTTACCTGCTGCAAAGCGGTAAAAGTCTTTAAATTTATTGATATTTTTGGCTACTTGCTATAGTTATGGTGGAATTATATTCTTGGCCAAATTTGTATATTGGTTTCCAAGTGTACTTGGAAATATATTTTGTCTATAACAAGTTCTGTGCTTCGCAAGAGTACGGCTGTTAGTTATTTCTGAACAATAACTAAATTTTGGGTCTTATTTGCCAGATTTTAGAGCAAAATTGGATTTTTCAATTATTATTTTCGACCCCTCTTTTGATTGATTTCATATATGTTTTTTTTATTTTCTCTATATTATTTTCTTTACTTTTTAGTCACACAATCAAAAATCATTTTCTCAAAAATCTATATTAGACATACCCTTATTAAGTATTCATGAGTTGATCTATTATTATTTTACACTTTTGATCAGGTACCCCGTGCATGGGTACTTTAATGCATCCACAACTTTTTTTTTTACATGAAACTACGTTGTTTCATAGCGCCACGCCAGCTATTTTTACATTAACGCACCCAATATTATTCTGTTCCTCACTAACCATTTACAAATTTAGTAGCATCATAAATCAACAAAATTATTTTTGATGTTGAAACTTTGTCTTTTCTTTTTTCCTTTTTTCCAATTGAAAAAATAGTGGGTGTTAAACAAGCTTTAAAGATCCCCAGAGTTCAACGGTGCCGTGTATATGAACTATTAAGGAAAGTCCTCAGCAACTGCTGAAGCCTGAAAGTACGTGATTAGTTAGCATAGAGGTCAAGGTCATTATCATTTAAAGTGAATCTTGATTGGAAAAATCGCCTTAGCAATTCCTAAGTTCCATAGTTTCCGTTTCTTTCCTCATCGCTCATTCTCTAAACCAGCTCAGGTGAAAGCAATGGTTGACTCGGCCATCCACATAGTGTTAGAATGATTGGTTCCAATTATTGAGAAAAAAGTTCGAGGCGAAGTAAATCTGGTGCTCATCAACTCCTCAGACGAAGCTGCAAGTATTGCATCCAAACTGAAGAGGACTCAAGAGGTGCTCGAGGATGCAGAGAGAAGAAGCATCGCCAATCGAAAGGTTGAAGCTTGGCTCGAGAAGATCAAAGATGCTGCATACGAAATGGATGATGCATTGGATGAATGGGAAGCAAACACAGTTCAAAAGGATGCAGTTTCTGATAATAATTGCTTGAAGGTGAGTTCGTTTATCAGATCTCCTTGTTTGTTCTTCAAACGTTTAGTTGACCGTCATGTTATTGCTCTCAAAATCAAACAACTAAACGGAACACTAGAGTCAATTGCCAAACAGATCAATGATGAATTTAACTTTCTCCCGAATGTGCACAAAGCGAAGTACCAGAATTCACAAGAAAATAGGACAATTTTAACTATTGCGTATTTCGATGTCAAAGATGTGTCTGAAATAAAACTGCCGAGATGATGAAAAACATAGTATAGTGTCCATGCGTAGTAGAGATGATGATCGTCTCTAGATTATCTCTGTTGCGGGAACAGGGGGATTGGGGAAAACAACACTCGCCCGTCTAGTTTTCAATGATTCAAATGTGAGGGAATATTTTGATAAAACTATATGGGCGTGTGTGCCCGATTCTTTTAACGAGATCAGTATTGCTAATTCAATTCTAAAATCACTTATGGGGAATTCACAAGACGAGAAAGATCTACAGATATTATTAGAAGGTATAGAAACTTTTGTCACGGGGAAAAGGATCTTTCTCGTTCTAGATGATGTATTGGAACATGATGAACGAAAGTGGAACCAACTCAAAAATTGTGTTAGTAAGAGTGCCCCTGGGAGTAGAATTTTGGTGACAACTAGAAATGAAAGGGTTGCAAAATCAATGGGCACTATTGATATTATGCCTTTGCGACTACTATTTGACCAGGAGTGTTGGTCATTGTTGAATCAGATAGCATTCATGGGGCAAGGAAATGAGGGTCCTCGGAAAAGAGAAATAGGTTGGGGAATAGTCAAAAGGTGCAAAGGTTTGCTGCTGGCGGCAATGACTTTGGGAAGTCTCTTGCGTACCAAGCATTCCCTGCAAGAGTGGGATAACGTCTTGAACAGTCGAATATGGGAATTGGAGAATGGGAATTGGAGAAAGTGAAAGTAGATATTTTCCCTCGTTTGTATTTAAGCTATGATGAGTTGTGTCCTGCCGTCAAGCATTGCTTCTCATATTGTGTTAAGTTTTGAAAAGATACAAAGATTCATGTACGTAAACTGATAAATATGTGGATGCCACAAGGTTTTCTTTCCAGCGAAAGCGCAAATGAAATGGACCAGATTTTTACAGTGCGGCCTCGGGAAGAATTTTCATCTTCCAGACAAGACACACACCACCCCCCCTGAATGCGGGGTGGGTGGGGGGGCCCACCTGCTACAGTGAGAGAGGCCGAAGATTCGGCCAGGCCGTACCAGAAGATTGCTAATGAAATGGAATTGAAAGGACGAGAGTATGTAGAAGATTTAGCATTACGATTTGTCTTCCAAGACCTCGAAAAAGATGTGCTTGGGAATATTATATCATGCAAGATGCATGACATAATATACGATTTTGCCCAATTCCTCACAAAGAATGAGTGCTTTATCATGGAAAGCATTAATGATATAAGAAAATTAGAGCCATCTTTAAAGAATGCCCGTTATCTAACTTGGGTTGATAATGGGAAGTCCTCAAGTCCGGTTTCAATACGCACTGTTCAAAAGCTACGTAGTTTTCGTTGTGAAAAATCCATCCCCCCGCGGTTGCTTGTAACACTAAAATGTGTTAGAGAATTGAGTTTGGTTCATTGTGGGTTGGAAGAGCTTCCACGAGAGATTGGAAATTTAATTCACCTAAGATACCTTGACCTGACTGGCAATCCACTAATAAAACTCCCCAAGTCAATGTGTTATTTGTATCATCTACAGACATTGATTCTTGTACGTTTTTCAAATCTTTCTGAACTACCAGAAGAAATCCACAAACTAACAAATTTGAGATATATTTTTGTGAACGATGGGGTATCTTTCCCTCAAGGAATAGAGAAATAAACTTGTCTCAGAACATTGGTTCATTTCAGAGCTAGCCGTGGAAGGAGCTAGTTGGGATACTTGAAGAATTTAAAACTCCTTGAAATACTTTTCATCATTATCGATGACTTAAATGAGGAATCCGATGTGATTGAAGCTTCAAAAGCTGAACTTAGAAACAAGAATGGCCTTCAAACAATGGAGTTGAAGTTGAGGGGTGAAGCTAGTATAAGATGTAATGGAGGCTCTTGAACCACCTCCATACATATCTGTTCTATTGTTGGATGGGTACGTTCGTTTCGAGTTTCCTCGCTGGATTGCCACATCTCTTCACAATCTGAAGATTCTCAAAATACAACACTGTTCTTATTTGCCTCCATTGGGAACCCTACAGTTACTTGAGGGGCTCTACATTAGTTCTACCAATGAAATGGAATGTTTGGACCATAAATTTTTGGGAATAACTGTTGAGCAACTTGATGGACGGAGAGCAGTTGCATTTCCAAAGCTGAAGAAATTGGAGTTTTACCATTGTCCTCGATGGAAAAACTGGGAAGACATAGAAGAGGAGGATGAAGAAAATGTACTCGACTCCCTTGATATAATGCCGTGTCTTAGGGAATTAAATGTCATTTACTGCCGCAATCTGGAGTCGCTGCCCCACCGTCTCCTTTGCAGGATGCTGCTGGAACACTTGAATATTTTTTGGTCTTCTATTCTAATCAAACAATATGAATCCAAGGGAGGGCACGAATTCTTGAGTCCAATGTGTGAAGTAACCCTCGACTCTTTTTGACTATTTATTTCTTCCATGAATTTTATGGTTGTATGTAAAACATTCTTCATCGGCTTTCTCATTCTGTAATTTTTGATTTCTTAGACATCAAAGTTTGTGTCCTCTCTTTTTAAGGTTATCTTCAGCATGTTGCATACAATGTAATATTTCCTTTATCTTATAGACTGCAGTTTCATTTTGCATCGATGTAATGTTCTATCCATTACATCTACTGTAGTAAATACTGCATATTTTTATTAGTTGGGTTTTGATCCCTAATAAAACCCAGAAGTACTCGTATATTGGAACCCCCACATTCCCAGTTTCTTGGAGTCCCAGTTTAGCTGGAACCTCGGCCGTAAAAGCTCGTTCAGTCCTAAGCACTCTCTTCTCCTAAACTTTGTGATATTTGAAGTACAAGTAAACGAAACGAGATGCCTTTGTCACCAATCAATTTACAACAAACAAGAATGACTATCTCACAAATGGACACTAGTCACCAACAAGTGAGTTACAATGCACCTTAATATTGAATACACAGAACCTAGCTCCCCTTCCCCGAGGGAAAGGAAGAACATACATATATAAATAAAGAATGAATTCATCCTTAAAATTATCTAACAGGCTGCCTCCCAGCCTCAGAATTTCCAAAAAGCATACAAATCAAGGCTAATTGTGTTTTGACTTAATACAATTTTTCGTCATGCTTGCTCCAGATTTCTTACTCGGGGGAATACTCTTAATAATAACAACTGGGGTGCTCCCTTTTTCCAAGTTCCTGAACAGGGTACACAGCATAGCAATCATTATCCGAGATAAAATTCCATTAGAACATGTTAAAGAGATATAGAATGTGACTTACGGGTCTGCTTGCTTCTTCTTGAGAGATGCGTCCACTGCCTTTTCATGGCCTCGTACTGGTTTATTGTTCGGATAATGTACCTACACAACGTATAATTGTCCTCAAAAGAAATGAAATTAACAAATAAACCAATAACAACAACTTACAGGTAGTGCAAAGAATAGCATAAATAGAAACACTATTTAGAAGTTTGAACCGCTATGTTGGATGAAATTCCCACTTCAATTGCATTTATTACCTAATGCCACCTAAATTGATGTTAAGCACTGATACTATTAAATAATAACAACCTAGCAACATAATTTTAAGGTCACTTGCCACCACACTAGATTCTCTTTTCCCGTAAAAATTCCACAAGACCTTGAGACTAGACCATGTTGATAATCATGAAACGCTCTAGTTCACCTGTCACCCAAAAGATACGCATCGAAAATCCTAGGCAACTTAATATGTGAGATACCATAATTCCGGACCAAAACATTATCTAGATATACTCAAATGTCGTCCATTTTCATATAGTTAAGTGAACTATGTGCAACAATGAAACCGCAGTTCCTAAATCAAGTAAAATGAGAGTTGATGTCCCATTTTCTTTTTCTTGGTCCCATCCAATCAAGACAATTAACATAGACAAAACCAAGTGTATTAATTCAATGATATGTAACGTTTTGAATTGATGAGACAACTATAGAAACACGAAATGGAATAGCATATTTGGGCTGGTAAAATGAAAAGAGGCCCTTGTTAGACAAATTATGAATCATATACTTACTAAGAACACTGTCATCGTCATCCGAGCAAATATCAATTGATTCAAAATGGTAAAATTATAATTAACATGAATTAGCCAGACTTACTTCATCATTCAATGTGAATTCACACTCTGGTGCACTTCCTTCCTTATCTGCAACCTTGTGCTTCTTCTCTCCAGCTCCATCGTTGTTCAGCATGCTGGGACTCTGTTTCCTCTTCTTTTTGCTCCGCATATGCAAGCTCGAGCCTTTCTTATCACGAGCCTTCCAGACATTCTTCTTCCTGAACAACAATTTCTCGAATTTCCACGACTTATAGCTCGTATCTATCACAGTCACCTCAGTTTTCGAAAATCCCAACAAATTACCTTTATTGCCATCCCCTTCATCTTCGTTTTCCCTCAGTACTAAATTCTCGCCCGACGCCTTAAACTCCGCCGCATGACTGTTATCATCGTCACTTCTCGACCCCTTCTCCGATTGCACGTTGATATCCTCTTTGCACTCATTGTTCCAGGGACTACAAATTTTAGGGTTTGACTGTTTTCGACATGATTTCTTGATTTTGGGGAAATTACTGTAATTGGAGTCTCCATAATTGAAGAGCTCGAAGAGGACATTGCTCATTACATCAAAATACTGATTATCATGGATTCGATTCGGAGCCGGGTCACCACGGGGCGGTATCGGGTCGGGTTTGTGATCTGGGATTGGATCCGGCTGTTTAAGGCACGGTGAACTGAGGAAGTTCTCGAGATCGTCAGCATCGCCGGACGGAAAGCCTCTGGAGGAGCGAAGCCGGTCGAGCCACTTCGGACCGGATTTCCCGGCGGATACTGAGCAGACCATTGCTCACTGGAGAGTGTCAAATAGAGTGTTGTGGTTTCGGAAGTTTTCAGGCCAGGGAATGTAACAAACGTAGTGCGACACTCATTTGCCAGACCCTCTTTTTTTCAATCATGCTCTACTTACTCAACACATCCCTCTTATCGCGTTTGTTCCCTTGCCTACTGTGAGTATGCCCACACCCCCACGTGGCGCCCTGTGAGAGCGCCACGTTATCTGGCAAAAATTTTGTTTATTTATTTATTTTTATTTTTATTTTTTTGGTATCTACGCTAGATGAAATGAATAATATATAACTATTCCCTGATGATGGGAGAATCCATGTGGACCCCATAACTTTTTTTCGGAGTGTGGGCATGCCAACTGTTGGCATTGGAGCAAAACTGTCCCTCCTATTCCAGATTTACTCTTTCTTCTGATTGAAAGAAACAACTAAACCCAGCCTTTTCTTCACTATTGCTCGAACAAAAATCCCAAATATTTCTCTCTTGTTGCCCCAAGAAGAAGAGGTGCGCAACTCCATCTGCAAGAATCACGGGCCAAAATAATCCGAACAAGAAGAGTCAAGTGGCAATAGAAAAATGCAAGTTTACGTTATCATTTTTTTGGGGGGCAAATTTCATGAAATTTAGCGTAATTTTCATGAGTTTTTGGCTGTATGCTTTTGAGTTTTTCTTGAAATTGGGAATGGTATATAGATGGGTTCATGTTACAATAAAAAAATTGAGTAATTTTTTATGCAAAAAATAAGTTTTCACCATTTTTTTTGCAAATCCATTTGAGATTTGGGAGTGTTCGGCCATGAACGCCACTCATGATATTCGGCCAATGATGGCCCAACCTCACTCATGAGATTCAGCCAATTTAGGCCCAACTTGATTATTATTATTATTATTATTAAGTAATTGTTATTCATAATAAAAATTATCTATATATATATAAAACCAGGTCATTTTCCCGCTCAAATCACTATTTTTCAGAATTAAATAATTAATATAAAAATCAAGTTTCCCACCCTACTCATTTTCCTTTATTTATCTGATAATTAACAATTTAATTATTAAAGGCAGATTTAGTACCTGCAACCATCTTGATTGGTAAATACAGAGTCTTGCCAAATCACAATTTCCTTATTTCTCACGCAAATTGATAATTATTTTAATTATCAATTATCTCATTTGACTTTACAAAAAATTATCTCATTTAAGTTTACCAGGTCATTTTCCCGCTCAAATTTTCAGTTTTCAAAATTATATAGACTATAATGAAGTCATTTTCCCACTCAAATTTTCAGTTTTCAAAATTAAATAATTTATTGTTTATTCTCATTTTCTCTTTTATCCTGTTGTTTGTTTCTCCTTTTTAGTATTTTTAGTATTACCATCACTATAAATTCGGATAAAACAGATCTATACAAATCGATCCGCGATCTACACGAATCTTATCGCCAAAATTTTAATTTATTTTTTGAAAATCAATTCTTATGGGTAGTCACTAAACCTCAATCTGGTTAATCTTTTAGTTGATTCAAAATCTCATATTCTAGATTTTCTCAAATCTCTTAATTTGTAATTAATTTATCGTTATCTCCTAATCAGCTCGGGTATTTTGCGTCTTCTTTAATTTTAAATTTTAAAATTACAAATTGAAAATAAAAACCAATGCGTCACATGGGTAATTTGGAGTGAATATATATCTAACTAAATTATTAATTCTGTTATATTAGTTGCTTAATTTTTTTACTTCTGCTATGAGTGTTTTTTTTATGAATTTATATGAAATATGAAGGGAACTCTGTCAAAAATTTCAAATAATCTTTTAATTTTTTTTCTAACACAGGTTCTAAATCGTATCGTGGGTATATGTCTCCCCGTGCAACGCACGGGTGAAAACACTAGTTTATATTTAATAATGATCAAGTGTTTCTAATATTAATTATTTATTGATAATAATAATTATTTATATTTAATAGTAATAATTATTTATAATAGTTATTTATTCTTATTAATAAAGTTTATATTTATACTTACTATAAAAATATAATTGTAACTCTAAAAATCATTGTAATTAATATTGATTAAATATAATAATTTTTATATAATTTTTTTGTTCAATTCTTGGTTATGTAATTAATTGGCTATTATTTCGTTTGCAATATTGATTTATTCACATAGAAGACCAACAACTTTCGAAAGAAGGCGTCGTGGTCGAGATCCCAATGAATAACAAAGGCAACATCAGGCAACGATGACTTATGTTATTTTAGTTTTTTTGGTTATCTCAAAAAATATTTGTTAGTTCTAATGACGTTTGTTTTAGAAATTATTACGTTTTATAGAAATATTAGACAAAGTAGCATTTTCGATTTTAACTAATTATCTAAAACTAATGATATTATTAGATGTATCAAAAAAATATTGACTGTAATAAAATATATGATCATTTGAACTAAAACATTAACGTGCCTACATGCTAATACTTTGCTTCTCTAGTTGTCTAATTATTTTATTTTAAATTAAAATAGTATTATTTTTGGGAAAAGTTCAGTAAATACTAAGCATAAACATCAAATTAACTTTTTTAGTAACTAATGAACCAAAACACCAATATAACAAAAGTCAAATCCTGATGATTTTTTTAAAAAAATATTTAAGACCAACTCACATACATTACAAATTTTTATATTCAATCATCTCAATGCATATTGGAAACAAATATCAATCATCCACGGCACCTTCTTTCGGAAGCTGTTGATTTTGGCGTGAATAAATTAATACTGTAATACGAAATAATAGGCAATTAATTACATAACCAAGAATTAAAGTAAAAAATTATATGAAAATTATTACATTTAATTAATATTAATTACAATAACTTTTAGAATTATAATTATTATTTTTGTAGTAAGTATAAATATAAAATTTGTCAATATAGATAAATAACTATTATAAATAATTATTATTATTAAACATAAATAATTATCATCATAAATAAATAACTAATGTGATTAATTAATAAATAAATTAATAAAAAAATTATAAAATAAAATGAAAAAGGATGTTGATGTTGGGCCAAACATGGCTGAACATCCCTTCAGCCATGTTTGGCCGAATATCAATTGTGATGTTCGGCCACGGTTTTGGTCGAACATCACATTTGACATCATAGTTGATGTTCGGTCAAATGTGGAGTTGCGGTGTATAGCAGGGGGATATTTCGGATATTTCACGTGGGGGTATTTATTTCAGTGTGGGTGTGGAGAGTAATTTTTGACGTATGTTTAGCCGCACCAAAGAAATATATTCTATTCATAAAAAAGGAAAGAAATATATTACTCTATCGTTCCATTTATTTGGTCAACTCTTCCTTCTAGGGTTGTCTCATTTATTTGATTCACTTTTGCGTTCATTTACAATTATACCATAGATAAATTTGAAAATATAAAATATTATATTTTCCAAAGCATTAAATGAGGGTATTTTAGGAAGCTTGTTTGTATAATTGTCTTTTCCAACACCATTCTTAATCCATGTGAAAAGCAAAGTGGACGAAATAATTGAAACCGAGGGAGTAGTATACAACATGTGTGCACTGAAATTCAACCATATGGTAAAATGGAGGAGTAATGCTCTCCTCCCCATACTAGAATGAGTTATTCTCCTTTCTGTTGATATATCAATAATTATTATATGCAAATATAGTTTGTCAAAATACAAAATAAATCATGTTGAAACTGCAATTTCACTTATAGTGCACGTGTTGACTATTATCTAACAAGGGCATATCTTTATCTTTAGTCTTTAGTATGTTAAAAAGAGGCCATCATGCGAAATCTTTTGAATTCCAAAAATATCCTCATACATTTTTGAAAATGCCTACTATGTCTCATTTTTCCATATTTGCTTCCGCTGCAATGACTCGAGTTTCCCCCTCTTCCTAAACCTCTAACAAATGCATTTCATGCCATAGACATTCATCATAATCTTCTTCAAATTCGAACGGAAGCAATATCATCTCAACTGGTCGGAAACCTAGGCATAATGGTGATGGAGAAGATATTAGCAGTCGTCGCTACATCTGCTAAGATTCCAAGTACAAGTTGATGCCATGGCTACTAGGAATTCGCCATCAGTGAATTCCAAGACGGAACTTACCCTCACAGGAAGGCTGATACAAAGTTTTCATGTAATCTCATGTTTATATTATTTACTAGTATCACGGACGTGCGATGCACGGAAACAATTAAATTTATGTACGATAAATAATTGATATAAAATTATAAATATAAATATTGAATTACATAATTGATGTAATTTATGCATAGGAGATTACATAATTATAAATAATTATTGAAATCTATAATATTGTACATTATAGTGAATGAAAAAAATACGGAGTAAATTTACAATTGTAAATTATAAAAATTCACGTGCGTCACATAATTAAGAAACTTATCAAAACATTTACTTTAATTCTAACTGCCGTGCATAGCATTGCACAACAATGCTCGTGGAAAATAATTAATTGTAAACGAACAATTGGGAATGAATATATAAACATTCTTTGATTATCAAAATGGTCTTTTTCGTTGGTACATATCAAATTTATATTTGACACCTTTTTTCTTTCTGAAATGGGCATTATGCATTCTAAATTTTATGATTTTATGCATTCTTTTAGTGATTAGCTGTAATTGCTACTTAATTTTAATTCTATTGTATAAAAAGTATTATTCTTAATTTTATGTAACTTAAATTTGTAGTTATACTGATAATTTTCCGCATATACATAATTCATTTGATTTCATTCCACATGGATTTAATTCATTTGATTTCTTTCCATTTACATAAACTGTATGTTAATTATAAAAAGAAAAGCTTTTTATTTTTAATTTTATATACTTAGAAAAAGTAAAAAGCGTGCAATGCAAAATCCAGTTAGTGAGCATATTACATCAGCCGTATTAAAAATGAAAATATTAGTTAATTTTTTTAATTAGAAATCTTGTGTCATATTAGCAATGTCAATAGAGCGTCCGTCAAATGTGATACTTCAATTATAATAATCTAAGGATTAATAAATTACTATTTTATTTAAAAATAAATAAATTATTCAATATAAATCCAATTATAATTTTAGCCACTCATTATTTGATTTTAAAAAATAAAAAAAGTCAAAGATACCCACTATTTTTGAACAGACTAATTCACGCAACCAAGCAAAAATAGTAAAACCTACAATTTTATCACGATAAAATTAAATAAAAAATAAAAAATATTTATTATTTAATATTTTGAATTAGAATTTTCAAAAATGAATTTTATATTTAAAGTCTTTCGAAAATAAATTTTTTCTCATTAAATGTTTGCTTGAAATATTGGTTTATTTTTAATTTTTTTAATTACTGCTAATTAATGTTGGTTTATTTCCAAAACTAATTTTATAATTTTCTTAAAGTATTTAATGTGTATCACGTTGGCATCTTTGCCTATGTGGAACTTCACAAATTGTAATAGAAAGATTAATGGTATGATATTATAACAATTCAAAATATAAAGATAAAGATTAATAAATTACTATTTGTTTAAAAATAAATAAATTATCCAGTGAAAATTTAATTATAATTTTAGCACTCACTATTTGATTTAAGAATAATCCACTATTTGAATAATCCAATACACATTACAAATCAAAACTATCTAAAACTATAAGATTTTTTAACACGGTAAAAATAAATAAATAAAATACATATTATTTAATGTTTTTAATTAGAAATTTGAAAAATGAAGTCACATTTAAAGTTTTTCCAAAACTAATTTTTCTTATTAAATTTTATTTATCACATTTAATGATAAATTTATGTTTCATTAAAAAATATTTATATTTAAAGAAGTTTTCCTATGTAAAACTACCAATTAATGTTTGTTTATTTTCAAAAATAGAATTTTTATTTATTTTTTTAACTACAAAATATTTATGCTTTTTTTAAAAATATTAATGAGCTTTAAATATTAATGAGTGCCATGTTGGCACCGTTGCCAACGTGACACTTCTCTTTTTATAATGTAAAGATTATCTATTACTACATTTTCACATCTAAAATGTTTGTAAAGAAATACACATTTGTAAACAGATACACAATGCGTACTCTTTCGATCATTTTTTTATATATCCCTAATTGCTTTGCTTTTTTTTTCTTAATATTCAACAAGAATGCCGATTTAGTATGTGACTATCATATCCTTAATTTTTATATACAACGTGCAACGCACGTTTCAACATGCTAGTTTTATAAAACATTAAATCTCATCGATTTACAAATCCAATGCATTTTAGGAATCTCAATTACAAGCTCCACACAAAAAGTCATGCGCGTTTGCATCCGAAGTGCGCTAATTACGTGCCTAATCAACTGGCTACTGCCTTGGTCGGCCAAGGTAATGGCTCAGACGACCAAGGCCATCATTTGGCCAATTTCTCTCTTTTCTTGTCATTTTTCTTTGGCTCTCTAACCCATGTTTATAATTTTTCTGAAAGACATGCGTGCAATTAAAAGTTTTCCTTATTTACATATATTAGTTTTGAGTATGTGCTTCGCACGTGGTATAAAATGATATGTTTTTAGTAATAAATTTTTAAGTCTCGACTTTAAATTTTTTTTCAAAGAGTATAAAATTAAATCAACTTAGTATTAGTAACTTATACGTGTAAGTTAAATATTTAAATAACACTTTTACCATTTTGTACTCTAAGTAAAAATATTAATATCTCAATTTTCTACCGAGTTAGTACAAATATCTAATCTGCAAAAAATAAAATCCAATAAGATTAGTCACATATATCTAAGTTGATTAAATATGATACCAATCCAATTTTAAAACTACAAAAATATGATATCTTAATTAGAAAGTTGTGAAAGATGTTATAGAAAAAAATGATCAATATACATTTTTAAGTTATACGCATTAAATAAAAAAACATTATATATTGAAATATTTGTAGTTTAATCAAATTAAAGTAATTTTAAACATCGCTCAAAATTAGATATGTAATTATATTTTTTAATTATTAGACTAAAAAATGTGTGTGACATAATTTTAAATCAAATGATTATCGATCACACAACTACATGACTTTGTAAAACATTCTTTTTTATTTGAAAAAAAGAAAGTTATTCATAATTATTTTAGGTCATATATATTGAATAAAAAAATTAGAATATTTGTAGTTTAATTTCTTTAATATAATAATTTGAAAAGTCATTCATTAATTATTCATATAAACATATTTATTTAATAAGGGCATTTTGGACTAAATAAAATATAAATGAGGATATTATTGGAAATAAAAAGATTTTCATATATCCCTACTTTTTAATATAGTATTTACCCTTTCTCCGAAGTCAATGAAACATCATGGAATATGTCCCTTAATCAAAATAATTCTTTCATAAATATGCAAAAAAATTTTCCATGTTTTATAGAAAATTCGACCTCACAAAAAATATTTTGTCCCTATATTAATTTCCTTAATAATTTTTCCCATGTTTTGTAGAAAATTCGACCTCACAAAAAATATTTTGTCCCTATATTAATTTCCTTAATTTATCCGCAACTAATGAAACGTCACTAAATGTAATATTTTATACCTGAGGATGTCACAAAATGTAATTTTAATTCCAAACAAATTCTTGCATTGGGTAAAATTATAGAGTAATAATTCAAATTTTGGAGCGTGTGCACCACAATAATCTTAACTTATTTATACATCGTACACTTGCTTATTTTGCATTTTTGCTTGCTGGAGGAAGGCATAAGTGCGTGTTCGTTTTGATTGTTTCCCCTAAATTCGAAAGGTACCTTTTGTTATTGAACTTAAGCATGAGCTGACAATAAATTTTATCAATTTTTATTTATTATTTCTTTTAATCAAACCAATCATATTCATATATTTTGTAGAAAATTTATATATATTACACAAACTTCTACCATTCAACTCCATTTATTTTCTTTCATCTTTTACATTAAAATTCACAAAAATCATTAAAAACCAATCCGTATTACCCAGGATTGTTCAAGCACCATTGGGGATTGATTCGACCTCCATTTTAAAATCCGGGACCAGATTTAAAATCAGCACGGCGATAGGGGCAAAAATAGTGCCAAAACTTTGACTGGTGGCCACGGCGGCCACGGTGTTGCCGGAAAAAATTCAAAAAATTCATGTAATTCCCTATCGCCGTGATGATTTTAAATCTGGTCCCGTATTTTAAAGCGAAAGTCTAATCGACTCCAAAATACCATCAATAATACCGTAATTATGATACCATCGATGATGCTTAGACATTTCGGTCGTATACCGTTTAAGAGTAAGGCTCCGGTACCTACTGTGGGTACCTTACGGTACCAACAGTCGGGGAAAAAAAAAAAGTTTGGAGGTCGGGTGAGACCTCCGCCATCGAGAGGTAGTTATGTATTATTCATCTAACTTAACGTAGATTCCAAAAAAAATTAAAAAATTTTTACCGCCAGGTGGCGCCGACGTTCAGGGGATTTGGCTCATTCACGGTGGAACAGAGCCAATCCGTACCATTTAAATCAAACTTAACCCTTTACTCCCAGCATTAGTCGAGCCGTCAATCTTACTGGCTAGATTTTTACGCCACCGTCACTTCCAGGATTAATCTCATTCATGTCAAATTATCATTTTTGTGTGAGTCTGACACTTTTGGATGTATAGAAAATATTCTCTATGGAAAATGGCATCTGGTGAGAAAACTAATACGATGTTCTGATTTCCGTAGTGAATTTGTGTGTATTTCTAACATTTTTCTTCCGAAAGACTTCATATGGATGACATTTCGTGTAGACCTTTCATATGGATAACGTTTTAACTACGTACTCTTCATCTTATCTGCGCATGAACTTCATTTAAACTTGGAAAGGACTGCAACTTGACGTGAATGTCTAACCACTCCTCTCTTTACGTGTTTTGCCACGCTGAGGTATACCAAGTCTATGACATGGATGTCTAAAGATGATCCAAAAGTGCAATAATTATGGTATCATCGGGTGTTTTTTGGTCACATACGATTTTCGTCGGGAAAACTTTGATTTTGATAAAAAACTTTAACTTTGAACAAACGGCATCATCGAAAATTTTTTTGAATTGCTGGAGTTTTCTCTTGCTGTGTTGGTTGTGAATCTGGTATTAGTTTTCCCAACGGAGTGATCGGGAAATACCTGCCACCATCGATGGTTCTAAATCGTTGCTGGATGCATGTCTTCTAACATCAATGAACATAAGACTCTCATGTGTAAACAATATAAAAGAAGTCGATAATAAAAGAACCTTCTTTCGTGAAAATATATATTTCTTCATTCAATACATCTTATTATCATCCTTAATTATTTACCTGTGTTAATATGGTACCAGGGTCCATCAACATAACGCAAGAAAATTTCAGCCAGCAAATCCCAAGCTTGGTCTGAGAGTCGATGGCTGCTCACTTGCATGAAGCCAAAGGCTACAACGAGTCACACCCATCAACCCAAGAGACCACTACTTGTAACATGAGTAGAGGCTTGTCACTTTTTACCTAAAAGGGAATTAATTGAGAGTTATCATTAGTGGATGTCATTGTTTTAGTGACATTAAATTGCTTTCGGTGTGTTATTTTTCTTTTTGAATCATGTTAGTAGTACAATTAATTTGTACAACTAGTATTGTCATTTTCTAACAAAAGTTGGACTCCACCAAATGGGAGTGAAAAAAAATATTTTTCATGACCTTCCATTCGAGGTACACTTAGTTGTACAAAATGATTGTACACTTAAACATTATTCTTTCTATATACCCAAACTAGCAATATGCCCAAAATCCACAAGGTAATATCAACACTTGTCATTCGAAGTAATCGGGTCTTGTTTGGGCCCGACCAAAACCGACCCGATTTGAGTCGGTTTGCACAATTGCAAATCGTAATTGAACTGACGATTTGGTTCGATGGCCCGAAACCAACCTGACCTGACTTGAGTCCATTCGGATCGGGTAGGTTATTGTACAAATAAACTTTTTTTTAAGCAACCCAATCGATTTTCTAGAAACTGACCAGACTGCAGGCCAAACTGTCTTGAACCTACTTCGGTCGGTTTGGATTGGCAGTCTGGATGGCCACCCCTAGAGGTACGAGCGATGCAACAATATTGAAATGTAGGGGTTTTGGATAAAATTTGATATCCAGTGCCTATTTTTTTCTACGAGGAGGTTTGGAGACTTTTTGTACTGACCAATGAGATTTTAAAATGGAGGCCTTAAGCACCCGCATAACTTGCCTAGCTTCATATTCAATTCTAATGTACTATATATGCATGTAGGGTTATTTTCGCAACAATACCCAAAAATATCTATTTTTTAACAATTCCAGCCTCATTCTTATTTTTCATTATGTTAGAACTCCAATTTTTCCATTTTGTTTCACTGGATCCCCTGTTAATGGATTCCATCCATTTTGGTCGCTAAGTTCAATATTTTTGTTCTTCTGTGCACTGAAAGTTTGGGATCTTTTTTTTGAAAATAATTCAATTTAGTCAATTTAATCTTTAAATGTGTGCAAATGGGTCCTAAATCTTCCAAAAAAACCCAATCCCCAACTCATCCCTACAAGAACCCCACCCCCTAATAAACTAACTAGGGAGCTTCCTCCCTAGTTTTCTAGCTAGCGGCTAGGTCCCTGACAACCCATGACCTCGCCAGCGGTGAGCCCTAATCGATTTTTTTTAGTGGTGGTTCATGAATCATGGCCCATTAGTTTGGGTGGATAGTGATTTAGATCCACCCAACAAATAAGTGACCCGACTTGCTTCTCCTCAGTTTTCTCATTGCCGGTGAGCGCGCCGGTAGCAAAAAAAACCAAGGGGAAGCATCGATTTATTGGGGAGGGGGGATTACCGGGGATGGTTTGTAGCTGAGCTATAGGGGTCGGGGTTTTTTATTTTTATTTTTTTTGATTTTGTATATTTTATTTTGTTATTTTTTTTTACATTCAGTATATTTTTAGAGTGATATATTCCTATTAAAATTTTATATAGGTACAATAATTATATTTGTTATTAACTGTTAATTAAAATAAAAATGTATACATCTCTAATGCTAAGGAAAATTTTGAAAAGTTATAACATGAATGTGAATAAGTGCTATTCTGTTGAAAATTTTCGATAAAAACTATTTAATCAGAATTAAATTAATTATGGACCAAATAAATAAATAAATAAATAAAAGGAATTAATTAACTAAAAGAGTAGAAGGATTCTATCCATTTGAATTAAATGTGTACCAAATGTTTTTTGGACCAATCACACCGCATTTTTTGTTTCGAATTAAATTTGTAGTAACCATATTTTTTTGGACCATTTGCACCAATTTTTCGGAAATTAAGGTTAAAATTGTAAACTTTAGAAAGATTTAGGACTAATTTACACATATTTAAATTTAAAATTTACTCAATTGAGTTATTTTTAGAAAACCACCCGAAACTTCCAGTGCATAAAGTGACAAAAATAGTGAACTTAATGCTAAAATGGATGGAACCCGTTAACATGGGGGCCTAGTGAAATAGAATGAAAAGATTTGGATCTTAGCAGGACGAAAAAAAAGAATGAGGTTGGAATTATTACAAAATGGATACCTTGGAATACTGTTGTGAATATAACCCAGTGTGTGTGTTTGTGAAAGTTGGTTGCATTTTTCACATTGACG
Organism: Jasminum sambac; assembly: GCA_018223645.1. NCBI lineage: Eukaryota > Viridiplantae > Streptophyta > Magnoliopsida > Lamiales > Oleaceae > Jasminum > Jasminum sambac. The sequence continues at coordinate 5,865,439 of CP073645.1, read as the reverse complement.
TCTCAAAGTGATTTCCTAATTTCACTAGTACATAAAATGTTTCAGAAAAGAAAATCACTCAATGAATCACTTATGTCAACTAATTCAGTCAATGTATCAAAAATAGCCAAACTTAGTTTATAACTAGCTGTTTCACCTGTGCGTTGCACGGGAAACAAATTTTTCAATTGATAACGATATTGATAGATGTTAATAATATTAACGTAAAATCTAAAAAAATAATTAAAATAAAGAATGAGTTACAACAATAAACTTAAATAATTTAACTTGAAACAATTCTATAAAAATTTCGAAAGAGTTTCTTCTATATTTCGTACTAATCCATCATACCAGTATGCGAGGAATAACTTACGAAAATCCACACAACTTAATTTACTATTCTCCATAGAATAGTAACTTAATTAGCATTTACACCCGTGCTTTGCACGGGATGATAATTTGTAGTAGTGATTGTGATAATATAAAATATTTTGCTTATTGCAAGATTAATCTACTAATATAAATCCAAAATAAAATAATCTTAAATATTATAGTTATCAAAATAACTCTACTAACATACGTAGAGCTAATTGTTTTTCTTTAAAATTGTTTTACATTTTATTATATGCAATTATAAATTTGGAGAGATATTAATTATACATCAGTATGATGTACGTTATTAATAATTAATATGTAAATAATGATTTTTACGTTTTAATTATGAAATATAATCAGTATAAAGATATATTATAAAAATAAAAATGTAGTGAGTAATGTCCGACAGACTCTAACACCCCGTTCCTGTCATGCCGGGAAACACTTATCCTCATTCCGGCCCATTCTCATTTACTTTACGGTGAGCGAGGATGATATGAGAATTACAAACTTCCATTCTCCGTCTATGCCCTATTAGAAAATTCTCAACTCCGTCCACGCCCCGCTAGAAAATTCTCATCCCCGTCCACGCCCCATCGTGATGGTTTAATTGAAGACTTTTATTTCGATATTTTATTTCTTCAATAAATACCTTCTAAATATACTAAACACGTGTATTAATAAATTATGTATAAACTTACTAACTTAACATATTAGGCATATTAAATATTGAATGGTTTGATATAACATTTAAATTAATTTGGATAAGACAAATAAATTGAAATATATATGATTAATAATTAAAATATACAATCTATTTGATGATATTTAAAAATTAAATAAAATCTCAATTTCCAAAATTCGATATAAAATAAATAATTTAAAGTAGGTGGGATTTTTAATATTTATTTAGGAGATAGAAACTTAGATAAATATTTAACATAGTTGAAAGCCAGTTAAAATATTCTAATTGAGTCATATAATTCCAATAATTGATTGAGTCGTTAATCAATTGTTTAGCAAGAATTCTTAGACTTATTCCGTAATGAAAGCGACATACTGAACTAAAGAATTATTATATAATTGTTGGTTCGAGTAGTATCAAAATAAAAAGTAATACTATTTGAAAACCTATTTTTGGAGCTTGTTACTTAAAAAAAATGAGAAGATCATTTGAAACACCCGTAACTATGCAAAAAGAAATATTAATGTTTTGTAATCAACTGTAACTCAAAATAAATATTATAGAAAATACAAAAATACATGAGAATCAAAAGAAAAGTATGTTTTAAAAAAAGCATGATACTGAAAAAAGTAAATAAAGTTAATTATGGACTAATGATCAGTTGACTTACTTTTCAATAAGATGTAACACCCCAATTCTAAGAATCCAAAATCTTATAGGTGTTAACTGAACTTTATTTTAAAATATATAAAAAGATAAATTAAATTCGTAAGCATGTTTTTCTTCCCCGTAGCAATCTAATTAATTTTAGTAATTTTTTATTTTCTGAAATAATTATGTTCCCCCCTTTTTAGTAATTAAATTAATTTTGATTAATTTTCGTCTAATAAAACTCTCATAGTTTTCGTCATATGAAAATATATCCAATTAAATCTAAGAAATATAATTAATTGTAATATAGTTAATTCTAATTAATTCTTTTTAGCTAATTATTTATAAAAATATTTTATTATTTCTAAATAATTTAATTTTAACCATAGGTTTAAGAATTGTAAGAATCTAATTTTAAAGATATTTTATAATTAAAAGGATATCTTCCATGTCAAAAGATGTCTTTCATTTTTTAAGAAAAATCGAGCTAACCACGGTAATCTAATTAATTTTAATTATTATTTATTTTTTAATTAATGTTATTTTTCTATTTTAACAATACAGTTGATAAATTTTCATCCAACGGAATCATGTAAATTTTTGCCCATTGAAACCAAGTCCAATTAAATAATAATAGTATTACTAATTTTAATTAATGGTATAAGAATTCGTTTTAATTGATTTTAATTTTAGCTAATTATTTATGAAAATAATTAATTATTTCTGAAATTACCATTTTAATATTTACACTTTTAAGAATTGTATAAATCTAATTTTAAAGAAATCTTATAATTTAAAAGATATATTGCAATTAATTTTTTTTTCATTTTCTAGGGAAAACCCGCATCAATTTAATGAATTTTTTAAAAGTAATTATATTTTCCCATTTAAGAATGTAATTAATTTGGATCAATCCTTATCCACTGAACACATGTATAACAAAATATTAGCAACGGAATTTATTATTTTAATTAATTATTGTTTAAATAATTATAGTTCTTTTTTTATTTAATTTAATTATTTCTAAAAAAATTAATTATTTCGAAAATGATTTGGTTCATAGCCGTAATTTTAAGAATTATATGGATCTAATTTTAAAAATATCTTATAATTGAAAAGATATCTTGAAATTTAAAAGATATAGATATAGATTCAATTAATTAAAAATTGATTAATGTTACAATTGAATGATTAATTAAACAAAATTGATGTTGCACGTTTCTTTTAATTTTTATGTAAACATTAAATGAATTATAATTTTTTATCCCACCAAAATTAAATCTTAACGAAATCGCTAATTTTAATTAATTTTCATTTACTAGCTAATTATTATTTTCAAAAATAATACATTCATTTTAAAATTAATTAAAGGGTCTAAGCTAAGTTTTAAATTTTCATGTTATACATTTATTTTAATGTTTATGTAAAAATTTAATGAATTGTAATTTTTCATCACACAACAATTAAATATTCCAAAAATTGGTAATTTAAATTGATTTTTGTTAATTAGCTAATTATTTATAAAAATGATTGATTGTTTCTAAAATTATTTATTGAGTCCAACCTAATTTTTAAATTTTTTAATACAAATTCGGAATCGTAGTGGTGGGATTTTGTCTCAAACTCGGGCCAACTGCCGATAAGTTTCTTTTTATTTTTGTGTAAAATTTTAATGCTTAATTTTGTATCGCAAAAAAATTGAATCTTAGCTTTAATTATTTTTTGTTTGTTAGCTAGTTATTTATAAATTAATTAATTATTTCTAAATTTAAGTAATGGGTCTGATCTTATTTTTTGATTTTAATGTTAAATCTTTATTTGAATTTTTGTTTAAAAATTTAATCAATGGAAATTTTGTATGGCATGAAAATTAAATCTTAATGGAAATTGTTAATTTTAAATAATTTTATTTTTTTAAATACGAAAATTATGAAAAAACGATCAGCCAAAAATTCATTCTTATTTCTAGAAAACCCGTATATTGTTAAAGATATAAACTTATAAATTGAAGATTTGAAAGAAAAGATAAGAAATTTTTAAATTTACTAAAATTGAAATTTATCACAAATATATAATATTTTTCGATTTTGTATAATTACACGAGAAATTGTATTTAAGTACTATATCAATATATAAATTATTATTTTGCAAAATTAAATATTTATTAGGAAAAAAATTATCTAGTTTTAAACATAAAATAAAGCTAGCTTTACCATATATTTGTGAATTAAACAAATTGAAGCATTATTTTTCATTTAATTTATTTTCAAGGTAAATCAAACATGGAATAGAATTAAAACTTAAAACGATTTATACATTTCATTATATTTGAATTTTACACACAAACATTGATTAAGTGTCGTAACAAATTATTAATTTATATTTAAGTTGGACACTAATTTATATATTTGTGGTAAATTTTAATTTTTCAAAAATAAAAATTTATGTATTAGTAGTATACTTATTTTAAAGCTCTCATCAAGTCGAGTAAAATATAATAACAATTTTTTTATATCTAGAAAATGAAAAAAAAGGAGAGAAAATGATAGAGAAAGTATTTAGATGTTATGAGATTGGATAAAGTAGGGTAGAAATAATAAAATAAAATCTATATACATTAATATTAATATATTAGTGAGGGAAAAAATAAAGAAAGTTGGATATGGATTCGGAAAAAAAAATGAAAAATAAAAAGAGATTTTTTTTAAATGAGAAGACGGATTTAAGAAAATAAAAAATATACTAAGAAAAAAATCATCACTTTCTATATATAATATATAAATTATTCTATATATAGAAAGAAGATTATATTAGGAAAATTTAATAGACGTGAAAAATTGAGGGTGCATTTAGATGAGAAAAAATGCTCCTTTTGTATATATATAGATTATTCAATGGTACACACAAAAGAAAGAAAGAAACTGAATACTATTAAGCTTTTGACATGAATCTCTAAACCTTAGAGCATCTCTAATGCACAATGTGCACTGGAAATGATTTGAATGGGAGAGATAGAAAGAAGACAAAAAGAAAAATGAGAAGGAATTGCGAAAAAAATAAATAAAAATTAGAGAGACAGAAAGAAATTAAAAAATAATAATAAAATAATAGCGAAAGATAAGAGGTAAGATGTGGGAATGTATCGTGAAGAAATGGAAAAAGTGAAAAAGAGAGAGAAAAGTGATAAAATAAAACATAAAATTACAAAATGTGGGACCCACTAAAATTTTTTTGTCTCCCCTCCTAGATAGACATTGCATGTAGACATGAGCATTGGAAATAGCTTAATATGCTCATTTATTCAAACATGAGACTGATGGACTTCAATATCCACACACAGTAAACCGATCGATTAATCTAGTCATCACTCAATAATAGTGAGTAACTTGGATTGTCGTCTTCTTATTTATATAATCTTCTTCTTATTTATATAATTCAGTGTAAATGCATAATATGATTGCATGCAAAATTAAAGAGGATGCAAAACTTGTTCCCACCATTGATTCTGGTTTTGACTTCTATGCCATTTGTCAACTCGGTGAACATTGTTCTGACAAATGAAAATGCTAAAACCAAAGTGAGTAATATCCCAAATTTATGTGTTGTGTTTCTTGAATTCTTATTTTATTTATTTATTTTTTAGCCTCCCAAATGTAGAGATTTAACATTAACATACAGGTTTATATAGTTTATTCGGGAGAAAGGTAACACATCAACGTGGAGCTCATCACGGCTAGGCATCATGATATGCTTGCTTGTATCCTAGGAAGGTTCCATATTGATTAATTTAACTTGGGAGTTCCTCAATTCTTTGTTTTCACTTATAAAAGTAGTCAAATACACTTATAGGGTGATAGATGTTGATTTTTAATGGTTTTTAAAGGTTTTTAATGTAAAAAGAGGAGAGAGAATGAGTAGAGTTGAATCTTTAAGATTTATTAATGTGATATGATATGTGGATGTGATTGATTTATGGTAAAGAAAGAATAGATAAAAAAGTAGTAAAAAGTGGTAAAAATATTTTTAAAAGGTTCCCTAACAGGCTTTTATCCTATAATGTTTCTGTCTGACTTGACTCAATGAACAAGCATTGGTCGACTCAATGATATACAGTTACAGACATGAGACATGGCTTCTCTTGATTTGCGGCCAAACTAACAAAATCTCAAGCAAAAAGCATTGCAGGTTTTATTCCTTATCAATGTGCACTTCGCAGAACATAATATCTCTATGCAATATTAGTATGAATGGAGATTTAGGCTCACATACTTTTTCTATCATTCCTCATTTCCGGCGTTACCTAGTGTGGTTCAAGTCCTTCCTCATAGCTTTTACAATGTGCAAACAACAAGGAGCTAGGATTACCTTAGCCTTTCTCCTAATTTTCAAACAAATCTTTAACATGATGATGATACTAGGTGTCTTTGCTACAGGTGTGTGATTTTATATTTTTCTTATTTTTATCTCTTTTAATTCTGGAGCCGAGAAAATTCCTAAGGATGTCATGTACCTATAAAGTAGGAATATGGCTGGAATCCCCATCTTTCAACGACAGAGGTTTTGGGCCAATCCCAGCAAGGTGGAAGGGCTTCTGTCAGTCTGGAGACAAATTTGATCCAGCTAAACATTGCAACAAGAAACTGATAGGAGCTCGTTACTTCATAGACTCTTTTCTAGGCTTCAGGAGGTGACAAACTATTGTAGTTAATGGGTGACTTTTTGTCCACAAAAGATTTATATGGACACGGAACACATTGCACAAGCATAGCAGGTCGCTCTTTTGTAAATAATGTGAGTTAGGGTGGACTTGCTCTTGGTACAGTTCAGGGAGAAGCACCCAATGCCCGAGTGGCCATGTATAAAGTCGGTTGGGTGGGTGGGGTAGTTTCATACTTTCATCTAGTGACATTCTAAGGGCATCTGATGAAGCAATTCATGATGGTGTTGATGTATTGTCTATATCATTGGGCTTTTTTGCCTATGTACTCGAAAGTTGATAAGTGGCAGATGTGGGACCGAGAAATCGAAGACCAGGTGCTAGTACAATGGCGGATGTGGCACCTTGGGTGGTCATTACTATGACTGCTAGCACAATTGATAGATCATTTCCCACAACCCATTCTAGGCAATAATAAAAAGTTTACGGTAAATTTTCTATGGTTTCAAGATAAAGAGAGAGAAAGAGTTGCCAACAGATTTCTTGCAATTTCATCAACTTATTCATTTTTATGATCTACAAGGTCAATCCATGTATGTAGGAAAAGACACTGGCTTTGTGGATTTGTTTTACAAAAACAGAGAAGAGCTACAAACCGGGACGGAGCTACAGGTGAGCTGGATTTAGCTCTAGCTCGGCCCAGGAAAAGATAAAGTGCATTTATGTGTTGGAAATTACTGCATTATTGGAACGATTTCGGCATTTATAAATTTCCAATTGTCAAATCAGATCTGACACAGCGTTAAAAGTTTCCCAAATTTTCACAAATCTAGGAATCGACCATATGAATATAAAGCAAGGATTAACATGAATTAACAGATCTACAAAGAAAGATCTCGAAAACTAACCTTTAGCAGTATTTCGCTCGCAACCGAATCTAGAAGAAACCATGAGCTTCCAACACTATCCTCCCAATTGACGGTACTGTGTGAGCACTCCAAACACAAAACTAAAATTCCCAATTCTTTCTTTATATTGGTTTCAACACATGAAAACGTCGAGTTGGGCTTACTGATTTGGGTAGGAACCTATACGAAATCTAGATCATCGAAAGGGAGAGAGCAAAAATTTTCGTGCAGTCTAACTCTTAGATTGGGGATGAAAATAATGCAGACTTGTAGTATGACAAGATCATTTGTACTACCCCGTGATCTCCATGTATTTCCTAGTCCTATTAAGATCCAACCTCTAAAAGATAGAGTTTAAATCCTATTATAACTCACATTTACTATGTTAAATAATATCTTCTAAAAATTTCTAAAATTTCCTAGATATTATTAACACTTATAATTATCTCATAACTATAATAAATTATAATTAATATCTCACAATTAATTATATCTATTTCTTAAACCCTTGAAGTCATGGAAACTATTTTCTATATTCTTCTAGTCTTAAATTGCATTTTAAGTCTGTCATTAATTTGGAAGGCGCACCGAGGACCATGGACGTATAATTAGAAGATCTAATAAATTGGAAAAATAATTGAACTCTTTAATTAATTTTTTCAACTTATTAATTCTATTATTACTCCACTAAAGATATGGAATTGCAATCTTCTTAATTATAAAATATATTACTCTACGAATTTGAGCAGTTCATTAATATAATTACTGCATATGGATTAATCCTCCATAGACAATTCGTGATTGACCCAGGAATTTTCCATTTACCTTGTCAATTACTTTTATTTTCATTTACCATTAATTAACTAGTGAGTTGTACTAATTATAAATTAGTTGGGCTCAACATTTAGGTCCATAATAATAAATGAGGGAATCACCTTTCTACTTCCGTGAATTATATTCCCAGTCATTTATTTCAAATGCAAATATAAAATATGGGTGTTGTGAATGCTCAATTGCAGACGTAAACTAGCAAATTAAGAAGCACATTAAAACAAACAGGAGTCTATATATATATTCACTTCAGGATTAAGATTTATCGACATATGATCATCTTTATGATTTAATTTTAATTTCACAAAGATAATAGAATTTATTGTGAAATAACAAATTAAATCAGTCCAACTCATATATAATGTCATTATATATAAACACCCCCCCCCCCCCCAACCAACCTGTCTCTACATCGAAGGTCGGGATAAGATTGATACATTCACAATATTCATGGGCCGCATTAGTGATGCTTTAATTAAAGATCACATACTTTAATTAATTTCATTATGGACTTAATTTAAATTAACTAGCTGTTTCACCCGTGCGTACGGGGAATAAAATTTTCAACTAATAACGTTATTAATAGATGTTAATAATATTAACATAAAATCTAAAAAATAATTAAAATAAAGAATGAGTTACAACAATAAATTTAAAGAATTTAACTTGAAACAATTCTATAAAAATTTCGATAGAATTTCCCCTATATTTCATACTAATCCATCGTACAAATATGCAAGGAGCAACTCATGAAAATCCACACAACTTAATTTACTATTCTCCATAGAATAGTAACTTAATTTGCATTTACACCCGTACTTTGTATGGGATGATAATTCGTGGCATCAATTGTCATAATAGATTACATTTTGCTCATTGTAAGATTAATCTACTTATGTAAACCCAAAATAAAATGACATTAAATGTTATAGTTATTAAAATAACCATACTAAAATAACTCTACTAACATTTGTAGAGCTCATAATTTTTTATTTAAAATTATTTTACATTTTATTATATGCAATTATAAATTTTGAGAGATATTAATTATTATACATCAGTATGATGTATGTTATTAATAATTAATATGTAAATAATGATTTTTAAAATTTAATTATGAAATATAATCAGTACAAAGATATATTATAAAAATAACAATGTAGTCAGTACAGTCCGACATACCCTAAACTGTTCTTATCACGCTGGGAAACACTTATCCTCGTTCCGACCTATCCTCATTTACTCTAGGCTGAACGCAGATGATATAAGAATTACAAACTTCCATGCCCCGTCCCCGTCCCCGCCCCGCTAGAAAATTCTCACCGTGTCAATGCGCCATCGTGATAGTTTAATCCAAAACTTTTGTTTCGATATTTTATTTCTTTAATAAATACATTTTAAATATATTAAACACATATATTAACATATTAGGTATAAATTTACTAATTTAACATATTCGACATATTAAATATTGAATGATTTGATATAACATTTAAATTCATTTGGATAAGACAAATAAATTGAAATATATGTGATTAATACTTAAAATATACAATCCAACTGATTATACTTAAAAATAAAATAAAACATCAACAGAGAAAATTCAGTATAAAATAAATAATTAAAGTAAGTAGGATTCTTAATATTTATTTAGGAGACAGAAATTTAGATAAATATTTAATATAGTTGAAAGCCAATTAAAATATTCTAATTGAATCTTATAATTTCAATAATTGATTGAAGTGATAGCCAATTGTTTAATAAGAATTCTTAGATTTATTCCCCAGCGAAAGCGATATATTGAACCAAAAATTATTATATAATTGTTGGTTCGAGTAGTATCAAAATAAAAAATCATTACTATTTGAATACCCATTTTTGGAGCTTGTTACTTAAAAAATAAAAAAAGGGAACAGATCCTTTGAAACACCCGTAATTATACAAAAAAAATAGTAGTATTTTGTCGTCAACTGTAACTCAAAAGAAATATCATAGAAAATACAAAAACATATGAGAATAAAAAAAGCATATTTTCAAAAAAAAATGATACTGAAAAAGTAAATAAAGTTAATTAGGGACTAATGATCACTCGAATTACTTTACAATAAGATATAATATCCCAATTGTAAGAATCCAAAATCTTATAGGCGTTAACTTAACTTTATTTTAAAATGCATGAAAATGTAAATTAATTTCGTAAGCATATTTTTCTTTCCGGTAACAATCTAATTAATTTTAATTATTTTTCATTTTTTGAAATAATTATGTTTCCCCATGTTTAGCAATTTAATTAATTTTGATTAATTTTCGTCTAATAAAACTATCTCAATTTTTATCCAATGAAAATATATTCAATAAAATTTGAGAAATATAATTAATTGTAATTAATTGTAGTATAATTAATTCTAATAAAATCTTGTTTTTAGCTAATTCTTTACAGAAATAATTTATTATTTCTAAATAATTAGTATTTTAACCGCAATTTTAAAAATTGTATGAATATAATTTTAAAGATATTTTACAATTAAAAAGATATCTTGCATGTAAAAAGATGTCTTTCACTTTTTAGGGAAAATCTACCCAACCATGGAAATGTAACTAATTATAATTATTATTTATCTTTTCATTAATGTTATATTTATGTTTTAGCAATATAATTAATTTTGATTAATTTTTTTCCTTCGCAATTGTGTCAATTTTTGCCAATTGAAACCAAATCCAATTAAATTGTAACAATATTATTAATTGTAATTAATCATAATATAATTATTTTTAATTAATTTTTATCTTTAGCTAATTATTTATGAAAAGAATTCATTATTTCTATGATAATCATTTTCATATCAGCCGACTTATTTTATAATAAGATATAATACCCCAATTCTAAGAATAAAAAATCATATAGGTGTTAACGTAACTTTATGTTAAAATACATAAAACGATAAATTAATTTCGTAAGCATATTTTTCTTTCATGTACCAATGTAATTAATTTTAATTATTTTTCATTTTTTGAAATAAAGTTATGTTTCTATTTTAGGAAAATTAGGAAAAATCTAGTCTACAATGGCAGTCTAATTAATTTTAATCGTAATTTATTTTTTAATTAATTTCATTTTTCTATTTTGAAAATATAATTAATTTTTATTAATTTTCGTCCAACGAAACCATGTCAATTTGCGCCTACGAAAACCAAGTCCAATTAAATCTTAACAGTAGTATTAATTTTAATTAATTGTAATAGTATTATTTTTAATTAATTGTAATAGAATTCGTTTTAACTAATTATTTTTTTAGCTAATTATTTATGAAATGAATTAATTATTTATAAAATAACTATTTTAATATCATCACTTTTAAGAATTATATGAATTTAATTTTGAAGAAATCTTGTAATTTAAAAGATGTATTACAATTTAAAGGTTTTTTTTTCATTTTTTAGGGAAAACCCTCAGTAATTTAATGATTTCTTCATTTTTTAAATTAATTATATTTTTCCTTTTAACAATGTAATTAATTTTTATCGATCTCTGCCCACTAAACCCATGTCTAGCTAAATATTGGCAATAAAATTTATTGTTTTAATTAATAATAGTTTAAATAATCATAGTTAATTTTTGTATTTAATTTAATTATTTCTAAGAAATAATTAGTTCCAAAATAATTGGCTTGATAACCATAATTTTAAGATTTATATGAATCCAATTTAAAAAATATCTTACAATTGAAAAGATATTTTGGAATTTAAAAGATATAAATATATATTCAATAAATTGATCTTATACATTTATTTTATTATTTTATTTAAAAATTAAATAAATTGTCATTTTTTATCCCATCAAAATTAAATTTTAGTGAAATCGCTAATTTTAATTAATTTTCATTCATTAGCTAATTATTATTTTTAAAAATAATAAATTCTTTCTAAAATTAATAAAAGGCCCAAGCTAAGTTTTAAATTTTCATGTTACATATTTATTTTAATTTTTATGTAAAAATTTAATAAATTGTAATTTTTCATCACACAAAAAATTAAATTTTATAGAAATCGCTAATTTTAATTAACTTTTATTCTTTAGCTTATTATTTATAAAAATAATTGATTGTTTCTAAAATTAATTATTGGGTCCAACCTAATTTTTAAATTTTTTGGTACCCATTGGGGATCATAGTAGTGAATTTTGTCTCAAACTTGAGCCAGCTGCTGGTAAGTTTTTTTTTTTTTAATTTTTGTATAAAACTTTAATGAATGGTAATTTTGTAATGTAAAAAAAATTGAATCTTAGTAGGATTGTTAATTTTAATTATTTTTTGTTTCTTAGTTAATTATTTACAAAAATAATTAATTATTTATGATCTTATTTTTTAATTTTAATGTTAAACCTTTATTTGAATTTTTATGCAAAAATTTAATCAATGGTAATTTTTTATGGCATAAAAATTAAATCTTAGTAAAAACAGTTAATTTTAAATAATTTTATTTTTTAAATACCAAAATCATGAAAAAGCAATCAGTTAAAAATTCATTCCAATTCTCAGAACACCCTTATATTGTTCGACACATAAATATATATTAATTGAAGATTTGATAGAAACAATAGAAAAAAATTTGAAATTTGTAATATTTGAAAGAAAAATATATAATACTTTTCCCAATAAACTAAATTACAACTAATAATAACAGAAGCTAATGAGGTAACAAATTAAATTTGTTATTTGTTATTGATGTTTGGATGTTAAAGTGCAAAATAATGAAATATCTTATTATATTTGAATTTTACGCACAAACATCAATTAAGTGTCGTAACAAATTATCAAAATTTTTTAATCTTATTACATCAGTAGTCATTAATCTATATTAATATCAATTTCCATTTAAGTTGGGTACTAATTTATATATTTGGGGTAAATTTTAATTTTTTTTAAAAATAAAAATTTATATATTGATAGTATACTTGTTTTAAAGCTCTCATCAAATCGAGCAAAATAGAATCACAAATTATTATGTTTTATACGTAGAAAATAAAAAAAAAGAGAGGAAATGATAGAGAGAATATTTAGATATTATGAGATGGGGTAAAGTAGGGTAGAAATAATTAAATAAAATCTCTATACATTAATATTAATATATTAGGGAAAAAATAAAAGAGAGTTGGATATGGATTAGGAAAACAAAATAAAAAGAGAGTTTATTTTAAGCGGGAAAACGGATTTACGACAATAAAAAATATAATAAGAAAAAAACCTCATTTTCTATATATATAAATTATTCTATATATAGATAGAAGTTTATATTTGGCAAATTCAATAGGCGGGAAAAATTAAGAATGTGTTTTGGAGAGAAAAAAGACTGATTTTATATATATATAGATTATTCACAATTTTAATCCTCTTGTATATATATAACTCTTATATATTAAGATTATGGTTACATCTAATAAATTAGGAATTTTATTCTACGATATTTATAATAATAAAATCACGTGCAATATGCTAATATGTTCGAAAATAAATGTCACAGTTATTAATTTCTAAAATAAAGTATAAAAAAATAATGCTTTAAGTGCATTACCCCCAAAATTATGTTCACTAATTTGCTAGAGAAGGCTTCTTGGTCAATTGGTAAGTTGTGTGCACTTGTGAGTGTGAGGTAGTAGGTTCGAACCATATGGTTGAAGCCTTTTTCCTTTTTCTGGTGGCATTTTCATGGTATTTTTACTTCTTGCAAATTTTTGTAAAAATTCGTTTATGTGATTAAAATATAAATAAAGTTTTATAAAATGTAATTTAAATCAATGAGAATGTGATCATCGACCGAAAATGGTGTTAAAAAATTATTTTTGAAAAAGGCACAATTAGGCTGTAAATGTAGTTTCAGTGATTTACATAATTATTTTAGATTTTTTTGTGTATTAGGCGATAGAAGGAGATAATCATGTAACTTTTTTCCCGTTAATTAGATTGTAAAAATTAATTAATGCTTAACCATCTTGTTTCTTTAATTCTTTGAACACATTTATATTTAAATCGTACCGTCATATTTTATAACCTTATAATCGTTTATCGCTGATCGGAGGGAGGATTCCTTTGCTTGTAGAGAAAACGGGGACTTACATCAGTCCTCACCAAAAAAATACTTCATCTTATTCCTCTAAAAAATTCTTCAAAACATTATTAAAATTTTCCATTTTCCACAAAAGCTGCTTCATACGGTTGGATTTCACCGTGGAAAAACGGTATGCTAGTTTTATTGTTGGGAAATTTCTGCAAATTCCTAATTTGACGCCAGCATGATCTTTTGTTTAGAAAATAAAACGAACAAAAAGAATAAGAAGAGAAATTTCGAACTGCAAAAGTTTTCACTATATGACAAATATTACAAATTTACAACCACATAGAATTTCATTTGCCCAACTCCCAAGTATAGCAAGGAAAAATAAATTGAGCTATCTCACAGATAGTTTTCTACCCATTGAATAACACCCAAAAGGTTACAAGAAAACTATCTAAATATTAAGCTCTCAAATTTTCCTCTAAACTAGACTCATATATCTACAAGAGAAAACAAGATCTCTATTATAAGAAAGAAAAATATATAGATAAAGAAAGTCTTGACCTACAAGTCATACTTGTAATTTTGACAAGTTCATTAAGCACAATTTTCTTTCCATAGTTTCAATTAGTCTATTTTTCTTTTTCTTTTGAAATTATTTTTGGCAATATTCCAACATCTGTTTTATTTACAATCATCAACCTGGGAAAAATTCTCAATCCCCATATATATATCTGGAAATTCAGTTTTGATCGATATTGGAATTCTCACTGCATGAGTTCCATCCGACCAAGTCAAGCTTCCATAGCTATATTCAGTGGTAATCCTATGGAATGTAGAAATTGTGACAGTATAAGTAATCTTCTTCACCCTTGGATTGAACAACAAATACTTGGGTTTTACATCCACAACAATGCCATCAGGAGCATCAATAATCACTTCGTATTTCGAATTGGGATTTCCGACATTTGTAACGCTTCTTTTAACAGTGATTGATCCTTTGAGGCTTGGGATTGTGATGGAAGGAAGATTTAGATGGAGAACAGGCTGATCGGAGGCGCCACCGTGACATGGTGAGTTTTTGCCGGTAAGCTGTTTGATGGAAGTCTCGTTATAACCCATAGCGCATAGATAGCTTATGTAATCTCGAGTTCTTATGTCATAAACAAGGCCAGGATTTTTTGCTCCATTTGGATTGGCAACTCCACCTCCATAATCAAACGGATTTGCAATTCTGTTTACATCTCCAATTGCATAAATTGGCTCTCCAGAATAGGGATCTGTTGTCCATGCTACATATAGACATACATAAATGATTGAGTATTGAAGACTTCTAGCAGGCAATAGAACATGTTTGGTAGGAGAAAAATGTAAAATATGTAGCACTTGTTATGGAGTCCCTCAATAAATAGAGATAATCTTGCTTTCCTTATTTATGTATCTCAAGATATAGGTCACTTTCTGTGTAAGTGTGTATTTGATATCTTTGTCCCATTTTAATTCTCATTGTTGTTAATAACCTTTAACTATCATCTTTCAACAATGCTAATTAAAATTTACTAGTACACATGAAAATAAAGTAAGCCTATCTTCACGTCAAAGTGGGATGGGAACCTGTTGTGACGAGTGCCGATTTAATGGTTGCAGGAGACCAATTGGGATGCAACGACTTTAGCAAAGCAGCCATTCCAGCTATGTGGGGTGCTGCCATTGACGTCCCACTCATAAAGCGATATGCCCCAGTGTTATCCTCTACGGTAGCTGCTAATATATCAACTCCTGGGGCTGATATATCGGGCTATATCATGGACATAAGATTTAATAAACAGGCTCAAATTAGTCACTAATAGAAAATCAGCATAGATGTGATTCGTAAAGTTTTGAATTGTAATCTTTGGATACCTTAAGTATTGTAGGTGACAGAGAGTTAGGACCGCGAGACGAGAAAAGTGCCACATAGGTTGAGGCATATTTACCGGTGTAAGTTTTTGTTGGTTTCAAACGTACCTTAGGGTCACTGTTATAAACAAGCACATTGTTGATAAAAAGCCACTGAAAAAATAAGCAAGTTTATGACACTTTAACCTACCTTATGGAGCGAATGTAATTAAGTATCTGAGTTCCTGTTTCATATGTCACTTGAATACAGGGAACGGTACCATAATATGGAGACACGGATTGAAAGCTGGGCCCTGCTACAATAAGCCCCAAGCCACCAGCATTGAGAACATCATCTTGAACTCTCGGTATGGTGCCCTCAAGTCCTGCTCCAGTGAAGCATAGAACTACCTTTCCAGCTAACCAAGTATCGTTTGACGCTCTTATATCATCGCAACGCCTACAAAAGTCATGAGAGGTGAATGGCCACTCCATAAATATTATATAATTTTTAGTTTTAAATGCAAATAAAGGTGTATACAATTGGCTGTGTAGCTCTACTCTGTCTTTGTAAAACAATGGCACGAAGCCAGTATCCTTCCCTACGTACATGGATTGACCCTACAAATCATAAAAATGAATGAATTCATGAAATTGCAAGAAATCTATTTCTTAGTCGTTCTTTTTTTCTTTTCCTCTATCCATAGAAAATTCTCAAAGAAAATTTACCATGAAATTTTGATTATTGCCTAGAATGATGGCTGTGGGAAATGATCTATCTATTGTATTAGCTGCAACAGTAATGACCCAAGGTGCCACATCTGATACAGTCCCAGCACCTGGTCCTCCATTTCCCGCTGAACAAACAACAGTTATCCCATTCATAGTAGCATGAAATGAGCCATAGTAAATCACATCACGCTTGTCAACTTCTGGGTATAGAGGTAAACCAATGGTTATAGATATTGATAATACATCGACACCATCATGGATTGCTTCATCAAAGGCCTTTAGAATGTCAGCAGACGAAACTCCCGCGCCTACCCAAGCAACTTTATACATGGCCACTCGTGCTTTGGGTGCTCCTCCGTGAACTGTGCCAAGAGCTAGTCCACCCTGACTCACATTATTTACAAAAGAGCCACCTGCTATGCTAGTACAGTGTGTTCCATGTCCAACTGAATCTCGTGCCGACAAAAATTCATTATCTACGCGTTCTAACAGTTCTTCACCTCCTGCAGCTAGAAAACCATCTATGAAGTAGCGGGCTCCTATCAATTTCTTGTTGCAGTGTTTAGCTGGATCAAATTTATCTCCAGACTGACAGTAGCCCTTCCACCTTGATGGGATTGGCCCAAGACCTTTGTCACTGAAAGATGGAGATTCTGGCCATATTCCTGCTTTACAGGTATACCCTTAGGAATTTGCTTGACGCAAGAATAATCAGAGAAAAAGATATGGAAAGTACAAAATCACGCACCTGAATCAATGACACCAATTATTGCATTATCTCCCATTTTTGCATCATGTAAAATATTTGTTTTAAAAGTAGGAGAAAGGCCAAGGTAATTCCAACTTCTTGTTGTCTGCACCTTGTAGAAGGTATGTGGAAGGACATGAACCACACCGGGTAACGCTAGAATTGAGAAAGGATAGGAAAAATAAGGGAGCTTGAATTTCTATTCTTATACAATAGCCAATAGATTTAGAATCATCTAGAAATTAATATGTTGTCCTGTAAAGTGTGCATTTATAAGGAATAATACCTGCAATACGTTTTGCTTGAGATTTTGTTAGTTTTGCTGCAAATCCAGAGAAGCCATGTCTGTAACTGTATATCATTGAGTCGACTGATGCTTGTTTACTGAGTCAAGTCACATGGAAACATTGCAGGTTAAGTACATTTGACTACTTTTGCAAGTTAAAACCTATAATGCACGGAAACTCCTACAAGGTAAGCATTTCGTGTCGGAAACGTTTCAGAAACCGAAACTCGCCGGAAACTCTCAGGAAACGTTTCGGAAACTCTAAAAAGGTTTTCTATTTTTTAATAAATTCCGAAACTCTATGGAAACTTTATGGACACTTTACGAAAACTTTTAGGAAACTTTGCGATAAAAATTCATATTTTTTCAAACAAAAAAAAAAAGAAAAATTAATTATAGTTCACAAAAAATGTTAATTAAGTAATTAACCTAAAAAACTAAACTAAATAGCATTCTTCTCGGCAACTAGCTCTAATTATTAATTAACCTAAAATACAAAGTGAAATTTGAATACCAAAATTGTCATCAAAATTTCAAATTTTAATTAAATTTATTTGATTTTGATAACTTGATTAGCTACTTCATATCAAATAGTTTTTGTAAGTTGAATTTTGAAATTATATAGAAAGACAAATAATTATCATATAACGTTTCCATAACGTTTCGTATCCTAAATTTTTCAAAAATCACGTTTCTCATTTCGTTTCGTGTTCCGTTTCATGTCCCGTGTCCGTTTCCGTGCAACCTAACAAAAAAATTGTGGAATTCCAAAGTGAAATTAATCCGTATATGGAACCTTCCTAGGATAGAAGCAAGCATGTCGTGATGGCTAGATGTGATGAGCTCCACGTCATTGTGCTTCCTTTCTCCCAGATAAACTATATAAACCTGTATGTTAATGTTAGATTTAATTTGGTGCCAAACAAAAAAAAAAGGAAGGCAGAACTCAACAAACAAAACACTTACTTCGGTTTTAGCATTTTCATTCGCCAGAACTTGGTTCACTGAGTTGGTAAGTAGTACAGAATTCAAAAAAAGAATGAATGAAGGGACGAACAAGTTTGGCCACCTCATTTTGCATGCATTCATATTACCCTTTTACGAGAAAGGTATTATTATTGTTTCTTCTGATCATATATATGAGTATTTATAATATAGTCTATCCATGAAAATGTAGGACCCATAAGAAGAGGAAGAGAATCCCTTTAAAGTAATTCACTTAAATTGCAAACAAAAGGAACACGCAATGTGGTATTGTCGTATTGAGAGAGAATCCCTTTAAGGTAGTTCGGTTAAGTTGGAAACAAAAGGAACACGCAATGTGGTATTGAGACCGCATCACAACTTGTCCTTTTTGTTCTCTGACTTCTTTTTTGGTATTGAGACGACACCATAGCAACAGCGTCCACACCAATGAATTATAAGGTGAAAAATAGGGCAGGTGGGGACCACTAGTCACTATCACAAATTGAATCAAAATGGATGCTCTACGAGAATCTTATGTTCATTGATTGAACTTAGAAGACAGTGTTCCAATTAAATTGTAACAGGAAATTTCCAAAACTATGGTTTTTAACTATGGCACCATCAAATCATTTTGATGGCTCGTTCGACCCTCATTTTGACCGATGGCTCAAAAATAGTGCCAAAACTTTGACCGATGGTCACGGCGGCCACGGGGTCGCCGGAAAAAAAAATCGGAAAATTCCTAGAACTCCCCATCGCCGTGCTGATTCCAAATCTGGTCCCGAATTTCAAAATGGGGGTCGTTTCGACCCAGATCTGATCCCGAACTATGATACCATCGATGGTGTGTGATCACCCCTGCCTTTTATAGATATACTATCAATGTTTACGCACAGCGTGTAGATAAGATGAACCGCAGTTGAACAGTCAACCACGTAAGAAAACAAAGCATTGAGTACGGAAAAAATACGTGGTACAAAATGTAGGGCCCTTCTTTTTTTTTTTTTTTTTTTTTCCCTCTCTTGTGACTATAAAAATTGAGTAAGACTTTGGTGACCCTTTTTAACGAGCGTTATCCTAACCCCGTTAAAGAGGTTGCAAGAAGTGGGTCTATCTCATAAACGTGTCATCCGGACTCCTCTTTCTCCCCACGCGCCCCACACCACCGACCCCACCCTCTCTCTTTCTAGTTTCTATCTTTCACACACATCAGTCTTCGAAGTTCCAAAGCTCAAGTTTTCCTTTCGTTTTCCCTTTTTAGTTTTTTACTACAAATCCAAAAAAAAAATTTTTTTTTACTCCATTTTGTTTGATTCAACGAGACCTTTAAAATAAGTATAATATTAATATATAAATTTTTCCTTTTTTAAATTAAACTAACGAGATAAAAAATTAAATTAAGAATTTGTTATGAAACTTAGTGATGTTTGTATTTAAAGTTTAGAGATGTAAAATGAGGTTTAATTCATATGAGTCATTTTGGCTTAACTAGTTCTATTCCAATGTTCGATTACCTTAAACAAAAATGATATGAAAATATAGGTTTAAATTTTTTTATCTTGTTAGTCTATGCTAAAGTTAGCTTTAATTTATGCTTAAAAGTGAATAAATATTTTTTAAATAAATATTTAGATTTAAAAATAATAATTTCAATATTAATATGGCACTTAAATTGAAACTCTCTGGTAATCACACAAAATAGACTAAAATTTAAGGTTAAATTTTAATTTCATTTTTATTTAAGAAAATCAAACATTGGAATAGAACCAAATAACCTAAAACTAGTTACATGAAATAAATCTCATTTTACATTTTTTGAATTTTTACCCGAAAACATCTATAACACGTTATAATAAACTCTTAATTTCATATTTTAAATAGTCCATGTTAATATTAATTGTATCAATTTATATATAAATTGGATTAATTTTATATATTTGCATAAATTTAGAACTTTTTTTAAAAAGTAAAATTTATATATTAATTAATACTATAATTGCTTTACAGCACTTGAATAAAATAGAGTCAAGAATTTCATTTTTCATGTTTGTAGTTAAAAATTTTAAAAGGAAAATGAGAGAAAATATTTATTTTGGTTATAGTAAGTTTCATAAAAAATTCTTAATTTAATTTTTTATCTCATTAGTCTACACATTAATATTAGTTATAATTTAATTTATAAAAAATATTAGTTGTAATTTATTTATTTATAAATTAGACCAACTTTATATATTTGCGATAAATTTCAAAATTTTCAAAAGGGCAAAATTTATATATTAATGCTATACTTATTTTAAATGTCTAATTAAACCAAATAAAATGGAATCAAGATTATTTTTTTTATTTTCAGTTAGACAAGCTAAAAAGTAAAAACCAAAAAAACAAGAGAAAAAAATTACAGAATAATGTTTGTGCGTGGGTGAGAGACGGAAGGGGGTTGTGGGGCGTAGGGTGCGTGGAGGGCGTCGCGGGTGGCGTGGGGTGGGGTGGGGAAAGAGGGGGAGCACCGTGCACTTTTAAGAAGTGGGCCAATTTTTTCAACCCCCTTTGACGGAGGTTATCTTAACCCCCGTTAAAGAGGGTGACTAAAGTCTCGCTCGTGAAAATTAGGTGATCAATCACGTCTCAAAGAATTTTTATGTTACGTAATAATGATGGAAATACAAGATGCGAACAATAGTAAGTAATAATTTGAAATGTATAATTAATATTAAGATTTGATTTAAATAAATTGAATAAGAAAAATTTTGTTGGAAATTTATTTTCAATGATAATTAGTGGGTAATATATTATTAAATTTAATTATATCACGCTATTTAATTTAATAGGTTAAAATTAAGTGGTCTAATTAGGCAAGTCTATAGACTATACAGATTGATGTGGGCATAATAAGTAGAGAGTGATAGTCTGATTGAGATTTTATAGGGTCTTTAAGCAGTCTCTATATATAGAGCTCTTAGTTATGATTCCCAATACAACAAATCAAATGCAGTTTCCTTCTCCCTACGTGAAAGCGAAACATGATGTCTCATAGTTAGGAATAAGGAGATTTGGTTGAGGAATGCTATAGCACCACCATTTAACCTCGTTCATGCAGTAGTTCCAATTGAGATTGCCGAATCAAATTTAGCGGTTGTCACTACAAATCCGGGTATATTTTATGTTTATTAGTCTCAATAATGTGGCATGATTATCTTGGGTAATTTAATTACGGATTGTAATTAAATATTAAAAATTATTCTAACAAGTGGTATCAGGTGTCATGTTATATTATTGAGATCTTGTCGTACATGAATCAATGTCAAGAATTACGTTCACATGGATTTTAAAAATGCCTTTGAATGTATATTTTACATATGTTGAGTAAAACAGCTTCTGATTTCATCGTGAACCGTTGTCAACATGAATGGTTTTTCCTTTTATTGAATATAAGCTGTATGTATTATTTATATACATATACATACACATACGTAAAACGAAAGGAAACCAGGGATCTATATTGAGTTTTTACTATTCCTCTATATACATGATTTGGGCGATTGTATTCATGAACAATTACAAGACAAAATCAATAGCTGTATAAGTTTCTTCATTCATATTATGAATACAGATGCATAATTGCGATTTATTCAGGTCCAAACTTCCGCTTTTATTGGGTATATGTCTAGAATTCAGTTGCTTTGAATATAGACTTAGCTAAAGGCCTGTGTTTTACAATCTGTGACAATTTTCGATCAGATGAATAGCAAATCTTTGCAATCTGGAATCTCTGCAAATTTTGTGAAATCTGACTTTCATTTCTTTAGAGATTTTCATGAATCTGTGATTTCGTGCTTTCAATTTCTGGTTTCTTCACCCGTGTATGTATATATAATTATGCATATATCACCATGCCGTCGGTTCTCTCGTTGCAGTCTGTGTTTTGATTCTCAGATTTTTAAATTAAAAAAAAAAGGGGGTGCTGGCGACAGTGGACTTGCAGCAGCAACGCTGGGCTGTGTTTGGCAGCAAGATTTTGCAGTGGCCGTGAGCTACTCCATCGAGGGTCGCCACCCCTGCAGGATTTTGGGGCGGTGGCGGCTGTAAACAGCTACGGTTTCTAAAACCATAGCTGAACCTTTGTTTGGTTGTGGCTAAATGCATCCAACTAAATGCTGAGTGCACCCATTTTTAAAAAATAATAAAAAAAGTCTAATATATCCATACTAAGTGGACCCATTCCTCCTCCTTTTTCTTTTCTTTTTTCATTGTTCGCTATGAACAATGCGAACAAGCAAGCATTCACAGCAAACAAGAGTAAAAAAAAAACAATTGAAGAAAAAGAGAAATTTTTATCTTATTTTTCATTCGTGGATGCAATTTTTGCTATAATTGTTTGCAACCACTTTGATAAGTAATTTCGAAATTTCTTTAAGTTTTTTGTAACCACTATAATGATGAATTTCGAAATTTTTGGATGATATAGTAATTGACTTTATCCGGTTAGTATTGAATACAATTATTAAAAAACTCAAATTTTTTGAAACCACTTTGACAACTGATTTCGAAATTTCTTTAAGTTTTTTGCAACCAGTTTGACGATGATTTTTAAAATTTTTTTGATAATACAGTAATTAGCTTTATCTAGTTAGTGTTGAATGCAATTATTAAAAAAAAAACTTTGAATGGTTGCAAAAAATTAAAATAAAAAATGATAAAAAAATTTTCATATGTAATTCTTCTCTTATTTCTTTTCTTTTTTTTTAATCATGTGGGTGTTCGCTCCACTTGGAGCGAACACCCATTTATGGGTGTTCGTTTTCGTCAACTCGAACATTTTTTTTTTTTTTGGGTTAGAAGAGGGCGAGAGTATAATTGGAATATTGGATAAAATGAATGTAGAAAATAAGTTGAATTGGTGTATTAAGCAGTACCCCCTTTGTTTTGGAGACAAGGACTTGTTTTGGGAATTTGATGGTTTCAGGCGCTCCTTGTTCAATTTTGAACAATTTACGTTATTTGATTTTCCAGCCCTCCCATCTTTTTATATATAAATTGGTCCCGTGTGTAAGATTTTAGAATCCTAAGGCATGAAATTTTGGATATTCAAATTTAGTCCATATAGTTTCGATATTATTTCAGAATCAAAGTTTTAAATTTTTATATTTCAATCTTTAAAATTTGATATTTTAAATCCCCAAATCATGAGAGTTTGGAAAATTTATTCTTGGCCCTTTGAAGTAATGGATCTTGATTCTTAACCCTTTCAAGTATTGAGTTTTAAAAACTTGTGCATTAAAGTGTTTAAAATCAAGTCTTAAGTGGATACTTCAAGTTCTTGAAACTTTAAAATCTTTTGGCAACTGAAATTTTGAGGGTTAAATCGGTGTCCCCAAAGTTTTGATTATAAGATTTTAAATCATAAAGGTTGTGATTTTAAATCTAAAGTCTTTCAATGGTTTTAAAATTCTCAATTCTACTTAAAGTTTAAAGGATCTAAGATTTAATCCCTAAAGTTTTACTTCTTAAATTTGGCGTCATAAAGTTCTTAAAATTGGAAATTGGACCTCTAATGTTTTAGCCTCGTATGCTAGGTTTATTGTTGGGCAATTTATGCAAATTCCTAATTTTATGCCTGCATGATCTTTTGTTTAAAAAATAAAACAAATAGAAAGAATAAGAAGAAAATAAATTTTTAACTGTCAAAGTTTTCACTATATGATAAATATTACAACCACATAGAATTTTACTCGCCCAACTCCTAAATATTACAAGGAAAAATCAATCGAGCTATCTCATACATAGTTTTCTATCCCTTGAATAATACTCAAAGAGGTACAAGAAAACTATCTAAATATTAAGCTCTCAATTTTTCCTCTCAACTAGACTCATATATCTACAAGAGAAAACAAGATCCCTATTGCAAGAAAGAAAAATACATGGACAAGGAAAAATAAAAATACATAGATAAGGAAAGTCTTGGCCTACAAGTCATACTTGTAATTTTTGCGAGTTCATTAAGCGCAATTTTCTTTCCATAGTTTCAATTGGTCTAGTATTCTTTTTTGAAATTATTTTTGGCAATATTCTAACATTTATTTCATTTACAATCATCAACCCGGGAAAATTCCTCCATCCCTATATATATATCTGGAAATTCAGTTTTGATCGATATTGGAATTCTCACAGCATGAGTTCCATCCGCCCAAGTCAAGCTTCCATAACTATATTCAGTGGTAATCCTATGGAATGTAGAAATTGTGACAGTATAAGTAATCTTCTTCACCCTTGGATTGAACAACAAATACTTGGGTTTTACATCCACAACAGTGCCGTCAGGAGGATCAATAATCACTTCATATTTCGAATTGGGATTTCCGACATTTGTAACGCTTCTTTTAACAGTGATTGATCCTTTGAGGGTTGGGACTGTGATGGAAGGAAGATTTAGATGGAGAACAGACTGTTTGGCAGCGCCACCGTGACACGGTGAGTTTTTGCCTGTAAGCTGTTTGATGGATGTCTCATTATAACCCATAGCGCATAGATAGCTTATGTAATCTCGAGTTCTTATGTCATAAATGAGGCCTGGATTTTTTGCTCCATTTGGATTGGCAACTCCACCTCCATAATCAAACGGATTTGCAATTCTGTTTACATCTCCAATTGCATAAATTGGCTCTCCAGAATAGGGATCCGTTGTCCATGCTGCATATGGACATGCACAAATGATTGAGTATTGAAACTTTTAGCAGGCAATAGAACATGTTTGGAAGCAGAAAAATGTAAAATATGTAGCACTTGTTATGCAGTCCCTCAGTAAATAGAGATAATCTTGCTTTTCTTATTTATGAATCCCAAGGTAGAGGTCACTTTCTGCCTAAGTGTGTATTTGATATCTTTGTCCCATTTTAATTCTCATTGTTGTTAATAAACTTGAACTATCATCTTTCAACAATACTAATTAAATTTATTAGTGCACATCAAATAAAGTAACCCTATCTTCACGTCAAAGTGGGATCGGAACCTGTTGTGACGAGTGCTGATTTAATGGCTGCAGGCGACCAATTGGGATGCAACGACTTTAGCAAAGCAGCCATTCCAGCTATGTGGGGTGCTGCCATTGATGTCCCACTCATAAAGCGATATACCCCAGTGTTGTCCTCTATAGTAGCTGCTAATATATCAACTCCTGGGGCCGATATATCCGGCTATATCACGGACATAAAATTTAATAAACGCGCTGAAATTAGTCACTAATAGAAAATCGGCGTAGATGTGATCCATAAAGTTTTGAATTGTAATCTTTGGATACCTTAAGTATTGCAGGTGACAAAGAGTTAGGACCATGAGACGAGAAAAGTGCCACATAGGTTGAGGCATATTTACCGGTGTAAGTTTTTGTTGGTTTCAAACGCATCTTGCACACCGTTATAAACAAAGACATCATTGTTGATAAAAACCATCGACAAATAAGCAGTTGTACGACACTTTGACCTACCTTATAAATGCCGAATGTAATTAAGATTCCAGCCTCGTTTACATACGCCACTAATATAGTGAATCTGCACCATAATATGGAGACACGGATTGAAAGCTGGGCCCTGCTACAATAAGCCCCAAGCCACCAGCGTTGAGAACATCTTCTTGAGCTCTCGGCATGGTTCCCTCAAGTCCTGCTCTAGTGAAGCAGAGAACCACCTTTCCAGCTAACCAAGTATCGTTTGATGTTCTTATATCATCGCAACGCCTACAAAAGTCATGAAAGGTGAATGGTAGCTCCGTAAATATTATGTAATTTTTAGTTTTAAATGCAAATAAAGGCGCATACAATTGGCTTTGTAGCTCTACTCTGTCTTTGTAAAACAATGGCACGAAGCCAGTATCCTTCCCTACGTACATGGATTGACCCTACAGATCATAAAAATGAATGAAGTTATGAAATTGCAAGAAATCTATTTCTAACTTGTTCTTTTTTCCTTTATCCATAAAAAATTGTAACTCAGAGAAAATTTACCATGAACTTTTGATTATTGCCTAAAATGATGGCTGTCGGAAATGATCTATCTATTGTATTAGCTGCAACAGTAATGACCCAAGGTGCTACATCCGATACAGTCCCGGCACCTGGTCCTCCATTTCCCGCTGAACAAACAACAGTTATTCCATTCATAGTAGCATGAAATGAGCCATAGTAAATCACATCGCGCTTGTCAACTTCTGGGTATAGAGGTAAACCAATTGTTATAGATATTGATAATACGTCGACACCATCATGGATTGCTTCGTCGAAGGCCTTTAGAATGTCAGCAGATGAAACTCCCGCGCCTAGCCAAGCAACTTTATACGTGGCCACTCGTGCTTTGGGTGCTCCTCCGTGAACTGTGCCAAGAGCTAGTCCACCCTGACTCACATTATTTACAAAGAGCCACCTGCTATGCTAGTACAATGTGTTCCATGTCCAACTGAATCTCGTGCCGACAAAAATTCATTATCTACGCGTTCCAATAATTCTTCACCTCCTGCAGCTAGAAAACCATCTATGAAGTAGCGGGCTCCTATCAATTTCTTGTTGCAGTGTTTAGCTGGATCAAATTTATCTCCAGACTGACAGTAGCCCTTCCACCTTGATGGGATTGGCCCAAGACCTTTGTCACTGAAAGATGGGGATTCTGGCCATATTCCTGCTTTACAGGTATACCCTTAGGAATTTGCTTGACTCAAGAATAATCAGAGAAAAAGATATGGAAAGTACAAAATCACACACCTGAATCAATAACACCAATTATTGCATTATCTCCCATTTTTGCATCATGTAAAATATTTGTTTTAAAAGTAGGAGAAAGGCCAAGGTAATTCCAACTTCTTGTTGTCTGCACCTTGTAGAAGGTATGTGGAAGGACATGAACCACACCGGGTAACGCTAGAATTGAGAAAGGATAGGAAAAATAAGGGAGCTTGAATTTCTATTCTTATACAATAGCCAATAGATTTAGAATCATCTAGAAATTAATATGTTGTCCTGTAAAGTGTGCATTTATAAGGAATAATACCTGCAATACGTTTTGCTTGAGATTTTGTTAGTTTTGCTGCAAATCCAGAGAAGCCATGTCTGTAACTGTATATCATTGAGTCGACTGATGCTTGTTTACTGAGTCAAGTCACATGGAAACATTGCAGGTTAAGTACATTTGACTACTTTTGCAAGTTAAAACCTATAATGCACGGAAACTCCTACAAGGTAAGCATTTCGTGTCGGAAACGTTTCAGAAACCGAAACTAGCCGGAAACTCTCAGGAAACGTTTCGGAAACTCTAAAAAGGTTTTCTATTTTTTAATAAATTCCGAAACTCTATGGAAACTTTATGGACACTTTACGAAAACTTTTAGGAAACTTTGCGATAAAAATTCATATTTTCAAACAAAAAAGAAAATTAATTATAGTTCACAAAAAATGTTAATTAAGTAATTAACCTAAAAAACTAAACTAAATAGCATTCTTCTCGGCAACTAGCTCTAATTATTAATTAACCTAAAATACAAAGTGAAATTTGAATACCAAAATTGTCATCAAAATTTCAAATTTTAATTAAATTTATTTGATTTTGATAACTTGATTAGCTACTTCATATCAAATAGTTTTTGTAAGTTGAATTTTGAAATTATATAGAAAGACAAATAATTATCATATAACGTTTCCATAACGTTTCGTATCCTAAATTTTTCAAAAATCACGTTTCCCCATTTCGTTTCGTGTTCCGTTTCATGTCCCGTGTCCGTTTCCGTGCAACCTAACAAAAAAATTGTGGAATTCCAAAGTGAAATTAATCCGTATATGGAACCTTCCTAGGATAGAAGCAAGCATGTCGTGATGGCTAGATGTGATGAGCTCCACGTCATTGTGCTTCCTTTCTCCCAGATAAACTATATAAACCTGTATGTTAATGTTAGATTTAATTTGGTGCCAAACAAAAAAAAAAGGAAGGCAGAACTCAACAAACAAAACACTTACTTCGGTTTTAGCATTTTCATTCGCCAGAACTTGGTTCACTGAGTTGGTAAGTAGTACAGAATTCAAAAAAGAATGAATGAA
This sequence comes from Jasminum sambac, assembly GCA_018223645.1. Classification (NCBI taxonomy): domain Eukaryota; kingdom Viridiplantae; phylum Streptophyta; class Magnoliopsida; order Lamiales; family Oleaceae; genus Jasminum; species Jasminum sambac. The sequence continues at coordinate 5,836,620 of CP073645.1, read as the reverse complement.
GGGACGAACAAGTTTGGCCACCTCATTTTGCATGCATTCATATTACCCTTTTACGAGAAAGGTATTATTATTGTTTCTTCTGATCATATATATGAGTATTTATAATATAGTCTATCCATGAAAATGTAGGACCCATAAGAAGAGGAAGAGAATCCTTTAAAGTAATTCACTTAAATTGCAAACAAAAGGAACACGCAATGTGGTATTGTCGTATTGAGAGAGAATCCCTTTAAGGTAGTTCGGTTAAGTTGGAAACAAAAGGAACACGCAATGTGGTATTGAGACCGCATCACAACTTGTCCTTTTTGTTCTCTGACTTCTTTTTTGGTATTGAGACGACACCATAGCAACAGCGTCCACACCAATGAATTATAAGGTGAAAAATAGGGCAGGTGGGGACCACTAGTCACTATCACAAATTGAATCAAAATGGATGCTCTACGAGAATCTTATGTTCATTGATTGAACTTAGAAGACAGTGTTCCAATTAAATTGTAACAGGAAATTTCCAAAACTATGGTTTTTAACTATGGCACCATCAAATCATTTTGATGTTCTGTTCGACCTCATTTCGATCGACTACCAAAAATAGTCCAAAACTTTCGATCGATGATCACGCGGCCACGTGTCGGAAAAATCGGAAAATTCCTAACTCCCCATCGCCAAAGTCTTGATTCCAAATCTCATAGAATTTCAAAATGGGGTCGTTGACCCAGATCTGATCCCGAACTATGATACCATCGATGGTGTGTGATCAACCCTGCCTTTTATAGATATACTATCAATGTTTACGCACAGCGTGTAGATAAGATGAACCGCAGTTGAACAGTCAACCACGTAAGAAAACAAAGCATTGAGTACGGAAAAAATACGTGGTACAAAATGTAGGGCCCTTCTTTTTTTTTTTTTTTCCCCTCTCTTGTGACTATAAAAATTGAGTAAGACTTTGGTGACCCTTTTTAACGAGCGTTATCCTAACCCCGTTAAAGAGGTTGCAAGAAGTGGGTCTATCTCATAAACGTGTCATCCGGACTCCTCTTTCTCCCCACGCGCCCCACACCACCGACCCCACCCTCTCTCTTTCTAGTTTCTATCTTTCACACACATCAGTCTTCGAAGTTCCAAAGCTCAAGTTTTCCTTTCGTTTTCCCTTTTTAGTTTTTTACTACAAATCCAAAAAAAAAAATTTTTTTTACTCCATTTTGTTTGATTCAACGAGACCTTTAAAATAAGTATAATATTAATATATAAATTTTTCCTTTTTTAAATTAAACTAACGAGATAAAAAATTAAATTAAGAATTTGTTATGAAATTTAGTGATGTTTGTATTTAAAGTTTAGAGATGTAAAATGAGGTTTAATTCATATGAGTCATTTTGGCTTAACTAGTTCTATTCCAATGTTCGATTACCTTAAACAAAAATGATATGAAAATATAGGTTTAAATTTTTTTATCTTGTTAGTCTATGCTAAAGTTAGCTTTAATTTATGCTTAAAAGTGAATAAATATTTTTTAAATAAATATTTAGATTTAAAAATAATAATTTCAATATTAATATGGCACTTAAATTGAAACTCTCTGGTAATCACACAAAATAGACTAAAATTTAAGGTTAAATTTTAATTTCATTTTTATTTAAGAAAATCAAACATTGGAATAGAACCAAATAACCTAAAACTAGTTACATGAAATAAATCTCATTTTACATTTTTTGAATTTTTACCCGAAAACATCTATAACACGTTATAATAAACTCTTAATTTCATATTTTAAATAGTCCATGTTAATATTAATTGTATCAATTTATATATAAATTGGATTAATTTTATATATTTGCATAAATTTAGAACTTTTTTTAAAAAGTAAAATTTATATATTAATTAATACTATAATTGCTTTACAGCTCTTGAATAAAATAGAGTCAAGAATTTCATTTTTCATGTTTGTAGTTAAAAATTTTAAAAGGAAAATGAGAGAAAATATTTATTTTGGTTATAGTAAGTTTCATAAAAATTCTTAATTTAATTTTTTATCTCATTAGTCTACACATTAATATTAGTTATAATTTAATTTATAAAAATATTAGTTGTAATTTATTTATTTATAAATTAGACCAACTTTATATATTTGATAAATTTCAAAATTTTCAAAAGGGCAAAATTTATATATTAATGCTATACTTATTTTAAATGTCTAATTAAACCAAATAAAATGGAATCAAGATTATTTTTTTATTTTCAGTTAGACAAGCTAAAAAGTAAAAACCAAAAACAAGAGAAAAAAATTACAGAATAATGTTTGTGCGTGGGTGAGAGACGGAAGGGGTTGTGGGGCGTAGGGTGCGTGGAGGGCGTCGCGGGTGGGGTGGGGTGGGGTGGGGAAAGAGGGGGAGCACCGTGCACTTTTAAGAAGTGGGCCAATTTTTTCAACCCCCTTTGACGGAGGTTATCTTAACCCCCGTTAAAGAGGGTGACTAAAGTCTCGCTCGTGAAAATTAGGTGATCAATCACGTCTCAAAGAATTTTTATGTTACGTAATAATGATGGAAATACAAGATGCGAACAATAGTAAGTAATAATTTGAAATGTATAATTAATATTAAGATTTGATTTAAATAAATTGAATAAGAAAAATTTTGTTGGAAATTTATTTTCAATGATAATTAGTGGGTAATATGTTATTAAATTTAATTATATCACGCTATTTAATTTAATAGGTTAAAATTAAGTGGTCTAATTAGGCAAGTCTATAGACTATACAGATTGATGTGGGCATAATAAGTAGAGAGTGATAGTCGATTGAGATTTTATAAGTGCCTTTTAGCCTCTATATATATAGCCTCTTACATGATTCCCAATACAACAAATCAAATGCGCTTTCCTTCTCCCTACGTGAAAGTGAAACATGATGTCTCATAGTTAGGAATAAGGAGATTTGGTTGAGGAATCGCTATAAAGACCACCATTTAACCTCGCTCATGCAGTAGTTCCAATTGAGATTGCCGAATCAAATTTAGCGGTTGTCACTACAAATCCGGGTATATTTTATGTTTATTAGTCTCAATAATGTGGCATGATTATCTTGGGTAATTTAATTACGGATTGTAATTAAATATTAAAAATTATTCTAACAAGCTGGTATCAGATCGTGTCACATGTTATATTATTGAGATCTTGTCGTACATGAATCAATGTCAAGAATTACGTTCACATGGATTTTAAAAATGCCTTTGAATGTATATTTTACATATGTTGAGTAAAACAGCTTCTGATTTCATCGTGAACCGTTGTCAACATGAATGGTTTTTCCTTTTATTGAATATAAGCTGTATGTATTATTTATATACATATACATACACATACGTAAAACGAAAGGAAACCAGGGATCTATATTGAGTTTTTACTATTCCTCTATATACATGATTTGGGCGATTGTATTCATGAACAATTACAAGACAAAATCAATAGCTGTATAAGTTTCTTCATTCATATTATGAATACAGATGCATAATTGCGATTTATTCAGGTCCAAACTTCCGCTTTTATTGGGTATATGTCTAGAATTCAGTTGCTTGAATATAGACTTAACTAAAGGCCTGTGTTTTACAATCTGTGACAATTTTCGATCAGATGAATAGCAAATCTTTGCAATCTGGAATCTCTGCAAATTTTGTGAAATCTGACTTTCATTTCTTTAGAGATTTTCATGAATCTGTGATTTCGTGCTTTCAATTTCTGGTTTCTTCACCCGTGTATGTATATATAATTATGCATATATCACCATGCCGTCGGTTCTCTCGTTGCAGTCTGTGTTTTGATTCTCAGATTTTTAAATTAAAAAAAAAGGGGGTGCTGGCGACAGTGGACTTGCAGCAGCAACGCTGGGCTGTGTTTGGCAGCAAGATTTTGCAGTGGCCGTGAGCTACTCCATCGAGGGTCGCCACCCCTGCAGGATTTTGGGGCGGTGGCGGCTGTAAACAGCTACGGTTTCTAAAACCATAGCTGAACCTTTGTTTGGTTGTGGCTAAATGCACCCAACTAAATGCTGAGTGCACCCATTTTTAAAAAATAATAAAAAAAGTCTAATATATCCATACTAAGTGGACCCATTCCTCCTCCTTTTTCTTTTCTTTTTTCATTGTTCGCTATGAACAATGCGAACAAGCAAGCATTCACAGCAAACAAGAGTAAAAAAAAACAATTGAAGAAAAAGAGAAATTTTTATCTTATTTTTCATTCGTGGATGCAATTTTTGCTATAATTGTTTGCAACCACTTTGATAAGTAATTTCGAAATTTCTTTAAGTTTTTTGTAACCACTATAATGATGAATTTCGAAATTTTTGGATGATATAGTAATTGACTTTATCCGGTTAGTATTGAATACAATTATTAAAAAACTCAAATTTTTTGAAACCACTTTGACAACTGATTTCGAAATTTCTTTAAGTTTTTTGCAACCAGTTTGACGATGATTTTTAAAATTTTTTGATAATACAAGGAATTAGCTTTATCTAGTTAGTGTTGAATGCAATTATTAAAAAAAAAACTTTGAATGGTTGCAAAAAATTAAAATAAAAAATGATAAAAAAATTTTCATATGTAATTCTTCTCTTATTTCTTTTCTTTTTTTAATCATGTGGGTGTTCGCTTCCACTTGGAGCTAACACCCATTTATGGGTGTTCGTTGGCCAACTCGAACATTTTTTTTTGGGTTAGAAGAGGGCGAGAGTATAATTGGAATATTGGATAAAATGAATGTAGAAAATAAGTTGAATTGGTGTATTAAGCAGTACCCCCTTTGTTTTGGAGACAAGGACTTGTTTTGGGAATTTGATGGTTTCAGGCGCTCCTTGTTCAATTTTGAACAATTTACGTTATTTGATTTTCCAGCCCTCCCATCTTTTTATATATAAATTGGTCCTGTGTGTAAGATTTTAGAATCCTAAGGCATGAAATTTTGGATATTCAAATTTAGTCCATATAGTTTGATATTATTTCAGAATCAAAGTTTTAAATTTTTATATTTCAATCTTTAAAATTTGATATTTTAAATCCCCAAATCATGAGAGTTTGGAAAATTTATTCTTGGCCCTTTGAAGTAATGGATCTTGATTCTTAACCCTTTCAAGTATTGAGTTTTAAAAACTTGTGCATTAAAGTGTTTAAAATCAAGTCTTAAGTGGATACTTCAAGTTCTTGAAACTTTAAAATCTTTTGGCAACTGAAATTTTGAGGGTTAAATCGGTGTCCCCAAAGTTTTGATTATAAGATTTTAAATCATAAAGGTTGTGATTTTAAATCTAAAGTCTTTCAATGGTTTTAAAATTCTCAATTCTATTTAAAGTTTAAAGGATCTAAGATTTAATCCCTAAAGTTTTACTTCTTAAATTTGGCGTCATAAAGTTCTTAAAATTGGAAATTGGACCTCTAATGTTTTAGCCTCGTATGCTAGGTTTATTGTTGGGCAATTTATGCAAATTCCTAATTTTATGCCTGCATGATCTTTTGTTTAAAAAAATAAAACAAATAGAAAGAATAAGAAGAAAATAAATTTTTAACTGTCAAAGTTTTCACTATATGATAAATATTACAACCACATAGAATTTTACTCGCCCAACTCCTAAATATTACAAGGAAAAATCAATCGAGCTATCTCATACATAGTTTTCTATCCCTTGAATAATACTCAAAGAGGTACAAGAAAACTATCTAAATATTAAACTCTCAATTTTTCCTCTCAACTAGACTCATATATCTACAAGAGAAAACAAGATCCCTATTGCAAGAAAGAAAAATACATGGACAAGGAAAAATAAAAATACATAGATAAGGAAAGTCTTGGCCTACAAGTCATACTTGTAATTTTTGCGAGTTCATTAAGCGCAATTTTCTTTCCATAGTTTCAATTGGTCTAGTATTCTTTTTTGAAATTATTTTTGGCAATATTCTAACATTTATTTCATTTACAATCATCAACCCGGGAAAATTCCTCCATCCCTATATATATATCTGGAAATTCAGTTTTGATCGATATTGGAATTCTCACAGCATGAGTTCCATCCGCCCAAGTCAAGCTTCCATAACTATATTCAGTGGTAATCCTATGGAATGTAGAAATTGTGACAGTATAAGTAATCTTCTTCACCCTTGGATTGAACAACAAATACTTGGGTTTTACATCCACAACAGTGCCGTCAGGAGGATCAATAATCACTTCATATTTCGAATTGGGATTTCCGACATTTGTAACGCTTCTTTTAACAGTGATTGATCCTTTGAGGGTTGGGACTGTGATGGAAGGAAGATTTAGATGGAGAACAGACTGTTTGGCAGCGCCACCGTGACACGGTGAGTTTTTGCCTGTAAGCTGTTTGATGGATGTCTCATTATAACCCATAGCGCATAGATAGCTTATGTAATCTCGAGTTCTTATGTCATAAATGAGGCCTGGATTTTTTGCTCCATTTGGATTGGCAACTCCACCTCCATAATCAAACGGATTTGCAATTCTGTTTACATCTCCAATTGCATAAATTGGCTCTCCAGAATAGGGATCCGTTGTCCATGCTGCATATGGACATGCACAAATGATTGAGTATTGAAACTTTTAGCAGGCAATAGAACATGTTTGGAAGCAGAAAAATGTAAAATATGTAGCACTTGTTATGCAGTCCCTCAGTAAATAGAGATAATCTTGCTTTTCTTATTTATGAATCCCAAGGTAGAGGTCACTTTCTGCCTAAGTGTGTATTTGATATCTTTGTCCCATTTTAATTCTCATTGTTGTTAATAAACTTGAACTATCATCTTTCAACAATACTAATTAAATTTATTAGTGCACATCAAATAAAGTAACCCTATCTTCACGTCAAAGTGGGATCGGAACCTGTTGTGACGAGTGCTGATTTAATGGCTGCAGGCGACCAATTGGGATGCAACGACTTTAGCAAAGCAGCCATTCCAGCTATGTGGGGTGCTGCCATTGATGTCCCACTCATAAAGCGATATACCCCAGTGTTGTCCTCTATAGTAGCTGCTAATATATCAACTCCTGGGGCCGATATATCCGGCTATATCACGGACATAAAATTTAATAAACGCGCTGAAATTAGTCACTAATAGAAAATCGGCGTAGATGTGATCCATAAAGTTTTGAATTGTAATCTTTGGATACCTTAAGTATTGCAGGTGACAAAGAGTTAGGACCGCGAGACGAGAAAAGTGCCACATAGGTTGAGGCATATTTACCGGTGTAAGTTTTTGTTGGTTTCAAACGTACCTTAGGGTCACTGTTATAAACAAGCACATTGTTGATAAAAAACCATTGACAAAGTAAGCAAGTCTATGACACTTTGACCTACCTTATAGAGCGAATGTAATTAAGTATCTGAGTTCCTGTTTCATATGTCACTTGAATATAGGGAACGGTACCATAATATGGAGACACGGATTGAAAGCTGGGCCCTGCTACAATAAGCCCCAAGCCACCAGCGTTGAGAACATCTTCTTGAGCTCTCGGCATGGTTCCCTCAAGTCCTGCTCTAGTGAAGCAGAGAACCACCTTTCCAGCTAACCAAGTATCGTTTGATGTTCTTATATCATCGCAACGCCTACAAAAGTCATGAAAGGTGAATGGTAGCTCGTAAATATTATGTAATTTTTAGTTTTAAATGCAAATAAAGGCGCATACAATTGGCTTTGTAGCTCTACTGTCTTTGTCAGAAACAACAAGACGGTCAAGATCCTTCCCTACGCATACTGATTGACCCTACAGATCATAAAAATGAATGAAGTTATGAAATTGCAAGAAATCTATTTCTAACTTGTTCTTTTTTCCTTTATCCATAAAAAATTGTAACTCAGAGAAAATTTACCATGAACTTTTGATTATTGCCTAAAATGATGGCTGTCGGAAATGATCTATCTATTGTATTAGCTGCAACAGTAATGACCCAAGGTGCTACATCCGATACAGTCCCGGCACCTGGTCCTCCATTTCCCGCTGAACAAACAACAGTTATTCCATTCATAGTAGCATGAAATGAGCCATAGTAAATCACATCGCGCTTGTCAACTTCTGGGTATAGAGGTAAACCAATTGTTATAGATATTGATAATACGTCGACACCATCATGGATTGCTTCGTCGAAGGCCTTTAGAATGTCAGCAGATGAAACTCCCGCGCCTAGCCAAGCAACTTTATACGTGGCCACTCGTGCTTTGGGTGCTCCTCCGTGAACTGTGCCAAGAGCTAGTCCACCCTGACTCACATTATTTACAAAAGAGCCACCTGCTATGCTAGTACAATGTGTTCCATGTCCAACTGAATCTCGTGCCGACAAAAATTCATTATCTACGCGTTCCAATAATTCTTCACCTCCTGCAGCTAGAAAACCATCTATGAAGTAGCGGGCTCCTATCAATTTCTTGTTGCAGTGTTTAGCTGGATCAAATTTATCTCCAGACTGACAGTAGCCCTTCCACCTTGATGGGATTGGCCCAAGACCTTTGTCACTGAAAGATGGGGATTCTGGCCATATTCCTGCTTTACAGGTATACCCTTAGGAATTTGCTTGACTCAAGAATAATCAGAGAAAAAGATATGGAAAGTACAAAATCACACACCTGAATCAATGACACCAATTATTGCATTATCTCCCATTTTTGCATCATGTAAAATATTTGTTTTAAAAGTAGGAGAAAGGCCAAGATAATTCCAGCTTCTTGTTGTCTGCACCTTGTAGAAGGTATGTGGAAGGACATGAATCACACCGGGTAACGCTAAGAATTGAGAAAGGATAGGAAAAATAAGGGAGCTTGAATTTCTATTCTAATACAATATTCAATAAATTTAGAATCATCTAGAAATTAATATGTTGTCCTGTAAAGTGTGCATTTATAAGGAATAATACCTGCAATACGTTTTGCTTGAGATTTTGTTAGTTTGGCTGCAAATCCAGAGAAGCCATGTCTATAACTGTATATCATTGAGTCGACTGATGCTTGTTTACTGAGTCAAGTCACATGGAAACATTGCAGGTTAAGTACATTTGACTACTTTTGTAAGTTAAAACAAAAAAAAAATACTGGAATTCCAAAGTGAAATTATATTAATCCGTATATATATGGAACCTTCCTAGGATAGAAGCAAGCATGTCGTGATGGCTAGACGTGATGAGCTCCACGTCATTGTGCTTCCTTTCTCCCAGATAAACTATATAAACCTGTATGTTAATGTTAGATTTAATTTGGTGCCAAACAAAAAAAAAAAAAAAAGGAAGGCAGAACTCAACAAACAAAACACTTACTTCGGTTTTAGCATTTTCATTTGCCAGAACTTGGTTCACTGAGTTGGTAAGTAGTATAGAATTCAAAACAAGAATGAATGAAGGGACGAACAAGTTTTGCCACCTCATTTTGCATGCATTCATATTACCCTTTTACGAGAAAGGTATTATTATTGTTTCTTCTGATCATATATATATGAGCCACTGGTATTTATAATAGTCTATAGATCCATAGGTGGAATATACTGGAATCCATACAATCATATAAAAAAGTCATAAATGTTCGTTGGCCTACCGAGGACAAATCCTACTACTAAATAGTATAAGAAGACGAAGAGAATCCCTTTAAAGATTTTTTTTTTTAATGTGAATAAGAATCCATTTAAAGATTAATGGATCAGTTTGTTTTATGTATTAATGAAATTTGTAAATCATAATCTTTTTTTTTTTTAATTTTGTTGCGTTATCATCGTAATCTGTCTCTTGGTTTGTTTTTTTTTTTTTTTTTTTTGTTTCATTATTCTGCTGATCTTTGCTTCCTTGTTAGATCTTTATTTTTTTCATTTAATTTTTATATAGTTGCCTCTTTTTTATCCATAGCACGCTCGCAAGTCACAACACGCAATGTGGTAGGTTTTTCATTTTTCAGTTTTTTTGTTTTGAATAAACACGCAATGTGGAATTGGGACACTTGGAATTTGGTACTTTGTCCTTTTTGTTCTCTGACTATATTTCCTTTTTGGTATTGAGACGGCATCACAGCAACAATGACCACGCCAATGAATATAAAGTCAAAAATGGGGCAGGTGCGCACCACTAGTCGCTATCACAAATTGAATCTAAAAATGGATGGTCGAGAGCATCTTCAATCCATGGTGACTCATTCGAATGTCTACATAGGAGAATTATAGACACCAAAAAATTGAGTGAATAGTGCGTTTTTCTATTTTTTCATTTTCTTCAATCATTTTTCTCTTATTTTATTTACTTTTTCATTATTTTTTCTTCCTCGTTTCCCGTACCATGTTTAATTTCAAACATCCATTGACATATCTTTCATTACTATTTTATTATTATTTTCAATTTTATTTCTATCCCTCTCACTTTTATGCATTTCCCTCTTATTTTTCCCAACATATTTTTCAATTTTTTATCTATTAAAATAATTATTTATCTCTATTTTTCTCTAAAATACACATTAAAGATAGACATCTTGCATTGAAGATGCCCTCACAATCTTATGTTCATTGAACTTAGAGGGCACGCATATGTGCATATGTCATGGATCATGGTAACTAGTCAACGTTTACACGCAGCCTGTAGATAAGATGAACCGCAGTTAAATAGTCACCACATTGAAAAACAAAGCATTGAGATACCGCAAGAGGCATGGTACAAAATTAAGGGTCTTTTTGTTTTTTCTTGAAAATCAGGTGATCAATCACGTCTTCAAGAACTTTTATGTTACGTAATAATGATGATGGAAATACAAGACACAGGCGCATGATAGGGTGTAAATTTTTATAGATTTTGATTTGAAATATGAGAGAAAATGAGTAGAGTTGAATTGTGGAGATTTGTATAGTATATATTGGTCCCACAAAAATATAAATGTGATTAATAGGAGAGAGAATGAGTAGAGTTGAACTTTTATGCGTCCCACGAGACATACATATGTAATAATATATGTTGGTCCCACGAGAAATGAGTAGAGTTGGAGGTGGATGTGATTAATGTGGATGTAGGTTAACATGCATGAGTTACTATATAAGTTTTACTAAGTATTACTACCCCCATCCCATAAATATAATCCATTTCTATTTTTACAAAGATTAAAAAAATTATAATTAATGGTATTTAAAAAGTAAAATTCAAGATTATTTTCCTAATATGCCCTCTCATTTATTGGATATTTTATTTTAACTATTCTATTTTGATGATAACAATGTACATTAAATAAGGGTATAAAAGACAAGTAATATTTTAACTATATCTTAAAAAAAGTGTGTCCATATTTTGGGACGGACAAAAAAAGAATAATAGATTATATTTTTGGGATAAAGATAGTAGTTAACAACATGTGCAATGCACATGATTCTATAATATTGACATAATTAAGGTTATACCAAGTTCTTAATGAATAATAATAGTTTATATTGTCATCGCCATTTTACTAAGAGTTTTCTCTCTTATTAATAAAATTGAAGTATTAAAGAGTAGAAAATAACTATATCTATATATAATTATGAAAATTTTAACGCTTGTTTAAAACATAAAATTAACTCACTTTCTTCTGAAGAAAGTATTTCATTCACAATATTATACTACTCAAAAATTATTTTTCACATTTCTCCACGATATCTTTCTAACCACACCTTCAATGAAAAAATCACCATTATTAAAAAAAGCAAAAAAAAAAAAAAAAGAAGAAGCTTTACCAAATAAATAAACTCTTATAAAAAACACAAACATCAGATAGAAAGATATGCTATGAATGAATCAATTAAATTACAATATTGATGTATATTGACTATCATTTTTGAATTGTATATTGGACATGATTAGATTATTTATGCATGAGGTATATTAAAAACAAATATCGTTAACAAAAAATAAAATAAAAAATAATTTCAAGATTTCGTTGCTATTTTTTTTTGTTTGGATTATTTATTGAAGTAATGAGTCTAATAGAAACGGAACCATTACAAACATAATACAAGTTACTCCTTTGAGTTTTTTTTTTTAAATTTTTCTCAGTTTAATTAGCCATATGTCATAGAATTTGAATAGACTGTTGGGAATATGCGAACGAAATCCCACATCGACTAAATATGGGTTAAGTGATGGGTTTATAAGGGATTGAGTTACTCCGCCCAATGGGTTAACCTTTTGGGATGGAACCTCAATTCCTAACAGTGGTATCAGAGTCAAGACCCATATTTAGCCATGTGCACGGGAGAGACAATTCCATTACGAAGTTGGTGGGCTCTAGGGTGGATCATGAAGCCAAGAAAAAATCCATGGTTGGTTCTTAAGGTGGTTGTGTCCATGTAAGGCGGTGGCCGAGACGCAGTGGACGTGTTGGGCCTTGATAGAGTATGTGGATTGGCTCTGGCGGTTGTCCCATCGTAAAGCGATGACCCGACCGCAGATGGAAGAGGTGGGCCTGGCGAGGAAAATTGGATATGGTTATTGATTAAAGGACAAGTTAATACAGATTGCTCGAGAGGATTGTTGGGAATATGCGAACGAAACCCCACATCGACTAAATATGGGTTAAGTGATGGGTTTATAAGGGATTGAGTTACCCCGCCCAATGGGTTAACCTTTTTGGATGGAACCTCAATTCCTAACATAAATAATGCAGCAAAATAGAATATATTACGAATTAACAAATATGCTAACAAATAAATTAATCCGAGGAAGAAGTGGAAATTGTAATATATTAATAGAATACTATTATTGAAAATATATGTATTTCAGTATATTCCTTGTTTAAAAAAAAAAAATTGTCATATTTTCATTTTGACAACTTACAAAATTTTTAGTTTCTTTATTCACTTAAACTACAATACCCCATAATCATTATTATTTCTTTGTATAATTTTTACAATTAATATATTAGATATATCAGAGAAATAGAGCACCTGAACGGAAATAAGGAAACATGTGGCTTGAGATTTGATTGGTGAGTCAAAATTTGGAGTTGGACCGTTTTAGGCCTTGTTCTATTTGGTGTTAACCAAATCCGCACGCAATTTCGTATACCTCATACTCATTTTCAACCACACACACATTTCCCAAAATAATATTAACCACACATTTTTACACGGAATACCGCGCGGAACAACTAAACCCCCAATCAAACAAGACCTTAATTTCTTTGGAAACACGTGTTGTACAAGGTATCAAACTTTGGAATGTTTAAGATAATAATTGGAAAAGAATTGCACCAAAGTTGGGACGCCAAATTGGCACCATATTTGTGATCATGAACGTGTGGTGTATATGGGTGTGTTGCTTCTTTTCTTTGTGGACAGAACATGACAGTCTAGTTGAGACAAAAAATTGAGAGTTTGCTATTTATTGAGTTTTCTTATAATTCCTTGGTTGTTATTTAAAGACTAGAAAATTAGCTAGGTGTGGGTAGGTTCGATTAATTTTTCCTTGTAATATTTGGGGTTGGGCTAATGAAATTCTATGTGATTATAATATTTATTATATAGTGAAAATTTTGATAGTTTGAAATTTCTGTTGTCCTTATTTTTCTATCTGCTTTATTTTCTCTAAAAAAAAATCCTATAGGTATCAAATTATGTAATTTGCATAATTTTCTAACATTTATATATTAATAAAATCAGCACATTTTCCCGCCACTTTTACTTATTTTTCTGAATTAAAAAATCAATTTTTAATTATGGCAATGAGTTTTACTGCTTCTACATATCTTTTCCAACTCGACTTCTTCTTCAGCGTGTATACATATATACATGCATCGGGTCGACCTATTTTTCTGAATTAAAAAAATCACATTGTTAAAATAAGCTAATTCATATGCAAGTTGGATCAATACAATATAAAATTATGTGAAATTTTTTTATTTTTAGTCCTGCTATTTACTATAATATGATGTATTTGTGTAAAATATAAGCGAAAGTCTACTAAAAATTTTAGAAATTCTTTTGCACTTATCCCCTTATGTGGATTTTAATTTATTACATATGTATATGTCTTTCCGTGCAACGCACAAGTAAAAACACTAGTAAGTAATAATTTGAGATGTACAATTAATATTGAAATTTGATTTAAATTAAATAAAAAAATTACCTTTCAAATTTAGGGCGTAAAAATCAAAATCAACAGAGACCAAGCGACATCCAAAACCAACAAAAAAAAATCCCCCTAGGCTGTTCTCCTACGAGCAAAATAAGAAAGCGTACAATGTATAAAAAAGTTAAGATTATCTTGGATTTATGCAAATTTATTAAAATAGAACTCATTTATTATTCTATCATACGTTGTCTATTGAATATTATTGAATATTATTGATTCTCAAATTTGTTTTCTACCCCTTGTAATTCAAACAAAAAAAAAAAAAAACCATTTTTTACCGTACATTTTAGGGACTTGATGTAGTTTCTAACAAATTTGATATAGTATTCTCCCTATGCTAATTTTACTCCAAACCCGCTTTGTGGTGGTGTTGTTGTTTGTGTAACTTCAATAGCATGGAATTTTAGGTTCTTGCCCAGAATTTCAACACTAGAGAAGTTCAAATTAAATTCTTCAAATGACATTCTACATCATCAAGTGTATTTAAAATGTTATTAAAATTTAAAATATCTTTATGCCGTTGCAGTTCATATTAAAAGTCCCCGAAATGCCACAAAAGTTTAAACCATTTTTTGAGGGATTTTAAACTTTATTTTTTTATTTTTTGAAAGGGAGTTCAAACCATTTTTAGTATTTACATTTAACAATAAAAATTGTATGCCATTCCATTGACCACTATTTGACAATTTAATGTAATGAATAACAGAATTAGTGAGCGGTATTTTTTTAAATAAATAATTTTGCATGAAGAATTATTCTACAATTACAATAAAAAAATTTTCAACTAAAAGTAAACCTCGTAATTGTCAGACCAAAATTATTGATTTAAGAATGAGGATGAGATTTTTTTTTTCTGATTTTAATTATTCCACATGCAAAATTATTTATACGAGCATTGACCACTTTATTCAAAATGTATTATTGTTATTATTATTAGTATTATCATTATTATTATTATTATTATTAACTTAATTTTTATGCATTTTTAATGAAATTATGTGACTGATTTCTGTATAAAAATCTTACATATGGAATAATTTAAACAATTACAATTATTATAATTAAAATAATGGAAAATAATTTTTTTTTATCCAAAATAATGTGGTTATATAGTTATATAAATAGTTTGACAAGCGGAAGGATTAAAAAAGAAAAAGAAAAAGCCTCACTGTCGCTCATACTAAGTATAAGCTGTAATTCCGGGTAACTTTATTTTTTATTTAAAAACGATCTTTTGTTTTAAACGTGTAAAATTATTTATTCAAGTATTGCTACAGAGTATTAAACATTAAAGTTCCAAGTGGTCATCAGATATATGGAAGGCAATTTTTATAGTTTAATGGCATACTAAATATATATGTTTTAAACTTCGGTAACATGACAAATATATTTCATAAGCTACTATAACATTCCGAAAAAAAAAATGTTAAAGTGCAATGGCATTTTGTTTGCACACAGATTAATTTTAATATCATTTTTCCCGAATGCCATTTTCTTGTATATTTCATAGGTATGACAAATTTTCATATTTTTTTCTTCGGCTTTCAATGGCACACGAGAAAAATATTTCTTAAAAGATATCTATCAAACATACCTTTAACATAGTGCTAGAAGATTAGGTAAATCCTAGCTTCGTTTGAGAATTGATGGTGGACTACAAACCAAAGGCCATATCAAAGTGACACTTATCAACTCAACAAAATATTTAGTCCAATGCTCGCACAGGTTTAAAATTTTTCTTTTGTTACTTTCCGTGTGTGACTTTTATAAATCCATTTTTGTCACTTTTTTACTCTTTGCTACATTTTTATGTTTGCTATCCTTTTTGTGTTTTTTCTATGACCTTTTTGTGTGTGACTTTTTGAAAACACGTTAGTCACTTTTCAAACTCTCCGCTATTTTTTCTTGTTGTTTTTGTGACGTTTTACATACATTGTGACTTTTTTGAAGCCATTGTGACTGTTGTGATATTACTTTTTAAACTATTATTACTTTTAAAATGTACTAGTGAACAACACGTGTTTTGTTTGTATGTGGTTGAAAATAAGCACGTGTTAAGGTTTAAATTTTTATGGATTTTGATGTGAAATAGGAGAGATAATGAGTAGAGTTGAATTGTAGAGATTTGTGTAGTATATGTTGGTCCACGAGAAATGTGGATGTGACTAATTTGACCAAATTGAAATTAAAAAAAATGTATAAAAATATGTAAAATTTTTTGAAGAATTGTAGGTTAACATGCACTAAGGGTGTGTTTGATTCAACCTTTTTTTTACAGGAAAACTCCTTTACTAGTTTTTTTTTCCACCCTTAGCTGTTTGATTGCACTTTTTCCTGGAAAAGGTTTTCCAACTTTTTTTCGATTTTCGTTTTTTTCGTTGTTTTGAAGGAAAACGTTTTCCTTGGGGGGGGGGGGGTAATTTTTGTTTCCCAGGAAAAGTTTGGTTCTTTTTTTTCTTTCTTTTTTAATGGATAATTTATTTTAACCATAAAAATAAGGAAAATGATCAAATTTCATGGGAAAAAATACAAAAATAAGGAAAATAACATTATTTTTCAACTTTTAAATTAATCCAATAAAACACCTACATCCACTATTTTCCCTGAAAAACTTTTTCTCGGAATTTATTTACCCGAAAAATATTTTCCTTCCAACCATTTTCCGGGTTTGCAATCAAACACACCCTAAGTTACTATATAAGTTTTACTCAGTATTAGTTAACAACAGGTGCAATACATGTGATTCTTTAATATTGACATAATTAAGGTTATACCAACTTGTTAATGAAGAATAATAGTTTATATCGTCATTGCCATTTTACTAAGAGTTATATCTCTTATCAATAAAAATAAAGTATTAAAGAGTAGAAAACAACTGTCTATATATAATTATGAAAATTTTAACGCTTGTTTAAAACATAAAATTAACTCTCTTTCTCTTGAACAAAGTATTTCATTCACAATATTATACTATTCAAAAATTATTTTTCACATTTCTCCACAATAGCTTTTTAACCACACCTTCGATGAAAAAATCACCATTATTAAAAAAATAAAAAAGAAAAAAAAAAGAAGAAGCAAGCTTTACCAAACAAGCTCTTAAGAAAACACAAACATGAGATAGAAAGATATGCTATGAATCAATCAACTAAATTACAATATTGATGTATATTGACTATTATTTTTGAATTGTATATTGTGTTGGGAAATTAGAACTAATATCGAACTAGACTAATTTTCCCTTTCACGGGTGGTTACAAATGGGAATTTAACTCAGCACAAGCAATCCAAGAAAATCGGAATGAAATGTGGAAAAAGAAATCGAGAATTATTTAACGTCGTAAAACCCTCCAATGCGAAGGGAAAAATCGACGGGGCAAACCGACAAATCCACTATCACCAAATAATAATAATAGTACAATGTTCTTCTCAAGATTTTGCCCTAAATCAAGAGGTAACTCCAACACACACCTTCAAGATACAATCTTGGCATCCACAATACATCTCATCTAAACATTAGATGGGAATCGCCAAATAAACAAACAACAATAGAGATTATAAATCAATAGCACCAAAATAGACCGTTCCAAGATAAAACTTGGAGAAATCAATACTAACCCTTGAAGAAGAGAACCCCACTAGAAACACCACTTTCTTCTCCAAAGACAAAATAGGCTATCAATCGGTATCTTCCAAGAATTGTTTTCTGCGTGCGTTATTCAACTTTTGAAGACAAGCCAAGGCTACTTTTTCGTTCTCTGTTTCTGCCGACCAGAAAGTAGTCTCATATGCCTTCCATCCAATTTAAATTGTAATCCAACTCAATTAATGGGCCTAGCCTTTATTGGCTCAAACCATATGACTATGGGCTGGATATTACTAATGTTAGCCCAACATATTGGACGTGATTATATTATTTATGCATGAAGTATATTAAAAACAAATATTGTGAACAAAAAATAAAATAAAAAATAATTTCAAGATTTCGCTGCGATTTTTTTTTGTTTGGATTTATTTATTAAAGTAATGAGTTTAATCGAAGCAGAAGCATTACAAACGTAATACAAGTTACTCTTTAAGTTTTTTTTTTTTTTTTGTCATCTTAATTAGCCATATGTCGTAGAATTTGAATAGATAATCTAGCAAAACATATAGAATATATTACAAATTAACAAATATGATAACAAATAAATTAATCCAAGGAAGAAGTGGAAATTGTAATATATTAATAGAATACTATTCTTCAAAATATATGCATTTCAGTATACAATACCCCATAATAATTATTATTTCTTTGTATAAGTTTTACAATTAATATATTAGATCTAACAGAGAAGTGGAGTACCGAAATTTCGAATTTCGAATTTTTTTTGTCATAAAAGAAGAATTGTAGTAATTTATTGCAAAATAAAAATCGAAATCATTGTAATGATAACTACACAAATATGCACCACACATTTTTTAAAAATAAATTGTCAGTTGATGATTGAAAAATGTGTAGAGGCGTTATACCTTTTGACCATTGAGAAGGAAAAGAGCATAATTTTATGTTAGTATTGATTAACATCATTTGTAAAGAGCATAAAATGAAGTATCAAGTTTAATATGGTATGATGAGAACAATAATAGGTATTGATTGATTTGTAAATTTATAAAAGAAGTGAAGGCAATATGGGAACTAAAAGTTTCTTCACCTATAGAAACTTTTAATAGTAGTAGATAGATAGAAATAATAGATTTGTAAATTTTTAAATTGTGGATTACATTTTTTATTGTGTTTTGTGACTTTAAAATCAAATTGCCACTTTTTCATTATACTCTGCCATTTTTTAAATATCTAGTGTGACTTTTTCAGGAAAAAACTAAATAAAATGAAATGGCGTGTGCAATTGCCTAGGCCATTCCCGGCAATCACACAAGCAAAACTTGGCAGTTTCCAATGTCACACACAGGCCAAATGGCGCGCAAATCTCGAAGCGTAAACTTTGAACCAAGCGATCGCACTGATTGATCGTATGGCTCAAATTCATGCAATCGCGCAATGCTTGAATAGATCCGCTTTATTTTTCAAATTTCAAATCTAGAATAAGGTATTTGTGTAAAGATTCCAATAAATATTAAGTATAATTCTTCGATAACTATATTTTTGGTGGATGTGTAAGGATTTTAATGAACTTTTAAATGTAATGTTTTTCATGGAATTGATGATCTATTATTGATCTCCATAAAATCCGTAAAAATCTT
The DNA here is from genome assembly GCA_018223645.1 of Jasminum sambac. NCBI lineage: Eukaryota > Viridiplantae > Streptophyta > Magnoliopsida > Lamiales > Oleaceae > Jasminum > Jasminum sambac. The sequence goes on along the minus strand of CP073645.1, from coordinate 5,817,254 downwards.
CTATGGATTTGTAAGGACTTTTATTTCAAAATTTTTATGGGTTTCTTTAGAATTCATTTGACAATGTAGATTTTCATTTTACAAAATAAATATTATTAAACTTGCTACTTATTAGGACACCACGTGATTATATCGTGCATTCTACTTGTCCAAATAAATGATAACTATACGTAACAACAAATTATAGTTCTCATGTCTGTACACTACTTTTATGTAAAAAAAACTAGCTCATTTTTAATTAGTATGTCGAAACATATATTAAGTTAAATTATGTAGGGAGTACATATCAAATTTGTACAAGTTTTTGGAAATGATTATCTTTTTTCACGAAAAGTTGAAAAAAAAGAAGTAAGATAAAAATGTTACAAGAATTTTTTTTACATCCTCCTTCTTGTAAAATAAATAAATAAAATAAAATAAAATAAGCAAAAGTGACGAGCAATGATCGTGGTGGTGGCGGGGGAGGGGAGGGGGCCAGTTGCAGTAGCGGTGTGCTGGTGGTAAATAAAAGTTCTTCAAAATCTTAGGACATATTTGTCTCATTGTTTTTTATTCATCGATAATGGCTCGGTGGTTTATGGACTCAGCTGTAATTGTTTTGGGTTTTGGTTGGATTGACTCACCCAATTTTTCATTATAAATTTTTTGCTTTTCTTTTGGGTTTTACTTAGCTTTCCGAGACACGTCTGTGGTTTCGCAAATAATTTCAATAAAATATGGTTTAATAGTTGTACCAGTTTTACATTTTGTTTCTTCAATGTGATTGGTCTTTTGTATTTTTCAAAAACAGATTAGTACTGCTCTTAAATTCTAAATAATGACTTCTACAAGTGTTTTTACATTTCAATTATTTTTAGATAAACCAATGCATGCATTCTATATGATAATGTGCGAATGTAGACTTTTATTTGGCTAACGACTAACTCTTTTAGAATAAACTGTTACGGGATCATACTAATGAGTTGTAGCGTGGAAAATGTGACTAATACATAAGTCTTGATCGTATAATAAAAGTCAATTTCCAACTAGGAAAAATTTTTGAAAAAGAGCTTAATCTTGGTGTCATTATTTCATTCTTTCACCGCTATATATCGCTTCAAATTTCATTGAATGTGACTAAACTTTACTCATGTAGTCGACAAGGAGAGAAAAACTATTAATAATTGATTAGTCTTTATTCATCATCAGAAAGAAACTCTTCTATGTATCTTGATTTTGCAGGTTGTTGCATGGGAACGGGAATAGAAATGTTGGACTTAACTTGAGGATGCTTTCAAAGATTAAGCTCAAAGGCATGGAGGAAGAAAATGTGTAATGATCAATGTGTAATATTCCATTCATTACAATGAATCATAGAGCTGCAACGCGTTGTCCAGTGGATGGTGGTGGCATGGACGTTGGCGATGACCGATGAGTAGATGCCTGATGAATCGACGAGAAGGCTAAGACGGGCAGGCGGCTGAGAAAGGAATTAGGGTTGTGATTTGTGGAGATGTGGAGGTGTGATTTGTGAACTCGGCTCCTTGTTGACTAATTACTAATACCAAGTTTGGTCCATTGGGTCATTGGGTGCGTGAGTTTTACTTTTTTTTTAATTATTATTTGTTGTGCGGGTCGGGTCGGGTCGGATAACCTACCCTAATTAATCTGACCCGCAAACCGACCCGACCCGCATCGGTTTAATGTGGTCTGGAATAGAAAACCGACCCATAAGTGTTAAAAAATCGACCCGACCCGACCCGATTCGGGCTGATCGAGTCGGGTTCTCGGTTTCGCGGGTTTTATGCCAACCGCTAGCCATGGAGATATAAGCTATGGTACATGAGTAAAGATAGGAATAGGAACGGGGTGGGAATAGTTGTATCTAAGGGTTTGCTAAAAGATGTGGTCCATGTGAGGTGTAATGGTAACGGGACTTTACTTATCAAGATGGTACTAGGAAACGAGATTATAAATGTAGTTAGTGTTTATGCACCACAAATAGGCCTAGACGACACTACTAAGAAGAAATTCTGGAAAGACCTAGATGAAGAGGTACAACGCTTACCTAGTGGAGAGAAATTATTCATATATGGGTGGGGACCTAAATGGACATGTAGGTAAAAGTCCAGATGGATTTGATAGCGTCAATGGGGGTTATGGATTTGAGAATAGAAATGCCGTTGGGGATACTATTTTAGATTTTGCCACGGCTTATGATTTATGGGTAGTGAATACATGATTAAAGAAGAGAGAAACCCATTTAGTGACATATAGGAATAGGACAAGATGGATTACTTCTTGGCTCGAAACGAAGATAAAAACATGTGTAAGGATTGTAAAGTTATCCCGGGGTAGAGTGTCACCACGCAACATAGCAGGTGTTAGGATGTATATAAAAATAAGTTTTTATGTGTTTTTATGTGACATACAAAAGATAATAAGTGAAATTGAAATGGTGGAGATTTGTGTAGAACAGGTAGGTCCCACGAGATATGTGAATATAAAATAGGAGAGAGAATGAGTTGGGTTGAAAAAATGTGTAAAAATGTATAGAATAACACCCGCATATGGTCCTAGTATTAGATATTCGCATGAAGAATTGGCGAAAGAGGGTAGTGAAAGTAGAGGAGCCAAGGATTGAGTGGTGGAAGTTAATACGGGCTAAGATGTTAGCCTTTAAAGATAGGTTAGCTAAGATGGTCGATTGGGAGGGCAACAAAGATGTCAATACAATATGGGCGGGATAACACATTGTGTAAAGATTGTGGCTTTATGTCCATAATAATAATAATAAAGTTCGTGGCTTTTCTAGAATTATTATTATAGAATTATTATGTTCATGCACGAACCCGCGTTTGTGTACTGGCCAGCCTTTTAAACTTTAAGTATCCATTTTCCTATCATGCACGTTGTTATTCAAATATATAAGTGGTTGTGCATGATTCATATATTAGGGCTAACAATTTTTTTCGTACGGTGCTATTTCAAATTTAAAAGTAGTTTAGTGAAGGTAAAGCTAGTTCTGATGGACTATAGAGAAATATGAGTGTAGGAGGCAACTTGTCTCATGTCATTTATGTAGGAAACGCCTATATCAATCTCGTGGTTAAATGAAGTTATTATTTTGATCGTAAATTTAAAACCATTGTGCAACTTATGCCAGCACACAATGGGCGCCGGGCGGGGCACATATTATACATGTTAATCTCACCTTTCTTCTTGGATAGTTTTTCAATATGTATTTCATGATGTTGAAAACACTAATGATAAAATTAAAGTATTTGCTTCTTGAAAATTTCTGTAAAAAGTTGTTTATGTGATTAAAACATAAATAAAATTTTACAACATGTAATTCAAATCAATGAGAATACAATCATTGATAAGTGCAATTTATGCACTTATTTGGATCTCTTATACTATGTGTTTTTCTTATTTTTAATCAATTTCATATTTAATTTAGTATTATTTGTTTCTATTTCAATGAAAACCGGGAATTGAAGAAAATATTATAATATTGAGCTAAACGGGATACAACTCAAACATTGAAGCACCCAATTGGAAGAAATGAAAGCGGGAACGTGAAGGAAAATCAAATGGGAGCCAAGTTCGAGAGATTTAAAAGTTTGTGGACTCAATCGATTAACGTTGAATTTTCGGGACTTGCCCTGCAATTAACTGTGAGGACTAATATGGAAATGGGCAAAACTTGAGTCTGGTATAACCATGCGGTCGCACGCGCGACCGCATGCCTTTGCAGAATCTTAACCATGTGACCGCATGCGCGGTAGCATGGTTTTATCGGGCAGATTTTCGGAAAAACTTTTCAAAACGAATTGGATACGAATTCTTGGGCTTTTTGGCTTATTTAAAAGCACGAATTCGACCTAATTCGAGAAGGGACGCTAGAGAATAGAGGAAAGACGAAAATTAGAGTAGAAAACTTGGAGAAACTTGGAGAAAAAGCCATAATTGAAGATTCAAGCTCAAGAACACAACTCTAATTCGGTTATGGCTTTCTCTTCTCGTTTTTCTGCTAATTTTTATAGCATGTTAGGCTAAATTTCTCATAGCATTAGGGTAGAGATGAAACTTTGATTTTAGTTTGAATCCGGATTGGGAATTTGATGATTTGTTAATTCTTATATGCTCATACGAATATTTGGTTTTGAGTTTCCAATATACTTGTACTTTCTTTTACAACTTGTGGCCGAAGTTGATCGGTGATCTATTTATTGCATTGAGAAATCGTGAATAGATTAGACTTTTATTGAAAACCACAAAGTCCGATAGGGGATGAGAATACCTCTATACTTTGTGCGATATTTTTATACAATTCTTGTGTTTTAATGCATTTTTATGTCGTTGTTATCATAGAGATATAGTTAACACGTCATATAAATATGTTGAATTCTACTTGAGAAAGATTATTCAACAAATTTTGTGAATTGAATTATCAAAACTAACTTTCGTTGTCAAATTAATAATCCGGTGGACAACTAATTGAAAAGTGGAATCGAAACCTTAATACTAGTTTTTCCATATTCAATTTAAACTATAAAAATCATTCTTTTAATTTGTTCCAATTTAATTCATAATCTTTAGTTTTAGATTTAGCAATTTAGTTTAGTAACTTAATTTTCGCAAGATCAGAAATTAATTTGATCTCAACGTTCTTATTTAGGTTAACGTTAGTTAGAGTGAACTTGGGAATAATTCAGTCCTCATGGGTACGACACCCGGACTTCAAAAGTCCTCTTTATTACTTACACGACCCGTGCACTTGCGGTCGGGTTTTGATATCAACAATCATCGATCGAAAATCAATTTAAAAAATTATTTTTAAAAAGATACAATCAAGCTGTAAATGTAGTTTTAGTGACTTACATAATTATTTCTGATTTTTTTGTATATCAGGTGATAAAAGTTGATAATCATGTAATTTTTTTCTATTAATTAAATTGTAAGATTAGTGTTTAACCATTTTGTATCTTTAATTTTTTGGACACATTTATGCTTAAATCCTAACGTCGGATTTCATAACCCTATAATAGTTTATCTCGGACCGGAGGAAGGATTCCTTTGCTAGTAGAGAAAAAAAGGACTTATATCTATCCTCACCAAAAAATACTTCATCTTATTCCTCTATAAAATTTTTCAAAACACCATTAAAACCTGCCATTTTCCTCACAATCCACCTCATACAGTCGGATTTCATCGCGGAAAAGTGGTATACTAGTTTTATTTTATTCATAACCTTTAACTTGGGAAAAATTCTCAATCCCCTTACATACATTTGGAAATTCAGTTTTGATCGATATTGGAATTCTGACTGCATGCGTTCCATCTACCCAAGTCAAGCTTCCATAATAATATTCAGTGCCAATCCTATGGAATGTAGAAATTGTAATAGCATAAGTAATCGTCCTCACCCTTGGATTGAACAGCAAATACTTGGGTTTTACATCCATAACAATTCCATTAGGAGGATCAATAATCACTTCGTATTTTGAATTGGGATTTCCGACATTTGTAACGCTTCTTTTAACAGTGATTGATCCTTTGAGGCTTGGGATTGTGATAGAAGGAAGATTTAGATGAAGAATAGACTGATCGGTGGCGCCACCTTGACACGGTGAGTTTTTTCCCGTAAGCTGTTTGATGGAAGTTTCGTTATAACCCATAGTGCATAGATAGCTTATGTAATCTTGAGTTCTTATGTCATAAACGAGGCCCGGATTTTTTGCTCCATTTGGATTAGCAACTCCACCTCCATAATCAAATGGATTTGCGATTCTATTTACATCTCCAATTGCATAAATTGGCTCTCCAGAATAGGGATCTGTTGTCCATGCTGCATATAGAGATACATAAATGATTGAGTATTGAAGACTTTTAGCAAGCAATAGATCCTATTTGGTAGGAGAAAAATGTAAAATATGTAGCACTTGTTATGTAGTCCCTTAGTACATAGAGATAATCTTTCGTTCCTCATTTATGCATCCCAAGATATAGATCACTTTCTGTGTAAGTGTGTATTTGATATCTTCATCCCTATCTAATTCTTATTGTTGTTAATAAAATTGAACTATCATCCTTTAATAATACTAATTAAGATTTCTTAGTACACATGAAAATAAAGTAACCTATCTTTGCGTCAACGTGGCATGAGTTGAGTTTAATGTTGTGTGCTAATGAACCTGTTGTGACGAGTGCCGACTTAATGGCTGCAGGAGACCAATTGGGATGCAATGACTTTAGCAAAGCAGCCATTCCAGCAATGTGTGGTGCTGCCATGGATGTCCCACTCTCAAAGCGATATACCCCAGTGTTGTCTTCTACAGTAGCTGCTAATATATCAACTCCTGGGGTTGATATATCCGGCTATATCATGGAAGTAAGATTTAAAGAACATGCTCAAATTAGTCATTAACATAACATCAGCATAGATGTGATCCATAAAGCTTTGCCTTGTAATCTTTGGATACCTTAAGTATTGCAGGTGCAAGAGAATTAGGACCGCGAGACGAGAAAAGTGCCACATAGGTTGAGGCATATTTACCGGTGTAAGTTTTTGTTGGTTTCAAACGTACTTTAGGGTCACTGTTAGAAACAATGACATAGTTGATGGCAAAAAAAAAAAACCAGTGAAGAAGTGATCAAGTCTATAACACTTTGACCTACCTCATAGAGCGAATGTAATTAAGTATCTGAGTTCCGATTTCATATGTCACTTGAATACAGGGAGTTGTACCATAATATGGAGACAAGGTTTGAAAGTTAGGCCCTGCTACAATAAGCCCCAAGCCACCAGCCTTGAGGACATCCTCTTTAGCTCTCCGTATGGTTCCCTCAAGTCCTGCTCTGGTGACGCAGAGAACCACCTTTCCAGCTACCGAAGTATCATTTGAAGCTATTATATCATCGCAACGCCTACAAAAGTCATGACAAGTGATGGTCGCTCCGTAAATATTATATAATTTCTAGTTTTAAATGCAAATAAATGTGCATACAATTGGCCTTGCAGCTCTTCTCCTTCTTTGTAAAACAATGGCACGAAGCCAGTATCCTTCCCTACGTGCATGGATTGGCCCTACAGATCATAAAAATGAATGAAGTCATGAAACTGCAAGAAATCTATTGTTAACTCGTTCTTTTGATCTTTTCCTTTATCCATAGAAAATTGCAAGTCAGAGAAAATTTACCGTGAACTTTTTATTGTTGCCTAGAATAATTGTTGTGGGAAATGATCTATCTATTTTACTAGCTGCGACAGTAATGACCCAAGGTGCCACATCCGATACAGTCCCGGCACCCGGTCCTGAATTTCCCGCTGAACAAACAACGGTTATCCCATTCATAGTAGCATGAAATGAACCATAGTAAATCACATCACGCTTGTCAACTTCTGGGTATAGAGGCAAACCACTTGCTATAGATAGTGATAATACATCGACCCCATCATGAATTGATTCATCAAAGGCCTTTAGTATGTCAGCGGATGAAACTCCTGCACCTAGCCAACCAACTTTATACATGGCCACTCGGGCTTTGGGTGCTCCTCCCCTAACTGTGCCAAGGGCAAGTCCACCCTGACTCACATTACTTACAAAAGAGCCACCTGCTATGCTGGTACAATGTGTTCCATGTCCAGCTGAATCTCGTGCGGACAAAAATTCATTATCTACGCGTTTTAATAGTTCTCCACCTCCTGCAGCTAGAAAACCATCTATGAAATAGCGAGCTCCTATTAGTTTCTTGTTGCAGTGTTTAGCTGGATCAAATTTATCTCCAGACTGACAGAAGCCTTTCCACCTTGATGGGATTGGCCCAAAACCTTTGTCATTGAAAGATGGGGATTCTGGCCATATTCCTGCTTTATAGGCACATCCTTAGGAATTTGCTTGACTCAAGAATAATAAAAGAAAAAAATACGGAAGATGCACAAAAAAAAAAAAAACCACCTGTATCAAAGACACCAATTATAGCATCATCTCCCATTTTTGCATCGTGTAAAAGATTTGTTTTAAAATTAGGAGAAAGGCCAAGGTAATCCCAGCTCCTTGTTGTTTGCACCTTGTAAAAGGTATGGGGAAGGACGTGAACCACACCAGGTAACGCTAGAATCGAGAAAGGATAGGAAAAATAAGTGAGCCGAATAGAATCACACAGAAATATGTTGTTCTGTGGAGTGCACATTTATAAGAATAATACCTGCAACACGTTTTGCTTGAGATTTTGTTAGTTTGGCGGCAAATCCAGAGAAGCTATGTCTGTAACTGTATATCATTGAGTTGACCGATGCTTGTTTACTGCGTCAAATAGAAACATTACAAGTTAAGTGTTGAATACGTTTATAAGTTAAAACAAACAATTGTGGAATGGACCTTCCTAGGATAGCAGCAAGCATATCATGATGGCTAGATGTTATGAGCTCCGCGTCATTGTGCTTCTTTTCTCCCATATAAACTATATAAACCTGTATGTTAATGTTCAATCTCTAGATTTGGCCCCAAAAAAAAAAAAAAAAAAAAAAAAAACAAACAAACACTTACTTTGGTTTTAGCATTTTCATTTGCCAGAACTTGGTTCACTGAGTTAGTAAGTAGTATAGAATTCAAAAAAAGAATGAATGAAGGGACGAACAAATTTTGCCACCTCATTTTGCAAGCATTCATATTATCCATCTACAAGAATGGTTTTATTATTGCGTCTTCTGATCATATAAGCCACTGGTATTTATAAATTATAATCGTCTATCCATAGACCATAGCTGGAAACAAAAGGTACTCTGGGCAGTGGAGAAATCAATCAATGATACTTCATGGAGGTCGGTTGGACTCGGAAAGATGGACCCCTTTTCGATTACACTGTGAGAGCTCAATGTGAAAAATGCGCGCACACACACACACTAGTCAACGTTTACACGTAGCATGGAGATAAGATGAAGCGCAATTCATATCCTCAAACGTCAATTTTCTTGCATCCAAAATTGTTCTCTCTCACAAGATTGTCAATTCGACAGCAGACCGTACAATTATTTTTCTTTTCAGCAGACCGTACAATTATTTTTCTTTTGCTTTTTCTTTGATCGGTCCTTACTATGTGGTTCATATATATCTACCACGTGAACGCATTGACATTAAGGAAGGATAATGTTAGATCTCTGTAATTTTTATCGTAAAAGATGATATAAAAGAGGTAAACGTCTTGTTTTGCTATTCATGAAAGTTATTCCTTGAAAGAAAAATAAGGGTACGCACTATGATTTTATCTTATTATGTTATTCTTTATATCATTTTTAATAGTAGTGTAGCATGGGTCGTTAGGAAAAAGAGAAATAGTATAAAATTAAGAGATTGATCATGTCTTTAAGTAACTTTTTATTTCATTAAAGATTAACTATTAATGATACATAACTAAATATTTTGTTGCCCATATGTGTGCCCACACATAAACGGATAGGTGACACGTGCCCCCTGTAACGATGGGAATGTAAGTGGCGCCGATGCGCTCATGACTGTTCGCATAATAATGGAAATACAAGTTGTTAAGAAAATTGTCAAAAATAACCAAAAAGGACATAAGGAAGCATGTGGCTCGAGATTTGATTGGTGAGTCCAAATTGGGAGTTGGATTCTTTTCTTTGGAAACAAGTGTTGTACCTCGTCAAAATGTTTAAGATAGTAATTGGAAAAGAATGGTACAAGATATCAAACTCGGAATGTTTATCATAATAATTGGAAAAGAATGGTACAAGATATCAAACTTGGAATGTTTAAGATAATAATTGGAAAAGAATTGCAGCAAATTTGGGACTACAAATTGGCACCATATTGTGATCATGAACGTGTGGTGTATATGTGTGTGTTTCTTCTTTTCTTTGTAGACATAACATGATAGTCTAAGTAAAGGAAAAATTGAGAGTTTGGTATTTAGAGAGTTTCTTATAACTCATTGGTTATTATTCAATGAGTCGAAAACTAGTTAGGTGTGGGTGGGTTCGATTAATTTTTTCTTGTAATACTTGGAGGTTGGGTGAGTGAAATTCTATGTGGTTATAATATTTATTATTATATAGTGAAAGTTTTGACAGTTCGAATCGTTTGTTGTTCTTATTTTTCTGTCCGATCTATTTTCTCTAAACAAAGATCCTGCAGGTATAAAATTAGGTAATTTGCATAATTTCCTAACATAAGTGATAATTTGAGATGTACAATTAATGTTGAAATTTGATTTAAATTAAATAATAAAAATTACCTTTCATTTTTTTGGGGGGAGAGGGGGGGGGGGACAAAATGAGCAGAGACTAAGCGAGATTTCAAAAAAAAAAAAATGAAAATCCAAAACCTTAGGTGGTCCCCTAACGAGCAAAATAAGCAAGTGTACAATGTGTAAAAGAGTCGAGGTTACTCTGGATTTGTGCAAATTTATTAAAATAGAATTCATTTATTATTATTTATTTTTTCGTCAAGATTCATTAATAATAAGTATTGTTGATTCACGAATTCGTTTTCTATCATACATTTTGGGGACTTCATGCCTTATCTACTAACTTTGATACACTATTGCTTTTTTGGCAAGTCGATACACTATTCCTAAACATCTAGTATTTTACATTTTCACGCCACTAATTCTGCACCAAACACGCTCCCTGTGGTGTTGTTTGTTTGTATAACATTCTGTTAGTAAGAGGCTTGGCGGACAAGAAAAAAAGGAAGGTCGAAAGAATAGAACATTGATAGAACAGCATGAAGGTTTAGTGAAAAAAAAAAACACGATGGTAGGTTCTTGAATTTTGATAAAAGTAGCGTCAACAACCCCAAGTTTCCTATAAATAAGCATTGTGTAGGCTTCAAAAACACCACTTGAAAGCGAAGAATACCTTGTGTAGAGAGAAGAGAGAACCCCGATTCAAAATATAGGTTTATCTGCGAGAGATAAAAGTGAGTGGAGTGTTAAAAGCCTTTCAGAAAGCAGAAAAATAATAATGTGGTATTTTTGTCTCAGCCGTTTTGTGATAGTGAAATATATTGGTGTGGGTCAGTGGGCGTGGCTTGGCCGAACCACGCGTTAAATCTGGTGCTCCATTTTGTCTTATTTTAGCGTCCATTATTTTCGATTGATATTATTTTTGTGTCATCGATTCGGATCTCAAGAATACGTAATTCCCAACAACCCATTGATATCGAGCTTTGTTTGTGATATCTCTGAAATTCTTAGTATGCTCTGTGTGGTTGCGTGATCTTCCACATCGAACGATTTCTCGAAAAATCACATTTTTGTTAGTGGGGTAGCGACATGACGAGAGAATTTCCAAAATTGATAAATTTGATGGCAAAAATTTTGGATATTGGAAAATCTGAATGGAGGTATTTGTATCGAGAAGGTATATAAGCTCGTTGAAAGAAAAGCCGTGAGAAAGGCGGCCAGTGGGAGGTGCTGATCGAAAAGCACTCAGGCGCCAATTAGATTGACCCTATCAAAGTGATTGCCGCTTTCAACATTAAAAAATGAGAAGACAACGGCGTCTCATGGCGAAATATCCGATGTATGAACAAATCTGTCATGAAGAAATAAAGTTCATTTGATCAAGAAATTGTTCAATATGAAGATGATGGAAGCGGGAGATTTGGAGAACACCTCAACGAATTCAATGAGGTAGTAGACCAATTGACAACGGTGGAAATCACTTTTAGTGATGAAGTTCGAGCTCTATTAATTCTTGGCGCTGCTACGAGCCGAATGACACAGCCACAACCCATGATGGCTTCGGTCGGTGAAGTCGAGTGAAGTTCGATGATCGTTGTGAGCATGATCTTGGCGAGGAGATCCGGAGGAGCAAATGATCGACTTCAACCAGGGCGCTTTCAATGTAGATGTGAGGCGTAAGTTCAAAGCAGAGGGCAACGAGCGTGGGCGGGCGAGTCGAGGAATGCGGCATCGAGATCCGGGGGATCACATAAATTCCAACAAGTCAAAATCATTGAATGTTGGAATTGCTGATCGATTGGGCACTACAAAAATCGGTGTAGAGCGCTCCAAAGGAAGCGGAGAACAAGACCGAGGTCAATGTCGTGATGAAGAAACGGCGTGATGCGTTGATATGTTCCATGGAGAAGAAGGCCGACTATTGGGTAATAGACTCGAGCATCGGATTCCATGCCACCATAATCGACACTTTTTGCAAATTATGTCGGGAAACTTCGGAGAAATATATCTCGAGACGATCATCCTTGCGTGGTGGGCATAGGAGAAGTGCAGATCAATATCAATGGATACGTATGGAAATTAAAGGGCGTGAGACATATTCCGGTAATTGAGGAAAAATTTGATCTCCGTCAAACAATTGTCAAGAGAAGGATGTGACACAAGCTTCTCCGGTGATAATTGGAAAATCACCGGGGGCCATGATAATCCTTGCGTGGCAAGGATAGTGCACCACTGTACACCTAGCGGCGAATCGTGTATGACAATTGCGATTCTGTGATAAGGATGCTAACTGGCACCAAAGACTTGGGCATATGAGTCGAAAGGGCTCAAGTACATGCATGCAAAGGAAAACTACCAGGGCTTGATTTCATTGATTTAGACTTTTGTGAAAGTTGTATTTCTGGAGGCAGCGGGTGGGTTTCAATACAAGTGGCGTAACCCCAAAGAAAGAGAAGCTTGAACTTGTCCACGGATGTGTAGGGTCCAATGTTAGCTTTCATCGATTGGCGGAAAGTCATACTTTGTGACTTTCATTGATGACCACTCGAGAAAGGTGTGGGTTTACTTCTTGAGACACAAATCCGATGTGTTCGGCGTGCTCAAGAAGTGGAAGGCCATGGTGGAGAATGAAACCGGTTTATGCAGTAAAGAAGTTGAGATCTCGACAATGGGTGGAGAGTACGAAAATTTGGCGTTCAAGAAATTTTGTTACCAAAATGGCATCAAGTTGGAAAACGTTGCGGGAACACCGCAATGTAATGGAGTTGCGAGCATGAATCGAACATTGACGAAAGAGCGGAAGCATGAGAATACATGCAGCTGCACAAATGCGATTTTGAAGGTCGATCTGGCATACCTAGTTAATGCGTGGACCGTCGGCATCATTGGAGTCTGAATCCTAAGAAGTTTGGAGCCGGAAAAGAAGTGAAACTTTCTCATTTAAAAGTATTTGGTTGTGTCGCGTATGTGCACATTAGTGATAATGCCAGAGTAAGTTAGACTCAAATCACTAAAGTGTACTTTCGTTGGATATGGTGGAGACGAGTTTGGGTGTATCGCTGGGATGATCGGAACAAAAAGCTCATCGTCGAAGCCAGGGATGTCATATTCAATGAAAAGGTGATGTCAAGGGCAAAATGCGATCGATGACACAATCCACGATGATCCAACATATGTTGTTCGGACGACACTCTAGAAGGAAGTACGCCAAAGCGCATGATGAGGGTTCTGCAGACAGAGCCCATCTCGAGGCTGATTCACCACAGTCTCGGCTCGACCCCCATTGTGAGGAGGTCAAGTCGACCCTCATGTTCCGAATCGGAAGTACATGAACTACATGTTGCTCATCGACGGTATGAACACGAATGCTATGACGAGGCATGTCGTGGGAGATTATTAAGTGGGAGCTTGCAATGAAAGATGAGATAAAGTCTCTCATCTCCAACGGGCTGACGGAACTAGCTGAATTGCCCGGAGGGAAGAAAGCTCTCAACAATAAATGGGTGTACAGAATCAAAGAAGAACATGATGGTTCAAAAAGAGGTACAAAGCGAGATTTGGTAGTCAAAGGTTTCCGGCGAGAAGAAGAATTGACTACGGAGATATTTTACTTGATTGTGAAGCTAACAACAATTGATCGGTGTTGAGCATTGTTGCGGCGTGAGGCTTGCACTTGGAGCGATTAGGCGTGAAAACCGCTTCCTCCATGGTGATTTAGAGAGGAAATCTATATGCACGAACAGGAAGGCTTCTCGGTGAAAGGAAAAGAGAAGTTGGTATGCAAATTGAAGAAGAGCCTATATGGCTTAAAGCAAGCGCCAGACGGTTGGTACAAGAAGTTTGACTGATTTATAAAAAATGGCTACACGAAGTGTAATGTCGACCATTACTACTTGAGCCTCGAGTCCGGCTATATCATTTTGCTACTTTATGTCGATGACATGTTAGTCTCGCTTCTGACATGGATGAGATGAAGAAGTTGAAGAAGCAACTACGGTGGAATTTGAAATGAAGGACTTGGGAGAAGCAAAGCAAATTCTAGGATGAGAATTTGTAGAGCCAAGCAAAAGGTGTTTTGCAGTTACGGGTGCCAAAGTATATTGATCAAATCCGCAAAGGTTCAACATGAGCAAAGGCAAAACGGTCCAACACGCCATTAGCGAATCATTTCCGTCTATCCAATCCGCTCTCCCAAGAGAAGAGGAGAGAAACTTCATGGCTAAATTCCATATGCCTCGGCCATTGGAAGTTTGATGTATGCCATGGTTTGTACTGCACCCAGATATTGCTCATGCACGTTAGGAGTTGCGGCGGATATATGGCAAATCTCGAAAGCAAACATTGGGATGCGGTAAAGTGGATATTGAGATATCTACGGGGAACTGCGATAAATGCTTATGCTTTAGGCGAGCGGCGTGACACCACTGAGGTTTCAGTAGATGATTTTGTCTTTGGCGAGGTAGATCGCAGGAAGAAGCACTACCTGCTATGTCTTTACGATTGGTTACTCGGCAGATTAGTTGGATTTCGCAGATACGTAAGATTGTTGCGTTATCAACTACGAAGCGTGAGTACGGCAGAATCGAGGCTAGCAAAGAGATGATATGGTTACAAGGTTTGTTGGCGAGTGGGTTTGAGCAGAAGCGAGAATGTCTTACGATGATAGTCAGTGCGATACATCGGCAAAGAATTCAGCATTTCATTCAAGAACCAAACACATTGGGCTCAGTTATCACTTCATCGGATCACTTTTGGAAGATGGAGTATTAAAGCTTGAAAAGATTCAAGTACCAAAACCCAAAACATGATGACGAAAACAGAACCAAGGAGAAATTGGGTGTCTGCTTCCGATTGGTCTTCTGCAATGAAGACAGAAGTGGTGACCCACATCATATTTTTCACGAAGCTGCAAAATGAGATATCACTAAGAGTGAAAGTTAGATTGTGAAGACAGATTGAAATCAGTCTTGAGTGGGGTGTTAGTAGGTTGGTGGCACACAAAGAAGAAAAAAGGAAGGTCAAAAGAATAGGCCACAAATGATAGAACAGCATGAAGGTTTGGCAAGAAAAAAAAAGCGATGGTAGGTTTCGCGAATTTCAATAAAAGTAGGTGCCAACAACCCCCAAGTTTTCCTATAAATACAAGACACGTTGTAGCTTCAAAACACCACTGGAAAGCGAGAATACCTTCTTGTGTAGAGAAAGAGAGAGCTTCAGTGTAGAAAGTTTATCTGAGAGATAAAAGTGAGTGGAGTGTTAAAGCCTCAGCGTGGCAGAGAAAAATCTGGTGTGGTATTTTTTGTACTCATTTTTGTGATAGTGAAATATATTGGTGTGGATGGGCGTGGCGTTAGTAGAACCACGTTAAATCTGTGTTCCATTTTTTGTCTTTATTTTAGCGTCAATTTATTTTACCGATTCAGATATTATTTTTTTGTGTCCCACTGATCTTGGGCGGAATTAGCAGCGCCTAGTTCCCCAACACATTCAAATAGCATCGGTCCCTACTATAGTACTATGTGGTACGTGGTGCATAGCCACCACGTGAACAAAGCATTGAAATAAGGAAAAAGACAAATAGCACAAAATTAAGGGGTTAATCATGTCTTCAAAAAAAAAAAAATCATGTCTTCAAGTAACTTCTCATTTTATCAAAGATTAACTTTTCATGTTAATTGTGACATAGCGATGGAGGTACAACATGTAGATAATAATAAGCAATAGTTTGAGATATACAATTGATACTGAAATTGATTTAAATTAAATAAGAAAACATACCTACCTTTCAAATTTGGGGGAAAAAGTCAAAATGAACACAAACTTAGGGCATGTGTAATGCAAATTAAATAATTTACTTTTTAGATTTTTTAGATTTTTTGTTAAGAAGTAGAGAAGACATAGGGAAAAAAATATAAAAACATTGTAAAATCAATATATGAATAGTTAAAAATAATGAGAAAGAAAAAATTAATTTAATTTAATATATACGAAAACAAGCTTTGGGTGTCCTCCAGTGAGCAAAATAAGCTAGTGTACGATATATAAAAAAGTTTAGATTATTGTGATTATGCAACTATATTAAAATGTGACCGATTTATTTTATTAATTTGTAAGGAACCCATTTAGTCTAGATTCGTTGAATATTATTGATTCTCAAATTCGTTTTGTACCCCCTTGTAATTAAAAAAAAATCATTTTCTTCCATACATTTTAGGGTACTTGATGTATTTTCTAACAAATTTGATATAGTATTCTACGCTAATTCTACGTCAAACCCGCTTTGTGTTCTTGTTGTTGTTTGTATAACGTCAATAGCATGGAATTTTAGGTTCTTTACTCAGAATTTCATCACTAAAGAAGTTCAAATTAAATGCTTCAAATGACACTCTACATCATCAAGTGTATTTAAAATGTTATTAAAATTTTAAATATCTTTATACCATTGCAGTTCATATTAAAAATGTCAGAAATGCCACAAAAGTTTAAACCATTTTTTGAGAGATTTTAAACTTTATTTTTTTTATTTTTTTATTTTTTGAAAGGGAGTTTAAACCATTTTTAGTATTGATATTAAACTATAAAAATTGTAGAGAAAATGCCCAATAACTACACATTTTCTAAAAAAATTGCTCAATTAATTCGAACATCTTATTTTTTTATCACTAACTGTATTTTTCCATAGTAAGACACAAACACCCCATCTACCCATTTAATTTACCATTATGCCATCAGTCAAACATAAAGCCCAAACAACCTAAATTATTACTCATACAAGAGGTCTTCTATCTCTCAAATTGTAAAATAGGTCCCCCAATTTTCAAATTTTACACTTTAGTCCTCAAGTTTTGAGCTTTCTTTTAAAAATAACCCAAAATATTTGCACCCAAGGACCTCCATATTTTCGAATTGTTTCATTTTAGTTCTCAAACTTTTGCATTTTTGATACTTTTAGTCCATTTTACTCATCTTTTTCTTTGTTTTTTTTTATATTTAGGAAATTCACCTACAAACACTATATTTAAGATAACATAAATAAATAAATAAATAAATTTTTCGTATATTCCACAATACACGCATTCAACTTTTTTGTTTCCTTGTCTGTGAGTTTCTCTCTTTACGCACTGTAAGAAAAATTTTACTTACCTCGATAATTTTATTACCTACCAAAATAATAATATGACGTACCCTCGACTAACATTCAACTCTCGCTTTCCCCATCCCCTACTTTCTCTCTATAAATTACCATTGCAATTATAACTCCACCACTATTAACATTCTCCCACCACCACCATAACCATAACTCCACCACCACTAATGTTCTCCGCTACCACCACAACCATAACTCCACCACCACCAACATTCGCCCACCACCACCACCACTACCATTCCTCCTTTATCACCATCGCTACCACCACCACCTCCACCATCACCATTCCACCACCACCGCCACCACCACCAACTTTGCCACCACCACCACCACCACCACCACCACCACCACCACTCAACCACCACCACCACCATTCAACTACCACCACTCCACCACTATCACCATTCCTCCATCATTACCATCATTCCCTACCACCGCCCTCGCCACGCCACTACCACTACGACCACCATTATTCCACCATCCCACCACCATTCCACCACGACCACCACCATCATTACTTACCACGATAATACTTTTACCTACTTTAATAATACTAGTATCGATATTATTACATGTCGTGATAATAATATTACCTTCCCTAATAACAGTATTACCTACCTAACCACCGTCGCCACCGCCACCACTATCTCCCCATCACCACCACCACCACCACCCTCCCCACTACCGTCATTCCACCGCTGCCGCCGCCATTCAATCACCACCACCCATGCAATACTATCACCTGCTAGAGTAATACTATTATCGATATTATTATATGTTGTGGTAATCATATTACCTTCTCTAGTAACAATATTACCTACCAAACCCCACCACCACTACCCTAGTAATACAAATACATACCCCCGATAATATTTTTACATACCCCAATAATAATGTTACCTGCCCATAATGTTATTACCAGTTGCGGTAATCTAAAGAGAGATAGTGCGTAGAGAGAAAGTCAGGGACAAGGGAAGCAAGAAGTTGAATATTTGTCGAGATTACATAAGGTGGTAATCTAAAGAGAGAAAGTGCGTAGAGAGAAAAAGTGAGAGACAAGGGAAACGAGAAGTTGAATATTTTTCAAAATTACCTGGAGTAGTAATCTGGAAAGAGAAATTGAGAGATGAGTGAATCGAGAAGTTTGATATTTGTGGAGATTACCGGGATAGGTAATGTGTATTACTTGGTGTGGTAATCTATGTTACTTGGGAAGACAATATTTGTACGTCCATTTATGTTTATGAATTGCTATCAATAGTATTAAATGGTATAATGTTATCTTTATGCTTAAAATAATTTTTTTAGTCAAGATAAAAAATTTATTTATTTATATTATCTTAAATATTGTGTTTGTGGGTGAATTTCCTAAATGTAGAAAAAATAAGGAAAATATGAGCAAAAATAATTAAAAGTGTCAAAAATTCAAAAGTTTGAGGACCAAAATGAAACAATCCGAAAGATAGAGGACTTTGGGTGCAAATATATTGAGGTATTTTTGAAAGAAAATTTAAAAATTGAGGACTAAAATATAAAATTTGAAAGTTGGAAAACCTCCTATGCAATTTAAAAGATAGAGGGAAAATAAAAGTGTAGAAAAAGAAAAATGAGGGGCAAAAATATCCATAAATACCTAAAAAGAGTAATTGGTAAATCACTTTTTATAAGTTATAATTAGTGGTTAAGAAGTAAGATATTTTAATTTAGTGGGTAAAGATCGAATTTGACCTGTAGTTATTGGACATTTTCTCCAAATTGTATGCCATTCCATTGACCACTATTTGACAATTTAATGTAATGAATAACAGACTACGTGAGCGATAATTTCTTTAAATAAATAATTTTGCAGGAAGAATTATTCTACAAATACAATAAAAAAATAATTTTTCAACTAAAAGTAAACCTCATAATTGTCAGACCAAAATTATTGATTTAAGAATGACGGTGAGATTTTTTTTTCTTTTTTTAATTATTCCACATGCAAAATTATTTATACGAGCATTGACCACTTTATTCAAAATGTATTATTATTATTATTATTAACTTAAATTTATGCATTTTTAATGAAATTATGTGACTGATTTCTGTATAAAAATCTTACATATATATATGGAATAATTTAAACAGTTACAATTATAATTAAAATAATGAAAAATAACTTTTTTTTTAATCTAAAATAATGTGGTCATATAGTTATATAAATAGTTTGACAAGCGGAAGAATTAAAAAAGAAAAAGAAAAAACCTCATTGTCGCTCATAATAAATCTGTAATTCCGCCTAACTTTATTTTTTATTTAAAAGTTATCTTTCGTTTTAAACGTGTAAAATTATTTATTGAAGTATTGCTACAGAGTATTAAACATTAAAGTTCCAAGTGGTCATCAGATATATGGAAGGCAATTTTTATAGTTTAATGGCATACTAAATATATATGTTTCAAACTTCCGTAACATCACAAATATATTTCATAATCTACAATAACATTCAGAAAAAAAAAAAACAAATTTAAAGTCCAATTGCATTTTGTTTGCACACAGATTAAGTTTAAAATCGTTTTTCCCAAACACCATTTTTACCGGATATTTCATAGGTATGACAAATTTTCATTTTTTTTTCTTTGATTTTCAACGACACATGAGAAAATATTTCTTAAAAGATATCTATCAAACATACCTTTAACACAGTGCTAGAAGATTGAGTAAATCCTAGCTTTGTTTGAGAATTGATGGTTGACTACAAACCGAAGGCCATATCAAAGTGGCAATTATCAACTCAACAAAATATTTAGTCGAATATTCGCACAGGTTAATTTTTTTTTTTTTTTGTTACTTTCCGTATGTGACTTTTATAAATCCATTTTTGACACTTTTTGACTCTTTGTTACATTTTTATGTTTGTGATCTTTTTTGTGTTTTTTTATGACCTTTTTATATGTGACTTTTTGAAAGCACGTTAGTCACTTTTCAAACTCGCTGCTATTTTTCTTGTTGTTTTTGTGACGTTTTAAATACACTATGACTTTTTTGAAGCCATTGTGACTTTTGTGACATGACTTTTTAAATTATTGTTACTTCTAAAATGTACTAGTGAACAACACGTGCTTAGCTTGTATATGGTTGGAAATTTAAATAAGCGCATGTTAAGGTGTAAATTTTTTTGAATTTGATGTAAAATAGGAGAGAGAATGAGTGTAGTTGAATGGTGGAGATTTGTACAGTATATGTTGGTCCCACGAGCAATGTGGATGTGATTAATTTGACCAAATTGACATTTGAAAAAGAATGCATAAAGATATGTAAAAATTTGTAATGAATTGTAGGTTAACATGCACTAAGTTACAGTATTAGTTAACAACACGTGCAATGCACGTGATTCTATAATATTGACATAATTAAGGTTATACCAAGTTCTTAATGAATAATAATAGTTTATATTGTCATTGCTATTTTATAGATCTCTTATCAATAAAATCAAAGTATAAAAGAGTAGAAAACAATTATGACTATATATAATTATGAAAGTTTTAACGCTTGTTTGACACATAAAATTAACTCACTTTCTTTTGAAGAAAGTATTTCATTCACAATGCTATTCAAAAATTATTTTTCACATTTCTCCGCAATAGCTTTTTAACCACACCTTCAATGAAAAAATCACCATTATTAAAAAAAAAAAAAGCAAGCTTTACCAAACAAACTCTTATAAAAGACACAAACATGAGATAGAATGATATGCCATGAATGAATCAATTAAATTACAATATTGATATATATATATATATTGGCTATTATTTTTGAATTTTATATTGGATATGATTATATTATTTATGCATGAAGTATATTAAAAACAAATATCGTTAACAAAACATAAAATAAAAAATAACTTCAAGATTTCGTTGTGATTTTTTTTTTTTTGGATTTATTTATTGAAGTAATGAGTTTAATAGAAACGAAAGCATTACAAGTTTAATACAAGTTACTCCTTTGAGTTTTTTTATTTCTGTCAATTTAATTAGCCATATGTCATAGAATTTGAATAGATAATGTAGGAAAACATATAGAATATATTACAAATTAACAAATATGATAACAAATAAATTAATCCAAGGAAGAAGTCGAAATTGTAATATATTAATAGAATGCTATTATTGAAAATATATGTATTTCAATTTATTCCTTCTTGTTAAAAAAAAATTGTCATATTTTCATTATCACAACTAACAAAATTTTTTGTTTCTTTATTCACTTACACTACAATACGCCATAATAATTATTATTTCTTTGTATAATTTTTAAAATTAATATATTAGATCTAACAAAGAAATAGAGTGCTGAAATTTCGAATTTCAAATTTTTTTTGTCATAAAAGAAGAATTTTAGTAATTTATTGTAAAATAAAAAGCGAAATCATTGTAATGATAACTACAGAAATATGTTCCACACATTTTTTTTAAAAATAAATTGTCAATTGATGATTGAAAAATGTGTAGAGACATTATAGCATCTAACTATTGAGAAGAAAAAGCGTATAATTTTATGTTATTATTGATTAACATCTTTTATAAAGAGCATAAAAATAATTATCAAATTTAATATGGAGTGATGAGAACAATAATAGGTATTGGTTGATATGTAAATTTATAAAAGAAGTGAAGGCAATATGAGAACTAAAAGTTTCTATATAGAGACTTTTAATAATAGTATATATCGATAAATATAGATTTGTGAATTTTTAAATTGTGGATTACATTTTTTATTGTATTTTGCGACTTTTTAAAATCAAATTGTCACTTTTTCATTATACTCTGCAATTTTTTAAATATCTTGTGTGACTTTTTTTTCAGAAAAAACTGAATAAAATGAAAAATGGCATGTGCAATTGCCTAGGCCATTCCCGGACAATCACACAAGCAAAGCTCGAAGGCTTCCACTGTTACACACAGGCCAAATGGCGCGCAATGTCATAGTGTAAACGTTGAACCGTGCAATGGCAATGATTGATCGTATGGTTCAAATTCATGCAATCGCGCAATGCTTGGATAGTTCGGCTGTATTTTTCAAATTTCAAATCTAGAATAAGGTATTTGTGTAAAGATCCCAATAAATATTAAGTATAATTCTTCGATAACTATATTTTTATTGGATTTGTAAGGACTTTAATAGATTTTTAAATGTAATGTTTTTCATAGAATCCATAAAAATTTTATATGGATTTGGAAAGACTTTTATTTTAAAACTTTTATGGATTTCTTTAGAATTCATTTGACAATATAGATTTTCATTTTACAAAATAAATATTATTAAACTTGTTACTTACTAGGACACCACGTGATTATATCGTGAATTCTACTTGTTGTCCAAATAAATGATAACTATACATAACAACAAATTACATTTCTCATGTCTGTACAATACTTTTACGTAAAAAAAAAAAAAAAAGCTCATTTTTAATTAGTATGTCAAAACATATATTAAGTTAAACTAAGTAGGGAGTACATGTCAAATTTTTACAAGTTTTTGGAAATAATTATCTTTTCTCACGAAAAGTTGAAGAAAAAGAAGTAAGATAAAAAATATTATAAGAAATTCTTTTTTTTTTTTTGACATCCTCCTCCTTGTAAAATAAAGGAAAAAACAAAAGAGCAAAAGGGACGAGCTATGATCGTGGTGGAGACCCGGGAGGGGGCCACAGTTGCGGTACCGGTGTGGTGGTGGTAAATAAAAGTTTTTCAAAATCTTAGGACAAATTTGTGTCATTGTTTTTTATTCATCGATAATGGTTTGGTGGTTTATGGACTCAGCTGTAATTATTTTGGGTTTTGGCTAGATTGACTCACCCCATTTTGCATTATAAATTTTTGCTATTCTTTTTGCGTTTTACTTAGTTTTTCAAGACATGTCTTGTGGTTTTGCAAATAATTTCAGTAAAATATGGTCTAATAGTTGCATCTGTTTTACATTTTGTCTTGTCAATGTGAGTGGTCTTTTGTATTTTTCACAAACAGATTTGTTAGTGCTCATAAATTCTAAATAATGACTTCTACAAGTGTTTTTACATTTCAGTTATTTTTAGATAAATAAATGCATGCACTCTATATGATAATGTGCGAATGTAGACTTTTATTTGGCTAAAGACTAACTCTTTTAGAATAAACTATTACAAGATCATACCAATGAGTAGTAGTGTTGAAATGTGACTAATATATAAGTCTTGATGCAATAATAAAAGTCAATTTCCAGCTAGGAAAAAAATTTGAAAAGAGCTTAATCTTGGTGTCATTATTTCATTCTTTGATTGCTATATAGCGCTTCAAGTTTCATTGAATGTGACTAAACTTCACTGATGTAATCGACAGGGAGAGAAAAACTATTAATAATTGATTAGTCTTGATTCGTCATCAGAAAGAAACTCTTCAATGTATCTTGATTTTGCAGGTTGCTGCATGGGAATGGAAATAGAAATGTTGGACTTAACTTGAGGATGCTTTCAAAGATTAAGCTCAAAGGCATGGAGGAAGAATATGTGTAATGGTCAATGTGTAGTATTCCATTCATTGCAATGAATCATAGAGAATCTGTAACAAATTATAAAATGATTATCGAAAATGTGTAATGCGTTATGGATCATCTGTAATGTACTATACATGATATGTCATTCAATACAAATAGTCTGTAATGAATCATAGAGAATATGTAATAAGTTACAAATTAGTTACAAAGAATATGTAATGCATTATTATAATAATCTTTAATGAATTGCTACAAGGAATATATAATGGATTACAAAAAAATGTGTAATGCATTATTGAACACCTTTAATGAATCACAAATTAATATGTCATTCCTTAAAATAGAAAATATAGTTACAAATGGATTGCAGAGAATATATACTGCATTATATATAATCTTTAACGAGTCATATTATTGTAATGCATTACACATTTATTTAAAATGAAATTGAAAAAATCTATAAACATTGTATAAAAATAGAAAAATTAAAGAAAAAATCACAATATGAATTACACATAGAGTGCAACATATTATTTTTTAATAATAATAAAATTCCTGCAGCGAGCTTCGATTTTCGAGCAGTGGCAGTTCCAAAAAAAATAGAGTGCAATATATTACATAGATTGTGTATTATACATTAATTAAATTAAAGGGCGACGTACAAAATTATATGAGAAAATGAAAGAAGAACATTTAAAATTAAAATAAAAAAAATCTTATTGGAATCATAAAAAATAAAAATAATTAAATTAAGAATCATGATATGTGTTGTACGCATCAATTAGTAATTTATTTAACTAAATGGTCAAACTATGAAATTATAAGAACAAACATAAAAAGAATGTTTAAAATGAAAAGAAAAAAATGTATGAAAAATTATCGGAAAAAATATTAAATTAAAAATTAATGTATTACACAAAATGTGTAATTATATTGTAATACATTCCACCAAATGTGTAAGGCGTTACATAGAGTATGTAATATACATTAATTAAATTAAATGACCAAGTTACAAAATTATATGAAAAGAATCAAAATAAAAAACATTTAACATTAAAATGACAAAATCTATTTGTAATTATATTAAAATTTTAAATTAAAAATCAAAATATGTAAAGTAAATTAATTAATTAAATTAAAAAGTTAAGTAATGAAATTATGGGAAGAGATGGAAAAAAACTTAAAATGAAAGCAAGAAAATATAGAAAAAAAAATCATAGGGAAAATGAAAAAGAACTGAATTGAAAATTATGAAAACACTCTTACGTGACAACAAAATCAAACCCAGGAGTCCCATTTACTGAAGTCACAAGGTCCAACAACTCAGCCAAACCGCTGTCCTTGCTACTACTATTAGCACTGGGTCTTATTTATAATTATATTAGTTAGGTGAGCCGAGCTAACCGGCAGTTCAATAATGAAGGATTTTATTAAGAAAAAAGTCTCCTGGCAAACTTTTCAAGTATAATACCCGATTCAGCAATTACTTTACCTAAAAGACAAAGATGGCAACAAATTCAATCGGTTTGCGAAAATTTAAGTTGTCTAAGTAATCTGATTATAGTGATCAGATGGGTTTGTGCTGTGTTTTGTTGTTCAGTTTTAACTTGTGACTGTCTACTATTTAAAGCGAGATGCGTCTGTAAATAGTCGCAATCCAGATACGTATGGTGGTTCCAGATATGTTTAGCGTCGTGATACGGAAAATTAATAGTAAACAATAAAAACAGTAAGAACACAGAATTTTTAACGTGGAAACCCAACTGGGATAAACTACTTGCCCGTCGCCTACGGGCAAAAACTAACTTTACAAACAAAACCAAAGGCAATAATTATGCATAATTAATTGCAATATATAAGAAATTAACGAAAGAACTCCATTTTCGATCTTTCTTAGCATGTAATCAGAATTGACATCCCATCACTTGTCAATGACTTCTTGTAACCGCGTTCCCGCAATGGATCTTCACCTCCCGTGTTGATCTTCTTCAATGTTGTGGGCCGATTTATTAGTAGTAGGAGTTTTCCCGGATATTTGAGGGGTTGTTCTATAAAGAACGGGTGTACATGAACTCATCGTTGAAAGCTTCAATCAAACTAATGGTATCATGTACGGCAGAAGGGCACATTTTTCAAGACTAATGATGGGGGACGAATTTTTGTGCTCTTTATGTGTGTACTTTTCCTCTTGTGTTAGTGTTTTATTATGGCTTGTGTAGCTTGTTGGCAAAGACTCCAACTTACCATAAAACTCTTAACTCCCACAAGGAAACAATAAGAAGTTAAATTGTAGGAAAATAATAAGTAAGGTAAATTAATAATACAAAATAAAATCTTTACCTTATCACACATCAAGATAATATGGAACAAAATCTTACTATAATACTTGATACACCGAACTTGGACACTTCCCTTTATAGTACACGCCTACTAGGGTTTTAGTGGCCCATGGACTCTCTTGTTATAATAATCATAATCAAACAAGGATTATCATATTAAATAATCAAAGATTATAATAAAAACTTTTGTGATAATAAAGACCAACAAATAAATTCGTAATTGAATTAACTAAATATAAAATTTAATTAATTTAATTACAAATATGGAAAACAGAAAATACCAACAAATTAACATTATAAAAATAAAGTTAACAGTTTGGACCAAAACACCTTTTTCCTTGCCCAAAAATAACTAATAATAATAATAATAATACTAAAAAAAGAAGAAAAGTCGTTCTTCCTCTTCCACCCACCCCCACTCCCTTACCAGCAGCGAGAGCTGCTGTCCATGGCCCCAACATTTGGTTCTCCCACAGTGGGAGAACTGGATTTTGGTTCTTCCATAGAGAAGAGAACCAAACCAGATATGGCTATGGTTTTAGCTAGATCTGGTAACAAATTTCCTAACAACGAACTTCAAAATAGAAACGATGATTGGAAGTCAAGAGTTGGACGTCGGTATCTTCTTTTACTGGCATATTTATTTGTAGTTGTTGCCCCGTCGGAGAACTTAGTGTGGTGGTCACCGGAATTTTGACTAAAATTTCAGTCCGTAACAAACCTAGAAACTATAGTATAGAGTATAGAATTTAAATCGGGGGCAAAATGGGAATGCTAACTTAAAAATTCTGTTACATTTGGGTTTTGGCAAAAAATCCGGACACCCTAGGAATATGTAATTTTTAGTCTGTCATTTGTGCAATTGCGTCTTTTATTGATTTTCCACCTAAATTTTGTGTTAAAGCTTGTAATTAAGTTCATTTTGCCTTATTTTTGAAATATAAAACAAACCCTTAATTTAATAGCTTGTAGATCGATGACTCTCATATCAAATATTAAATTAATAAGAATAGATACTACCCCTACAGTAATAATCTAGAACCATCGGTGGTGCCATAGTTATACCACTATTGGGTATACGACCTCTGTTGGGAAAATTAAAACTAAATCCAAAACCAACAAGGTGAGGCGAACCTCTAGCAGTTTGGAAAATTTTCCGGCGACGTCGTTTGCTCAAAACCTTAAACTTTGTGCAAACAGCGTCGTCGGAAGATTTTTTGAATTATTGGCGCTTCCCCACTGGCGGAGCTACATTTAGCCCAGTGAGGTCCATTGCCCTCATTGGGTTCTGCACCGGTCCAGTTAAAATTCCAATGGCCCTTACTCAAATTTCTGAAGCCCAACAAAACTTGGCCTAAAAAAAAATTGTGTAGCCCAAAATTAATAGTCGAACCTCACTTCTTCGTTGTCCATTCTCTTTCTGGCTAGCTGGCTCTCTCGTCTCATCTCTACTCTCTCAGTCTCTAGCTCTCTCTTTGTCGACGTTACTGGCCAACGGTCCGACGAGAGCGATTGGTGAATCGGCGACGGCGGCAACTGCTCAAAGCAGTCGTGGGCTCTCGACTCTCCGGCACGGCACCGCTCATCCACGGTGTCGGTCCACTCGACTCCACAGAGGCACTGCCGCACAGACCAGAGTCCACTCTCCACTGTGTTTGCTTGTGAGCTCATCCACGGTCGATTCTTCAAAATTCGAAGTGAGTTAATTCGATTCACTCTTCCCTTGTTATTTAATTATGTAAAATGGTTAATATTTGTATTTTTTGAGAAAAAAGCCCTAATTTTTTTTATATCTAATTTAGTAATTAGATTTAGGGTTAATGATTATCTAATGTAGTAATTACATTTAGGGTTAATTAATATTGATTAATTGAATTAAATCAATTAATAATTGTGTCATTGTTTCATTTGTTTGGAAGTTTGAACTTTCAACTTTGTAGGTTGGCATGTTAGCCTTTTAAGTTTTAAGGTTGTATTTAGTTTGGATCTGTAAAAATGTTGAATAATGTGGAAGAAGTCAAGAAGATGACCAAACCTATCATAGTAGCATTACACTCTTGGTAAAAAAATTACCTAAACTCCTAACAAAATCGATGGAATTTTTTTTTCTTTTTTATTATTGGTTGTGGATTTTTGTAATGTTGTAATGTTTAGCAATTAGCAGTGGTTTATTGTTGTAATATATATTTCAGATTATGAAGAAAATTGATGGATACTTTAAAAGAAAAAGAATTGAAGAAAATGTTATTGAGGTAAGTACGAATAGAGGTTCGGAAAGATCGAATAGAGTTGAGGAAAATGTTATTGAGGTGAGCATAAATAGAGATTCAAAAGATCAAATAGAGTTGAAGAAAATGTTGTTGAGGCGAGTGGGAATAGAGAGTCAGAAAGTGTATCTGCAATGAGGATGAGCATGAGCTCAAATATGGTTGAACAATTTGAGGCTTCACAACTTCCTTATGATCCTGGACTTAGAATTCCAATTTGGAAGTATAGCTCTAAAATTAGAGATCAAGTTCGGAGAGCGTATTTGGAAAAATGCCCCTGTCAACCTATGGATCATACATTCCCATATCGGTATTACAGACAACCAACGGGTAGAAAATTCAATCCCTCTTGGTATGATACATATGGTAGTGATTGGCTAGAGTATAGCATATTAGAAGATGCTGCATATTGTCTTTATTGTTATCTTTTCAAACCAAATAAAGGAAAACAATCAGGAGGGGCTGCTTTTGTCAACGAGGGATTCACCAATTGGAAAAATACAAATAGGTTTAGAGTTCATGTTGGAAAGGTTGATGGTGAGCACAATCAATGTAACGCCCCGTCCAGTTCCACATACATATACGTCATAAATGACGTCATATCAGAGTGCGCCGTGCACGCATCATGAACATAAACATAAAGCCACCTTTGGGCTTAGGCCACCTTCGGGCCGTTACATAACATATGGCCACCTTCGGGCCCGCACACGGGTTTTCTTTTCATTTCATAACATAATGGAACTAGACGTGCGTCCGTCATTCATATAGACACACGAAACCCTAAATTCATTTCTTTCAAGCATATAACGTAAGGCCAGGGTTTCGGTTTCATTACGTACCGCAAGATCTTTTGATTCTTCGCCCACACACCACATCATAGCGTCTAGTGACCTTTCGCCCACTCTCCACGCACATCACCTACGTCAAACATATAACATACGCACATAATGAGTCATAAAGACTCAGTGGATAATAGATGCAATGCAATCACTACTAGAAAAAGTGACTTACACATCACTTCATTTACATCAGTTGCTTTGGCAGTTGATGTAAAATAAATTTTTAATGTCAGTCGCAAAAATAGCACTGTTATATGCATTTTTAACATCGTATTTTTTAATAACTGATGTTAATTATATACTTTTAAATTACGTCTTGGAAATTTTTAACATCAGTTTATTAACAGTAGATGTTAATAATATCCAGTGCACCATAAACGCCCCATTTGCACTAAAAACTTATAATCCTCGAAATGGGCCTCGCGGATCTCATGACCCGCCTGGTTTATTACCCGGCCCATTAACTCCTTTTTCTCCTCCATTTTCCAACCCGACTCATTGTATTTGCCTCTTTCCTTTCTCTGCGTTCTTCATCGGCTTCTCTTTGTAGAGCTTCATCTCTTCTTCGCGGATCTACTCGTTCCTTTCTCTGCCTTCTTCATCACTTCTCTGTAGAAAGCTTCATCTCTTCTTCGCCAATCGCTTCGTCAAATGCGATGCAGATTCAACCGTTGACCAAGGCCAAAGAGTTTCTTTGTTCTCTGCGATCTTTGATGTTAATGTGATTGTCTTCTCCGACCAGTGAAAGCTCTATCATTATTGTAGCAAAAGCGGTAATTAGTCATTCTGTTTTCATTCGAGTCGATTATTGCATCTTTTTCATTTTGCTTTGTAAAATTTTAAACGGCTCGATTATTATTATCATTATTATTATTATGAGATCCTACTGTAGATTAATTTTGTGTTTATTCATGCATATTTATTTGTTTAGATAAGGGTTTCGCGGATCTCAGCGATTCGGTTTATTAGACCAAGCAGTGGGTTTATATCTCTCAATAATTTCAAAATGGTTAGCTCTCTTTACTCTTATTTTTGTTATTATTTTTATTATTTGTTTATTTTTTTAATAATCATGATCTTCTGTAAGCAAGCTGTGGCAAAGAACTCGACAGAGGCGATGAAGGATTCGCGTGTTCTAGATTATGTTAATATGGTACAACTTTTCCCATCTCGAGTGTAGTCAAATGTTCATGTTCACTTTTAGCATTCTTTCAAGATTGCTAAATGCATATTTTCACTGTCCAACTAGGTAAGTTCTCTTGGTGTCCAATCGGGACTAAGTTTATGCTTTATTTTCTTTGCGAGATATTTAGATGCTTATATTAGATTTGAGGACTCCATTCTTGCCAAACAAAAATAGGTAACCTCTTACCTTAGCACCTTGTAATTTAACTTACGGTGGAATGATTTTCCCTATTTGATTGTGTTTTGATGACACTCTTAATTCCCTCTCTCGATGTTCGTTCAAACAGGTTTTTCAGTTTCTTAAAGTCTGAGATACTAGGTTTCTGTGAAATCCAATGGCGAAGATATATGAATTTATAAGTGTTCTATGTAAATCTAGCAAAATTTACATAATTGATTCACTTGTTCCCATATTTTTGCAATTATATTACGCAATCATATGAATTATTATGCCATCTAACCCGGGGAATTGAAAAATCTAGATTTCACGAGAAAGGATCTCTCTTTTGTGAAAGAGTTTATTGTTCGAACTCTGTATTCTTAGAGTAGTACAAGTTGATTAATATTATCTAGAGATAGCATGAACACAATAATTAATTCGTTATTTTGTGGATTTTGGTATAATGTAAACATGCTCGATGTGTTTAACTTTTAAGTGACAGAAAATTAGTTGCCAATTGAACCAAATGAGTTCATGTCAGTGACTCAACTCAAATTTGGTAATGTGGCCAAAGGAATCTACACGAAGAATTTGGCGAATCTGCAATTCCTTAAATTAGTTGAATTTATCAAACAATATTAAGTATTTAATGCCATAAACATAAATTAAATAAGTATGGCATTCTAAGAGCTTGTCACATTCAATTTAATTTTATATTCTTTGTGGTGAGCTCATTGCTTTCTTTTAAGTTTTGTGGCTATTTCTTTCGGTTAAATGCTAATCTTGTTGGTTATTCTTTGTTTTCTTTGGAATTTCGAGGGTTACTGTCTAGATAACTCAAATGAAGCATAAGCTCGGATATCTGAGTTTTTCCTTTTGAAACTTTCTTCATTTGATGAATCGAGAATTAGAAACTGATTTTAAATTCGGCCGATAACACAAAAATTGATTTACGAAATTTGGAATTCTTATTCTGATTCTTCAAAGATCCTAACCATCTCTGCGTTGAATATTAAATTTCACCAAATGATATGAGAGAGCTCTTCACATGACTATTGTAATTCTTGATTGTCTAATGTTGTTTGAGCTAATGTGGACAAAATATTGTCTGGCAGATGGCATGATGGAAAAAGAATTATAAGATGTCATCGTTCTCACACAAGTTTTGTTTAGTTTGGAAGTTAAAAAATATTGTACTTATCGACGTATTAGTGTATTGTTAACATTTTTATGTAAAGCTTTCCATACGATTATCAATTGTAATTTTTAACATATTATATTATTGTTTAAATCTTTGAGATTTATAGAATATTGGGTATTCGGATGTTTGTTGCAATTTTCTAGTACTCAAATTTTGGATTTTTGATAGGTTTTCATAATTTTTTAGATAGCTATCATGAAATGATGTATGAATGCGCTTGAGACATCAGGTTCTATACATTTAACACCCAATCTTAACTAATGTGTGATGTAGTAATGACATACATTCTCACGATGTATTTAACATCGCCTAAGCGACATGTTCTATTGTTAGGATGTCGGTTCTACTTATGTGTTTAACATCGGCTAAAACTTGATGTCACATTTACGTAAAGGCGATCGGTTTACATAATTAATGTGATTTCTATAATCATTTTAGACATCGGTTAAAAACCGATATCTATAGTTTCAGATCTTTAACATCACCCACTAACACATCGAATTTTTTTTTTTTAACATCAGTTAATAACAGATGTTTAAGTCACTTTTTCTAGTAGTGAATGCATGTCACACGTTCATTCTGGGCCCTCTTGCGAATCACGTGCTTACATTGGCGCCCTTTTTAAACATATGGCCGGGTCCCATAACGTAACATAACATCATTGGAGACATCGATCTCCCATTGGGGCATTGGTCCCCCGTTAGACCCAAATATCGGGGCGTAGGTCCCCCGCGGGGCGTAGATCCCCCGTTAGGCCAAAACATTTTCATTTTGTAAATACGTGATAGGCATTTCATTCACACGTATGCATTCATGACATGATCATAGGTAGCACTTACCATTATGCCTTGTTTCTTTCACATCGTCACCATTCATACGTAAACCATAAACAAGGCTTCATCATCACATCGTGAACACAAGTATAAAGCATTACATATTAGTGCGTGCGTTAACTTCTCATAAGGCCACGACATTCAAGCGTAAAGCATCGATTACAAAGTGTTCCACGTTGGTTCACGTTGATTCATATAGCGTCGTCACATATTGCTATCACATACCACGCGCATAATCGTCACATTGAACCACGAGTCATACATAAATGGGCAGCTCATCATGCTAGTTGTTCATTGCATATACATAGCTTTACTTCCTTTGTTCATTACATATAGCTTCCTATAGCCACATAAGTCATAGAAGTTGGCATGAAGGTCACATAGGCTACATAAGCATATACAAGCATATACACATCATCTTCACATCATGTCATAACCATAACACAAGGCCAAGAGATCTAGCATGCTTCTAAGGTCTCTAATCATCATAATCATGCCATATCTTGTTTCTATCATATACAAACATGCATATACTTCATAAAACATGTAAAGCAACCATTACCCACCATAGATGGGGTTCAAACAAGCATGGAGACCATCTTCTTCCTCCTCTTCTTCCTTCTCTTCCTTTTCTTCTTCTTTCTCTTCTTTCCTTTCTTCTTGTAATCATAGATTACACAAGCATTACATAGGTCATATATGGAGTGGAGATGATTCCATGGGTTCATGAGGGTCTTGGAAGGGTTTTGGGAGTGTTAGAACTGAGCTTGGATGAATAGTGCCCAAGAAATGACAAGAATCATCTAAAATAGCCGTGCCCGACATAATTACGGCCGTAACTACATTCTGGTAGTAACCCATTACTTCTACGGCCGTAACTCAATATCCTGACGGCCGTAACCATATCAATACGGCCGTATCCTATCATCATACGGCCGTAATAAACTCTCTGAAAATCCCCTGTATTTCATCTTCTTGACTTACGGTAGTAACCGTGCCTTCCATGCCTTAGTAACACCAATATCTGGTAGTATCTACGAACCATACGGTAGTAATTTGCTCTGAAACTTTGGACATTTTCCTTTGTTTCACATTCTGTGCGTAACCTTTGAACCTTACGGCCGTAACCTTATATTCTGACCGTAACTACGAAATTCTGGTAGTAACCCCGTTATCTTGTAATTTTCCCATTTTCATCTTTTTTCGAAATGACCGTTTAGTATTAGGGACATATCTATCTCCAACACATCTCGTGAACATATCATATACATGAGCGTCATCACGAAACATCGCTACGTCATTTCATCTCATATACGGTACATATACGGAATCATATACGTATTCACATACGGTTCCGGGACGAATTCGGGCGGGCCATTACAATCAAGCTCGACTGAAGTGTGAGGCGTTAATGAATCAAGATCAACATATTCAAACAATTTTGCAAAAACAATCAAAACAATCGAAAGATGATTATCGCATTGGTCTTAATGCTTCAATTGATTGTGTTCGACTTTTGTTGCAACAAGGGTTAGCTTTTCGGGGTTACAATGAATCAGAGAGTTCTCTCAACCAACGTAACTTCCTTGCACAACTGAAATTTTTGGCTAATCATAATGATGTTATTAAAGGCGTGACATTGGAAAATGCTCCTAAGAACAATAAATTGACGTCACCTGACATTCAAAAGGATATAGTTAGTGCTTGTGCAGCTGAACAACAAATTGACGTCACCTGACATTCAAAAGGATATAGTTAAGTGCTTGTGCAGCTGAAACAATAAATGTTATCATAAAAGATGTTGGTGAGTCATTGTTTTCTATTCTAGTTGATGAATCTCATGATGTGTCAATCAAGGAGCAAATGTCTATTGTTTTCCGTTATATAGATGATAGTGGACATGTAATTGAACGTTTTATTGGGATTGAACATGTCACTAGTACCACGACACTCTCACTTAAGGCTACTATTGATAAGATGTTTTCTAAACACAACTTGAGCATTACTAGACTGAGAGGACAAGGTTATGATGGGGCTAGTAATATGCAAGGAAAGTTCAATGTTTTAAAAGCACTAATTTTAAATTAGAACTCATGTGCTTATTACATACATTGTTTTGCTCATCAACTTCAACTAGCTCTTATAGCTGTGGCAAAGAAGAGTATTCCAGTTGCTGAATTTTTTCTTATTGTTACTAATGTGGTAAATGTTGTTGGAGGATCTTGTAAACATAGTGACCTCCTTCGAGAAAAACAATCGGATTTTATTGTTGAGGCATTGGAAAATGGTGTAATTGCAAGTGGACGAGAACTTAATCAAGAAACTAGTCTTAAGCGTGCCGGGGATACACGTTGGGGTTCACATTATAATTCTTTGGTTATCTTACTTTCTATGTTCTTTGCTGTGGGTGATGTACTTGAAATGATTTATGAAGATGTTGATTCTTCTTCAGATCAGAAATTGGAGGCATTTAATTTGTTGCACTCGACACATTCTTTTGATTTTGTGTTCGACTTACATATGATGAAAATTGTATTAGGAATTTCAAATGAGTTGTCACAGGCATTATAGTTGACAGATCAAGATATTGTGAATGCAATGGATTTGGTGAGAGTTTGCAAGCAAAGACTCCAAGTGTTGAGAGATGATGGCTAGGATTCGTTTTTGGAAGATGTCTGTAATTTTTGTCAGAAGTATTACATCGATGTTCCCAAGATGGATGATATGTATATGCGCAATGATATTCGTGGTCGTCCTCGATGTATTGCACCGAAGTTTACAAATTTGCATCACTACCGTGTAGATTTGTTTTATGCTGTGATCGATTTGCAATGATTTGTTTCTCGGAGTTAAGTACAGAGTTACTACTTTGCATAGCTTGTTTGTCTCCACGAGATACATTTCTTCATTTGATAAGAAAAAATTGATTCAACTTACTGAGTTTTATCCACAAGATTTTTCACCACCAGATATTCTCATGGTTCAAGATCAGCTTGATACTTATATTTTTTATATGCGTTCCAACATTGCATTTAAAGAATTGAAAGGCCTTGATGATCTTGCAAAGAAGTTAGTTCAGACCAAGAAAAATAAAATATTTCCTT
The DNA here is from genome assembly GCA_018223645.1 of Jasminum sambac. Lineage (NCBI taxonomy): Eukaryota > Viridiplantae > Streptophyta > Magnoliopsida > Lamiales > Oleaceae > Jasminum > Jasminum sambac. The sequence continues at coordinate 5,781,478 of CP073645.1, read as the reverse complement.
TGGTTTATAAGCTTTTGACTTTGGCATTGATTCTACCGGTTGCCACTGCTAGTGTGGAAAGAGTGTTTTCTGCAATGAATTTCGTCAAGGATGATTTGCGCAGTCGAATGGGTGATGAATGGTTAAATGATAGCTTAATTGTTTATGTAGAGAAAGAGACCTTTTCAAGAATTGATAACGAAATCATTGTGAAATGGTTTCAAAATATGAAAACCCGTATAGAACTATTGTAATTACGATATTTGTATTTGTTTCTATTATCAAAGTGTGTTTAATTTTCTATTTCTAATCGTCTTTGCCCTCACTGAGTGGAATTCCTGGCTACGCCACTACACTTCCCCTCACTGTGCTGGGTTTGGATCTGGCCTTGATTTTCCTAACCGGAAAACCACTGGTGTGGTATGTCACTATCGATGATTTTGAATCATTTCTATACTACACTTGATCTTTTTGAGTCCAACTTCCTGGCGTGCTATTTCTTGAAGTCCCGATGTGGCATCTTGGAATTAGCAATGAGGCAACTCCTTTCTTTCGTTTTTGCAGGACTACGAAGTAATATAATGGTAATTGATTTCTATATCTAATATTCTCCAAATTCATTTTCAATTATTTACTCGCCACTATCTGTAAGGGCTAGTTTGATACAATTTGCCAATAATAATAATAATAATAATAATAATAATAATAATAATAATAATAATAATAATTTTCTTTCATTATTTTCAACCATTTATTATATTTTTCTTAACATTACTATGGGAGTGTAAGGAAAGAGAATTGAATCCTTAACCAAGGGTGCTAAAGATCCACTTCCATGCCGTTCGACAACATGGAGCTTTGGCAAACACTTATTATGTTGATTTAATTTAATAATTTTTTTTTATTTTTTTATAAATATTTTTCTTTACTTTTCAATTTCGATTCAAACATCTCCTAAAACTTTTTCCACGTTCGTAAACTTTTAAATTACACATTTTTGCCAAACATCAATTCTCACTTCAAAACATTATTGCTAAACATTTATGCTATATAACTTCATAACATATAACATATTCTCATTCACAAAAAAAAGGGAAACTTCATAACATATATGCAATACTTCATTTTCTGTATAAGCTAATAACAAAATTTATAGCCTCGTCTTTTCTAGGATGGCTTTTGTTTTTTTTTCAAAAAAAAAAAAAAAAACTTTGGTAAGTAGAGTGGACTATGGGCGAAGTGGTTAAATTCATTTAAAATGTGAAGTTGCATGATTATTGTGTTAAGATTGGTCAATGTGTTAGCTGACCCTGAATGTCCCATCCAATGTGGAATTGACACATCAGATGTCAATATATAATGTATCCACGGGTCATGGGAGACAGTAAATTAATCAAGCCGGTTTTGATCTCATTATTATCTATATAGTTCATAGTTCCCAATCCCATTCAAATCAAATTAAAAGACAACTTGTTCTTTGTGAGTGAATGTTGAAGTTGATCGGTCTCATGGTTGAATAGCTAGGCGTGAGGTTTAAAGATTCACGTCAAAAAGTTAACGTTGTTTAGATTCACGTAATTAGTTAACCTTTTTTTTCGGCCTTTTCTCTCTCTCTCTCTTGTTGTGTGCCACATAATCATTGTAAACTAATTACACGGGTGAATTTTATTCCAGTGTAAATACGAGTGCATGGGAGAAATTGTCTCATGTTTGCAGTGTCTCGATAACCAATCATTACATTAATTTTTATCTTTTATATATTGCACAATGAAGTGAAGTCCAACCAAGTGTTATATAATTCAAGCACCAAACATGGTAATGTGCATCTGTGCATATTTTAGAATGTAGGATTGTTGGAGTGTTTGATTACATGTTTTACTAAAGAATAAGCCTCCATTGGTGTCTTCCCAAAAAATATCTACAAGTTACTTAATTTCTACCCAATGTTAAAAAAATTTGAATGAAGAAAATTTGCAGGAAAGTCAAAAAAAGAAAATTTGCGAGAAAGAAAAAACTTGATTAAACGTTTTACGATATAGCATTTTAGTTCTTTATAGTTTTTTATATATAAGAAGAAGAAGGCAATCCCTTTAAAGTTCTTCCCCATTACGGAGTGATGGCTAGATTGATTGATTAGATTACCTTGTGTGAATGTTGATGTTTGAAAATAGAAAATAGTAGTCCAGCCAACCTTTATTTGGCATATTAGTTATTACATTGACTAAAATAGTTAACATAATCATTGATTGGAGTCATTTTCTCTCTCTGAAATTTTTTATTTATCAATAATTCAGCGAAATTTGGATATCATAATCTTCCTTAAATATTACAAAAATCTTTGTTAAATTGATAGCGTAAAATGAGATATTACTAAGGATAATTCTGGTTGCACAATAATTATGTGATGTGTCATAATCATATTTATAAAGCCTTAATATAAATCCAAGACTAATACTAGAAATCTAGCAAAGAGTTGCAGAAATCCAATTGAATAATCAAGAACCAAATCGACCTCTCCAATAATAGTTACTGAAATTTCATGAGTCTTAAGACCTGTTTATACTAGGATTGTTATGTTAATAATAAAAGACGGCAACCTTGCATACATAATGAAAGAAATAAAAATAAATAAAATAAAATCAGTTTGTCGATGACTCCATAATGAACACTACATCATTTCCCCTGGGGATGGAAAGATTTTCTCTCGAATCGACACCGGAAGAAGTAGTGATAAGATCCAAGCTAAGTCAACGTCCGTTGACTCACTCCACATGCATGTTGGATCAATCACGAGAGCTCGTGCAAAGAGGATTAGGCTAGCAATGGCAGGGTTGATTCAAGAGATATGGCAAAACTCTATTAATGTTTCATGGATTGAAAGTGTGCAAAAATGTGAAATCGGAGGTCAAAATAGAACAAAAGAAGAGTACATGGACCAAAATGCAACTTTAGAAAAGTTGTTAAAACCATGCAGTGGCATGTGCTACCACATGGTACAAAAATGAAGTTAAAGCAATTTTCACCCAAGTGGAGGTTATGGCCGTAACCAAGGGAATTACTGCCGTAAGTATTACAAGCATGCGCGATCTCGTGGGCCAAATTTTTCATGCATGTTTTTTGTTTCCTTTTTCATTTAAAATTTTATTTTTTTTATCATATTTACTTATTATCTCCAAGTCTTTTAGATATTTCGTGTTGCCTAAATTTTATGGGTATGTAGTACTATAAATACCCATCCTATTTTATTTTCAGAACAACTTTTGACTATTGATTAAATAAAATTGATTTTGTGAGATTTCTTTCTCATATTCTTCGTTCTAATTGAAAAAATCAAACTTATCAAGAGTTTGATCACCTCTTGTGGCATTCACCTATATTTGTTGTAAATTTATGCGTATGAGGTGTTTGATTTAATAAACCGTTCGTTGTCGCGGCATGAGTTGAAGGTCGACAGTATACCGATCTTTTCGCCAGATCTATCAGCTTTTCTGGGTTTGTTCCAATCTCGTTGTGGGTTGCGTTGGCACCGCTCTAACCTGGTTTGCATCAAGTAGAAGGATAGACATTGGCATGATAGGACAACAGGTGACGGACATTAAAGACATCCGACGTTTTCAAGTGATTTGGAACCACGAGATGATAGGCATTCAAATTGATCCTTTGCACTGCTCGAAGGGGACCTACTTTGCGCACATCTAACTTATTATATTCATGGCAAAAACCTCTCACGAGTCAAAATGGCCTATACCAAATCACCTTCCTAAAAGTCCACGAGTCGATGTCACTCATCCACCGCCACGTTATACATATTATTTACGGCTTGAAGATGCTGAATTGTCGAACGATGGACGTGTTGAACATCAGGACAGCTGTTCTAGGACCTATAGATGGATGAGGTAAAGAAACAAGGTCGGCATGTATGCGTTGATTAAGACCATAAACTACCTGAAAATGGGGTAACCTGAACTTTGATTCAAAGCATGATTATGAATGAATTCAGCTTGGCTCAAAACTTGATCCCACCAGCGGAAATTATCACCCAATCACAGACAAGAAAGTGCAAGAGATTACCCAAAGATGAGTTGACCACCTCAGTTTGACTGTCCGTTTGAGGAGGGTAAGCACTGCTATAATCAAGGAAAGTATTAACCATTTTCTATAAAGTACCCCAAAAGTGACTAAGGAACCAAGTGTTGCGGTCGGAGACAATAGAAAATAGAAGACCATACACACTGTAGATCTCACAAAAGAATAGTTGAGCAACATGAACTGCATCTATTGTCTTTTTCCACGGAATAAAGTGTGCCATCTTGGAGAACCTATTGACCACAGCAAAGATTGAATCATCCCCACGTTGAGTCTGTGGTAAGGCCAATACAAAGTCCACACTAATATGGGACTACACCCTCTCGGAAATAGGTAAAAACATATAGAGGCTGTATTTGTAGAGCCATCTTTAGCAATATTACATACACAACATCTAGAGACAAAATGATAGACTTCCCTTCGTATAAAGGGCCAAAAATAAGAGCGCATCAAGAGTTCAAGAGTGCAACCACACCCATCGTAACCCTCACCATACACCTCTTCCAATAACTTACGCCAGAGGCTACAATCAAGAATACACAGAAGAACACCCTTAAATAGAAAAACACCATGAAGAAAATAATCAGCTTAAGTGCCAGAACGAACACATTCAATAATAGGCCATTTGTATACAGATCCTTTAAAACATCGAAGCCCTGTGAGCTGGTTCACATATCAACTAATAAAGAATGGCATATGTTTAATGCTTCAGCCACCTTATTGGTGGCACAAGATTTATGTTTAACAACAAAAGTAAATTGCTATAAGAAAGCGAGCAGGAACATGGCGAGATGAAAGAGATACTTGGGAATTTAGATGCCTGAGAGCGTTATGATTGGTAAAAAGAATAAATTCCCGATGGAGAAGATAGTAATGCCAATGATGCATAACATACACCACAACATAAAACTCCCTGTCATAAGCATTGAATCGCCTCTGCATAACTACTAATTTTTTTCACTAAAATAAGCAATGGGGTGCCCATTCTAACTAAGGATGCCACGTATGCCTACTTTGGATGCATCACAACATATTCAAATCTAGCAATCGAAGCACAGGAGTGGAAATGATTTTTGTTTGATGGTGTCAAAAGCAAGTTGCGCCTCATTAGTCCTTGCAAAACTACCACCTTTCATGCAGTCAGTAAGATGCACCATAATTGTGCTAAAATGAGGAATAAAACGCCCATAAAAATAGGCAAACCCATGAAAACTGCAAACCTCAACTAAAGAATGGGGAACATGCCAATCTCGAGTCGCCACAACTTTATTATCATCAAATGCTAATCCATGATTAGAGATAATATAACCCAGAAACAATACATGATCACAAAAAAATCACATTTGGGCAATGTACGAAAGAGATGCTCAGAACGCAAAACAAATAAAATAGATCGAAGATGCCTTTCATGATCACAGATAGAAGAACTATAAACCAAAATATCATCGAAACAAAAGTTGCACATTGACCAATAAAGGGATGAAATGCATGATTCATTACCCTCATGAATGTACTAGGCACATTAGATAACCCAAAGGGCATAGCCAACCATTCAAAGAGACCTTCACAAGTTTTAAAGGTCATTTTCCATTCATCACGGGGTCGAATCGGAATCTGAATCGGATGGTTACCACTTTTAAGGTCCACTTTGCTAAATACTATAGCATGACTAGGTTGATCAAGAAAGTCATCGAGGCTGGGAATGGGAAAGAGGTCCCCGAATAGTGATTTTATTAGTAGCTCTACTATCCACGTACATACACCATTTGCCATCTTTTTTGGGAATCAACAATGCGGGAATGACATACAGATTCAAACTAGGACGAATCAATTATCTAGCAATTCTTCTACTTGGTCTCAATTTTTCATGCTCCATCAGACTTATACTGTAGGGTTTTTACCCAAAATAAACCCTAAAATTTCACAAAGAATTAAGCGCACAAAAATAAATAAGCAAGAACAACGTAGAGGATGTCCCGTAGGAACTCGAAGTTCACCATAAATGGCTACATCTCCATTGAGCCTCCAACCTGTTGAATATGGCTCAAAACACTATAAAAAAAAACAATCAACGTTTTACAACCTCTGAGTACAATCACAAAGATTTTCAAACTATAACTCCAATCCCTAATCCCTAATCACAAAGAAGAAGAATATCATAAACTCTCACTAATTAAACTACAAACACTCTCTAATAGATGACAAACACTTAAGAGATTTACTAATTTTTAAGAGAATACACAGTGGAAATGAAGTTACAGAGAGACCTTAATGTTAGAAGTATATTAGGTTTATGTTTCTTTATTAGGGTATTATTGTCGTTTCCTTTATTAGGGTTGTCGTCTAGGGTTATTTTTTTATTTATAGTCGTCTTTGTAATGTATTTTGTTATCATCGAATATACAAAACCTTTAGGGTATGTTTGATTGCAAAGTGGGAAAATAGTTGGAAGGAAAATATTTTCTAGGTAAATGAATTCCCGGAAAAGGTTTTTCAGGGAAAATGATAGTTGTAGGTGTTTGATTAGATTAATTTGAAAGTTGAAAAATAGTATTGTTTTCCCTATTTTCGTGCTTTTTTTCATAAAATTTGATTATTTTTCTTATCTTTATAGTTAAAGCAAATTGTTCATAAAAAGAGGCAAACTTTTTCTGGAAACAAAAACTACCTCCCTCCAAGGAAAATGTTTTCTTCCAAAATAAGGAAAGGTGCGGATTTCGAGAAAAGTTGAAAAATATTTTCCTGAAAACAAAGGGCAATCGACCTACCAGCCAAGGAAAAAAAAGATGAAAAACGACCTTTTCCTAGAAAAAAAAAAACATGAATCAAACACACCGTTAGTTTCTACATTGTATCAGAGCGTGTTTCAATCTTGGGCTAAATTTTCAGCACTTCTATTCTCCAGCCAACGGCCTTGTGCCGCTGGTCCGGCAAGAAAATAGTTGTTTGTGTTTTGTTTGTTTGGAAATTCTTTTCCTCTCTAGATACAACATCCGTTAGACGTTGATTAGGCATTTTGTTGCTCATCCAGAAAACTATTTGTTATTTGTTTGTTTGGTTACCTTTTTTCCTTTGCTTCTTTTACATGAAAAATCTGTTGGTATGGTGTTTTCTATCAGCGAATCTGTGTGTTTGATTTATATAGTAGACTTAAAAGATTGGGAAACACATGAAGACATTAGATCTCGACTTTTCATGAGAGCAAAACATCACGATAATCTTTATGGAGTTCTCCCAACTCGGCCGTTCTTTTTCTTTGTGTGGGGAGTCTACTACGACGCCGTCGTTATCTTCAATATGTATCTGCGTTTGTTTAAACTTTGATCTCCGGCGGCCTCGGTCTTGGTTAAAAAATAAGCTTTCGCTTTCCGGCAAGCAGCCGTTGGCCAGTCGTCCGGCCAGTCTAGCTCTTTCTGGTTTGTTTTTGTCCAAACACCCCCCGTTTGTTTTTTAGCATTGTCGGAGTTGAATTTTCTTGGAGCAGACCCTTGTTTGAGTAAGAGTCTTTTGAGCATGAGTCATACCTCTGGTGTCTTTTGTTCAAATGTTGTTGAGGTAGTGTTTACCCTTCTTTTCGTTCATCTTGTTCGAATTTTGTGTGGAGTAGTGTTTTCGTTTTGGTCATGGTGGTTGGCGGTGGTGGTCCTTGGCAATCGATGGTGGCAATCAGTGATGACGATGATGATGGCGGCTTGCGGTTGAAATGGGGCGGGGATGCGTTGGGAGTTAAATACACAGAGATGACGCCATGGAAGCTGAGAAGGAAGTTTCAATTTCAAAATGATTTTATGTTATTTGCAAAAATGCTCCTTCGTTATTTTGAGTTGGTTTTAGTTGGTCCTAAAGTTTTAAGTTTGTTTAAGTTGGTCATTAGTATTTCATTTTAGTGTATAATGGTCTTAGAATTAAAATATTGCGGAAGCATTCCCAAAAGTTGAAATTGGTTCAGTCCATCATGAATTGGCATTTGGTTCTCCATCCCCTTCTCAATTGATCTAGTGAAATCTGGAATTTGCATTTGGATATACAGTGAGATCTGCAATTGGAATTTGACTCTCCTCCTCTCTCTTCTTAATTGGTTTGATGGACGTTTGATTTTCTCCTTTCTCTCTTCTAATTTGGTCAAGTAGATTTGGAATTTCCATTTTATACACTATACCAAAATTGTAAAATTGTCACGCACAAAAAATTGAGGGAGTCATGGTTTAAAACCGTGATCCCGTTTCTCGTGGATTGTCAGGGTTTTAAATCTTGACTCCGCAAATTTATTTGGATTGCCACAGTTATAAATCATGACAATAAATCCTGACTCCGTAATTTTTTTTTGGATTGTCACAATTATAAACCATGACAATTAGCGGGTCACGGTTTGTAAGAGTGGCGGGGTATCAAAATAAAAAAGAAAACAAAGATATGGGATAAGTTAAAACCCTAGCTTTCAATTTCCACAATTTCGCTTACAATCTCAGCCTTTGCTTTCATTTGTCTTACTTTCACAAGTTTTGTAACCCCCATACATATGATTTTCCTCTGCTGCTCGAGCCTTTGCTAACGAAACGAGAACTCGGCGAACTCGTCTGCTGCTGATTCATCGTCTCTGCATTTGCATCTCGACGAACTCCTCTACTGGTCGACCCATTGCAGGTTGGTATAATTGGTTTGGTGTTAATGTATTGAGTAATTCATTTTCAAATTCTTTAATCTTGTACTCTTTAAGTCAATTATATCTCGGATTTTGCAGATTAAAAAGCAGAAATTCAAAAAGGCGGTTCACAGGGACGTTTTTCTTGATTAAACGCAGCTACATATGTCTGGTGATTCAATTTGGATGGTCAATTGAGGAGTGTAAGAGTACTCCAGTATTTCTCTGTTGATCTATGCGTGTGAAAGTCAGGATAGTATTCCTTTGTGGTTTATGTTAATCACTTAAGCTTTTTCCTTCTTTTTTACTTATTCTCTGTTCACTTTTAATTCTTGCCACGTTAATTTAATTGAGTTTTTTCAGTTTTTGTTAAATGGATGTAAATTATATATACTTGTTAATTTTTTTCAATTACTTGAAAGATTTTCTTTCCAAGCTGTGAGCTAAATTTCTACTTTTATATGGTAAGTTCAATTTGAAGTTTCAAAATTCTTTGAAATAGAGCAACTTGAGCCCGAGATTTTGACCTTATTTCTATGAATTTGTGCCTTTGTGAGATCATTAGCAAGATTATTAGTGTGATTTTGTGTTGAGAATGAATGTTTGCATTCTAATTAGGGTTCTTCTAGACTTCTAGTAGGGCACACAAAATAATGATAATCTTGAAGGGATTCATGAATTGTGGGTATATTTTGTGATTGAGGTTCATTTTACATGGAATTTTCAGATTGAAACCTCCATTGAGTTGCCATTGTCAGTTTTCCATTTATGCCTACAAAGTGTTAGACATATTGTCTCATTGAAGCTATGCAAAATGTTTGCTAATTGCTTGAGATGCGTACATTGTGCTTCGTTTCCTTGATCTATGTCATTTAACAACCTTCTCTCATGTTCATTCATGCACATTGTCCTTACTTTTGAGCACCAATTTTTTTGAAGATAGTTGCTAGCTTATCTTTTTCATTTTTCATTTTATTTTTATGCATGGTTCAACGTGGTAGCATATATTGAGGATGTCGCCACAATCCGAGGAAACCCGACGCAATACTTGAAAATTGGATTAATGCTTTTTATATGATAGAAGTAAAACCAATACTTATATGACCCAATACTTGACCAATTAGTCTTCCTAAACAAAGGCTTAAAACCAATCAAACCTTATTAATGATAAAAGTAAAAAATGAAAGCAATATAAAGTTAAAATCTTATATAATACTTAAAAATAACACACATTATACACAATTGGTTTCAACACTATATTATGGCTTATCATTGTTTTTGTTCTTTAGTTCAAGAGACAAATTTCTGCTATATGTAAATGAGTTTTTCTACAAATGTTGGTATCATAATCAATATATTCCTCACAGAATCTTTGACACTTCTTAGCTATTTGATGCCTTCCATATTCTCTAGTTCTTTCTAATTGTTTTTAATCCGGATTTGCTGAAAGGCTTTTGTTTGTTGGGATCTCCTGATGTATAAAAACTCTTTTTGTTTGTAATTTTGATTAATAGAAAATATTGGTTACATGTGGCTGTTACTTGAATGGCTTTAATATGTCAGTTTTATTTTGCAGCTGTGTTTTGGGGGCTTCATATTTGCTCTTGGTATTTTCATATCCCCTAAAGAAGAGATTGACATTTTTGGTAATGTAATCAACTATCTATCTTTGTCATTCCTCTTTCTTTTATTCCCTTCTCTTTTTTGTCACTTTCTCTTCTTCCCTCCTCTTTTTCTTGTCGGCATGATTCTGTAATGTAGTTGTTATGAAGTTGAAGATTATCAATTGTAAGTAAAAGGTGAAATAGGTGACAAGTTTTATCTTCCATTTTGTTGATTTTATAGCTAAGATACAACTTCTGGAATCTGAAATTTTCATTAAGTTGTGAAGATGCGAAGTTTGGAGTTTCTTGTGAGTGTGGTTGATGATTTTGTGTGAAGTAATTGTCACATATGTGATGTTTGAGTTTCATTTTGTGGGTGACTAAGAGAAATTATTGTTATAATGTTAGCGAGTTTCAACTATAAGTAAGTAATGAAGAAGAAATAAGTGTTGTGTTCAATTTGGTTGATCCTTGTGATTAATTAAGTTTGTAGAGAATCAGAAATTTTTGGCCAGGTGATGAAATAGCTAAGTGGGAAGTTCATGTTCATGCAACAATATATGTGTAGGTTAATAATTGCTTCCTTTGGAAAGATTTCTAGTAGTCCTTAAGTTGTGATCGCAGTAGATCGATGTATATGCTAAAGATGATGCTTAAGTTAGGAACCTTTTGGATAGGCCGATCTTTCGGAGGTTCTTCACATCTATTCTGGTGAGCAAAAAATTACTGGGCCAGTAGAGTCAAATTTTCCACCTACTCCCTCAACTATACCACTTCCACATGCAGCTGCTCTTGTGATTCTGTCTCGATCTAGTCTACTTGCCTTGTCCGATTGCCTCTATTACCACCGACCTTTTCCTTTGGCATCGTGCTGAGCGCTGATACCAGATTATGCAGCCGTTATAAATCAAAGAGTAACACTAGAAAACTAGCAAATACTTATAGAAATCCAATTGAATAATCAAGAACCAAATCGATGTCAAGCCATCTAAACAATAAGGGTGGTGTTTTGTGTACTCTCCAAAACTGAAATTTCATGAGTTTTAAGACCTATTTATACTAGGGTTGTAATGTTTATAATAACAAACCGCAATAACCTTGCACACATAAAGATAGAAATAAAAAGAAATAAATAAAATTAGTCTGTCGACGACACCATAATGAACACTGCATTAGATGTAATAGTGACTCCTCAATAAGTTATACAACTACTTGTAGAGCATACATGATTCTATTGCCAATAATTCATATACATTCACAGAAGGGAAAATGCATATAAGGAAATTAATACCAGAGGCAACAATTTATATATCTGGAAAGTCAGTTCTGACTGATATTGGAATTCTTATTGTATGCCATCCATCCACCCAAGTCAAGCTTCCATAGTAATATTCAGTGGTAATGTTATGGAATCTAGAAATTGTTACAGTATAAGTCATCATCCTCACCTTTGGATTGAACAGCAAATACTTGGGTTTTACATCCACAACAGTGCCGTAAGGAGGATCAATAATCACTTTATATTTAGAATTGGGATTTCCGACGTTTGTAACGCTCCTTTTTATAGCGATTGATCCTTTAAGGCTTGGGATTGTGATGGAAGGAAGATTTAGATGGAGAATAGATTGATCGACGGCCCCATCGTGACACGGTGAGTTTTTGCCGGTAAGCTGTTTGATGGAAGTCTCATTATAACCCATAGCACATAGATAGCTTGTGTAATCTTGAGTTCTTATGTCATAGACTAGCCCTGGACTTTTTGCTCCATTTGGATTAGCAACTCCACCTCCATAATCAAATGGATTTGCGATTCTATTTACATCTCCTATTGCATAAATTGGCTCTCCAGAATGGGGGTCTATTGTCCATGCTGCATATGGACATACATAAATGATTGAGTATTGAACACTTTTAGCAGGCAATAGAACATATTTGGCAGGAGAAAAAAGTAAAATATGTAGCACTTGTTATGCGGTCCCTTAGTAAATAGAGATGATCTTTCTTTCCTTATTTACGCATCCCAAGATATAGGCCACTTTCTGTCTAAGTGTGTATTTGATATCTTTGTCCCTATTTAATTGTTATTGTTGTTAATAAAGTTAAACTATCATCCTTCAATGATACTAATTAAAATTTCTTAGTACACATGAAAATAAAGTATGCCTTCTTTGTGTCAACACGGGATGGGTAGAGTATATTATTGTATGCTAATGAACCTGTTGTGACGAGTGCCGACTTAATGGCTGCAGGAGACCAATTGGGATGCAATGACTTTAGCAAAGCAGCCATTCCAGCAATGTGTGGTGCTGCCATGGATGTCCCACTCTCAAAGCGATATACACCAGTGTTGTCCTCTACAGTAGCTGCTAATATATCAACTCCTGGGGCTGATATATCCGGCTATATCATGGATGTAAGATTTAAAGAACATGCTCAAATTAGTCACTAACATAAAATCAGCGTAGATGTGATCCATAAAGTTTTGCATTCTAATATTTGGATACCTTAAGTATTGCAGGTACTAGAGAATTAGGACCGCGAGACGAGAAAAGTGCCACATAGGTTGAGGCATATTTACCAATGTAAGATTTTGTTGGTTTCAAACGTACCTTAGGGTCACTGTTATAAACAAGCACATTGTTGATAAAAAGCCATTGAAAAAGTAAGCAAGTCTATAACACTTTGACCTACCTTATAGAACGAATGTAATTAAGTATCTGAGTGCCTGTTTCATATGTCACTTGAATACAGGGAACGGTACCATAATATAGAGACAAGGATTGAAAGTTAGGCCCTGCTACAATAAGCCCCAGGCCACTAGCCCTGAGAACAGCATCTTGCGCTATCGGTATGGTTCCCTCAAGTCCTGCTCTAGTGAAGCAGAGAACTACCTTTCCAGCTGCCCAAGTATCATTTGATGCTCTTATATCATCGCAACGCCTACAAAAGTCATGAGAGGTGAATGGTCGCTCCTAAGTATTATCTAATTTTTAGTTTTAAATGCAAATAAAGGTGTATACCATTGGCCCTGCAGCCCTTCTGCTTCTTTGTAAAACAATGGCACGAAGCCAAGTATCCTTCCTACATACATGGATTGACCCTACAAATCATAAAAATGAATGAAGTCATGAAATTGCAAGAAATCTGTTGCTAACTCGTTCTTTTTATCCTTTCCTTTATCCATAGAAAATTGCAAGTGCGAGAAAATTTACCTTGAACTTCTGATTGTTGCCTAGAATGATTTCTGTGGGAAATGATCTATCTATTGTATTAGCTGCAACAGTAATGACCCAAGGTGCCACATCAGATACAGTCCCAGCACCTGGTCCTCCATTTCCCGCTGAACAAACAACAGTTATCCCACTCATAGTAGCATGAAATGAGCCATAGTAAATCACATCACGCTTGTCAACTTCTGGGTACGGAGGCAAACCAGTGGCTATAGATAGTGATAATACATCGACACCATCATGAATTGCTTCATCAAACGCCTTTAGTATGTCGGCAGATGAAATTGCCGCACCTAGCCAAGCAACTTTATACATGGCCACTCGGGCTTGGGGTGCTCCTCCCCGAACTGTGCCAAGGGCAAGTCCGCCCTGACTAACATTATTTACAAAAGAGCCACCCGCTATGCTGGTACAGTGTGTTCCATGTCCAGCTGAATCTCGTGCGGACAAAAATTCGTTATCTACCTGTTTTAATAGCTCTCCACCTCCTGCAGCTAGAAAACCATCTATGAAGTAACGGGCTCCTATCAGTTTCTTGTTGCAGTGTTTAGCTGGATCAAATTTGTCTCCATACTGACAAAAGCCCTTCCACCTTGATGGGATTGGCCCAAAACCTTTGTCATTGAAAGATGCGGATTCTGGCCATATTCCTACTTTACAGGTACATCCTTAGGAATTTGCTTGACTGGAGAATAATAAAAGAAAAAATATGGAAAATGCAAAATAACACACCTGTATCAATGACACCAATTATAGCACCATCTCCCATTTTTGCATCGTGTAAAAGATTTGTTTTAAAATTAGGAGAAAGGCCAAGATAATCCCAGCTCCTTGTTGTTTGCACCTTGTAAAAGGCATGAGGAAGGACCTGAACCACACCGGGTAATGCTAGAATTGAGAAAGGATAGGAAAAATAGGTGAGGTTGAATTTCCATTCCTTATACAATTATACAATAGCCAATAGATTTAGAATCGTACAGAAATATGTTGTTCTGTAAAGTGCAGATTTATGAGGAATAATACCTCCAATCCGTTTTGCTTGAGATTTTGTTAGTTTGGCTGCAAATCCAGAGAAGGCATGTCTGTAACTATATATCATTGAGTTGAGTGATGCTTGTTTACTGCATCAAATAGAAACATTACAGGTTAAGTGTTGAGTGCTTTTATAAGTGAAAACAAACAATTGTGGAGTTCCTGAGTTGAAATTAATCCATATGGAACCTTCCTAGGGTAGACGCAAGCATGTCGTGATGGCCAGATGTGATGAGCTCCACATCATTGTGCTTCCTTTGTCCCAAATAAACTATATAAACCTGTATGTTAATGTTAGATCTCTAGATTTAATTTGGTGAAAAAAAAGAAGGTAGCTAGAACTCAACGAACAAAACACTTACTTCGGTTTTAGCATTTTCATTTGCCAGAACTTGGTTTGCTGAGTTGGTAAGTAGTATAGAATTCAAAAAAAGAACGAATGAAGGGAACAAGTTTTGCCACCTCATTTTGCATGCATTCATATTATCCATTTACGAGAATGGTTTTATTATTGCATCTTCTGATCATATAAGCCACTGGTATTTATAATCGTTTATCCATAGCTGGAAACAAAAGGAACTCTCGGCAGTGGAGAAATCAATCAATGATAAATATATGATGAAGCGCAATTAAACATTCATGTCGACCTTCATATCCACAAACGTCATTTCTTACATCCGATAATTGTCCTTTCTCACACAACTGATCATTCGACAGTAGACTATGCCGGAAGAGATCAAGTATTTTTCTTTGCTTTTTCTTTGTTATGTCCTTACCATGTGGTTCACAAATAGCCACCATGTGAACGCATTCACATTAAGGAAAAAGAGAAATAGTACAAAATTAAGAGGTTGATCATGTCTTCAAGTGACTTTTTATTTCATTAAAGATTAACTTTTATGTCACATAGCCAAATGTTTCGTTGCCTCTATGTGTGTCCACACATGAACGGATGCGTGACATGTACCCCCCTATAATTATAGGTGTGTAAGTGGCACCCATCTACTCGTGGGTGGTCATATGTGGTCAACAAAACAAAACCCATGTTGGCTATAATAATGGAAATACAAGTTGTTAAAAAAATTGGCAAAATGTGGCTTGAGATTTGATTGGTGAGTCAAAATTTGGAGTTGGATTGTTTTCTTTGGAAACATGTGTTATCAAACTTGGAATGTTTTCGATATAATTGGAACAGAATTGCAGCAAATTTGGGATTCCAAATTGGCACCATAGTGTGATCATGAACGTGTGGTGTATATGTGTGTTGCTTCTCTTCTTTGTAGACATAACATGACAGTCTAGTTGAGAGGAAAAATTTAGAGCTTGGTATTTAAAGAATTTTCTTGTAACTCCTTGATTGTTGTTGATTGTTGTTTAAAGAGTAGAAAATTAGTTAGGTGTTGGTGGGTTCGATTAATTTTTCCTTGTAATACTTGGGGGTGGGCGAGTGAAATTCAATGTGATTATAATATTTTATTATATAGTGAAAGTTTTGACAGTCTGAAATTTTGTTGTTCTTATTTTTCTGTCCAGTTTATTTTCTCTAAACAAAAGATCTTGTGGGTAAAAAATTAGGTAATTTGCATAATTTCCTAAGTAATAATTTGAGATGTACAATTAATATTGAAATTTGATTTAAATTAAATAAGAAAAATTACCTTTCAAACTTAGGGGGAAAATCAAAATGAAGAGAGACTAAGCGACATCAAAAATTCAAAAACCTCTAGGCCGTCCTCCAACGGGCAAAATAAGCAAGTGTACAACATATAAAAAAGTTAAGATTATTCTGGATTTATGCAAATTTATTAAAATGGAACTCATTTATTATTATTATTTATTTTTTTCGTCTAGATTCATTAATAAGTATTGTTGATTCACTAATTCGTGTTCTATCATACATTTTGGGGACTTGATGCCGTATCTAATATCTAATAACTTTGATACACCATTGCTTTTTTTGGCAAGTTGATACAGCAGTATTCCTAGACATCTAGTATTTTACATTTTCGCTCCACTAATTCTGCACGACACACGCTCTTTGTGGTGTTGTTTGTTTGTATAGCTTCAGTAGCCTGGAATTATGGGTTCTTACTCAAAATTCCATCACTAAAGAAATTCTGGCGCTTGTTAGCCTATTTATTTTAACAATTTTTTTTATATTTTTACACATTCTTTTGAAATTTGAATTTGATCAAACTAATTACATTCACATATTTCGTGGGGCCTATATATACAACACAAATCTCCACCATTCAATTCCATTCATTCTCTCACTCCTTTCACATAAAAATTCATAAAAATCCATTTTAATTTATACACTAACACGCATATATTTACCTCGAACCACACTCTAATTTGTCAAGATCGGTCCCTACTATAGCACTGCGTGGTATGTGGTGTATAAATAGCCACCACGTGAACAAAGCAGAGCGAAAAGACAAATAGCACAAAATTAAGGGGTTAAACATGTCTTAAAAAAATAAAAATAAAAATAAAATCAAGTCTTCAAGTAACTTCCCATTTTATCAAAGATTAACTTTTCATGTTAATTGTTACATAGCGATGGAGGTACAGCATGTAGATAATAATAAGCGATAATTTGAGATGTACAATAAATGGTGACATTTATTTAAATTAAATAAGAAAACTTACCTTTCAAATTTGGGGGAAAAAATCAAAATGAACACAAACTTAAGGCTTGTTTGATACAAATTAAATAATGAGATATTAGCAAGATTGTCAATGTTTTATTACATAAATACTATATTAACATGAAAAATTTACATTTGCAATACTAACAATAATTAATTGACAAGGACCAAGATGCCCCTCAACTAAAATTAGACCAAGTACGCATAGATTAGGAGTTGTACAATTTGACCAAGTTTTTCCCATCACCATCGTACCTTCATCTCCAATACTCCTCCTTCCAAAATTCAACAAAAAAACAGTCTAATACAAGGATTTCTAGTTGTTTTCCAGCAAGAGTAGTGTAGATTACTTGAAGATAGAGTCGTTTGCTTCTACCCAGTAACTTCCTCTGTAGATTTGTGGCAAAAAAATTCGTTTGTGATGACAAGCTCGTAAGTTCAAGGCAAGAAAATTCCTTTTTCCCTCTTTTTGACTATCAAATCATCAATAGAATATACGAAATTGGGTTTTTTGTAATTATCTTGGGAGATTTGTTCCTTTTTTTGCATTATTAAGGCTTAGTGTACGATCGAATGGTTCAACCCGTATTTTTTTTCTTCGGTAATTTTTTTTTATTTTTCAGTGGGCATTGTTATGTGAAATACATGGGTATAATGTTCAATTGTGTTGGGATTGATCTTGAAAACCCTAATTTTGAAATGGTTAGAATTTCATGTATTTTGTTAATTTTTTCAGACATACTTCGGGCTTTGGGGTTTAACTCACTTTGCCATAACCATTTTCTCATTTTGGTTGGTTTTGAATGGTCATATCTTCCCCTTCGTCAAATTGAAATCAGAACAAAAGATTATACATTGTGGGTTATGAATCCACACCATGTGTTGTGTGTGTACGAGTTGTTTTTGTATCGCACTTGGAGTGTTTGTGTTAATGCCTAACCGATGCGAAAATGCTTATCTTTTGTTTATCTTTTGTTGTAAGCAGTTATCTTTTATATTTATGCAAAATTTGTAAGATGAATGTTGCATATATGAGAATTATGTTGGATAAATAAATGTGCTAAACAGATTAGTAAACAAATGTGTAACAATCTATCACATATAATTTAACGGTGAAAATAAAAATTCAGAATTCTTTTGTCAATGAAACCATTGATTGATTATCACAAAATATTCTCATTATAAGTTGAATTTTGGGAAAAAAAAATTGAAACTAATGTGCAATACTTTTGAATCCACTACTGAAAATTATATAGTTCCCTGAAATATTTCTTTGTTTTAATCCTTTTAACTTGGACTATGTTGTTATTTTATTTATGATTTGAAAACGCCGTTTGGATTTTGATATTAATTATGGTGTTATGTATATGTAGGAATAATTATCCACACATTGTGAGGAGAACCGTTGTTATGGAAAGATTATACAAGATATTGTGGTGGATAGGATGACAAATATTAAGAAGGCTTTGAATGCGGAAATTTGGAAAGGTTTAAGCACTCTTGCTTAGGAATTTCCTATCATTGACGAAGATGAGATTAGGAGTTCGAGGAAAAGTAATCTAAGTATTTTGATGTTCATCTAGTGAGTTTAAGGTCTACTATCTCCGCTTGTATTTAGTTGTAGTTTGTGTGGTCTATGTATAATGGTCGATTTTCCTTCCACTGTTGAACTATAAACATGCTCTCGCACCAAATGTCGTAGTTCCGACATTGGTCTTGGTTGACCAATTGGTCGACATTTTTCAACCATTTCGGATGTTAAGGTCAGCCAGTATTTAGTTTCCTAATATGTCGCGATGCTATTACCTCCAATGTATTGTTTGTTTTTCACTAAATGAATGAAGTTTGTATCGAATATTTTCTAACTTTTACCTTGGTAATCTGTTTTCATTGGATACTCTATCATCTAAGGTATAGAGTATCCATCGCTAATAAAAAATTTTCAAACAAACTTTCATTTTTGAATTTTTAAAATAATTTTATGTAAAATATACAAAGCTAATCGAGTCGATAGCAAAAATAGCTTACGTGAGTGGTGGAAGCTATATTAGCTCACATTGCCACTTCGGGTGCCAATAACTACGCTAAAATTGAATTGATAGGAGTCGACAAGTCTCACGACGATGGTCTCATGTAGAGCGACATCGCCGACATTGTCGCACAACATGTGTGAACTCCAATCTATATCCGCCTAGTTAGTGGATGGCTAATTGGTCTCATGGATTTTAGGAGGTAACACAAGCCTATTTGCAACCTCATGAGGAATTACAATGTCGCTCACATTTCGTGGTGACCAACTTCACGCTTGTAGGCTCGCTTCCAAAGTATTTTCACCGTAAAGTAATGCCACTATCAATTCCTTTCTACATAATGGAACTCTCCACCATAAGATATGACATAATGGTGTAAGGTCGCCCTGAAAAGTGGAAACACGTAAAATCAATAAACATAACCATAAGTCAATTGCTACACTTGAATAAAGAATGAATATGCAGCATCAAGAGATACAAAAACAAAGCAAAAATAAACTCCAAGCATCAATTTCATAGTAGGAGTTCAGTAGCACCACCGCTGCCCATGCATTTTTCATACAAATCATGATTTAGCATACTCAATATTCTATACCCTATAGTATAGAAAGTGTAAATCAAAATCGCTTTGACATACACAATAATGCTGGAGTTCAAAGTGGGACCCATTGAGGAGTCAAAGCAATTCATTAGGAGAATTTAATTCAGCCAAGAAAATAAAGAAACAATGGAAGTTGGATAAGGGTGTGTTTGCGCAACTAATGGAGGGAATAAGAGGGATTGCTTGGTCTCTAAATTGTCAATTTAATGCAAACATGACATGATGTGACTGTTAAAATAAATTTCCACTTTAAACCCGGATCTATCGTGTTGGATCATCAAGAAGACATAAACTAAAGCGAAGCGCACTGAATCACCATTGTCAGTATTGGAAACTAATGGTTTGATCTTCCAAGTCAACAAGCGGCTTCCTTATTTCTCTCCGATGATGGAGAGTCGAAAGAATGAACAACACGCACTTGTGACTCCGGGGACCATAACCATGTATATTTACGACGGCTGCTAACCTAATTCACCCATCATAGAATTAGTGAACCTTGACTAGTATCACACATATAAAACCCATACTTTAATTTAATTGATGCATAAAAGCCCAACATTAAACCGTATTAGATCACTTTAAACGAGCTTAACCTGAATATGATAGCCTTTAATTAATACACAATAATTACATATATAAGCCCATATATTCAATTAAAACCTTACAATCTCCCACTTGGGCCATATATGTCACCTTATAATTGTGTATAACCTTATGAGTACTCTGTAATTTTGCTATCATTAAGATAAATCCTCAAACAATCCGGTCCCATCAATTATATCAATTTAGGATCAAAGCGGTCTGCTACACTTAGATAGGTAATCGAACCCATCAATGGTCACATAAACCAATATAATTGAATGACATGGATCAAGTATGGATGTGTAGCATGGAAATTTCACGCAACGTGATCTCAAACATGCCTATTTCCAACTGGGTCCACCTTTATACCTTAGTGAGATCAGCTTTCAAACGAAGTTCAGAGATAACAACAAAATAAGACTTTAACTTTATAAATCGAAACAACTCAGTATCCATAAACTTTATCCAAAACGACAAGATATGTGTCTAATATGAAAAGCACAAAATACAGACTCCCACCTGAAACTATATATCCTCAAGAGACATCACACCCATATGAGCAAGGTGCTCGTGAAAGACCTTGGGTGTTAATCCCTTAGTGAGCGGATCCAATCATGGAGTTTGTTCCAATGTGCTCTATTGACACCGCCCACTCAACTCTTTCTTTAACGACTAGGAACTTGATCTCTATATGCTTTGACTTACGTGAGCTCCTATTATTATTGGAATATAGCATCACAGTATTTATTGTCACAAAATAACTTAAGTGGTCTTTCGATACTATCCACAACACGCAGCTTCTGACAAAATTTCGCAGCCCATATCCCATGATTTGATGCCTCATAACATGCTATAAACTCCGCTTCCATGGTGGAGGTAGCTATCGATGTATGCTTGGCACTCTTCCAGGAGATAGCACCTCCGAAGGTAGATATAGCCCGAAGTGGATCTCCTACTATCTTGGCATCCAAATAAATCGAGTCGAAATAACCAACGATCTTCAAGCGATCCGATCTCCTATCGTGAGCATGTAATCCTTTGTTCCTCTGTAAGTACCGCATGACCCGCTTGTTGCTTTCCAATGATCCATTCCCGGGTTACTTAAATACCTCCCTAACATCCCAACAATGTACGCAATATCCGACGCGTACATAACCTGAGCATACATCGACTTCATCCGGCGATGAATAAGGAATCTTCCGCATCTCTTTAATTTCCAAGTCATTTTTGGGGCATTGACTTAAATCGAACTTGTCTCCTTTAGCCCACAGGTGGGTATCGCAGGTTTACAAATCCCGCATGCCAAACCTTTTAAGTACCATTTCAATGTAGTTTTTGTGATAATCCAAGAATACCCCGAGAGCGATCTCGATGTATCCGGGATTCCTAATACAAAAGAGGCGTTACCAAGATCTTTCATCTCAAATGCTTTGCTAGAAATCTCTTGGTTTCGCAATAAGCCTACATCATTGTCGAAAGCAAAGATGTCATCGACATATAAAACCGTAAAAGACACTTACTCCCATCTTGAACTTGCGGTGATATACAATCATCGCCATATATTCATCTCAAACCGAATGAGGTGATTACTTGATGAAATTTGTAATACCATTGTCGAGACGCTTTGCTTGAGTCCATAGATGGATTTCTTTAATTTGTAAAACCATTTGCTTCGCATCACACGATACAAAGTTTTCGTTTGCACCATATAAATCGCCTCATCAATGTCACCATTGAGAAACATGCCTTTAACATCCATCGATGTAACTCAAGATCAAAATATGCCACTAATGCCATTATAACCCTGGAAAGAGTCTTTCGAGGAAACCGGAGAGAAAGTCTCTTATAATCGATGCCTTCTTTTCTCGTAAAGTCTTCGCAACAAGACGAGCCTTATACCTATCTACATCGCCCTTCGAATCCCGCTTGGTTTTAAATATCTATTTGCAACCAATGGGTTTTCGTGACCTCAGCAATGGAACGAGGTCCCATCGTCATTGTTTTTCATAGACTTTATCTCTTCATTCATGGCATCGAGCCACTTTTGAGAGTTAGAACTTTCCATGGCTTGACGGAAGTTGATTGGATCATCTTCCACCACTCCAACGTCCAACTTCATGTTCTGGAGAAATGCAATATAATCATCACGAAATTGCACTTCTCCTCTCTAGTGGATCTTCTTAATGGCATGGGTTCTTGAGGTTGCAGAGTTTGTTCTTACGGAGATAACATGACATTGTCTTGATCCGAGTTGCTTCTTGAACAACGTCGTGATAGAACCGATCTGATCATTGTCAATGGCAATTGGAGGAATTTCAATATATTCCTCCCTCAAAGACAAAGTCCGTAACTCTTTTCTCTCCGCAAACTCAACATCCTCAAAGAACCGAGCATTCCACTCGCCTCAAAAATTAACTTAGTTGTGGGATCATAAAATTTGTAGCCCTGGACCGCCTTTTCGTAATATCCAATAAAATAGCAACTACTCCTTGCATCCGGCTTTTTCATTTGGCCTAAGGCCTTGCCTCACCGGACATCCCCAATATGTAAGTGCTTCAAACCAGGCTTCTTACCCGGCCCAAAGCTCATATGGGGTTTTATCGCTTGCCTTAGTTGGAACTCATTGAGTAAATATGTCATGTTTTAATGCTTCTCCCTGCAGTGATTGTGGCAAGGTAGAATGAGTGATCATACTCCTCACCATATCCTTAAGCGTCTATTTTGTCTCTCAAAGAACACCATTCATAGTGGGTGAACCAGGCATGGTGTCGTGGGACGATACCGCATTCCTCTAGGAATTTAGCGAATGGTCCTGACGTTGTTCACTGAACCGTCATATCTACCATAGTATTCACCACCACTACGATCTCGACGCTTTTAATCCTTTTGCTAAGTTGGTTCTCAACTTCACTTTAAAATTTTGAACACGCCCAAAGATTGTGATTTTTCATGAATGAGATATATATAGCCATATCTTGAAAAGTCGCTATGAACGCAGGAAATATTGTTGGCCATTCCAAGAAGCCGTAGGAACGGTCCACAAATATCCGTATGTATAAGTTCTAAGACGCCTCACGAGTCCTATTGGCTTGATATCTCCGCTTATTGGTTTGTTTTCCCTTTATACGCTTAACACACATGTCAAAAATCAGAAAATCAAGGGAATCGAGAATTTGTCGGACACAAGTCTCTCAATTCTCCGCCTGGAGATGTGACCTAATCTCTTGTGCCACAATGAGTAGAATTCTCACAAAGTTAATTTACGCTTTACACCTCGAGTACTTATATGCAAGGATTCATTAAAGGAGGCAATTGTATCAATTAAATAAAGATTATCGTAACTGACAGAGAGGAACCTAACCAACCAATTTTGAATCAAGAAACAAACTAAATTTTTCCATTTCCAAATGAACAAGAATAACCTGATTTGTCCAAAGCGTAAATAGAAATCAAATTTAGCCTAAAAGACAAAGACAATGAATGTCTCATCAAGATCCAAATAAAATCCAGTCCTTAACAATAATCTAAATTTTCCTATTGCCTCTACTTCCACCGCCTTGCCATCGCCAACGTAGATGTATCTTTCACCATCACTTGGTTTTCAGCAACTCCAGATAGACATTAATCGGAGCGATGTGGGTTGTTGCACCCGAATCAATCTACCATGTGTCAGTAATGCTGAGTTAAATTGACCTCTTAACAAACCAAATGAAGAAGAAGGTTAGCCAAGAGTGATCGTTTCACCTTTTCATTCCCCTGGCAAACCTCTCTCGAGATCCTCAAGGAAACCTTCGCAACACCGACGGACATGGTGCCCGAAATGCTTCTCGAATGGCACGCTTCATGACCATTAGACTTATGCGGTTCGATCGCTCCCACCTTTCCATCTCCTCTTTTCATCGTAGGTACTCTTACCAAAGTGCAAGAGGGTTGATCGACCATAAGCAGGTCCGTATTCATGACTCCGAGAACAATCAAGACGCTCTTCTGCCATGCTTTGAAATTGTGCCATTGAGCATTGGAATGGAATTGATATTAGCAGAGATATTAGAAGCGTAACACGAAACTAAATAGAGAACAATTAGAATGGCTCACATGAGGGTGCTTAGTATGCAAATAATAATTTTCAAATAGTGGTAGGGCCCATCACAAGATGCCTAGCACAACATCAATATTTAATCTTTGGATAGAAATATCGATTTGTAAGTGGTAGCCTTGGTGTAGTGATCAAACAACGGCAATAAGACATGTCAATCAATAAACCTATCTTTGATCGGTTATTGATCACACGTTAAACCAAAGAATCGCCACATGATTATCACACAAATTGTGTATGTAATTCCAAATCAAATATTAACCTTCCTTTGGGCCGTCAATATTTGCACGACTACACACACACAAATACTTTTTAATATTCTAAGCCGATTAATTTCCACAATAGAGGTTGCTTTTGGCAACTTGTTGCTCAATCAATTCACTGAATACTATACCTCTTCAAAAGAGTCCTTAGTGCCAAAATTTGAGAAGAAAATAATTAATTTTGCATACATAGGCCTTTTGGGAACTTTAGGGGTCTAATAAGTTAATAATTCAGAACTTTTGGGGTCAAAATTAAGAATTTTGAAACTTTAGGGGCCTGAAATTGCAATTTTAAGAACTTTATTGGCCAAAATTAAAACTTTGAGGACCAATTTAATTAATTTTAAAACTTTGGGGACTTTAATTGCAAAATTCGAAACTTAAAAGGCCCAAAATGGAATAATTTCCAAACTATCGGGACTGAATTATTAATCTTATAACTTATAGGGCTCAAATTAACAATTTTAGAACTTCAGGGACTGAATTGAACGAATCTGGAAGTTGGTGGGGACTGAAATCAACAGAGCTGAAACTGTTGGGACTGAGACCGCTGAATGGGGTTTGACTGGACCAACTTACACGCACCAACAACTTTCAGGGACCTGAACTGCAAATAAGGAAAAAACGCGGAAATTGCACCCGAGGTCCTCGGAGCCTTCTAATTCACAACGAAGGTCCCTGCGACTGCAACACGGTAAACCCTAGCCTCTTGCGCCGATTCTCGCCGCCGAACGTTCCGGCGAAGGCGGCGGCCACCGCCGACGGCCGGAATATGAAAAACCCCCAATTTTTTGTTTTTTTTTTTGTTAAATTTTCAGTTTGGAAATCAAAAATTCGATCCGAAAGGGCGAGTTCGAACATGGTGATTACCATATACATATATATACACAATCCTAATCTGAATATACACGCAAATATTCATACAATGATGAAAAGAGGAATTCGAATTCGACTGCAATAGACATATATATATACACAAACATGGAAGTGGAGTTATATGCATACATACATATATACGTACTGCAATCGTATAGCCTTAAATATGCATATTCAGATCCTAACAATTTCATATATATATAGCAGTAAACATGAGCGTATGTATTTGGCATATACGTGAACGAGTATCCGGTTTGAACTTGCTCATACATAAATGAATTGACAAAGAACTGATTGACGAAATCATTCCATGTGAATTGCACAATTTTCAGATTCAATACATGTAATCACATGAATCGGATACTCATATATATATGTTGATCACAAAAAAATTTTTAATTTAATCCTCAACAATCCAACAACGATAAGTGCGCTCTGATACCACTTGTTAAAATAAATTTCCACTTTAAACCCGGATCTATCGTGTTGGATCGTCAAAACGTATGACATAAACCAAAGCGGAGCAGACTGAATCACCATCATTTGCAAAGATTTGAACTAATTTTTTGATCTTCCAGCTCAACAAATGGCCTCTTATTTCTCTGCGATGATTGAGAAATGTAAAGAATGAACAACACTCACTACGCGACCTGACCATTACAACCATATATATTTACGACGCTGCTAACCTAATTCGATCCATCGTATTAGGAATCCCGCCAAAGATCTACACATAAAGTTCATACTTTAATTTAATTGATCACGTAAAAGTTCTCAATATTCGAATCAGTATTAGATCGGCTTTAAGCGGGTTTAAACGCAATAACCGAATACTTTTTTAATTAATACACAATAATTACATATATAAGCCCATATATTCAATTAAAACCTTACAGTGACATGTCTTGAAAATTTGTACTATTTCATGGGAATTGAGGAGCCGCCATTTGGACATGGTCAAGGATAATTTGGGCATGCTACAATTTTTCTTGTTAGAATTGCAAATTGAAAATTTTTTTGACTTTCATGCAATTGAAAGTCTAAATTTGTATATATTTGCTAATGCCCCTTAAATAATTTACTTT
Organism: Jasminum sambac; assembly: GCA_018223645.1. Taxonomy (NCBI): domain Eukaryota; kingdom Viridiplantae; phylum Streptophyta; class Magnoliopsida; order Lamiales; family Oleaceae; genus Jasminum; species Jasminum sambac. The sequence goes on along the minus strand of CP073645.1, from coordinate 5,754,721 downwards.
TTAAACTTTTTGTTAAGTAAAGACGATGTAGGAAAAAAATATAAAAGCATTGTAAATCAATATGAGAATACTTGAAAATAATGAGAAGGAAAAAACTAATTTAATTTAATGTGTACGAAAACAAGCCCTGATTGTCCTTCAATGAGCAAAATAAGCGCGTGTACGATATGTAAAAAAGTTAAGATTATTGTGATTATGCAACTATATTAAGATGAGACCGATTTATTTTATTAATTTGCAAGGAACCCATTTCGTCTAGATTCATTGAATATTATTAACTCTCAAATTCGTTTTCTACCCCCTTGTAATTCAAAAACAAAAAAAAAAAAAAAAACAACAACAATCATTTTCTACCGTACATTTTAGGGGATTTGCTGTCTTTTCTAACAAATTTGATATAGTATTCTACGTTAATTCTGCACCAAACGCACTGTGTGTTGTTGTTGTTTTTTGTATAACTTCAATATGATGGAATTTTAGGTTCTTACTCAGAATTCATCACTAAAGAAGTTCAAATTAGATGCTTCAAATGACACTCCACATTGTCAAGTGTATTTAAATTGTTATTAAAATTTAAAATATCTTTATACCATTGCAGCTCATATTAAAAGTGCTGGAAATGCCACAAAAGTCTAAACCATTTTTTGAGAGAGTTTAAACTTTATTTATTTATTGACTTTTTTCTTTGAAAGGGAGTTTTAAACCATTTTTAGTATTGACATTAAACTATAAAAATTGTATGCCATTCCATTGACCACTATTTGAATATTTAATGTAATGTGTTGGCACCATGATGACGTGGCACGAGCCCTAGCCAGGTCCGCCATGGCGTGGGCCCCATCGCCGACGTGTTTAGGACCTGAGGTCGGATTGCCACCGAAATCACCTTATTGGAAGACAAGTCCGAGCCCAGTTCGGCCTCGCCAGACTTACCTAACTCGACCTCAGTGCCCAGGTCGGCAAAACAGTGGGAGCTGTTCCCACTTCACAGTTCCTCACGGGCGGCCTGAGGTCAACTCGGCCAGAGTGCACGGCTACTTTCAACCGCCATGACCGAACAGCGACAATCCACCGCTATCCGACACTCTGACACAATCCGCAACTGACAGGACACTTTCTATAAATGTAAAGGCGGCTGCGCGTAAGTTCCGAGGTCAACGCCATATAGAGGTGTCAATACGGGTGGGCCGGGCCGGGCCGGCCCACCTCAATTCGGCCCGTGAACAACCCGCTTGTGTAGATGGCCCGTTCATACGAGTTCGCGGGCCGGGTTGGACCGCCCGCATTTTGGGATGAGGCCGGCTCGCCCATCAACCCGTCTGGGCCCATATGGGCCAACCCGTGTGAATTAATCAAATGGTGACTCATATGAACTTTTGGGTTGTTCCAATTTGATTCATTTGAATCATTTTTAATCTGTTAAAGTTAAATATGTGATTTTTAATAAATACTTTTTAATATTTTTATATGTAAAGAAAAAATATAAATATAAAACTAAAAAAATAAAAAAATAAAAAATATTTAAAATTGGCGGGTTAGCATGCGCGCCAGCTGACCCGCCAGATCCAACTCAATTTGGACGCGGGCCACCGTGATGGGTCGGCCCGCGGTCAGACGGCGAGTGGGCGGTCGGGTTCGACCCACCCATCTTGACACCACTAACGCCATAAATGTGGACAGCTTGCAGGTGCAGCAGAAGCAATCATCATGCCTATTCTGAAGCTCGTCAAGCCGCCTCAATGATGATCTACTACCACCTATCATATTCTTGCACTATAAATAGAACACTTAGTAGCCATTCGACACACGAAAATCCTCTGTAATGAAGGACTAGTTCGAGCTCGTTTATAAATACATATTTGCGTTCTACCCTAGTTACTACTAATCAGCCCTAATATTCACTAGAGTTGATACTTAAGTAGTCCACACTAGTTTTGACATCAACATAATGAATAACAGAATAAGTGATGAGCGATATTTTTTAAATAAATAAATTTGCATGAAGAATTATTCTACAATTACAATAAAAACAAATTTCAAGTAAAAGTAAACCCCATAATTTTCAGACCAAAATTTGTGATTTAAGAATGACGATGAGATTTTTTTTCTTTTTTAATTATTCCACATGCAAAATTATTTATACAAGCATCGACCCCTTTATTCAAAATGTATTATTACTATTAACATAAAGTTTATGCATTTTTAATGAAATTATGTGACTGATTTCTGCATAAAAATCTTACATATGGAATAATTTAAACAATTATAATTAATTAAAATAATGGAAAATAATTTTTTTATCTAAAATAATGTGATTATATAGTTATGTAAATAGTTTGACAATTGGAAGAATTAAAAAAGAAAAGGAAAAAGCTTTGCCGCTCATAATAAATCTGTAATTCTGGTTAGCTTTATTTTTTATTTAAAAATTATCTTTTGTTTTAAACGTGTAAAATTATTTATTCAAGTATTACTAAATATTAAAAATTAAAGTTCCAAATGGTCATCAGATATGTGGAATGAAATTTTGATAGTTTAATGGCATACTAAATATATATGTTTTAAACTTCCGTAACATGATAAATATATTTCATAAGCTACAATAACATTCTTAAAAAAAAAAAAAAAAAAAAAGTTAAAAGTCCAATGGCATTTTGGTTGCACACAGATTAAGTTTAAAATCATTTTGTATATTTCATAGGTATGATAAATTTTCATTTGTTTTTTCTTCGATTTTCAACGACACATGAGAAAAATATTTCTTAAAAGATATCTATCAAACATACCTTTAACATAGTGCTAGAAGATTGAGTAAATCCTAGCTTTGTTTGAGAATTGATGGTGGACTACAAACCAAAGGCCATATCAAAGTGACACTTATCAACTCAACAAAATATTTAGTCCAATGCTCGCACAGTGAAATTTTTCTTTTGTTACTTTCCGTGTGTGACTTTTATAAATCCATTTTTGACACTTTTTGACACACTGCTGCATTTTTATATTTGTGATCTTTTTTGTGTTGTTTTTATGAACTTTTTGTGTGTGACTTTTTGAAAACACGTTTAGTCACTTTTAAAACTCTTTGCTATTGTTATTATTTTTGTGTCGTTTTAAATATATTGTGATTTTTTTTAAACGATTGTGACTTTTGTGATTTGACTTTTTAAACTATTAGTATTACTTTTAAAATGTACTAGTGAACAACACGTGTTTAGTCTGTATGTGGTTGGAAATAAGTTACTATATCAGTTTTACTGATTATTAGTTAACAACATGTGCAATGCACGTGATCCTATAATATTAACATAATTAAGGTTATACCAATTTCTTAATGAATAATAATAGTTTCTTGTTTGATCTCTTCCCAGCGAAATTGGCATCCAACGGCTCCCAGCACCTCTACCCCTTGATTTTTGTGGGCCCGGGGGGCTTGTTTCTTGCTGGGAGAAATTTTTCTCCCAACGGCTAGTACCGGAAACAAGCTGATAATAGTTTATGTTGTCATTGCTATTTTACTAAGAGTTATATCACTTATCAATGAAATTAAAGTATTAAAGAGTAGAAAACAACTATGTCTATATATAATTATGAAAATTTTAAAACTTTTTAAAGCATAAAATTAACTCACTTTCTTTTGAAGAAAGTATTTCATTCAAAATCTTATACTCTCAAAAAACTGTTTTTCACATTTCTCCACAATATTTCTAGCTTTTTAACCACACCTTCAATGAAAAAATCGCCATTATTAAAAAGGAAAAAAGAAAAAAATAGCAAGCTTTACCAAACAAGCTGTTATAAAAAAATACAAACATGAGATAGAAAGATATGCTATGAATGAATCAATTAAATTACAATATTGATATATTGACTATTACTTTTGAATTGTATATTGGGCATGATTATATCATATATGCATGACGCATATTAAAAACAAATATCGTTAACAAGAAATAAAATAAAAAATAATTTCAAGATTTCGTTGCGATTTTTTTTGTTTGGGTTTATTTATTGAAGTAACGAGTTTAATAGAAACGGCAGCATTTCAAACATAATACAAGTTACTTTGAGTTTTTTTTTTTTTGTCAATTTAATTAGCCATATGTCGTAGAATTTGAATAGATCATGTAGCAAAACATATAGAATATATTACGAATTAATAAATACGATAACAAATAAATTAATCCAAGGAAGAAGTGGAAATTGTAATATATAATTAGAATACTATTATTGAAAATATATGTTTTTCAGTATATTCCTTCTTGTTAAAAAAATAAATTAAAATTTTTTCATATTTTCATTTTGACAACTAACAAAATTTTTCAGTTTCTTTATTCACTTAAACTACAGGACCCCATAATAATAATTATTTCTTTGTATAATTTTTAAAATTAATATATTTAGATCTAACAGAGAAATAGAGTACCGAAATTGAGAATTTCAAAATTTTTTTTTTGTTATAAAAGAAGAATTGTAGTAATTTATTGTAAAACAAAAAACGAAATCATTGTAATGATAACTATCCAAATATGTACCACACATTTTTTTATTTTAATAAATTGTCAATTGATGATTGAAAAATTTGTAGAGGCGTTATAGCTTCTGACTATTGAGATGAAAAATAGCATAATTTTATGTTATTATTGATTAACATCATTTATAAAGAGCATAAAAATAATTATAAAATTTAATATGGATTGATGAGAACAGTAATAGGTATTGGTTGATTTGTAAATTTATAAAAGAAGGGAAGGCAATATGGGAATTAAAAGTTTCTTTACCTATAGAGACTTTTAATAGTAGTATAGATATAGATAGATATAGATACATTTGTGAATTTTTAAATTGTGGATTACATTTTTTATTGTGTTTTGTGACTCTTTAAAATCAAATTGTCACTTTTCCATTATGCTCTGCCATTTTTCAAATATCTTGTGTGACTTTTTTGAGGAAAAAAACTGCATAAAATGAAAAATGGAATGTGCAATTGCTTAGGCCATTCCCGAACAATCACACAAGCAAAACTTGGCAGTTTCCAGTGTTACACACAGGCCAAATGGCGCACAATCTCGTAGTGTACACTTTGAACTATGCGATGGAAATGATTGATCGTATGGTTCAAATTCATGCAATCGCGCGATGCTTGAATGGGTCAACTATATTTTCCAAATTTCAAATCTAGAATAAGGTATTTGTGTAAAGATCCCTATATAATTCTTCGATAGCTATATTTTTATTGGATTTGTAAGAATTTTAATAGACTTTTAAATTTAATATTTTTCATGGAATTTGATGGTCTGTTATTGATTTTCATAGAATCCAGAATAAATTTTCTATAGATTTGGAAGGATTTTTATTTCAAAACTTTCATGCATTTCTTCAGAATTCATTTGGAAGGACACCACGTGATTATATCGTGAATTCTACTTGTACAAATAAATGATAACTATACATAACAACAAATTATAGTTCTCATGTCTTTATAATACTTTTATGTAAAGAAAACTAGCTCATTTTTAATTAGTATATCAAAACATATATTAAGTTAAATTAAGGAGGGAGTACATATCAAATTTTTACAAGTTTTTGGAAATAATTATCTTATTTCACAGCAAGTTCAAGAAAAAGAAGTAAGATAAAAATGTTATAAGATTTTTTTTTTTTTAACATCCTCATTCCTGTAAAACAAAAAAAAATTGAAAAAAAGGAAGCAAAAGTGACGAGCGATGATAGTGGTGGTGGTGGGGTAGGGGAGCAGTTGCAGTAGCGGTGTGGTGGTAAATAAAAGTTCTTCAAAATCTTAGGACAAATTTGTGTCATTGTTTTTTATTCTTCGATAATGGCTCGGTGGTTTATGGATTCAGCTGTAAGTGCTTTGGGCTTTGGCTGGATTGACTCACCCATTTTTCATTATAAATTTTTTTATTTGCTTTGGGGTTTTACTTAGTTTTCCGCGACATGTCTTGTGGTTTCGCAAATAATTTCAGTAAAATATGGTTTAATAGTTGTATCAATTTTACATTTTGTTTCTTCAATGTGATTGGTCTTCTGTATTTTTCACAAACACATTTGTTAGTACTCTGAAATTCTAAATAATGACTTCTACTAGTGTTTTCACATGTCAATTATATTTAGATAAACCAATGCATGCATTCTATATGATAATGTGCGAATGTAGACTTTTATTTGGCCAAAGATTAACACTTTTAGAATAAACTATTACGGGATCATACTAATGAGTAGTAGCTTTGAAAATGTGATTGATATATAAGTCTTGATGGTATAATAAAAGTAACTTCCAACTAGGAAAAAAAATTTCAAAAAGTGCTTAATCTTGGTGTCATTATTTCATTCTTTGGCTGCTAGATAGCACTTCAACTTTCGTTGAATGTGACTAAACTTTACTTGTGTAGTCGACAAGGAGAGAAAAACTATTAATGATTGATTAGTCTTGATTCGTCATCAAAAAGAAACTCTTCTATGTATCTTGATTTTGCAGATTGCTACATGGGAATGGGAATAGAAATATTGAACTTAACTTTAGGATGCTTTCAAAGGTTAAGCTCAAAGGCATGGAGGAAGAAAATGTGTAATGATCAATGTGTAATATTCCAATCATTACAATGAATAATAGAGAACGTGTAAAATTATAAATTGATTATAGAAAATGTGTAATGCATTAACGATCATCTTTAATGAATTACAATTAATATATAATAATAATATATTACAAAAAATATGTAATGTATTGCAAATAATCCGTAATGAATTATACACGATACGTCATTCAATACAAATAGTCTGTAATGAATCATAGAGAATATGCAATAAATTATAAATTAGTTACAAAAAATATTTAATGCATTATTATAATAATCTTTACTGAATTACTATAAGGAATATATAATGGATTACAAAAAAATGTGTAATGCATTATTGATCATCTTTAATGATTTACAAATTAATATGTCACTCCTTACAATACAGAATATAATTAAAATGGATTGCAGAGAATATATGCTGCATTATATATAATCTTTAATGTGAAATATTGTTGTAATGCATTAGAAACTCATTTAAAATGAAATTGAAAAAATCTATGAACATTGTATAAAAATAAAAACATTATATCAAAAATCACAATATGAATTACACATAGAGTGCTATATATATTTCTTTTTTAATAATAAAATTCCTATGGCAAACTTGGATTTTCGAGCAGTGTGAGTTCCTCCAAAAAAAAAAAAGAGTCCAACATATTACATAGATTGTGTAATATACATTAATTAAATTAAATGGCCGAGTCACACAATTATACGAAAAAATGAAAGAAGAACATTTAAAATGAAAATGAAAAAAAATCTGAGAGAAATTATAAAGAATAAAAATAATTAAATTAAGAATCACAATACATGTAGTACACATCAATTAACTAATATATTTAATTAAATGGTCAAACTATGAAATTATAAGAAAAAATATAGGAAGATTTTTTAAAATGAAAAGAAAAAAATGTATGAAAAATTATCATAAAAAATATTAAATTAAAAATTAATGTATTACACAAAGTTTGTAATTATATTGTAATACATTCCATCGAATGGCATTACACAGAGTATGTAATATACATTAATTGAATTAAATGACCAAGTTACAAAATTATATGAAAAGAATCAAAATAAAAAAATGTTTAACATTAATATGACAAAATCTATTAGTAATTATATTAAAATTTTAAAATTTTAAATTAAAAATCACAATATGTACAGTAAATTAATTAATTAAATTAAAAAGCGAAATTATGAAATTATAAGAAGAGATGGAAAAAAAATACTTCAAATGAAAGCAAGAAAATATAGAATACATCGTAGGAAAAATGAAAAAGAAATAAATCGAAAATTATTAAAACACTCTCACGTGACAACAGAATCAAATCTGAGGCTTCCACTTACTCAAGTCACAAAGTCCAAAACTCAACCAAATCGTTGTCCTTGCTACTACTATCAGTACTGTGTCTAATTTATAATTACTAGTGTTATACCCGTGCGATGCATGGGCATCGATAACTAAAAATATAATCTTTTTTCTATTAGTCAATAGTAACAAAGTTTAGATGAAACTAAGAGTAAAAAATTAAAAGAAAGCGTAATATAATTATATGTGTTATAAAACGGCCACAAATTTCGAAACACTTCTTTATATATAATATTTGTAGTTGTATTTAGTAGGTTTTCATTCTTATCACATATCAATATTTTAAATCCTCAACGACTCATGACTCTTGATATCGTAATCAAATTAGAAAAGATAACAAAATTTAGGTCTGACTTTTTAGTAAAATATTTTTCTAATATTTTATTTTTTCAAATAGATCAGAAGCTTATTTACCAACAATGAAAAATTTAATCCAAATTAATCTTTATAAAAATAAATTTAAGTCATTGTTCGTAAATAAGAACATTTGCCCACAAATGTATATAATATATCATTTTACAAAAATAAGTAGTATAAATATGAATTTGTCATCTCTGTAATTAAATTTCTTATATTTGTCATCCCTATTACAACTGATTTTTTGGATAAAATGTGATCATTTGAAAGTAGTTTCTCATGATATGTTCATAGACTTGCATTTGACAAAATTTAAAAAGAAAAAAAGCTTAAAATTTGCACCTCCATAGTTAAATTATTTATATTTTCTATAAAAGAATAACATGAAATATAAGATATTCCAAACTATTTAACACAAACCATAAGTCAAACAAAATGTTATAAGTATTAAAAATATTTTATGTAAACATTATTATATTGGGTTAAGAAAATGTGAGAATTCAAATTGAAAATTTGCATTGTAAATGTACCGATTAATTAATCTATTATTGTTCAATTACAAAATAATAACTTTTCATAAAAAAAATGAAATCATAATAAATTTTGAAAAATATTACTTACTAAAAATAAAAATCTAGCATTATCAAAATAATATAAAATTTATTGAAATATAAATTTCTTATCAAAAAATTAAAACTTAAAAAAATTAGAAAATAAAAAACTTTAAAAATAATCATAAAAAATTTCGAAAAAAATTGCTTATTAAAAAACTTAAATTTAAAAATCTAGCATTATCAAAATAATTTATAGTTTATCGAAATAAATCACTTTCTCAAAACACAAAAACTTAAAAAATTTTAAAATAAAAAATCCTTAAAATCACAAATTAAAAAAATACGGAATCTTAATAAGTTTCAAAAAAATTACTTACTAAAAATACTGACATTTAAAAATCTAGAAAACGATTACTTATTAAAATATGAAAATTTTAAAATCTACTATTTTTTTAAATAATTATAATTTATCGAAAATGAAGACTTTCATAAAAATAAAAACTTAAAAACAATCACAAGTTGTAAAAAAAAAGTATAAGAAATTTTGAAAAAGATGACTTATGAGAAATATGAAAATTTAAAAATGTAGCATTGCAATATAATTTATAATTTATCAAAATCAATACTTTCTCCAAAAATAAAAAATAAAAAATTTAATTATAAAAAAATTACAAAATCATAAATTATATAAAAAAAAGCCTACAACATCATAATAAATTTCGAAAATAATTACTTACTAAAAATACTAAAGTTTAAAAAGCTAGGACAATATTACTTACTAAAAATACTAAAGTTTGAAGATCTTGATTTTTAAAATAATTTATAATTCATCAAAATAAATCACTTTCTTAAAAAATAAAAACTTAAACAATTTTTAAAAATTACAAAGTCATAACTTTTCAAAGGAAACAATAAAACATAGTAAATTTTGAAAAGGATTGCTTATTGAAAACATGAAAATTTAAGAATCTAGCATAATAAAAATCATTTATAATTTAAAAATTATAACAAAGTCATAAAAAAATTATAACAAATTCAAAAAAAATTAGTTACCAAAAATATTGAAATTTAAAAATCTAGAAAAAGCTTGTTTACTAAAAATACGAAAATTTAAAATTCGAGCATTTTCAAAATAATTTATAATTTGTCAAAATCAATCACATTCTTAAAAGAGAAAAACTAAGAAACTTAAAAAATGGAAAAATAAAAAAATTACAAAATCATAACTATTCAAAAAAAAACTACAAAATCAAAGTAAGTTTCAAAAAAATTGAGTATTTAAGATGCGTAAATTTAAAATTTAGCATTATCAAAATAATTTATCTCTTATCGAAACTAATAACTTTCTTAAAAATATAAAAAAATTAAAAAATCCGCTCCAAAAAATAAATAAAGAAAATCACATAAAAATCAACAAAAAAAGGAATTAAAAAATATAAAAAGCCACACACAAAAATAAATTAACAAATTAGCAGATTAAAAAAATCCACTAAAAAAGAAATAAAAAGGAGAGCATAAAAGTCAACACAAAAAGGAAATATAGGAAATAAAAAAAATCACACAAAAATCAACACAAAAAATGAAATAAAAAATATTAACAAATAATTTAACTATATATAAAAACAAAAGAGCCACCTAGGCAAAGTGCCTAGGTGGCAGTGTCGCGTTTGGTTTCATTGCATTTTTGTGATTAATTGTTTTCATTATTTAATTTATTCTACTTTTTTTATTTGATATCTTTTCTCCTTTTTTATACATATTATATTTTATTTATATGTATTCCAATTCTAATTTTTGAAGTAATTTATATTTTTAATTTTTTGTATATTTAGTATTGCATGTATTAATAAAAACGTGATGAGATTTTCTGTTTTAGAAAAACAACTTTTTACATATTTTAAAAATTAGATAAAAAATATTTATTTTATTTTTACCATTTTAAAAATGTTGTTTTATATAGTTTTCATGGGTAGTATGCATTGAGCGATTCAAATAGTGAATAATTTTTTAAAGATCAAATAGTGAATAATTAATTAGAAAAGAAATAGAAAACGATAAATTTCATGTCACATTTCATCATTTCGAAAGTTAGTTAAAAAATAATTTTTAAAATTATTACTTAATGATCTCTTCATTTTTCTCAAAAAAATTACAAGTATCAAAATTTTCTTAATTTTTTATATTAAATATCACATGCATTATTTATTTTTTTTATTTTTTCTCAATTATTCTGCACAAATTTTTGTTACCAAAAAATTAATATGCATAGTTTCAATTAAAAATATTTTGTATACATATTTTATCATTTTATAGTACACAATCCACATTGCATAAATTTTCCAAAACTTAATATTCAAAAATATCATCGTGGCTTAACTATTTGAAGGACTTTGATGATAAAAATTTGGCAAAAATTTTAAGAGGGGCATTTCTTTTTGTTTAAAAAAGTATTGTCTAAATTTTGATCCCAAATATTTTGTTATTGCCTAAAATCATCAATTATGACAATTTATATGATATATATTTTTCTTACAAAATGATAGTTTAAATCAAAAATTTTAAATCGTTATTAAAATTTATAATATTATATATGTTTTGCTATTTTTGTTTTGTATTCATAATATTTTATGTAAATAAATCATTTTAAAACGTTACGTGCGTCGCACGAGAAATATACTAATAAACATAACAAATGCAACTGCAAGTCAACATAAAAAAAATTAAAAATTAACAAACAAAACATGTCCACTTAAAAGAGGAAATTGAAAAAACACATAAAAACGACAAAAAGGAAAGAACAAAAGCACAAAAAGTCAACCCAAAAGAAGGAATTAGAAAGTTAACATATAAAAGCAATACATGCACGTTGCAAGGGTTCGACCCTTGCCACACGCAGGCAGCACTGCACAGGCAGTGCTGTAACCAAGGTGCCATGGACTTTAGTTGGGTGAGCCAAACTAACCGGCTGTTCAATAATGCATAATTTTATTAATTTTCCACCTAAATTTTGTGGTAAGCGTGCAATTAAGTTCATTTTGGCTTATTTTGGAAATATAAAAAAACAAACCCTTAATTTAATATCTTGTCGATCGATGACGGACATATCAAATATTAAATTAATAAGAACAGATACTACAGCTATAGCAATAATGTAGAACTATCGATGATGCCATAGTTATAACACTATCGAGTATTTTCCTATTATATACAACATCCGTTGAGAAAATCGAGACCAAATCCAGAACTAGCATAGTGAGGTGAAGCTCTAACACTTCAGAAAATTTTTCGGTGACGCTGTTTGTTCAAAACCTTTAACTTTGAGCAAACGGCGTCGTCAGAAAATTTTCCAAACTGTTGGAGCTTTACCTTACCATGCTGATTCTAGATCTGATCTTGAGTTTTCTAACGGAGGTCGTATGCAACCGGAAAACCACTGGTGGTATGTTATTATCGGTGGTTTTGAATCATTTCTATACTACACTTGATCTTGGCGAAAAGGCCGAGAAAGGTATGAATTTTAACATAGTGGTTTGCGTTCTTTTGAATCCAACTTCCCGGCATGCTATTTCTTGAAGTCCCTATGTGGTATATTGGAATTAGCAATAAGGCAACTCCCGTCTTCCGTTTTTGCAGACTACAGAAGCAATATAATGGTAATTGATTTCTACATTTAATATTTTCCAAATTCATTTTCAATTATTTAGTCACCACTATCTACTGAAAATCTGCAAGGGCTAGTTTGATACAACTTGCCAAAAAAGAAAAACAACAACAACAACAAACAACAACAATAATAATAATAATAATAATAATTATTATTATTATTATTATTATTATTTATCTCTCATCATTTTCAATCACTCACTATATTTTCCTTGACATTACTATGAGAGTGTAAGGAAAGAAAATTGAACTATTAACTAAGGGTGCAGAAGATCCACTTCCATCCCGATTGACAACATGGAACTTTGGCAACCTCTGATTATGTTGATTTAATAATTTTTTATTTTTATTTTTAAAAAATATTTTTCAATTTCGATTCAAACATCTCCTAAAACTTTTTCCACTTTCATAAACTTTTAAATTGCACATTTTTCTCAAACATCAATTCTCACTTCAAAAAATGATTGCTAAACATCAGTCTTGCTCTCCTGCCCACTAAGTGGGCATGGAGCATGCCCACACAAGGGAAAATTTGGGAAAAAAATGTGAGGTCTATATGAGCTCCCCGCCATCATGGAGGCTGTTATGTATTATTAATCTTACTTAACGTAGATTCAAAAAAAAATTAAAAAAAAAATTTTTTGGGCGACGTGGCGCCCCCACGGCGCGCCACGTCGCCATGTGGGCATGCTCCTTGCCCACTAAGTGGTCAGGGGAGCACTAGCGTGCTAAACATTTATGCTAACTTCATAACATATAACATATCCTCATTCAAAAAAAAAAAAAAAAAAAAAAAAGAAAAGGAAACTTCATAACATATATGCAATACTTCAGCTAATAACAAAATTTATAGCCTCGTCTTTTGTAGGATGGATTTTGTTTTTTTTAAAAACAGTTTTGGTCAGAAGAGTGGACTATGGGCGAAGTGGTTAAATTCATTTAAAATGTAAAGTTGCATGATCATTGTGTTAAGATTGGTCAATGTGTTAGTTGGCCCCCGAATGTCCCATCCAATGTGGCATTGACACATCAAATGTCAATATATAACATATCCACGGGTCATGGGAGGCCGTAAATCAAGCCGGGTTAAATTTATCAGCATTTAAGATGATGACTCATTATTATCTATATAGTTCATGATTCCTACTCCCATTCAAGTCAAATTAAAAGACAACTTGTACTTTGTGAGTGAATGTTGAAGTTGATCGGTCTCATGTTCGAATAGCTAGGGGTAAGTTTTAAAGATTCACGTCAAAAAGTTAACATTGTTTAGATTCATGTAATTAGTTAACGTTGGTTTTTTTTTTGGGAGGAGGTGGGGGTTAAGATTCTCTCTCTGTTGTGTACTACAGAATCATTGTAAACTAATTACACGGGTGAATTTTATTCCAGTGTAAATACGAGTGCATGGGAGAAATTGTCTCATGTTTGTAGTGTCTCGATAACCAATCATTGCATTAATTTTTATCTTTTATATATTCCATAATGAAGTCAAGTCCAACCAAGTGTTATATAATTTAAGCACCAAACATGGTACTGTGCGCCTGGGCATATTTTAGAATGTAGGATTGTTGGAGTGTTTGATTACATGTTTTACTAAAGAATAAGCCTCCGTTCGTGTATCCCCAAAAAATATCTACAAGTCACTGAATTCCTACCGTAAGTTAAACAAATTGAATGAAGAAAATTTGCAAGAAAGTAAAAAAAGAAAATTTGCAAGAAGGAAAAAACTTGATTAAATGTTTTACTATATAGCGTTTTAGCTCCTTACGGTCTTATCTATCTATATATATTTATATTTATTTATAATTTTATATAAAGAAAAGTATGGAATTTCAGCCTATTTTTCAAATTAGAATAATTAGTTTTCCCTCCTAAAATCACGCCATTTACTGTCTTTTGATTTTTTTATTAATTAATAATCAATCCCTAACAAACAAATTAGCTAATCATTATCTATATTAAATCTTAACCTCGCCAAAATAAGGAAATTTATATAGTAAAAATTAGATTTTTTCAAATCTCTAGTTATTTGAACTTATCTTCTATAAGTTTTTTATATTTTAATTTTTTATTAATTATTAATCAACCCTAACAAACAAATTAATCAATCATTATCTATATCAACTATTAAGTAGTATGAAATTTAAATTTCACTTTTTCTACATAAGTATTGATAATTTTTATTCTTTTATTTTTTTAATCTAAATCTAAATATTTATATCTATATTATATAGAATAAGCGCCTTTTTTATAAATAATTAACCACGAAACGAAAATTAATTAAGATTAACAATTTCATTAAGATTTAATTACTATCCGATACAAAACTTGCATTCATTGAATTTTTACACAAAATAAAAAGAAAAGTGTAAAATTAAAATTTAAAAATTAGATTTGACCCACTAATTAATTTTTTAAATAATTAATGATGTTTATAAATAATTAGCTAATGAACGAAAGCTCATCCAAATTAGAAATTTTACTAAGATTTAATTTTTGTGTAATACAAAATTAGAAATCGTTAACATTTTACATATAAATTAAAGAAACTTGTAGCATGATTAGATTGGTCCCTTTACTTAATTTTAGAAATAATTAATTATTTTCAAAAATAAAATTGGCTAAAAATGAAAATTAATTAAAATTATAAATTTTTTAGGATTTTATTTTAGTGTGATAAAAATTACAATTCACCAAATTTATCCACAAAAACTAAAAGTAACATGTAACGTTAATTTTTGTTAATTAATCGTTCACTTGTAACATTAATCCAATATTTTTAATTAAGTGAATCTTTATCTATTTCTATATCAATATCCTTTAAATTGGAGATACCGTTCAGTTGAAATAATTAATTGATATCTTTTAATAAGTTATTCCAACGTAATTTTTAACTTTAATGTTACACATCTCTTTTAATTTAAAGAAAAAAACTACAAATTCACTCGACAAAGAATAAATTAATTATTTTAGAAATAATCAATACTTTTTAACAAAAATAATTATTTGTAACAATAATTAATTAAAAAATGTAAATTAATTATAATTAATTTTATTGAAATGAGCTAAAATTAATTATATTGCGAAGATTTAATTTGATATATTTCAATGAATAAAGATTAATCAAAATTAATTATATTGATAAAGGAGAAAAGTATAATTAATTGAAAAAAATAGTAAAAATTCATTTAATTCCTAAAGTCGGCAATATTTTCCCTAAAAATTAAAGAAATATTTTAAATTCCAATGCATCTTTTTAAATTATCAGATATTTTTAAAATTATATTCATACAATTCCTGAAAGTACACATATTAAACTAATTATTATCGAAATAATAAGCTAAAAATGAAAATTAATTAAAATAAATTGTGTTGTAATTAATAAAAATTAATTATACTACCAAGATTTAATTGAAAATATAATTAATTATTATTTATATTAAATGCTAAGTATTAAATATAAAATTTATTTCCTTGCATAAGTATTGATAATTATTATTTTATTATTATTTTTTAATTTGAATCTAAATATTTATATCTATATATAGAATAAGAGACTTTTTATATATAATTAACTATGAAACGAAAATTTATTATTAAGAAAATAAAATTAATTAAAATTAAAAATTTCATTAATATTTGATTGGTGTGTAATACAAAATTAGCATTCATTAATTTTTTATACAAATTTAAAAGAAAAGCATAATATTAAAGTTTAAAAACTTGATTCGATCCACATGAAAAATGCTTATTAATGGTGAAAGAAAGTTCCGATAAAAAATGTGTTGGACTCACTTATTGTGAAGAAACAATTATATACAGTTTCTTCGCACTATTAAAGGTTTTTTCTTTTTTTCTTTTTTATATGATCCGTTTTTTAAACCATTAATAGGAATCAATACAACATTTTGAATTGCTAAGGTAAGTCCGTTGATTGATCGTACTTTTTTCACACTATTAATTTTTTCCTTGGATCATTTGGTTTTAATGCTAATATGTTCACTGTGAATTATACTTCTTTTGTATGATTGATTAATATTTTTAGTTCACATAATTGGTTGCAATTGTAAAAGTCCAATATACTTTATAACTCTTTGCACTATATTAATTTGTAATGCAACTATTACTGTTTACAAGTAGAAAATAAATTAAAATATTAATCGACCCAATTCGATCGATTGTTTTCGGCAAATTGTTGAAATATTTTTTGAAACAATTATTTCTTTCTTCATAGTGGTAAATTATTTTCCCTTTTTTTAAATTAATTTTTATACCATTAGGTTGAGACAATATGACTTTTTAAATACTAAAGGTAAATCTGTGAATCGATCTTACTTTCTTCGCACTATTAAATTTTTTTCTTAGATCATTTATTTTGTGCATATATGGAAAATGCTTTTAAGCAGTGGAAGAGAATTCCAATCAAAAGAGTGCCGAACTTATTTTGTGTGAAGAAACAATTATAGTTTCTTCGTAGTAATAATTTTTTTTTGGAATTATCAAAATTTTAAACTATTAGTATGAGTCGACACAATATTTTAAACTATTAAGATAAATCCATGGTCGAAAAGGTAACTCAATGTACTTATTGGTCAAAAATTACATTTTAATGAATTTCATTAATCATATCTGAAATATGATATTATTTCTAATATTTTTGTAGGTTTCTTATGCTAAAGTGCAAGTATATGTGTAAAAATGATGTTGGAGATATTCCGTTCATCTAAAAATTTATTTATTGTCTTAGTACCATTCAATTGTATAATAACACAAATTTTTATATTCTATGAAGCAATTATGGATGTGCCTTATATTTGAGTACATCATCATTTTTTGTCAAAAGACGAAGATGTTTCTATTTTTATCTTCTTGTGTTATTGTTGACTATTATCGATGGTATTATGTTTAGATTATTTTAATTGTTGATGCCTTTAAGAATATTGTAAATTAAGTTTGTATTTTTTGGTGAGTTTTCCCCCAGTTATTTGCAGGATGAATTGGTACAAAATAGAGGACAACTCTGTAGAAATTTTCCAATAATTATTTCATTAGCTATATTAATTAAGTTTATTGTTGCGACTCATTATTTATTTTTTTTTTTTTTAAAGTCTAATATTAATACGACTAACATATATTAATACTATTATTAGCTAAAAAATTGTACTTCCGTGCAATGCACTAATAAAATAGCTAGTATATAAGAAGAAGAAGAAAATAGTATTCCAGCTAACCATTATTTCGCACACTTAACGCATAGTTGACATAATCATTGATTGGAGTCATTTTCTTTCTCTGAAATTTTTTATTTTTCAATAATTCGGCGAAATTTGGATACCATAATCTTCCTTAAATATTACAAAAATCTTAGTTAAATTGACAGCGAAAGATGGCATATTACTAATGATAATTCTGGTTGCACAATAATTATGTGATGAGTCGCAGTCATACTTATGAAGCCTTAATATAAATCCAAGAGTAATACCAGAAAACTAGCAAATAGTTGCAGAAATCCAATTGAATAATCAAGAACCAAATTGACCTCTCCAATAATAGTTACTGAAATTTCATTAGTTTTAAGACCTATGGATACTAGGGTTGTAATGTTAATAATAAAAGACGACAACAACCTTGCATACATAATGATAGAAATAAAAAGACTTAAAATAAAATCAGTCCGTTAACGACTCCATAATGAACACTACATCAGCTCTCTTGGGGATGGAAAGATTTTCTCTCTAATCGACACCGGGAGAAGTAGTGATACGATCCAACCTAAGTCAACGTTTGTTGACCAGCTCCACGTGCCCATTGGACCAATCACAAGAGCTCTTGCAAAAAGGATCAAGCTAGCAATGACAGGGTTGATTCAAGAGATGTGACAAAACTCCATTAATGTTTCAAGCTTATGGACTAAAAATGTGCAAAAATTGGAAACCGGGGGTCAAAATAGACCGAAAGAAGAGTGCAGGGACCAAAACGCAACTTTAGAAAAAATATTAAACCATGCTATAGCACACACGACCGCATTGTACAAAAATAAAATTGAAGCAATTTTTACGCGAGACTAGGTTATGGCCGTGACCAAGAGAATTATGGCCATAAGTATTACCTGCGGTGGCGTATGGCCAAATTCGGGCATGCATGTTTTTTGTTGAGAACTTGATTTTTACCATATTTACTTATTATCTTCGAGTCTTTTAGGTATTTTCATATTGTCTAAGTTTTGTAGGTATGTAGTACTATAAATACCCACCCTATTTCATTGTCAGAACAACTTTTACCGATTGATTAAATAGTATTGAATTTGTGAGATTTCTTTCCCCAATTCTTCTTTCTAGTTGGACAAATCGAACTTATCAGGAATTTGATAATCTTTTGTGGCATTCACCCATGTTGGTTGTCAATTCTGCATCGTAGGAGGTGTTCGGTATAATATACCGTTTGTTGCCACGCCGTGAGTTGAAGGTAGATAGTTTACCGATCTTGTCACCAGATCTATTAACTTTTCTAGGTTTATCGTTGCGTTGCACTACTCCAACGTGGTTTGCATCAAGTAGAAGGAGAGACATCAGCATGATAGGGCAACAGGTGATGGACCTTAAAGATATGCAATGTCTTCAAGTGATTTGGAAGTGCGAGACAATAGGCATTCGAATTGATCCTTTGCACCACTTGAACGGGATCTACTTCGTGCGCATCATTTTTTTCTTAAGTTTTGTCCATGAAGTTTCTCTTTACCTCTTTGTGCACGACTATTCTTTAATTGCTACAACCATGCCAAAGCATGCCCATGAAAACGAGTCACCACAAATTGAACACGTTTATCTTCAGGAACCTCTTTAAAGTCAAGCACTTCCTCCACGGTACCGAACCACTCCAAGAATTCATCGGCCTCCATGCTTCCGTAGAATTCAAGTATGTCAACATGAATCTCGCTCTCCAATGAACAAGATACATCAATGTGCTACGAGGCACCTGGGAGGGACACAGCTAGCCATCAAGACAATTTCTTCAACCGAGGATTCATCTCCATCAATAAATTTTTCCTCGTGTTCTATAGGTCAATCTCATGGAGGTTCTTCACATCTATTCTGGTGAGCAAAAAATTACTGGGCCAGTTGAGTCAAATTCGCCACCTGCTCCCTCAACTTTACCATTTCCATACTCATCCCCTCTTGTGATTCAGTCTCAGCCTTGTCTACTTGTCTTTTATGATTGCCTCTATTACCACGACCTCTCCCCTTAGCATCGTGTTAAGCTCTGATACTAGATTATGTAGCCTTGATATAAATCCAGGAGTAATACTAGAAAACTAGCAAATACTTGCAGAAATCCAATTGACTAATCAAGAACCAAATTGATGTCAAGCTGTCTAAATAATAAGAGTTTTGAGTACTCTCCAAAACTGAAATTTCATGAGTTTTAAGACCTATTTATACTGGGGTTGTAATGTTAATAATAAAAGAAGGCAATAATCTTGCACACATAAAGATATAAACTAAAATAAAATAAAATAAACTTAGTCCGTCGACGACACCATAATGAACACTGCATCAGATGTAATATTGGCTCGTCAATAAGTTGTACAACTAGTTGTAGAGCATACATGATTCTATTGCCAATAATTCACATTACCATTAATGATTACATTCATAAAAGGGAAAATGCATATAAGGAAATTAATACTAGAGGGAAAAATTTATATATCTGGAAATTCAGTTTTGACTGATATTGGAATTCTTATTGTATGCAATCCATCCACCCAAGTCAAGCTTCCATAGTAATATTCAGTAGTAATCTTATGGAAAGTAGAAATTGTTACAGTATAAGTCATCGTCCTCACCTTTGGATTGAACAGCAAATACTGTGGTTTTACGTGCACAGCAGTGCCTTGAGGAGGATCAATAATCACGTTATATTTAGAATTGGGATTTCCAACATTTGTAACGCTTCTTTTTACAATGATTGATCCTTTGAGGCTTGGGATTGTGATGGAAGGAAGATTTAGATGGAGAATAGATTGACCATCGGCGCCATCGTGACATAGTGAGTTTTTGCCCGTAATCTGTTTGATGGAAGTCTCATTATAACCCATAGCACATAGATAGCTTATGTAATCTTGAGTTCTAATGTCATAAACGAGGCCTGGATTTTTCGCTCCATTTGGATTAGCAACTCCACCTCCATAATCAAACGGATTTGCGATTCTATTTACATCTCCAATTGCATAAATTGGCTCTCCAGAGTAGGGATCTGTTGTCCATGCTGCACATAGACATACATAAATGATTGAGTATTGAAGAATTTTAGCAGCCAATAGAACATGTTTGGTAGGAGAAAAATGTAAAATATGTAGCACTTGTTATGTAGTCACTCAGTAAATAAAGATAATCTTTCTTTCCTTATTTATGCATCCCAAGATGTAGGCCACTTTCTATGTAAGTTTGTATTTGATATCTTTGTCCTTATTTAATTCTTATTGTTGTTAATAAAGTTGAACTATCATCCTTCAATGAAACGAATTAAAATTTCTTAGTACACATGAAAATAAAATAAGCCTATCTTTGCGTCAATGTGGGATAGATGGAGTATATTATTGTGTGCTAATGAACCTGTTGTGACGAGTGCCGACTTAATGGCTGCAGGAGACCAATTGGGATGCAATGACTTTAGCAAGGCAGCCATTCCAGCAATGTGTGGTGCTGCCATGGATGTCCCACTTGCAAAGCGATATGCCGCAGTGTTGTCCTCTATAAAAGCTGCTAATATATCAACTCCTGGTGCTGATATATCCGGCTATATCATGGATGTAAAATTTAAAGAACATGCTCAAATTAGTCGCTAACATAAAATCAGCGTAGATGTGATCCATAAAGTTTTTCATTGTAATCTTTGGATACCTTAAGTACTGCAGGTGCCAGAGAATTAGGACCGCGAGACGAGAAAAGTGCCACATAGGTTGAGGCATATTTACCGATGTAAGTTTTTGTTGGTTTCAAACGTACCATAGGGGCACTGTTATAAACAAGCACATTGGTTGATAAAAAGCCATTGAAAAAGTAAATAAGTCCATAAATTTTGACATACCTTATAGAGCGAATGTAATTAAGTATCTGAGTTCCTATTTCAAATGTCACTTGAATATAGGGAACGGTACCATAATATAGATACAAAGATTGAAAGCTAGGCCCTGCTACAATGAGCCCCAAGCCACCAGCCCTGAGAACAGCATCTTGAGCTATCGGTATGGTTCCCTCAAGTCCTGCTCTAGTGAAGCAGAGAACTACCTTTCCAGCTGCCCAAGTATCATTTGATGCTCTTATATCATCGCAACGCCTACAAAAGTCATGACAGGTGAATGGTCTCTCCTAAGTATTATCTAATTTTTAGTTTTCAATGCAAATAAAGGTGTATACAATTGGCTTTGTAGCTCTACTCTGTCTCTGTAAAACAGTGGCACAAAGCCAGTATCCTTCCCTACGTACATGGATTGACCCTAGAGATCATAAAAATGAATGAAGTCATTAAATTGCAAGAAATCTGTTTCTAACTCGTTCTTTTTATCTTTTCCTTTATCGATAGAAAATTGCAAGTCAGAGAAAATTTACCTTGAACTTCTGATTATTGCCTAGAATGATTGCTGTGGGAAATGATCTATCTATTGTATTAGCTGCAACAGTAATGACCCAAGGTGCCACATCGGATACAGTCCCAGCACCTGGTCCTCCATTTCCCGCTGAACAAACAACAGTTATCCCACTCATAGTAGCATGAAATGAGCCATAGTAAATCACATCACGCTTGTCGACTTCTGGGTATAAAGGCAGACCAAAGGTTATGGATATTGATAATACATCGACACCATCATGGATTGCTTCGTCGAAGGCCTTTAGAATGTCAGCAGATGAAACTCCCGCACCCAGCCAAGCAACTTTATACATGGCCACTCGGGCTTTGGGTGCTCCTCCCCGAACTGTGCCAAGGGCAAGTCCACCTTGACTCACATTATTTACAAAAGAGCCACACGCTATGCTGGTACAGTGTGTTCCATGTCCAGTTGAATCTCGTGCCGACAAAAAATCGTTATCTACGCGTTTTAATAGTTCTCCACCTCCTGCAGCTAGAAAACCATCTACGAAGTAACGGGCTCCTATCAGTTTCTTGTTGCAATGTTTAGCTGGATCAAATTTATCTCCAGACTGACAGAAGCCCTTCCACCTTGATGGGATTGGCCCAAAACCTTTGTCATTGAAAGATGGGGATTCTGGCCATATTCCTGCTTTACCGTTACATCCTTAGGAATCTGGTTGACTCAAGAATAATAAAATAATAAAATGTGGAAAATCCAAAATAACATACCTGTATCAAAGACACCAATTATAGCATCATCTCCCATTTTTGCATCATGTAAAAGATTTGTTTTAAAATTAGGAGAAAGGCCCAGGTAATCCCAGCTCCTTGTTGTTTGCACCTTGTAAAAGGCATGAGGAAGGACGTGAACCACACCAGGTAACGCTAGAAGTGAGAGAGGAGTAGAAAAAATAAGCGAGCTTGAATTTCCATTCTTATACAATAGCCAGTAGATTTAGAATCGTACACAAATATGTTGTTATGTGAAGTGCACATTGATAAGGAATAATACCTGCAACACGTTTAGCTTGAGATTTTGTTAGTTTGGCTGCAAATCCAGAGAAGCCATGTCTGTAACTGTATATCATTGAGTTGACCGATGCTTGTTTACTGCGTCAAATAGAAACATTACAGGTTAAGTGTTGAATACTTTTATAAGTGAAATCAAACAATTGTGGAATTCCTAAGTTGAAATTAATCCATATGGAACCTTCCTAGGATAGAAGCAAGTATGTCGTGATGGCCAGATGTGATGAGCTCCACGTCATTGTGCATCCTTTGTCCCAAATAAACTATATAAACCTGTATGTTAATGTTAAATTTCTAGATTTAATTTGTTAAAAAGCCAAAAAAAAAAAAAAAAAAAAAAAAAAAGAAGGTAGAACTTAACAAACAAAACACTTACTTCTGTTTTAGCATTTTCACTCGCCAGAACTTGGTTCACTGAGTTGGTAAGTAGTATAGAAGTCAAAAAAAGAACGAATGAAGGGAACAAGTTTTGCCCCCTCCTTTGGCATGCATTCATATTATCCATTTACGAGAAAGGTTTTACTATTGTGTCTTCTGCTCAAGTATATGAGCCACTGGTATTTATAATAGTCTATCCATAAACGTTGTTGATACAATCATATGAAAAGTCAGAATTTGTATTAGTGAAATTTGTAAATCATAGTCTTGCTGAAATTGGAACCGAAAGGAACCTTAGATAGTGGAGCAATCAATCTATAATACACACTGAGTCTGTGAGAGCCCAGTGAGAAAAATCCAACCCACTTTCACGCTGACAGCGTCACTAAAATAATGACATCCACTCATGATGGGGAGTACAAATTTTCTCAAACGAAGTATGTTTTATTGTCCGCTTCTTTTATATCATTTAGGGGCGTTCTGTTTTGTATTTTCTGTTCTCATTTTCGAAAATATTTTGATATTTTCTGTTTTCAATTTTTGTTTTGAGAAAATTAAAAATGGGTTTGGTTTGTTGTTTTGAAAAATTATTTTTGAGAAGAGAAAATAGAAAACGTGTTTGGTTTATACTTTTAAAAAAATATAAATTGGTATAATAAAAATTACAAAAAAATCCTCAAACTATTTAAAATATTCAAACAAGCCCTCATCTTCACCCCACCCCATCCCCACCCCACCCACGCCACCCTCCCTCTCTCTCTTCAACCAGTCGCCGGCAACTGTGGCGGTGCGAACCACCAACTCTTGGTGGTTCGCACCACCATTAATGATGGTTCGACCACCTGCACGGGTGGTTTTGACCACCAACAGGTGGTTGAAACCACCTGTTTATGGTAGTCCAACCACCATTAATGGTGGTCGACCACCATTAATGGTGGTTGGACCACCAGATTTGGTGGTGGCCGGACGTTCGCGGCGGCGATTGGCAGTGGTGGCGGTTGGCGGTGGTCGACGGTGGCCGGTGGTGGTCGGAGGTGGCCGGCAGTGGTCGGAGGTGGTCGGCGGTGATCGGGGTTGAAACGTACGAAAAATAAATTTTGGGACTGAAATATAATAAATGTAAAGTTTAAAATTCGAAAATGCGTTTTCCTTATTTTCGATATTTAACAAAACACAACGTTAAAGGCGTTTTACGTGTTTCTATCTATAAATCTAAAACGTTTTCAAAAATGGATTTTTAAAAATAATGAGCGAGCAGCGTTTTAACATTTTGAAAATTGAAAATAAGCAGGTGAAAGTTGAAAAGCGGGCGCCTTAACATTTTTAGTAAATGGGAAAATGGCCCCAAAACTATCAAAAATTGGGTTTTAGTTTTTGCCGTTGAGGTTATTTGGTCTTGTGGGAGAGGCTGTAAAAATCCAAATTTACACATAGCATGTAGGTAAGATGAAGTGTAAACGCAATGAGAAGGTCAAACTGAACGGCTGTATAAAACATTTTTATCCTACTAAATGCCATTTCCTATACATCCAAAATTGTCATCTGTCTCACAGGACAGCAGACTATAGCAGAAGAGCAGGAGAGACCAATTATTTTTCCTTTCTTTTTCTTTGACGGGTCCCTACCACGTGGTGCATATATAAACAGGCACCTCGTAAAAAACAAAGCATTGAGATAAGGAAAAAGATTACAAATAGTACAAAATTAAGGATCCTTTTTTGTTTTTTTGTTTTGATGAAAATTAGGGGATTAATCATGTCTTCAAGTAACTGTTTATGTAATTAAAGATTAACTTTGATGTTACATAATGATGGAAATACAAGATGCAGATAATAGCAAGTAATAATTTGAGATGTATAATTAATACTGAAATTTGATTTAAATTAAATTGAATAAGAAAAATCACCTTTCAAATTTAGGGAGAAAAAAAAGATAAATCAAAATGAACACATACTAATAAAGGCTGTTCTCCAGTGAGCAAAATAAGCAAGTGTGCAATGTATAAAAATGTTCAGATTATCATGGATTTATGCAAATTTATTAAGATAGAACTCATTTATTTATTTTTAATAAGGAACCCATTTCGTGTAGATTCATTAAGTATTGTTGATTCTGAAATTTGTTTTCTAACATACATTTGGGGGACTTGATGCTCCGTGGTGGTGTTTGTTTGTATAACTTCAATAGCATGGAATTTTGGGTTTCTTACTCAGAATTTCATTTCATCACTAAAGAAATTCAAGTTAACTATCTCAAATGACTGAATGCTATCGCAAGTGTATGAGTTGAACGAGTAATATGGTGGACCTTAAGAGTTCGGATATCATACCTACGAGGATTTGTATTATTCTCATGCTCAATTAGACTAACTTTAACTGAAATAAATAAGTTGAGATCGATCATTTTCTAAAATTGAGAAAATTAAAATACTAAATTAAATCGCAAGATTTAAAAACTAAAAAAAGTTCGAACTAAACTAGGACAAATTAAAAGGATGATGTCTATTTTGAAAATCAAATATGAGAAAAACTAGCTTCACTAGTATTAAAGTTTCGAAACCACTTTTCAACAAATTTTTACCCGAATCATTAACTTGACAACGCCATTCGGTTCAGACGATCGAAATTCCAATATTATTAAAACAATCCTTCTCGAGTGAAATTTAACATATTCCTACGAACGATATCACTATATCGCTATGATATATATCAATGACACAAGAACCCATTAAAGATTAAGAATTTCACAAAAAATTACGCGAAGCATGGGGATGTTCTCATCCCCTATCGAATTCTATAGTTTTTAATTAACACAAGTCGAACCTATTTTAAATATTTGAACAAATAAAATACATCACAACAATTTATACAAACTCTGGCCAAAAGTTGTAGAATCAATCAAAACAATATTAAAAAGTCACAAACCGAATAATTGTCTTAAACGCCAAATTAACAATCCACAAATAAAAATTAATATCCAAGGTTCATCTAACCTTAATGCTACTGAAAATGTAACCTTAAAAACAAGATAGGAAAGCCATAACTGAATCGAAGGAGATAAATTCTTGACTTGAATCTTCAAAACCAAGCTTTGTGCTTCAATTCTCCACAAAAATCCAAGTCTGAAGCTCCAATTTTCGTGTTTGATCTCTTCTCAAACATATGTTATGTGTTTAGGTCGAGATTGGCTTTTTATAAATGCAAGAAAGTCGAAGAATTGGAGTCCAAATTGAAAAAGAAAAGTTTTTCCGCGTTTTGTCCGATATAACCATGCGGTCATGAGTGCTCCCGCATGGTTATAATTTCTATAACGGCATGCGGTCTCGTGTTCTCCCGTATGCTTATACCAGATTTGAACTTTTAGTGATTCCATCTTAGTCCTCAAAGTTTATTTGCGGGAAAGTCCTCAACTTTTGATTGTGCACGATTGAGTCCTCAAACTTTTATTTTTTCAATTGAGCTCCAATTTGATTTTTCTTCACTTCAATAAACTTTCAATGCTTCCAATTGAGTCCTTCAAGCTTTGAATTTGTTCATTTTAGTCCAAAGTTGCATTTTTTTCTCTCCAAATTCTGATTTTTAATTGAAAGAATAATAAATTAATCCAAACTAAACACGAAATTAATTAAAAGTGAGATAAACACATAGTTTTAGAGACCTGTGTGTAAATTGCACTTTATCACTCTACTTTGTCGAGATCGGTCCATACTATGTGGTGCATATAGCCACCACGTGAACAAAGCATTGAGATAAGGAAAAAGACAAGTAGCACACAATATAATTAAGGGGTTAATCATGTCTTCAAAAATAATAATAATAATAATAATAATAATAATAATAATAATAATAATAATAATAATAATAATAATCCTGTCTTCACGTAACTTTTTATTATATCAAAGATTAACTCTTTATGTTAGTTGTTACATATATAGTAATGGATGTACGAGATATCTATATATTAATAAAATGAGATCATTTTCCTGCCAAAAATTTTATTTTTATGAATTAAAAAAATAAAATTTAATTGTAAAATCACGTTTCGGATAATCACAAATTTACAACTCAATCTTTCCTTCCTCTTCTAGAATTCGAACTTTTATATATCTCCCATATAATATGAAGTCATTTTTCAGCCAAAAGTTTCATTTTCTGAATTAAAAAATAAAATTTAATTGTAAAATCACGCTTTTGGATAATCACAAATCTGCAACTCAATCTTCCTTTCCTTTTTTAGAATTCAAGCTCTTATATATCTCCCCGTGTAACGCACGGGAGAAAATACTAATAGTTAATAATAAGTAATGATTTGAGATATACGATTAATATTGAAATTTGATTCAAATTAAATAAGAAAAAGTACCTTTCAAATTTGGGGAGAAAAAAAATGAAAATGAACAGAAACTTTGGGTTTGTTTGATACAAATTAAATAATCTACTTTTTAGATTTTTTGTTAAGAAGTAAAGAAGGTGTAGGAAAAAATATAAATGCATTGTAAAATCAATACATGAATAGTTGAAAATAATGAGAAAGAAAAAAACCAATTTAATTTAATGTGCAAGCAAACAAGCCCTTAGGTTATCCTCCAGTGACCAAAATAAGCGAGTGGACAATGTATAAAAAACTTAAGATTATTGCGATTTATGCAAATATATGAAAGTGGAACTGATTTATCTTATTAATTTGTGAGGAACCCGTTTCATCTAGATTCAGTAAATATTATTGATTCTCAAATTAGTTTCCTACCTCTTATAATTCAAAAAAAAAAAAGAAAAGAAAAAGCGTTTTCTACCATACATTTTAGGGGACTTGATGTTTTTTCTAACAACTTTGATACAGTATTCTACGTTGTATAACTTCAATAGCATGGAATTTTAGGTTCTTACTAAGAATTTCATCACTAAAGAAATTCAAATTAAATGCTTCAACTGACACTCTACATTATCAAGTGTATTTAAAATGTAATTAAAATTTAAAATATCTTTATACCATTGTTGTTCATATGAAAAGTGCCGGAAATGCCACAAAAGTTTCAACCATTTTTTGAGAGAGTTTAACCTTTTTTTTTTTAATGTCTAATGTTTTATGTTTTATGTTTTTTTGCTTTTTTATTTTATTTTTTGTTTTTGTTTCTTTTTTTTTTCTTTGCCTATTTGTATTTGTATTTGTATTTTTTTGGTGGAAGGGAGTTTAAACCATTTCTAGTATTGATATCTAACTATATATAAATTTAAAAGAACCACCTAGACAAAGTGTTTAGGTGACAGTGCCATGTTTGTCATTTTTTCAAAGAATTAATTATTTTTATTATTTATTTTATTTTATTTCCTTATTTGGTGTTGTTTTCCTTATTTTACTTTTTTATATGTATTTTAATTTTTTTATTAATTTATATTTTTAAATTTTTTATATTTAGTATTGCATGCATTAATGAAAATATGATAAAAGATCAAAGTTACAACTTACAATACCTATTAAATTAATTTTGAAAATGAAAATTAACATTTTCTATGTACATTTTAACTACTTATTTTTAAATGTTATATATATATATATATATATATATATATATATATATATTCTATTTAATAACAAAAATTAAGTGCCAACTTGGCACAATACCGTGTAGGTTGTGGTTTTCTATTTTAGAAAAAAAAAAACCTTTTCACATATATTAAAAAATTAGGCAAAAAACCTTTTTTTTTTATTTTTACTATGTTAAAAGGGTAGTTTTAGATAGTTTTCATGGGTAATGTGCATTAAGTGGTTCAAATAGTGAGTAATTTTTAAAGATCAAATAATGAGTTTTTAAATAATTAAATTTGTAATAAATACTTAATTAATTAGAAAAGAAATAGAAAATAATAATTTTCATATCCCATTTCATTATTTTGCAAGTCATTTAAAAAAATAATTGTCAAAATTATTATTTAATCATCTCTTCATTTTGAAATTAATTTTTCAATTTTTTTTATATTTAGTACTGCACGCATTATGGACTTTTTAAGTTTTTTCTCAATTATTTTGAACAAATTTTTGTTGCCAAAAAATCAATATGCATAGTTTCATCTATAAATACTTTACGTAGAGATCTTATCATTTCATATAATACACAATCCACATCGCATAAATTTTCCAATACTTAATATTTTAAAATTCATTTTCAAAAATTCGTTGTGGCTTAACTACTAGAATATCGTTGATGATAAAAATTTTGGCGAAATTTTTAATAGAACTATTTCTTTTTGTTCAAATAAGTATTATTTAAAATTTGATGCAAGTATTTTGTTATTACTTAAAATCATCAATTATAATGACTGATATGATATTTTTTCTTACAAGATAATAGTTCGGATCAAAATTTGTAAACCATTATTGAAATCTATAATATTTTTTTTTGTTAATTTTTTTGGTATTATTATCGTTTTATATAAATAAACTATTTTAATCATCTCGTGCATCGCACGAACTAGGGAAATACTAGTTAAACTATAAAAATTGTATCCTATATGCCACTCTACTATTTAAAAATTTAATTTAATGCAATGAATAATAGAATAAGTGAGCGATATTTTCGATATTTTTAAATAAATAATTTTGGATGGAGAATAATTCTAATAATATAAAAATAATTTTTAAACGAAAAGTAAACCCCATAATTGTCAGACCAAAATTATTGATTTATGAACGACGGTACGATTTTTATCCATTTTTAATTATTAATTCCACATGCAAAATTATTTATACAAGCATCGACCACTTTATTCTAAATGTATTATTATTATTATTATTATTATTATTATTATTAGTACAAACCAAAGGCCATAATAATAATAATAATAATAATAATATAATAAAATAAAAAACCATGGATTTGTAACAAACAGGGGTGATCCCCCCCTCCTGCCCCCCAATCGCCAAATACACGCTAGCGGGAGAGAAGAAGTCATCCTCTATTGACGTAGTATTATTCTGCAAGTAGTGGAGGAAAAAAAAACTTGGCATTGTTACATCATTGTGCTAGCGCTCCCTGCACTAGTGTGCGGGGTAAGCACACAGCGACGCCCACGAGCGCGCGTTGCCAAATTTTGGAATCTACGTTAAATTAGATGAATAATACATAACTCCCCCCTGTTGGTGGGGGTCGGTCGACCCCACGAATTAGTGTGCACGAAGTAGTGTGTAGGAGAGCGGAAGTGTACATCATTGACATTATTTTCTTGAAACAAATTATTAAATGTCGAGATAACATGACAATCATCATCGGAGGGGCATGGACCTTGTAATAAAAACCTATTGTCGACCAAAACGTGTCTCCCTATGGTGTGAATTACGGCTTTGAAAATGGGAGTGCGTTCCCTATTTTGTATTTTTATGTTAAGTTCAACAATGTCTCAATTGTAGTGGCATCCCTCCTGAGGAAGCATCATTAGTTGGACAGTGACTCTACAGTGAACGCATAGTTTGCTGCTTTTGTATATCATGTTTTTGTTTATGTAATTACGCTGTTTTTATACTGCATTTTTCACACTAGACTTGTAAATAGTGACGATGCTTTCTGTGGCAACACGCGGTGTGAAGAATCTCTCTCTCTCTCTCTCTCAACTTTGACTTAAAACTTAAAAGACTAGTCTCCTTGCAAACATTTGAAATTAAAATAAAATTTTGTCAAATTAATCAATTCACACGAATTATATAAATCTCTACAACTTATTTCAAATTTGAATTTATTGACTTTAGAGCATCCCAATGCAAGAATTTTAGTATTTGTCCATTGAAGAGAGAGACGCAAAAATTGAAACAAGTCACATATATTTTCTATTTCTAAATAAATCCCATTTATTTTTGATTTCTTTTCTTTCATTTCCTCCATTTTTTCATTAGTTTTGTGCAATTTCTACATTCCCTGTATTACTATTTTATCATTTTCTAATTTCTCTTTTCTGTATATCATCCCCGATCCACATATACATGGATAATTCCTTTCTTATATCAATAATATATAATATATATTTTTAAAATAACTAGGCCAATAAGTACTCACATATGTAGAGCCTAATGCAAATTTTAATCAACAAAGAACATTGGGCTTTATTTGATGGGGTGCGCCAGGCCTCTCCACTGCCATGCACAGGCGGCGCTTGAAAGCCCGAGCAACAAGCTACCCATTGGACCTTCCCCTAAAAACCCTAAAAAAAATTAGGGTTGGGGCTATATGCACCCCCATTTTTCTAAATGCACCCTCCAAACAAAGTCCATTCTCATTTTACCCTTTCCGAAAAGAGAAAAAAAAAAAAGAAAAAAAAACAACAAACAACTAAGAAGAAGAAGCTTTGCTGCCATTTCACATTTCTGGCAACAATTGAGGCGGGAGATCCCCTTCCCTTCTTTTTTGCCCCATTTGCTGTCGGAAATGACAGCTAAGATGTCAGCAATTTTTTTATTTGTTCGACCCTAGTTGGTCGAATATTCTTGGGGTTGTCCGGCTAGCGTTGGATGAATAGGCCCAAGGCCGTTTAGCTTGCGCTGGCCAAACACAACAAAAAAAAAGATAAAAAAAAAAAAGATAAAAATTGAAATGAAATTTGTTTGGGGGTGTATTTAGCAAAATTGGGAGTATAAATAGCTGCACCCAAAAAATTAATTTAATATCTTGTAGGTCGATAATCCACATATCAGATATTAAACTGATAAGAACATATCCTACACTTGATGTGCAATACTGGAATTAGCAATGAGGCAATTAACTCCATTCTTCCGTTCTTGCAGACTACGTACAGAAGCACTGGTAATTGATTGCTACAATTTATTCTCAAAATTCATTTTCAATTATTTACTTGACACTATCTACTGAAAATCCATAAGGGCTTGTTTGATACAACTTAATAATAATAATAATAATAATAATAATAATAATAATGATAATAATAATAATAATAATAATTTCTCTCTCATTATATTCAACCACTTATTATATTATATTTTCTTGACATTAGCATGCAGAGTGTGGGGAAAGAGGATTGAACCTTTAACTAAGGGTGTGGAAGACCCACTTACATGCTGTTCGAGCATAGGTATGATGGAACTTTGGCAACCACTCACTATGCAGATTTAACATTTTTTTAAAATATTTTTCTTTACTTCTCAATTACGCACATTCAAATATCGCCTAAATCATTTTTCCACTTTCATAAACTTTTAAATTTTAAATTACACGTTTTTCTAAAACATCAATTCTCACTTCAAAAAATTATTGCTAAACAAGTACTAACTTCATAACATATATGCAATACTTCATTTTCTGTATAATGTAATAATAAAATTTATAGCCTCTCGTCTTTTCCAGGACGGATTTTGTTTTTTCAAAAATAGTTTTGGTAAGTAGAGTGACCATGGGCGAAGTGGTTAAATTGACTTAAAATCTAAAGTTGCATAATCTTTGTGTTAAGAATATTGGTCAATTTGTTAGATAACCTTGAATTAATGTCCCAACCGATGTGGCATTGACACACACATCAGATGTGAACAACATATCTACTGGTTTTGGGAGACGGTAGATCAAGCCTGGTTTGATAAAACTCTCTGTGTGTGTGTTGTAAGGTTTTAATGGAACATGTGGGCTGATATATGTAATTATTGTGTATTAATTAAATGCTATCATATTCGGTTAAGCCTGTTTAAAGTGATCTAATACGGTTTCGAATATTGGGCTTTTATGCATCAATTAAAGTGTAGAACTTTATATGTGTGAATCTTAGACATTCAGGGTTCACAATTACATGATGGGTGAATTAGGTTAGCAGTAGTCGTAAATATATATGGTTATGGTTAAAGTCATGAAGTCGTTGTTCATTCTTTTTCATTCTCCATCATCGAGAGAAATATGAAGCGCTTATCGACTTGGAAGATCAAACCATTAGATTCAATACCGCAAGAATTACCGATCTGCAGACGCCCGCTTTGGTTTGTATATACTCTCAATGATTCAACACGATAGATCCGGGTATTAAGTGGAAATTTATTCCTACACGTGTGTGTTTTATCATCTCGCAGTTCTATTTTTCCCGTTGGTATTGATAAGCTTTATACTTATGCATTTTTGTCTTTTTGTTGTTAAGCTGTTATTTATACAAAAGTCGTATTGAACTTCTTTTCTTTTTTTTTTTTCTTTTTTTACCATTCCTACTACCTTGGTTTTTGAAAGATTATTCCTAATTAGTTATCTCTATTTTTAGTTACCATTGCTTACATTTCCTTTTGATTTTCTCCATATTTGGATCTGTTGAGAATTGTCCCAGTGTAAATTAAATACGACTGTATAGAAGAAATGATCTCATGTTTTCAAAGTCTCTCAGTGCCTAAGCTTTTCTTACCTAAAGCACGATGAAGTCAAAAGTTTCGTTTTTAACTGTTGAGTTTTTATCCAGTCGTATCAAAATCATTCATCCTGCTGTCGGATCATTGTACTGTATCTTTACTAGGGCCACTTGGTTTCTTACGCATGTGAATTCAATAGTCAACTTCTGAGTTTTTATTTAAAGGACAACTCTTCGTATTGTATTTTTTGGAATGGTGCTCTTGTGAATTAAATAATCAATAATCGAGTTTTTATCTTTTATATATTCCATGATAAAGTCCCGCCAAGTCTTGTATAATTCAAGCATCAAACATGATAATGTGCGACGATAAAAAGAGGACTATCTTTGTGGAATTGATAGAGTACTGTCATGCAAATAATCAATAATTTTTTTAACAAAAGCTCTATTGTTAAAAATTCTATCACTAAAAACTCTACTCACAATAGCGATACAAATTAGAAGATCGTATATTTGCAGTCGTGTATGAATCTGGATATTGTGTCTATATATATCAGTTATATGTGAATCTGGACATTTAAGGCTATACGTGATTCAGTGTGTATATATGTATATCTTGCTCGTGGAATTGGTTTATGGATCCGGACGAACTTGCCTTTTCTTTTGGGATCGAGTTTTCCTTTTAAACTGAAAATTTAACCAAAAGGGGGGATTTTCGGGTTTGGGTCATCGGCGGTGGGTCGTCGCCGGAGTTTGCAGCAGCGAAAATCCACCTAGGCGGCTAGGGTTTCACGGCGTTTGGGCGTGTTGTCGCAGTACGCCAAAATTTATTTTATTTCCTTACTCGGTTTCAAAACTACAAATTAATGTAGAAGTGGTAAGTAAGGGTCGAACCCAAGAGGAACGGTGTTTAATCTAGTTGTTCTTATCAATTAATCTAGAAATTGGGGTTTTGTGAAGTTGGATGAAATTCGAAAATAAAATGACAAAATAAAAGAGATGAAAATGAAACAATTGAAGATATATCTAGTTCTCGGGTTCGGTTGTGTCAACATCTTGTGTTTATCTTTCCCATACAACGTATACTATCCCTTCTTCAATTTATCAACTCTCAATTAACCAAGAAGCTCTGATTAACGAATTCTTCCTTAAGTGTATTAAATTAAAGTGAGTTCTTTAACTTAACATCTAGCTATTGGATAATCCTAAACAAGTTCTTAGGATTTAATGCAATGCTAGTGTGAAATGAACAAGAAGAATGAGTTGAATTAGATGATCAATTTCACAAACTTGAATTAATACATCTAAGTTGATTTATTAACAAATATACCACGACATTTATTTGCTCACGTGGATTGGAATCTAGTGATAATTACGGATCAAAAGTTCCAATCCTAGCACTTAACTTGAACTTAAAGATTAATTGATTCAATTGGCCAAAGTGAATGCAATAATCACATAAATTCAAAGCGGGTTTAAAGCATAACAAATCAACAAATTGAAGTAGAGGAATAGAAAGCGTTAGCAAAGAGTTAGAAAAGATAACAACATGATAATTGAACACAACGTCCCTCGAACTAGATAGAGAAGTCTAACTACTCATATTAGCGGGTATCACCATCGCTATATGATAGATTATACTTCACTATCTCAAGTAATATATACAAACTATAGAAATCACGTAAATAATGCTAAGAATTAAATAGAGAAGTCTAACTACTCATATATGCGGGTTAAATACTTATAACGCAGTAATGCAGTGTATCACCTCTGCAATATATGAGAAATTATCTTTCTCAAACATGAAAAATAAAAGAAGAAGAGAAATTAGTGAAGAAATGCTCGCTAATCATATTCACGGTCGAAGTATCGTCGATTGATTAATCGAACCTAAATTTAGGTTTTTACTTACTAATATGAAAAACTAAGAGCTTTCAAGCTAGAACTAAGAACAAATGATGAAGAGAATTTTATTGAGGAGAAAGTTGGAGAGAATCACAAGCTAATTCTCTCTACAAGTTGTGTGATTCAAGCTTGAAATGCCTCTATTTATAGGCAAAATATTACACCAAAAATATTAAAAAATCATAAAGTCTTCCTTCATGAGTCTATTGTGGTGTGCTCAGTTGTTTTATCTCTAAGAAGTCGAAAATACCAAAAACACGTTTTATGGTAGGTGGAGTCCATTGGTCAAAATCTATGGCGTCGGGTAGCTTCGGCGAATCGCCTTGGCTCGAGTCACATGTGACTGAGTCGCCGCGCGTAAGCGGGGACGTTCTCCGGACCAGCGTCTTGGCGGATGCGGGACATGGCCGAGGGTGACTTCGCCAGGTTGCGGCGTGGAGCGAGGCATGGCCGAGGGTGTCTCAGACGATTCTTGTGGTGACTTCGAGTCACTCGAGTCACCCGAAAATTGCACACCAAGTCCCTCATTTGTTGAATGGAATTCATTTTGGTCCCTCAAAATTGCATTTTGGTCCTTCAACGTTTTGAAACAGTTTCACTTTGGTCCCTGAACTTTTGAAAAGTTGCACTTTGGTCCCCCAGTTTGGGCTTTGGCGCTTTTAGTCATTTTCTTCAAACGGCCATAACTTTCACTAGAAACTCAGATTTGAGATCAGGAAAAAGTTTGGGAATCCTCTTTTGATGTTCTTCAACATTAGCACAAGAAAAATTGTAAAAACAACTTTTCATAAAATTGCATCGGAGGCCCTCCATCTTTGATTTGCTTGCGTTTTGGTCCCGAGTTTCCATTTTCACTTTATTTTCATCCATTTTGACTCCTTTTGATTCTTTGTGACCCTAAACACCACAATAAAGGAAAAACACATAAAACGGAACATATAATACTAATAAAACACACAAATACATAAAATAAAGAGTTATTTAAGTGCTTGTTTAGCACTTATCAGTGATCTGATCGCGAGGACCTCGGTTGAAAATTGAAGGCTCTGAGGACCTCGATTACAATTTCGCGTTTTACCTTAATTGCGATTAGGTCCACTGAATGTTGGCTGCAGCGTATAAGTTAGGCCGGTCAATTCTCGTTCATCGGTCTCAGTCCCTACAGTTTAGAATCTGTTGATTTCAGTCCCCACCAACTTCAAGATTCGTTCATTTCAGTCCCTGAAGTATTAAAATAGTTAATTTGAGCCCTATAAGTTATAAGATTAATAATTCAGTCCCTAAAGTTTGGAAATTATTCCATTTTGGGCCGTTTAAGTTTCAAATTTTGCAATTGAAGTCCCCAAAGTTTTAAAATTAATTGAATTGGTCCTCAAAGTCTTGAATTTTTAATTTTTGGCCAATAGGCCCCTAAAGTTTCAAAATTCTTAATTTTGACTCCCAAAGTTCTGAATTATTAACTTATTAGACCCTTAAAGTTCCCAAAAGGCTTATGTATGCAAAATTGATTATTTTCTTCTCAAATTTTGGTATTAAGGACTCTTTTGAAGAGGTATAGTATTCGAAAGTGAATTAATTGAAGCAACATGTTGCCAAAGCAACCTCTATTGTGGAAATTAACCAACTTAGAATATTAAAAGGTATTTGTGTGTGTGTGTGATTCGTGCAAATATTGATCGACCCAAAGGAAGGTTAATATTTGGCTGAATTACATACGCAGCTGTGGTGATAATCATGCGGCGATTATTTGGTTTAATGTGTGATCAATAAATCGGTCCAAAGAAAGGTTTATTGATTGACATGTCTTATTGCCGGTGTCTGATCACTACACCAAGAGTGCCACTTACAAATCGATATTTCTATCCAAAAAGATTAAATATTGATGTTGTGCTAGGTATCTTGTGATGGGCCCTACCACTATTTGAAAATTATTATTTGCATACTAAAAATCATTCATGTGAGCCATTTTAATTGTTCTCTATTCGGTTTGAGTTATAACTTCTAATATCTCGCTAACATCAATTCCATTCCAATGCTCAATGGCACGAATTTCAAAGCATGGCAAGAGAATGTATTGATTGTTCTCGGAGTCATGGATCTGGACCTTGCTTTCCGGGTCGATCAACATGCCGCACTTACTGATAAGAGTACCTCTGATGAAAAGAGGGAGATGGAAAGGTGGGAACGATCGAACCGCATAAGTCTAATGGTCATGAAGCGTGCTATTCGGAAGCATTTCGGGCACCATGTCCGATCGGTGACTCTGACTAAGGGTTTCCTTGAGGATCTCGAGAAGAGGTTTGCCAAGAATGAAAATGCCGAAACTAGTACACTTTTGGCTAACCTTCTCTCAATGAGGTATAAAGGAAAAGGGAACATCAGGAGTACATTATGGAAATGTCTCTGCTTTGCTTCAAAACTAAGGGCACTCAAGTTGGAGTTACCTGAAAGTTTCTTGGTGCACTTAGTTACGATATCCCTTAGGTACAATTGATCAATTCAAGGTGAGCTATAAGCGTCAAAAGGACCCATGGTCCTTAATGAGCTCATCTCCCATTGTGTCCAGGAAGATGAGAGATTGAGGCGAGGCGAGCAGAGTGCTCACGTAGCCACCACCTCAAAGGACACAAGGACCAAGAAAAGGAAAACCGATAAGGAAGCTGCGGTTACGGCACCACAGAAGAAACAACATAAGGAGCCAACTGAGGATGGTTGCTTCTTCTGTGGAGCTGCAGGTCACAAGAAGAAGAATTGTACCAACTATCACGCATGGCGTGCAAAGAAAGGTACTCTTCTTCATTTGGTTTGTTCTGAGATTAATTTAACTTCGGTACCTAGACACACATGGTGGATTGATTGGGGTGTAACAACTCACGTCAGTGTGTCTATGCAGGGCTGCCTGAGTTGCTGAAAACCAAGTGATGGTGAAAGATACATATACGTTGGCGATGGCAAGACGGTGGAAGAAGAGGCAATAGGAAAATTTAGATTATTGTTGAGGACTGGATTTTATTTGGATCTTGATGAGACATTTATTATACCGTCTTTTAGACGAAATTTGATTTCTATTTCTACTTTGGACAAATTTGGTTATTTTTGTTCATTTGGAAATGGAAAATATAGTTTGTTTCTTGATTCAAAATTGGTTGGTTCCGGTTCTCTGTCAGGTTATGATAATCTTTATTTAATTGATACAATTGTCTCCTTTAATGAATCCTTGCATATAAGTACTCAAGGTGTAAAGCGTAAATTAACCTGTGAGAATTCGGCCTCATTGTGGCACAAGAGATTAGGTCACATCTCCAGACGGAGAATTGAGAGACTTGTGTCCGACCAAATTCTCGATTCCCTTGATTTCTGATTTTGACATGTGTGTTAAGCTGTATAAAGGGAAAACAAACCAATAAACGGAGATATCAAGCCAATAGGACTTCAGACGTCTTAGAACTTATACATACGGATATTTGTGGACCGTTCCCTACGGCTTCTTGGAATGGTCAACAATATTTCATAACGTTCATAGACGAATTTTCAAGATATGGCTATATATATATCTCATTCATGAAAAATCACAATTCTTGGACGTGTTCAAAAATTTTAAAGTTGAAGTTGAGAACCAACTTAGCAAAAGGATTAAAAGCGTCAGATCTGACCGTGGTGGTGAATACTATGGTAGATATGACGGTTCAGGTGAACAACGTCTAGGACCATTCGCTAAATTCCTAGAGGAATACGGTATCGCCCCACAGTACACCATGCCTGGTTCACCCACTATGAATGGTGTTGCTGAGAGACGAAATAGAACGCTTAAGTACATGGTGAGGAGTATGATCACTCATTCTGCCTTACCACAATCACTCTGGGGAGAAGCATTAAAGACCGCAGCATATCTACTCAATAGAGTTCCAACTAAGGCAACTGATAAAACCACATATGAGCTTTGGACGGGTAAGAAGCCTAGTTTAAAGCACTTACACATTTTGGGGTGTCCAGCTGAGGCAAGGCCTTATAGGCCAAATGAAAAGAAACTGGACGCTTAAGGGTGTCTGGTTGTTATTTCATTGGATATTACGAGCAGTCCAGGGCTACAAGTTTTATGATCCCACAACCAAGACAATTTTTGAGACAGGGAATGCTCGGTTCTTTGAGGATGTTGAGTTTGCGGGGGGAGAAAGGGTCACGGACTTTGTCTTCGATGAGGAATATGTTGAAATTCCTCCAATTGCCAATGATCGGGATCAGGTTCCTATCCCTGACGTCGTTCAAGAAGCAACTCCGGATCAAGACAATGTCATGGTATCTCCAGAAGAACAAACTCTACAACCTCAAGAACCCATACCATTAAGAACATGAGGTTGATGTTGGAGTGGTGGAAGATGATCCGATCAACTTCCGTCAAGCCATGGAAAGTTCTAACTCTCAAAAGTGGCTCGATGCCATGAATGAAGAGATAAAATCTATGAAAGAGAACGACGTATGGGACCTCGTTCCATTGCCTGAAGGTGCGAAACACATTGATTGCAAATGGATATTTAAGACCAAGAGGGATTCGAAGGGCGATGTAGAGAGGTATAAGGCTCGTCTTGTCGCGAAGGGCTTTACACAGAAAGAAGGCATCGATTATAAAGATACTTTCTCTCCGGTTTCTTCGAAAGACTCTTTCAGGATTATAATGGCATTAGTGGCATATTTTAATCTTGAGCTACATCAGATGGATGTTAAGACAGCGTTTCTCAATGGTGACATTGATGAGACGATTTATATGGTGCAGCCAGAAAATTTTGTATCGGTGATGCGAAGCAAATGGTTTGCAAATTAAAGAAATCCATCTATGGACTCAAGCAGGCGTCTCGACAATGGTATTACAAATTTCATCAAGTGATCACCTCATTCGGTTTTGAGATGAATCTGGCCGATGATTGTATATACTGCAAGTTCAGTGGGAGTAAATGTATTTTTCTGGTTTTATATGTCGATGACATACTGCTTGCCAGCAATGATGTAGGCTTACTGCACGAAACCAAGAGATTTCTAGCAAAGCATTTTGAGATGAAAGACCTTGGTAACGCCTCTTTTGTATTAGGAATCCAGATACATCGAGATCGCTCTCGGGGTATTCTTGGATGATCACAAAAGAGCTACATCGAAAGGGTACTTAAAAGGTTTGGCATGCAGGATTGTAAACCAGGTGATACCCTTGTGGCTAAAGGAGACAAGTTCAGTTTAAGTCAATGCCCCAAAAATGACTTGGAAATTAAAGAGATGCGGAAGATTCCTTATTCATCGGCGATAGAGTCGATGTATGCTCAAGTTTATGCAGCGTCCAGATATTGCGTACATTGTTGGGATGTTAGGGAGGTATTTAAGTAACCGGGAATAGATCATTGGAAAGCGACCAAGCGGGTCATGCGGTACTTCTGAGAGAACAAAGGATTACATGCTCACGTATAGGAGATCGGATCGATTGGAGATCGTTGGTTATTACGACTCGATTTCGCGGGATGCCAAGATAGTAGGAGATCCACTTCAAGCTATATCTACACTTCTTTGGAGGTACTATCTCCTGGAAGAGTGCCAGCGGACAACGATAGCTACCTCCACCATGGGCGGAGTTTATAGCATGTTATGAGGCATCAAATCATGGAATATGGGCTGAAATTTTTCCTTTGGTGCGCGTTGTGGATAGTATCGAAAGACCGCTTAAGTTTTTGTGACAATAAATACTGCGGTGCTATATTCCAATAACAATAGGAGCTCAACGAAGTCAAAGCATATAGAGATCAAGTTCTAGTGTTAAAGAAAGAGTTGAGTGGGCGGTGTCAATAGAGCACATTGGAACAAATTCCATGATTGCGGATCCGCTCACTAAGGGATTAACACCCAAGGTCTTTCACGAGCACACTGCTCATATGGGTGTGATGTCTCTTGAGGGTATATAGTTTCAGTGGGACTCAGTGTTTTTTTTGTGTTTTTCATATTAGACACATATACTGTCGTTTTGGATAAAATTTATGGATACAATTATTTCAGTTATAAAGTTAAAGTCTTATTTTGTTGTTATCTCTGAACTCGTTTGAAACGATCTCACTAAGGTATAAAGGTGGACCAGTTGGAAATAGGCATGTTTCAGATCACGTTGCGTGAAATTTCCATGCTACACATCCATACTTGATCCATGTCATTCAATTATATTGGTTTATGTGACCATTGATGGGTTTAGTTACCTATCTAAGTGTAACGAAGACCGCTTTGATCCTAAATTGATATAATTGATGGACCAGATTATTTGGGGATGCATTCGGTAATGATAGCAAAATTCTGAGTACTCATAAGGTTATACACAATCATAAGGTGACATATATAACCCAAGTGGGAGATTGTAAGGTTTTAATCGAACATGTGGGCTGATATATGTAATTATTGTGTATTAATTAAAGACTATCATATTCAGTTAAACCCGTTTAAAGTGATCTAATACGGTTTCGAATATTGAGCTTTTATGCATCAATTAAAGTGTGGGCTTTATATGTGTAGATACTAGGCTCAGGGTTCCTAATTTTATGATGGACTGAATTAGGTTAACGGGCCGTCATAAATATATATGGTTATGGTTCCCAGATCACAAGTGTGTTGTTCATTCTTTTCTGACTCTCCATCATCAGAGAGAAATATAGAGCCGCTTGTTGACTTGGAAGATCAAAACCATTAGATTCCAATACTGCAGGCAATGGCTGATTCAGGTACGCTTCTGCTTTGGTTTGTATATACTCTCAATGATTCAACACGATAGATCCGGGTATTAAGTGGAAATTTATTCCTACACGTGTGTGTTTTTATCATCTCGCAGTTCTATTTTTCCCGTTGGTATTGATAAGCTTTATACTTATGCATTTTTGTTTTTTTGTTGTTAAGCTGTTATTTATACAAAAGTCGTATTGAACTTCTTTTCTTCTTTTTTTTTTCTTTTTTTACCATTCCTACTACCTTGGTTTTTGAAAGATTAT
The DNA here is from genome assembly GCA_018223645.1 of Jasminum sambac. Lineage (NCBI taxonomy): Eukaryota > Viridiplantae > Streptophyta > Magnoliopsida > Lamiales > Oleaceae > Jasminum > Jasminum sambac. The sequence continues at coordinate 5,711,911 of CP073645.1, read as the reverse complement.
TCCTAATTAGTTATCTCTATTTTTAGTTACCATTGCTTGCATTTCCTTTTGATTTTCTCCATATTTGGATCTGTTGAGAATTGTCCCAGTGTAAATTAAATACGACTGTATAGAAGAAATGATCTCATGTTTTCAAAGTCTCTCAGTGCCTAAGCTTTTCTTACCTAAAGCACGATGAAGTCAAAAGTTTCGTTTTTAACTATTGAGTTTTTATCCAGTCGTATCAAAATCATTCATCCTGCTGTCGGATCATTGTACTGTATCTTTACTAGGGCCACTTGGTTTCTTACGCATGTGAATTCAATAGTCAACTTCTGAGTTTTTATTTAAAGGACAACTCTTCGTATTGTATTTTTTGGAATGGTGCTCTTGTGAATTAAATAATCAATAATCGAGTTTTTATCTTTTATATATTCCATGATAAAGTCCCGCCAAGTCTTGTATAATTCAAGCATCAAACATGATAATGTGCGACGATAAAAAGAGGACTATCTTTGTGGAATTGATAGAGTACTGTCATGCAAACAATCAATAACTTTTTTAACAAAAGCTCTATTGTTAAAAATCCTATCACGAAAAACTCTACTCACAATAGCGATACAAATTAGAAGATAGTATTCCAGCTGACCTTTTACCTCGTATATTTAATGCATTGACTAAATTAGTTGACGTAATCGTTGATTTGAGTCATTTTCTTTTTTTTTTTTTTGAAACTTCTTATTTATCAGTGATTCAGTGAAATTTGGATATCATAATCTTGCTTAAATATTACAAAAATCTTATAGTTAAATTGATAGCGAAAAATAGCATATTACTAAGAATAATTCTAATTGCACAATAATTATGCATGAAATTAATATGTTACCAACATTGCAACAAGTTTGTTGGGAAATATCACAAATTTCTCCACCCAAACTTGCGCAGCGAAAAATAATCAACACACAAACGAGAATAAAATAGAGAACACAATAATTAATTTAACGTGGTTCATTGCTGACAAACCAATGGGAGGAAAAACAGCGCTTTTATTGATGAAGAAAAATCACTCTACAATTTTTCCTCACCCACTCGACTTCTCCACTCAAAAATTAGACGATAAAAAAAACTACACGCTTGTCTTTTCTATCTCTAATTTCTCCCACTCTCTCTCTCTTTCTCTCTCACACGAAATCCCCCTCTCTTTCTCTATTCTCTCTGTCTCTCTATTCTCTATCTCTCTGTCTCTCTCTCCTTCTCAATATATGGCTACCCTCTACCTCCTTCTTTCGTGCCTGTGCATATATATATATATATATATATATATATATATATATATATATACTCTAATTGTCTTTTGCCCCAAGTAATGTTAATGGGCCAAACCCATTAACCCAATTCCTTTTCCCTTTATTTCTTTTTCTTTTAATTTAATTTATTTCCTTTTTAATTATTTTAAATTAATTCTCCCAACAATCTCCACCTTAATTTAAAATAATTAAATCACCAACTCATCCCCAACACGCACCCCTTTAGTGGTAGGTGCCACCTCTTCTTTTTAATAGACTGAATAAAAATGAACCGAATTCAAAGACTCATCAAACTTTACCCTTGGCTTTGACGTCTTTGAACTTCGCTCTTCAATCTTCTTACCAGCAGCCACAGAACTCTTCTTGGCAGGCTCGGAACTCTCAATAATAGTAGAAGACTTCACTCGGTGCGACTTCAATCTGGCAGCTCCACCTAAAACAGTCTTCCCTATCAACTTGTACAAATTACCAATCTTTTCACCTCTCATTATTGGCACTGAATTCTTCTTCACGGTCATTGCTCCACCTCTTGAAGCATACTCATAACCCCACGTGTCTAGTGCTCCCAAAGATATCAAGCTTCTCTTCAACTTTGGAACATGTAGTACACCATTTATTCTTCTCATAACTCCATCGAACATCCTCACCTTCACCGTACCCGATCCCTTAACTTCCATCTTCTGATCATTTGCCCCAAACACATAACGCTCACCACATGCCTTATAATCCTCGAACCAATCTCTATTGGGGCACATGTGGTAGAAACATCCGGAATCTAAAAACCAATCATTAATGTGACTATCGTAGTCAGCAACACATAACACATAATCTTCAATCGCTAGATTTTGGTCCAACACATTTGTAGAATCGACAGCCTCTGCAACCTCTTTACCTTTTCTCTTCGTCTCAAGATGCCTAGTCAATTCCTCACAATCTCTTCTAATGTGTCCTTTCTTGTGACAATAATAGCACTCGATATCTCTCCTTGAACGAGATTGAGAACGATCCCTTTGACCAGAATTTCTTCCTTGCGGTTGACCTCTACCACCTATATCTTCACTAGTTGTCAAGAATACTTGCTCACCTTGATCAATATCAACTGACTTCTTAATATGGGCAGTCTCTAACAAAGCAGTTGAAACTTCATTCACCGTCAATGTAGTTTTCCCAACTAATAGAGTGGTCACTAATGTCTCACACGACTTAGGCAAGGAAGACAATAAAATAACCGCTTTATCTTCGTCCTCAATTTCCACATCAACATTTAATAAGTCGGTCACGCACTTATTAAATTTACTCAAGTGGTCATAATATCATCATTCTCATTCATCTTCAACTCATAAAGTTGCTTTTTCAAATATAACCTATTCGTTAGGACTTGACATATATAGATTTTCTAGCGTTTTCCACAATTTAGAGCGATTTTTCATTCAAAACGCTATACTTTACCTCAGGTGCAAGAGCCAGACGAATGGTCTTGGCCAGTCTTTGCAATTCTTCCCAATCGGCATCTTTCGTCCCTTCGGCTTCTTGTCCTTCAATGCCTTATAGAGCCCTTCTTTGCACAAGAAGATCCTCCACCGTCTTCGCCAAATATTGAAGTTATTTTTCCCATCAAAACGCTCCACCTCAAATTTGGCCATACTCCCAGACTTGAGCAATTAGCTCGATACCATTGTTGGGAAATATCACAAATTTCCCACCCAAACTTTGAAAAATAACCAACACACAAACGAGAATAAAATAGAGAATACAATAATTAATTTAACGTGGCTCAGCTAACTGCAGATAACCACGGGAGAAGAACACCTTTTATTGATGAAGAAAAATCACTCTACAATTTTTTCTCACCCACTCGACTTCTCCACTCAAAAATTAGACGATAAAAAGAGATACACGCTTTTCTTTTCTATCTCTAATTTCTCCCACTCTCTCTCTCTTTCTCTCTCACACGAAATCCCTCTCTCTTTCTCTATTCTCTCTCTGTCTCTCTATTCTCTATCTCTCTCTCTCTCTCTCTCCTTCTCAATATATGGCTGCCCTCTACCTCCTTCTGTCGTGCCTGTGCATATATATGTATATATATATATATGTATATATATATATATATATACTCTAATTGCCTTTTGCCCCAAGTAATGTTAATGGGCCAAGCCCATTAACCCAATTCCTTTTTCCTTTATTTCTTTTTCTTTTAATTTAATTTATTTCCTTTTTAATTATTTTAAATTAATTCTCCCAACAAAGTTTTATTATCCCAACACGCCACATAACACTAGGACAATAAGAATTGTCCTAGCACTGGTAACATATCAATCCTGTAATTATATACTGTATCATAATCCTGTAATAATGGCACCTCAGGAAGTTATATAACTAGTTGTACAGCATACATGACCCAATTACCAATAATTCATATTTACCACTGATGATTACATTCATAAAGGGAAAATGCATGGAAGGAAATTAATACTAGAGGCAACAATTTATTTATTTTTTGACTTAAGTTCGATTAAAAAAGAAAGAGAAAATTCCATTTAAGTTATAATAGATCCCAACAATAACTTGGGAACAATTTCATAACTTGTTTCATTTTATTCTAATTCACCAACCATCGGGATTCATTACTTGGGAAAGATTCTCAATCCCCATATATATCTGGAAATTCGGTTTTGACTGAAATTGGGATTCTTACTGCATGCGTTCCATCCACCCAAGTCAAGCTTCCATAGTAATATTCAGTGGTAATTTTATGGAAGGTAGAAATTGTGATAGTATAATTCATCGTCCTCACACTTGGATTGAATAACAAATACTTGGGTTTTACATCCACAAAAGTGCCGTGAGGAGGATCAATAATCACTTCGTATTTCGAATTGAGATTTCCCACATTTGTAACGCTTCTTTTTACAGTAATTGATCCTTTGAGGCTTGGGATTATGATGGAAGGAAGGTTTAGATCGAGAATAGATTGAGCGGCGGCGCCACCATGACACTGTGAGTTTTTGCCTGTAAATTGTTTGATAGAAGTCTCATTATAACCCATAGCGCATAGATAGCTTATGTAATCTCGAGTTCCCATGTCATAAACAAGGCCTGGATTTTTTGCTCCATTTGGATTAGCAACTCCACCTCCATAATCAAATGGATTCGCAATTCTATTTACATCTCCAATTGCATAAATTGGCTCTCCAGAATAGGGATCTGCTGTCCATGCTGCATACATATATATACATAAATGATTGAGTATTGAAGACTTATTGCTGTTAATAAAATTGAACTATCATCTTTCAAAAGTAAGTCTATCTTTGTATCGTTGTGTGATGACGGGAGTAAATTAGTGTGTGCTAATGAACCTGACGTGACAAGTGCTGACTTAATGGCTGCAGGAGACCAATTGGGATGCAATGCCTTTAGCAAAGCAGCAATTCCAGCAATGTGGGGTGCTGCCATAGACGTCCCACTGTCAAAGCGATATACCCCAGTGTTGTCTTCTACAAAGGCTGCTAATATATCAACTCCCGGGGCTGATATGTCCGGCTATATCATAAATGCAAGATTTAAAGAACGTGCTCAAATGAGTAACTAACATAAAAACAGAATGTATGAGATCCAGAAAGTTCTTCTTGTTAAATCTTTGGATACCTTAAGTATTGCTGGTGCAAGAGTATTAGGACCACGAGATGAGAAAAGTGCCACATCGGTTGAGGCATATTTGCCGGTGTAAGTTTTTGTCGGTTTCAAACGTACTTTAGGATCACTGGTGTGGACATACACATTGTTTATAAAAAGCCATTGAAAAAGCAACAAATAACACTTTGATATACCTTATAGAGCGAATATAATTAAGTATCTGTGTTCCTATTTCATATGTCACTTGAATGCAGGTGTGGTATCATAATATGGAGATAAGGCCCTAAATTTACGTCCGGCTGCAATCAGACCTAGACCACCAGCCTTGATGACATTTTCTTGAGCTCTCTTTATGGTTCCCTCTAGCGCTTCTATAGTGAAGCACAGAACCACCTTTCCAGCTACCCAAGTATCATTTGATGTTATATCTTCGCAGAACCTACAAAAGTCATGACAGGTGAACATTCTCTCTTTAAATATTATATAATTTTTAGTTTTAAATGTAAAAACAAGTTTGGGATCAAATACAAGATGTATACATATGGCCTTCTAGCTCTTCTCTGTCTTTGTAAAACAATTCCACAAAGCCAGTTTCATTTCCTATGTACATGGATTGACCCTGTAGATAAAAAAATGAAGTTGATGAAATTGTAAGAAATATGTTGATAGCTATTCACTTCCTTCTTTTTCCTTATCTTCATAGAAGAGTTACCGTAAACTTTTGATTGTTGCCTAGAATGATGGTTGTGGGAAATGATCTATCTATTGTACTAGCTGCTACAGTAATGACCCAGGGTGCCACATCCTCTACAGTCCCTGAGCCGGGTCCTGAATTTCCCGCAGAACAAACAACAATGATCCCATACATGGCAGCATGAAATGAGCCATAGTAAATCACATCACGCTTGTCAACTTTCGGGTATAGAGGCAAATCAATGCCTATTGATAGAGATAATACATCAACACCATCATGAATTGCTTCATCAAAGGCTTTTAGAACGTCAGCAGATGAAATCACCCCACCCACCCATCCAACTTTATACATGGCCACTCGAGCTTTGGGTGCTCCTCCCGACTGTACCAAGTGCAAGTCCACCCTGACTCACATTATTTACAAAAGAGCCACCTGCTATGCTAGTACAGTGTGTTCCATGTCCTGCTGAATCTCTTGCGGACAAAAAATCATTACCCGCATCTTTTAATGCTTGTTCACCTCCCGCCGCTAGAAAACCATCTATGAAGTAACGAGCTCCTATGAGTTTCTTGTTGCAGTGTTTAGCTGGATCAAATTTATCTCCAGACTGACAAAAACCCTTCCACCTTGACGGGATTGGCCCAAAACCTTTGTCGTTGAAAGATGGGGATTCCGGCCATATTCCTATTTTAAAGCTACGTCCTAATTAGGAATGCACTCGATTCAAGAATAACAAAAGATAAGAATAAGAAAAAATGCAAAATCACACACCTGTATCAAAGACACCAATTATAGTATCATATCCCATTTTTGCATCATGTACAAGATTTGTTTGAGAATTAGGAGAAAGGCCAAGGTAATCCCAACTCCTTGTTGTTTGCACCTTGTAAAAGCTATGAGGAAGGGCATGAACTACACTGGGTAATGCTAGAATTGAGAAAGGATATGAAATATAAGTCAGCCTGAATTTTCGTTCACATATAGACATACAATAGCCATAGCTTAGAATCATACCGAAGCATGTACGTATTCGGCGAAGTGCACATTTATATAAGGAATAGTACCTGCAATACGTTTTGCTTGAGATTTTGTTAATTTGGCTGCAAATCCTGAAAAGCCATGTCTGTAACTGTATATCATTGAGTCGACCGATGCTTGTTTACTGAGTTAGGTCAAATAGAAACATTACATGCATGTTAAGTGTTGAATAGTTTTATTAAGTGAAAGAAAATAATTATCGAATTTGGAAGTTAAATTAATCATATTTGGAACCTTCCTAGGATAGAAGCAAGCATATCATGATGGCTAGAGGTGATAAGCTCCACGTCATTGTGCTTCTTGTCTCCCAAATAAACTATATAAACCTGTATGTTAAAGTTAAATCTCTAGATGTGGCAGGAGGATTAAAAAAAATAAAATAAAATAAAATAAAATAAAATAAATAAAAAGGAAGAAGAAGAAGGAACTCAACAAAAAGAAGACATAAATTTTAATTTGGGATATGACTTACATTGGTTTTAGCATTTTCATTTGCCAGAACAATGTTGAATGAGCTTACAAACAGTATAGAAGTCAAAACCACAGAATGAATGGAAGTAACAAGTATTGCCACCTCATTTTATGCATTTACAGGTAAGCTTTTATTGTTAGTGTCTTGAGATCTTATGAGCCATTGGTATTTATACTAGTCTCTTAATAGGTGTTATGCACAAGGTTGATGGATGCATTAGAGAAATTCTAGGACTCATTTTCAATCCCATTACTGTTCTTCACCATTATTAATTGAGTGATCAGTGATGGCTGGATTAATGAAAGGAACTTTAGATAGTGAAGAAATCAATCATTTAGGTTGAATAATACTTCGTGAAGGTGGATTGGACATCTGGACTAATGGCATTCCTTTATCACTTCCACTGTTAGCTCAATGTGAAAAATGCAACCCACTTTCATCTCCAACCCATTATATCTTTTTTTTTTTTTTTTTTTTTTTTTGGCACCAAACCTATCCATTATCATATTTTTTATTTTTTAAATATTTTTAATTGAAATTCATTATGTTCGATTATGTTTTACAATTAATTTAAAATAATAGATTATTTTATTTTATTTTTTACAATCAATTAAAATATTTTGACTACGTAGACGACACCCCGAAAGCCAGAAAACAAAGAAAAACCGCAAGCTTGTACTTGTCCCAATTTGAATTAATATGCCATCTTATTCTAACTGTAGTGTTTGTGTTATGAATAATAATTGAAGTGTTATGAATAATTGAGAATAATTTGGTGGTTATGAATTATGAGGAATAATTTGGTGGAGGAATAATTTGGTAAAAGATGTAATTATTATATGTGAATGACTATTATACCTTTGATGAAATTATGTAATTACGATTGTGCCATTCGAAGTTTTCCTATAAATGGGGCTTCAGTTATTAATGAAATTCATTCCTGAGAATTCCTTAGAATTCATTCTCTCTAAATTCTCTCTATCTTTCTATACTTTTATAACACGTTATCGTAGTCTCTAACCCTTTGAATAATATGAAAGAAGTATGCTTTCTATGATTGCATCTTATAGATGATCTACTCAGATTAAACCTGGATTATTACCAATGAATTAATTCATCCTCATCAATCCTAAATAACTCTCTCTTTGCAAATACATCATTGAAAATTCCTTTGCTCATATTCTTCTCCCACAATTCCTCATTCTACACAACCCGCAGAGATGTCTGAAATCCCAAAATTGGAAGAATGGAGTCCAAAGAATTTTCCGATCACGTAAATGGATTGCAAGTAAATCTCATCCATGGAATAATTAGAGAAAGGGAAAAAGGTAAATCATATGATTTTATAATATAATAATATATTAAACTATAACATTCGTTTTATCGAGATATAAGGAGTATACATTATCAAAATCAAATTTTCTCGACTCCATTATACTCGATTTAACGAGAGCTTCGATTTGACACAAACATTGATAGGGTAATAACTCGTTTTGAAATATGTTATTATCAAACTTTCAAAATTTACAAATCAGTACACCAACTTTTGAAAAAGTTACAAAATAGTCATTGAATATTTTGATATTGATAACTTGAAGTAGAAAGGAGATAATTTTCCAATCGTAAAACATTGATAAAATATTTTTGACAATTTTACCTTTGCGAATTGGAATGGACAATTTTACCCTTAGGGTAAAACCGACCTAATTTTGACGACAAAGTGAAAAATGGATAGAATATTCATGAAGAAATTCTAAATCCATTGATTATATAAAATGGCTTGAAGTCCATTTGAGTTAAAAGATCGAAATATTAATGTAACTCAAGAGTTCAATTACATAATGTACTTATTACAGAAGGATAAGTGTCTCTTGTAGAAGTAATGAGTATTTGTTCAGAAGAACAAATGCTCCCGCATAAGCGATTCAATATTTAATTCTCGCACTTTATTTATCGCAATTTAATTATCGCCATACCTCCTACTTGATGATGGGTTCAACCGTCACTAAACGGAAGGTTTTATATATTTTTGCACTTTATATGCTAAGTGATGGGTAATACCTTCTATCGAAAGATATCCTACTCTGAAGAAGTAGTTAAACATTATGCAATTTAATTCTTGCTATTTAAATTCGTAAATTTATATTTATTGCAATAATTCCCATAAGGCGATTCGACCACCTATTGGAGGAAATTTAATTTACGCAATTTAAATTTATGCACTTTATAGTTTGAGTATATTTCCAATGTGGTGGGTAATACCACACGATTGGTGTGCATATTTTCAATGTGGTGGGTTATACTATACGATTGGTTATAACGAATCCTACTCGGAAGAAGTAGTTGATCAAATATTCTAATCATACTCAAGCGATGACGATGAGAATAAAATTACTTCTCCATATATAGAATATTAATGGAGAAAATTGAGCAAGTGGTACTTGAAGTTACCATTGGATAAATAGATGAAAGTAAAATGCTCAATAGATCCCATGTTGATAAATCAAAGAAAATATATCGCATGGAAAGCTTATATGAAGTAATCTCATCGATGATATGAGATTGTATTAATATGAGAATAAAATGCTCTTGAAAAGCAAAATCACTAGATATCTGTATTTGAATAAAGCCAATATGATATTATTATTATTACTCCGTAAGAAGTACAAAACAAATTAAGTGGAACATATTGAGAATATCAAAGATGGCAATAAACACTCGAAAATATAGAAATACGAAAAGAAAATATATATTGAACCCATAAATGAGGGATGCGTCTCGAGAGTATAAATACTCGTAACTCGCCACCAGAACATTCGGGTTCATAATGAAAGATCCAAAGGATCTCTTTTTCGCTTGACAGATGATCTGTGACCAGATGGGTTTCAAATTTTCCATAGATTTTTGAACATATGATTGAATCTTGATGAGTAGATCAAAGAATCAGATTAAGCGTAAACAAGTATATTTCTTCTTTGAGCGAGAAATAAATTTATGTTCTACACTCGATCTAGAAATGCTAGCAAACCATCGAAGAAATAATTAATATTCAACAAACCTATGGGTTTGGTATGAAAATTCCTTTGTGCAAATGACGCTATATTGAATATTTCCTCCAGCGTGTTATAGCGCTGGAAGAACAATAAAAGCATCACTATTGCTCATCATGTACATCGTGCAATCATGGATGGATTGTGTTTGTAGCATCAATCCAGGTTGGACTAATGACATTTCTAACTCCAATTCGACATCGCCCAATTCGATGAAAAGGTATTATACTTGACACTCTTATCCCCCATAATTGTGCGGCCATCGTAAGACTCCTTAATAGTTTGTTATTAGTCCCTCCATATAGTATATTGATATTTTGTTTCCCTAACTCCCTTACAAGTTGGTCTGCCATATCCACATATTGGATATGACCTACTAGTCTGGAGCCACCAAGAACACATATAGTTTTTAGTCGTGAGGTAAAGATTGACTTACATGAGATGATTTTGATATCTCCATCTCCATCTCCACCTCTATCTTTCTCTTTCAACGAATGAATGATAGATATATGAATCCCTCTATTTAAAGAAAAATTTTCAAACCAATAATTGAGTGCACTATTTACTTTTTGACAAATATGAAAGAAAAAAAAGGCAGAAAATTTTTTTAGTGATATGACATATAGCTGTCAGAGATTGAAAAATAATATATATATCTTAAAATTGAAAAACGATATTTACAAATAAAAGAAATATATTGATCTTTGTTATTACACCGAGCTTTCTTACATAAATATGGGAAAATCATTATGCTAAATTTTTCTACTAAATTTACAAACGGGATCTTCTAAAGTAAGTTTTTCAAGATCAGTAACGCGCTTGTTGATCTTTGAATTTGGCCCATAAGGCCATTAGCTCACCTTGTGCGTGTCCACTAGGATGTGTCTCAAGAGCCTGTTGAATATCATCCAAAGGCTCCTTACTCAATCCATCCTTAATGAATGCTATTTTATCTTCTCGGTTTCTGGACAAGTACCCCACAGATTTACATCGAGTGTCACATGTCCATCGAGCACACTTGTAGCATCCTCCTAATCTTTTTGCTCTCCGTTTCTTTGAAAAACTACTTTTACCCATACCAGGCATGTATTTAGAAGGAATTGAAACCTCACCAGATAATTGAACCTTTGCTTCAATCAAGCATCGGATATCTTGTGGGATACCCTTATTCATTAGCATCCTTAATCTTTCCAAATTACATCGATAAATCCTTTTTAAGATTTTAATCGGTAGTGATGGATAGTATTTTCGAAGATTTGAGAGCATATGATCCATTATAATGTATAGACCCTTGTTAGGATGAATTTTGCAATAATTTTGATGATTTATTTATAGAATAATACGACGCGTATGAAATAAGACTAGATTTTAAATAAATAATATGAAGCGTAAGAGCTACGATTTAGGAATTAAATAATAGCCGGATGTGATGCGTATGAGCTGTAACTCCGTGTTTGAATAGTGGTAGACAATAATGTCACCAAAAGATGCTGGAATATGTCGGTGAATTATTTCTATGATAAATCATGTTGAGCACTATACAGATACTAGTGAAATCGATATAAGAATTTACTGAACTAGAAGTTCAATAATACTCATTTGCAACACCGGACTGACCATCCCGGTTTAAATAATTATTGAAATCAATATTTCAAGTGAAGAATTAAAGGAATTCTTCAATGATTGTTCTCGATAAATGATGAAATCATTACTAGCCAATATTGGGAATAAATCCCAAATATATATAGAATAAAGGATGAGAAGTATGGGCACACTCATCCTCCATGTGGACTACTAGATATTATGATATGGATCCACTAGATAGTCACATGTGTATATGATTCGTAATTTGAAATTTATTTAAATATTTGCTCACCAGTATGAGCATGATTTTCAGATTTAATGATAAAGCTAGTAAATGTATATCCCAATACTTGAATAAATCTCAAGGATTTGAGTATGCATACAAGTGGGATATTATATGGCAAATTATTTAAAGTCCTCAAATAAATTGCCGATATCGAGAATAGAATGCAAACGGTCTAAATTCATATTAAGGTGAATGATGAGAACATATATGATTAAAATCATACCAATTGTATGAGTTTTGGTGTTCTAAATTTTCTCAAAGATGAGGGAGTATTAAAGGTTGAAAATAAATGCATCAAGTTATATCCTCGAAATTGAAATCTGAACTTGAAGTTCAAAGATGCATGAAAGGCTATGAACAATCACATATATCACCACGATGCTTTGATAAGTTAGCGCTACTGTAAGCGTTGATATTTCCCCAAACATATATATCAAAGAAAATTATAAAAGATGGTCTTAATAACGGAGGCATATGCTCTTGAAGAGTATATAGACATAACTATATTGTGTAATCCTACAAGAGGATTGATAATGAGATATCTCGATAAGTTATGTCGATATGGGGAAAGAAATGAAATTGAAAAGTGTCGACACGATATGAAAATGTAGCGCTACATATGATCAATGATAATGAAAATATTGAGATATATTGAAGATGATAAATGGTGAATGTGAAATCCTTAACTTATGAGATGATGAGATGATGATGACTAATGCTCAAGTTTAAAGATAAGCATGGTGGTCATTATATGTTGCATGCTCATGAAAGTTAAATTACCGATCGTGTGTGTAGTACCGAAAAGGAAATTAAAAGGATCGGATGAGCTAAACCCGTGTTTATGAGTACCCTAAAGGGTGAACTAAGCCCTGGGAATGAAATAACCTATTAAGTGAGTATTAAATGTTAAATGATATATTTTAAATGTTAGTTAGTTATGAAGGTTTACTTATATGTTTACATGTTTTTACAATGAATTTATATGCTTTAAATTGTGTATTTGGAGACATGTGTTCATGGTGAATGTTTTGTAGTTGTGTAAGAAAATTGATGCACTCTAAATGAACGAAGAGTATAAAATCAATGTATATGATACTCATACAAATGTATGAAAGATTTTGAAATGCTTAAAGATACTTGTATAAAATACGCGTTGCACTCTTTTTCCTTGACGAGGTTTTATCCCATTGGGTTTTCCTAGCAAGGTTTTTAATGAGGCAACTTTAAAGGCGTATTCACATGAATAATGTACTTTTTCCTTCATTAGGCTTTTTCCCACCGGGTTTTTCCTAATAAGGTTTTAACGAGGCATATTCATGGTATATTGAGAACGATAGGAGAAATTGATACGGTGTATCTATTGGATCAAGTTATAATGGAGCTAATGCTTTAGATCCAAACGATGATGATATTGAAATCATTTACCGTAAGTAAAGATATCAGCTTCTCAAGATATGAAATCGAATCGGAGCAAATTGCATTTCTTTTCCTTCGATCAAGTTTTTTCCCACTGGTTTTCTTGACAAGGTTTTAACGAGGCAAAGACGTGAATACTCATATGCGCCGATAGACATCGGGGAGCAATGTTTTGATGAAGCGATATAACCACTCCAAGCTATCCCGCAATCGGTTTGGAAGTTTTTTCCCACCGGGTTTTTCTCCAAACAGCCCAAGACATTTGTATTAATAGTCATTCAAGGGGGAGTGTTATGAATAATAATTGAAGTGTTATGAATAATTGAGAATAATTTGGTGATTATGAATTATGAGGAATAATTTGGTGGAGGAATAATTTGGTAAAAGATGTAATTATTATATGTGAATGACTATTATACCCTTGATGAAATTATGTAATTACGATTGTGCTATTCGAAGTTTTCCTATAAATAGGGCTTCAGTTATTAATGAAATTCATTCCTGAGAATTCCTTAGAATTCATTCTCTCTAAATTCTCTCTATTGTTTCTATACTTTTATAACAGTTTGGTTATTGTTCCGTTTTTGTTGTTTTTTTATTACCTATAACTCCATTAAAATTAAGTATATCAACATGGAAAATGCTTAAATTTATAGAAGAAAAAAATACCACAGCCCAAGTGTGTGGTATTTTGGAGCATTTTGGTGTTTTGGGAGTATTTGGAGTGAGGGTTAATTGGTGATGACCTAATAGAAAAATGAAAGAAAAGTAACACCAAATTAAATGTCACTAGAACAATGACATCCACTAACGATTAGACCCAGTCATCGGGCCTGTTTAGACCCGAAACCGGCCCGTTGACCACCTGTTTGGATTTTGAACCTACAAGGTTCATCTTTTTGATGAACCGGAACCGGCGGTTCATCTTGAACCGTCCTTTTCACGGTTCGAACCAGACAGTTCAAGGTGAACCGTCGATTCACTCGGTTGCCAATGGTCACAATTTTTTATTGTGACCGTTTTATTTTCCTTTTTGAACTAGCAGTTCATTTTTTTTTTTTATTTTTTAAACCACGAACCGGCGGTTCACGAACCTTGAACCGCCGATTCACGAACCGGAGGTGAGCCGGTTTCGTGCTGGTTCAAACAAAATTGAATCGCCGGACTGGCGGTTCATGAACCGTGGCCGGGTCTACTAACGATAATTCATCATTTACTTTAATTTTAGGTCATTGGTGACGAGTTGTCTATTGGGTTGATGGGTTTTGACTCGTTATAACCTTTGGTCCCATGAAAGTAAGCAATCATCGACTCTCAGCCCATGCTTGGAATTTACTGGTTGAAATCATCGACTGTTATGTTAACGCACTCTGATACCGTGTTACGACATGTAAATGATGATGATAATCAGATGTGATAAATAAAAAAAAATACACATTTTCTCAAAAAGTGTCGACTTCCTTTACATTGTTTACAGAAGAGAATCTTATATTCATTGGATCAAATTGGAAGACATACATGTCATAGATTATGGTATACATAGGTGATGTTGTAAAACAACATTAAGACTTAAGAGTTGTTAGAGATTAACATCGAGTTGCAATCCTTTCCGAGTTTAAATTGGCCTAAAGTCCGTAAACATAAACTAGTCAAAGTTTACGCTTACATATGATGAAGCTTTTAGTTAGGCATTCATGTAAAACTTCATATATAAACACCTTCATGTAAAACTTCATATATAAACACCGTCTATATGAAAAGTCTTTCAAAGCAACTGTAAATAAAACGTGGTAGTTTTTTTACTAGACGTTGTTTTCTATATGGGGAGTTTTCCACACATCCAAAATTATCATCTCTCGCGTGAGTGATCATTTGACATCAAAATAAACCGCAAGAGACATCTAAAATAAAATCTAGCAAGGTAAAAATCAATTATTTTTCTTTCCTTGTCCTTTGATGTCCCTACGATATAGTGCACAAATAGCCACCGCATGAACAAAAGATAATTGAGATAAGGAAAAAGACAATTGTGGTTACTTTGTTAATAGTTCAAATAGGGGTTGATCATGTCTGTAGGTGACTTTTTGTTTTTATTAAAGATTAAGTTTTTATACTACTACTACTAGTGTATTTTCCCTTGCGATGCATGGGAAATTTTTACTATCTGACGGATTATTATTTTTCAACATATGACTTAGGTTAGTACAAATTAACGTTACAATAGAAAAGGAATTTAATCTTATTATTATTATTATTATTATTATTATTATTATTATTGTTATTGTGAAAGTGGTAGTGATCCATTTTGGATGAAATTTGGAACACAATGTTTCCTCACTTGATATTCAATTTCTTCATATAATGGGTTCAGTGCCTGTTAGCAAACAAATCTAAATATATTTTAATGTATTCTTTTCAAATTTCAAATTTGATCAAACAAATCACATCCATATATCTTTCTACTCATTAAATCTCCACCATTTAATTCCACCTATTCTCTCTTTTTCTACGCATAAAAATACATTAAAATTTATCCGCTGACACCCTCTCAATTCGCTTGATTATTTTTGTAATTTTATTTTACTTTCTCTATGTGTTCCTATAAATTAGATGGATGATACATGATTTTATTTTTTTTCACGATTTTAATATCACAAAATTATAAATAAAATTTTAGTTCATAAAAAAAATAATAGTATAGTAATAGTAATCTTTTTTTAGTATGTTTAGATTCATTTAAATAGTGGATAGTTAAACATGCAACAGTGCAAGTAATAAGAACACATATATATTAAGGAGGGTGTTCCCAACATAGAATTTCATGGAATTCAGAAATCCATATAATTCCAAGTGTTCTCAATTTAGAATTCTGTGGATTCTATATAAATCCAATGTTCTGAATTTAGAATTCTGTGAATTCTATAAAAATCCAAGATTCTCAATTACTCATGGAATCCGGTGAATTTCATTAAATTGTGGAATTCTATTGATTTTTATGGATTTTTAAATTAAAAATACACTAACCAAATTCTTCCCAAAATCCTACCTCCTACCCTCAGATTCTTATGGAATTCATGAATTTTCATCTTTTCTCCAAGAATTCTTTTAGACGTAGATAATCAACTAAAATTTATAATCATAAATTGGAAAAATATATTTTCCTTTACCATTATAATAATTTCAAAATAACTACACCATAATTAGCTTGTGCAAATATATATATATATATATATATATATATATATTGTAACGATAACACATGTTTATTTATTGGTCATTACTCTAATTTTTGAAAAATTATATAATATCCAATCTATAAAAAGGAAATTTAATGGACGATATATAATATGATTAATATTGGTAATTTCATAATTGTTAGTAAATCCAATTATTAGTAAGTCGAAATATACTGAAACTTGTGATTTTTCATACGCCGCTCAACTTTTAATGGCATTTTTTAACTTTTTTATTTTGTTTTTTTGTTTTATTTTTTTATGATCTAGTAACAACTATCCAAATGAACTTTCCAATCCTTTGCTTATTCTGTTTTAATGGTGAAAAAAATATATAACAAATTCCACTGAAATCCATAGAAATCTACAAAATTCAGTGACATAGAATTCCATAAGAATGTGAAGGATTCTGTGGAATCTATATATTAATAAAATGAGCACGTTTTCCTGCTCAAACTATCAATTTTTAGAATTAAAAAATTAATTATAAAATTTCATTTCCTACCCAATCCCTATATATTTATTTTTTAAGATTAAATGGTATATTTTGAGATAAGCCCAAATCTTTTATCAAAGAAATCTCCTTATATATAAGATTAAATGATATATTTTGAGATAAGCCGGAAACTTTTATTAAAGAAATCTTACATACATGGGTATTTCCTTTTCATCTTTATCACTAACAGTTCACGCACGTCAATTGAGTATAAGCTTTCCCGTGCAACGCGCGGGTGAAAACACTAGTTCTATTAAAATCCATAAAATCTATGAAAATCTGTTAAATCAAAAAAAATCTATATAATTCCATGTTGAGAACACCCTCCTAACTAATTTTTTTGTGAACACATATCTATTTAAACGTTTCCTATTAAAAATGTGTAAATGAGGCAAAAATCAGGTACCGTCAATCAATTTTATATATGTATCTATGTATACACAAAAATGGAAAATAATAAAACATATATCAATCAATAAAGCAATAAATTAATTACAAATAAACAAATTTTTTTACCTGTGCAACCTATCATTTGCAAATCTATTAATTTGATTTCTCTCAAAAAAGAAGGAACAAAAAAAGTTAAGACACATATAATTCACAATTTGCGAAAAAGTTAAGTTAAAAAAAAAAAAAAAAAGGAACAAAAGCCAACAACAAAAATTGTTAGTGATAAGATAAGTGATGAGAATATTTAGATTGATTTCAACTGCATACTCTACAAATCTGTTAGAGATATTCTCAAATCCACATATAGAATTTATTTAATTTTTGAAAAATAGAGGGGAAAAAAAAGAAAAAAAAAACGTGTCTAGATAAGCTTTAAAAAAAAGGGAGGGATGAAACACGTAAAGAGAAATTTAAGTAATTGGAGGAATTATGAATTCTAATTCTGCTATGATTAATTAATTAATGGAAAGATTGTATTAAAAGAATGGAATGTAATGTAAGTAAAAAAAAAATCTAATTCATCGAAAAAAATTGAAAAATTAAATTAAAAATAATTTAATGTGGAAAATAAATAAAAAATTAAGAAAAATAATAGGACAAAAAATGTATATAAAAATGAAAATTTGAAGATTATAAGAATATTTTTGTGATAATGTTATCTCATAATTTGAATAAATATATTTTCTAAAATTTGAATAAATGAAACCCTGAAGATAATATTAATAATTTTGTGATAATTTTATCTTGTGAAAAAAATAATATAATAAAAAAATTTAAATTACGAAAAGGAATATGATAAAAAACCTGCATAAAAATGAAAAACCTGAATATTATAGGAATATCTTTGTGATAATGTTATCACATAATTTGAATAAATATATTTTCATAATTTTGAATAAATGAAATTCTAAAAATTCTAAATAATATAATCAAGAAATTTAAAAAATAAGGAAAAAGAATAGGCGGAAAAAAATAAGGCAGATACTTTTATTTTTATTTATTTAATAGATTTTATTTTTTTTAAGAAATAAAAAAGTTATTATCGTTACTAATGAAAATCATTAATCACTAATCACTAATAACTATTCACTAACTAGCTAATTAATAATTACTAATCACCAATCACTAATATATAAAAGGACTGATGATTGGAAACTTTTGATTTTCCTATTTTATCTTTATATATATTTTATAATTCCAAATTCATCATTAGCTCATTAATTGAAAAAAAAATTCATTTTCCTTTGATTCTTATTATCTTTCTTTTTTTTTTCTATTCTACAACTTTCGCTCTCATAATTTTCTTTCAAAAAAATTGACGTCATAGTTGAGTGAAAAGTATGTAGTATGAATGTCAAATCAAATATCTCAATTTCAAGTTTAACACGAACTCTTTTTTAAGAGCTAATTATGAATGTATAATTTTTTACAAGCCTAAAAAATTACAGGTAAAAGTTAGCTTTTATAGTTTGCATTTTCTATCAAACAATCAGTCTCTATGCTTTGTTAAATTAAGTCCATATTATATTTTTAATTTATCAATTTATTAAAAATATTATTTTAATCTTTTTATTTTTATATATTAATATCTCCACTTTATTTGGTGTTTTCATCTTTTAATTTGATTGTAATATATGAAAAGCCTTTTAAAATGCAAAGAGTGGTGGGATTGGAAATTTATAATCCATTGAGTCGATAATTAATTTTATTACATTAAATTATAAAAATGTTTATTTTTTCTAAAATCCTTTTGCATGTTTATCAAAAAAGGATGGGCCAAGCCATACTATGGCCCCCACCCCGATCTCCGCCCCATACGCAATTAGACATTCATTGTCAACTTCCTATCAAAAACATTGTTTATATATATTGTATGAAAAATGTTTCAAGACAGCTGTATAAAACATATTTCTACTAAATGCCATTTTCTAAGAGAATTTTCTATGCATCCAAAATTGCAGTCTCTCACAGGTCACAAGAATGATCATCGGACAGCAGACTAGCGGAGTATACCTGAAGAGATCAATTATTTTTCTGTCCTTTTTCTTTAATCGGTCCCTACTATGTGGTGCATGTAAATAACCACCACATGAACAAAGCATTTAGATAAGGGGAAAAGACATATAGTACAAAATTAAAGGGTTAATCATGTCTTCAGGGGTGGTGCATGTGGTGGTGCATGTAAATAACCACCACATGAACAAAGCATTTAGATAAGGGGAAAAGACATATAGTACAAAATTAAGGGGTTAATCATGACTTAAAGATTAATTTTATCAAAGATAAATTTTTTACGTTACATAGTGATGGAAGTATAAGATATAGATAATGATGAGTAATTTAATTTAAATTAAATAAGCAAAAGTACCTTTCACATTTAGAGGGAAAAAAATCAAAATGAACACAAAGGCTAGCTATCCTCAGCACAAAAAACGAGTGTACGATGTACAAAAAAGTTAGATTATTGTGATTTATGCAAATATATTAAAATAGAACTAATTGATTCTATTAATTTGTATGAGACCCATTTCGTCTAGATTCATTAGATATTATTAATTCTCAAATTCGTTTTCTACCATATGTTTTAAGGGACTGGATGCTTTCTCCAACAACTTTGATACACAATTCCTACACATCTATTTCACTCTGCTAATTCTATGCCAAACACGCTCTGTGTTGCTGCTATTGTTGCTGCTGGTGTTATTATTGTTTGTTAAATTAAGTCCAAATTATATTTTTAATTTGTCAATTTAGTAAAAAAATTATTTTAATCTTTTTATTTTTATATATATATTAATATCTCCACTTTATTTGGTTCTTTCATCTTTTAATTTGATTGTAATATATTCCATACAACAAGACTTAAGTCGCAAAACAACAAATTCTATTGCATAAAGGGTAAGGGTATATTTTGATGATCACTAAAGGTTTTAATGGTAGATAGATGTGAGTTGGAGAAAAAGTATGGTAAAACAAATTTTCAAAATTTAGATGCTTTCTTTAATGTCAACTTCTTATAATAACTGTGAATGTAATACAACAAATTACTCTTTCATATTATATTATGTTTGAATAGTAAACATAGTGAGTCCGTGTATTTAAATCTAAGATGTAGCACTGTAAATAAGAAATTTTTCTGCCTAATCCCTTTTTGGCCTTTTTTATGAATAACTTAATATTTATTTAGGTTATAAATTACGAAGCATAAATCTACAGAAATTGTAACAAATTCTGGTTTGCTTAAGTGTTTTTTTTTCTTTTGTGATGGTACATTGATCCCAATGTGTTATTATTCTACAGTTTGTGATTTGTGATCTGTTTGCATGCATATTTGGGGATAAATTGGTTTCAGAGTAAGAAGGCAGTGGCAGAAGATGAATCGTTGAGAAGTTGTGCGAACTGTGGAGCTCCATTCGGTGATCTGACTGTGAAGGTCTACAATATAATTACGTCGGGGAGAAGTCGGGCCCTTTGGATAGCGAAAGAGATTTAACAACAAGATTCTTAAAAGGTTTTTTCCCGTTTAACCCTTGGTAGTTGTTATATATCCTTGATGCAAATTCAAATTGAAAGAATTCTATGTTCTAAAATAAATAAATAAATAAATAAAATCAAACGAATTCTAATAGATTTCTTCATTTTACTATGTAAGTTTGAGAGATTAGGAGCATCAAAAGTTAGAGAAATCAAGAGAGATGCTTTCCCCTAGCTAGCAAACACACAATTATGGACTTGATGAAATTGTAAATGACATAATAATTAATCTACTAGCATTAATTTCCTAAATCTTTATAATATAAAAAGCTTTACCCCCAGTGTGTGTTTTTATACACAGTTTCCAGCTTATTCTTAAGCAAATTTATTTTATTTTATTTTATTTTTAACATTAGCATTGTTCAGCATGTAGACGTGTAAGGGTAGCCTACATCCATAAAAGAAACAAATTAATTCTCAATTCTCTATATGGAAATACGTTTGTCTCCTTGAAAGGAAATTTGCATGCCTTTCTTAAACATTACATACAGAATATATATAGTATAATCAATTAAACAAAAGTCTAAATGAAAGTTTTTAACTACCAACCAACTGTTAGCAATTACAACAAATCAAAGCAAGATTTCTGAAAATTATACAAATCAAAGTCACTCACACCACACAAAGCCGTTAGTTACACATCTCAACAACAGTTTTACACTTCAAAATTCATTTGGCTGCATTAATTTTATTTTTTAAAAATAATAATTTGTACAAAGGAGAGATCAATTAGGAATCACCTCTCCAATACAATTCTGCTATCTCGAGATCAATTAACCAACAATCAAAGCATGTGTTTGGTAATGCAAATTCAAAGCCCTATAATGACTTCAATTAACCAACAACTCAATTAGATCAATTAAGTGATGTATCAAAGGAAAGTCTTCAAATCTTTACCACACAGTGGGATTTTTGTCTATGAAAATGCTTGAGATAGCTACATCGAAATATTATATAGATGTTTATTGTAACTATTAGATTATTAAAAATTACATTATATATTGTTTGTTTTAATCTTAAATTACCTATTTTTTCATTTTACTCTTTTGATGCAAAGAACATGCATGAGATCTCAGTGAATATATCCAAACGCATGTCAATTTCAAATTACATTATTTGTTTTAATCTTAGATTGACTAATTTTTCGTTTAATTCTTTACAATTTCAAATATATTTTCTGCAAGAACAATGTATAAAAAAATTCGACTAAAACCTGCAAATATTTGAAGATAGCAAAAACCAAGCTAGCATTCTATTTAACGTGATTCTAATGCAAATCCGATCACTATTCTTTTATTAATAATTTCAAATACGATTTTGAAATAGGTTTTTAATTAAAAAATTAAATTTTTTATTTATTAATAGTTTATATATATTTTCCAAATTTATATTTTTGATTCTCTAAAAAAATGAATGTTTTTCCTTTTTTCCTTTTTAAAACCTTTAAAAAGGGTCATATGGAGGGTTTAAAAGTAATATATAAAAATGGAAGAATTAAATGTTATTAATGTGTATATTTTTCAATACTTCTCAAATACAAAAAAAAAAAATTGATTTTTTTCCTTATTAAACAATTATCTATGTTTTCAAACTTTCTACTTTTATAATCTCTAAAAAAGTACAAAGAAAAACAGGTGTTTCATTTTTTCCTTTTTAATAAATTTTAAAAGTGTCATACATGGTTTAAAAAGTCGACATATAAAAAAGTGAAGAGTTAACTGTTATTCGATATGTATTTTTTTCCAATGTTTTAAAATACAATAAGATAATAAATATTATTTATACCTTATTATAAATTTATATTTTTTAATTTATTTTTTAATCTTTAAAAATCTTTATAAAAATGGTTTTCATTTTCGCCTTTTTAGGAAATTTAAAAGGGTCATATATGGTCTAAAAAGTGACATGTAAAAAATAGAAGAACTAAATATTATTACATGTGCATTTTTTCAATACTTTTAAAATACAAACGTGTGTCAAAAATCGTAATTAATTAGTTCTATTGTCATTGTTTAATTATATATTTATATTTAATATGAGATATGTTTTAAATATTTTCTATTAATTATCTGACAATATTTCTTCACCATTACAATTATATTTACATTTAATGCGTGTTACTTAAAATATTTTAGTAATTTTCTATCTACAAGACATACTCTTTAGAATATTTGTTATCCCCATGCAACGCACGAGTTGAATACTAGTACATTTAATATTTTAACTGGATGTTTATCTAAACACGTAGTTTTTATAACTTCTATGTTTTTAAATCAGTGCCGGTTCTGTGTTTTTGGAGGCCTGAGGCGATTTATTAAAATGGGCCCCATTATTAAAACGGTAAAAACTATGAAAATTTATGAATGCATTATAAAAAAATTAATAGTTAATTGAAAATACAATAATAATGAAAAAATGAAAAAAAAAATCTCTATGAGACCTTGTTTATCGTTATAATATAATACTAAAAAGATAAAATATTTCTCACTTTTTGCTATTGAAGGAAAAATATTAATCAAATTTTTAATAATTTAGCTTTATCCCGACGCAAATTATAATTTACAATTCTAAAATCATTGTCATGAAGTTTCATAATTGCTCATCAATAATGGAGTGTTTTCACCACTAGAACAAAATAAAATTTCTAAATATTGGAATACATATTAAATATAGTGTTTTGTGATATGAAGAAAAATTAATTTTTAACACTTCTTTCCCTTTTTTTTAAAGATCTTGCATGAGAGATTTGAGATTTAACAATGTGAGAAATGCAAATTTTATTTAAAAGTTTGAAAATTTTTTTCACGTGATGATATATATATATATTGAAAAGATATTATGGTAGAATATAATTATGCATGCAAACTTTTAGTAAAGGGAGTTTTAAAAATTGAAAATGTCCATATGCAGTCCATAAGAATCGAACCTGGTCGCTCCAACAAAACGCACTATTTACCGCTACACCAGAAGTCATCGTTTGATGTTGGGGGAAAACTTTTACTATTTATAATTATACTGCAGATGCAAATCAAATTAAAAATGGGCCCCAAATGCCGCTGGGCCTTAGGCGCTCGCCTCACGGGCCTCAAGGCAAAACCGGGCCTGTTTTAAATTGGTATATGCCAAGATGATGAGTGATTATAAGATCGAGATTATCAATTATATTCTTTTAAAACTCATGTTTCCCCTCAGTTTATGCCATCAGGGGTTATCCAATGCACCCGAGTGTTTCGTAAATCAACAATATCTTCTATAGAACTAACTCGGGTTCTTACTTAGAATTTCATCACTAAAGAAAATGAAGTTAAATACTTTAAATGACACTCCACATTGTCAAGTATATTTAAAATGTTAAGTTATTAAACTTTAAAATATCTTTGTGCCATTGCAGTTCATATTAAAGTACGGGAAATGCCACTAAAGTTTAAGCATCTTTTGAGAGAGTTTAAATTTTTTTTGAACATGGAAGTTTAAACCAATTTTAGAATTTCCATTAAACTATCAAAATTGTATCCCACATGCCACTCCATTGACCACTATTTGACAATTTATTATTACAGTGAATGACAGAATAAGTGAGCAATATTTTTTTTTTCAAATAAATAATTTTGCACGAAGAATAACTCTACAATTATAATAAATAAAATTAATTTTTCAACTACAAGTAACCATAATTGTCAGACCGAAATTATTGTTGATTTAAGAATGACGATGAGATTTTTGTTTTAATTCAATTTTTTTATTTAAAAATTATCTTTTGTTTTAATTGTACAACTATTTTTGGTGTAAAATTATTTATTCAAGTATTATATTACTACAAAGTATTTTAAAGTTCCAAATGGCCATCAGGCGTACGAATACAACTTTTATAGTTTAATGGCATACTAAATATCTTGAGGTTATTTGACACAGATTAAGTTTAATGGCAATTCTTCATATTTTAAAATTTTTTCTTCAATTCCAATGACACATGAAAAAGGCATTTCTTAAAAAATATCTATTAAACATAATTTAACATAACGCTAGAAGATTGAGTAAATCCTAGTTTGGTTTGAGAATTGATGGTGGACTAGCTAGGAACCAAAGGCCATATCAGGGTGACACTTATCAACTCGACAAAATATTTAATCAGTAGAATGATCGCACATGTTTAAAATTTTTTTTCTTGTTATTTTTCGTGTGTGATTTTTGTAAATCCATTTGCGACACTTTTTGAGTCTTAATTTGCCACATTTTTATATGTTTGCAACCTTTTTGTGTTATGTTTATGACCTTTTTGTGTGTGACTTTTAAAAACATATTTAGTTACTTTTTAATTGTTGTTATTTTTGCGACGTTTTGAATGCATTGTGGCATTTTTGAAGTCATTATGACTTTTGTAATGTAACTTATTAAACTATTATGACTTTTGAAACGTATTAGTGAATTTTTAAATTTATGTGTGACATTTTTTTATTGTATTTTGCGTTTCTCTAAAATCAAATTGTCAATTTTTTCAGGAGGGGCTGCATAAACTGGAAAATGGCATGCGAAATTCAGCATGCAGGCCATTCCTGGGCAATCACATAAGCAAAACTTGGGAGTTTCACATATTCACATGGGCCAAATGGCGCGCAATTTCGTAGTGTAAACATTTGAACAATGCGATGGCACCGAGCTGTGTATGGTTCAAAGTCATGCAATCGCGTGACGCTTGCATGGATCAACCATATTTTTCAAATTTCAAATCTAGAATAATTAAGGTACTTGTGTAAGATCCCAATAAATATTAAGTAAGCATAATTCTTCAATAACTATATTTTTGTTGAATTGGAAAATATGCAGAAGTTTATCTAAAAGTTTCAAATATGCATGGTTTTATTTATTTATTATTACTCTAGCATAATCAGAATATATATATATATATATATATATATATATATATATATATTGAAAAAGAAAATTCATTCGACACCTAAACTTGAGAGGACAGTGGCTTGATTTCGTCGTCTTACAACGTACGCCTTGCACCTTTCGAAAGCTTCAA
The DNA here is from genome assembly GCA_018223645.1 of Jasminum sambac. NCBI lineage: Eukaryota > Viridiplantae > Streptophyta > Magnoliopsida > Lamiales > Oleaceae > Jasminum > Jasminum sambac. The sequence continues at coordinate 5,685,713 of CP073645.1, read as the reverse complement.
TATATATGAGGGGTTGTTGTAGGGATCTCGTTGTTTTATTGACATTGAATTGCTTCGCAGACCATAGTGTTACTTTTCTTTCTTCTGTGTGATCAGCCATGGATTTCTGGACGGGGACAATGGGCGATCAAGAAAGCCCATGGCCTAGGTTGGCAACCTCCATTACACTTGGAAGGGCGCCCACCCAAGGTCGGTCCAACTGGTCGAGCCTACGTCATAGTTTATGGCAGCGAGGGCCTGCATTTGCAAGGCCCCTGTCACAAAAAACCATGGATTTGTAATAAAAAGCAGTGATCCCCCCACCACCAAATACGCTCGCTGGAGAGAACAAGTCATGCTCGAATGATGTAGTGCTGTTCCGCAAGTGGAGAAAAACCTTGGCATTATTGTTACATCATTGATATTATTTTCTAGAAAAAAAAATGATTGAAATGTCAAGATGACATGACGATCATCGTTGGAGGGGCATGGATCTTAAGTACTCTCACATATGATGAGCTTAAAGCAAATCTTAACCAACAAAAAATATTGGGCTTTATTCGGTGGGGTGCTCCAGGCCAATGCTATAGTGCAACGCATAGCCAACGCTTGAAGGCTAGAGCGCGCAGCAAGCTACCCATTAGACCTTCCCCCGAAAAAAATTTAATTTAATATCACGTGGGCCATTGGCTCACATGTCACATATTAAATTTATAAGAACAGATACTACACTTGATATTAGCCAAAACGCCGAGAAAGGTATGAGCTTCAACACAGTGGGCTGCTTTTTTTATATCCAACTTCTTGGTGTGCTATTTCTTGAAGTCCATATGTTGGATACTGGGATTAGCAATGAGGCAACTCCCCTCTTCATTTTTTACGGAGATAAGAACCAATGGTTTTGTAAAGTTATTTCTACGTCTAAATTCTCCAAATTCATTTTCAGTTATTCATTCAGCACTATCTTCTGAAAATTTATAGGGCTTGTTTGCTATTAAAAAAATTAAAAAAATAAATAAATAAATCTCTCTAAACATTTTCAACCATCCATCACATTGATTGGACATTCTTTTATATCTTTTAATACTTTTTCTTCACTTTTTTATCAAACACGTCAAAATCATCTTTCCTGATCTCTCTCAGACATACCTCTTTTTCGACATTCGTAAACTTTTAAAGTACACATTTTTCTTAAACACCAATTCTCAATTAAAAAAGTTATTGCAATACTTCGTTTTCTGTATAAGCTAATAATAAAATTTATAGCGTTGTCTTTTTTCTACAATGGATTGTTTTTTTTTTTCAAAAATAGTTTTCGTGAGTAGAGCCAACTCTGCGAAAAGTGGCTAAATTGATTCAAAACCTTAAGTTGCATAATCACTGTGTTAATTAAGAATTAAGATAGATAAATTTGTTAGCTGGCCTCGAATGTCCCATCCAATGTAGCATTTGCCACGTCAGATGTGAAAAACGTATCTCATATCTGGGTATCGTGGGAGACAAGAAATCAAGCGTAGTTTGACTATCAGTATTTAAGACTACTGATCATTATTAATTTATTATCTACATATTTCAGTGTGGACATGAACCACACTGATGTTCAAATCAAATTAAAAGATAACTTTCAGTGTAAAAGCAATTTACCTAAACACAAGCTAATTAAAAGGTATCTATCCGATTTACTGGAATTGTTTCATTACCAGCGGTTCCAGCCCACTCACTGTCCCCTGAATGCAGGGGGGCCGCTGGGAGGGGGGGAGTCATGGCTGGAACAATAAAAAGTTCCAGCCGCTCGTAATGGAACAACCATGTTGAGACAAAAAAAGGTGGGTGTTTATTATGGCAAACAAGTAGTAGATACTTCTTTAGATATTCCTATTGTTTACTCGGTTAGATTCGCATAATGAAAGAACCAAACCGAATGAGTGAATGGTTTTGGTTTAGAGCGCGTATAATTTCGGTTATTATTTCAGTTTCTATCAGTCCTATGGACTATGGTGCTTTATTACAGACTCTGGTGATTTATTACATGCAAATTGCCCGTCCATTAACTGCAATTTCAACACTCAATTTCTGTTCACAAATGATAAAGAATTCTTTGGAATGACGCTACTTTAAGTACCAATAAGCATTAAATATAATGGTTTCAGCCAAAAATTGTGCTCAAAAGGGATGGAAGCAATAGAAATTGAAAAGGCTAAAAGTTGTTTGGAAATCAGTTACTAAAAAGTAAAAACTATACGTCAAACAAAATACATTTTAATTTTAAAGAATCTATGTCGTTCAAAAAATAAAAAAAAAAAAAAAAAAAGGTGGTGGGTTTTTTTGGGGGTGGGGTGGGGGGGTTTGTGGAGGAGGAGAGAGGTGTAAAATCAACTACAGACTCAAACGGTGGAAATTTAAAACAAGAAAATGAAGGATGTAATATTCTAGCAATTCACCAATTCTTTAAAAATGAGTAGATTTGTGTTCAACAGTTCAATATTTATGACAACTTGAGCACAAAGTGATTTTGTAAAGTGGTCATTTTTTATCCGTGCACCTAACTTATTTTCTTATATTTGTCAATGTATGCTATTAAAGTTATTGTGTGTCCCTAAAAAATTGAGTTAATATCGAACTTAATGTGATGTGAAACTCAACCTTTTAAAATCACCACCCCTAATTATTTCATTTCAACTGTCTATCATTTTCTCCATCACATATTTAGGTATAATATAATATTTGATTTTCTCCATCACATATTTAAGGATAAGATAATATTTGATATTATAAGGCAAAAGTTATGTGAGAGCTATTACCATGGGACCACAATGGTTGTCCAAAAGACTTTAAGGGAAACATATTTACAAAGATCAAAAAAATGATATTTTTAAGCTACTCTTAATTTGTTTGTTTTGAAGCTGATCTTAATTGATAGAGAGGTACATGTTAATATTTTTTTTCTTTGGGTCTGTTTTTCCAAACGCCATAACTGTGGCCGATGACAAACATGTTTATATGTTTTTTCCCTTTGAGTTGTATTCACTAAATTATTGATGTTTAACATTTGATACGTTATTTTTTGCTTAAGGAATTATATTGCAGGCATCGATATTCAGTGAGACAATTGACAAATATTACAATATCATCAAACAGAGGAATTGCTACATTATCCTAAATGGCAATATAAAGCCTATACACGAGTAGAACGAAAATGTGAACGACAAAATTGCGTTGTCCTCCTTTGATTTGATATACTTTTAGTGAGAATGGGATGATAAATGGTTCTAATATCATCCTCCTTATAAAAACCTTCAATTAGAGGAAATGATAATCATTTATTATTAGAATATTTAATTTAAATGTTTGAAATATTTATGATCTTATTTTCAATACTATGAAACATTCTTTCTACAAACTTTAAAAATTGTACAGAATAACATGTATCGCACGTTGGCATCTACTAGTACCACAACACAAAAGTAAATAAAACCACAACCTATGCGGCTATTCTCTTCTCTGCCAGTGTGGTGCTTTGCCAGTTTTCACCTTCTCCAATCTCCGAAGACCAGAGAGCAGATGACTCAAAATGTTGGGTTTAACAATTCTGTAATTCTTCCATTTTGTACCAGGGTTTACCTTCCAAATGGGTTGGAGAATCTTTCGGCTAAGGGACCAGAGATTCCTCTTGTTAGTCTTCTAATTTTGGTTTTTGGTTTTAGGTTTTAGGCTAAAAACCGAGAACTGGAAGACCACTGGCTGGTTCTTGGGTTTCTACTCCAAAACCATTTATTTTATGGCTAAACTGAAACGAAACCACAGGTTCCGTGCTGTTCTGGGTCGATATGTTCGAACCCACATATTTCGACCACCGCTACCAAGAAAGGCTCTATTGAAGGGGGTAACATAAATGAAATTCTTGTCCGATGTTTAATTCAAAGTTCAATGACACCTCCATTGCTTTAAGACCTCTCCGGCCAACCATATATTTTATACACCTACAGGGTGTCATCATTGAATGTGAAGTAACCCAGTGCTAAAAAAGGAATGTTTGTTCCAATACACCGGTTGAAACATAAAAATTAGAATCAGGGAAAGCTCAAAAAGCCCAGGATAGTGTTATAGCAAGTTCACAAAAGCCTTTTTTGCATTCAACTTAAAGCATTTTCATCTTTGATTTTAGATCAGTCCTCCCGCCAAAGCACTAATCATCAGATTTTCCACTAGAACTCACAACTAGAAGAAAAAGATCAAAAGCCTCCAAAAAACATAAAAAGCTATTGCACAAACTTCTGCAACCTTAGGTATACTGCATTCATTTTAAAGTGCTGGTTAAGGGATGGAGATGAACCATAACTAATAACTGAAACATATATTTAGAACTCCCCTGGTATTAAATATTGACACACACTGCCATGAACACAAAGGGTATGAAATAGATAAGTACACTTAAGCATAAAGTATATATTGATCCTCAGGTTCGTCTTGAATAAGAAGCTGTAATGCCATTCATACATTCGGGTCATTATTGGGTGTCTAATCACCCTTAAAAGAGTTAGAAAGCTATGCCCCATCCGAAGGAAAGGTAACATGCTATGATCTCCTACCTCTCTTTGGATGTATCGACTGAATAATCATCACTAGAATTTACTAAATTGAGGCAATTTTTATCGATAATCAAGCACCATAACAGCAAAGCAGTCTTCTCTTTCTAAGGAAATCATTCTCCTAATAAGCACGAAAGATATAATGGAATCCTATGGATAATCAATGCACAAGCAAAATACTGTAATGAGCAAAGAGAACCAGTGCATCCAGCAACAGAATTATATATGTATAAACTCAATAAATGGATAAAATTATCTCAAAGATCTCACAAACTAGTCTACATAAACAGATTACAGCATCTAACAAAGTCTACACATGAAATATAACTAATCACTAATCCCGAATTAGTCAATTACCTTAAACTTTGAGCATCTGTAACTTGTTTGCAAAGGCAATGGAAATCCATTCAGACTGAGCAGCTGACCACTGAAGCTGATTGATCTCAGCACCAGCAGTGTACATTGAAACGGGATCAATCCCATTAGGCCCTGCAACTGTGGGCAACTCCCAAAGAAGAGCCTGTGCATCATCTCCAGCAGAGCAAATATGCCTGAAGCTCTGGGGAGCCCACGCTATCGCATTCACACTCGCCTCATGCCTATCCAATTCTGCAACAGGCATCGTAGGAGATCGAATATCCAATATCACAATCTTATTGCTATCCATCAATGTTGTCGCCATGTACCTCAAATCCTGCTTATTCCAAGCCAATCTTAGCAATGGAGTATCAGGTTGTTGGCTTTCATAGATAATGGTGGAATGCTCCTTATCCCTCAAGTCAAAAATTCTCACAGAACCATCTGCTGAAACTGAAGCGAAAACTCCAGCTTCACCCCAAGCAATGTCGTAAACCTCCTTATCGTGAGCTATCAATTGAGTCTCCACAACACCCTTTTCAATGTCCCATATAGTGCAAGTGGTGTCAATACTCGAAGTACCAATTCTCCTCGGCTCCACCTCATTCCAATCGAAGGAGGTCAACGGAGCGCAGAATTCACTCGTTTTACTGTTATTGAAAACCGATATAGGCTCGATCGATGAGTCACGGAGTTCCCAAAGGCGGAGATAGTCGCCGGCGGAAGCGAGGATGTTGGCAGCGGAGGCTGAGGCGGCGGGACTAGGATGGAACATCAGCTTCGTAGGTGGATACGGATGGTCGAACGAGAGGGACGGAATCGGCTTGATGGAGAAGGCGTCGTGATCGAATGAAAGGATATCGACGCGGTTGTTGAACTCTTCGATAAAGCTTCCGACGGCGATGCGACGGAGGTTGGGAGGCCCGGCGGCGTTGGAGATGCCCATGGCATAGATTGGGTAGGGAGAATCATAGGTCACGCAGACTTCGGATCGGAGATTGGATTCTTGAGTCGAATTTTCCATTTCTGTAGTCGAATTCTCCAACAATTACCCAAATGATATGCAATTTTTGCTAATTGCTGAGCATTGATATATGAATCTGGTTTTGATTTGTCTTCATGGCGGAAGTAGAAAGGCGTTTGAGTGTGGGGACTCTTTTGAATTCCGTGGTTTGACGGGTCGCTGGTCAATGTTTTGATACTTGCACGGGAAGTGGAAGTCCGTAAGTAGGGGTCGGCATCAGGTCGATCAAATCAGGTTCGGGTTTGATCCGAAACCGATCTGATTCTAAGGGTGTTATTCAACTCATTTTAAAATTTTTTATTATTTATTTATTTTTTTATCTTAAATTAATCACATCAATATACTTCCATCACATTCACAAATCTTCATCACTCAACTCTACTCATTCACTTTCCTCTTTTACATTAAAATACATTAAAAACCTTTATAAACTATTCCCGATCACCCTTATCTATTTGCAAAATTACAAATCGAAACTAAACCAACGATTCGGTTCAGGGTGAATCGATCCAACTCAGGTCTGGTCAAGTCAAGTCGATTACTGCGTAAAAAAAAATTATTATTATTTTTTTTAGCACCCCAATCGATTTTTGGTTGATATATTTGTCAACCCGAAAATCAATTTGATTACTGTTAACAACTCGACCCAGATCGATTCGGGTTAGCGAATTAAGATCCGAATGCCCACCCCCATCTGGAATAGGTTGCCCGATCAACTTCGATGGACATATTATCCAAACACAGTGTTGAATATTCTTGTAATCATTAAAATAATTTCTCATAATAAACATTGCAAGAATGATTTAGTGTCATCGATGGCACTTTCGGGCTCGATGTGATATCCATTTTGAAATTTGAAACCAGATCTAAAATTAGCATGCCGAGGGAGAGCTCCAACAATTTGGAAAATTTTCCAGCGATACCCCGTTCGCCAACCATTTTTATCACTTTTTATCATTTTTAACACTTTTTTATTTATTCTTTTTTCACATTAAATCAATCACATCCATATATCTTATCGCATCTATAAATCTCCACTACTCAACTCCACTCCACTAATTTTCTCTCATCTCTTATATTAAAAAGATTTAAAAATCATTATAATTTACATGTTAACATTCCATCAGTCTAAAAAAGGTCAACAAAATTAACAATGAAAAACATATTTTGTATATAGAAAGTAAACTGCCTCCTCACAAGTCACACCAAACTTATTTGCTTATTCATTCAGGAAAAAAAAAATCTTATTTGCTTATTTTAGCTATCAAGTTAACAAATATATTAACAAAATTTCCTTTAACTTGCCAACTGACACATCCACTGTAGATAGAAATTTGACTCCTTAACTACTACATATACCATTTTAACGTGTCTGTTGTGGCTATTTTTAGGGGTTGGAAATTTGGAATGGAGCAAAATAATGTGACGAAGGGAGAATCTTTGGCGGGAGATGGAGAGAATAATTTTAGATAGATAATTTAAATTGATTGTCTTAAATCACATTCTAATGTATTATTTTTTCATGAAATGATGAATATATATCCATGTGATTATTATTTAATGCAGATTTACGTCATTCAATGAAAATATGTCACACCAACAATGTCAATTGAAAATATCAAATTTAAATATCTGTGCAGAATTACTAGACAGAAATAACCAAGTTGGGGCCAAAATGAATCGGGAAAATGTTATTTGTATACTCATTACGATGCCTTCCTTTAACCCTATGTCAAGTGTAGGAATATAGTTTAGCCATTTTTCAAATCTTGGTAGTGTTTCTATTGAAGTCGCTTTGGCATAACCGAAATGAAATCATTTGAATAGCTAAATCTTTATGGCCAGAAAGGTGTTAGGGTTCGCAAGAACGTATCTTTATCAATGGATGAAGGCCATCAAATCCCCTTCAAGACCCAGTTTGAAAACACGAGAAGATGGTAATCATAAACCAAATGTTAAAATGACTGAGGCTTGGTCCTTTTATTGGAGGCGGTTGAGGCCTTTGCCTTAGGCGCCTGAGGAACCATCTAGACCGGCATTCCGAATGACTAAAATAAATGTTGATGCAGCTATTTCCAAATACCAAAATTGTGTGGCGTTTGGCATGCTTATGAGGAACCATAAAACTTCTTTTCTTGGTGTTGGAGCAGTGATCTTTGAAGATATTTTTTTATTTGAAGATAGCTAAGGCTTTGAGAGTCAGAGAAGTTCTCAGTTGGGTTAAATAAAAGCACTTGAACAATATTTGTGATGAAAATGGATGCAACACCGATTTTTAAAGTGTTGACAGTTTCTATAGCAAGCAACTTATATTTCTGGTTGATTACTGAAGATTGGCATGGGACTTCTGTTAAACATGGTTAATGTTAAATTTTCTTGTGTTTGGAGACTTGCGAACCAAGGCCCTCGGAGACTTGTTAGGGTAGTTGGTCCTATGTCAAACTCCATAAAATCATTACATCATTTTTTATGTACGTTTATTAGATGCTTCATGCTTCTAATGAATAAATTTTTTATCTTTGAGAAAACAAACCAAATTTTCAATATTTTCAGGTGTGAAAATTGAAGACATATATGGAAACATGGTAATAATCATAAAACACTAAATAATAATAATAATAATAATAATAATAATAATAATAATAATAATAAATAAATAAATAAATAAAATTGAAAACAAAATTTTCCACGCGTCCTAAGTTTGCAATAGGGTGGACCTGGGCCAAATGTATAAATATTGAAAGATTAGCCCAAAACTGTTCAACCCTAGAATAAAACCCCTTATCACTCCTCCATTGCCACTAGGCCAGCGAAATCCATATTCACCTTCACCGCACTCAAGACAGAGCAAGCGAACATGCCAGGTCCCGTCATCGAAGAAATTGAGACCGAGAAAAAGCTTCAGGTACTCGATTATGGTTTTTCCATCACTGACATGTGTTTCTTTGGGGAATCTCATTCTGTTCGTTATTATTTGTTACTGGACAGGTGGATGAACCTGTGGTGGAGGACGTGAGGGAGGATGAGGAGCACGAAGATGACGCCGAGGATTCCGATGATGAAGACGATGACAAGGAAGATGGCGCTGCAGGTCTTTTTTTCTGTGATTATTGTTATTTCCTACTATGTATTAAAACTCCAATTTTAGCGCTCAAGGGGTTACTGCTTATTTTTCAAATTTTTTACATTGAACATATGCTTCTAATTGATTTATAATACCTAGAATATATACTAGGCTGGAGTTTATGGCGTAAGCAGATAATTTTGTTTTTTCCTTTCATTTAGACTGGTTTCTCCATTTGAGCATGTTTGCACATTGCAGCTTGCGTTATCTCAATCCTGAGCTAAGCCACCCCTCTGTTCCTAACTAAATCAGAAAACACTTTTGTAAAGAAAGCTGACCTGTGGGAGTTTTGGTGCTTATTTCTGATGGCTATTTGAATTATATGATATTCATGTGATATAGTTGTCCTTCATGGTGCATCATTTTCATGTTATTCAGCTATTTCTGGAACATGTTTTATGAAATATCAGTCCATTGTTATTCTCATAATCAATTAACTAAGTCCATGTCCCTTTAAACTTTTTTTTACCGAATAATCTCTACCTCTCAATATAAGTCAAACTTCAATGTCAATCAGACATCTGGAATCACTACTTATTGCTATCCTTGCATCGGGTGATTTCTACAACTATTCAACTTGAACGGTTGTTCGTAGCGAAATAGAAGGTTATGTGAATACACACCGGAACTTCATGTTTGGATTTTCCTTTGTTTTGCCCCGTTTTTTTTCTTTCTTTTTCATACAACTGTAGTAAGCTAATAAGTTCGGGACACCCCTTGTTTTTAACCTTTAAGCTTTATTTGCCTGGTTATTTACCTATTAAAATCTGCCCGTTTGTTTAGTACATGGAAATGGAACAAGTCTAAATGTAGTCGCCTCACAATCACACAAGGATGGTTATTTGTTGGTGGTTACTTGTTAATTTATTTTGCTACCCATATTTCAGGTTGCCCCATCTATGGTTTTAGTTGGGGCGATCCTCACTTCTATCCTTAAACAATTGTAGTCTCTGGATACATTTTTTAGAATTTCCAGACGAGCTCGGCGGCTTGTACAAAATGCTGTAATTTTTTATGCATTATTGTGTAAAGTATAGGTGTGTCTATAAAGTAATAGCTAAGTATTCCTTCTGGTTATTACATCTAGCGATAGCTCGAGTATTTGGCAAATTCGTGAACATTCTTTCCTCCGCATTATTCGATACAAAATTTATCTCAGGGACAAATGAAAGTTCCAAACAAAGCAGAAGCGAGAAGAAGAGTCGTAAGGCAATGTTGAAACTTGGAATGAAACCTGTTACTGGTGTTAGTCGTGTCACCATTAGGAGGACCAAAAATGTAAGTTTTTAGTCTAGTTACACGTTCATTCTGGTATATATATCTGATTTATTGATGCAGACATTCTAATATTCTAAGCCTTCTTCAAATCGTGATACTGCAGATATTGTTTTTCATCTCAAAACCCGATGTCTTCAAAAGCCCAAATTCTGAAACCTATGTCATATTCGGAGAGGCTAAGATAGAGGATTTGAGCTCTCAGCTACAGACACAGGCTGCCCAACAATTCAGGATGCCAGACATGAGTTCAATGATTGCAAAATCTGATGCAGCTGCAGCTGCTGCCACACAGGCAGAAGAGGAGGAAGAGGAAGAGATTGACGAGACTGGCGTTGAGGCTCGTGACATTGATCTTGTCATGACACAAGCTGGGGTGTCCAGGAGTAAGGCCGTTATGGCTCTCAAGGCTCAAAAAGGAGACATAGTCAGCGCCATCATGGAATTGACCTACTGAAAGGTATCACTAGCTTAGTTTTGGCAGTTGCTATTATGGTCAATTTTTTGAACCAATGCTGCAATTTTGTTTCATTGATGGTTTTCTTAACCAGCGAAACATTGATAAGAAATTGTGCGTTCTTTTTTTTTTGGATTTATTGTTGTCATAAAAGAGGTTCAATTTGCATGCCGGTTCTTGTGTCATTTAACCTGCATTGGAAGACACAGTTGTAGCCTTATAACGAAGTTTGTTACAACGTTGAATGTTAAATCTTAGGCATAAGAAGCACTTGATCAATTTATGTGTAAAACTTAACCAAGATGCCATTTAACCTACATTGGAAGACGCAGTTGTAGCATTATAATGAAGTTTATTATCACGTTGAATGTTAAATCTTTATGGATAAGAGGCATTTGATCAATTTATGTGTAAAACCTGATCAAGTTGCCACTCTGCGTTACATTACCAGTGAATTTGGCACAATTTTGTAGCCAGCTAATAGTCTAACCTTTACATATACTTGATGCAAGAAATGAAGTGCTCGTCTCGGGGGTTTTGGTAGAAAGTGGTTCAAAAATGCAAAAAGTTGTAGGTGCAGATCGAATGAATATGGAGGAAAATTAAAATAAATAATAGCAGGACCAAACTAGCACAATGTGGGTTTGTGAATTTAGATTGTGTGTGTTTGAATAGGTTTTGTTTCGTTAAAAACTAAATCTTTACATTGAATAGTAGTGGATACCGCGAGGTGCATGAATAGTAATGAGTAGTGATCTGAGATGTATCGTTAAAATTTAAATTTGACTTTGAGTGACTAGGCAACGTTAATTTTTGGGTAAATGATTTGAGATATTTGGTCAGTAACTCAATATTGAAATTTGCATTTGAGTGAGTAGTCGAGTTATACATTTTACGACAGGCTAAATAAATTTCAGACACTAGTTTCGACTACATAAAATTCCTATATTTAAGCATATATTCAAATGAACTTTTATTTTACTAAAATTTAAGTGGTTGGATCTACGGATTGTCTGATAATTTGTTGAATACAGTTCTTTACTTGTTTATTTTCTGTAAGGCTTTCCAATCTTTGGATTGATAGTAGTTGGTAAGTCAGTTATGATCGAATGCCAACAGTTGACATGCTCACACTCGGAAAAAAAGTTTGTGGGGTCCGCACGGATCCCTCCACCATCATGGGACAGTTATGTATTATTCATCTCATTTAATGTAGATACAAAATTTTTTTAATTTTAAAAAAAAATTCGAATGATGTGGCTCCCTGTGAGGGCACCACGTGAAGGCGTGGGCATGCCATCTGTTTGCAGGTGATCAAAGGTGTTTGTTAAGTTGGTTCCATATCAATTAAAATATACCTAGAACTAGAATAGTGAAAGGTCGTTCATCTACCTAATCCCTCCCAGAAAGACTCTAAAGCAACCTCCTGAATTCTTTTTGTTATTTTTATAATCCACATAATCGTATTAGTGGAAATTACCCTGCATTCATTTAACTATTTTCTACTTAAAAATGAAGTTACGGTGTTCAGTTAAGCTTAAATATTAATCATGTATTCATAATTTATTAGCATCCAAATCAATTTGCAGTTCCTACCACTGTTTAACTGAATAATTAGGTTTCAGCAAAATAAAAATTTATCAAAACAAGAGATTAAGGGCTTGTTCGATCCACTCCTAAGAAACTAAAAGAATAAAAAATTATTTTCTCTCTCCTTTTTTCAACCACATACACATTCTCCAATACAATATTAACCACACATTTTTACGGAAATTCGTGCATGATTTTCTATACCATCAAACGAACAAGCCCTAAATCACACACTATCATCTCCTCAAACTTATCACAAATGTCTAATTTTTATTAAAATTCGTTGTGAAGAATAAGTGCTCAAGGTATCATCATAGTTCTTAATTGACCAATTCGTTAACTATTGTTAAGTCAGCGTTGTTTTTTTTTTTTTGAGAGGGGAGTCAGCATTGTTTATTAACATCCACATTTGAAAGAATTGTATCTATATGTTATCATGAATCGTCATAAGAATCGAAGGATAAACAAAGATGAAGCAACTGACATCAATCATTAAACAAGTGACTAAATGGGAGAATCCATTGTAAATTCAGATGATGAGTCGGATCTCATTACATCATAAAAAGGTTATGGTCCTACCATGTTCAACCCACATAATGTTGCTTATTATGTTTGGAAGACAAACCTCATCAGGTGAATCTATCATGTGATGTGCATCAAACCTTACCAAAATTATTCGTTTTATATCTCTTTGTTTATAAGTACTTGAAAAAGGTATTTGTTTAAGCGAATGGATGGGTATTTTTTTTTTATTTGTTTAAAAAAAATTAGCTTTTTAGATTGAACACTAGTGGGAATTAGAAGATGCTTTGGTAATAATAATGATGCATGATTTGCTTTGTGCGGTTAATATTGGAACTTGACTAAGACTAAATAGTAGAAATACATTTTAGGTAGAAAAAGATTTAAACGAATAAATGCTACTTTTATCAAATATATGACTCGATATTATTTATTATTGTTCCTGATATGAAATCAAAATGCATTATATTACGCTCTCTATTTAGTGTGTCTCCAACAGTTTGTAGGATATTCGGCCAACCCCATCAATACAGTACTAGATGGGGTTTACGGTGGACCCTACATCCACCCCTACATTGGGTTGACCCAAAATAATAATAATAATAATAATAATAATAATAATAATAATAATAATAATAATAATAATAAAAAGAAATAAAAATCTCTTGTTTTATTTCTTGTCAGCATGGCGGGTGTTATTCTACACAGTTTTACAAATTTTTTTCAACCACAATTATTCTCTCTCAGATTTCATATTCACATATCTCGTGAGACCTACCTATACTACACAAATCTCCACCATTAAATTTTACTCGTTCTCTCTCTTATATCATATAAAAATTTGTTTTTACACGCATCCTATTCCATCGATTAGTTGCCTTATTTTTCTCTGTAGACTCCACATCTACCCTATACTGAGTTGGCAGGAAAAGAAAATCGTGTTTTATCTTCTTTTTTTTTTTCTTTAATTTTTTGGCACATCAAGTACCCCCGGATTGAGTTGGTGGGGGGAAAAATCACATTTTAATTCTCGTCGTTCTGTCGTTGCAATAGAATGATCTATCAAGAAGCAGTCTCATTTTTCGTCGAGTCCTTGTCAAATTAAATATTTTGGTTTATATTTTATCTAACTCGCCTAAGATTCTGTTTGATCCATAACGGGAAATGAAAGACGTGTAAAATGTTTGCAATGTCATCACTAAACCAACCATGTGATTAGTCGAGTGGGGAAAGGAATGTAAATGGACAATATCCAAAATAAATACTAGTTTTCTTGTCTTATTTGAACTCACCATTCTCTACCCATAATTGTTTGCCACATAAAAGCAGAGTTTGTTACATGCTTACATCTATCATTCTATGTATGAGGCAAGATTGTGAATTTAATCGAAAAAGTTGCTCCTTCCTTTAATAATTGTAAGAACGGACACTCTGTCATAGGTTATCAAAATTGTCAAGATCTTGAAAAGTATTATAGTATTCGAAGAATATTGATCAAGTAATTTTGACTAGTCCATCGTAATTACTTATATATGTACACGCGATACACAAGCATCTATAATAGAAAAATAATTCCTTTTTTTTTTGTTAATATTAACCAAATTTAGAGGGAACTAATAGAATGAAATAAAAGAAATATAATATAATTACATTTATCATAAAAATATCACAAATTTAGTAACACTTCTTTATATGTAATATTTGTAATTGTATTTGTTACTTGTTAGATTCTCATTCCTATCACATATCAAGTACATTTTGAATCCCTCGCGACTCATCACTCTTGATATTGAAATCAATTTTCTTTTTTTTTAAGTAACTAAACTTAGTTCAGACATTTTTAAGTAATTTTTTTTTAATATTTTATAATTTTAAATAGACAAGAAGCTTATCTACAACTAATAAAAAAATTTAATCCAATTCAATTTCTACAATGAAAATAAATATAAGTCATCATTAGTAAATAAGAACATGGGCTCCCAAATTTATATAATATATATGATTTTAAAAAAAAAAGAAAATAAGTAGTATAAGTATTAATTTGTCATCTCGATAAATAAATTTCTTGTATTGTCTTAAAAATAAGAAGTAATAAACAACATAAAATATAAAAGATCTCAAACTATTTAATAAATCATGAAACACAAAATATGAGCCGAACAAAATATTATAAACATTAATTTTTTTTAACAGAACATTAAAAGTATTTGGTGTAAACAAAGAAAAAATATCTTTGTGCACCTTTCAAATGATACACGCTACATGGATAGTTTATTGTCTCCAGGACACATGTTACATTGGACATTGGATTACATCGAAATGACATGTGCCCACAAGGGTATTACATCAACTAATATATAATATAGTAAGTTGTGGACAATAGCCATTTATGAGGTCTTTTTGCTTTTCTTTTTCCTTCCTTTTTTGAAAGGGATTTATGAGGATGTAGGTTTCAATGAGTGTTGAGATGATAAATCAGTTAGGTGAAAGTGTTCGTAGAAGAGAAAAAGATGAAGACATACGGATATGCCATTTTTTCATGTTCAGGAGTCAAAAATGTCTCTTAAGCGTTGTGATATAATTATAATACAAACATAGATTACATAGAAGGAGATCATTATTTATTATCATTAATGATTATAAAAATGATCATTCAGTTGAACTCAATTGACAAGTCATTAATCTACTAATTGTAGTTTAAAAACCACATCAATAAAAATATGTGATCTTTAGTAATTCATGTAATGCAACAAGCATTTGGATTTTCATCTGAGAAGAGCTGAGGTGGAGGAATTCTTTCAATGTAATATAGTGGTTGATAATAATGCATCATTCTCTGCATATTCATTTGATCATTCATCATCTCTTCCCCTTCCTCTTTCTTTTCACCACCTTGCTCCTCCTCCCCTTCCCTTCTTTCTTCCCCTCTTTCTTCCCCTCTTCCTCGGGCGGTTTCTCCTCTGCGGCTTCGTCCTTTTTCTCTTCGGGCTTTGCCTCTTTGGCGGGCTTTTCTTCCTTTTTCTCTTCGGGCTTTTGTTCCTCTTCGGCGGGCTTCTCAGGCTCCGGTTGGGGTGACGATCTTTGCTTGTTTCCTTGTGTGTCTATAGACATAGTTCACCAGCTTTTCTGCGTCCATCGTGCCCATTACAGTCACTTTCCTTGAGCTTAATTCTGTTTCAACTGTGCTCACACCTATATGGAGATAATATGTACGTGCTTAGTTTGAAAAGTGATGTGTCCCATAGAATATGGTTAAAATTGAGTTTCGAGAAAACTGTCTTCATAAAATTGATAGTACTATTGATCAACACTGCTAATAGAATCAACAGTGATGTGACACTTTAACATTGGTTATTGTCTATCTACTCGTATGTTTAGTGTATGATCGGTACTATAACATTAATGAATGCTAAAATGCCACATCATCACTTATCTATCAGCATTGTTTTAAATGCTACTTATAACATTACCTTTCATTTTAAGTATCTTTTTCTTGAGCTGCCCGGCACACGCCTCACAGTGCATGTTCACATTAAGTTCCAACGTAGCCAAACCGCTAACCTGAAATTTCGGTCGCAATTGCTAAGCACAAAATAATTTGGGAATTTTTACATAATTTGAAAAAATAATACTAACATGATCTACTACCTGTGAGGCAACTACTTCTGGTATAGGTTCACCCTCAGCTTCTGGTAATGGGGATAAGACCTTGGCTGTTCTCTTTGTTTTCTGGCTGATTCTGTTGCATATAGCTTGAGGCTCCACAACTCCCTTTATAGTCACCTGGTTTTGTGCCATGTCGATCACGACTCCCTCGACTCCTGCAAATATCAACTATATACACGTTACGAAAAATATGACCTTGTGCGTATATACAGAAATGATCTGATGAGTACCGATATTCATCTTATAAGGAGTAGTATATATAGTTGCATTGAATTTGTAATTCCTCTTGGTATGTAATGTAATATGTGTAATGCAAGCGGTGTTTAGCATAAGACGAGTACTGATACTCATTACACTACTTTCCTACACGAATAGTGAGTCAAGATCAAGGCTTAACCTTGTATCCCGAAAAGGGTACAAATGGTGCAAATATCGTTAAAAAAATAATAATACAATTACCAGATCATTACACGTAGTTGTATTAATTGTGTGTAATTCTTCTCGCTATGTAATGTATTGTGCGTAATGCAATCTCTGCTTAGCATAAGAGGAACACCGATACGCATTACACTACTTTCCTATGCAAATAAATGAGTCGAGATTGAGATTAACCTTTTGTTCGAAGAAGGATTCTTTCGATCTTCTTTGCACATCCGACACAATGCAAATCGACAAACAAGACTAATGGCGAAGGAGGTTTAGGTTCTTCTTTCTTCTCCTCTTCTGGTTTCTCTTCTTTCTTCTCTTCTGGTTTCTCTTCTTTCTTTTCCTCTGCTTGCTCTTCCTTCTTCTCCTCAGCCTTGGCTACTTCCTTAACTTGTTCCTCCTAAAACTCATCTCGATTTAGTTCTTTCGACTAATAATTCAACTGACTGTGATTACATTACAACCTTCGATCGATTACAATTGACATTGTTGTAATGTAATCATTACATGTTTAGATTACATTGTAATGAATCACTAACCTGTTTTACTTCTTCACCCATGTTGCAGCTCAAGAAAGAATTACAGAATCGAACTTAGTTAACAAGAAAAGGTTTCAGAAGGAGGAGGGAGGCTTATTGAAGTAAATGAACTGCATTTATATAAATGAGGCTGGACAACAAATATTTTTAAAAAAATAAAAAGAAGAGAGAGAAAGAGATTGTAAAGGATGGACGGCGTAAATTAATTATTTAGCAATTATAAAGAAGAGTGTGTGATTGCAGAGCACATGCAGGGCAATAACCGTAGAGGGGATCTTTTGATTAATTCTTATCTTTTTCTAGCATTTAGCTGTTGGGTGAAGAAGGGGAAATCCAAGCAGCAGGGTTATATAGCAGAAGTAATTGGACTCTCTTTTCCTGTGTGTGGGTTGGGTGGGGTGTGGGGGTGTGGATGGTGGTGGGGGTGTTTTCTCAAGGCGCCTTGCTTGAATTCCATGCAATTTTTGTGTGGCAATTTACCACACCCTAACAGGGTGTCGTCTCTCCCACTTTCAGGGGACATTATGGTCTTTTTCCACTATCTTTATTACGGTGTGATAATGTGTGGCAAGGTAATTGTGTATATCAAATATTTTCTTTTCTTAAATAATTTTGAGTGGAACTGAGGCCTCAAGCATCTAAATAATAAAATGAATATCTAATTTTTATTAAGAATTTTTTTTACACCATAGCATGAATGTTAGCATCTACGGTGTGAAATTAGTGCCAACAGTGTCATTGATATTTGAATTTTCTAACGAATGATGTTGATTATGCTATCTTTCAATGGTCATACTTGAAAGAGCAATTTTCTAGGTCATTTTTCATATGTATGCACCGTGCGTGTGTAAATTATACTAGCAGTTTTGAGGGTCTATCTAATTTACAGTGAAAGAATATGTACCCATCTTAAAATGTCCACTCAATTTATTGAGGCAAAGCTGATATGTTGTACTCCATGGCCCGTGCACAATATAACGCACCCTTGAATGATATTGTACATCAGTCTAGGTCTCTTCATATGTGGTACTGTGATATTGACGGTGGATAGTATATCTTCTATCTCCCTGAGAGAGGTCTTTTTATCTTCGGTGGGAAGGTGATCGGGCCTAATATTATTAGTGGGCTAAGGCTAAGTTTCAAGAAAGTTAGGTTTATGTCACACTTTTAACTACTTCATAATCACATACCTAACTGAACAAACTTATATTATTTTCATTAACTAATAATTTGTTAAGTTATTAATTAAACGGACGCTAGCAAACATGCACCACATGGCTGCAACTTTTTATAAAATTTTGATGGAATGTCTTTGCGGCTAAAAATAATATTTTTTATCTCTAATTTTATCTTCTAAAATTGATCAGAGAAGCAGATTTTTAAACAGGAAGATACCAAAGGGCTAAGAATTTCTATGATCCAACCATGTAAAAATATGATAAACAAGTTGGTCCACTGCCACATTGTTGGCCATTCTTCACCTCCCTGATTAGCCAGTGGAAAATTTACAAACTTCTCTTCTTTTTTTTTTAATTATCTTTTAGAATGAAATATATATTTTCCCTTCTAATTTACTTCACCCAGATGTAAAATTTTAACCGTTGAAGGTGAAACATCACTGTCTGGATGATGACTGATTTGGAAATGGAAGGGAAAAAATAAAAAATAAAAAATAAAAAATAAAAAATAAAAGAAAAAGAAAGCCCCATTTAGCAAAGTTGTGGGATGCAATACTTTTAATGAATATAATAATACAGTTTCTAGTTTGTGTGTCAATTAAGTGCTTAAATTTGTCAAATAGTTTCTATTTCAATAACTCCTTTACAAGCACTCTGTATACTTTTTGAAACTTCATTTATTATTGGACAGTTGAATTTAGACTCTTTTTTTTTGTACCAAAATGTGTAATTCTGGACACCCCAATCGGCCCTCACCGCCCTGGCCCCATAGGCATCGTGAAGGAGGTAAATCGTGACTCATGATCAAAAGATAATGGAAGCGGCATGTACATGCGACCACACCCCAAAGAAGTGAAAATCCCCACATCGCACGCTACATGACTAACCTTAATTTAGACTCATTTTTTATAAATTGATGACATTGATTGTGTTGTAGGGACGGGTCTGGGGCTCCCAAAAAAAAAATCAAAGTTTTATATAGAATTTTTAGTACGCAATTTTAGTTGAACTAAATTTTTTTCTTTATTATAGCCCCTAATTAAAAATTATAGATCCGTAAATATGTTGTTTAATTTATTCATAACTTTCTTGTACTGTGAAATTTCATGACGCAAAGATTAACCTTTTAATTTTTCTCTTTTCTTTATCTCGTATTTGACGTAGTTCTGCATCTGCAATTGAAAAAAATTAATACACGTGAAGTATTTCGAGAATGATATGTTGCTCAACAATCAACATGTTTATATATATAATTGTTTTTGTCAAGTGGTATAGTCATGTATCATCTAATAAAAATACTTTAACTGTCGTGCTTATTTGACAATGAATAATGTAATATTCTAATAGATGCTATGTACCCAAAATAAATTACATATATATTGTTGGATAGCAAACAGTCGAAAATCTTGACCCAAAACAAATTACAGTAGAATAGTAAAGTTGAAAGATGACTTTAGGAATGAAAAAAAGGTAGATGTACATTCCTTCGGTAATAAGCAGACAGAAATTGGGAAGTGTATCTAAGTGGAAATGAGTCAGCTTTGGACACAGCCAAACAAGACTCCACCTCTAAAGGCACACAGGGAGTACGAGGTGTCAACACAAAGAAAACTTTGATCGAGCATAAACTTACTTTCATGTTAGGTAGCCTCAATAGAGTTGTTGAGATCAGAAGTTTGACTATAATCATGTTGATTTTCTTTTTAACTTTTTGATTTTACTAGATACCATCCAATCTTAATTTTTCCTACTAGTTAAACTAATTAAATAGCGATTTTTTGATAAAATAAAAGTTTTCGTGAATACATGCTTTATATTTATTAATTGAGTTAGAACTTAGAGAGTTTGTTAATTTGACAGATTAATGAATATTTTGTTGATTTATAAACTTCAATCGACGTAAATTACAATGTTTCACTAAAAATTTCAAGCATCTTTAAATTAGTACGTAGTTTTACGAAGTTTTTCTTTTTCCCTTGTTAAAAGGTACTTTTTCCCTTGTTAAAAGGTACTTTGTGACTTCAATCCAACAATTATGTAAACGGAAAATATTTTTACATTATAAATACTACTTCTAAACTTTGAAAAATCACCTAATTCAAACACGTGTTCAAATCTACTTTCTTAATTCTTCTTTTCTTGATTATTATATCCAATCAAAGCAATTCACAACATACTACTGACATTCACAATTAATTTATTAATTCAATAGTGGTACTGTTTCAATTGAATAAACAAGTCAATGACTCAATGAGATAAGATCTTAGATAGTAGACCAAACACATACATAATCATGTTACAATAACTTCTAATTAACTACACATATGCAGGTCAATTAAACTAAGAGAATTTTCTTAGAACCAGGAATCTGTTTATTTGCATCTAGCACCTACACATCACATGACTTTAGTGTTAATTATTGTGATTACTCAACTATCTTGGGAAGGCGTTGTCTCCTTTACTCTTTTGAATAAAATATAGTAAGCTAGAATCCAACACCAATGGCATGTTTGACAACAGTTTTTTGAGAAGTGATTTTTATTTTTAAAGAAGACATGTGGTTAAAAAATAGAAAAACATAAAATATGAAACACATCTGAGTCAAAAGAATTATCATCTTACATCAGTGATGTGACAAGAGTGTTATCCACGAATACGAAGGAGTCCAATGTTGGTATGACAGACCTTAATGTTGAGTCGAAGGGTCATCCGATTAATGAGACCATCCAAAACCCCATAATTTGACATTTTATTTCTCACTTATCATTGGAACGTTGGAAGTTTTATATACATTATGATTTGGTACTTAAAGTTTGATTCAATTAGTCGGTCTTGTCACGAGTAAGGCTATAGAGAATAAGGATGGAGTTTCACCACTCACGTTATCCAATTCAACGAGGCCTCATTGATGGTAAAGAACTTGCACACAGCACACATTTATTTTGAGGTGGTAATGCTTCGATAGAGAGCTAAAATTTCTCTCCTAAAAATACACATACAGTACTATAAAATACAAGAGCATTTTGTAGTGCTCTCGGACAACCAAGTGGTCAATTTAGTACTTCTGATCACTAAATGTTGATTACATATACCAGGCCACTATTCCCTAAATAATGCCGGCCACCTAGAAGGCTATAACTACTTGTCAGGAAAATGTTTAGCACCCACGGAATATCGAGTACTCAATTCAGTACTCTGACTACTAAATGCATCCCCGGGTCACAATTCACTAAACAAGACAATCCTATTTGTATAAGGGTTCTAATTGGCCTAGAGTGCTAAAGAAACTTTTACTTGTTGAATTAAGCACTCATTCAACACTCGAGTCACTCCGATAATTCAACACTTTCTATCAATCAACCTTTTATTTATTCAACACTTCTGAAGAAAGCAAGAGAAGGAGTACAATTACGCCGAGCTTCTCCAGAACAAGAGCCTTCCATTTCAAGGACATATATTGCATTAAACTCTACAATGCTGATAGTACCAGAAACCAACATGCTAGGACTAAAAGCCCTATGTATCGAGAAAGGTAACCTTCTTTTTCTCTAGTTAGTTTAATCCAAATCTCAATCGACTACAAATATAAACATAAACCAACTAGCGCAATGAGAAGACTCATAGCCACAAGTACCTTTGGCACATACAAATATGTCAACATTCTGCATTTGAGGCCGACCGAAACAGTGTCTACGCGGCTCTTCACTACGGCGCTCGACCCATTATCTATTATCTCTTCGTTCTTATCCGTTTCGTTGGTAGATTTGTCATTATGCTCAACAACATCCTAGTACATTATGAATACTACAAAATTAGTAAAGCTTGCTTGGTAA
This sequence comes from Jasminum sambac, assembly GCA_018223645.1. Taxonomy (NCBI): domain Eukaryota; kingdom Viridiplantae; phylum Streptophyta; class Magnoliopsida; order Lamiales; family Oleaceae; genus Jasminum; species Jasminum sambac. Next base: position 5,663,154 of record CP073645.1, on the reverse strand, counting down.
AACTTAAAATTTAGTCACTTTTTTTCATATTTAAGCTTTGCAGAACACCGTCTGGGAGGTCAAAGTATCTCACCTGAATGAGTGCCATTTGGCCACAGTCGACAAACCCGATTTGAAGTTTCTTCTGCATGCGCATTCTTCTAGGGGCTGCAGAATTTTGGGCACTTGGTTGACTCGTCCCAAGCATGTCTACAGTATTTTGACTACATTGTTGTTCCAACGAAAAAATATGCTGTGAAATCTCTCTGCTGCTGGCAACAGGAAGTTCATAAAGTTCATATTCATGTTGTTCAGCACTTCTTGCCCTTTCAACCTGGGAAAGAGTATACAAGAAGTGAATATAATTGTCCACTACAATTAACAACCAACATAACAGTTGGCAGTCTTTGAGTAACAACTACCTTGGATTGTCTACAAAAATTGCCGTGCTCAGCTACCGATATTTCACGCGTGCTAGAATATTCACGACCCCATTCATCATAACCAAAAACTGAGTGGAAGAACTCATCAATATGAGCAGATTCTGTTCCACATTCAGATGGCATAGTACTATGGTCAAGGTGGATGTTATTAGTGCCAACATTGGAGATGAAAGAATTTCCAAGCATCTCTGGACGTAACGGGGAGAACAATTTGCGGTGCGGTTCCAACACATCTCGTTGACATGGTTCATTCTAAAGGAAAATTGCAATCAAAGAATAAAATTGACATACATTTACCATGTGGTTTGAGTAAACTTCTATTTCACTAGAATTTTACTTTCTAAGTTGAATGCTGGTGGGGATAATGAGATGTGCAGATGATATTGAATAGTGATCTGACATGTGCAGCTAATATTGATATTTGACTGAGTATGAGAAGTTGATTCAATCTGAAATAGTCACAATTCTTGTTTATGAAGTTGCTTCACTCACCAAAACAGATGTGTCTAATGAGTGATTTCCCGTCTTATCTTTAAGACCGTTATAATCCAGGCAATCAACCGGCAAAGGAGTGAAGGCTCTAGTTTTCTCTAGGCCACTCGATGCTGGAGTAGGTGTTTCCAATTGTTCCTCACAAGCCGTAGGATGACAGACATCACCTTGAGGGGCTTCACTGCTCTCAGTTTTCTGGTCTTGTTTAGGCTTCTTAAATAGACGACACACCAGAAAATCGCCCTACACAAAGCACATATCAAATCCTCGACCCATTTTAAAAAAAAAGAAAGAAGGAACTACCTGATTTGGATGGATTTGATCGAGCAACTTATTGTTAACATGATACTCGTGTATCATCCATTTTGTCGGGTTTGCACCTGAACCACGACCCTCACGGTAAACCAGAGTCTTCCTTGTCCCAATATGCTCTCCCTTCTTACAACTTACATTGCGATCTTTACCGGTAGATTTCCAGTAACCCTTTTCCGTGGCTCTATTTAATCTTTGTCCATTCTGATACTTCCTATCCTTCAGGCAGAAAAAGAACCATTCATCATCAACTGACTCTATCACTGATAAATCTGCAAAATCACAAATAATCACACTCCCATAAGCATACATGGCTTACAAGTGTACACTACATCCAATTGTACACCTAGAGGACAAGGCAAAATACCAATTTAAAACCATCCCCACCCCCCCTTCTCTGGTGGGGCCGGGTGATCCATTAGAGGGTGTAAACAAAGCATACATAACTCGAAGAGTAAATGAGTCGTGGAGAAATGATGTGTAAAAATGCGTTTCTTGATAGTGTAATGATTGGCTTACCAGGCAAGTCCCAAGGCTCATATCTGCACAGATCAATTTCCCGTATAACACTAACTAGTTCTTCACGTCCGGATATCTTCAGACGGAGAAAGTGATTAATCAGCTCCTCGTCTGTCGGATGAAACCTGTACCCCACCGGTAAAGTGTTTGGCATGAGAACAGACATCATTAACGAGTAGCACTGATTAACATAAGTGAGGAGGAACACATCATAAACTGATATATATTCATGCGCACTCATTTGTATTCGATTGTTACAAAGAGCAGGTACAGCTTAGTATAATTGTCAGTATCTGTGTTGACAAAAACAAGTTCTAGAAAAGTAATATCTTCATCATAGAACAATCTATTGTCAGTTCTTGGAAAGAGCACCAAAGAGATTGTCTCAATGCTTTTGTTTTCATTGTCTGTTTAATTTAGTGGGAAAGTTTAACTATTTTATATGTCTATTCCTTGTTGAACTGGCAAAACTATTTTATTCTAGCTGACTCTGCTTGAACTCAAAGATGCTGCTAAAGTTCTTGGGAGTCATTTATTAATTGGTAAATAATAATAACAAGAGTTGTGATCATAAGGAGTTGTCTCTCTAAGGGGCCAAAAGGTAAACGAATGTGTATCTTCCCTCTTCTGAGGGAACCCTTATTCCTTCCCATTTCACCAGAAAGTCCATCAATCTTCTCCTTTATTTTGCAGAAATTTCGATTCTCTCTCCACATTTAATTCCTTTTACATATTCCACCACTACAGCAGATCCACAATTCCGGCAATTATTCCGTATAAACTTGCTATCGTTTCCCCGTTTCCTTCTAAAATTTGTCTCTATAGTCGAATTTAATTATATATATATATATATTTGTTACAAATTTTTTCCTCTCACCAATCGTCCAAATTTCTAGCATTTTTGCCGTGAATAAAAAGGCTATAGCGAGGCTCGCCTCAAGGCCCGCCTTAGGTTGAGGCTTAACTCCACCGCCTCAAGGCGCATGGACTGAGGCTGTTTCTGCGAGGCTTGAGTTTTTCCTGTTGAGGCGTGTGCCTCAACTCCATTGCCTCAAGGTGTATGAGGCATACGCCTCAAAGGAAGTCATCGATTTTCGAAATTCTTATTGGAATTAATTTGAAAATTAAAAGAATTGAGAAGATGAAAGGGTTTCTAGAAGGTCCAATTGACATATAATTAAAAAAAAAAAATTAAAGGCCCAAACCTACAAATATAGAAGACAGATCAAGAGTCTAAGAGATTAAGACTATGTATTCTTCTCTTCTAACAAGAAACAACTTGCGAGAATCAAAGAACCAGGCCGTAACTGCACGGATGAGGGTGAAAATGAAGAAGATATTTTGGAATTAGATATGACGACACTTCCACGGATGATGGTGATGAGTGATGATTGATGATGAATGATGATCCGATCTCAATTTTTAAGACTTCGTTGATTTATTTGTTTCTTGATCTCAATTTCTATGGACTATCTTCTCTTTAGTTTTAAGCAGTTTATTGAGTATTTGAGTTAAATATACTAAATTGCATTTGTTTTGTAATATTTTATTTATTAATTTATTAATTTTTTATTTTTTTGAGGCTTACGCCTCAATGCGCCTTGAGGCTACGCCTCGCCTCATAAGTGTGAACCGCCTCAATGCCTAATTTCGCCTTTTTGAACATTGCATTTTTGTTTCAAAATTATGCACTTTTCTACCGAATTTCTAATAAAAAATAAATAAATAAATAAATAAATAAATAAAGAGGGAACTCTTCAAAGTAAAAGAGCAATGTACTAGCAATAAAATCCATATATCCATTCACACAGTGAATTTATTAGAGTCACCACCATTCACAAGAACAGCGAGCAAGGACATTGTAAGATTGTAATCAATATATACGCTCCCATGACTTGGGTAACTTTAAATATGAACAGAATGATACCAATCAACAAATTTCTGAGCACGATTGAGAAGAAATGGAGATTGGAGATGAAGTGAGGAATAAGATGAAGAAGAAAAGGATGCAGAGAAGTACCGGTATTAGCTTTTCGGCCAAATTGCCTGAAGACGTTAATGGAGAATTCGCAGATTGCATCTGTGCGGTAAAGTACTCTACAGATCCATTCAGCGATATTAGAGAATCAATACTTGAAATCATCACTACTGTGGGAGTTCGAGATTGGGCTCAAATGGAGGAGTTAATTTATTGTTATATAGCTCTAAATTCGTCTGAAGTGCATGGTTTTGTGGAAGCAAGCTTTTCGCAGCGTGCGTTTTGCCAGTTGTAATTCAAATTAATTACAATCTGCTCAACCCTGTAAGCTGTAACTAATTACTCCTTCATGTGCTCATATTGCCACATTTCTATTTTTTACATTCCATTATCCCATCTATTAAACTCGAATTTTGATATTAACAAAAATTTAAGTCACAACTTGTTGGATATTTTACCGCTGATAAAGCCCAGTTTACCAATGTGGTAAAATGAAGTTAAAACACCCTGACAATTGTAATAACAACGTCCTACCAAAACTTCCCTCTAAGTCAGTTTCTTTCTTGTAATTTTGTAGTTACTTTGGCACCCATATCTCCCCTTTTTCTTGTTCCTTTGCTCTTCGCAGAAAGAGAGATAAAGAGTAACTTATTAAGAGAATTTATGGTTGTTAAGTAACAATATCACAACTACAAAATTATTGACCAGATTGTGAAAGCAAACCAAAAATAAATTCTGCCATTCCAATAAAATAGATCACAATGCTACGTAAAACCAAATGAAACTACATTGAGTAGAAACACAAGGGAAGCTTAAAATTGGGATCTCATTTTTAACACAAAATTATCGAACCAGTCCTAATTGGCTTACAGGGAAGTCTCAATGTAAACTAAAAGAAGATCAACAAACAGTATAACGAAAACCAACAAAGGTCATTCTACCGCATAAGCACGTCACTCTTCCCCAACTATGGTTCCCTTCTCACTGACATAGATACCGTCAAGGAACTTCCGGATATCCTTGTTCTTCACCAAGCATTTCTGTCAATCGAGACACAAATAATAATATCAGCGCAAGATGTGTGCAAAGAAAACTAGTATATTAGCTTCAATGCAAATAGTGTGAATCTTGATAGGTGCATGTTCAAATTATATGTATAAACTAATCACTAACTGTCTATTGTGTCTCTGTCGATGTAGAGGATGAGTTTACCTGGTTTATCAACGCACAAGATCGCGAAACGAGCTCAATGTCATTCCCATCCAAAATCAGTTCATCCTTAACCTTCTCAGATCTAAGAATGGTGACGCCATCAAGCATATCCACCTTCCTAACCTGTAATGAACAAGATAATGTCAAGACGTGCTTAGATTCATTCACATGAAGCTCACACAGATTAAATACCATGTAAACAAATCAAGACAGCAATCAGTATAGACTATAGAATGTCGATCAACACTGAAATATGAATTTGCCAAGACAGGTAAATTTCCACTATGGGTTCGGTTTGATCGAAAAAGGCGGAAAGAGAAAATATTTTCCAATTCCATGGAAAACATTCTTACATTTGGCCTTAGTTAATGCTTAAGAGGCTAGTACCAAAATAATCATATTTCAGGAATAGGATAGGACAAATAATGCTTAAGAGGCTAGTACCAAATAATCATATTTCCATTTCCAACTTTGCATTGAACAGCTATATAAGTCACATTATCATTTTACATGAAAAACCAATGCAATCAATGGCACACTAGCGTGTGTTTGGTAACAGAAGGAACTGGCCACAAGGTTTCTATGGGATTGAAGCTAAATTGTGTTTCACTGACTTGTAATGGAGATTTCTTGCCATGGAAATATTTTACACTGAACACAGAACTTGGAAAACTATTTTCTTAATTTGGCAACTTCTAGGGAAAATCAATGCTATCAAACACACTAACAGTCTTTCAACTTGAGCCCCTTTCCATTTGAGAGTAGACAATCAAGTAAATAATTTCCTTCATATATGGAAAATCAAATAATTATTGAAGCAGATTAAGGTCAAGACTACAAAATCAACACCTGCAGAGAGGTTCCTAAATAAGAACTCAAACAGACTCAAGAAATAGAATAACACAGGCTAAAAGCCGATCTCACTCACGAGTTCACCCAAATAACTCAGCTAGAATAGCATAATATCCACGTTCAATCCAATAAAATAAAAAATAAAAAACAATCCTTTAAACTAATAATTCACGAGTGAAGAGGCCACAGAAACAATTCAATCACAAAAATAAATTAGATAATCAATCTAAAGCACATGGAGATAGGTAAAATGATTAAAGAATTCAGACCTTCTTCTCCCCCAGGAAGTTACGGATCTCAATAGCCTTATTGCCATTAGTGATAGAAGCGTTGATCGGAAAGTGAGCATACACAAAACGCATCTTATAGCGATAACCCTTGGTGACACCAGTGATGAGGTTGCTGACGTGGCTGAGAGCAGTGCGGATGGCGGCTGTAGTCTTTCTAGACCCGAACCAGGCGTCAACCTTCAGCTTCTTCTTCCCAGTCTCCTCATCGGTGATCAGCTGAAAATCGAGATTCAAATGCTTGAAGTCTCTGGTCAGCTTACCCCTCGGACCCTCCACCTCGATCACCTTTGCCTTCACCTTGATATTCACCCCATCGGGGAGATCCATGGTTTCCGATGACAGAATCGTCTTCATCTTTCCGCCGTCTGCTTCCCACCCCGTTCAATGTGCCGGTGCGCCAAATGAGCTCAGAGAAAAGCCCTCGACAGAGATGAGTTAGGTTTTTAGTGCCTACATGCAGTGTGCCCCATATATGTTTGTTGGGCCAACAGTAGATCATGCAATGTTGGGCTGTAAGATGGCCCAAAATTCAAGATACTCTCGGGCCGTAGTAACTGTGTGTGTAATTTTATGCAATTTCATTTCATATTAGTTTTTATATTTTTAGCGCTTTTTTATGGATTTATTTACGGTTAATTATATTCACACTACAAATATTATTAAGTACACCGCATTCTAATTATTTAAAATTTTTCAATTTTACTTTTTAATACTAGTATACCGCTACTTCTCACGGTGGTGTCCGAACAGAATCCGACGGAAGAGGTGACGGTGTGGAGGAGGTGGCAGCAAGTTGAAGGTTGAAGAAGGAGAGCGAGCTGTTGCATTTGCAGATAAAGAAGTGGAAGAAGGGACAGTGAAGACGGAAGGACAAATGAAGACGGAAGACGGACAAGTGATTTTTTTTGTCATTAAGTAGCGGAGAAAACCTCACTCCGTTCGGTGATAATTACATTCTTAACTTTTTTCCTTCAATTATTATTTTTAATCTTTCACTAATTGTAAATTTGGTCTATATAGATAGTTTTTGTCGAAAAATTTCATTTGGTTAAAATGTCAAATTACTTATTTATTCATGATCATTTGAAATAGTGTAAAATATAATAAACCGAAATCATGAACGTTGCTTTTAATTTCAAAGAACGTTAGCATAATATTTAAATGTAGACTAATATTTATGTACGTAGTAAATTATTTAAAATTAATTTAAAAATGTAATTAAAAATCAAGGGTATAACTGTGGTTTTAAACAAAATTGTATACCTTTGGTTTAGGCTTGGCAGATACGATTAAGATCAAAGCAACTGGTAAGTTAATGATAGTCAAACAAAAACAACTTGATAAATTAATGATACGACATAAGGGTAACTTTGTTAAACCTTTGCTTCAAAGTTGTAACTATTATTCGCTAATACTTATTAGACTTATTAATGTCCATCATTATTCATTATGTTATAAATAATTCAAAAGTTGGATGCATTATTGTGAATGAGATGTGAATGACTATGAAATCATGTGAGGATGAAAATAATTCATGAATAATTGTACAACTTGATTGATAATTATGTGTAATATGACTCATCATTTTTGTTTTGATTCTACACTTGATGGTCTATAAATGACTCTCAATTCATGAATGAATATGAAGAATGAAGAAGAAAGTTCAATATATTTCTCTCTATTCTCTTGTAGCATTTAAGGTATTTTTACTTTGATTTTATAACACGTTATAAGACACGAGTCTCTACACTAGAGCTTCACTCTCAGAAGAAAAAGGGAATACGCTTTCTACAGATCTTATGTATTTAGATGGCCTCAGATCGTAAACCTAATTATTACAAGATAATCACGATTTTTTACAAGAAATTTTATTTTGTTATTGTTGTGCGACGAGTACTAATTCAAATTTCAAAACAAAATATACTAGCTCATCTAAATTTTGAAAATGTCGCTGCAAAACTTGATTTTGTCGCCTTGGATATTTCTTGTGATAATTATTCATCATGGACACTTGATGCCGAGATTCACTTGATCTCAAAAGGGTTAGGTGAAACAATAATCGAAGGAAATGAAAGATCCCGGCAGGGATCGTGCAACAGTTAATTTTCCTTCTCGACGACACCTACATGCATCTCGATGGTAGAATACCTCACGATCAAAGATCCATCTGCTCAGTGGAAAATTTAAAGGACAAATTCGATCACCAAAGGGTCATTATCATCACGCCAAGGCCGGATATCGCGATGGATGCATTTGCGCTCGCAAGATTTTAAATCAGTAAAGATTACACCGACTATTGTAATACGTTCACCTCAATTACTTTCTGTGGTGAAGAAATTATCGAAGCAAGATATGTTAGAAAAGACTTTTCAACATTCCATGCTCGAACGCGTTCCTGCTAGCAAGATCGGTCGAGCGTAGATTTCAAACGATTCGAACTTTGTATCTTGCGACAGTAGCGAACAAAATAATGAACTACTCATGAAAAACCATGGGATACGCCCAACAGGGATCCACAAAGCGATACCGTAAACAAATGGAACTATATGGCTCGAGGTAAAATGCAACGTTAGGAAAAATAATTCCACGGACGTGGATCGGACGGACGTGGCCACGTGGATGGGACGTACACGTGGGCGTGACGAGGGTTTAGACGTGAATTCCAACATGATAATGGAAAAGCTCATTTACGATATAATGAGCGAGAATCAAGAACACAATAGCAGTTCAAATTTCGAAAAATAATGGAAATGATTCATTTGATAAAGAAGAATGCAGATGCTATCGATGTGAAATACTGCACGAACGCACTGGTCCTACATGTCGTACACCAAAGCATTTGGTGGACTTATATATAAACTTCGACTAAGGGAAAAGAGAAAGGAAAAGAAAAAGTTGAAACCAATTTTCTTGATTGGGACACTGAGTCAATGGAACTCATTTTGATACTCCCGACTTTTCCCGTGATCCTCAGAATCATACAAACATTGGAAGTTTGATGGAAAATATCGATTAAATAATTCTCTAATGAAGTATTATTATATTTATGGTGTATTATGTGTGAAATATTTTTCTATAATGCTTTTGTGTGATAAGTGTGGAATTGTTATCTTTATATTTGTATTGTTATTTTCCATTAATTGTTATATGTAATTGTTGTTTGTTAACTGGTATGAATTTTATATTTTAAATTTCTTTTGTAGACCATGACAAATTGCCAAGATATTTGCCTAGTGATAGCGCAACTACGCATACTATTTTACAAGATAAGAAGTTTTTCTTGGATTTGACAATACGAAAAATTATGTCTATACAATTTCGTGCATCAAATATTATTGAAGGCCCTAAGAGCTCAGATTATCCTGCCAAATGATACACAATTGAATATAGATGATGACTTTATTCTAGCAAATCCTGAAGAAATTTGTTTAGTTTAAGGATATCCTAAAAAATGGATATCACATTGAAACAATGGAAGAAAATAATAAAGAATATCTTTACATAAACTCATTTCTATTCATATATGTATTAAAGAAAAAACTTCCATCGCTTCCATCCTGGAATGTATTATACATTCATAAGAACGATTGAGTCTAACAACATCATAAAAACCAAAATTTATTGACTCAAAGGTTCTTAAACTTTGGCATGATAGATTTGGGCACCCAGAACCACTATGATGCAACTAATAATTAAAAGCTCACATGGACATCCTTTTTAAGAACCTTAAGACTATTTTACTAAATGAGTGTCCATGTGAAGCTTGTTCACAAGGTAAATTAGTCACTGCACCCTCTAAAACAAAGGTAAATGTTGAATCGCCAACTCTTCTCAAAAGAATTCAAGGTGATATTTGTGGACCTATACACCCACCTTGTGGACCATTTAAGTTATTTTTCTGGTCTTGTTGATGCATCTACTAGATGGTCACATGTTTGCCTACTTTCAACTAGAAACGATGCATTTGCTAAACTATTAGCCCAAATTATAAAATTGGCAGTTCATTTCCACTGATTATTCATCGATCCAAATTCGATTTGATAATGCGGTGAATTTAGATCAAAAGCATTTGATGATTATTGCACGCCTATGGAATTGAAGTTGAATATTCTCTGCTCATGTCCATACACAAAATGGATTAAGGTGAATCATTTATTAAACGCTCCAATTTATTGCTAGGCCTATGCTTATGAGGTCAAAACTCCCAACTTCTACTTGGGACATGCTATATTACATGTCGGCATTGATACGTCTCGCATCAACCTGCATATCATCAATACTCCCCTTTACAATTAGCATTTGGTCAAGAACCTAATGTTTCTCATCTTGAATTTTGGTTGTGAAGTACCAATTGTACCCCCACCACAGTACCAAAATGGGTCCCCAACGGCTTGGAATTTATGTTGGGTTTAATTCAGTCAATCATCGTACCTAGAACCTTTAATGTGTGATCTATTTAATGCATGCTTTAATGATTGTCATTTTAATGAAAATGAATTTTTCCAACACCGGGGGTACAAAACTACATCCTGAAAGAAAAATGAACTTTCCTGAATGAGAAGACTCTACAGCTCACTTTGATCCCCTCAAGCAATAAATGTGAGAGAGAAATTGAAAATCTTATTCATTTGCAAAGAATCGCATATGAACTCGCCGATGCATTTGTGAATACAAGGAAAGTCACAGTCGCATATACAGGTAGAGAATACACCGGCAAAATTGATGTCCCGCATGACAACTGTTCTGTTACAAAGAAATGAATCTAAAATACGCCGTAAGCGTGGTTTCCACTGGGCTTGGTTCCAAGGATTACGCACTAGAAAGAGAAGGGTACAAGACAAAAACCAACAAAAGAATACTGCGAAGTAATGATAAAAACGATTGATCAATCAAATAAAATATTTAAAGTTCCAAAGAACGGAAGCATCCAAGAAGATTGAGGTTCTCCAGTAAGCAGTATTCGAAAACCATGAGATATCAATAGATTATTTACTATCTAATAACTTATGGGAACAGGGGAAAGTAATCTGTTGTAGATGATATATTCTCCTTTAATGTTGCGAGTGAAATTGTGCAAAGTGAGGATTCTCAACCACAATTAAAGATTGTCAAATAGAAATGATTGGCCAAAATGGAAGGAAGCCATCTGAGTTTAATTAAATTCTTTGTATAAACGCCAAGTATTCGGACTGTAGTTCAAACACCAAAAAATGTAATCCCCTGTAGGATACAAATGGGTTTTCGTAAGAAAGAGAAATGAGAAGAACGAAATTACAAGGTATAAAGCAAGGCTTTGTAGCGCAAGGATTCTCTCAAAGACCAGGAATTGACTATGAAGAAACGTATTCTCCGTAATGGATGCTATTACTTTAGATTTTGATAAGTCCTGGTCAGAAAAAAACTGACATGCCGTCTTATGGATGTAGTAATCAAGATATTTATATGGTTCACTTGACAAAGGATATATATATGAGAATTCCGAAGGAATAAAAGTGCCGAAGCACTTAGTGCATGCCCAAATAATGTGTTATCAATTAAATTGCAAAGATCACTATATGGTTTGAAGCAATCCTAAGAATGTGGTTCAATTGCTTAAGTAATTACCTGTTAAAAGGGATACAAAAATGATGACATTTGTCCTTGTGTCTTCATAAAGAAAACGGATGTCGGATTTGCAATCATAGCAATCTATGTTGATGATTTAAATCTCATTGGAACTCTGAAGAGATTAATGAAGCAAAGAAGTACTTGAAAACCGAATTTGAGATGAAAGATTTAGGCAAACCAAATTTTGTCTAGGTTTACAAATTGAACATTTCCCGAAGGAGTTTTTGTTCATCAATCTTCATATGGTAAAAGGTTTTGAAGCGATTTGGTATGGATAAAGCACACCCTCTAACATCACCTATGGTCGCTTCAACACTTGATGTTGAAAGGGATGCGTTCGACCACCTAAAGATGGGGAAGAAATCCTGGTCCGTAAATCCAGATCTTAGTGCAATTGGAGCATTACATTATCTCGACAAATTGCACTCGACTGCACATAGCTTTTTTCTCAGAAATCTCGGCAAGATATAGTCATACACCTACCAAAAGACATTGGAATGGTATTAAACACATTCTCAAGTTATCTAAGAGGCACGCCTGATTTAGGTTTATTTTATTCACATAATTCTCGATCTACTTTAGTTGGATATGCAGACGTTAGGATACTTATCATCCCCATAAAGGCAAAGTCCCAAACAGATATGTATTCTGGCGTGGAGGAACCGCTATATCTTGGAAATCTACAAAACAAACTTTGAGCGCAACATCATCAAATAATATTTGAACTCATTGCAATTCATGAGACAAGCTCGAATGTATGTGGTTAAGGAATATGACTCATCATATACAAACATCATGTGGGCTATCCTCAATAAAAGAAAAATCAATTGTATTGTGAGGATAATGCAGCTGCATCACACAACTCAACAAAAGGTTACATCAAGGGAGATAGAACGAAGCATATCTCTCCAAAATTCTTTTTATACATGACCTTCGAAAAGTGGTGAATTGATGTTCAACAAATTCGCTCAATTGACAATTTAGCGGATTTGTTCACAAAGGCGTCGACATCAACCTTTAGAAAATTGGTGTACCAAATTGGCATGAGGCGACTTAAGGACCTTGAACAATGTCATTATGAGGGGGAGTGGTCGTACTCTTTTCCTTCGATCGGTTTTATCCCATTGGGTTTTTCACGACAAGGTTTTAATGAGGCAAAGATATTTATACTCCCGTGGTGAACATCGTGAAGGCGGTTTGTACTCTTTTTCCTTCGATCAGGTTTTATCCCACCGGGTTTCACGACAAGGTTTTAACGAAAGAACACATAGCACCCCACAATCAACTTTATTGTATAAATATTCGTTGAGAGTGTTATAAATAATTCAAAAGTTGGATGCATTATTGTGAATCAGATGATGAACGACTATGAAATCGTGGAGGATTTAAAATAATTCGAATAATCAGACAACTCGATCGATAATTATGTGTAATACGACTCATCATTTTTGTTTTGATTCTACACTTGATGGTCTATAAATAGACCTCAATTCATGAATTGATGAATGAAGAAGAAGGAAGAAAGTTCAATATATTTCCTCTCTATTCTCTTGTAGCATTTAAGGTATTTTTTACTTTGATTTTATAACACATTAATCGTTTGTTAACCCGATATTTAGATATATTAACTAACTTTGTAACTGACAATATTTACTGTAAAATCAATTTCAAGAATTGTTGACAAGAGAAATCCTCCCATATAAAACAAAGAACCGTATAAACTATTAAAAAAAAATGCGACTTTTCCAAACATAACAGCAAAGTGAAGACTCATGTTTTTGATGAACAACATAGTAGTTTGTAGGGCGTAGGTGAATAGAAATAGAAACATAAATTAGTTTCTTATGTAAACATCAGCACTTGAGTGTCCAATTCCACATAGATTAGTCATCATGAGACTGAAAATAATACTTCAAAAAAAAGGTCGACAACTCTAATATGTTTACGTGGAAGGCTCTTCTCTTCGTGAAAACAATTAACTGTCCACTGGAAAAAAACAAAAACAAAAACAAAAAAAAAAGGAAAAGAAAAGAAAAGAAGAAGAAGTGGAACAACATTCCGACATGCGAGGCATGGGGTTAGTGACTACTCACTAGTATTAAACTATTAAATAATAAATTAATGAAAGTAGAAGTACCACTTATTTTGTTGTAATTTATTTATTTAAGATTAAAGTGCATCTAGATAGTGTGTAAGATATTGTCTATTGAATATTTTGTATTAATTCTTTTATTTCTCTCTTCCCCCTAGTCACTTCTTTTTTTTTTTTTTGAAAGTACCCTCTTGCCAATTCTTGATTTATACATTAGTCGTTCCTCCTATCCAAATCCACCATTGAAGCATCTGCAATGGCCATTGCATACGCATTGTGGTGGACGTAACAAATAAAAAGGAAAATGAGATAAAACATCTCCAATGGTAAATGTGAATTGAAGTCGTGATTGGACATGTGTAGACTAATTATTGGCTTTAGAAGAGAGAGAATGATGAGAGATAATAAAAAATATACATATATGAAGGGACCGTATCTAGCATGCTTTCCACATTTGGAAAGGATACGAGATATCCTCCATATTTTGAAGTTGCATGTAGACGCATACAGTTTGTATCACATGACATTAAATTATGAGAATAGAAAAATTATTGGAGATGTTCCTGAAGAGTTTTTTCTTAATTTTTATTTTATTTGTCACATAAGAATCTACGATATACCATTGGAATTGCTATAACGTCTAATCAGGACTCTCCTCAGAATAACTTCAATTTTTTTTTTCAAAAAAACCGGCTTGTTTTGTTGTGATTTTATTTATTTATTTATTTTAGAAAAGATTCAAGCTGGCAGTCTCAAACCCTATCTATTCTCATTGATCTACAGCGTGAGTTAATCCACAAAATGATTTCTTATTTTCTTTTTTTTTTTAATTTTATCATCCTAAGAAATAATTATGGCAGTTTCAAACCCTACCAACTCAGTGATGTGATATGATCTAAAATGGCGCATTTCCCACCTGATAATTTGAAATTTTTATTTAATTATCCTTTTAAACCAAATTAAACAATATAGTGGTTGCTGCAGTGAACTAGAACGTGGCTTAACGGAAAACATCTAATAAATAATAATTGCATATTTGAGAACCCTGCCACATGGGTTAATACAGTGTTCTTAGCGTGATCATTAATTTTTTTAAATTTTTTCAGTGCATTTATTTCGATACGGATTGATTTTGATATAGGTTAAGAAATTATATGTAATATTTTTTTATCGAAAAAGTAAGAAAAACATTCATTGTTCTTAATATATCCCTATTTAATTGGAAGAGCAATTGTATTGTCAAAAAAAAGTTATGAAGGAATTTAGAAAGTTATTTGATAAATGATATTTATTAATCAAGGGTATACTAGGAAAATACAAAATTAAATACACTCTTAATATGGGAAGTGGATTCATAAAATACTTCCCCTCGTTAATTATTTATTATTTATTAAAATAATCCAAAAAAATCTCAACCCCAATTTTGTACTCTTCTCTCTCCTTTCATCTCTTTCTACTGGCGCCATCGCCGCCTCCGACCACAACAGTGGTCGTTCGACCACCATCCATGGTGGTCTGCAACCACCATGAAACATGCTGGTAGTCTGCCGCAACCAGCGGTGAACTAGGGTAGAGGAAAGGGTGTGGTAGTGATGGTGGCAGAGGTGCTACCTAATTTTACCCTAATTCATTTACCTAAATTTTTGATATAATTTTTCCATAATTTGTTAATTTGATTGTGAAATTGTCAAGTTGTTACTTGAATTGATAAATAAATTGTTAAAACAGTATTTTTTTTTTTTTTTGAAATAATTAAAGGTAGCAAGTAAATGTGGAAATTAATTGTGTTTTTTGGCAACCCATGTAAAAAGCCCAGAGAAAAAGAGTACACCTTTGTGAGATGGAAGGACTATTGTTTTCAATTGCCGAGATAAATTTTTTGTATGTTTTTGAATTAAAAATCTTTTTGAAGTAATCGGTTTTATCAAAAAAATTAAATAATTATTACGACATAAAAATAGTAAAAGTAGCATTTTTAAAATTTTATTAACATATCACTAATCATCACTTCTATTCCTAGTCACTAACAAAAAAATTGAACGGTAATTATATTTGTTGGTACTGTGATAACTTGGCACCATTAGAAGATCCCAAGGGGACGACAAGACAAAACACAATGGTAGAGCTCGCCAGTGCCTACTTGTGGGATGGCATATGCCGACCCAGTTCTAAGTTCGGTCGCGTCCAATTTGGACTATGGTGGTTGACCGAGCTTACCCTCAGTCGAGAACGGTCAAGCAAAAGGGCCAAATGGGCGACCAGCTAAAGTAGGAGCCCAGCATTAAGTGGGGATCCGTCAGTCGAGGTCATGGCACGTGAAAACTAACACCCTGATCAAAGATGACGTCACATGTACCCCATAACACGTAAGCATCATAACTGTTGAGGCGCCACATTAAATGCTCACAAGTTCCAAAGCAATCATTTTGCCTAGTCTACCCCTATTCCGACTAGGTCATGATGACCCCTATAACCACCCAGTCGAATTTTTTACTATAAATACGGATGCTTACCTCTTATTCGAATACAACAATTCTCTATGTAAATACATGCTCAGTCGAGCTCGACTAAAGAAAATTTCTCTCTTTTTTATTTGCTAATAGCAAATTACTCGTTTAAGTTGATACAAAATAGTATTTACTTTTTGGCAAGCAACAATATTCGCACTATACTTTTGAATGATTACACCACATTTAAATTGTAATGGAATTTCTCAATTTTTACTCATGTTTGCATTTATGTCCTCAATTTTTATCCATTCACACATTTTTATTTTTAAATTTCAATTAAGTAAGCACACCATGCTTCAAATCACAATTCTTCTCTAAATATTTTGTGAGAACACATTAAATTAAGGTGTCAATATTTTACTAAAGTTTTATTTTTATTTGTTTTTATTTTTCAAAATGCAATAAATAAAATAAGTGTACTTATTCTTCCTTAACTAATTTATAATTAAAAAGCTTCCACCCCAAATAATTTTGAACAAGTTAGAAGAAAGTTGATGATAAGAATCTAATGTAAAAGTTTGAAGGATGCAAGTGAAAAAATAAAAAGAAACTAAGGATGTTTATTGCAATTAAAATGTGGTGTCTCCAACAAAAATTATAGTACACACAATAACAAAATGATAATTCTATTATTATGACCGCGCAATCATTTGTAATACCGGCAAATAATGAGTAAAAATGTTAGTTGGGTCCATTTTCGAGTCTATAGGAGCTCTTTGTATTCTTCACCCCCAACATTTCTCGAAGACTGGTAAAAAGTTTGCCGAGGGCTTTCTTGATGTTATCGACTGCTATGGGCTATCCCCGAATCTCCTTCTGCGAATCCAACTACATAGGGAAAATAATAAAATTCAACCTAGCCCAACATATGCGCAACAAACTGGACAAATCCGCTGGATAGATATGGACCAAGTCAGCCAAGTCAATCCACAATCAATAAACCTCATCATTAAAAGATAAGATAAGCCCAAAATAGAGCAGGCCCAAAAGTGAAGCAAACCCAACATTCTCCACCTTTGCTGAATCTTTGTAGGACTGTGATCTCTGCAATTTCATTTGCTAAATTTTTGTGTCGTTAATACTGCCACTCCAGCGCTCTTTCGTCATTTTTTCCTCGACATGCTTTCCAAACCTCGTGCCGTCTTTAAATGGGACGGTGGTTTCGGTGTTCTTTGCTCTGGGCCCCCGTGTGTCAAGAAGCTCAAGTGAAAAAGGGTCATAATAGAATGTGATATTGTAGCTATCAAGCAAATTTTTCAGTTCTGAACATTGTTTTGGATGCATACTTGAAAAATTCGGTTCTCAAAATTGTTGTCGACATGTTTCACTCCAAAATGATAGACTATCTTTTCGTCATTTTTTTCGTTGCATCAGCCATGGACATCCAGGGCAACCCCATTCAGTGTGCAAAATAAACAAAACAAAATTTATGCAGAATATTTGACACTTGTGACTCACAAATATTTGTGACAAGATGCTCTCCTTGGTGATTGATTCAAATCGTAGTAGCCAAATTGAAGTCTACTTATTTAATACGTGCCTGCACAACCTCTTCGATAAATTGCCTTCTTATTTCAAGATGAGGCTACTCAATTTCAAGAAATTCAACTAAAGTGACCTCGTGCTCTAGAACAAAATAATTATGCGTCTCTGTAATTTTAACCCTATGTGATCGCACAACATTTGGACGTTTGTCAAGAAAGTTAACCAAACCAATCTGTCCCAACCACCCTAGCCAATATGGCTAGCAAAAGCACAAATCACCATTAAAACAAGAAACCTTTCACTCCCATTTTACTTCTCATTACAATTTACAAACCTATCACATTATCTACGAAAAAAAGAAGTCTACGTATTACTAAATGAGAAATTAATCCTCCACTATCTAACTAATAGTCACTCATTTCAATGAGGCTCCTTTCTAAAATTCGCAAGATTCCTATCCAACAAGCGAATAATCAGCTAATTGATGAGGGAAATATAATGGAGGAAAACCATCCTCCTGCACATAAAACTATGTGTTGGAAAACAAAGTGCAAGATCTTTCTTCTAAGCATCAACAATCAGACAATTTCTTTAACTCTGAGGCAAAAGATTATCATTCAGATAAAAGGAATACCCCTCTTTAAATGAGTTCATCCTCTCCCAATATCTTGATATTGAACATTTAAAAGAAGTTATTAAATTCTAGTGAGAAATCAAAAAAGAAGATAAGAATGAATGCCAAAAGAAAAGGAACGAAAAATAACAAAAAGTACCTTTAAAATGTCTGACTCAATTCTTGTTTGGAACTTAAGAGGGATATGAACTTTTCTTGGAATCGGCTCAAATCTCTTGCTCAACTTCATTGTCTCTTTTTTTGTTTCAACTGCCGGCAATTGCATAATATTATAACAATGAAATCAGCACGTGAGATGAGCAAAAGTACTATTCTATAAAAATTTGTCCAACGTACGAACTTGAAATGGAACTTACATATCCCTATTTCTTAAGTACAACAATATTGATTTCACCATAAAGGCGAAACCATCACGGGAAGTGAAGACAGCTCAAAAAAAATTCTTCATCCATGATAATTTGAGTATAATTAAGTTGAATCAAAAAAAGTAATTTTGAAACAAAAAAAGCTCCGTCTAAGTCTTTCCTCGGGAACATTCATTCGAATTGTCATACACCCATACTGTCCAAATTATGTCTATCAAGTGCGACTATAGCATCTCTAGTCAAGCATTGTGAAAATTCAAATGTTTTGGGAGGCCTTTCAAGTCATGAACCTTTTGGAGGAGAATTCTTTATGATTAAAAGTCTTCCATTTATATCAAATCGATGGTATAGCTTCACAGCTTTATCAGTTTCATCCGCTATGATCTTTATCACAAATCCAAATCCTTGACTTTGATTTGTTTCCCTATCGTAAATTACCTGCAATCTTTTCACAATTCTAGTTTTTTCAAAAAGATGAGCCAGTTTTTCGCTACCAATATCACGAGGAAAATTTGCAACAAAAAGCTAGATCTCATTCTGTACAAACCTATCCAACATGTCCATAATATATGACCATCGCTATGTTTGGTGAAAGCGTCCAACACAAATTCCTTAAGGGTAAGAATAGGAGCAACACCGTAGGACAACATATTACTGAGCAAACCGGCAGCAAAATGATGATAGTAACCTTCCAATGAGCCTTCAAATTACAATACCATAGGTGGTATGATGAGGACTTGGCTTTTCATGACTATGGAGCATATTGCAATATATATATAATAACAATCAAGAATCTTACCCTTGTCAATCATGAATGTGAGACATTTATTTGCATAATCCGATATAATCCACAATCCAGCATCTACCATTGTTGAATATTTCACAAACATAATCCCAACATTGTCTATCTTGATATATGCATTTATCAGAGGCTTGTAAATATTCATATCAGGTAGTGATGATAAATCATACCAAATATTATAACTGCTCTTTACTGTCTCAATCATCCCAAGCTCATGTAATCTCGTAATCAAAATTACTATAACCCGCCACATCCATCTAGAACGCCTTTGATGTGTCAACCCTCTCTACCCTGCTGAACACATCCATTGCCCCTACCACATTACCATCCTTGAAGACATTACCATCCTTGAAGCTAGGGATGAAGCAAGGCATTCCAGTTGGACCGAGCTGATTCGGGGGTGCTGTCCCTGATTTTTTTTTTCCGATATAAAATTTCTTTGCAAAACATTACTTAAAATAACAATCTTCTAGATTAATTTTGTAAAATAGAAAGTAAACAAATGAAATAACAATTTAATTTGATTGCTTTGGTATATACTGACTTTGATTATTTATTTATGAAGTTGATTTTGTTCATAGTGCATTGTTGGACCTATAAAAAAAATTAAAACGACTAGTGGATCAAAGTAAACTTTAAAATTGAAAAAAAAAAGTTATTATGTTATATTATTTCTCAAAATCTTATTCAATTGAGTTTAAACCATAAAAATATTTAAAACTATTTTTTGATCAATGAGCAAGTAATTTAACAAATTAAGTATGAAATCCTACATTAATAATCTAATCCAACATCTACACACATATTCATAGTTAGAACAAATTATTCGTAAATTTTCATCTTCTAAGATATTGTATCAATAAGCCAAGATAACATCGTTTTTTAAGATGTAGACTTTATGAAAATAATTTTTTTAATGGTATACCTAAAATATACAATCATGTAAGAAAGAAAGAGATTTAAGAAGGGGAAAACTTGAAAAATAAGGACAATTATATTGAGAATGGGTAGCCAAACCCTTACCTTTTGGATAGCAACAAGCACAACTAGTCAATTGAGATAACAACATTTTATGACAAGAATTGCACAATTCAGTAGTTAACATTATTCAGCACCGAGCTAGAGCTGAGCCTAGGTTACCTCTAGCTCCATCCATGCTTAAAGCACTCATTGACTATCATTAGGTGTGGGCATCGGTGGGTCGGTTCGGTTGGTTTTTCCACCCGAACCACAACCGACCGATCTCGATCAGTTTTTTTTTTTAAACCGAACCGAACCGACCAGCTCGGTTCGGTAAACCGAAACCGACCGAATCGAGTCGGTTCGGTCAGGTTTTTCCGTTTTTTTGATTTTTTTCGATTTTTACTTCTTTTTTTAAAAAAAAAAATCGATCGATTTTTCGGTTTGGTGAAAACCAAACCGAAAACCGAACCGACCTCCCCAAAAAACCGAACCGAACCGACCAGATGTGGTCGGCTTGTCGGTTTGGCAGTTGAAATGCCCGACCCTAACCATCATATTGTACATGTTCAAGTTGATAGTGTAGAACGTTGGAGGTGTGTGATCATCCAATAGTTTGTAGAATAGAGCCCAAGCTTTATTCTTTCTGCCAAAGCTCAACAAAGTCTCCGAAAGGGCATTACCCATTTCTACAACCATCCTATCATTCTTATTCAGCAGTCTAGCGTATGATTTCACTGCCTCATATGACAAGCCTTGATTAAAAATCCATTTCATAAACGTGGCAATCACAATACTCTAGACCACGCTGAGACTTGATCAAGTAAAAAAGCTTGTTTACCTTGTTCAAATTCCCAAAATTCAAAAAGACAATTATTACATTACTACAAGCTAAATAATCAATGTCTTGACCCGTCAATAACATTCTATAGATCAAACTCTCGACATCATCAACTTTTCCAGCATTAATAAGACCCTTCGTAAGGTGGCGATATGTTATGACAAATAGGCCAAAAGGGACTCGGTACTCAACCATATAGGAGTACACATCCACGGGCTCATCCACTGACAAGGTTGGCTGAGAGAGCCTACTAGATAATTATATGCATCAATGTTTGGGATGATATCGTGTTCGTAGAAAAATTCTTCGAACGTAGTTATAGGCTGTGGTAGTTCTTGGCGTTGTACCAAGCTACGATAATTGAAACGCATGTAAACACAATAACCAACGACGACACTTGCCGAAGAGAGAATGAATAACGATATTGCATGTAGAATCCACATCTCAAACCCAAATAAGATCACAGACGAGGTTGTGGAGCTTCATACTGGTAAAGGATGAGTAAAAATGTTAGCTGGGTTTATTTTTTAGTCTATAGATAAGATCTTCGTATTCTTCATCCACAAACGTTTCTCGAAGACTGGTAAAAAATTTACCAAAGTGCTTTCTTGGTGTTATCGATTGCTATGGTCTCTACCGAATCTCCTTCTAGAAATCCAACTCCATAGGCAATGATAAAATTTAAACAAAATAAACAAAACAAAATTTATGTAGAATACTTGACACTTGTGAGTCACGAATATTGGTGGCAAGGTGCTATCCTTGGTTGGCATATTAAAATTTGTCGATGCAAGATATTTTAGCACAGTATTCACGGAACCTATTTTTAACTACAATTATGTCTTGCTCACCCAAATCGCAATAGCCAAAGTGAAGTCTGGTTATGTAATATGTGCTTGCGCAACCTCTTTCATCAATTGCCTTCGTATTTCAAGTGGAAGCTACTCAGTTTACGGAAATTCAGCTAAAGTGACCTTATGATCTTGAACAAAATAATTATGTGTCTTTGTAATTACAACCCCATATAATCGCACAATATTTGGATGCTTCTCAAGTAAGGTTAACCAAACAAATCTATCCCAGTCACGCACGCCAATGTCATCGATAAGGAAGGAAAGGCTACTGCATTGTCTACGAAAGAAAAAAGTCTACCTATCACTAAGTGGAAAATGAATCCTCCACTCTCTAACTAAAAGCCGTTCATTTACATAGACCCGAATCTTAACATTTTATTCCAAAATACTACATTTCAAGCAATGCATTTTAGGTTGACAAGTCATTTACACCTGTGTACAGTATTAATATTAATACAAAGAAAAAAAATCTTCAAAGCAAAAACAAAAACTAACAATACTTACATTGGCAACTACAAATTTGCACCGTAAATCTCTATGTTCAATCGTGTACGCCAACTAAAACTTAGAAAGTTGTGTCTTAATTGGAAAGGGCGTTTTATTCAATTTAGGTCCATTGAGTCCTTAATCCTTTATTAATTGTGGATCAATTCGATATAGTTCAATTGGACCATTGTCAACTGGTTTTGGGCTTTTTACACTACTACAAGGTTTTAGGTTTGATATTTCACAAATTATGGAAAATAAAGGTAATTGGGCACTTAATGCAAATATTAAGGGAAAATTACAAAAATTTGGTATTTTGTACTTGTGATGAACACTTCGGAGGGTGGCAACATAACATCAAAACAGATACAAAATTAGATAAATGTGGTTGTTTGGCGTAGTTGGTTGAAGTCTACAACTATAACATTTAGATCAATGGATCAAGTCTACACAGATGCGTGTTTTCATAATTTTTAATTTATTTCTTTTTCCTTTCCCTATAATTCTCTCTATATTAACTGTTTCACCCATGCGTTGCATCAGGCCTAATTTTTCAACTAATAACAATATTCATAGTTGCTAGTCATATTAACATGAAGACCACAAAAAAATAAAGTAAATAATGAGTCACAATAATAAACTTAATTAATATAACTAATGAAATAATTTTATAAAAATTTTAATAGAGTTTCCCATATATTTTGTACCAATCCATTCTATCAAAGTTCACAATTGTTTCGCCCTTGCATTGCATGTGGGACAAAATTTTTAATACTAACAGCATTAATAGACATTATTAGTATTAATATAGAACCTAAAAAAGTAAAGCCTATAGATTTTTCTTTAAAATTATGGATTTTTCGTTAAAATTACTATACATTCTATTATATGCAATTACAAATTCTTAAAAATATCAATTGTACACCCGTGTGATGCATGATACTGACAATAATAAATATGTGAATAATAAATTTTTAAAATTTGATTATAAAATATAATCAACATACACATACATATATTATAGAAACATTAATGAGCAGTCACATCCAGACTCTAACATATACATGTTCCTGCCAGTTAGGAAACACTTGTCCTTGTCCCCGCGCCATCCCGATTTAATCAAGGCCAAGCTAGGATGATATAAAATTGCAACAGGATGGAAACTCTCACTCCCCATCCCTAACCTACTAGAAAATTCTCAATTTTTTCCAAGCAATATTGTGATCGTTTAATCGGAGTATTTTATTTGCACTTTGTAATATATATTAATGACAACTAATTTTTTCAATAAATACTTTCTAAACATACCAAACACGTATATTAATATATTCGCTATATACTCACCGATATCAACATATTTTTTAAAAATTCATCAATTTAGATATTTATTTGAAGTTATATATGATTATTAATATGGTTGTGAGAGAGACCTACATAAATATTTAATATGGTTAAGGATTCTTAATATTTATTTAGGAGATAGAATCCTACATAAATATTTAACATAGTTGAGAGCCAATTAAAAAATTATAATTAAGTCACACAATTTCAATCATTGATTAAATATGTAATTTAGATATTTATTTACTTATCACAAAAATCAAACCATAATTTAATTTTTCTAACGTCCGTCAATTTAGCTAATACAACTCCGTTAATGTAAGTATGATGTAAAAGTGTAATTGTAATAACATAGTCAAGAATAAATAAAAAATATTATAATTATAATGGATCAGGGTAGTTGTGCAAAACAAATATTTCACACCAACATATTTAATGAAATCATTGCACTTAGCGTCGTGTTAGGATATGTGTAAAAATAGATTTTTATGGATTTTAATGTGATATAAGAGAGAATAAGTGAAGTTGAATTGTGGAGATTTGTGTAGTACACGTAGGTCCCACAAAATATGTGAATGTGAAATAGGAGAGAGAATGAGTGAGGTTGAAAAAAATATATAAAAATATCTAAAAATAAGTAGGTTAACACACGCTTAGTTGAGGAATAAATAGAATATATGTTTTCCTCAAGTATGATTTTTTATCATACTTGACCAAATATTTATTTACTTTCTAAAAAAATATTTGGTTCTGATTCTTATATTATGACTTGAAGAGTGGATAAATCAACCCTATTAAAAAACTATTCAAATGTATAAAATTATGGAAATATTTGTTATTAACATTTAATTTTTATTCAATAAATAAGAAAAGAAAAAGTTCAATAGTACACGATATTTGATAATATTTTGCAACTCAGTTTTTTTATTTTTTTAATTACATGTTTATTTTTTAAAAAAATAAAAACTAATTTCAATGAAATTATTTTTTTATGAAAATTGTAATTTATTGTAATAGTAGTGGTAAAACTGATGACAATAATGACAAAGGCAATTTCTTGTTTTCAATTTATTTATAATATTTCATATATATTTAACTTTAAAAAATATACCATATAAACTTTAAAAATATATTTCATAATAAAAGCAAAAAATATAAGTGTTAAATAATATGTTGAATAATAATGGTATGTAAAGTGTTATATGCTAAAATATTTAGA
The DNA here is from genome assembly GCA_018223645.1 of Jasminum sambac. NCBI lineage: Eukaryota > Viridiplantae > Streptophyta > Magnoliopsida > Lamiales > Oleaceae > Jasminum > Jasminum sambac. Next base: position 5,637,881 of record CP073645.1, on the reverse strand, counting down.
TTGTAATTCGTTAGTCACAAAAGGGTAATTTTACTTTCTAAGTAATATTTTTTTAATTTTTTTATAATTTTTGTCCAACATAAATTTTTTTTGTTAAGACTAAATAAAATACGATGTGTAAAATATAATTGCTTAAAATATGGTGTGTAAATTGTAAATACACAATAAACACATAGTGTATTTTATAAATTTTTCTTAAATTAAAATACTTCTTTGGCTCTTATTGATTGTCTTGATATAAGATATTATGAAGGCAAACTATCTTCTTTTGAACTAATAATAATAATAATAATTTGAGCATTATAATAATTCAAACTTTATAATAACTGATATAGAATGTTATAATATATAATTAAGTACGATTAATCAAATCATGTGTAAGTAGTATAATTGTGCTATATAATCCAAGGTAAAAAAATTTATTGAATAACTCAGATAGGACTAATTATATTTACACTACAAAATATATTAGGTACACCACATTTTAATTATATGAAAATATTTTTTTAACTTTGTTTATAATAGCAATTATGTCCTCAAACTTTTTGTTACATGTTTATACTCCATCCATCCCATACATATTGGCTCATTTGATTTCCCAATTAATATTATTGAAAAAGTAAATTTTATATGAAATTTCTAGCGTCCATCAATTTAGTTAATACAACTAAATTAATTTTATATGAAATTTTCTAGCGTCCATCAGTTGGATATCATCAAAATTTATTTCAATAGGATATAATCAAAATGATTTTGTGACATATAATTTTGGGATTGATATCAATTGATAATTAAATAATAAAAGCTTACTACTATTATATATTTATTATAGATTAAAAAATAATAAAAGGGGATAGAATAGTCAAAAAAGTTCCAATTAATATATATATATATATATATATATATAGAGAGAGAGAGAGAGAGAGAGAGAGAGAGAGGGAGATGTTGTTGCCATATAGGGCTCGATTAAAGGCTGTAATTTTGGTATAGAAGATCTAGGAAATTGTTTACCTCTTATCAATAAGGAAGAAAGAAAGAGAAATTTGAAGGAAAGGTAATTAAAAATAATAATAATAATAATAAATATAACAAGTTTTAGGTAGGAAAACCAATTTTAAGAATTAAAAAAATAAGATGAAAATTCCATACTTTTCTTTATATATAGATATAGATTTTGTTGTTTTCATTTTAAACTTTTTTCCCATTTCTCTTTATATAATTTCATAGCTTAACCTTTTCGTTTAATTAATTAAAGTATGATATAATAGCAAGAATATCATCAAATAATTTATAAAATACTAGAAAATCAACATAAATTTCTATTTGTAAGACTAAAAACTTTTTTAAAACAATTTGTAAAAATACTAAAAAACCTCCTCCCACCCCCAACCACCACCACCGTCTCCACCTCCACTCGCCCCCAACCATCGCTCTGCACTCCACCCCCAACCACAACCACCGTCTCCCCCTCTTCACCTTGGTTCTTTGCCATTCTCCATGGCCGGAGAACCAGTTCTTCGGCCTCCATTGAAGGTCCTCCATGGCCGAAATTTCAACCATGGAACTTCAACCATGGAGGACCTTCGACTGGTTGAACCAGTCGACTGGTCTGGCCTCCATGGCCGAACCAGTCAATTGGTAGAGAACCAAATGCCATCTTTATCCAAGAATCAGATCTTCCGGTGAAGATGGTGTATTTGATTCGCCGATTTTTTTTTCTTTTTGTCCAAAAAATTATGAAGAAAATGAAAGGTGTTTTGGCCGGAAATGGAGAAAAAGGAGAAATGATCGGTAATAGAGTTTGTTGGAGAAGATAACCGGACTTTGCCGGGATGATGACCGGAGTTTTTTTAATTGCTAGAGAAGATGATCGAAAAAAAAAAAGAAGATAATGGAGTAGAAAGGAAGTATGGATAATTTCAAGGGAAATTTATGAATCCTCTAAACTTTCTTACCAATCTTGCACATTAAATTTTTTATTGACTTTCATGCTAATGTAAATCTAAACTTGCATACATTTGCTAATGCCTCTTAAAGTATTCTACATATTCTGATTTTTAATTTTTAAATATAATTCTTAATAGATTTTTTCATTTTCATTTTAAATATTTTTTTTCCATATAATTCATCAACTTGGCCTTTTAATTTAATTAATATACATTATACACTTTATGTAATGCCTTACACACTTCGTGGAACTTATTATAATATAATTACACACTTTGTGTAATGAATTGATTTTTAATTTAATTTATTTTCCCATAATTCTTCATAAATTTTGTCATTTTCATTTAAACATTCTTTTTCCTATGTGTAATTCATATTTTGATTTTTAATTTAAATTTTTTATTTTTTATATGATTCTTCATAGATTCTTTCAATTTCTTTTATAATTTTACAACTTGGCCATTTCATTTAATTAATATACATTACACTTTGTATAATGAGTGAGTAATGTATTACAATACCATTACGCTAAGGATTATATATAATGCATTACACACTCTCTATAAACCATTTGTAATCTATTACACAGTCTATGATTCATTACACATTATTTGTAATAAATCACATTTTCTTTGTAATTATAGATTATTTGTAATGTATTACACATTTTCTATAATGGATCATATATTCTTTGTAATTCATAAAAGATTATCTAAAATGCATTACACATTCTCTATAATCTATTTGTAATTTATTAGATATTCTCTATGATTAATTATAGATTATTTTATAATGAATGACATATTCTTTATAATTTACATTACACATTTTCTGTAATGTATTATATATTCTTTGTAGTAGCCCTAATCTCAATTCCAATACACAACAGCAAGCTAAATTACTGCAGTACATCAATTCTCCATTGATCTCCATACAATTATATTGCAATACGTTATTATCAGTCCATGACATTGCCTTTCATTGCAATTCTTCCCACCACAAAATCACAACAATAGTTGTAGTTTATTCTTCACCACTCCCTCCTAACAGTAGTAGCAGCAACACAAGCAGCACTACAGCTGTTCTTTGGCACCCATAGCAACAGCATGAAACACAAACGGTAACAGTTCTCACAAACAACGCCACCACTTTCAAGTTGCTGCTGCAACCACAGTTCATACACTCAAATTTGAACCAAAACTCAGATCATCGCCAGGCAAATTATTCAGAGAAACAACACTTCATCCATTTTTTTAATAATCTACACACACAAAACAAATATACAAAAAACACTAGAGGACCAACCCTTCACTACCAGGACCACCTCTACCACCATCTACACCATTCGCCACCACCGGAGCACACCCAATCACAATACGGACATTGACACACACACACACACACTAGATACAGTTCCACGCACGCACACTTACACACATAAAAAAGTATCACCTCAATCACATAAAAAATTTACTAGCAAATTAAGTTAACCTACTACATCCACTATCTGATCGATTGTTCCGATAATAATTTTTATGTAATTAAAAAGTAATTGTTGGTTACAAAATAATTATTTTATTACTCCCTCTGTCCCACTAAGATAGGCTTGTTTTTCATTTTTGATTGTCTCAAATTATAGTCCGCTTTCTGTATTGACAGCGTGGTTTATTTTCTACTTGATTAAAATACCCTTATTTAATATTATTAATACTAATAAAACACACAAATACGTAAAATAGAAGAGTTATTTAAGTGCTTTTCTAGCACTTATCAAACTCCCCCACACTTATACTGTTGTTCGCCCTCGAACAACAAAAGACTAAAAATACACAAAAGCAAGCACACCATCAAACACACTAAAATTCGAAGCAACTTGACAAACACAAATACTAGTATAAAATGTAATCAACTCACGGTTCATACTACCAAAGAAGATGAGCTTGTTCGTCACTTGTACTTCACTTCCCATTGCCTTTTAGACCCAAAAATTGAGTGGTTAGCAACCCGACCCTCAATGGTCAAATATATCATTACCCTCTCGTTGTCATATCTGACTTATGTTCTCTCATCCCCCAATGATCATCCCAAAGGTTGCTCTCAATCACTCTTTTTTTTTTACCCACCAAATCATGATCTTAAGTTGCTCCATTAGTTCAAATATTGCATCATGGTATAGGTAAGCATCTTGGCTGAATTGTGCAATTGGAATTTCCTTTTTTTGATATTTTAATAGAAAGTTATGAATTTTCTACTAAAACATGGCCCAAGAAATCCTCTATTCACATCACTCTCGGTTTTGCCCATTTTTTACCATGATATGATCCGAATCATTTGAAGTTGTCAACATCAAAGTTGTAGCCCTCTAAGTTTCCTTTCCAACAATATAAAGTGCAGGTCAATCCAATTTTTGTAGCAAAATTTATGGTCAAATTACTGAACTGCGGCAGTAAATTCGAGCTGCTGAATTTTTTACGTTTTGTCATTTCTCTTCAAATGGCCATAACTTTCATTAGGAAACTCCGATTTGGGATCCGATAAAAATGTGGAAATCCTCTTTCAATATTCTTTGATATTGGCGCAAGAAAAATTGTAAAAACAACTTTTCATAAAATTGCATCGGATGCCCTCCATCTTTGAATTTGCTTGCATTTCGGTCCCAAGTTCCGTTTTCGCTCCGTTTTCATCCATTTTGGCTCTTTTTGATTTCTTGTGACTCTAAACACACAATAAAAGGAAAAACACATAAAAAGAAACATATAATACTAATAAAACACACAAATACGTAAAATAGAAGAGTTATTTAAGTGCTTTTCTAGCACTTATCAATTATTTTGAATATTAATAATCAATTAGATATTTCATCTCTCAAGGACATCAATCATGTTTACACTATTTTTTGTTATTTTATACAAGAGTAAAATAGGAAGAATATAGAAATATTTTATAATTCTAATAATATTTAATATATTTTCTTAATACGTGTGAAAAATAGTGGGTGCCTATCTTAGTGAGATGAGAAAACTATAATTTAAGTTGAATTTAGTTTTCGTATCAGCTTTAATAAATTTACATCACTTGCCCATGTTGCTAACTAGTGCTAATTTTAATTTATATTTTTTATATATTGGAATACTTTCTCATTACTACTATTTAAAAAAAAACAAAGGTAAATTTGTTGCATATTTGTTAGTAACTCGTCTTTTTTTTTTGTTTTTAGTTTTCAAATATAATAAAATTTATAAATATATGATGCTTAATGACCATAAACTATGTATTTATTTATAAATGAAATACTTTAAATCAACAAAGAAATTATAAGTAAATATAATTTTCATAAATACGATGGTGGATATATTATATTTTTTAATTTTTTATTGAATTATTTGTTTTGAATGTTCAATTAATTATACTATTGAAATTATTTAAATTTATCATAGTATTGAAAAGCATGATCCGTGATAGACTGATAGTAGTGATACATAAACCAATTCCAAGAGAAAATATCGTGTTCAAAGATATTTTTTGATAATAGGATTTTCAAGATTGTCTATATTAGACCAACCTATTAACATATAATACATGTATAAACCCTCTATAAAATTGTGTGTTATCAACGATAGTGGTTCTCGTGCATCAAACGAGCGTCAAACCTAGTTTACTACGATGCATGTTGTTTGAGTCGTCACTTCCAAAAGGCATCACCTTGAATTGGGGCCATACTGTCCGACTTATGAGAAAAAAACATATGTTGTCTTTATTTTTATTATCTTATTCTATCTTCTCTATCACTCCTCCCTTCCAATTAAAATAATTGATATCATTACGCTAAATATATATATTTTAGCACATGCAAGTGGAGAATGTAAACTGTCTTAATTGCAATGGAAAATCAAGGAAGAAGTTCAAGAACGCTGGGCTCAGTAGCTCTGAACGCATGGCCTTTAAGTCAGTCGGGATTTGAAATTCGAAAATTTGTACAGATTCAGGACGACGAGGCGGAGCTCCCAGCAATTTTTTAAAAAAAACTGGTCAAAGTTTTGGACAAAATTTAGCTAAATTTTGTTCAAAACTTTGACCAGCAGCCACCGATCGTCACGGTGTTGAATTTTTTTTTCAAAATTGCTGGGAGCTCCGTCTCATCGTGCTGAATCTATATAAATTTTCGACTTCAAATCGGAGCTCGACGCGCATAAAGCGCTGGCGTTAGAATTACTGAAATGCCCGAGCGTTCTTGAACCTTCCTGGGAAAATCAAAGAGGTGGAAAACAAGACAATATTGAGTTAAAAATAATAATAATAATATATACTAGTCATTGTTACTCAATTACTTGCGTACACGGCTCCACCTCCATCTAAGTCTCAACTCGTGGCATAATCCGAGATTGCTCAAACCAGGGGACTCCAATGGCGCGGTTATCACCCATTCGAGGCATTAGCCAATTAACTGAAGCCATTATGGGTGCCTACGCGTCGAGAGAAATACTTACATGGCACGGCCTTAGAGTCCCACGTGGTAGGGCCGCCCCCGATTAAAGTATTGACAACTTACAAGTGTCCATTTTACCATTTCACTTACCTCCCGCATAAAACCTCACTTTGCAACTATTTTTCTTTTTGTTTTTATATAAAAATGGGCCCCACTTATTTGTAACTCGTAAGACATATAAGCTTTGCCTTTAAACCGGCCGATGAATTATGATTGGATTGAAATTTTTATGGGTTTTTATATAAAAGAAGACAGGGAATGAATGAAGTTAAATTGCAAAAATTTATGTAATAAATATAAGTCCTATGAGATATATAGATATACTTGATTTGATCAAATTTAAATTTTAAAAAAAATAGATAAAAATATATAAAAAATTCCAAAAAATTACTAGCAATGTTTTCTTTTTTTAAAAAAAATTATTTATTTATTGTTACTCCCTCCGTCATACAAAGATAGTCCAATATCCTATTTTTATCTGTCCAAAAAAATATAATCCACTTTCCATAATGAGTATGTCTTTAATTTTTCATTTCTATAGATACCCTTCATTAATATACTTTGGTATTAGTCCACATCAATTACCTATACATAACAATTAACGATAAACAAAAATATATACTATTATATAATAGTAAAAAATATGATAAAATTTAATGTTTCAACTAAATTAACCACCATTCTCTCTCTCCTTAAGAAAAAGAAGACACACAACATACGCACACAAAATACAGAAACCCAAAACACAAGTACTCAAAACCATAGCAATTTTGAGTACCGCAGATCCAATGGCTTCTTCCTTCTACAACCTTAACAAATCATGAAAGACAAAATTTGTCAAAAAACATATTATAAATATTAAAAATATCTTGTTTAAATAACAGTCATACACTGATTAAAGGCGAAGAGATTCATTTGAGTGCTTCTCATACTGAAACAAGAATCTCATATATCAAGTGAAAACTTCGTGTTACAATATAGAGGTTGATCACCATCGCTCACGCAATCAAGATCTTCAAATTAGAAAATCTTTCTATCATCAGAAAGAATTGCTATATATGATTTGAACATCTGGAGATGTTCAATAGAGTTATCTCCGCCAGGCAATGCTCAATTGCTATCAATTGTGGCAACACTTAAATTGGTTTGTCACTACCATGTTTGTTGCAACCATTAAACATAAACTTTGAATTTCGAAATGTTGCCTGGCATCTAGAATTGAATCATTCACTATTGTGTGATAGAATTGGTCCAGCCGGTTCAGCGTAGGACACCATCAACTATGTGGGTGCAATCACTTAGTTTATATAAAATAAATAAATGTCCGGTTAACGAATGCTCAATGGTTGACATTAATTACGATTGCTGTGTTTGAAGGTTCATAAAAATAGATTAAACGAACTTTGAGAAACTAGGGTTTTCAAAATACTTGTAAAACCTTTAAAACTAGAAAGAAAGTAAAACAATGAAAGCAGTAAGTGTAGAGGGATAAAAAAAAAAAACCACGGGATTTGGTTGCCCTCGGAGTCGAAACTCCATCTCCATCTCCCTTTGAGGCTCTACAACTGTAAATCTGTCTCACTCTTCTATTAACCATAACTTCAGTACATGTGATGCCATAATTGTTACAGATCTCCACTAGATTGGTTCACCAAGAACAGCAGTAAAACCTAACTGTAATCTTCTCAGTTATTCACACAGAATATAATTACAGAAAGGAATCCTCACAATGGTCTATCAAATCTTACACTAAACACTAGTAAAACAGTGGTTCTAAGTGAGACGAAGGATTACTCGAATAGGTAGGATGAGAGAACAATTTGGAAAGGCTGGGATCACCAGCTAACCCTAAAACGGATGAAAAAACAGCAATATATACTCCATGTAGATGGTTCAGAGTCATCCGGGTCAGATCAAGGGTAATGGGCTTCAATCCAGCGAGCACGCCAAGTGAATCAGCATTACGAGACTAAAACCTTTACAAGGCTTCTGGATCAGAGCATTTGTACTTGGGGTTGAAAGAAAGCCCAAACCATCAACAAAGATTGAGTGTCCCATTACGTTTTAAATTTCAGTGACTAACTAGTTACACAAGTTTAGTGAAATTGTTTAGGGATTTTGGTGCAAATAGTCAAAAAAATTAGTCATATTGCAGATTTAGTCCCAAATAATAAAAGGTAGCGCAAATGGTTCAAAAAAAACTTTGGTGCGCAAAATTCATTTGGATGGAATCGTCCAGCTTAGTTAGTCGAGTCATTCTTTGAAAACTTGCCACAAGATTTGGTCATTTCAACGAAATAAATTGCACAAAAGATCCTAACTTTAGATATTGTTACAATCAAGTCCAAAAGTTTGAAAAATGTATACTTTAGTCCCAAATTTAGTTAAATTATATAATATTTTATATTTTATTTTTTCTATGGGTGCTTATTTGGTCCGTAATTAATTTCATTGAATTAAAATTAAAATTAGTCCCAAATTTAGTTAAATTGTATAATGATTTATAATAAATATAATTATTGTACCTATATAAAATTATTATGATGAATATAAAATTATTATATTTATTATTATTTATTAGTTAAAATCAAAATGTACGATCTCTAATGCTAAAGAAAATTTTCGAAAGTTGTGATACTATATTAATACGAACAAATCTTCTTTGTGTTGAAATTTTTGATAAAAACCATTTAATTCCAGTATCAAATTAATTCAATAAAATTAATTACTGACCAAATAAACACCCATAGAAAAAATAAGATATAAAAGATTATACAATTTAACTAAATTTGGGACTAAAGTATATATTTTTCAAACTTTTGGACTTAATTGTAACAATATCTAAAGCAGGACCTTTTGTAATTTATTTCAAGTGAAATTGACCAAACGCGCACCCAAGCTTTTCAAAGATTGACTTTGACTAATCTAAGAAACTGACTGATTCCATCCAAATTGACCATTTAGACCAAAATTTTTTTTTTAATTATTTATTTACCTTTTTATTATTTATCAAATTTAATATTACTAATTTTTTTAATTATTTGCGCCAAAATCCCAATTGTTTATTATATTTAACTGTTCAGAAACTACAATCGATGTCTATTGTCTACGCTTCTGAAGCTAATCATATAAAGAACTTTAACGAGTTTAATCTAACTACTAAGCTAAAAGCTAATAAATATTCAGATTCTTAATTCCAAATCAGACATGGACCCAAAATCAGAAAAAGAGAAGACTCCAAGACCTCACAGCAATTCCCAAGCTGGCAAGGTCCCCATTTTATGTTAATCAAAAAGCAGTGAAGAGTCCATTTTGTCTTTTTAAGTGGACATTCAAGGGGACAATAAAACTGAAATCCTTAAAGAAAGAGAGGAAATAGTTCATCATATGTAGTTATCAGAGAACCATTATTAAATGAAATTCGTCAGACTTTCATGATCTGAGAAAGAGGATAACCTTGTCCCTAGAGCCTGAACAGGATAACGTTGTCCCTAGAGCCTGAAGACACTTGTTTCTCAAACTTAGAATGACAAGACTGTCCCCAGTTCAAGCCAAAGCGCACGAAGAATGCTGGTAGAAAGTGCCTTTTATCGAAGGTTGCACACACTGGATTAGTTTAGTAGGGTTCACTTTGCTAATGTATTAGATCAAGTGGGTACATATGGGTCAATGATAGCACATACGGTCTCACAGCACCCTATTTAGTAGAGATATAAAAATTGCATGTGAGAAAGCATCTAACCATCATCTCATAAATGTAGTGACCTTGTTCTTGACAATAGGTCAATATCCAATATCCCCATGACCTACCCTATCCCATACCACAATGCAATGCCAATTCTGAAGGATGATGAAGGCTCATACATTGCTTGCTTAAAATAGACTCTGGGACCAGCTTATTTCATCAATGCTGTGTAAGAGCGGTAAAGGGACACTAATAAACCCAAAGTGGAGCATCACATTCAGGATCTCACTCACAGGTAATAACTATTATCAAAGAGAAGTGTGTTTAGTTGAACTTATGATCTATGAATTAATTCCTTGAAGTATCTGCGGCGCCAATAAGAGCAAGGGTAGAGGGGTGAACCTGTAATGTTTGTTTAGATCTAATGAGCAATGCAGTTTCAATTTTTTTCATTCAGTTGACTAGACAAATTTTTTTCCAAAGATCCTTAAAGACTGTACTGTGATCTCGGGCTTTACCCTCCATTGTATCTTGAATAGTTTGTCGAGGAATCGCGGACAAATGTCGCTATAATTCCGTCAATGTATATTCCTATCTGAGTAATAATGCTACATGAAACTCATAGTTCATCACTTAGTGGATAGTATAGTGGATAGTAGGGTTGTGTGTCACAGTACTACGAAATGACCTATCACCATCATTATACCATCATTTCAATTATCCCATCATTTCCCAGGATTTTGAAACATAACCTCACTATAAATCAAGTGGCAAACCATGAAGGGGATGTAGCATAATTATCCCTGTGTATCCATAATTAGACATGATTTGGTAAGTTGTTCAACAGTTTGACCACTAGTTGTAGATAAGTTGATTTCTAACACTCTTCAAACCAATAAATATTCCAGTAGTGATCAAGTAGGAGATACATCTTTTCTATATCATTTCCTTGGACAAAAAATTTGGTTGATTCTTTCTCTAAGAATCCCAAACGAATTAATACTCAAAAACTATTTAAAGGATTTCATAGCAACAGGAAAACAGGGCAACTGAGATAAGAAAATCTATGCAATTAAGAACAATTTATTTATACAGAAAAGAATATGAATCATTCATCTATACCAGCAGCATATGCACTAAAATCAATCGTCCACACAAAAACAGGAATCAAATCTAACCTCGGTCATAAACCCTAATTCACCACAAAATTGGGCAAGCCCTCCAATCAAAGAAGACCGAAAAGCACAAATATCCCCAGTAATATGAGCCACACAAGATGAACCAGCAACAGAGCCTGCCCAGCAGTGCCCGAACCTCCATTCCCCACATCGCAGAACCCTAACTTTTTGACAGGAATCCCCGCGCAATGAGCTTCCGTGCAGCCGCACCAGTAGGTGACTCCATTGACGCCGCAGACCGGATCGGGTCGGAAGCACTTCACGGGGCACGATTCGGATTCAGAAAAGGTTGGACAGAGATCAGCTTCTTGCTGGTCGGACGGAAGTTTGAGGAGATTAGGATTCGATCGGACGGTGGGAGGAAAAAGAGTACTCAGAAGGACAGTGATTATGAATATTGACGATGATTTATTGGAGAATTGATGCATCTCGGCGAGCTTTTGAGGATCTAAAGCTCGCCTGATTCAACTTTTCTCGCTCGATCGTGAATTCGTAACGATTCGAAATCTAAGGGTACACTGGACTGAAAATTCTATGGATTTCTCTTTGTGGAATTACAGGTGAGATTACAGGTAGGAAGGTAACAAATCGGCGCAAAGGGATGAAGGTAGATGATTTCGAGAAATGGAGGAAGGGAATGGAATTTTCCTTTCTCGATTCTGCAAGGAACAAATTCATATTTTAGGGTGTGTTGGATTCACTCAAACTTTTCCCGGAAAAATTATTTTTCAGCCGTTTTTTCCATACGAGGGTGTTTGATTCAGCTTTTTTTCCTGGAAAATATTTTCCAGGTACAAGCGTTTAAAGCACAAAAAATATAATTTTCCTGGAAAACTCAATCCGAGGAAAATGTAGGAATCTGTTTTCCCGGAAAGGAATCAAAAACACCCTTAATGTTTTTATTAAATAAATTATTAGTGAAAATAAAAAATAAAAGTAATATACGGCTTATTTGCGAGTCTACAAAGCATGTGTTCGTGTATACTTTTTTTGCCTAGAAAATGATTAAAAATGAGTTTTTTGGATAAATAGTGGTGAGACTCACGAGATGTGTGGATAATAATGAATAATGATATGAGATGTGTGGTTGATATTGATATTTAATTTTGACTTTTAATAGTAGATGATTTTTAAGGTAAAAAAAAATATACGAACACACGCTAAGTGCGACTATAGGACACAATATTTACAAATGAATAAAATTTAATTTAATTTAATTACAAAACTTGAAATTCAGCAAAATTAAGAACAATAATATCATGTAACTTGTGATGAGATGGATAAACAAAAATGCGATATTTCTTCCTGAAAACTGAGAAAAGATTTACATATGTATATTAAACAATGTGCGTATAGCAATTCCAAAAAGTCCCACGGCTCCTTAGGTGAGTGAACTCTGTTGGACGTTCTTAGCAGTGAACAACATTCAATCAGCTCCAGAATGCAATCGACTATAGAAAATAGTCATCTAACATAATTGATATAGAACAATCGTTGTTAAGAGCCATTAAGACGTCTATTCCCAAAAAAAAAAAAGCCATTAAGACGTGTATAAAATGTTGTTGGGCAAGTTCTCTATTTTCGTTCTACATTTTCAAATATCGTGTAGACATAGAGAAGTTTATTAATTATTTATTATTTGATGATGTTTATATTATATTATTATGATATATGGTGTATGATGATTCATTTATTGGTTCCAATTACTCGTTTATATTTAAAAGAAAAAAAGCACCTACCTCACATTACACAATATATTGAAGGCTTAGTGGATCACAAGTCCGGCAGCATCACATAGAACAAAAAGTTATATGAGAATAAGAAATTGTTAAAATATATTTCAAGATATATATAGAATTGTTATAAAAGTATAGAAACAATAGAGAGAATTTAGAGAGAATGAATTCTAAGGAATTCTCAGGAATGAATTTCATTAATAATCAAACCCTATTTATATGAAACTTGAATTCAAGACAATCGTAATTACATAATTTCATCAAGGGTATAATAGTCATTCACATATAATAATTACATCTTTTACCAAATTATTCCTCCACCAAATTATTCCTCCACCAAATTATTCCTCATAATTCATAACCACCACATTATTCTCAATTATTCATAACACTTCAATTATTATTCATAACACTTGAATGACTATTAATACAAATGTCTTCTGACTGTTTGGAGAAAACCCAAAGTGGGAAAAAACTTCCAAACCGACTGGGGATAGCTTGGAGTGGTTATATATCGCTTCATCAAAACATTGCTCCCGATATCTATCCAGATATGAGTATTCACGTGTTGCCTCGTTAAAACCTTGTCAAGAAACCCTGGGAAAAAACTTGATCGAAGGAAAAGAGTACACCGCTCCGCTCGATTTCATATCTTGAGAACGATATCTTTACTTACGGTAAATGATTTCAATATCATCATCGCTTGGATCTAAAGCATTAGCTCCATTATAACTTGATCCAATAGATACTGCATCAATTTCTCCTATCGTTCTCAATATACCATGAATATGCCTCGTTAAAACCTTATTAGGAAAAACCCATGGGAAAAACCCTAATTAAGGAAAAGTACATTTTTCATGTGAATACGCCTTTAAAGTTGCCTCATTAAAAACCTTACTAGAAAATCCAATGGGATAAAACCTCACTAAGGGAAAAATAGTGCAACGCGTATTTTATACAAGTATGTCGCAAACATTTCAAAATCTTTCATACATTTGTATGAGTATCATATACATTGGTTTTATACTCTTTCTGCTCATTTAGAGTGCATCAATTTTCTTACACAACTACAAAATATTCACCATGAACACATGTCTCCAAACACACAATTTAAAGCATATAAATTCATAGTAAAAACATGTAAACATATAAGTAAACCTTCATAACTTAACTAACACTTAAAATATATCATTTAACATTTAATACTCACTTAATAGGTTATTTCATTCCAGGGCTTAGTTCACCCTTTAGGGTACTCATAAACACGGGTTTAGCTCATCCGATCCTTTAATTTCCTTTTGGCACTACACACACGATCGGTAATTTAACTTTCATGAGCATGCAACATATAATGACCACCATGCTTATCTTTAAACTTGAGCTATAGTCATCATCATCTCATCATCTCATAAGTTAAGGATTTCACATTCACCATTTATCATCTTCAATATATCTCAATATTTTCATTATCATTGATCATATGTAGCGCTACATTTTCATATCGTGTCGACACTTTTCAATTTCATTTCTTTCCCCATATCGACATAACTTATCGAGATATCTCATTATCAATCCTCTTGTAGGATTACACAATATAGTTATGTCTATATACTCTTCAAGAGCATATGCCTCGTTATTAAGACCATCTTTTATAATTTGCTTTGATATATATGTTTGGGGAAATATCAACGCCAAGCGCTAACTTATCAAAGCATCGTGAATGATATATGTGATTGTTCATAGCCTTTCATGCATCTTTGAACTTCAAGTTCGTATTTCAATTTCGAGGATATAATATGATGCATTTCACATATTATTTTCAACCTTTAATACTCCCCCTTATGCTGAGAAAATTTAGAACACCAAAACTCATACAGTTGGTATGATTTTAATCATATATGTTCTCATCATTCACCTTAATATGGGAATTTAGACCGTTTGCATTATATTCTCGATATCGGCAATTTATTTGAGGACTTTAAATAATTTACCATATAATATCCCACTTGTATGCGCATACTCAAATCCTTCAGGGATTTATTCAAGTATTGGGATATACATTTACTAGCTTTATCATTAAATCTGAAAATCATGCTCATACCGTGAGCAAATATTTCATAAATTTCAAATTACGAATCATATACACATGTGACTATCTAGTGGATCCATATCATAATATCTAGTAGTCCACATGGAGGATGAGTGGGCCCATACTTCTCATCCTTTATTCCGTATATATTTGGGATTTATTCCCAATATTGGCTAGTAATGATTTCATCATTTATCGAGAACAATCATTGAAGAATTCCTTTAATTCTTCACTTGAAATATTGATTTCAATAATTATTTAAACCGGGATGGTCAATCCGGTTTTGCAAACGAGTATTATTGAACTTTTAGTTCAGTAAATTCTTATATCGATTTCACTAGTATCTCAGTATAGTGCTCAACATGATTTATCATAGAAATAATTCACCGACATATTCCATCATCTTTGGTGACATTATTGTCTACCACTATTCAAACACGGAGTTACTGACTCATACGCATCACATCCGGCTATTATTTAATTCAAATCGTAGCTCTTACGCTTCATATTATTTATTTGAAATCGGAGTCTTATTTCATACGCGTCGTATTATTCTATAAATAAATCATCAAAATTATTGCAAAATTCATCCTAACAAGGGTCTATACATTATAATGGATCATATGCTCTCAAATCTTCGAAAATACTATCCATCACTACCGATTAAAATCTTAAAAGGATTTATCGATGTAAATTTGGAAAGATTAAGGATGCTAATGAATAAGGGTATCCCACAAGATATCCGATGCTTGATTGAAGCAAAGGTTCGATTATCTGGTGAGGTTTCAATTCCCTCTAAATATATGTCTGGTATGGGTAAAAGTAGTTTTTCAAAGAAATGGAGAGCAAAAAGATTAGGAGGATGCTACAAGTGTGTTCGATGGACATGTGATACTCGATGTAAATCTGTGGGGTACTTGTCCAGAAACCGAGAAGATAAAATAGCATTCATTAAGGATGGATTGAGTAAGGAGCTTTTGGATGATATTCAACAGGCTCTTGAGACACATCCTAGTGGACACGTACAAGGTGAACTAATGGCCTTATGGGCCAAATTCAAAGATCAACAAGCACTTTATAGTCTTGAAATACTTACTTTAGAAGATCCCGCTTTGTAAATTTAGTAGAAAAATTTAGCATAATGATTTTCCCATATTTATGTAACAAAGCTCGGTGTAATAACAAAGATCAATATATTTCTTTTATTTGTAAATATCGTTTTTCAATTTTAAGATATATATATTATTTTTCAATCTCTGACAGCTATATGTCATATCACTAAAAAAATTTTATGCCTTTTTTTTCTTTCATATTTGTCAAAAAGTAAATAGTGCACTCAATTATTGGTTTGAAAATTTTTCTTTAAATAGAGGGATTCATATATCTCTCATGTTCATACATTAAAAGTATAGTGCAAAAAGAGAGATAGGAGTAGAGATGGATATGGAGATTTTAGAATCATCTCATACAAGTCAGCTTTTACCTCGCCATATTAAAATCGTATGTATTCTTGGTGGATCTAAACTGGTAGGCCATATCCAATATGTGGATATGGCAAACCGACTTGTAAAAGAGTTAGGGAGACAAGAAATCAATATGCTATACGGAGGAACCAGCAACAAACTTTTAGCTAGACTTATAATAGCCGCACAATCATGGGGAATAAGAGTTTCGAGCGTAATACCTTTCCATCTAGTTGGATCTAATACTCGAATTGGAGCCAGTTCTACCATGGGTCCAGCAGGGTTGGGGCTACAAGCGCAATCCATCCACAACTGCATGATGTATATGATGAATAATAGTGATGCTTTCATTGTCCTTCCGCGGCTACAATACACTCTGGAGGAAATATTCAATATAGCCTCGTTGTACACGTGGAACTTTCATGTCAAACCAATAGGTTTGTTGAATATTAATAATTTCTTTGATGGCTTACTAAGCGTTTCTAGATCGAGTGTAAATAATAAGTTTATCTCTCATACAATGAGAAAAATACTTATTTCGCTAGAAATCTTGATGAACTACTCATCAAATTTCATGCATATGTTCAAGAATGCAGCGGAAGCCCAGTCCCGCTTGGTCACTGCACTAATCGGTGTCAAGTTTAAAAAGAAATTCGGATCCTTTAAATATTTCATTATGAATCCTAATGTTGATGGTGGCAGAGTTACAGAGTATTTATACTCTCGAGACGCATCACTCATTTATGGATTCAGTATGTATTATCTTTTTGCATTTCTATATTTTCAGTGTTTAATGCCATCTTTGATATTCTCAATATGTTTCACTAATTGCTTTGTACTTCTTCCGGAGTAATAATAATAATATCATATTGGCTTTATTCAAATACAGAAATCTAGTGATTATGCTTCTTCAAGAGCATTTTATTCTCGAGCATTTTATTCTCATATTAATACAATCTCATATCATCGATGAGATTACTTCATATAAGCTTTCCATGCGATATATTTTCTTTGATTTATCAACATGGGATCTATTCAGCATTTTACTTTCGTCTATTTATCCAATGGTAACTTCAAGTACCACTTGCTCAATTTTCTCCATTAATATTCGGTATATATGGAGAAGTAATTTTATTCTCATCGCTTCTACTTGAGAGTATGATTAGAATATTTGATCAACTACTTCTTCTGGAGCAGGATTCGTTATAACCAATCGTGTAGTATAACCCACCACATTGGAAATATGCACACCAATCGTGTGGTATTACCCACCACATTGGAAATATACTCAAACTATAAAGTGCATAAATTTAAATTGCAAAAATTAAATTTCCTCCAATAGGTGGTCGAACCTACCTTATGGGAATTATTGCAATAAATATAAATTTACGAATTTAAATAGCAAGAATTAAATTACATAATATTTAACTACTTCTTCAGAGTAGGATCATCGCTAGTAGAAGTATTACCCATCACTTAGCATATAAAGTGTAAATATATAAAACCTTCCGCTTAGTGACGATTGAACCCATCATCAAGTAGGAGGTAATTATGACAGTAATTAAATTGATAAATAAGTAGAATTAAATATCAATCGCTTACGGAGCAAATTTGTTCTTCTAGAACAAATACTCATTACTTCTACAAGAGCATATTTATCCTTTTAGAATAAGTATATTATGTAATTAAACTCTTCGGGAGTTACATTAATATTTCGATCTATTAACTCAAATGGATTTCAAGCCATTTTATATAATCAATGGATTTAGAATTTCTTCATGAATATTCTATCCATTTTCACTGTCGTCAAAATTAGGTCGGTTTTACCCTAAGGGTAAAATTGTCCATTCCAATTCGCAAAGGTAAAATTGTCAAAAATATTTTATCAATGTTTTACGATTGGAAAATTATCTCCTTTCTACTTCAATTTATCAATATCAAAATATTCAATGACTATTTTGTAACTTTTCAAAGTTCGTCATCGATTTGTAAATTTTGAAAGTTTGATAATAACATATTTCAAAACGAAGTTATTACCCTATCAATGTTGGTGTCAAATCAAGCTCTCAAATCGAGCATAATGGAGTCGAGAAAATTTGATTTTGATAACGTATAGTCCTTATATACACCGATAAAACGACGTTATAGTTTAATATATTATTATATTATAAAATAATATATAATTATTATATTATAATGGAATATATATACCTTCGCCCTTTTCTCGATCTCTTCCTTTCTTCATGTTAGCTTTATTTTTAGTATAGAAAATTAAGTTAGTAATTGCATTTTTATTTTTCCATTAATAATTAAGTTAGTTGAATTATGTGTTTAATTAATTTAATTATTGTGGATTTTTATGGACTTATTATCACATTGTATTTTTAGTTTATCTTGGTTTAAATTAGCACATGTGATAATTCGCTTATTTTAATTAAAGTAAGGAAGCCTGGGAATGACACTGACAAAGACACGCCTCTAGGATGGCCGTTCAATGCTCGATTTATCATATGATTTGGTAAGATACTTTCCATATTATATTGATACATGATAAGGTAAGATCTTTTTCCATATTTGATTATTACCTTATTTGATTTATCTACAATTAATGGTAATCTTATTCCTTGTAGGATTTGGTGGTTTATGGTAACTTGGAGACTTGGCCAACAAGTAAAGACAAGTTGTATTAAAACACCAACAGCTGATTGCGAACACGCGTTGAGACGTTTGGGAGCATTAATTTCGCCCCCATCAACCTAGAGAAACGTGTCCTTCTTCCCATCCCGCATGGCCTTTTCGATCATCAATTGATCAATCCCATGCACACCAACCCGATTGATTAATTGATCTTGGTTCAAATCTCCGAGGGAGTCCTCCAACCCGGGGACCGGGCCACAACTTGAAGAGATCAACACGGGAGGTGTAGATTAAGTTGCGTGAACGGTTACAAGGAATCCCTCCAATCAAGAGAGACGGATGTCCGCCGCATTACATGCTAAGGAAGATCGAACCAGGAGTTCTTTCATTTATTTCTTAGATGTTGCAATTAATTATGCGTAATTATTGCCTTTGATTTCCTTGTAAAGTTTTAAAGCTGATTGACGTGGTTGGTAGGTTTTGCTCGTGGCGACGAGCACGTGGTTTTTCCCGCTTGGGTTTCCGCGTTAAAATTCCCTGTGTTATCTGTTTATTTTCCAGATTATTTCGCAGATTGCGATCCAGGCGCAGATCCTGCATACGACGATCTAGATACTGATTCTGACGATCTTACATTAAAATAAAGAAACAGAATTCAAGCTAACTGGTCCGAATCCAGTGAACGACATAACACTGCACGTATCGATCACTTAAATCGGAGGATAACTTAGACAACTATAAACTTTCAATTGGTATCGAGCGGGTTCACTTTTACAAAGTGAGATCCAAATGTCTAAAATGGAGTCGTCTAATACTTTAGACCCCTATTCTCAATGGATCTAACTATCCTTATTGGAAAATTAGGATGGAAATTTTTATTCAATCCATTGATGAGCGTTGTTGGACTACCACCCTTGATGGATACATCGCACTTCTAATCGCATCGGTGATGTGACCTGCTAAACCTAGGAGCACTTATATCGATACAGTAACGCATCACGCTTCTTTTAATTCTAAAGCTCTTAATGCTATTGTTTCAGTGGATGCAGATCAATTCAAGCTAATCTCCCTCGCTGAGGACGGCTAAGGAAGCGCGGGATGCCACGAAGATTGCTAATGAAGGCACTCCTCTGTTAAATCATCTAGATTGCAGATGATTACTCATGACTTGAAGTTCTCATCATGGATGAGAATGAGGACTTTAGAAGCTTTATGCGAAAGGCTAAGTGACCTCACAAATTCGTAGAATCCTCGGTCAGTGATTCAATCGAGGTGCGGATCGTGAAGAAAATACTCCGATCTCTACCATCGCTTTGAAGCAAAGGTAACCGCAATTGAAGAAAGCAAGGATCTCTCATCTATGAGAGTTGGCCGAACTTGTTAGTAATCTTATGACCTTCGAGTTGCATCCGCCGACGAAATTTTAAGAAACTGGAATTGCATTTAAGACTAACAATGACGCAGCCAGGATGGATCTGAGATTCCCGATGAGGGGGCGAAATACGGCTCTCCTCACGAAACAATTCAAAAGATTTCTCAAAGGGCACAAGAATGCGGTGCAAGAACCCAAAATCTCAAGGGAAAATCGGCGCAACAACAAAGGAAGAGTACCTTCAATGCAAAGAAGAATTGAATTCTTCCAAATTCGTTTGAAGGGAAAAGGTAAAACCCGCATTCAATGCGAGGAGAATGCGAAGGATATGGACATATCGCCTGCGAGTGTGTTAACACCTAACCAAAAAAGAAGGCAAGAAGGCAATGAACATCACATGGAGCGATGCCGAGTCGACGCGACTTCGACTGGACTCGACGTAAAACTCGTCGATAATCGGTAACTACCTCATTGCTTTTACACTCATCCGTACGATCTTGATTCTATGACCTTGTCATCGCAGTACCACCCCAGATGAATCTAGAATACCGAAGATCTCAAAAGACACCCAGATAGCAGAAGAGAGGATCCATCATTGCGCGTATAGCAATCGAATCCAACAGAGGATGATCCAGATGTATATCGCCTGAACATTCTCGAAAAGGTGAAATAAGCAAGATTGAGTGATGAACTGCTAAAGCTCATGACAAAATCAAGGATTTGGTAATTTTGAGCACCGCCTGATGAAATTACGGGAGTTATGGAAGACCTAAGACTGTAAACAACAAAAATGGCCTTGGCTATGAAGGTAAAGGTAACACCAAAGGTCTCATGGTGCGGTCCTACATTTGTGAAGGAACAAAACCCGAACTTCGAAGTGGACTTCACCCAGACGATCTGCGACCACCACCTGCCCACAGAGGCATCTGGGCGACGTGACGTTTCGCATTTTAAATTTCCCGAGCGCACTTCTGTCAAGCCTCCGAAGCCTCCAGCTCAAGTGTTAGGGCCCCGCCCGGATCAAATCGAGTGTTAAACCCGCCTCCTCATCTGACACGCCGAGATGCATCTCACAGCCCTGCAGGTAACATGTAATGTACATTTCGCTCCAAACTTGGACATGATGTTTTTATACGCCATGAGTATTTGAGTCTTATTAATACTCGCTAAGAGAGCGACCGTAGCTCATCAAGGTCTTTCGAGACATTATCGCCCTAAAAGACTAGGGCAAATGCATATGTTGTTCAATTGTCTTTTAGTGCATTGACTCTAACACTTGGTACTTTGATAGTGGTTGTTCCAGGTGCACATGACAGACCTCTCATTGCTATCAAATTTTGTGAAAGGCTAAACAGTGTTGTTACTTTGGTGATGGCCAAAAGGGTAAGATTGTCGGATCGTGTATCATCAATATTGAAGGTTTACCTACATTAATCGATGTACTATTTGTGACCTGGTCCGAAAGCAAATTTGATCTGTAGGCGATTGTGCGATGAAAACCTTCTTGTTATGTTTTCTAAAGACTATTGCGAAGGTGTTGAAGTTGTAACAGAGAATTCCAACCCTTTGAAAGCGCCATTTTCAAGGGAATCAGATCAAAGGATAAGTGTTATACACTAGACAACTCTCAAGAAATTCGCTACCTTCTGCAGTGTATTTAAGAATTGCGGCATCATCGGTTGGGCCACTTAAACTACCATGATCTCGTGAAGTTGGCAAACCCAGCTGCGGTCAAAGGACTGCAATCGAAGACTATTCCGGATGGAGTCCGCGTAGGCAATTGTCTAAAGGGTAAGCAAATTAAAGCCAACACAAACCAGGTAAGTCACTTGTCTCTTCTCATATACTCGAACTCATCCATATGGATTTGATGGGTCCCATTCAAAAGGAAAGTATAGGAAGTAAGAGATACATCTATGTATGTGTCGATGACTTTTCGAGATATACACAGGTCATGTTTATTCGCCGCTTAAAAACTGATGTCTTTGATAGTTTCTCTATTTTATTTGAAATTGAGAAGCGAAAAGTATGATGAACAGGTGAGAATCAAGAGGATCGAAGCGATCATGGAAGGGAATTTGAGAACTCGATTTGCCGACTTTGTGCCCAATATGGGATAAGTCAAGAGTTTCTGCGACCAAAAAACTCCGCAACAAAATGGAGTTGTGGAAAGAAGAAGCAGGACCTTGCAAGAGATGGCTCGTGTTATGCTAAATAGCAAACAAATGTCCACTGCTGTTTGGTCAAGCCATTAACACCGCTTGCTATATCATCAATCGAGTCGTCCTTAGAACTGCACTAAACAAACCCCTATGAAATTTGGAAGGGTAGAAAACCTAGGATTGACTACTTTCATGTATTTGGAAATAATGTCACATCTTGAAAGATAGGAACATCACGGGGAAATTTGACTCAAAATCGATGATGATGGTGTGTTTTTGGGCTATTCAGAGAATAGTAGGGCATATCGAAGTCTTTAATCTTAGAACTCAAATCGTTTATCGAGTCCATAAATGTGAAGGTTGATGATACTAATGATGGAAATTCTCATTTGCGCAGATGAATCTGACCCAGCGACATTTCCATGATCGACGAGAATACCGATTTGGTTGTATCTCGAAGCCACCGTAAAATCAGATCCAAACAGAAAATGCAAAACAACACGAAGGCATGACCGGGCAGCTATGCGAGATGAATCAACGGTCAACTGACACATCCTGGCAATGCGGATCAGAAACGGCAGCCTCAGAACCGCAAAGAAACTCCATCGCCGAGTGAGTCCAAAAAGGCACATCCTTTGGACAACATCCTCACTAATCCTTATACGAAAGGATGGTAACTCAAGAAAGTTTGTCTTGAACTAGGCAAATATGTGTTTCTACTTGGGAAACATGTGCTATCTCTCAAATTGAGCCAAAGAATGTGAAAGAAGCATTGAATGATGATGAATTGGGTCGTTCAAGCCATGCAAGAAGAGTTGAACCAATTTTGAGAGAAATGATGTTTGGGAATTGGTCCCACGTCAGAAAGGGAATGTGATTGGTACAAAATGGATCTTTAGAAACAAGTCGATGAATCGCATCATTGTGCGAAACAAAGCCAAAGGCTTAGTCGCACAAGGTTACACACAAATTGAAGGCTTAGACTTGAGGAGACATTTGCTCCGTAGCCTGCCTTGAATCCATTAGGTTGTTAATCGCCTCGTGCTCATACGCCAACTCGTGATTATATCAAATGGATATCAAGCGCTTTCCCGAATGGTGTGTTGAGCGAAGAAGCCTTTGTGGAACGCACAAGGGTTCAAAGATCCATTCCATCCAGATTCTATGTATATAGGCTTAAAAGGGCTCTATACGATGCCGAAGCAAGCTCCACGAGCTTGGTACGAGAGGCTCACATCCTTTTGCTCGAAAAGGATACAAAAAGGGAGGAGGCGATAAAACTCTTTTTATTAAGCATTTAAAATCTGGACTAATTGTCGCCCAAATATATGTTGATGATATAGTATTTGGCTACTTCACAAATTCAAAATTGATGAATTTGTGAATGCTATGAAAAGAGAATTTGAAATGAGTATAGTTGGTGAACTGACTTTCTTTCTTGGTTTGCGTGTGAAGCGGTGATGCATCCGCATCTTCATCTCGCAAGAAAAAATACGCTAAGAACCTGGTGAAGAAGTTCGGGCTTCAAGACGCATAAGCCCATAAGAACTCCCATGGCAACCAACTTGTTTGAAACTTCAGCGATGACACCGCAAAGAGGTTGATGAATCCTCTATAGAAGCATGATTGGCGTTTGCTATACCTCATTTGCTAGCGTGCCGGACATATCCTTCGGGCCAGCGTAGGGTGTATCGCCAGATATCAACCCTATGAGTCGATCCATTTGCGATCAAAAGAGATCATCCGGTATGTAAGTGGTACATACATGGTATTTGTTACACTCGAGACACCACCGCCCATCTTGCGTGTTACTCGGATGCCGATTGGGTCGTAATGTTGATGACCTGAAAAGCACATCCGGCGGGTCGCTTTATATTGAAACACCGGTGGCGTGGTAGCAGCACTCCGTTCAGATTCCTATCCACACCGGCGACGGTAATATATAGTCCGGGAGTTCTTTGCTGCACTCAACTCCTTTGGATGAAACGGATGTTAGACGACTTCACGGGATCTCGGTCGATCAAGCCACTATATTTTGTGACAACACCGGTGCTAATAACATTTAAAAATCCAGGCTTCAACACCTGCAACAAAGCACATCGATATCAGACACCACTTCATCATTGGTGGAACAAAAGATTATCAACTGGGAGCACATACAGATCGATCTACAACTTGGGTGTATTTGTTCACTAAGGCCCTCGACCGCTAAATTTGAAAACCTTAGGAAACAAATCTGAGGTTCCCCACCAATAGGCCATGCATTTTGCTGAAAAAAAACAAAAAAAACAAAAAAAAAAAACAAAAAAAAACAAAAAGGAGAAAATAACAAAAAGATTTACATCATTTGTTTCATTTTCCTGTTGTTTTAAAGTTTTATACATGCATTTAGATAGTTTTTTCCTATTCATGTGGTGTATTACTTAATTGTAGTATCAGCCTGTCCGCAGGATGAATCTGAAGTCTTTGAAACTTACATTGAGGCGTAGATGTATCTCGGCGTCTGACAGATCAACATGCCTCTGGACTAATCTGCCAAAGACTACATACGGACAATCCAATGGAATAAGTCACTACCGGCCAATGCTATAAGGTTTTGTTTTACGATTGAGGCTCTATATCCAGTGTAGACCTATGTTCAAATCTTGCTTTTAGCGTTGCACGCGATTTGATTGTCCAAGGGCGGGGGTGGAGTGGAAAAGAAATTTGCCAATCCAAGCCAAGTCCATACCCCTCTTCAAAAAAAAATAATAAGAAAATAAGCTCAAATTGAAAGAAAAAGGGGGAGAAGTTAAAAAGATGACTACGGGATTGAGCATAGCTATTTCCACCTCCAAAAGACAATGCCATTTCATGGAAAAGTCGGCAAAGCCGACTTGAGAATTCGTCGCACCTTTACAGACTTTGAACTAGCCTGGCTAGTGCGCTCCGCGAAAAGCCAATAAGTCGATGCAACCATAAGGTATTTGACTCGGTGATGTATGATTGACCGGGTTGTCCGATTCACACACACACCTCGCAATTGACTTGTATTTATGCGTGGTGGGTGTGCTTTCGCCAGTGATGCATCACTGCTGTCAAGCGTGTAGCCGATTACCCGGATGAATCGGGAGGTACTAGATGCATCTAGCTCTAAAATTCGTTTTTTAATTTTTGTGAATTTATTTTTTCTGCAAGATACGGTGGGGCTTATGCGCGTGTCTTCGCAGAAAAGTCGGCTTAGTTGTGGGCCAATTTTGGTAACTTTGTTTTTAATTTCTTTTTTCCCAACTAACCAACTGCAATTCAAATGGACACAGAGATTTTGGCACACAGACATGGATTCCTTGATTATTTGAGCAGACCAAATTTTCATCTGCATGGAATTCTAAAAGGTGAGTGATTCTTGGTAATTGAGTCATATTTGGTCAAGACCCACTTCTTTCTCTATATACACGCACAAACACAAAAACACACACAAACACACACTAAAAACACGATACATCTCTCTCTCTCACTATTCATCATCTTCAACCTCTCAAATCTCCATAACCTTCACTTCTCAACTCTCAAATCACAAACACCCACTTGAAATTGACATGGGAAAGAAAGAAATCCATATCCAAGAGACCAAATCTAGGGAAGAATTTGAGATCTTCACCAAGGAAATTGAAAGATCAAAGTTCTTCTTCTCCAACTCTTTTTCCACCAAGTTTGACACCTGCCACAACGAGCTCCACCACCACCGGTGAAGC
Organism: Jasminum sambac; assembly: GCA_018223645.1. Lineage (NCBI taxonomy): Eukaryota > Viridiplantae > Streptophyta > Magnoliopsida > Lamiales > Oleaceae > Jasminum > Jasminum sambac. The sequence goes on along the minus strand of CP073645.1, from coordinate 5,611,392 downwards.
CACCATAGCCGAAGTCACCGGCTAAGCTCATTTGCGCTCCCTAAAGCCGCGAGCCACGCCGGCTCACTCGGCCGCGGCCACACCGCCACCGCTATACCTTGCCTTCACCATCGGCTCCGCCTCCTCTCGTCTCCTCCGATTGATGCTATCACCCCATCACACTTGGGCACTCCAACTTCTTCAATTGGTAATGTCTCCAAAACTCTCTACATCTCTCAAGATTTTGGAAGAAACTTGCTTGAAACTTTGGGAAATCATGTAGATATTGTTGAGTTTGCATCTAGATTATTTGGTGTGGATGAAGTATCTAATTTACTTGTTGATTTGGGAAAAACTAGTGTTGGTAATGTTTCCACTAGTATTGATTGATGGTATTGGTACTTCCTCTAATGCTAATGTATCACATTGTGTAACACCTTCTAAGGTGATTATTGAGGAGATTGATGATGATTATATTGAGGGGGAGAACTTGAATTCTTCTAGTTTAGAGAAGAATGTGGAGGTTGATTGTATAGTCGACAATGTGATTAAAGATTGTGGTTCGACTTTCATGTTGTTGACAATGTTGGTTTGGATATTCCAAAGAGACAAAGGTACCGCGGTGATGATATTGAGATTGAAGGACAAGCGAGTGAAGATGACTCGGATGAACTGAGCCTGTTGATGCTCACCCCAGGATGCACCGCAGCAAACTGCTCGACTTTGGACGATGAAGAATGTGGATAACGAAGTGAGATACGAAGAGATCGCTGGTGATGAGCTTGTCGCGAACTCTGAAGTCGCTCAAAGGGAAAGAGAAAGATTGAGGATTCTCTCAAGACCACAAAGTCCCTACATGATGTTGATATCTCTACTCTTCGACCCCAGCGATTGGAGATCCTTCCACCTTCATTCTCCTGATAGCCTATTGCCGCCGAGGTACTTTCGCCTCTTGTCACTCCGCTCGGTCATCTGGTGCTTATAGTGACTTTTCACAGATTTATGGTTACCGCGGTCATTTCATTCGAAAGCAATCGTGATTCCTATTCATCGCTTTAGACACTATGATGTGATTGACGTTGATTCTATTGTTGCTCACTTTTCGGTTAGAGCGCTTTGTTTGCATGTGAAGGAAAGGTTAATGAAACTTTGGTTAGGAATTTTATGCTAATATCCCTATTGATTACCAAAGTAAGACATGCATCTTTTCCTGGGAAATTGTATGTGAGGCGCATTGACGATTCGCTTCTCGCTGATGACTGAGGAGTTGGTTGGGCTTGAAACCCAATTGTGTTGATGATGTTGATTCCTCCGAGGCCACGAGACTTCACCATTGCACAAGAATCGATAAATGGTCTTTGGTAAGTTCGTGAAAGGCAAAATTGCAGCTTCTCTCTTCACGCCAAAATATAAGATTCAAGCTTTGTGAAGAAAAATGTGGATCACTGGTTCATGCTACTAGCTTGACTAGAGTGCATGCTTTGGTACCACCTTACTTGCTTGGCACTAGACGTAATATTGATGTGCGGTCATATTTGGGCCAATATTATGGAGCAAGTGACGGTAGTGGACCCTGCGAAGAGTACTAGAAGTCATCTTTGCCATCCATGGATTATTTCATCTTATCTTCTTGAAAAGGGCGTTATGACTCGTCGGAGGATATTTGGACCACTCCCCGAGACCTATGGATATGTTAAGGCAAAGAAGTTGATCCTTGAGAAGCATGCCCTCCATTGCATCCTGGTCCTCCGCCACCTCGCCATCTCGATGAGAGGATTGCTCGCCTTCTGAGGCTCGAAATTACTGAGTTACCGAGGTTGTGAAGTCCCAAGATGAAAGATTGCATTGTTGATGGCTCGCTACACTCCTAGTGAGATTCATAAGACTTTGAAGAAACGAAAGTCATCTGCGTAGATCCATCTGGAGCCCCCAAGAAGACAATCGAAGACCGGCAGACACGCCTGGGCGCTGATTCTCCTCCAGATCCATCCACCTGTTTTGTTCAAATTTTACTTTTGGCTCATGTTATGACTTTTTCTTCCTTTGGTCTCAGAACTAAATATTGCCTATTTCCCATGATCTTTTGACATTTGATTGTGGTTGATGACTTTTTGGCGAAGGTTACAAGACGTTATTAGCAACTAGTTCCATTGGCTCCTCTATTTGTTCCAAAAAGGGGAGTAGCATATCTTTCTTTTTGAGGGGAGTAGCATATCCGCCTTTTGAGGAGTCTAACTAACTTTCTTTCTCTTTGCTTGTTGAAGTGTTTATGACATCTAGGTGGATCCGTCTTAGTTATGTGATCTTTCATGTGCACTTTTTGCATGATTCCATTTGTCATTTAATTGTCTTTACTCATTGCTTGAGGGGGAGCTCTTTATGGGTAAATTTTTTTTTTTTTTTTTTTTTACAACTTCAACCATCTTTGTTTTGCAAAAGATTGAGATTTGTTTGGAAAAATAGAAAAAGCCAAAGGGGAGATTGTTAGCTTTATTTTCGTATAGAAAATTAAGTTAGTAATTGGCATTTTTATTTTTCCACATTAATAATTAAGTTAGTTGAATTATGTGTTTAATTAATTTAATTATTGTGGATTTTTATGGACTTATTATCACATTGTATTTTTTAGTTTATCTTGGTTAAATTAGCACATGTGATAATTCCTTATTTTAATTAAATAAGTGAGAGTCCAAGTGGGACACGAACCCCAACTAGCACGCCTAGGATGGCTTTCGTGTCCATGTCGACGATCATATGATTTACGGTAAGATACTTTCCATATTATATTGATACATGATAAGGTAAGATCTTTTCCATATTTGATTATTACCTTATTTGATTTATCCTACAATTAATGGTAATCTTATTCCTTGTAGGATTTGGTGGTTTATGGTAACTTGGAGACTTGGCCAACAAGTAAGACAAGTTGTATTAAACACCAATGCCCGATTGAAGGAACACGGTTGAGACGCTTTGGAGCATTAATTTCGGCCCCATCAACCTAGAGAAGCGTGGTCCTTCCCATCCTTTCGGCATGGCCTTTTCGATCATCAATTGATCAATCCCATGCACACCAACCCTGATTATTAATTGATCTTGGTTCAAATCTCGGGAGGGAGTCCTCCAACCAATAGATCTGCCCACAACTTGAAGAGATCAACACGGAGGTGTAGATTCTGCTGCGGGAACGCTGGGTTAAGGAGAATCACCAAGAGAGACGGATGTCTCCGCCGCATTACATGCTAAGGAAGATCGAGCAGGGGGGAGTTCTTTCATTTATTTTCTTAGATGTTGCAATTAATTATGCGTAATTATTGCCTTTGATTTCCTTTGTAAAGTTTTAAAGCTGATTGGGCGTGGTTGGTAGGTTTTGCTCGTGGCGGCTTAGCACGTGGTTTTTCCCGCCTGGGTTTCCACGCAAAATTCCTGTGTTTTACTGCTTATTTTTCTCGCATTCGCTATTTCCGCGAATTTGCGATCCAGGACGCTATCTGACCGCATAATGACGCATCTAGAGATCGACGATTTACAGACGCATCTTACATTAAACAAGAACTACGAGTCAATCTGAGTAACGGACATAACACGATGCGACGCCATTCTGCACGTATCCATCACTTAAATCGCCATAACTTAGACAACTATAAACTTTCACTTCACACTCGCATCGACACTTCCATTTGATTACCTGGCACGAGTTGGGCGGGACGTGGCAGATCAATGGGAGGATTATTATTGGGCACGATAGCCAAAGGGTTGAATTTCCTCCTCATGTATGCTCCAAATCAAGTACTACCGTTTCTTGTCGTCACAATTAGGTAGATTAATTTGTGGTTGAGGGAATTATCAAGAAGTGGTGATTAGGTAGTGGAAGGAAGAAGGAAAATGGCGTTACATAGTCTTAATCAAAGGTTTATAATCATGGAGCGTCAAAGAAATATTGGCCATAATTTTCTTGTAATAATCCAGCCTGATACAGAAGATCATCTATAAGATGGAATCAGAGCATACTTCTTCATATTACTCAAAGGGTTAGAGACTCGGTCGATAACGTGTTATAAAAGATAGAAACAATAGAAAGAATTTAGAGAATGAATTACTGAATTCTCGCGAATTAATTTCATTAATAATCACCTCTATTTATGAAACTTCAAATCTAATCGTGATAATTTCATCATCAAGGGTATAATTAGTCATTCACATATAATAATTACATCTTTTACCAAATTATTCCTCCACCAAATTATTCTTCCACCAAATTATTCCTCATAATTCATAACCACCACATTATTCTCAATTATTCATAACAGTTCAATTATTATTCATAACAAGAATAACCCAAAGTGTGCCATTATAGGAATTGGAAAAGCCTGTCAATAGTAGTTTGAGATAATTAACTTTTATTAGGATTGGATTCTCCAATAAATTGTTTAATGATGTTAAATTGAGTTTTGTCTTGATAGAATTCGACATTGTAGGTTAAAAATTAAGATGGTACACATTCTAAACTTTTAAAAATAAAAAGTAAGTAAGCTGACAATTTTATCTTTCATTTTTAATTCATGTGACAATCGCATGTAATTAACAACTACGTTGTTAACTCTAAGAATATTAGGGATAGTTCTTGACATTGTTAAGTTAAAATGTTACACATTAAAATTAAAGGAATAGAAAGCAAGTTGACGATTTCAATAATGTGAAACTTTAAATGATAACACTTAAAAATTAGAGAAATAATAAGTAAGTTGACGATTGTATCCTCCAATCTTTAAATCTAATGTAGGTCACCCGCAAGTTATATTCTTGAAAACATAAAGCACGACAATGTCAATTTTTGAGTTTTTAATAACTTAAGCATATATATAAGCACATGTTGGGCAAAGTACAAACGTAAATTAAATAAATAAAGTGCGACAAAACAGAAAAACAAACTTCGCACTTAAACGTCATTAAAGTAAGGTCAAAACTAGTTTTTAATAACAGAAAGTAAGGTTAACAACAAATTGTGTAATATAACTATATATTTTTAGTATTACACACGTTGAGAAGGGAAAACCTTGGAGAGAGTTTTCAAATATTTTTAATGGTGCAAATAAGGCCTCCCACTTCTCCAAGAAAAGAAAGATTGGCCGATAATAATTGAGTGAGTGTAGGAACGAGAAATATGGTGGTTCCTAGGACAAGGTCAATTTACAGCTAACTGTTTCTACTCTTTCAATGCTTGTTACAACCCAATAAACTCTATATAAATTCTTGTTTTGTCTCATTTCCATTTCAAGTTTCTCATCTTCGTCTATCCAGCTCCTTTGCTCGTTCATTCGTCCCAAAAATCTCGCGACATCATGGGAGCCTGTGCGAGCAAACCCAAGGACTTGGATTTGAACAACAAACCGGAACCTTCTCCGGCCCCTGCCGACGCCCCAACCACTCCCAAGGTGAGCACTCTAGCTATTCGAGACATCTCCAACATTCTTGGATTGTGAAAATCTACTTAGCTATTATTTGACTATTTGCGAGAAGCCTGTTCATTATCGCTTTTCTTAAACTGATAATTGATAAACACGTTTACTATTTACTTCTTAGGCCTACCCGATCATTGGAAACGTGTTTTCTTCATCTTTCATTCTATTTCCCACATCAATATAAATCTCACAATGTAGCATCAAGATGCTCTTATGTAGATATTCTGCAATTGTATATCAATTAAATACTATTGTTTTTTCGGTGTAGAATTTTTTATTCCATTCATACAATTCAGGAGTCGTTAAAATACCATAGGCCTGACCAGTCTCACTAGTTGAAAAATAGTGCAAGAAAAAAAGTTCTTGGAGAAATCGATTCCAAAAAAGCATTAATTATTCCAAGTTGATTTTTCATGCACGAATCACAAACATTATAGATCTGTTATTTGATTTTATTGTGATGGATTATGTTATTTTCAAAATTTTCAGAAGGAAGATGGAGTTGAGGCTAAGAAGGAAGATGGAGTCGAGGCCACGAAGGAAGAACCTTTGATCGATATCTCTGAACCAGCTAATTCAGACGCCCTAAAGGTCGAGGCTGAACCGAAAGCCATTGAAGAATTAGTTGCCCCAGTCGAGGCATCTAAGGCTATTGATGAGGTCAAGGAGGAGAAAAAAGAGAGAGAGAGGTGGTAGAAACTGTTGAGAAACCCGTTGGTGAGGCTGTCGCCCCACAATCTTAATTGATTAGTGACACCGATGCTGTATTAATATATGCTCATTCAAGATGGTAGAAATAGATTGTTTCTCCAATTCTACATAATAAGATAAGTATTTATCATTCAAGTACTTATTACGATTTTATATTTTTATGAAGGTTCATTTCGTAAATATGTTTTTTCATTTCTTTTTTCCTTTAGCTATGTCACGTGAGCTGTCTTGATTGACTGAAATAGCGTAAAAAACCGAAAATGGAGCAACAAATCTGCAGTGGTTAATTTCACTGAAATCTTTTACCTTATACCCAAGTGACATCTATTTTTCACTTGACGAGGAGTCATCAATCATCAATCACGTGTACAAAGTTTCTTAATGTCTTGTTATTGGACATGTAGATTAGGACAAAACTTGATAATGAAAACAATCATTGATTATACCTAGGAAACATAAGAAATGGCATAAACAGATTGAAAAATGACTCCTCCAACTTCTCATCGCCGTAGCGGAGAAATATATACGTTTGGCTTCCTAAATTATCTCTCCTTTCGTTCTATCATTTCTCTTTTAGAGTTCTATAATTTTCTATTTAATTTTTCATCACAATCAACACTAGCCCTTAGTCGGATTTATTGTGGAAACATGTAAGCTTATTAATTACAGAAGAATCAAGAATATGTTACCTGTTTAAACTTATCAATGTAGACAACACATATAGTGCGAGCTTAAAATCGACACCCCATGGAGTCTAGGGGTGACGATAATCGAGATGAATTACACTTTCCATTAATTACAAAAGACACCTTGGGTGATATCAATGGTAAAATCATGCACTTCTATTGATGACCTATCACCTATGGATGCGGGCACACACCGCAACCAAGGATAGATAATGAAGCAATTTTTGCAGATTAACAAATCAAACGTTTGAAAAGAAACATACATGTATGAATGCACAAATCATGAGTTTCTAGTCTCATATCTCATAGAGAATATGGAAGAAGAGATATAGCAAGCAATACCTATCTTCTTCTTCAAGTTCCTGAAATATCTTGGACTTTATTTGCAGGGAATCTAGCAAAGTAGCCTTTTCATAGGGAACTCTTTTTCCATTGCCCGAAATTGATTCGGTTCCAAGATGCTAATTTCCGATTCTGCATGAAAAAACAACCGTTCTTAAGGTGATAAAGTAAGGAATCGCCTTTCTTCAAAGAAATACTAAAACCTGATTTTCTTCACTAGTTACAAATATGGCTAAGGCCTAAGGGCTAGTTTCAAAATTTCCATATACATGGCATCCTGGAAATACCCTATTTCATTAGTCATTTCCTTGTTGATTACTTGCTCTTATGGGAGCACATTTACCATTACAAACTACTGCCCCTATACCATATGGCCAGGGACACTAGCTGGTTCGGGCCCACAACTTCCGACCACAGGGTTTCGACTGGATTCTGGCCAAAGTCTCAGAATCCCAAGTGATCCAGGATGGTCGGGTCGGATTTGGGCAAGAACTGGCTGCACGTTTGATGCATCGGGCATTGGGTCATGCCAGACGGGAGATTGTGGTGGGAGATTAGAATGTGATGGCAATGGTGCCACCCCACCAGCATCCCTTTTTGAGATTACTGTAGGAGTTGGAGATGAGAAAGATTTTTATGATGTCAGCATGGTAGATGGTTATAACCTGCCACTAGTTGCAGCGCCTAGAGGGGTTGCCCGTGGTAGCTGCAATCAAACAGGCTGCACTCAAGATGTCAACATGGGTATGATTTTTTCTCACTCCCACACTGCTATAGCACCAGTTTACATATATCAAATGATCACTGCAGCTCTCCTCCCCATGCGGAGAGGTGTTATTACATAGATTGACACGTTAACAGTTGCACGCAATCCGTGACATAGGAAACAGACCTAACTGCTGATGAGTCAATTCATATCAATAGTTGGGGAGAATAACTCCTACCATTTGGGGAGGGAACCAGAGTGATCAAATGGTTAGTCATCTTAAATGCATAATCTGCTTCCTTTTACAATAATGCAATCAATTAATGACATGTTAACTGGTGCTTAGCAGAATGACAATAGTTATCTTCATAAATCACAGTAACCAAACAATGAACTAAATCAAACAGGATGCCCGAAAGAACTTCAGGTAATTGGTAGTGATGAAGGTCAAACCGGGGGAGTGGTTGGGTGCAAAAGCGCGTGTGAGGCATTTGGGCTAGACCAGTATTGCTGCAGCGGAGAATTTGCAAATCCAACAACTTGCCAGCCGTCCTTCTATTCAACGATATTTAAGAGGGCATGTCCAACAGCTTATAGCTATGCATATGATGATGGAACCAGCACCTTCACATGCAAGGCTAATGAATATGCTATCATATTCTGTCCCGACAACGGGTAACATCCGATTTCTTCATCTGTAGAAAAGAATATAAATCAATCATTCACATTTTCTCCTAAAATATATGATCTTTTTCTTCCATTAAATATATATGCGTAATGCAGAATGAAGGGAACAAATGGTCCAACAGCTTTACCAATCAAAGAAGGCAGTAGAAAACTTGCTCGGCCTGTGGTTTCATCTTCAGCTATCCTCTTACCTTTCCCGATCTTGCTATTTCTTCTTGTCCTCATTCCTCATTACGTATTTCAAGACTCACCAGATACATCAATTGTTGTGTTGTTGTAAGACATACACATGCATTGGATCAGGACAACTCCACCCAATAAAGCAGGAAGACGTATGGTGATCATGCATAAAATAAAACTCGAACAGATTTCACTACGCGAGAACATTAATTCTGTAGCAAGAATATAAACGCAACTGTATTGTATTATGGATTTCTATCCCTAGATTATTTAACAATTTAGTCTTTGTAATATATGTCGTTGACCATTAGAATTCCACACGATATGAAAGCATCACCTCGAGTTAAAAAAAGAAAAAGAATAATATAATAAAGGAAAAGGAAAAGAATGCATCTTGGCTTCTTGGGGTACAAGGCACTGGACAACTGGTTACTGATATAGAAATAGATGATACACAATATTTGTGTAAAAGTCATCAACCATTTGTTAGAACTTCAAAAAATCGAAAAGAGATCCTGTTAACATCTAAAAGACTATAATTTTAGTATAAGAGAAATGCAGTCAGAAACGCGAATGGTTTCAGTTTGCTACACTTCAATTCAATTCTACAGGAATGCAAATAGTGTAGGCTCTATTGATCTTCCCTGACGACTGTCAGGACTGTTCGATCTGCATGATCGATGACAAGTGCATTTGCTATAGGAAAAGAATGAAATAAGAGAAGTAATTAAATGAAAGAAAATATCTCGATAGACAATCGTCTCTCATTTCTTCGTTTTGGTTTTCTTGGAAACTTGAGGTTTCTTTTTCACTTTCTTAGGTGCCTTTCCTCCTGCAGCTTTACCCTTCTGTGGTGCCGACCCCTGAACAGAGATTGCATCGGTTAGAGCACATAATAAATTACAACAGAAACTTCATGATAATTAAATAACAAAAACACCATACATACCGATGATTTCTCTGTTTTCCTTTTGGCTTTTCCTGTTGGTTGTTCCTCTACAGCCGCATCTTGATCAGCTTGGGCAGTACCTTTGGGAATATTATCAGCCTCGTCTTCTGAATCAAATGAAAATCCATCCAGAGTTCCTATTCATGCAGAAGAAGTAAGAGCCCAACCCTCTTTTCATTAATAAACCGAAAAATAATAAATCAAAAGAGTTCCAAATTACAGTTTGCATTTGTTTGGTAGAGATTTTCAAGGACCCGATTTTTTATTGTGTGGCTAAAAAAGAGTAATGTTTAAAAAGAACAAAGAATCACATCAATTAAATGAGTAGTTGAAGTGATATATTAGACAAAAATCTACACCAAACAAGCTCTATATATAATACAACAAGGATACAAAAGAAAATATTACCTTCAACCATGGTTTCAGCCTCATAAACATTAGATTGTGGTTTCAACTGAATAAAGTCGTTCATGATAGCCTCTATCTGGTTACAACTCATATGAAAGACAAGTTAGTTAACCCACATTAACTATTTACCCATCCACATTTTCCTTCTATAATTTAAAGCATCCTCAATAAGAAAACAAGCAGTAATACAAACAGCTGGTGGGAGAATGCATTCCAAGTTAGAGGGACGGGGATGGGCAACAAGATCACAAGAAATGGCCATGATAGAGCAATAAAATGGACAAACCTTTGCTTCTGACTGGCCAAAGCTTACCTGAACAATAACCAAATTACATAAATCAGTGAGAGAGAGAGAGAGAGAATAGGGACGAGGAAGGGGAGGGTGTCCTTCAGTGAAATACCACACAGAATGTCCTTGATGGAACTATGGTTGTTTTGTATATTGTTCCTGAAACATAAATTAGTTCGACTAAGTCAGATAAAGAGACGTGAAGATGCAAAACATATTAACTGAAAAGCCAACCAAATTGGTTTTGTAGTACATAAACAATTCTACCCTAATCTCGTCTGTGCTACTGGAAATAGAAAAATATGGATTGAATATCTCCTGATTTTGAGCAAATGTAAATGCTAGATGCATTTTCAAGTAACCCATTACTCTAATTGCCAAAGTGCCCGAACTAAAAGGTTTCATTGGCCACCAGTGAAGTTGAACATTGTTGCGAATATCAGATTGGTGTCAGAATTGAAAGAATGCTTGTCGGAGAAGCATAAAGCTGGGAGTCGCGCTTGCCTTTCAAATCCAGTAACATTTCAGGTTTAGTGAAAGGACCATCTGAAATAACTACCCGTCCGACAGCACCCATGTCCCCACTTAAATCTATGGAGTCACCTTCACACTCAATAAGTGCCTGCAAAGAAAAAGAAGAAAGTCCAGAATTAATTCGTTACAAAGTGTCGGTTGTATTAGTGCCACATTCCCTTAGGATCAGCAGCACATTCGGCACAAGATAATGGTGGACGCTCCTTGACAAGGAGACAGTAAAAACATGAAAAGTTAACATTGCAGACAGCCAGAAACTATTTCAGTCATAGTTTAGTGAAATATGTAACTGGCCTGAGTTTGCTAAAAGAAACGTCATTTCCATATATTTTGCTTGCAAAATGAGGCCCAATCCACTTAAACAACTGTGAGGCAAAGCGGGTGGACTCCCTTCATATCACAAGTCACGACCGTAAGGACCACTATTTTAAGTCCTCAATGATAATAGAGAGGTAGCAATGTAAGTTTTTCCATGTGTCTCATAGTGGGGCCATTATTGATTTTGAGACTGAACTTCAAAAAATAAGTTTGAAACCAGTCAAATGTATAATAGAATTGCCTGACAAATATGATAATTTAGCACAGTAGGTTTACCTTTGAACGTTGTACTTTCTCTGAAAGCATCAAAGGCAACCTTGAAGAAGACGAAACCTGCACCAGTATATCATAAGTATTTTATTAAACCACAGGCTATATAGAAACTTTGGCTAGCAACTAAAGCTTGTAACCTGGGGTTTAGGATGCTTCTCGGGGATGTCTTCGTCCACAACATCAACATCGCCATCGTTCTCTGAATTATTAAAAGAAATGGCTTTAAGATTTGAGGATTGATTATTATCAAGACTCGCAAGATGCGCATACTTATAGTTCCAACATTGTCAGTATACTTTTGTGAACACCCGATGCGAAATTGACCAAATTACCTCCATTTATCTCCCCATTTGTATTTTTCTTCTCCAAAGGTTTGACATCCTCTTTGCTCAACTGTTTTCTTGGGGATTTTAGTTTTACCTTGCAGACATCATCAATTGGAGATTTTGAATTGTTGTCAAGAAGAATGTCATCCATATCTTTTTTGTTTTCTGTGTCACCTTCATCACGGGGAGACGATTTTCCATCTGGCATCCTAATGGGGCTGGTATCCTGAGACTCTGAATCTGAGGACAATGTCAGAATGGCATGATTTTGTTCCTGATCTCCTCTGCAACAATTGCCACCCTTCTGAAAAAGATGTATGGATTAATAGCATACAAAGTTCTATTGTGATGATCAGAAATAATATCACAGCATGTTAAATGATTAATTTGGGAGTCAGTAAACTTCAGGGAATCATTATGAAATTGTTTTAACTATAGAATCAGGGTGTTCAGCAGGCCCTCCCTATTGCAGGTTAAGTGCTCGCTTTCACTTTTTCCGGAAAATGTGTGGTGAAAAAGTAAACAAGGTTATGGAGAAGCGTGAAAAGTAATTTTTTTATTAATAGAATGTATAGCTAAAAATAAGTGAAAGAAAAAATGACTCTGAAAATATGTATGTAAAACACGTTATAAATCCTACTTCATACACATTTTCAGAGCGGCTAACCCTTGAAGGACATTTCATGCTGTTGCAACTAGGCATTAGCACCATCTTTCAGGAGGTGAAAGATGAGTCAATTCAGCCCTTGCATTAAGGTCATCATGGCATTTCAGAGTTCCAACTGCCCTAATAGTTTCTATTTTTGAAACACAGATACTAGTGTCACCAAAACATTAGATAGGCCAAATGCCTGCAATTACTAAGCTATTGAGAAAGATAATACAGGAATAGATTTTGCTATAATGTTTCATGGCTGTTGTTTGGTCAGTCCACACGTTAACTGAATGCAATGCCATAAGAACCACTGACTTACAACCCACACGAAAGGGAGCGGAAAAAAAAGAAACTTAATTGGCTTTGGATTTTGGAAGGTAATCTTTCACTTATCAATTTCAAACTTATATTCTCCCAAAATGAACTCTTTTACCATCTTCTGCATTCGCCTCTCAAGATGTGACATTGATATTATATTTACCATCCATCTCCATACCCTAGAGCAAAACTCTGGAACAAGTCTACCATATAAAATATAGCTAAGAAACGAAAGAACTCATATCTTCACCAACTAAGGCTTCCCCGCTTTGACATTCACTTAGCCTATGTTTCGTTCATGTTTATAAAGATTACTATGGACATTCGAGCCACATTTTATTTGCACATTCTGTACGACTCACAAATACTACTTCACTTATCTACCACCCATTCCTAGCTATATTTATAACTTAAACAGATTAGATATGCTTCCAAAACAAGCTCTTAGACCTGTATGATGGAAAAGTACAAATAAACTCACGAGTTCCACACAAAAATAGTCCTATGCAGTAAAAGGAGAAGCTGAAAACTTCAGATGTGCAGGTGATGAGCCTTGAATGGGCTCGATTTTATGAATAACATACCTAGTGAGGTGGCATGTTTAGTTGACAGTGGGGTTAGGAAAAAAGCTTCTTACCTGAGATTGGGCGGGCTTGTCTGATGTTTTCTTCTTGGATGCTTTCCCTGCATAATCATATAAGAATTTTTTGAATTTTTATCCAGATAATTTATTTTCTACTTCAGATGTTCTTATAAGTAAAATCTTTGTCAGGGCTTGAATTCTATACAGATGAAGCCATACATTATTCTCATACAAAAGAACCACCTTGTTTCTCATTGTCATCTTTGCTCTTCCTCTTCGCTCCTGGTGTCAGCTTTGACTTCTCACTTTTCTTTGGAGACTTTCCTTTTCCAGGCTGACACCCCAGAGGCTCAACATCATCACCATCTTTAATATGTGAAACCCGCTTATCTTCTTTCTTAAACAATTTACTGAGAATCATCTCATCCTCCTCATCTCTTTGTGAAGTGTCGGAGAGGGGTGACTCTGATCCAGACGACAATGAAATCGCCGAAAAAGTCGGTGGCTATTAATTGAATTAAGTTCCAATAGTCAGCTCCCAATCAAAAAATTTCAACTATCCAGACAATTACCAAAGTCATATCGCCATAGAATTGTTACAAATCAAACCAACATTTTTTAAGCACCACCATAATTCATAAAATTGCAAACGAACTACCTAAACATTATTAATCTCCGACTGCGCTTTGCATATCTCAAATAATGCTAAAGTTTAATTAATTAGAATTTAAGTTCTTATCATGCGCAGGTCACTACGTAAATCGATGAAAAGGTCAAATTGCTAGAATAAAGTTCAATCGCCTGAGATTGTACCAAGTTAACCAAAATCTCATTAAATATTCGAATTGATAATTCTAAAAGCACCTGGTAAGAGCGTAACCAATCAGGAGAATATTCTCTGGAGTCGGTCATTGAAGCTTTTCTGAAGATCTTTGAACAATTTCTAAAACCCTAGAGCTAAAAGTGTGAAATCTCTCTCCAACTGCAATTTGAGGGAGTGGGGGCAGTGGCAGTTGCTGTGATTTGCAGACAGGAGAAAGGATAAAAATGAATTTAGCTCAAAATGATTTTCCCTCCTTTTTACATCAGTCTTCACCAGTTCATCTGTTCTTCATTGGTCATGCCTGCTTTTATTGGGGCTCTCCCATACAAATTATGAGGGTGTTAGCATGGTGTCCAAAATGCATTTTAATGTATTTTTTTCAAATTTTAAATTTGTTCAAATAAATCACATTCATATATCTCATCACTCATTAAATCTCCACCATCCAACTCCACTCATTCTCTCTCTTTCTACTCATAAAAATATATTAAAACTCATCCGCTAACACCCTCTATGTTGTACACAATTTAACACCACTTTAAATATTAATTTTTAACCTTTTATTCAATTACTCATATGACAGGTTTAATAATTTTTAAATTTTTTAATATTATTTTCATTAACTTTCAACTAGAGATTTTATACTTTTCAAACTTAAATCAAATTCAATCCACATCAAACATATCTTTGTCTCTTGTTCGAAACAACCTTAAATAAAAGAAATTATTTTTGTCTCACATCATTAAAACAACTTATTTTAATTTTGATAAATTTGTATATATATTTCTTTTACTTTTCAGTTATACATTTAAAAATTATTTTTTCAATAATTTTTGTCAAATATAAGTTTATTTTATTTTAAATCAAATTACTAGCAGAATTGGAAAAATGGAATACTTTTAGCTAATAAAATATTATTCTTTTAATTGTTTAGTTTGTACATATGAACAATTATAACGGATACGGTTGTGTGTAATGTGTGGATATGACAGGATTTGCAATGGATGTGTTAAAATGAGCGAGTTATGAAGATTAAAAAATATAATTAAAAATTTATTAATTGACATGTCAACATGTGAAATTTAATTAGTATTTGATATCGACAATTGATGCGTTAAATCTAGTCGTCCCAAAGCATAGGCCGACATTTCGTTTGATAAAAAAATGGGTAACAAAAGTAAAAATTTATGAAAAACTATTATTAGACATAAATTGTCACTTCACCACTTAACTTTCTTGTTAAATTTAGTTAGACAGTCAACATATGCTACAATATACTCACTATTGTAGCTAAAATTTTTTATCCCCGAGTAACAGTTGACTTTAATATGTGACTTAATACATTCATTGTGAATGTTCTTGATGAAATAATAGTGTGAGATACTTTCTTATTTAAATCATGTGCATACGGATCTATTTGACTGCGGGTGGAAAGTGGGATTGACAATGTTTTTCATCCCAATTTTTTATTTTCCAATCAAACACATTTTATTTCTCATGAAATTCAATTTCCATCTGACGTAAAATCGTACATATTTTCCTTGACATTAAGAAATTGACATTTCAATGGAGAGCCATCTGAAAAAATAAAAAAATAAAAAATAATATCCGATGAAGGGGGCAAAGAATTTAAATTTCGTGGAATTGAAATCTCACTCACTTTTCCACCATGCTAGGCTATGTTTGATTGGGATATAGTTACGAAAAATGTGGAATCTAAAAAATGTTTTTCAACTTTCATGTTTGAATGAAAAATTTTATAAAAAAGAAATATTTTCTTAACACAATATTATAAGTCTATAATGTATACATTTTAACCTGTTTTTCATGGGAAATTAACAAACAAATAAAATGTGGAAAAATTTAAATTTAAATAGAAAAAAGAAACTGAAAATATTTTTCCACGCATTCATGATTCAACCAACCTAAATAGTTTTATCTAAAGTCAAAATTGCTATTGTATATATTTCCACCAGTTTTTTATCACTCAATTCAACAAGGATTTTGATTTTCACACCTACTTTTTTAATTCCATACACTCACATTTTATTAACTATACAAAAATACCATTATGAATCGGTAATGGATAGGCGAGATAGTACACGAGAATTCGATCATCCCTGCCCGAGCAAGTATTTGGATGTTCGGCCAAGGATGGGCAAACGTGCAATGGCCATGCTCGGCCAAGGATGGACGAGCATGGCCATGCTTGCTCAGCCATACGCTCGGCCTTTCGTGGCCGAGCATGCTATTCTTCTCTTTTTTTTTTTTTATATTAATTCATAATGTGATTTGATTAATAATAATCATGTGTTAAAAACTTGTAAAATAGAAAACTAATTGATAAATTAATTAAAAACTACTAACAAATAAAGAAAACTAATTCAGCATAAATAAAATAAAATTAAAAACAAATAAACGAAAATTACTCAAAAAAAAAAGCTGATTTCACTGCCTAAACGCGTTCAGATGCCCAAAATCCATCGTATTATATTATGAATTTAAAAAAATAAAAATAAAAAAAATAATTACATTATTGATTTAAAAAAAATTAAAAAAATGCCATTTTGAATGTTGGTCGAGGGCGGCCGAGAATCCAAGAGAGAGCTCGACCAAGGATGGCCGAGCTCCCTTGGGAGGCCATCCTTGGCCGAGCATCCAAAATGCACCTCCCCGCCCCCCAATTTACATCCACGCCACAATAAAGAAAGGGCATAATTGGTATTGAAAAAAAGTGGGTGTGATGAATTAAAAAAAGTAGGTGTAAATGGCGCCACTCATTCAACAATTGAGAAACACACAATATGCAGAATCGCATTTGTAAACACTAATAACGCGCCACCTGGAGTATCGAGTTCGACCGGCGACCCGGCCCGTTTTCAAAAATGGCGCTCCTAACCAGTCTATTATAGCCCTAATAAGTAATAATAAATAAATATACGGCGCCACCAACGGACGACTCCTTTCCCTCCCAACATAAAACCCTAAAATGGCATAGAACCATAGCTCAGAATCCCAGCTTAGTCCTCTTCTCAACTCTATCATATTAATCATTTGATTAATAAGTTTAATCTTCAAACATGGGAATACCATCATTCTACCGTTGGCTAATTGACAGATATCCACGTTCAGTAGCCGAAGTGATCGAAGATTGTCCTTCATTTGTTAACGGTGTTAGGGTCCCCGTCGATACGAGCAAGCCGAATCCCAATGGCTACGAATTTGATAACCTTTATCTTGACATGAATGCCATTATCCACCCCTGCTTCCATCCAGAAAACTCGGTATCTTTGTTTATTGGAATAGAAGTCCTCTCTCTCTTCTTATATTTGAAGAATTAAGTTTATATTTGGCCTTTTTGCAGCCAATGCCAGAGACTTATGATGACGTGTTCCGGGCAATATTTAAGTACCTTGATCGAATTTTTGCAATGGTCAGGCCCCGCAAGCTTCTCTACATGGCAATTGGTTAGTTAACCATTCGTTGTTTATGTATCTATCGTATAAATTGAACTGATATTATTTATGGGCTTTGAATGGGTTAATGAATTCTATTACCTTGTTAGTTGTAACTCAAATAATATCTCTGGTAGAGAAATGTTGTAAAAAATGAGAAATGTTGTAAAAAATGTGAAATGTTGTTCTTTTACCTTGATTTAGTATAATAAATTATAATTCTGTTGTCACATAATGATTTGTTGCTAGACGGTGTTGCACCAAGGGCCAAGATGAATCAGCAGCGTGCAAGACGGTTCAGAGCTGCTTCAAGTGTAAGCGAAGAAGTGAATTTTATTTTATTTTTATTTTTTATTTTTACAATTTCAAAGCTTGTGTTTGGAGCATTCTCTTTTTCCTACACAGTAAGAGTTACTGAAATTTGGTTGCTATTAGGGTTCTCAAACTGAGGGACTGGGAGAAGGCTGTGAACTCGACGTAAATAACTTTGGAAAGCAAAGACTCGATTCAAATGTGATCACGCCTGGAACCGAGTTTATGGAATTGTTATCTGATGCACTTCAGTATTATATACATTGGAGGACGAACCACGATCCTAGTTGGCAAACAATTAAGGTAGGAATTTGATATGAAGTTAGTGGGAAAAATTTATTCTCAGATAAAGATAACTGTGGTTTTCGTTTTCTGATTTGGGCTCTCTACCTGATGTGTATTATCTGATTTTGTCAGGTTATCCTTTCGGATGCTAGTGTGCCTGGTGAAGGTGAACACAAGATAATGTCTTATATCCGCTTACAAAGAAATCTTCCAGGATTTGATCCTAATACCCGACATTGTCTGTACGGATTGGTATGTTTCTGTGGTCCATTTTGTTTTGCAAATGGAAAGCTCATGTTGACTGACTGTTCTGTTCTATTAGGATGCAGACTTGATCATGCTTGCTTTGGCTACCCATGAAGTCCACTTCGCAGTTTTAAGAGAGACAACTGTAAGTTCAGCAGTTTTCTTCAGCTTTTTATCACTGAGGCTCAATATCTGATGTAAGAAATTTTCTGTTCCATGCACTTGTTTAGTTAAATGTACAACTAATTTCGAAGTTACTTTTTAGTTTCAGTTGTGGTCAGGACTTCTGGATAGTGATTAGTAGTAGCTTTGCATTGTGGTTGAAATTGAAGTTTGACTTTGGTTTGGTAATGAATGAACTTTTCGCAATAGAAAACAGAAATCAATATGGGCTGTTCTAACTGCTTTAGAGAAAACTAGTACCTGTTACTTCTCAATCCGAGCCGCAACGGTGCTAACAATGGGAAGATGAGTTTGATACGTCAGTGGAAGAATTGAGTAGCAAGCCAAACGATTCTGACAAATAATTTTTAATGAAAAAATACCAATTGCAGTTTAAAATAATATCATATGATCTGCACCACTCCATGTACCATCACTGCAGTTCAAAATAATACCATGTGGCGCATAAGTCACAATGCAACTGAGGAGGTTTCTCACTTGCTCTGTACTTGGTTGAGCTAGGTATTATCATTTATGAAATTCTCAGTCCACCCACTTAACTATTTAAGAGATTGTTTCATACTTCTTCAAAAATCCTTCTCTTCCACCATCATTTTCAACTATTGATTACACTGGATTGGCAACATTTGATATTTTTTAAAATCCCTTTCTTGACTTCTCAACCACAAATCCAAAATTCATTTTCTAATAATCTCTGTCAAACAAATCCTTAATAACACAAGAAGCTTTTCATATCAGTGATATTTGAGTCCAAGCATCAAATTTGAGCACTTCATTTACTTTCTTAGAAGAAAAGCTCATACTAGATGAATAAACTGCCTGGGATTATCAACAACTAGATGCTGTTTACCAACTTCTTCTAGAAGCACAGGAACGAAATCGATTCAGTTGTTCGGGTGGAAAAAGGACTGTACTATCTGCTGTCAAGGGTTTGTCCAACTATATATATAGATTGAATTCTCTGGAAAAGCTCCTCAATACAAGAGTAATATTCCCGCATTCGATCAGTTAGGCTGCCAAAGCAATGGTGATGGAAGACTAACATTGACCAATAGCTGGCTGCACTGGCTCTTAAATGGGAAGATCGATTTTGAAATTATGGCATTAGTCCCAGAGCGCTGATGAGTGTTAATTTATGTATTGTCTGAGAGAGATGCATGCTCATGTTGTTGGCATTTCGCAAATTGGCATGGTGATGCAGTTATTTTCTGTCTCTTTGGTGGAGATTAATTTTTTTGGGGAAATGGCTTCAGGTTTTTCGCATATGAATTTACACATTATTGCTTCTCAATTGGCTATTAAGAATCTACAATCTGAGATTTCCTTCAGTTAGTACATCCATTACATGTAGATTGTTACTGTGGAAGTTTTGTGGTCACGACTGTATGACTGGAATACTTCTCTGAAAGGTACTGAATGTTCTTCCTTGTAGTAATTTTGAATCTTAATGATGTAAATGCTCACAATGTAGGACGTCCAGAGACCACAAGGTAATTACAAAGATCTAAAAAGGAAGAGGACTCTTGGAAGCACGGAGGTTCCTGATGACTTCATTTGGCGACAAAAGTTTCAGGTTTCTACTCTATTTATGTCTGTTGTAATTGATCGCGTGTTGAGTTTTCTGGCATTTGTAAGATTGTACTGACATCATTGCCATGTGGATTCACGCTGTTGGTTATAGTCGTGTTTAGAATAAAGTTTTGGACTGCAGGCTACTGATTTACAATCATAAGCATTTGAATTTGTCACAAAACTCTCTGATATTGCTAATTATATGCTTTACACTACATAGTTGTACTTGAGCATCTTGGTATTTTGTTGTCAAGAGGACATGTAAAGAAAGTGAATTTGCTGGTTGTGGAAGCTGGCGGCGGCCCCCCCCCCCTCTTCCCGGCTCGCAAAATCATCTCCCTTTCTGTTGCAATTCTATTTTCTTTCCATTCTGGTCGATTGAGAGAAGGGACCACCACTACAGAAAACAAGCTTTTCAGAATGTTTTTAACTCTCACGCCTTGATACATGTGTGTATACTTGCGTTGAAATTAAATAAATTACACTAAGGTTTTCTATGCTATATTCATGATATAATTATTTTTCTTGGCATTCTGTTTCAGTTTCTTAATGTATGGGTACTCAGAGAATATCTGGCGAAAAGCTTGAGAATACCAGATCCATCCATGAAAATAGACCTTGAGCGACTGATAGATGATTTTGTCTTCATGTGTCTATTCGTTGGAAATGACTTTCTACCTCATGTGCCATCGTTGGAGATAGCAGAGGTTGAGATATGAGACATGCTTATTCTTCTGATTAGTACACATTAAAATTTCGTATCTCTTCAATGATTCTTGAAATTTGCTTGTAGTAATATGACAAAACAACCAAGTACACAGTCACACCCCAACACCCTCCTTCCCTTCCGCATATAAAATAAGCAAGTAATTCTACTTAACTCATCATCAACTTTGTTTAATAAAATTTCTGAACTTACCTCTTGCGTCATGTTTGCTGTTTCCTCTGAACTTTTTCCAGGGGGCCATTGATCTGCTCATTGTTGTCTACAAGAATGAATTTGGTCGAATGGGTGGCTATCTTATTGATTCTTTTGAGGTACATGTCAAATTTGTGCAACTCTTTCCATTGCAAGCATAGATATTTGCTCTCATGGTCGGCCTCTGAACCCATCCCGGTTTAACTCATTTGTAACATTTTTCAAGCAATACTAGTTTGGTTATATTTGGCCTTTGGTTTGGCGACAACACTTAGCACTTGGGATCTGTTTATTTAGTTAAAACAATAGGACACAATATACAGTATGTATACAACAAGAGAAAAGGTTAAATCATTGTGCAAACATACATAATTCATTCACAATGGTGTGTAAGTATGGATAATTAGTGTGCACTAAAAAATTATGGAAATAACATATTGCATTTTAACTTTAAAATCAAACTGTGCCCTTCATAAGCAGCCTTCCAGTTCCCTTCGTTCATAACTATCCACTTGATACTTAACAAAGTTTGATCTTCCAGGCAGAAGGGTGGTCAATTCATTTCGTGTGTTAGTGGCAAATTGTTCCTTTCCAAGGTGTTTGCAATTAACTTTGCTTCCGTGTGGCTACTTTCTATAAATGGTGTACATATTCAACCAGTCATTGATGATAATGATTTGTTATCAAACACTTGATTCTGACTTTTACTGTATTTCTTATCATTGTTATCTGTAAATTTTCCAAATAGAGGCTTAAATTCTTTTGTCTAATATTTTAAAATTGAAGGGCTGTTTAACTAGAACTTCTGTAATACTGATGAGTTGATATGATTCTTCGTAAGAATGCATTTCAACTCAAATTCCTACTATGGAAACAGTTATCAATATTACATAGTGATGTGATATTTGCTCTTTTCAGTTATTCAAGTTCAAACTTCATAATTATGAGGACAAAGGGAACATTATTGAAGGATTATGAGAACCAATGAAAAAGTTTTGTTAGTACTTGTTTATTTATTTTATCCATGCGGCTACATATGCACATTTTGCATTTATACATGTATTGTCCTGAAAAGTATACTTGCATATATGTCCTCCTGTATATCTTGGTGGTTATCTTCGTGATGTACTATTTGTTTATATATTTGAAATTAATATTTGGAACCTGAAACACTTGGTTCATGATTTGTTAACTATTTTCAATGTTTTCCTTAATTGTTGCGAGTCCGGTGACCATGCACATTAATGCTGCAGTATGACAGAAAGAGTTGCATATGGAATTGTTTGTTAAACTTCTAGTTCATCCTTCCATTTATTTGTGATCCAGGTCAATCTGGAACGAGTGGAGCACTTTGTACAAGCTCTTGGTACCCATGAGGATGCCATTTTTAGGAAACGGAGGCAGGTATTACCCTTATTAACATATAATCTGCCATGGTTTTAACTATGTTTGACATCAAATTACGTCTGGCAGACCTAATATTTTTGCCTTGAAATTTGACATAGATATCTAATTTCCGCTAAAAATTTAATCAAACGTCGAAGACAACAGTGATTGTGAAAAGTGCATGTATTTGGCACCGTCCCTTGGTTTGCTACATGTATTATCTTTATGAATTTCACTATTCAGGAGCGAATGAGATGGAAGTTGATTGACGAACGACGTGCGGCCAGTGGCAGGGTAACGTGCTAAATATTCTCTTATTTCTTGAATTTATGGATCAAGGATGGATCGAATTGATTCTGAGACATTTAAGTTATCTATTATTTGAATCAGTCTGGTGGAAAAGAGATTCGGATTGGACCGGTTGATGTAAATGCCAGGACCAGATTTGTGGAAGACAAGGTTGTCTAACCTTCCGTGTGTTTGCCCTTCTCTTATATACAACTTGGGCTTCTGCATCTTTTTTATGTATGTTAATTAATGTATTTCATGTCAGGTCAATCTAGGAGAAAAGGGTTGGAAGGAGAGATATTACACTGAAAAGTTTAAAGCTTTAACCGATGATGATCGTGAAAGGGTTAAAAGAGAATCTGTAAGGAATTTTTCTATTATAGGTTCAGCCACTGTTTTACGTGCCATCACTTGCTATTCTCTATTTTCTATTATCTTCTACACCATCCTGTATGAGCTTTGACATTTTTGTTTTCTTGTATTCTCAGTTTTTCTGTTCAATTATTAACATTTTTGTATCAGCTGTTCTAACATATTTATCATTGTAATTTTTCTTGTCTTGGCTTCAGATGGTTGGCAGGGAAGATTGATTCCTGTAAATTTGTTTTTAATATATATTATGAGCATGTTTGACAAAGATTGTTCTCTCTCTCTCTCTCTCTCGGAAGAAAAAGTGATTTGTTTTGGGAACATGTTGGGTTGAAAAGTGAGGAAGATTATGAAAAAATTTGAAAAGTAATTTTCTATTTTCTTGCGGAATGTACATTTGAAAATGAGTAGCAAAATTATTCTGAAGGAAAGTTTTCAAACATGCTCTTATTATTATTTTTTTCCTTTTCAAACATGCTCTTATTTTTTTAACTTTGTTTCCTTTGTCATAGGTCTTCAAATATGTCGAAGGGATTTGTTGGGTCATGCATTATTACTACCAAGGAGTGTGCTCCTGGCAATGGTCTGTGCTCTTCTTCTTCTTATATAACGTGGAAAATGAGAATACAGATGGGAAGAAAATAACATGGAGATATGATGTGGTCTGGCCATTCTTGATATAACCACTGATTCAATAGCCAA
This sequence comes from Jasminum sambac, assembly GCA_018223645.1. NCBI lineage: Eukaryota > Viridiplantae > Streptophyta > Magnoliopsida > Lamiales > Oleaceae > Jasminum > Jasminum sambac. Next base: position 5,587,446 of record CP073645.1, on the reverse strand, counting down.
TAGGACTACAAGCTAGAGCCTCCCTTCCTCTCTTTTTATTTTAAATTAAATGTTACATTTGAGCAGTCACCCTTGTTCATGTGTGTGACAGTAAAATTGATGAATGCTTCATTAAACCTTCAATCACCATAATTAGATCAAATCTAACTTTTGGGATACCATCAATGGTGCATAAATCATATAATCAGATGGCTCATCTTTTAGTTTTAACTGTGAAAAGTGATGGTGACCATTTGGATCATTTAAAAGGAAAAACTGTTTTCTCCTCCAAACAAATTGGAGTTTTCCTCTGCAAATGGGACACTGGGCATTGCTGGTTCCTGAAACCTAACGTTATTAGTTGTTATGTATAGTTTGCGTTTGGTTTTGCCTTGATCATGCACATATTCACAACATCAAGGGTTTGATTTGATTGACTTATTCCTTCTACCTGAATTTACATGTCAGTAGGGTGCTGATGTATAGAGGACGGTTGTTTTGTTATGGATGAAAGAAACATAGAAGTAGCTGCTGTTTGTTATGCATCTTAACTTGGGATATATCCTTGCCAACAGGGAATACACATGCAACTCCCCCACCCCCCCCAAAAAAAAAAAGCTTTAGAAACCACTCCATCCTCCTCGTTATTCAATGTTCCCCTTGTACATGAAGGAGACGGATTGCAAAAAGTTGGGCTGGGAGCAGTGTTGCATTGTAAATAGGCCAGGGTCTTGGATAATTTGCAATATAAGCAGGGCAAGTTTCTGGATAATTTTAGAAGAGGTTTCAAGTACAAAGGCTTTGTTTATGACAGTTTACTGGCGTGTCAGGGACATAAAGGATAGCAGATAATACTGCATCTGCTAACTTATTTATAATTACACAAGAACGAAACAGATAACAACAGGATTGTTCAAGCACCATCGATGGTGTTGTAATTACGGTACCATCGATGGCATTTTCGGGGTCGATCCGACCTCCGTTTTGAAATCCGGGATCAGATCTAGAATCAACACGCCAATGGGGAGTTTCAGGAATTTTTCGAATTTTTTCCGGCGACCCTGTGGCCGCCATGACCACCGGTCAAAGTGTTGGCACTATTTTTGGGCAAAAAACAGTGCCAAAACTTTGATCGAAGGCCATGGCGGCCACGGGGTCGCCGAAAAAAATTCGGAAAATTCTTGAAACTCCCAATTGACGTGTTGATTCTAGATCTAGTCCCGAATTTCAAAATGGGGGTCGGATCGACCCCGAAAATGCCATCGATGGTGCCGTAATTACAGCACCATCGATGGTGCTTGATCATCTTTGCAGATAACAACTACAAAATTGTTTATTTTAATGGATTTATACAACTTCAAATATACGGCGGGTCTTGCACCACAAAAAATTGTCTTATGGTTTTCAACTCTTCAGGTATTATCCATACCACTATGCTCCATTTGCCTCCGACTTCCATAATCTAAAAGAACTCAAAGTCGATTTTGCACTTGGAAAGCCCTTCAAGCCTTTCAACCAACTAATGGGTGTCCTGCCTGCTGCGAGGTTTTTGAATGAGTTTATGCTTGCTATTTATTCGAATATATGCATTATTTTAAGGAATCAACATAACCCAGTTTATGCATGTATAGTGCACATGCACTTCCTCCGTTCTACAGGAAATTGATGAAAGATTCATCATCTCCAATTTTGGATTTTTATCCTACTGGTAGGCTGCTTGCTGAATATCACTTTGCTTACGTGTTTCCTTTTATTATGGATTCAAATTCTCCATCTGCTTTGTAGATATCGAGCTCGACTTGAATGGGAGAAAGCATTCTTGGAAGGTATGGTGAATTTCCTTAACTCTTTATTGATGGTTTCAGTTTTCTAATTGCCTGGGTCAGCTGGATTTGCTTGAATGGGCATAAAATATTGGTTGGTGACTGAAGTTCTTATACTAAGTCTGATCATAATAGCTTGACAATCTGTTTTTAGCTACCTGATCATAATAGCTTAACAATCTGTTTTTAGCTACCCTTGCCTTGGTTTCGCAAACCATCACTTTAATGAAAAAATGGCTTGTTTGTCATTGTCTATCTCTGTTCTTTCTTCTGTTGGACTTTCAAGATAAAAATAAATGGGGTGGTTATACTCTATAGGTGGAAGTCTTGTCCACCTTTTTTGTTGTAATATCCATAGAGTTATTAATTCAATAATATATTTTGTTTCTTATCAAAAAAAAAAAGATAAAAATAAATGGGAAGGGCTTAGACAATGTTTTTATATTTGGAAAATCAATAGAGGTAATTTGGAGAGCATTTGAACCAAGCGAGATTTTGTGAAGTATGGTTATTAGGCTATTTTAAGTTTTTAACGTTGGTTGGTTGGGTTGCAATCAACATGTTTTCACTCATTGGAGGGTATTTTATTAATTTTTGTTGTGATGTTTTTCCACGTTTCCAGGCTCTTCATTGTTGCAAATTCCGGCATGCTGTACTTTTATGATGTCATTACAGAAATGATTACTTTCTTCATACTTTCGACTAGAAATGTGCCTTTTCTCAATGCACTTTCTTAAAATTTTTATCAGTCAATGTATCAGGAACTAGGTACTGTTTTCTAGTCCGTATAACAAGCTTTGCAATTTGACTTGGTCAAACAAATCCAGCTCTCTCAAGTTGTACTTAGATTTTTTCTGTTTAATATTGATGAGCTAGCTATTTGTTCTTCTGCTGGAGATCACTGCGAATTTCATTTTGTGATTCACGAGATTCTTCAGCGTTCTGCTTCTGGGCACGCAAGTCTAATCTATTCTGTTATGAGTCAACTTTCTGCTCATTTAGAAAACAAATAGAAATTTTGGCCGAAATATGCACTAATAATTTTCAAAGCGTTTGTTAGATGACATTTATTAATTTTTCCTCTCATTTTGAGAGAACCTTAGGCATTTGAATACAAGGTCTTATCTACTTCAAGGCTGCCATTGGGAATAAATCATACTGATTGACTTACACTTGTACTACGAGCCTGCCTGGTCATTTTCTAATGCCTGTGGTACATCTGGAATGGGCACATTTAGATCTTGTTCTTCACTGTGCAAAGGATGCTGCAAAGCATTTTACAAATATAGTCTTATTGAAAAATGTTTGACCACTTATATTACCACCAAAACTGCATATAACAAATTGTGCGGCCGTTCTTTTACAACTTTTAACAAGTTTTTACACATTTTAATTCATTTTCATCTAAAGTCAAACCAATTATATCCACATATTTTTTGGGATCCACTGTACTACACAAATCTCCACCACTCAACCCCACTCATTCTCTCTCTTATTTCACATAAAAACTCATAAATACTCATAAATACATATAAACTAACGGGCGCTGTGTTGCAGATAGATCAGATTTGTTTAAATAGATATACAGTCTTATGCAAAAAAAAATTAAGTGCACCAATATATTAGAAAGAAGCTGCATATAACAACAATCTGTTACAGGTAAATCATATTGTTTAACACCGTGTGGCAATAGAGAGAATTAATAATTAAGAAAAAACAAGTTAACTCATTTGCATGGCTGAACAACGGAGTAAATTACAGATGCTAGTCTGCGGCGTCCAGATGCAAATTAATTTGAGTGAGCTTCTGAAATGCAAAACTGATGCTAGCTTGCTTTGTTTCATCCACTCTTGTATAATATTGGGACAACAGGTTGACTGGAGTCTATTGTCTTGCTAATTGACAGGCTGTTTGCAGATTACCATTTATTGATGAATGCCGTCTTCTTGCTGAGATTGAAAAAGTGGAACACACATTGACGGTAATGCCCAAGACACAATAAATAATGCAGATTATGCAACATATCTTGAGCTAGTTCCTGTTTGGAGAGTTACTTTTCAGCATTGTGTTTAGCTTTTTGCCTCGTGAGATACTAAATTTGTGAGTGTGATATGTCTTTAGGATGAAGAAAAGAGGAGAAACAGTTTGGGTATGGATAAACTGTATATTCATGTTTCCCATTCTTTAGCCTCGAAGATCTTTGCCTTCAAGGAGCGAAATAAGGACAATCCGAAGTTGTCTAAAGCCAGAGTAAAGTTGAAAATCAATCCTAAGTTAAGGTATCGTTAGTGGTATATGTATATTACCCTTCGTGCTTACTCTAAGGGCTTGAGAAAGTTGTTATTAAGAGAACCCTGAACTGTAATTCATAGATCTATTCTACAACCTGTCTCTTTCCTTAGTTATATCTTGGCAGAGGTAGGAACTCACACTGTTTGTTCATTCTCCTGTGGTTGCTGCCACTTCCTGCAGTAATGATATGAGATAACTAACCAAAGAAGAAAATAGTAATTGTATCTGTCATGTGGTGCCATAATTTTAGCTGATCAAAATTGTCAATAATATCTATTGATATTTTAGCTTACGGATATTGCCATGCAGTGGTGGAATGAATGGGTATGTGTATATTTCCAATAAGCCCATTTGTCCAGCTGTGATTTCTTCACCTATTTGTGACATGGAGATGATCATGCAGAACAAAGTAATGTATGATCTTTTGTATTGAGTGTGTTCTACTTTATGACAACATCTTACCAATGGTTAGAAGTGTATTATCTCCTTAAGTTATCTTTATTTTATTTCCTTGATGTCAGATCCGTGTTCTATAAGCTTCCTTCATTTCATCCTCACAAGCCAAAACCACCCAAGGGGGTTAAAATGCCTGAAAAGGTAAACCATGTTTATCTCTACTGTATTTTTCTTCTAACGTTTGTGGCAACAAATTTCGAGAAAAAAGGGTCCGGTTTTAGGGAAGAAGGTTAGATGATAATTATTTCGTTATTCTCCTCCTTTTGGCCCTGACGAACTAACTCATCACCAATAGTTAGGTGGGCATAAGCTTGTTATCTGTGATCCCATATGATGGAGTCATGTCATATTCTTACACAAACACCTTTTTTCATCAAAATAAAAATGCTAATTTCAGATAATTTTGAGTTCTCATAAAATAAATGCTTGTAAACAAAGAAGTGATGACTCAACTCATTCATTTTATCTATTGGAGGCTGCAAGCGTTTGTTGAAACTCATTAATCGTTGAAACATTGGAAATACAATCTTTGCACAGAACAAGTCTGTGGATGTCGGTGGGTCTAAAATTTAATGATTTTTGGTCACTGCTGCTAGATTCTTTGACAATAATGTTCTGAATCAGTTTTTTAACCCTTATTTCAAACAGCACTTCCTCTTGAAAAATAGAAACGGTGAAATTATTTGTCTTTTCATGTTTCATGATAACATATCTTACTTTTTAACTACATTCTCCCATTATTGGGATCTATTATAGAAAAGCTCAAGAGCTAGGATGTTATTGAGAAAATTATTGATGCAAATAAATTACAAATTTTATGGATACGTGTTGAGGGGTTCGATAGTGTGATGTAAGGTGTCACTTTCGCAAAAAGAAACCAATTGTAGTTTCTAAAAATATTTGAGCACAGGCATTCATTCATGTCTGGTCCGTCTCTTGTAAATAATTACATTCTAATGTAAAGAGGAGGGGGAAATGACATGCCATGTTACTTTGTTATGCCATTGTTTCCCAAAGGCTATGCCAGGTCGGGTAACATTCAAAACTATTACATTTGTACCATTGTGGCTAGAAACTACATATGCACAAGCTCTAATTATGCACACCACTTAATTCTCATTTTACATTATATATGCTCCATTTTTCACTTCAGCTCTGCCCTCTTCAACTTGCGTAACATGAAGCTGTCTCTATATCTTTCTGACTATTTTTCTGACAGGTAATCGACCAGCAGAACATGTTACCTCCGTCTGTCCTGTGGCATGAGAAGACAAATGTTACGAGCAGATTTTCTAAAAGGTAACAGTTTTGCCCTCGCACTTTACGAGTGTGCAGAACATGTTAACACAATAACCTTAGAAATCAGTAGGGAGCAGGTGTTATTTACATGGTTAAGTAAAGTCCTCCATGAGAGAGTAAATAAGTAGAATTGTACGACGTCAAGGTAGTTCTGGGAGAAGATTTAAAATGGGTTTCTGCTCCACTGACTAGGTCAGCATGCAAGCACATTTCTCCAGTTAGAGCTTTTTTGCTCTTGATAATAGTTGGTAAATTTTGAGTCATTCGGAGAATGTGATTGAAATGTTATAAAACTAATGGTCTGTGGATCGTGTGGTTGAAAAGGAATTTGGGAACAATAGAATGAAACGTAATATGTCAAACAAGCTTCTCCCATAAGTGTGAGTGAATTAAATTTCATAATTAAGTATTGTTGTCATGAGAACCTTCTTAGGAGCATTGGGTTATGCATTGTTGTTTCGTTCATACATATATTTAAACAATGGCTTGCGCTTTGTGATATCTTTGTCATACTCTATCCAGGCCCATTCCTCCAAAGGCCGTTGTGGGTCCTAATCTGGCAAAAGTGGCCCATCAGCTCGTATCAGGAAATTGTGTCGGCAAGCGGCGTGACGATAGGAATGGCAGATGTGGAGATCATGGTAAACTTGGGAAAGGGAGTTATCGTTGTGCAGATGACAAAAACAAAAGGAGGAAGAGGGGTGGTAATAAAAGGAGAAAATTGAACAAATCCTAGTTTAACAGAACCATTGGCCAAAGCTGTTAGTTTTCTCTTGAATGCCTTCACTTAAAGGCCATCTACGGTATGGCCTTTCAGAAGATTTTAAGGGACCAAGGATATTGTGCAGTTGCCTCCAACCACGGGCTCTCATGATGACTCTCTTTTTCCTTTGTTGCCATTAAAGTGAAGGTATGTGTGTAATCCTTGCTGTAGTCCCAGTTTGGAGATATGACAGCCGTTCATATTTATTGTAACACTAGCTCTTGTTAATACGGCTTTTGTTGTATGTTGATGAGAAAAATTGACCTGGTTTTTGTAAAAGAGGATTCGTTTATCCTTTTAGACATGTGTCTTCGTTCTTTCAGAGTTTGCTGAAATTAAAGTTTGTTTCTGTCAAAGCTCAATCTGCAACGCCGATGTAGTTGTGGGATTGTGTGACTTGGCCCACCATTAGATTGATAATGGACTTTTGGCATTGTAACATTGAAAATGATTCTCGTATAATTCTAGTTAACTATACAAAGCGGTAAAATCATGCGGAGTAATGAATACCATGACAGTGAGACATAGTTTCACAACATTTTTGACACATCACTTTGTACAAGAAGTGGCATAGTTCCTACCATAGTGGTAGCATAATTAGTCGTACCACCAATTGGAGTGACAGTGCGGCGAAATATTGACATCCGATTATGCGATCGTGGTATCTTGCATGGTTGCAAAATTGGAGATACACAACAGATAAACAGATGTTGAATGAGCATCATTATGATATTGTACACACGGGACTGGTGGGTGGTTATCAACAGCACCTGTATAGAACTTAATAATATTTTGATTTAATTAGGGGAGGGAGCCAATATATGAAAAATGTTATAGCAACAATTGCAGCATTTTAGAAGATTTGGGACCAATCTGCGTAAATTGTAAGAAGAAAAAAACACTGTTTCTTGGATAATAGAATTAGGGCTCGACGTAGTCTTGTTTGTTTTTGAGTTTGGTATAGGCCCTATCGACCTAGCTAAGAATGAGAGTATCTCCGTTGCAATAATGTTTAACATGCTTATGTGACAAAGGACATTAACATTAGAACAAAAAATCTTTCCAATGCATACATGCTAATGTTCAATATGTGACAAATTATTATTTGAATATTAAAATAAATGGAGAGAGAAATAAAATGATTGGATATCAAATTTTAAATTAATAGTAGACATTGTCAAGCACAATGTCTAGAGTTAGACATTGCCCTTGACAATGTCTAGACTCTAGACATTGTGCTTGACAATGTCTAGCAATTAATTTGCCACATAATTACTTTTTGGCCATTTGGCAAAATTTTCTCCCTTAACATTGTTGCATTAGAGATGCTTTGAGTGGTTTTCCCCTTTTTCTTTTATTATGGAGTCGTTCATAAAAGAGGCCCCTTCTTACTTCTTAGCAATTTGAGGGACTTCACAATTTGATTTGCAGTTGTCTTCGCTGCTAGTGCTAGTCTGTACAAGTTCTAAATCCTTTTGTTTCTAGCTTGTTGAATAACTTGATCTAAAAGTTTAAATTGATACATCGATTTTACTATATATGATACTTATATATTATTTCCAACACGTACGTCCCATCATGTGTTGACGTGACACTGGGTTTTTTTTTCCTCGATTAAAACCTAACATGTGGACAATTTGTTTAAATTGATGACATTGAGCTTCAAACTCAAGATGTTTATCTATTGTGATACTTTATTAAACCACGTGATCTAAAAGACTAAATTGATAGGTCGATTCAATATATGATTTATACATTATCTTCAACATCTCTTACTTTTTAAATTTATACAACATTTTTTTTCTTGATAGTCTTTGGACATATCCAGTATTTTTAAGGAAAGGCTATTGGTATAATCGAGATGTTTAATAACGTGTACAACACATGCATGTGGTCCATTTGATAATTATTAGTAAGTAATGTATTGTATGAAAAAAATAAGATGATATATATATATATATATATATATATATATATATTGATTGTACACCTCATTATGCCTCATAACAAAATCTTATATTTCTAACGATACTAGACTTCCCTATAATTTTTCAACATGTAAAACATTTGGACCAGGAATTCCACCACATCTTTAAAAGGACTAGGGTGTCCAAACATGCGTTGCACATTTTATGCAAAGGTGGATGTTATGTAATCACAAAGTAAAGAAGTGCATTGGTTAAATATTATTTTAAAAAAAAGATGAAGCAATTACGAACTTAGAAAGAAAATAATTGAAAGAATTATTTGCTAACAATGTGGACGTAAAAATGTTATAGTAATAATTAATGTGAATATGAGGTAATTTTCCACACATTTTTTTTCCTTTTTTTGCTTGTATGAATGGCCACATAGAGTTGGCCATGAGAAAATATATTATTATTGCATGTAAAATGTCCGTCTTGAATATGTTTTTCAAGAAAATAGTTGTCACCTCGATACCATTGGAAACCTTACAGTTTGGTCTATGATTTATTTGTTCTCTATGCATGAAGGCAATGGCAAAAATTACACATAATAGATGCAAGGAATAAGGAGAAATACACATCATAGGTATACATTATAGACCAAAATAGAAGAACATGCATAAAGATGGAAAATAACATACCTATTTCGATTGTCACCTCATATTGAAATGTGCATGAAATTTTTTCGCAGTCAAAGAAGACAATGAATTCTTCAAGTAATAACAGTGAGTTACTTAATTGAAATGTTAGGAAAATGAAAAGGCATACATTGAAAAAGATCGAGGACTTGAGGAATTTCATAAATTATATACGGCTACTTTTGGAAAAAAAATTTCATAAGATTGCCACTTTTTAATCTAGTAAAATAATAAAATAATAATCACGATTAAGAAATAGTATTCTAAATTAACACTTATGGTTACACATGAGTATGTGAATTGAAAAGGTTATCAAAATAATATAAAATGAAGAACATGCATACAATTCCAAAATATAAGGGCAAATTAGGTTTTACAAAAATTCATAAGGGTAAAGAAGGAAATCAATCGATATCCTACTATCCACACTTCTTAATATAGTTTAGACTAGTACGCAATATGTGCGTTGTCGCAATCATTTTATAATCAATCAATAAATCATAATTTTTTGGTAAGAAATTAAATTTTAATGTGTTTTCTTATGGATGATTATGATATTAAATATTGACTTTTTGGATATGGTAGACGCTCCAGATGGAATTATAGATTAGACTTGAAATTGAAATTTGTTTTTGTTGAATTATTTTGCCGGCCTTGCTTGAATTATAGATCGCATTAATTATTTAACTTTGACCTCGAATATATGAGACTAACTTCAAAGTACAAGTGGTGTCCACTCCAAATCACAATAAACTCATTATTATTGGAATGTGAAAAAAAATGTAAGAACGGGTGGTTGTGTAAAATCTACAGACTTGGAGCCAGAAATTTTGAAAAATAAAAAAAGGGGCGGCAGATAAATGGTCATGGAGGATCTAAATTTGGTGACCAAAGAGAATAGTAAGGAACTAATTCTTAATTTGCAAATCATTAAAGACATGGAATGCGAATAAAATACTAAAAATATAAGAATAAACAAAAAAAAATGTGATTTTGTGGATTAGATGCTAAAAAAAGTAAGAATTAGCCCAAAAAAAAAAACACATGTCAAGTATTGTGTAATCTCATTGCACAGGCTTGAAAATCCAATTAAGTTCCATCCAAGGGGTTTGACTTAGTGGTAAAACATTTCCTTACAGGTTTGTCCAGGGTTCGGACACCCTACCCCACCGATATAAACCTAAATTTGTACTGAAAAAAAAATCAAAACTCTAGATAGGAATTTTATTAGTAAAATCAAATTACAAATACTACATCACCGCTTGTTGATCATGACTGTTTGTAAATAACATCACTCTGATCTCACCCTTTAACATATCAAAGAACTCAAGTTCACAGATATATATATATATATATATATATATATATATATCAACAACTGTCTATGACACATGAAGCTAATCCATGAAACACATCATATTTGTTACATCCAATCAAAACAATTCATATACACAACCATATGTAATAATAGTTTAATAGGTTATAAGTTGTATCAACACCAGTACTGAAATTCTAAGACAAAATTGATAGTGAAATTACCAATTTACACACAAAGGCAAAGGACAAATTAAAGATTATTAAGCTTGTGTTCGTTTCCACTTATTTTCACCTAAAAATTACCTACTACTAAAAGTCAAAGTCAAATATCAATATCAACCATACATTTCACATCATCACTCATTATTATCTACACATCTTGTGGTCCCCGCCACTACACTCCACTTTTAGCAAAATTTTAGACAAAAATAAGTACACACGAACACACACTAAATATAGGGTTATTTTCGCAAATGGACCCCAAACTATCTATTTTGTTACAATTCCAACCCCATTCTTTTTTTTCGGCTTCCTACCCCCCAAACTATGAGAAATTATCGCCACAGGACCCCATTAACGTTTTTCATCCAATTCTTCCGTTAGATTTCCCTATTTTTTCTTTTAGTGGCCCTTTTTTGTCCTTTAGTGCAAGGGTAAAATGATCTGGGGCCTGTTAGTGAAAATACCAATACTTTGGGGTCCTGTAATGAAAATATCAATAATTAACTTTAATTTAATAGTAAAATAGTTAAATTAATTTTAATTCAAAAAGACCAAGTTAATATAATATCGACTGCGCTATCCAGTGTGCGGACTGCGATTCTAATCCAAAATAACCCTAGTAATAAAGTAGCTCAAACGGTCAAAAAATTTTGGTGTGCGTTTGGTGCCAAATTTTATTTAAATTTTAGCTTTTATTTTTTCTATGCATGCTTATTTTATCCGTAATTAATTTTATTGGATTAGTTTCATACTGGTTAAATAGTTTTTACAATATATATCGCAGGTAATAAATAAATATAAATTAATAAATGTAATTATTATACATAAATAAAATTTTATTAGGAATCGCCAGTGGCTTTCATTTTCAGGGGGAACCGCCCCCCGTGGAGCACTCGCGGGGTGGGGGCGGGCAGGGGGTGAGCCGAGTGGGGTAGGGTTTTTTCCTTTTTTAAAATTTTTTAAAATTTTTAATTTCTCCACATTTAATATATTTTTTTACAATGATATATTCGTAACACAACTCCGGAAAAAGTTTTAATATCTTAGTGGCAATAATGCCCAACAAAAAATACTTATATGGTACTTTTGCCATTTTTTACACTGATATATTCCTGATAAAAACACATTGCTAGCGTCGTAACTACGACGCTAGCACTTGTGCTTGAACATTACACAGATAAAAGTTAATTATTAAATATATATATATATATATATATATATATATATATATAACAGAAATATAATAAGAAGTCGTCTACCGTGCATAAACTTTTCGATAATAGTGATTTGAATATGCTGTAACCATAATATAATCTAAAGGAAGTTAATTGCACCACCAAATATAATCAATTTATTCATTAGATGATACATACAATGGCAACTTTCTTTCAAGATTATGGTATTATTCGACTCAAACGGAGTGTTCTCAATGTCTCTGAACGTCTTGCAAATGGCCAAGTGGCGGATTCTTCCACGGTTGACAAAGAACATTTTTCGCTGTCCTGCTTGATGTACAAGTCCCGGTGCGCTCTAAAGTCCATACGCAATATTCGCCACATAACTTCTCCATCCGCCTATCGAAAACAGCATAGTTTCCAGATCCATGTTTGGTTGCCATGTCACAATAGTATTTTGTGGTAAGAAAAGGATAATCTGGAAAGAATGTAAAGGTAAAAGTTTGCAGGTATGACAAAGTTTTATTGCCAAAATCTTGACCGCGTTCTTCATAGCAATGGATGTTGACAGTTTCACCTTGTATCAAACCTTCCAGTATGACAGTATGATCTGATTGAGAAAAAGGGAATAACAAAGTCAAGAGTAGCAAGAATTTGCTGATCAATGAACTCATCATCTCCATAATTGGTAATTAGAACAATATTATTGCTCCTTTTTCTTTTTTTTTTTTTTTGCTGTCAAAATCTTTCTTTGCCCTGTGTATTTATAATAATTTTTTGTGTTATATTCACAATATGCAATTATGTTGAGTTAATTATTTTCTAAAATCACACACAAAATTAATTCATTAATTAAATTTCTATTCTTTTTCTTTTTTCTTGTGACAGCTAAGCATATAAGCAAATCCATGACAAAGTAGTATCCTAAATGTTTAACGATGTTGTCCATTGTATTACCAAGTTTCGATAATCTCTAGTAAGCAATGATGTGGTATTTAAGAGGGCATCAATCAATTTTCCATATTAATCAAATATGTTTGAAATTACGCATGTAGCTCGCTAAATTTTATTTCATAGGTTGAATAGCATTATAGTATTAAAGACTTGATGACGTGTATGGATAAGAGATTTGATACATGGCTAGATGACGTGTATGGATAAATATTGAATAGAGATTGATACATCATACACGTGGTTAATATTAAAATTTGATTTTTATTAATTAGTAGATTTTTTTTTTTTTACTTTTTATTTTTTTTACCCAATGAAGGAAACCCTTCCAGAAATTCTCAACAGCCAAGAACGAGCCCAGGCCAAAGAGGGGGTTTCGAAATAGTTTTAAGTAAAAATTAACTTTTAACTTTTCTTAAAAAACATGTGGTGACTTCCAGAGATTTAGCAATACTACTATGTTGAAATGTGCGTTGCACATTGTATGTAAAAATGGAAGATATGATAGTCATAAAATAAATAGGTATTTTATTTAAATTTATGAAAAAAGGCGAACAAATTAGGGACGTAGAAACAAATTGATTGAAAGATTTGTTTGCTAACGGTGTGGATGTAAAAAAGTTGTTGTAATAATGAATGTGAATATACGATTACACACGGGACTGGCGGGTGGTTATCAACACCACTTGTATAGAACTTAATAATATATGTTGATTTAATTAGGGGAGGGAGCCGGTATATGAAAAAGGTTATAGCAACAATTACAGCATTTTAGAAGATTTGGGACCAATCTGCATAAATTGAATTGTTTTGAATTCAACTGCAATTATTATTTCATTCTATTTTAATTATTATAACAAAAATAGTCATTGTTGTTGTTACTATTATTATTATTATTATTACTGTTATGAATAATAATTGAAGAATAATTATTAGGTGTTATGAATAATTGAGAATAATGTGGTGGTTATGAATTATGAGGAATAATTTGGTGGAGGAATAATTTGGTGGAGGAATAATTTGGTAAAAGATGTAATTATTATATGTGAATGACTATTATACCTTTGATGAAATGATGTAATTACGATTTATCAGATTCAAGCTTTCATATAAATGCGATTATTAATGAAATTCATTCACGAGAATTCCTTAGAATTCATTCTCTCTAAATTCTCTCTATTGTTTATACTTTTATAACACGTTATCAAGACGAGTCTCTAACCTCGAGTAATATGAAAGAAGTATGCTTCTGATTGCATCTTATAGATGATCTTCAGATCGTAAACCTGGATTATTACCAATGAATTAATTCATCCTCATCAATCCTAAATAACTCTCTCTTTGCAAATACATCATTGAAAATTCCCTTTTGTTCATATTCTTCTCCCACAATTCCTCATTCTACACAACTTGGAGATGTCTGAAATTCCAAAATTGGGAAGAATGGAGTCCAAAGAATTTTCCGATCACGTAAATGGATTGCAAGTAAATCTCATCCATGGAATAATTAGAGAAAGGAAAAAGGTAAATCATATGATTTTATAATATAATAATATATTAAACTATAACATTCGTTTTATCGAGATATAAGAGTATACATTATCAAAATCAAATTTTCTCGACTCCATTATACTCGATTTAACGAGCTTCGATTTGACACAAACATTGATAGGGTAATAACTCGTTTTGAAATATGTTATTATCAAACTTTCAAAATTTACAAATCAAGACACCAACTTTTGAAAAAGTTACAAAATAGTCCTTGAACATTTTGATATTGATAAATTGAAATAGAAAGGAGATAATTTTCCAATCGTAGAAACATTGATAAAATATTTTTGACAATTTTACCTTTACGAATTGAATGGACAATTTTACCCTTAGGGTAAACCGACCTAATTTGACGACAAGTGAAAAATGGATAGAATATTCATGAAGAAATTCTAAATCCATTGATTATATAAAATGGCTTGAAGTCCATTTGAGTTAAAAGATCGGAATATTATTTTAACTCGAAGAGTTCAATTACATAATGTACTTATTCTAGAAGGATAAGTGTGCTCTTGTAGAAGTAATGAGTATTTGTTCTAGAAGAACAAATTTGCTCCCGTAGAAACAGATTCAATATTTAATTCTCGCACTTTATTTATCGCAATTTAATTCTCGCAATACCTCCTACTTGATGATGGGTTCAACCGTCACTAAGCGGAAGGTTTTATATATTGCACTTTATATGCTAAGTGATGGGTAATACCTTCTACTAAGCGAGATCCTACTCTGAAGAAGTAGTTAAATATTATGCAATTTAATTCTTGCTATTTAAATTAGTAAATTTATATTTATTGCAATAATTCCCATAAGGTAGGTTCGACCACCTATTGGAGGAAATTTAATTTCTGCAATTTAAATTTATGCACTTTATAGTTTGAGTATATTTCCAATGTGGTGGGTAATACCACACGATTGGTGTGCATATTTCCAATGTGGTGGGTTATACTACATGATTGGTTATAACGAATCCTACTCCAGAAGAAGTAGTTGATCAAATATTCTAATCATACTCTCGAAGTAGTAGACGATGAGAATAAAATTACTTCTTCATATATACCGAATATGAATGGAGAAAATTGAGCAAGTGGTACTTGAAGTTACCATTGGATAAATAGATGAAAGTAAAATGCTCAATAGATCCCATGTTGATAAATCAAAGAAAATATATCGCATGGAAAGCTTATATGAAGTAATCTCATCGATGATATGAGATTGTATTAATATGAGAATAAAATGCTTTCTTGAAGAAGCAAAATCACTAGATATACGTATTTGAATAAAGCCAATATGATATTATTAATATTACTCGGAAGAAGTACAAACAAATGAAGTGGAACATATTGAGAATATCAAAGATGGCAATAAACACTTTCGAAAATATAGAAATACGAAAAGAAAATATATATTGAACCCATAAATGAGGGATGCGTCTCGAGTATAAATACTCAGTAACTCTGCCACCAGAACATTCGGGTTCATAATGAAAGATCCAAAGGATCTCTTTTCGCTTGACACCGATGATCTGTGACCGATGGGTTTGACTTCCATAGATTTTTGAACATATGATTGAATCTTGATGAGTAGATCAAAGAATCGTATTAGCGTAAACAAGTATATTTCTTGAGCGAGAAATAAATTTATGTTCTACACCGATCTAGAAATGCTAGCAAACCATCGAAGAAATAATTAATATTCAACAAACATATGGGTTTGGTATGAAAATTCCATCGTGCAAATGACGCTATATTGAATATTTCCTCCAGTGTTATAGCCGCTGGAAGAACAATAAAAGCATCACTATTGCTCATCATGTACATCGTGCGATCATGGATGGATTGTGTTTGTAGCATCAATCCAGTTGGACTAATGACATTTCTAACTCCAATTCGACATCGCCTCCAATTCGATGAAAAGGTATTATACTTGACACTCTTATCCCCCATAATTGTGCGGGCATCGTAAGACTCCTTAATAGTTTGTTATTAGTCCCTCCATATAGTATATTGATATTTTGTTTCCCTAACTCCTTACAATTTGGTCTCGCCATATCCACATATTGGATATGACCTACTAGTCTGGAGCCACCAAGAACACATATAGTTTTTACTGTGAGGTAAAGATTGACTTACATGAGATGATTTTGATATCTCCATCTCCATCTCCACCTCTATCTTTCTCTTTCAACGAATGAATGATAGATATATGAATCCCTCTATTTAAAGAAAAATTTTCAAACCAATAATTGAGTGCACTATTTACTTTTTGACAAATATGAAAGAGAAAAAAAAATGCAGAAATTTTTTTTTTTTTTAAGTGAAAATGACATATATCTGTTGGTGATTGAAAAATAATATATATATACATATATATATATATCTTAAAATCGAAAAACAATATTTACAATTACAAGAAAAACATTGATCTTCGTTATTACACCGAGCTTCCTTATATTAATATGGGAAAATCATTATGCTAAAATTTTCTACTAAATTTACAAACAGGATCTTCTAAAGTAAGTTTTTCAATACTGTAATGCGTTTGTTGATCTTTGAATTTGGCCCATAAGGCCATTAGCTCACCTTGTACGTGTCCACTAGGATGTGTCTCAAGAGCACATTGAATATCATCCAAAGGCTCCTTACTCAATCCATCCTTAATGAATGCTATTTTATCTTCTCGATTTACGGACAAGTACCGATTTACATCGAGTGTCACATGTCCATCGAGCACACTTGTAGCATCCTCCTAATCTTTTTGCTCTCCGTTTCTTTGAAAAACTACTTTTACCCATACCAGGCATGTATTTAGAAGGAATTGAAACCTCACGGATAATCGAACATTTGCTTCAATCAAGCATCGGATATCTTGTGGGATACCCTTATTCATTAGCATCCTTAATCTTTCCACTACATCGATAAATCCTTTTTAGGATTTTGATCGATAGTGATGGATAGTATTTTCAAGATTTGAGAGCATATGATCCATTATAATGTATAGACCCTTGTTAGAATGAATTTTGCAATAATTTTGATGATTTATTTATAGAATAATACGACGCGTATGAAATAAGACTCAGATTTTAAATAAATAATATGAAGCGTAAGAGCTACGATTTCGAATTAAATAATAGCGGATGTGATGCGTATGAGTCAGTAACTCGTGTTTGAATAGTGGTAGACAATAATGTCACCAAAAGATGATGGAATATGTCGGTGAATTATTTCTATGATAAATCATATTGAGCACTATGGATACTAGTGAAATCGATATAAGAATTTCTTGAACTAGAAGTTCAATAATACTCGTTGCAAAACCGGATTGACCATCCCGGTTTAAATAATTATTGCAATCAATATTTCAAGTGAAGAATTAAAAAGAATTCTTCAATGATTGTTCTCGATAAATGATGAAATCATTACTAGCCAATATTGAAATAAATTCCAAATATATCCTGGAATAAAGGATGAGAAATATGGGCCCACTCATCCTCCATGACTACTAGATATTATGATATGGATCCACTAGATAGTCACATGTGTATATGATTCGTAATTTGAAATTTCTGAAATATTTGCTCACGGTATGAGCATGATTTGATTTAATGATAAAGCTAGTAAATATATATCCCAATACTTGAATAAATCACTGAAGGATTGAGTATGTGATACAAGTGAGATATTATATGGCAAATTATTTAAAGTTCTCAAATAAATTGCCGATATCGAGAATAGAATGCAAGCGGTCTAAATTCCCATATTAAATTTGAATGATGAGAACATATATGATTAAAATCATACAAACTGTATGAGTTTTGGTGTTCTAAATTTTCTCAGCATGAGGGGGAGTATTAAAGGTTGAAAATAATATGTGAAATGCATCATCCTCGCAATGAAAATAATATGTGAAATGCATCATGTTATATCCTCGAAATTGAAATACGAACTTGAAGTTCAAAGATGCATGAAAGGCTATGAACAATCACATATATCAGCCACGATGCTTTGATAAGTTAGCGCGCCAGAAGCGTTGATATTTCCCCAAACATATATATCAAAGAAAATTATAAAAGATGGTCTTAATAACGGAGGCATATGCTCTTGAAGAGTATATAGACATAACTATATTGTGTAATCCTACAAGAGGATTGATAATGAGATATCTCGATAAGTTATGTCGATATGGGGAAAGAAATGAAATTGAAAAGTGTCGACACGATATGAAAATGTAGCGCTACATATGATCAATGATAATGAAAATATTGAGATATATTGAAGATGATAAATGGTGAATGTGAAATCCTTAACTTATGAGATGATGAGATGATGATGACTAATGCTCAAGTTTAAAGATAAGCATGGTGGTCATTATATGTTGCATGCTCATGAAAGTTAAATTACCGATCGTGTGTGTAATCAAAAGGAAATTAAAAGGATCGGATGAGCTAAACCCGTGTTTATGAGTACCCTAAAGGGTGAACTAAACCCCGGGAATGAAATAACCTATTAAGTGAGTATTAAATGTTAAATGATATATTTTAAATGTTAGTTAGTTATGAAGGTTTACTTATATGTTTACATGTTTTTACAATGAATTTATATGCTTTAAATTGTGTATTTGGAGACATGTGTTCATGGTGAATGTTTTGTAGTTGTGTAAGAAAATTGATGCACTCTAAATGAACGAAGAGTATAAAACCAATGTATATGATACTCATACAAATGTATGAAAGATTTTGAAATGCTTTGACATACTTGTATAAAATCTGGCGTTGCACTCTTTTTCCCTTTGAGGTTTTATCCCATTGGGTTTTCTAGCAAGGTTTTTAATGAGGCAACTTTAAAGGCGTATTCACATGAATAATGTACTCTTTTCCTTCATTAGGGTTTTTCCACCGGGTTTTTCTAATAAGGTTTTAACGAGGCATATTCATGGTATATTGAGAACGATAGGAGAAATTGATACAGTGTATCTATTGGATCAAGTTATAATGGAGCTAATGCTTTAGATCCAAACGATGATGATATTGAAATCATTTACCAGAAGTAAAGATATCGTTCTCAAGATATGAAATCGAATCGGAGCAAATGTGCATTTTTTCCTTGATCAAGTTTTTTCCCACCGGGTTTTCTTGACAAGGTTTTAACGAGGCGAAGACGTGAATACTCATATGCCGTGATAGACATCGCGGGAGCAATGTTTTGATGAAGCAAGATATAACCACTCCAAGCTATCCCCGCAATCGGTTTGGAAGTTTTTCCCATTTGGGTTTTTCTCCAAACAGTCAGGAAGACATTTGTATTAATAATATTCAAGGAGTGTTATGAATAATAATTGAAGAATAATTATTAGGTGTTATGAATAATTGAGAATAATGTGGTGGTTATGAATTATGAGGAATAATTTGGTGGAGGAATAATTTGGTGGAGGAATAATTTGGTAAAAGATGTAATTATTATATGTGAATGACTATTATACCCTTGATGAAATGATGTAATTACGATTGTACCATTCGAAGTTTTCCTATAAATAGGGCTTCAGTTATTAATGAAATTCATTCATGAGAATTCCTTAGAATTCATTCTCTCTAAATTCTCTCTATTGTTTCTATACTTTTATAACAATTACATAAAAATCCTAATCTTGTCAAGAAATGAGACAATAATAATGACCATATCCGTGAATTCCTTAGATCTAAATGATATATATTTTCTTCTATGCTATTTAGTCGATATAAAATGATTAGAGAATTGATTAATTTGCTAAAACAATGTCAAAAGAGCATCAATAGCATTAATACTATTGTGCCTACCACGATATCTTGGCAACGCAAAACATGTAACGGGTGTGGGGTCCGTAATGGGCCCACTAACTCATCCCTTTTGTTGATAGAATAGCATAACGAAAGAGCATATCTTGGGACTAATAGCATATTTCTTGTAGTCCAGTTATAAACAACAAAACGCATATGATTTCAATCAACTTCCATTAACTTAAAGTGTTTGATCACATATAAGAGAATGTCGAGTAGAGATCACCCATCGTTCCAAACACCACGTACTAACACTATAACGTACTAAACACGGGCCTTTGTCTCGTGGGGACCAAAGACAATCTTCTTGACACTTGATGTACACGTCATCAGAGTAAACTTGATAGTCACCAAAACCATACTTGTTTTAAATTCACAGTGAAAGACATTAATATCATGAGGATTTCATTGAAATTGAATAAGAGTTCTCTGTTTAAACACAAGTGTGTGAACCCCAAAATCACTGCGCCGTTCGTATAGCAGTGAATTCGAATATTTTCGCCTCTTAAATCAGTTCTAATGACAAGATTTGTAAGGTTAGGATTTGAAAATCCTCCATGAGATTGACAAATCAGATGGATAAACTATTTTCTCAATTTCTTTTCTCTCTTCCCATTCTGTATTATATTTATAAAGTCAAGCCATGGTTGGTTACAAATTAATAATTGGTTAATTGAAAAAGTTACACATTCCTTTCGTCCCATAAACATAAATTTGATTTAACTATCATATATTTTAGAAAATTGTAATTAATGTTCAAAATATAAATTTTAGTTATATTTTTTAACATATCGTTACACCAAATAATGCTGGGGGATTATTTCAAAAAAGTAAAAAATAAATAAATAAAATAATGCCAGTGTATTTTCAGAAACAACAATGCATCTATTAAATAAGCGTACAATAAAAAAAATTAAAAAAATTAAATATACGTAAAATAAAAAGTGACGTATATTTTAGAACAGATGAAAACAAATATTGTGCATGCATCTTTGAAAGACGGAGGGAATAAATAACACAATCCATATAGAAATATCTTGTCAAAAAGTTTTATTTAATTATATAATAAAATTAAACATAAAATACTATATAAATATATTTTGATTATATATATATATATATATATATATATAAACAATTTATGATATGATTAAAATTAATCTCTGACTTGTGTCTCAGATCACTCATTGAAGGGGGGGTGTAGTATATATCTGATTTCGCGGTACTCAAAATTGCCATGGTTTTAAGTACTGGTGTGTTGAATCTCTATACCTTTATATGCGGTGTGTGTCATCTTTAAAAAAATATATTAATCTATATCTACATATTATTAAAGACTATTGTTATTTTGGTATCTTTTTTCCTCTTTCGACATATTCTCGAATCTACAATTTTATTTTATTTTTTCTTTTGTTTCCTGCAAATGGTAATTGACAACAATGTTTTCCCTTTCCCTTTTCCTTTTTTTTGTTGGTGGTGGGTGGGGGCGGGGGTGGGGAGAACATGCTAACCTTCAAAAATATGACTTTGTATTTAGTAAGGAATGGTCTTACCATTGGAGCTATTGCCCTTTGTTGGACATCATATGAAGTATTTGTTTTATATTGGAACCAACGGAAAAAAAATGATTTCTATTTTTGTGGGATGGAAGGAGTATAACACTTAGCAATCCAAAATATTCTATAAGTAATCTTAAATGTAACCATAGCATGCACTAGATTTCATCTTATACTCACATGATCACCTAGCTAGTTCAACAATTTATTGTGTTAGTAATTTTTAATGGGGATTTTTTTTTTTTTGATTGAGGGAGGAGGAAATGAGAATCGAACTCAGGCGGCACCCGTGGTCCAGCAGGTTGGCACCATTACGCCACCCGGGCGTTATCCTTTTAATGGAGATTTGATCATGCAAATTCTACGACAAACTTAAATAATTGAAATAAATTAAATTAAATTTTCAACCCAAACAAAACGGAACATAAATTACAAAATATGACTAAAGAATATAATCTATCTATATATCAATAAAACCAGCACATTTTCCCGCCACTTTCACCTATTTTTCTAAATTAAAAATTTTTAATTATGGCAACGAGTTTTACCGCTTCTACATGTCTTTTCCAACTCAACTTATTACCCCTCATCTTTTGATAGAATCACTCCTTATCCCTCAAATCCGGGTTATTATCACGTGTGATTTTTTTAAATCTCCCATCCATATCTTTTTACCATGAAAAAAATAAAAATATGTTATTATAATTTTTATTTTACACATATTTTAAATTATAACTTGGCCATAAATCTCCCCGTGCAATGCACGTGAGAAAATACTAGTAGTAATAATAATAATAATAATAATAATAATAATAATAATTATTATTATTATTATTATTATTATTATTGACTCAACTATCTGCATTGAATTGTAAGAAGAAAAAACACTATTTATGGGATAATAGAATTAGGGCTCGACGTAGTCTTGTTTGTTTTGATTTTGGTACCACCCTACAGCCCTGTCGAACTAGCTAAGAATGAGTGGGTTTTCCATTTTTCTTTTATTATGGAGTAACTAGTGTTTCTACCCGTGCGTTGCACGGGGAGACATATATTTAAGATATAATTTAATTAATGGTATTGGGTTTGTGATAAGGGAATGATGGGATCTGTAGAAATCTTAAGAGCGCGTGAAGGGAATATGGTAAATGTGACTGACACATGAAGATGGATACATAATGTAATTCAGATAATAGGTAAATATCAAGATTATTATCCTTTGCGTGGGAACATGATTTTTTTATTAATTAATTAATTCAGAAAATAGGTAGAATGAGCGGAAAAATATCATAGTTATATATATATATATATATATATATATATATATAGATATAGATGAGGCGAATTAAAAATAATAACAAAAATAAATTAGGAATTGGCGGGAAAATCTATTTTTTGGGGGGAAGGAGGATTTTCCTGCTTTTCTTAATATATAGATATAGATTTCCAACCCTAATGCTCTCACTCTTCCTAACAGGTGCACTCTCAGGTCTTCGCAGTATGTGCTCAAAGTATCTTCGTCGAATCTCTCATATCTTATCCTCAATTGGGGCCACTCGTACTCTATCACAGATCTCTTCATTTTATACAATCTATATATTAATTAAAAAATTAGCATGCTAGACTCCTGGTTAGGAAAACAGATATAGATATAGATTATTAATAATAAATTAATTAAAGAGTACAAAATCTGTGGAATAAAAACTTAGAAAAATTTATTAAAGAAATTCTGAAAACTAATTCAAAATCAGACAGAAAAATGAAGTTTTTTTTTTAATTTTTGCCAATCCTACATGGAGATTTTCTTTTTTTTTTTTCCAATCAGATTGAAGAACATAACCTTAAGCGAATGTATTGAAAAACGCTCTATTAAGAGGTAATTAATATTATAGATTAACAATAATCTTCCTATATCTCTAAGCTACATATAGTATAAATGGTTAACAATTTTAAAAAAAAATAGTTGCAAAAGAGTAATAGATTTGATTAATAATAGTTTTTGTTAAAACTTGAGTAACTTGCGTTTCAATTTTAAATTGTCTAACTAATAGTTAAAAATTAAAAACAAATGATTAAAAATTTGTAAAAATGCTTGAGAAAAACATATTTGATTAACAAAAATTTTTGTTAAAATTGAGCAACCTTTGTGTTTCAATGTTCGCTACCTATGTGGTCATTTCCCAAAAATAAAATATCAATATTGGTAGAGATCACGATGAAGTTTCTAGGGTTCGAACAGATAGCATTAATAGCGTCTTGGCTAAGGTAGTAGATACAAGTAAAAAGAAATGTTAATTAAAAATTAAAAATGTATAAACTTCAAATAAACTTCAAATAATTATAGGATTAAAAAAAAGACTTTGATAAGGGTTACAAATTGGAAACGTGTGTTGACATATAGATTTAAAAATAAAAAATAAAAAAATTTTAACTGATTTTAATAAGGATTGATATTAGAAACATATTAAATGATAGAAGTAAAAAGATTTAAAAATTAAAAATTGAAATTTTTTAAAAAATAATTCAGTCCGTAGCCCAGTCTATACAATATAATTGCCACCATAATTATCTTAAATTATAATATGTTTATATTTAAGGGCTATATAACATATAATGATGCGTCACATGTATTTATATATAATGTTCACCATGATTATCTTAAATTATTTTCAATTACTAATTTTTTAAAAGTATTTCAAATACCCCTATCTTAAAATTTGTTACGTATAATAATAATAATAATAATAATAATAATAATAATAATAATAATAATAATAATAATAGAGATGGTAAGATAATCATGGTTATTTATGGATAATGATAAAATAAGATAATAAAAAATGTAATTAGTGTGCTATGAGAGGGAAAAACCTCCAATAAAAATCAAATTTAAAATCAATCAAATAATAAGCGGGAAAACTTCCTCCAAAAACAGTTTCTGTTTATTAATATATAGATTCATAAGAGGGCCCCCTTCTTACTTCTTAGCAATTTTAATGACTTCACAATTCGATTTGAAGTTGTCTTCGCTGCTACTGCTCGTTTGTACAAGTTCTGAATCCTTTTGTTTCTAGCTTGTTGAATAACTTGATCCTAGCTTATTGAATAAGTTGATCTAAAAGTTTAAATTGATATATCGATTTTAATGTATATGATGTTTATATATTATTTCCAGCATGTATGTCCCATCATGTGATCTAAAAGAATAAATTGATAAATCGATTCTATATATGATTTATACATTATCTTCAATGTCTCTTACTTTTTAAATTTATACAATGTTTTTTTTCTTGATAGTCTTTGGACATATCCAATATTTTTAAGGAAATGCTATTGGTACAATTGAGATGTTTAATAAGGTGTACAATACACGCATGTGGTCCATTTGATAATTATTAACAAGTGTTGAATTGCATGAAAAAAAAATAAGATGATATATAAAATACACCTCATTATGCCTCATATATATATATAACGAAATCTTATATTTCTAACGATGCTAGACTTCACTATAATTTTTCAACATGTAAACCATTTGGACCAAGAATTCCACCACACCTTTAAAAGGACTAGTATGCAGCACGTGTGTAGCACGTGAATAGCAATCATATGATATTCGATTAATAAATCAAATTTTTTTGGTAAGAAATTAAATTTTAATATGTTTTCTTATGGAGGATTATGATGTTAAATATTAAATTTTTGGATATGGTAGAGGCTTATATCTTATCTATATGGAATTTTAGATTAGACTTGAAATTTGAAATTGTTTTTGTTGAATTATTGTCTACATTGCTTGAATTATAGATCGCATTAATTACTCGACTTTGACCTCGAATATATGAGATTAGCGTCAAAGTATATGTGGTGTCCACTCTAAGTCATAATAAACTCATTATTATTGCAAAGTGAAAAAAAAAAAAGGTATAGAGAAAAATAATAATAACTCGTTGTCTTTTTCATTTTCTTTTATTATATGAATTAAAAATCTTTGGCAGTAGACAACATGCACTTAGATATGACTTCAATGTGACAATTCGATTAGAAGGTTTCTTCTATACTAGTATACCGCTTGTATACGGTGAAATTTGATCGGAGGATAAAATAGATTGAGAGAGAAAATGACTGATCTTAAAAAATGGAAGAATTTGCTTTAAAATGGTTGAATTTGGTGGAATTTTGGGAGAATATCAGAAAAGAATGATTGAAAGAAATTCTGTAAGAACAAAAGTAAATATATTTTTTCAAGATTGGCGAAGGAATCCTCTCTCTGATCGGAGACTAGCCCGTGCAAGTTCTCAACCCTTTAGTCGCTCACTTTTTACACAATATTTTTCCTTGATGGGCATACACTTGTTTGTGAGGCATGTCTTTGGACATGTCCAATATTTCTCATGATGTTAAACTTGGCTATATCTTTTGAACATGTAGAACATTTCCCCAAAATGAATATCATGATTAGGTATACGGCTTCCACGACAACGAGAAAGACTTCTGACTGATAAATATTGATGACATATGCCTAGGAGGTCACAAATAAGTGAAGATCATAGCCTCCCATATGCAACTGTGCAATTTTAATTAGTAGTAAAACTAAGCATAAGCATGTACATTTGAAGCTCTGAAATGTTTTCTCCGAGGTATTCGAAATATAACATTCAAAATGCCAATGCTATTATAAACAGTCCAAATGCCAATGCTCAAGCACAAGCACTAGCGCTGTATTTTCCGACCATATACGTCCTATATTTTGAAGTCTAATTTTGGCCAAAAACTTTGACCGGCAGCCTTGGTGTTATCAGAAAATTTTCCGAATTACTGAAATTCCTCCTCACGGTGCTGGACCTAGATTTGGTCTCGGATTTCAAAATGGAGATCGTATATGGTTGGAAAACACAACGCTAGCACCGTAACTACAACGCTAGCACTTGTGCTTGAACATTACCCAAATAAGGGTTATTAAATATATATAATAGAAATATAATAAGAATTCGTCTACTGAGCATAAACTTTTCGATAATAGTGATTTGAATACGCTCTAATCATAATATATATAATGTAAAGGAAGTTAATTGCACCACCAAATATAATCAATTCATTCAGTAGATGATGCATACAATAGCAACTTTCTTTCAAGATTATAGTATATTATTAGACTCAAAATGTAGTAGTCTCAATGTCCCTGAACGTCTTGCAAACGGCCAAGTGGCGGATTCTTCCACAGTTGACAAAGAACATTTTGCGCGGTCCTGCCTGATGTGCAAGTCCCGGTGGGCTCTAACGTCCATACACAATAGCTGCCACATAACTTCTCCATCCGCCTATCGTAAACAGCATAGTTTCCAGATCCATGGTTTGTTACCATGTCACAATAGTATTTTACAGTAAAAAATGGCCAATCTGAAGGGAATGTAAAGGTAAAAGTTTCCAGGTATGACAAATTTTTATGGCCAAAATCAAGACCTTGTTTTTTATAGCAATGGATGTTGACAG
This sequence comes from Jasminum sambac, assembly GCA_018223645.1. Classification (NCBI taxonomy): domain Eukaryota; kingdom Viridiplantae; phylum Streptophyta; class Magnoliopsida; order Lamiales; family Oleaceae; genus Jasminum; species Jasminum sambac. The sequence continues at coordinate 5,560,155 of CP073645.1, read as the reverse complement.
TTTCACCTTGTATCAAACCTTTCAGTATAACAGTATGGTCATCTGATTGAGAACAAGGGAATAACAAAGTCAAGAGTAACAAGAACTTACTGATCAATGAACTCATCATCCCCATTGGTATTTAGAACAATATTATTGCTGCTTCTTTTTTTGCTGCTTCTTTTATAATTATTTTTTTGTGTTATATTCACAATATGCAATTATGTTGAGTTAATTATTTTCTAAAATCAAACACAAATTAATTCATTAATTAAATTTCTATTCTTTTTCTTTTTTCTTGTGACACCTAAGCATATAAGCAAATCCATGACAAAGTTGTATCCTAAATGTTTAACAATGTTGTTTATTGTATTACCAAATTTCGATAGTCTCCAGATGGCTAAGGTTGAATTGCAATGTAACGGTGCTTATGAGTAAGCAATGATGTGGAATTTAAGAGGGCGTCAACCTATTTTCCATATTTAAAAAATAGGCACCCTTAGTCCAAAAGTTACAAGTCTGTTTCCGTTAATGATATTTATTTTTACTATCACTATCCCCCTATTATAAATCTTGGGTAAATTTAATGAATGGTCACTAAACTTTCAAAATGTCCATAATTACTCACTGAACTTTAAAATATAACTGGATACTCATTGAACTTTACTTAATGTCAACTAATAATCACTCTTTAACTCAATATTTAAATATATTTAAGAATTATGTGCATATGACTAATAATATTTTTCGTAGAAATAGTTAAACTAATTGTTGGCAAAATAAATTCATCTATTGGAACTTAAATCAGATAAAAACGAAATAAATTATCAGAAGTGCCACCGTCAGAAACAATACTTGTGTCGCATTTCTTATTGTTTATATAGCTTTTCGTCATATTTGAGTGAGTTTTTATACTAGCAGTTGATCTAGTTGGTCACATGTATGATATCGTTATTCAAATTGGTGCAATATGCTAATAAAATAAATATTAAATTAACGAGTGATCGATAAATAACATTAAGTAAAGTTCAGTGAGTATTTAGTTACATTTCAAATTTCAGTGAGTAATTAGTTACATTTTGAAAGTTCAATGACCATTCATTAAATTTACTTTGTAAATCTTGTTGTGCCAACTAGGCACTACGCTGAGTTGGCAGTGCCTAGTTGGCACTCGGATTCAAATAAAAAGAAAAAAGAAAGAACTAATCTTCCTTTTTAAAATAGAGCTGAATTTATGCACACTGTTTCAATTATATAAGGAAAAAATGAGTCATTATTGAATGTGTTTAAATAATAAATTATGGAAATCTTTCCTTTTCCTTAAAAAAAAGGTATATTTAAATTAGTCTAGGACACGGACGAAGCAAGAGGGTAGTTGGACTCAGCTCTAGCTCGGTGCTAGGAAAGAATAATTACTTAAATCACATATCATTGGTTAGTTGAGTCGGTTAATTGGGTGCTTTCCATCTTGAAGGCTAGAGTTCGAGTCATCTAACATGCAATTGTTTCTTTATAACCTTTTAGAGTATTTCATATATAAATAAATGCATAGTTTACGACTATGCATCATTTATTAACGAAATTAATTTTAGGCCTTGTTCTATCCAGGATAAATTTTATCCCACACTCTTCTCTCTCCTCTTTTCAACCACATACACACTTTTCAATACAATATTAACCACACATTTTACATGGAATACCGCGCGAATAACTTTTATCCCCAATCAAACAACCCATTAATATAAATGTATTATATTTTAAAACTAATAAAATATTTGAGTTGCTTATAAATATGTAAAGAATTTATGATTTTCAAAAAATTAGTATTATTTAGAAAGTATTTAAGTCACAAAAAATATAAATTGAAATTATAATTATAATAATAAATTAGTAAATTTATTAAATGTGATACGAAAAATACAACTCAAAATCTTGAAAAATAAATATCAATATAAATCAAAATAAAAAAGAATAAAAAAATTGCATTTAATAAATAAAATAAAAAAATTGCATTTAATTAAAAAAAAACAATCATTGCACATTGTGCAATACAAAAAGTGCATTGCACGATGTACAACGCCATTGCACTTCTCAATGTGCGCAATGCAATGTTATCTAGGAACTTTAAAAAAGAAAAAAAAGTCTAAGTCATAAATGCAATTTTGGAGGGAAAAACATTCTTGATTGTGTTTTAGTATATATACTAGTAATCGCACCCGTGCGTTGCACGGGGGAAAAATCAATGCACAAATACAATTTCTTTTTTATTAATACGAATTAATTTCATATTAAATTATTATCATCATATAAAAGAAACACAGTTTTGATAATACTTCATTGCAAAAATTTCACAAATTTTGGATTACTTCTTATATACAATGTTTGAAGTTCTATTTGTTAGATTTCCATATTTGTCACATATCAACTTTGTTAATCCTTTCCGAGCTCATAGTTCTTGAAATAGCAATATACAATTGCGCATAACTAAATATCGACACTTTCAAGAAAAACCAACATGAGACAATGATTGACCTTGCCTCATTGGGATTAACATTCTTTGACTCATCAAAATTTGTTCTCAAATGACATGAAAACCTAATTTCATAATCACCAATCTCCTATTAACAATCCAGCCAAATGATCAATATTTTTCAACATAGTTATTAAACTCGGATCGGCCGGTTCGATTGGAAAACCGATGACCCAGACCCTAAATTGGTCTAATTTACTTAATTGGACCGCTAGATAATTGACTTGATTATGACCCAAAAAATCAAACAGTTTCTAGCTAACCCGTGAACGAAACCTGATGACCTAGCCAAGTCATAGAATGCAATGCATACTTGATAGGAGTTGAAAGTGCAACTTACAATTTCAAAATTTCAAAGATAGTTGAAAAATCATCAAATCAAAGTTTATTAGTTTACATATAAATGGAATTTTATTTATTTTAACACATAAAGTATTGTTTCTTAATTGTTAAAATCAAGAATGTAGCTCAATATTCAAACCATGTACCTCAAGATGCAAACCATTAATTTGCACTAAAATCCATTGTGCAAACATCTAAATTTGTTCATTATATTTTAACTTATTATATATAATTTAAATTAATGACCCAACGGTTCAAGCCCAAACCTGACGGTCCAACCATTAACTCGCTGGCCCAAAAACTTTGCCAAGTAGATGTCCGGACTGGTTTTAATAACTATGTTTATCAATAACATGATCATAACACCTACTTTGAAACTTAACTTGTGATTAGGCACACCGGAATACTTTATATTATTCGGGAATTCCATGGAATGCAGTTCTTAAAAAAATCAACACTTCTATCTCCTTTACATATTTAGGCTAAACACAAATAAATTTTTCCAATTAAAATTATTCATAGACACCATGTATTCATTAATCCCATGCATCAATGCTTTTGTTAATAATAACAAAGTTTAGATGGAATTAATATTATTAAATAAAAAATATAATATCATTATTTTTATTACAAAAATATCACAAACTTTAAAATACTTTTTTTACGTATAGCAATCGTATTTGTTAGGTTCTTATTATTATCACATATCAATATTTTCAATCCATTATGATACATAATCCTAATGCTGCAATATACAAATTATGAGTTATGATAGTGAGTTTGAATTTCAAATAATAATTAAACATTTGTAAATAACAACTATCTCAATTTATAACTAAATAAAATCAAGGTTACAGTACATTTAATAAATAAATAAAAATAGTAATTTGTTACAAACCGAAAACATGCATTAAGCTGCCACTCAATGTTAAAAATAATGAAGCACTTAATAAAAAGTTATTATAATGAAAATTGTTCGTAAAAAATTTTCCAATTTCAAAATTTTAAGTTCATAAATTTATTTTAGAATTTAATATTTGAAAAAAAAACACTATAATCGTAATTTTGCCCAAAAAATTTATTTTTTTAAAAAAGCCTTATGTTACTTTAACCAAGCAATTTTTTTAGACCGTGACATAACTAACCATATCTATAATTAGCTAAAATTACAAAAAAAAATAATAATAATCATTTTATTGAACCTGAGATTAAATCATTATAAATTAAAAATATACAGTCATCTACATAAATAAGAACTACAATTAAGGTAAAATATTGTACATCAAATAACAAAATTTAGGTGCGACATTTTAAATCAAATATTTTTATAATATTTTATTCTTTTGAATAGATAAAAAGCTCATTTGCCACTTAGTTAAAAGTTAATCCAATTTAATCTCTATAATGATTTTTCTAATCTATAAAATGAAAATAAATTTAAATCATTTTTAGTTAATAAGACTATAAGAGCTTATATTTACAAATATATGTAATATGTGAATTTTTTTTTCAAAAAAAAAATATACAGCTATTAATTTAATTTTAATATACCAAAAAATAATTTAGAAATAAAAGATAATTTAGAAATAATTTCAGTTACATTATTGGTGGTACCTATCCATAAAGGTAGAAAGGTAGTTACATTGATTAAAAAATTATTAAAATATACATTAAATCATTAACTTTTTAATTGTTAAATATACTATTTTACCTAATCATGTACAGTTAATCAATTAATTCATATTAAAATAATGAACATTTTTATGTTTTAATATTTTGTAATTTTATGTGTGTGTGTAGATACAAAAAGAGTAAACAAATATTTTATAATAGCATTAATGTAAACTAAAATATCAATTAGATAATAACGATAAAATTATATTTAGAAATTCAAAAAAATATAACTCAATAGAAGATATTACAAAAACACAACACTTTCACGATAGTATTTATTATGAAAATTATATTAACTTATAATCTCTTAGTTAATTTAGATAATGACGCCAAAATTATATTTAGACTTTCAAAAAAATATAATTCAATAGAAAATATTATAAAACGATAATATTTTCACAGTCGTGTTTATTATGAAAATTATGTTAAATTATAATTTCTTAATTAATTTAGAGTATTTCATATATAAATAAATGCATAGTTTACGACTATGCATCATTTATTAAGGAAATTAATTTTAATATAAATGTATTATATTTTAAAACTAATAAAATATTTGAGTTGCTAATAAATATGTAAATAATTTATGATTTTCAAAAAATTAGTATTATTTAGAAAGTATTTAAGTCACAAAAAATATAAATTGAAATTATAATTATAATAATAATAAATTAGTAAATTTATAAAATGTGACACGAAAAATACAACTCAAAGTCTTGAGAAAGAAATATCAATATAAATCAAAATAAAAAAGAATTAAAAAAATTGAATTTAATAAATAAAATTAAAAACTTGCATTTACTTAAAAAATCAATCATTGCACATTGTGCAATACAAAAAGTTCATTGCACAATGTTCAATGCCATTGTACTTCTCAATGTGTGCAATCCCATATTGCATAGGAACTTTAAAAAAGAAAAAAAAAAGTCCGAGTCATAAATACAGTTTTAGAGGGAAAACATTCTTGATTGTATTTTAGTATATATGTAATATATAATATGATATATGATATGATATATGATATATGATATATGATATATGATATGATATATGATATGATATGATATATGATATGATATGATGATGATATAATGAGGAATGATTTTGAGATTCAATGTCCTTGGTATTTCCAACAAATACTATGAAGGTCTACGTATACATTTATTATTATTTCATCAATTAATGTCCCTAGCTCGTATGACGATTATATGGAGTTTTTATAAATATTAAAATATTGAATTGCGTTGTTTGTTGCATTAGTAAGAACTAAGAATGCATCAACATCTATGTCGATGGCGATCATCATCATTAGTGAGACATACAATAATTATATAATCCATGAACAATATTATTAAAACAATGATATTATGTGCACAAATAATTTGTCCAAAAATTATAACACACAGGCACTTGACATAAAGAGTCTTCCATGCATGTTTTTCAAAACTATGCCACAAATTAATCTCTTATTATTATTATTATTATTATTATTATTATTATTATTATTATTATTAGAAAAACGTATTTGAAAAATAAAATAAAATAAAATGCTTTCCATCACGTAATATTTCATGTTTGTAATATTTCATGTTTCCTAATGTTGCTCCGAAACAAATGCAAAATGGTTGACCATTAAACTCGGCTTAAGACAAACCATCCCATTTTTCTCTCAAGTTTTAAGGACATAAAACAAATGAACCACCAATTCGCCACCATCTCCGCCTCTCCTCCACCTTCAAACTACCTTATAAAAAAATGTCACATTCGTCTTCGTATATTCATCGGTTGCGCACTATCTCTCTACGAAAAAGTAATAATTTTCGAGAGAAGTACTGCAATTTACGAAAAGAAATTGTTGTACTTTTAAAATATGGCTCGCCAATCATTTGTTCTTGCACTCATTTTCCTCGCCATTGCCGGAGCAATGGCGGCAAATTCATCGCCGAAAACATCCCCGTCCCCCGCACCAAAGTCATCGAAGGCATCAGCACCATCGCCAAAGGAAAGTAAGTCACCGGCCGCCACTCCAAAATCCTCACCAGCGCCATCGCCATCCCCCAAATCATCATCCCCATCGCCATCTCCCAAATCCTCCGCCCCTAAGTCGTCCTCTCCTAAATCGTCCGCCCCAAAATCCTCTTCCCCTGAATCTTCAGCCCCCACCCCCTCAACTTCTCCGGCAGAGTCCCCCAAAGATGAACCCACATCTCCACCCGCCCCTGCAGCGGGTTCGCCTACACCCACAAGCAGCAAATCTAGCCCTCCCGACGCCTCGGCAGCCCCCGCCAGCGACGGACCTAGTGCTGACACTCCTGCGGCTGACAGCAGTGACGCCACCACATTGAAAATCTCTTCCGCTGTTGTGGCTACCATTGCCGGGGGATTCTTCTTCTTCTTTTAAGCATGATCACCTAATCAAATGCAATGATTATGGCGTAGCTTCATAATCTCAACAGAAGGAAAAAAACCGTGATTCATTGCTAATCTGCTTCTTTTGTAGAAAATATGTACGCCAGGCCAAACATGCATAAATCTTTGTTGATTTTTAAATTTGCTTTATTATTTCATTATTAATACGTTTTAAATATAACCCTGCCCATTCAAATTTCTTCCATGATTTGTAATTCTTGGGAAACTGTTTCGGTCGTTGTCAATATATTTCGAGGAGCTTACGGTGCAAGTGTGTTACATTGACTTTCGCAAAGAATAATACTCATCATTTATTAGGTCTTGTCATATATGATATATCTCATAAAAATATGACTTGACATTCTTGTGACTTACAAATATCAAATTTAAAGTACTTTTTAGAATTACTCTTAGCAAATCATTTGTTGCATTTGGTAAAAGCTTAATTAATTATCTAGTCACATTCAAAAAAATAATAATAATAATTATCTACTACTAGAGTACTTAATAGCTAGCCCCGGCTTATCATTTCTTTCCCAAGGCGAATCTAGGAATTTTAATGACACGGGCTATAATAAAGAAAAATGTTTTAATTCAACTACAGTTATGTATAAAAATTTTATTTTTCTATATAAAATTGTAAAAATTTTCTGGTCGGCACGGGCAACTAGTGCCGGTGTTTTTCCCACCATCAACAACTTATTACATTGATTTGATAATTTTTTGTACTATATTTTTGAACTTTTTCCTTACTTATCAAACACACATCCGAAAAATACTTTTTTTATAATAATCTCTGTAAAACAACCTCGTAAGCTCAGTGATTTATATTTACATGGGAAACCTTGATTGGCTTAGCACATATTTTCTTTATCCTGTAAAGATAGACACATTTTGACATTGACGTCAATTAAGAAATTGTCATTAATTAATATTATTGAAAAAATAAATTTTAATTATATTTTTCAAATATATCATTACATTAAATGATGATATTTCATTTTTATTAGTAACTAAAATATTGCCCGTGTGATGCACAGAGTTGATATATATACACGAAGGCTATTGTAAATTGAAGTAATAAAATTACATTTTTTATGACTTAAATGTAGTGATTTTAAAAGATTAAGATATTGGCGATCCGCTGAGTGAAAATCAACCCAAAGGTTTGGAACAACCCGAAACTAGAGACTCTTTGAATACTTAACCTTTTTTTATTGTTTAAATGCGATGCCTTTAGTATTAAGTAATTAATTAACTTTTCCTTAAACTGCTGTCCCTTCTCTCTACCCTCCGAGTCTCTCTCTCTCTCTTTTCTCTGCGTGAACTCCATTGCACCAATTGGGGGTATTTTTTGACTTTTTGACCTTAAATCACCCCCTCCTCTCTTTTTCTATATATTTTCTTTCAAAAAGTGGTCTATCCGGATAGATTTGGGCTTTCCTTAGCTTCACCCTTTTGTGTTTTCATCGTCTTGGTGCAGCGCTTGGCTTTTCATCGTCTTGTTACGGTGTTGTTTGTTCGTGTGCTATAAATTGGTTGTCAGCTTCAAGTCACCATGGCTTCGATCTATTTTTGGGCATCAACATTGCAGATCCTAAGACGTAGATTCGATCACTATGTTTTTGGCGGCGTTTGTAGGCGTTTGCCGTTTCTACGCTTCTTAGCAGGTCTTTGTGAATCTGTTTTCAGTTTCATCCTTTTAGTTTTTAGCAGTGTTGATTCTGTGGTTCTTTGTTGTATTATTGAATGAAAAAACTTATTCAAAAAAAAATGCGATGCATTTAATTGAATATTTTAATATAAATTTTAGTACTCAATTATCCTAATTTAGCTAGTTATTTGGTTGACCTGTTCTGAGTTTCGCAATTAAATAACAAAATACTTTTAATTCTTTTCTGAAAATAAGAAATATAAAGCTTGACCCAACTTACATTTTCTTCAAACCTTGACTTCCTTGTATACGTATCGTCTCCCATCGTATTCTTCTCAAAAAGCAATATGGCTACACTTTTTTTTTTTTTTTGTGTGTGTATTTTAACTTTGTGAACATTAATTGTCAATTTCAAGAGATGTCCCAGAAAGCTATACTTGCTTTGAATAAATATTGTACACTGACTAGTTATTGTCTCTTTCTTATTTTTTATTATTATTAATGAAAAATTCAATATAATTTTTTAAGGAGCATTTTTGTTCATATATGTCAATAAATTTTTAAAAAAATAAAATAAAACGTTAACATTTTTTATGAATTATCAACATTTAGGCATTTTGGAAGGTCCGATGTAGCCCTCTCCGACTAGGTGTATCTTTTACTTATATAATAAAATCCTATCTCGGTTTTAGATTTTTGAGCCGAGATAGTTCCTTAAGAAAAAAAAATTTATCAATGTTATAAAAGTATAGAAACAATAGAGAGAATTTAGAGAATGAATTCCAAGGAATTCTCAGGAATGAATTTCATTAATAACTGAAGCCCTATTTATAGGAAAACTTCGAATGGCACAATCGTAATTACATAATTTCATCAAGGGTATAATAGTCATTCACATATAATAATTACATCTTTTACCAAATTATTCCTCCACCAAATTATTCCTTCACCAAATTATTCCTCATAATTCATAACCACCAAATTATTCTCAATTATTCATAACACCTAATAATTATTCTTCAATTATTATTCATAACACTCCTTGAATGACTATTAATACAAATGTCTTACGGACTGTTTGGAGAAAAAAACCAGTGGGAAAAAACTTCCAAACCGATTGCGAGGATAGCTTGGAGTGGTTATATCGCTTCATCAAAACATTGCTCCCCTCGATGTCTACCAGGTATAGGAGTATTCATGTCTTTCGTTAAAAACCTTGTCAAGAAAACCCATGGGGAAAAACTTGATCGAAGGAAAAGAGTGCAAATTTGCTCAGTTTGATTTCATATCTTGAGAATCGATATCTTTACTTACGGTAAATGATTTCAATATCATCATCGTTTGGATCTAAAGCATTAGCTCCATTATAACTTGATCCAATAGATACAACGTATCAATTTCTCCTATCGTTCTCAATATACCATGAATATGCCTCGTTAAAACCTTATTAGGAAAAACCCGGTGAAAAAAACCCTAATGAAGGAAAAGAGTACATTATTCATGTGAATACGCTTTAAATTTGCCTCATTAAAAACCTTGCTAGAAAACCCAATGGGATAAAACCTCGATCAAGGGAAAAGAAACGCGTATTTTATACAAGTATCTTGCAAGCATTTCAAAATTTTTCATACATTTGTATGAGTATCATATACATTGATTTTATACTCTTCGTTCATTTAGAGTGCATCAATTTTCTTACACAACTACAAAACATTCACCATGAACACATGTTTCCAAATACACAATTTAAAGCATATAAATTCATCGTAAAAACATGTAAACATATAAGTAAACCTTCATAACTAATTAACACTTAAAATATATCATTTAACATTTAATACACACTTAATAGGTTATGTCATTCCCAGGGGTTTAGCTCACCCTCTAGAGTACTCATAAACACGGGCTTAGCTCACCCGATCCTTTAATTTCCTTTTCGGTACTACACACACGATCGGTAATTTAACTTTCATGAGCATGCAACATATAATGACCACCATGCTTATCTTTAAACTTGAGCACTAGTCATCATCATCTCATCATCTCATAAGTTAAAGATTTCACATTCACCATTTATCATCTTCAATATATCTCAATATTTTCATTATCATTGATCATATGTAGCGCTACATTTTCATATCGTGTCGACACTTTTCAATTTCATTTCTTTCCCCATATCGACATAACTTATCGAGATATCTCATTATCAATCCTCTTGTAGGATTACACAATATAGTTATGTCTATATACTCTTCAAGAGCATATGCCTCCGTTATTAAGACCATCTTTTATAATTTGCTTTGATATATATGTTTGGGGAAATATCAACGCTTCTGGCGCGCTAACTTATCAAAGCATCGTAGCTGATATATGCGATTGGTCATAGCCTTTCATGCATCTTTGAACTTCAAGTTCGTATTTCAATTTCGAGGATATAACATGATGCATTTCACATATTATTTTCAACCTTTAATACTCTCCCTCATGCTGAGAAAATTTAGAACACCAAAACTCATACAGTTGGTATGATTTTAATCATATATGTTCTCATCATTCAGCCTTAATATGGGAATTTAGACCGTTTGCATTCTATTCTCGATATCGGCAATTTATTTGAGGACTTTAAATAATTTGCCATATAATATCCCACTTGTATGCGCATACTCAAATCCTTTAGGGATTTATTCAAATCATTGGGATATATATATATTTACTAGCTTTATCATTAAATCTGTGGGGTACTTGTCCAGAAACCGAGAAGATAAAATAGCATTCATTAAGGATGGATTAAGTAAGGAGCCTTTGGATGATATTCAACAGGCTCTTGAGACACATCCCAATGGACACGTACAAGGTGAGCTAATGGCCTTATGGGCCAAATTCAAAGATCAACAAACGCGTTACAGTCTTGAAAACCTTACTTTAGAAGATCCTGTTTGTAAATTTAGTAGAAAATTTTAGCATAATGATTTTCCCATATTTATGTAAGAAAGCTCGGTGTAATAACAAAGATCAATATATTTCTTTTATTTGTAAATATCGTTTTTCAATTTTAAGATATATATATTATTTTTCAATCACTGACAGCTATATGTCATATCACTAAAAAAAATTTTCTGCCCTTTTCTCTTTCATATTTGTCAAAAAGTAAATAGTACAATCAATTATTGGTTTGAAAATTTATCTTTAAATAGAGGGATTTATATATCTCTCATGTTCATACATTAAAAGTATAGTGTAAAAAGAGAGATAGGAGTAGAGATGGATATGGAGATTTTAGAATCATCTCATACAAGTCGACTTTACCTCAGATTAAACCGTATGTATTCTTGGTGGATCTAATGTAGGCCATATCCAATATGTGGATATGGCAAACCGACTTGTAAAAGAGTTAGGAGACAAGAAATCAATATACTATACTGAAGGAACCAACAACAAACTTTTAGCTAGACTTATAATGGCCGCACAATCATGGGGAATAAGAGTTTGAGTGTAATACCTTTCCATCTAGTTGGATCTAATACTCGAATTGGAGCAGTTCTACCATGGGTCCACAGGTTGGGGCTACAAGCCAATCCATCCACAATCGCATGATGTATATGATGAATAATAGTGATGCTTTCATTGTCCTTCCAGCGCTACAACACACCGGAGGAAATATTCAATATAGCCTCGTTAGTACAGTGGAACTTTCATGTCAAACCAATAGGTTTGTTGAATATTAATAATTTCTTTGATGGCTTACTAGCGTTTCTAGATCAGTGTAAATAATAAGTTTATCTCTCATTCAATGAGAAAATACTTATTTCGCTAATCGCTGATGAACTACTCATCAAATTTCATGCATATGTTCAAGAATGCAGGAAGCCCAGTCCGTCGGTCACGGACCCTTGGGTGTCAAGCGAAAAAGAAATTCGGATCCTTTAAATATATCATTATGAATCCTAATGTTGATGGTATGAGTTACGAGTATTTATACTCTCGAGACGCATCCCTCATTTATGGATTCAAGATGTATTTTCTTTTTGCATTTCTATATTTTCGAGTGTTTAATGCCATCTTTTGATATTCTCAATATGTTCCACTTAATTTTGTTTTTCTTCCTGAGTAATAATAATAATATCATATTGGCTTTATTCAAATACTGAGATATCTAGTAATTTTGCTTCTTCAAGAGCATTTTATTCTCATATTAATACAATCTCATATCATCGATGAGATTACTTCATATAAGCTTTCCATGCGATATATTTTCTTTGATTTATCAACATGGGATCTATTCAAGATTTTACTTTCGTCATTTATCCAATGGTAACTTCAAGTACCACTTGCTCAATTTTCTCCATTCATATTCGGTATATATGGAGAAGTAATTTTATTCTCATTGTCTACTTCTTGAGAGTATGATTAGAATATTTGATCAACTACTTCTTACGGAGTAGGATTCGTTATAACCAATCGTAGTATAACCCACCACATTGGAAATATGCACACCAATCGTGGTATTACCCACCACATTGGAAATATATCTGAAATCTAAAGTCGTAAATTTAAATTGCGTAAATTAAATTTCTTCCAATAGGTGGTCGAACCTACCTTTATGGGAATTATTGCAATAAATATAAATTTACTGGAATTTAAATAGCAAGAATTAAATTGCATAATATTTAACTACTTCTTGGGAGTAGGATCTGCTAGTAGAAGGTATTACCCATCGCTTAGCATATAAAGTGAAATATATAAAACCTTCCGTTTAGTGACGGTTGAACCCATCATCAAGTAGGAGGTGTTGCGATAATTAAATTGCAGTAAATAAAGTGCGAGAATTAAATATTGAGCTGCTTACGGGAGCAAATTTGTTCTTCTAGAACAAATACTCATTACTTCTACAAGAGCACACTTATCCTTCAGAATAAGTACATTATGTAATTGAACTCTTTGAGAGTTACATTAATATTTCGATCTATTAACTCAAATGGACTTGGTCGTAATTAATGGATTTAGAATTTCTTGGGAATATTCTATCCATTTTTGTTTATTGTCGTCAAAATTAGGTGGTCCTTCCTTTCTGATTCAGCATAAGGGTAAAATTGTCTATTCCAATCCGCAATGGTTAAATTATCAAACATATTCTATCAATATTATACGATTGGAAAATCGTCTCCTTTTCACTTCCATTTATAAATATCAAAATATTTAATGACTATTTTGTAACATTTCAAAAGTTGGTGTACTAATTTGTAAATTTTGAAAGTTTGATAATAACATATTTCAAACAACGCGTTATTACCCTATTAATATTGGTGTCAAATCGAAGCCCTCGTTAAATCGAGTATAATGGAGTCGAGAAAATTTGATTTTGATACTGTATGCTCCTTATATCTCGATAAAACGAATGTTATAGTTTAATATATTATTATATTATAAAATAATATTTTATTTATTTCTTTACCTTTCTCCTCGTTTCCCCAGCAACAATCTTGCCTTAAATTGGGGTAAAGAACAGCCTTGAGGCTGCCATCTTCAATTCTGGTACATGGTATCTGGTCGTCCATTTCTGATGCAAGTCAACTGTGATGTAAGAAACCCACATTCTTCTTCTCTATACAAAGGCCGTGTGATATATTTGCAGATTTGAAAATATGTGGAGAAAGAGAAAGGGAAGAGAGAGAAGTGATAAAATTTATTATCTGACTAATATTAAGGTTTCTGATACAGAGGTTCATCAATCATGATGCAGAGCATACTCTTCATATTACTCAAATGGTAGAGGCTCGTCGATAACGCGTGTTATAAAAGTATGTAAACAATAGAGAGAATTTAGAGAGAATGAATTCAAGGAATTCTCAGGAATGAATTTCATTAATAACTGCTCTATTTATAGGAAACTTCGAATGGCACAATCGTAATTACATAATTTCATCAAGGGTATAATAGTCATTTACATATAATAATTACATCTTTTACCAAATTATTCCTCCACCAAATTATTCCTCATAATTCATAACCACCAAATTATTCTCAATTATTCATAACACCTAATAATTATTCTTCAATTATTATTCATAACAATCAACATTTATATATTATTTTGATAAACATAGTTTACCACTTGCAAGATTACAAGAGCAAGATTTGAAATGAACGAGAAAGCAAACATAACACATTTGTAGACATGTCCCAAATCGAATAGCTACCATTAATTTAGCTTATTCACTAATGTCTCTCCAGCATTGGCACACTTGCGGGTGGAATTCCTCGCGGCGGTGGTTGAGGAACCTTCCATGGTTGACAGTATAAACCCATATCTGTCCTTTGAAGACATGGGCCGTCTTTATATATGAGCCACAAACAATATAAATGACATAGGTCCCCTAATCTCTGAGTGTAAACACCGTAGTTGCCATATCCATGTAGGGTTTTAAGGTCACAATAAAATTTTGTAGTTTGTAAAAGATTAGGAGTGAACCTAAAGGTAAATGTTTGATTAAACGCAAGTATGTGTTGGCCAAGATCGTCCTCGGATGAGAAACAATGAATGGCAATTTGCTCGCGAGGTATGTTACCTTGAATTACGACCGTAACTTTTGCCACCGCAACCTCAAATATTAGTAGGCTTAACGAAGTTAGAAATAACATAAATTTGATTTGCGAACTCATTATTTCCCTTCCCTAACTTTGTCAATGTTAATTTCCTCTCTTGTTGTGTATTTATAATAAAAATATCTCTCTTTCATAAATCAATAAAATCTAAACGATCTTGTGTTAAATATAAATGTAATAATACAAGAATTAAGTATTTTCTTTTTATTGACTTTTAGATGATAAGATTATTTGGTATCACTGATTATATTGACATATATATGTCAAATCTTAATATTACTGTATATCCTAAATCTACATTGTATATTGTATAACATATATAAATTCATTTATCCAGATCCTTAATATAGTCAACACCAACCAAAATTAAAAGCTCGTCAATGTTGTTTATGGATAAACTTTTGAGTTTTAGTTGGAGAAATAACGACTCATATATTTATATTAGTATTTTCACTTATGCATTGCACGGAAAGATGCGCCCATTAAATAATTACGTTGCTTTTAATTACAAAGGTAGATAGAATAAAATCCATACGATTCTTTAACAAATTCGATAGATTGTTCCTTAAAGTTTCCCCTATATTGAGGGAAAATCTGCCATATTAATACTCATAGCATAGGTCTCGAAAATTTCGAAATAACATCGATATATATTATTTATAACTGTGCCAATGACACCGATACTGCTAATACAATTATGTGCATTGCTCTCTACAACACAAACAACACATAAAACACATAAAGAAAATCATTTTTGCAAGAATCGTTGAAACATTTAAACAACATAACATCTATGCTGCATATCTCTCGTTCGTCACTTATTTCATTCTTTGAAAACCTTCATTGGTTCCTGTGCCATTAATCTCTTCTCCCACACAACCAATTTACATAGAAGAAAAGGCATTATCAGAAAATGAAGGGCATGCAATCCTAGTGAGTACAATCGTGAGACAATTACAATAATAAAGCAAAGAAATAACGACTCAAATATATATATTTATAAGAATGAGTAGATAATAATAAATAGCAATTTTAAACGTGTGGTTGAGTTTAAATATATTAAATAAACTTTGCATCATTTCATATATACTAATTATACAATTAAGACATTTTTATATGCTTGCAAAACAAAAATGAGAGAGTCCAGTGGCACTGCCACCATGGAAAGAGTCCAGTGGCACTGCCACCATGGAAAGACGGCTATTTTATGCAAACGAGTAACATTTCTCATAAGTGGTCATGACTAGTAAAACGTGACTTTTTTGTTTTGGGGGTAAACAGTAAAACGTGACTTAGTATTAGATGTTAATTGATTTTCCTTTTAAATTATACATTTAAGACAGGATTTAAGATTTTTTTAAAAAAATTAATTACTAATTGTTATATACTTATATTATTTATGGTTCGATAGGTGGTCATGATAAATACAACTACTCTTTTACAAATTTGATGAAATAATGACACGGAGAGATGAGAAAATGCACTCCACAACCAGTCTCACATAATATGATCCATACAACCAACCAAGACGGGGAAAAGGGTCACAAAAGAAAAAGCTATAGGTAGAGTAGCAAATGGATAGATGTAGTAATGAGCCACTAAAGTTGTATCTAGTTGTTCTCACAATTTTAGAATATAGTTAAATACTCATAAAACTTTGTTTAATGTCAACTGTTGAACATTCATTAGCCCGACGTTTAAATATATTAACCAGTTGAACCCACGTGGCTAATAGTGCACGAAACAAACGGGACTAAATGTTGGCACAAAGGTACCCCACACCAAGCAAACAGCTACACAATACATCTGAAGTAGAAATCATTTTTTCTTTCATCCCTCATTTTCGTTTGGAATTGTTTTGTTCTTTTATATGGTTGTTTGTGAGATGGTGGTGAATTTCTGGTTGACATAATTGATTCGACATTAACTAGTGATAATTGGTTAATATATTTAAACACCCACTTTCGAATGATCGATAATTGATATTAAGCAAAACTTATTGAGCAGCTAGTTACGTTTCAAAATCGAGCGAATAACCAGTCACACAGGTTGAGTAAACGTTTATTAAACTTACCTAGTAACAAATTCAAAGCTAAGATCCATCTTCCTACTCTCTGAATTATTTTTGTAAATTGATAAGTCTTCACAAGCATACAATATCCAGACATATGGGCTATGTCGTTAACACATTATCATAATCTAGGAAATACATAATAGATTGATCACTGTAAAGGTAGAATAATCTTAGATGTACAATTAGTTAATACAACAACTTGATAAAACCCTCTATAAAGGACCATAGAAAAGAATAATACTAAAGGTACAAATTTATTAGCACAATAATTAGTACAATTTCTAATAGAACATAATGGTAAAAAAAAAAAAATTTACTATTTTTAACTCATCTTTTATTGGTGGGATCCACCTTCTCTAATTATTGTATCAATTTTGTTATACTTGTGATACTGTTGTACTTGTGACATTGCTCCTAAAAAATACTATTTTTACTACTTTATTGGTGGAATTTAACCCTCTACTAAAGGGTTGTACCCATTTGTAATGCTGCTATATTATACCCCAATAACTTTTCATTCATGTACTGTACAACCTAGCCACCTCATTAGCAAAAGTCACTAGAACAGAAGCCAAAACACTCAGCAGTGATTACACAAGAAGTTAAATAGCCAGAGCATCACATTACAAGCAAACGTTACAGCAACTAGCAAGGAGCAAAATTCTACCGCACTGCACTTGTTGATATTCAGTAAATTAAATTAACCGTTGTTTATTGTAGATTCAGCTTCAGTTTCCCCCCGCAACTCAGAAGGTGGTATATCTAAATCTTCAAAAGGACGGATAAAGGCCTTCTCCTCCAACACTGAATGACCATTAGCACTTGGAGATTCCCCGCGTACAGAAGGTTTATCAACAGTTGCTGGGCCAAACACCCCTGTGTCGGGGTGAGGTTCCCAGTATTCTTCAGACAGATGGGACTCATCTGTTGTTACCCTTGGTTGGACTTTTTCCTCAACGACATTCTCCTCAACATTCTTGTCGTAGACAGAGACATGGACACCCCTGCTGCACATTGGAATAAACTCAAATAATGCAACGTGCAAATGGTTCATGAAACCAATATATATATGGCCAAGATATGCAAATAGATTCTTGACAAAAATGTAGTGAGATGAAACGTCTTATTCTCTTCTAAGAGAGGAGACACATAAATAGATCTCTTCTAAGAGAGGGGAGACATAAATAGATCCTTGACACCATCATCTCTTGAAAATGCAAACCTGAACATGAGGTCAGGCAGTTCCAAAGAGTTGCGCCTCCTAGCACCGTCTCAAGGAAAAAATAAAAAATTGCGCTTCTCGTAGACTGAGAATGAAAACAATCAACTATCTCTCTCTACGAAATTACATAACAGGTTTTTCTTTTTCTTACTTTTAAGAATTTGCATACTTAAAATTGTTCTGAATTTTAAAGATTGTTCATTGTGTACTAAGAGTTTCTTTTGCGTTTCAATAATTGTTTTGTTTGCGATCATGGTTAGGCTATACAACTTATATGCATATTCATAATCTCCTGATCATTACAGGGAGGCCTATCCTTCAAACAGTTTTGACGCCTTGGCTCAGGAAGTGGCAATAGATCCTTGACATCACAACAACAAAAGACACGCTAGTGCGTCGTTTGTAAGACAAATTGGGTAGTGCTTATGCAACTCAGGGATGAACTATGATAAATAATCATTCATGATTTTTCTAGAAGTTTGGTCGACTGTATGGAATCGTGAAACCGCAATTATAATGGATCCGGATACTCTACTTCTGGTGCTTATTCGCTGAGGTAAACATGCTAAAACTGATATGCAAAGGAATATCATCCAAAATAAATCATATATTTCATTGCAGATTTATGAAACCTCATATACCATAACTCATAAATCCCATCTAATTACAAGTAGTTGCACCCACTAAGCACCGATCAATCTTAGATTCCCAACTATTAAATACAGAAGGTACTTAAAATTTCTACAAAAAGTACTTAAATTATTTACTTTTTTAGCACTATAGACAAACAAAGCACTTGGTTAATTATACTACTATGATTCTAAGAACTAGAAAATTATGGAATCCAGGTATCGGTGAATCCATATTCTCGAAGACTTAACAAATAGGAAATCAACACGTTAAAATCAGATCTAAAGTTCTAAATATTATCCAATGCTGAAAATTCAATTGATTAAACTAATTTTTTTCACTATAATAAGCAAATGAAAAAGGTAAGCAATCAGTACCACAAAAATAATCAAATCATCATCCTCGTTACCTCATAGCTTTCCGCATCCAAAAATATTTGAATATTTTAATCGGAAGCAGGAAATATCAGAATATTCGATCCAGAAAAAAAAAAATTGGAAAATCACCCCGAAATCGAGAGAAAATTGAACTCTAACTACTCAAATATCACTTCATTTTCTTCACGAAGTTGACACGGAGTGATAAATTGAACCTAAACCATTTTTGAACTCACAAACCACACATACATATACAGTATAGAATCGACACCTGGTAAGAGAGAACGAAGGATTGAGCAGAGAAGTAGAAGTAGCGATCTTGCTGAGATATGGCTTGGCGAAGCTCGTCAGTCTCAGGCTCTGCAAATTGGCCGCCATTGCCGTACAAACATCGAGAAAGAGATGGTGAAACTTGACTTGATACAGAGTTATGAAAGGGATGTCCTTTTTATAGTGAGAGAGACCGTGGAATTTTTTCTGTATCAGAGTTTAATTTTGGTGTGCGTGTCGTCACATGATTTTAGCTCGATTTTCTCTTTCCATATTACGAATCGTATTCGACCCCGCGTAAACCGCCTAGATCAACGGTTCAACGTGTCCTTATGGATAACCCCCAAAACTATACTCCCTCCACTAAGATAAAATACCACCATTTTTCGCGCGTATTAAGAAACATATTAAATGTTGTTAACTATAAAATATTTCCACTGCCTTCCTATTTTATCCTCAGTATAAAATAACAAAAAGTAGTGTGAAACATAATTAATATCCTTGAGAAATAGAATATCTAATTGATTTTTAGTATTTCAAACAATATTAAATAAGGGTATTTTAGTCAATTAGAAAATAAACCACACTCTCAATAAGGAAAGTGGACTATAATTTGGGACAAACGCAAATGGAATACAAGCCTATCTTAGTGGGACGGAGGGAGTATAAAATTTGGATTGAATCAGTAAAATAAAATTGCAGAGAAAAAGTTACATGTATGCCTTGGCGTGACATACTAGGCGCAGCGGCATTGTGGAAATATGACTTTACACTTCTAACGTTAAACTCGGTTTGACATTAACAGAAATGATCAAAAATTCCCGCAAGTTATTTAGCTACAGAACTCCCGGAGTGTTTTACGGGTCCATACGATCTCCATTTTGAAATTCGAGATCGGATCCAGATTCAACACGACCAGACGGAAATTTGGCTAAAAAGTTTGATCGGTCACCATGGCATCCAACGGTATCGCAAAAATTTTGAAAAAATTATTGGAGCTCCGTCTGGCCATGTTGAATCTGGATCCGATCTCGGATTTCAAAATGGAGATCGTATGGACCCTTAAAACACTCCGCGAGTTTCGTAGTTAAAAAACTCCCGGGAGTGTTTGATCATTCCTCTTGACATTAAACTCGGTATAGTTAGAGTGGGAGTTAGAGGGGCATGTGATTGTGACTATGCTGTAATATTTTGAAATTTTTTTGATTTCGTATATAAATTTTGAAAAAAAAATTGGCTCGGCCACCGTATATATCATTGCCCAATGGCAAATGAGTGCCTTGGTGTTGGTTCCAATTTTAATTTTTGTTGTAAGTTAAATTTTAATTGGAAGAAAAATGTTACAGTTTCCGTATCACTCTTATGAGATGTCAAAATATTATAAAATGAGATACAAATGAAATTGATACATCTCACTTCACATGATTCTTTTAGATGACATGAGTGCAATTATGCGTGTGGACACATATCTATAGCTCTTCTAATAACACATTCACATTGTTAAATATGGCATTCGCATATCATCATGTGGCACTTTAGGAGCGTGCACATGACGAAGAAAGAATTTTTAGCCAATGAAGGCACACAAAATTTGGAGTTTATGTCTATACTGCGGAAAAAATTCTAGTACTCTGAATACCTAATTCGGTGTTCCAGGCCAATGAAAACTGTCCACATACACATAGGGGGCCATAATTTAATAAATAAAGTGGTCCCCTATGTGTAGGTAGGCAATTCTCATTGGCCAAGAATACCGAGGGTTTGGTGCTTCAGGAGTACTAGAATTTTTTTCCTATACTGCAGCGGCAACGTCCTTGCCTCCGGCACAAAAGCCTATTTATGGACACTAAATCGAGGAAAATCATTTATGGAAGAAACCAACGATTCGAAGATCATTGGGGTGGAAATAAAGTTGACTACCCCAATCAAAGAACCAATCACCAAGGCGGCGATTGAGCATTAATTGCCTTGTCGTTTATGATAAACTAATCACATCTATAAATAGATGAGATCGACTTTTTACGTACACTCTACAAATTTTTTAACACGCACGCGACGCTTAAATTCAAACCTCCCCCCCCCAATTCCACCTTCTTACTCCCGCACTCATATTTAGAGGGTGTTAGCGAATAAATTTTAATGTATTTTTATGAGTAGGAAGAGGGAGAATGAGTGGAATTGAATGGTGGAGATTTAATGAATGGGAAGATATATGGATGTGATTTGTTTGATCAAATTTGAAATTTGAAAAAAATACATTAAAATGTTTATACTGCGGAAATAATTTTTAGCCAACGAAGGCACACAAAATTTGGAGTTTATATCTATCTTTGGAAAAATTCAATCTTTCACGAACATTTAATTCAGATTCAGTGATCGCCACATACACATAGGGGGTCATAATTTAATAAATAAAGTGGTCCCCTATGTGTATGTGGGCAATTCTCATTGGTCAGGAATACCGAGAGTCTGGTACTCCAGAAGTATTAGATTTTTTTCGCTATACTGCAGCGTCAACGTCCTCGCCTCCGGCACAGAAGCCTATTTATGGACACTAAATCGAGGAAAATCATTTATGGAAGAAACCAACGATTCGAAGATCATTGGGGTGGAAATAAAGTTGACTACCCCAATCAAAGAACCAATCACCAAGGCGGCGATTGAGCATTAATTGCCTTGTCGTTTATGATAAACTAATCCCATCTATAAATAGATGAGATCGACTTTTTACGTACACTCTGCAAATTTTTTAACACGCACGCAACGCTTAAATTCAAACCCACCCCCCCACCCCCTCGGGGACATTCCACCTTCTTACTTGGCCTTGTTGTTTTTCCCATTACACCAACAATGACTTGACTGTTAAAATGACATTACTTGTCAACCCATTTTTCTTCTGCGATCCTTGATACCAAACAATTGGCTTCAGAGTGTTACAGATAACACAAGGGGTGGAATTCGCGTGGAAGGAGATCTATTGACTTATGTGGACTGCCAAATTTTCTCAATGCAACCACAAACTTAACTATATATATAAGAATAAAATAGCCATTAAGGCAAAATGCTTAAGTGACAGTGTCACATTTGAAATTATTTTTAGGGATTAATTGTTTTTATTATTTAATTTATTATACTTTCCTTATTTTGTGTTGTTTTCCTTATTTTATTTTTCTGTGTAGTTTATTATTTTTATATATATTTTAATTTTTGAATTAATTTATATAATTTTTTCTATTTTTGTATTTAGTATTGCACGTTAATGAAAATATGATAAGAGATCAAAATTATAACTTATAATGCCTATTAAATTAATTTTGAAGATGTTAATCAATTACCATTTTCTATATATTTTTTAATTTTTGGATATTAAATTATATTTATTTATTTATTTTCAAATTATATATATATATATATATATATATATATATATATATATTCTTATGAACAAAAGTTAAATTGCCGACTTGGCACAGTGTCACGTAAGTAGTGATTTTCTGTTTTAGAAGAAAAACTTTTTACATATTTAAACAATTAAATAAAAAACCTCTTTTTTTCTTTTTACGATATTAAAAGGATAGTTGTAAATAGATTTTATGAGTAATGTGCATTGAGCGGTTCAAATAATGAGTAATTTTTTTATGATCAAATAGTGAGTAGTTAAATAATTAAATTTATAATAAATAATTAATTAATTAGAAAAGAAATAGAAAATAACAACTTTCATATTCCATTTCATCATTTTGTAAGCCACTTAAAAAAATAATGGTTAAAATTATCATTTAATCATTCTTTCGTTTTTGTCAAAAAAATTAAGCATATCAAAAATTAAATTTTTTTATTTTTTACATTTAATATTGCATGCATTAGTATTTTTTTAATTTTTTTCTCAATTATTCTGTACAAATTTTTGTTACAAAAAAATCAATATGTAAAGTTTCACCTATAAATATTTTGTATAGATATCTTATCATTTCATACAATACACAATCTGCATCACATAAATTCTCCAAAACTTAATATTCAAAAATTCATGTTCAAAAATATCATCATGGCTTAGCTCCTTGAATGTCGTTGATGATAAAAATTTTGGAAATTTTTTTAATAGGTGTATTTCTTTTTGTTCAAATAAGTATTGCTTAAATTTTGATCCCAAATATTTTATTATTGCTTAAAATTATCAATTACGACAGTTAATATGACGTTTTTTCTTACTAGATAATGGTTCGGATCAAAATTTGTAAACCATTACTTAAATTTATAATATTATACTGCCACCGTCCCACATATATAGTCATTTTATTTCCTTCTCAAGGATTAAGAATAGTATTGGAAAAATAATTTTACAAGTAACTTCATGTAATACCCTTATTTAAATGAATGCAAGTCATTAAAGATTTTATACTTTCAAGAATATATGTGGGGTATAATAGTAAATGAATATAAAAAAATGATACTAAATATAGAAAAAAAAACTATATACGTGGAACAATATAAATAAAAAAGAAAAGAGAACTATATATGTGGGACAGAGGGAGTATATGCTTTATTATTTTTTTTTGTATTAATGTAGTTTTATGTAAATAAACCATCTTAATCGTTTTATACATCGTGCGGAGGAAATACTGGCAATTCTTTAATGTCTATATTTTATAGTAACTAAAAATAGTAAAAGTTGTTTGATACAAATTTTATCAAATCAATTTTAATTTACTTTTTGATGTGTGGTTGAAAAGTAAATAAGAGATAAAAGAATATGAAAAAGGTTAGTGTAGTTATATCTACACTACAGTTTTTCTTTAATGCACCACATAAAAACTATTTTCAAGGTACTTATAATTTACTTCTTGTGGCAATTAAATCTTTAAATATTTTTTAGCTCAATTATTAGTTTTAACCTTTCATTTACAATAAATTAGTCCATAATAATAATATTATGTACCAAAATTTCATCGTTTGGACACCAAATGATTTATTTATTTTTTATAATTTTAAATAAGTAAATATTGGTAATACAAAAAGTACAAAATTTGATACTAACTTCGAAGCATGCTAACATAATATTTGTATATAAAATATTTTAAAATGTTTTTGTAGACCAAAAATATTAATTATTAAATGATTAATTATAATAATAGGACAAAAAAGTTGAGAACCTAATTGTAGAAATAAGCAAATATGAAAATCCTTTAGTGCAATTAAAATGTAGTGTACCAAACACAATTTGTAGTGCCAATATAATTAGCCAAAAGGTTATCAAACCAATGTATGAGTTGAAAAACATAAATTTAACACACTTGCTAAAAATAATTTATTAAGAGCGATGATATTATACACATAGATTTACATATAACAGGAATGATATGTTACATATAAAATTATACTAAACTACGTAAAATGTCAAAATTTTGTGAATAGGATATTTCAAACATAATTGTTTCACTTCACCCATGTGTTTTTTTTTTTTTGAGTGTCACTTCACAGATGTGATTACACGTCACTTTGGTAATTGCGTTCTTAGACGTATTTGAACAAGTAGTCATATCCAATAACTGCCCGGCCACAAATGAGGTTAAATTTGAGGGTTTGAATTGAAAAAGGACAAATTTAAGAAAATCTTTTGAATATGTTGTTGACAAGTCGTGAAAAAAAAAAAAAAAAGAGTTTTAAAAAATAAAAAAATTGTCAAACTGATCAAATAGGTAATTAAACGTGATATTTGAGACGATGATTTTTCGACAAATGTGTGACAAATGAATAACTCTAAAATTGTTTCATGTTTTTCCAATTGTGATTATGACAATATGAGACTGCCATGTTAGTCATGGACATGGCTTCTCCCTCCTCGAAGGGAAGAGATGTTATGGTTATGGAGAAAATTTGGGCAAATTCTTTGCTTGTGTTAATTTGAGCATCCCTAATGCAACAATGTTAAGAGAAAATTTCATGACAAATCGCAAAATAATGCACATGTGGCACATTTAATGCTTGACATTGTCAAGGGTAATGTCCAACTCTAGACATTGTCTCTGACAATGTCTACATTTAATATAATAGTATTTATCCAATCACCACAATTCTCTCTCTTTATTTTTTGTAAGGATTTAATAATAATAATTTGCCACATACACCATTAACGTTATTGCATTGGAGACATTTTTTGGTATAATGTTAATGTCATTTGTCACATGTGCAACGTGCACATTATTACATTGGAGATACTCTTATAAGGGTTAAATTGCAAAGACTCTATTTTTACTTTTTTAGTATCATAAATGTAGGGTCGATTTATTGCATCAGGGTGCACTATAGTTATAATACTTCCAGGGTGTTTTCTGGTCTCCGGCCTCCGTTTTGAAATTCAAGATCGAATTCAGATTTAGCATGACGAAATGGAGCTCTAATAATTTGGAAAAAAATTTTGCGTCACCGTGGCGGCCGGTCAAAGTTTTGGCCGAAATTATGGCCAAAACTTTGACCGGCAGTCACGGTACCTCAAAATTTGTTTCCAAATTAATGGAGCTACTGGTTCAATAGATTACTAGCCATCATAAATGATATTTACTGTTATCTAGAAGTATCACATGTCCATATTTTTTGGGAAACATACCAAAAATGTCATTTTTTAAAAAATATAAAGACATTTTCAGCAAGTTAATTCTAAAAAAGAGACTAATAGCAAGATTCTCATTATGGACAGACAAAAATACTCTTAGGTGACTTGGACTTAGTAGACCTAATTATCAGACCTACATGTACGAAAATTAAAAAGGAAGACGTCATTTTTATAACTTCAAACCCTCATTTCTTTTCAAAAGTTAAAGGCATGGTTGGTAATCTCAGTCACCGGCAAGTTCTCTCCAACTGGTGTCATCCATCCAGAACCGTTTGTTCTTCTTCTAGTATATTTATTGCAGCCATCAGGAGAACTTGACGTGTGGTGGTCGCTATAATTTTTTCACTGAAACTTCAGAGAATACCTATATTCTATGTTATAAGATATAGAATATTGTAACTGTTCATCTTCTCATGAGACTCATTCATCTTTTTCGATGACTGATCCAACTCCAAATCTGCTCCATCCACTTTTCAAAGTTCATAATATTCTTCATTAATGACATCTTATGGATCCATATACCTCTATCAATCAATCGTGCATTATTAACTCTTCAAAAATAACAATAATCTCTAATGCTCATATATAGGGCTCCATGTAATGTCAATAAATGCAAAAGATTTCATGCTCCTCTTCAATATTTACAATTGGTTGGTGTATGAGGAAGAAGAATGAAAACTCTTGCAAGGAATGAGGATGGGTATTTGATGCAATTGATGTTGAGAAAGGTTGAAAAGAAATAAAGGCTGCATAATGGTACTATGCTACATAGCTCGCCGAGTTACCAATAGTGGAACGAAAGGCATTTTAGGCATATCAAAATAAAAGTGTCGCTAGATTTATCTTTTGAAAACTTAACTTGACATGAGTAGATTCATTAAAAAGGGGCCTGCCCTTTTGGCCTTTCCCCTACTTTTTATAATCTTTTGATTAGTTGAAATTTACTTATTTTCAAGGTTACCTGCACAAATACAACAGTTTTGGATCATGTTAGCATACAATTTAAAATACATTTTAATTCATTCTTTTTGAAATTTAAATTTGGTCAAACAAATCACATTCACATATCTCTTCACTCATTAAATCTCCATCATCCAACTCCACTCATTCTCTCTCTTCATACTCATAAAAATACATTAAAATTTATCCGCTAACACCCTCTTGGTATCACAACATCATGTTTTTCATTATTTTTTGAAAATTGAAATTTACTTATGTATCATAATCTAATACTTTTCGAACGTACCATAATTGGATACTGTAATTTTTTTATGATGCATTTCATTGACAAACAAAAGTGAAAACTAATTTTAACATGTAAAGTAAGTAAGTGCCACAATTATGCTATTTTAAAGTGTCATAAGTGATACTTTTTAATAATTTCATAACACTTTTTAGAATATTTTTGCATCACAAGAATGTGTTTGGTGGAGATTTTTTAAAAAGTAATGGTATTTAAATGTGTATTTGTAAATTGTAAGGGCAAGTTTGATATAGATCATCGAAAAAATATTTTTTAAATATATAAGAAAAGTAAAGAAGAGATATTTAAAAATATAAAAAAAATTAAATTAATATATGAGTGATTAAAAATAATGAGAAAAAATAAATTAAATTTAATAATAATATATATCAAACAAGTCCTAAAAATACTTTAAAGATTTAAAACAAAAAAATAATCAAATCAATACATTAAAGATAATAATTTTTTTTTTAAGTATCGTAAACAAGCTCCGTGTGACAACGATCGTAGTCCAAAGCGGTGCTATAATTAAATGAAAAGTTGTGGTGGCAAAACCCTTCTGTCGCTACTCGTTACTTTCATCTAGGTCAACGACTTCTGACCGGATTTAGAAAACATTATTAATGGCGCTGACAATACTTCATCCCATATGTATGTATATTTTATTTTATTTTATTTTATTATTTTATTTCTTACTTCCTTCACTATCGCTTTCGGCTTTCCCCGGTTCTCGCCCGAAAAACTACTTTACAGGAACAAAAACCGCCGCCCCATCCATTTCCGTACAATCTTTTTAGTTTTAGAGCGAGAGAAATCAAGTTTTAGAGAGAGAAAAATCATGGAGAGAAAGATGATACTAGTGTGCGCAATTGTAGGGTTCTTAGGTATTCTGTCTGCCGCTACTGGCTTTGCTTCCGAGGCCACGAGGATTAAGGTATTTTGCCTTACTTCTCTCGTAATTACTTACTTTAATGAATTTTTTTCTCTGATTTTCTGCTGTTTAACTTAAAATCTCTTTATTTTTGGTGTAATTTTTGTCGACAATGGTTGTTTCTAGAGGAACAGGCAAAAGGATCTGGTTATTCTTATTTGATTCCGGAATGTATCTGCCTTTTTTAACCGGTTAAGATGGTGATTGCGTATTATCGTTAACTGATAATGAATTTTTCTATCGGTGAATTGGAATTTTGTAAGGCTGAACTAGTAAGCCACCATTTGACAAATTTATGAGCCGTGTTGAGACCTGTTCGCCGTAAGTGTGAAAATTATTTCTCTCGTTCACGGGTTGAAGTAACCTGGAACTTCGAAGGAGGAGAAGAAAGTGTGTTGAAGCTTAAAATTCCGCAGCATTCCTTGTCCTCTGCTGGGGAGACTAAAAGGGAAAGCAATGGGGAACTTGTTTAGTGCTGGTGGTAGGTGGGGACTTATGTGATGACCAGAAGTTGTAGGTGGTGGTGGTGGGGACTGGCCTGTGGTGGTAGAAGGCGGTTGGCAATTGGAAAGTGATATAATTATAGTCTAAGCTAGTCAAAACATGTACTGAAAGCAATTTCAACCAAAGCAAAGAACTAATTGATGAGTAGGTTAGTTTATTGTTTGTTCAAAATGGAAGACTGATTAGTATGCTTTGGAGTAAAGGAAGTAATATTAAAATGTTAGACATGGAGAAGATGTCAAGTGGAGGTGGCAATTAAAGAAGGTTTTGGCTTTTCAGTAATTCAACTTTGTAGATGGCCTTATAAAGAAATGAGCTAAAGTGGAGTACCAATGTGCAAAGTGAAGATAAACATGGGACAAGATCTTTGTTGAGATGAGCAAGCAATGACCATCCACCAACCAGCCCATGCTAAAGTTCTTGTCTTCATCAATCTGCATATCATTATGCTTTAGGCAGATGATGATACACATGTAGTTTCTATGGCTATCAGCGCACAGTTATAATTGACTTCATGTCTTTTTGTTGGCAACATATATAAAGGGCTCCATAAGTAAATAAATAAGTTATGACTGATCAAACGTGTTCATAAAAATGTCATTTCATTACGTTTTTGGCATTAGACTATCATGGTATTTCAGTACATATGCATATTGGCTTGTGCTTAGTCGTAAGCCTGTGAATGATAGATAGAGCAGGCGCATTTCTGACAGTTGAGAGATGATTGAGAGAAAATTTTTTTAGTTGTCTTTCCCATTCAATTGGTTATATAATATACACATTCTTTTACAAGTGTGTTTGAATAATTGAGGTCTTTGGTATGTCTGATAATTGATTGTGTTGCACTGTGTTTCTTTTTCTTCGGCATTTATATAAGTCGCAGTGTGTTATCTCGATTCTAGCTATTTTTTAGTTTCATTATTATTGTGCAGGGTTCTGAGGTAGAACTTCCCAATCCCGATGAATGTATCTACCCAAGGAGTCCTGCCATGGCCCTTGGGGTAACTGCAGCTCTATCTCTTATGATGGCACAAGTCATCATCAATGCTGCAACTGGGTGCGTTTGCTGTAGAAAAGGCCCCCGTCGATCAAACTCTAACTGGACACTAGCAGTTATCTGCTATGTTGTTTCCTGGTAACATCATCGCTAACATTTAGTCCCAAATTCATGTTTGGCTATGTGTTTTATCAACTTGTTTACAATCATGATTCTTAGAAGTAGGTAAACTAGTGGTGAACTCATAGAGCACAATGTGTGGGCATAAAAAGTAAGTGTGTTTATATGCGTAATGTTACTCATCCCTTCTCCATTTCTGATCTACTAGAAAACTCTTTAATCTTTTTTCTTTTTAATTTTGTCAGAAGAATCATCTCCTATGGTTGGATTCTACCGAAAAAACAAAAAAAAATCCTCTTGTAATGAAAGGGGGTAACTATACCGATTGACTTGAGGGAGTGAGAGTGAAGTGTGATTCCATAATAGACTTGCACCATGCTACTCCATTTTCCAATTGTTTAGAGGAAAAAAATGAGTAAATGACAGGGGATGTTGTACACTTAGACTTTGTTTGATCATCTTTCTATTGAAAACTAGCTTCTACTGTCTCAATGTCTAGTCAAACTTGAACATCAACCATACATCTCAAATCACGATTCATTATTATTCACACATCTCATGTAGGTTCACATTCGTGATAGCATTCCTTCTGCTGCTGACTGGCGCAGCTCTGAATAGTCAACATGGTGAAGAAAACCTGTACTTCAGCAACTACTACTGTTATGTGGTAAAGCCTGGTGTTTTCGCTGGAGCTGCTGTATTGTCCCTTGCAAGTGTCATTCTGGGAATCATCTACTATATAACCTGGACTAATGAAATGAACATGATGATTGATAATCAAACATGGAATAATCCTGCACAACCTGGCATTGCCATGGCACAACCTCAAGTTCCACCCCAAAGTGCTCAGAGCCCCGTTTTTGTCCATGAAGATACTTACATGAGGCGGCAGCTCGTCTAAACACTTCTTTTATTCATTCTCTTGGGTCCCTTTTTGGTCTGTCTATAAGCTAGCTCCTTTTTAACTTGTTATGGTGGTCAGTAGTAAGTAGCTAATTGTATAATTATCTGATTTGGTGTAGAAAACTAGTGATTTCCCTTTGAATATTTTGGGTCGGCAATGAAATTGGTTTCATATCTCGGGTTAGATGCACTGAGCTGCATTGTTGGTTTGCCATGATCTTCTGGAGTTGTTGCTTTCAATTAAGAAGCATGATCATCATGAGGGTCTGGCCGTTGGTTGACAAGGGATTGGTTTCCATCCATATTCAAAGAATATATGCTCTCACTTTAGATCCGTTCTTCTGTATTTCACTAACTCTACAAATGTTCTATTCCCCATGTGGAGATGGTACCCACACCACGTGGCGCCTTCTGGTGGCGCCATGCCATTCACCCCAAATTTTTATTTTTATTTTTGGTATCTACGTTGAATCAGATGAATAATATATAACTATCCCCTCATGGTGGGGATTCCACAAGCCCTTACAATTTTCTTTCCCAGACTGTGGGTACTCACATTGCGTACTAGAATAACACACTAACAAACTCATCAATTGTCTTGTTTTATTTGCCAAAAAA
This sequence comes from Jasminum sambac, assembly GCA_018223645.1. Lineage (NCBI taxonomy): Eukaryota > Viridiplantae > Streptophyta > Magnoliopsida > Lamiales > Oleaceae > Jasminum > Jasminum sambac. The sequence goes on along the minus strand of CP073645.1, from coordinate 5,528,462 downwards.
ATAATCTTGTAGAGTCGAATTTCAAGTTCAAGAAGCAACATATGAGTTAAAATTACTTTTTTAGGTGATTGTATCATTTTACTGAGAACTTATTTAAATCATAAAAAATGAAGTTAAATAATCTGGTAGGATCATGTGGCCAAAAAACATTCGCGGCTCATCGAGTTTGCTCCCCTGCCCACAGTGGGCATGCCCACGCCCCCACGGGCGCCACGTCATCTTGCCAAAATTTTTTTATGGTAACTACGTTAGATGAAATGAATAATACATAACTGCCCTCTAATGGTGGGGGCCAGTGGGGCCACACGATTTTTTTTTCACGGAGTGGGCATGCCCACAGTGAGCATGGGAGCATTCCCCCGCGACTCATACCCTTCTGTCCACGAGCGGTTAGGGCTTTGATTGAGCTTACATTTTTTGCAAATGACTCACCGAGTTATGGAAGGTGGAATCGGATTAAGATGGACTGAGATGGGCAACGGGCTAGATTGGTCCCTATGAACATTAAAAATACAGTTGTTTAGGTATGAAAATAGAAAACTACAATTGAATCATGCAATGGAATTTTTGGTAACAGGACGACTTCACATTAGGAATGAAAATGGGTCGGGTTTGGGGCTGGTCGGCCGAGACTTGCTCCTAGACCCACGAGTTATAGAATGTCCCGGATCCACCCCTAGGCCCACGAATTCTAGGGGCTGGTTGGGTCGAGGCCGATCAAGGGACGGTGGGTCAATCTTTGGACCCACGAGTTGATGCACAAAGTTGTTTTTTATTGTTTTACCTAAAATTTTTCTTATAGAAATTGTGAATAAAGTAGGGGTCACACACTTAATCATGTGTATAGTTTAAAGAGTTTAAATTTTAAATTTGCAAATGTCAGAATATTTTTAGTTATATTGACTTTTTATATTAATTTAGAAAATACAAATACATTTGTGGGTAATAGAGGCGGTTCGGGGCAGGTACATGCCAATCCGGAACGGCCCTAGAATATTCACGGGTCGCAAAGTCCGCTCCAAATCCTCCCCTATTACCCATTTAGTCGGGGTGGGTCCGCTCCATTAGGGGTGGGTACCCACGAATTTCGAGTCCAATGAAAAAAATTGTCATCCCTACTTCACATGGCAAATTACTAAAATACTATGTCAATTATGAATTCTCAACAATATCTAATATATTATCAAAGTGGACAAAATTATTCGTTGGCCATATTTGAAATGTAATCTATTTAAAAATTTTAAAAAATGGAAGACACAGATAAATAGTATTAGTTAAATGAATTTACTAAATAATATAAATTGTTGAATAATTATTATCATGATCGGTTAACAAATGGGAATAACTAACTAATGCTTATTCTTTAAATAGATATCATTAAATCCTGATAATTTCTACCACCCTCAAATAATGTTATGAATTTGTAATGTTGTTGATACATTCATAATGTGAATATTAATGTTGATGTGCATTTTTACTTGTGTTGTTGTTCATTGTTACTAGTGTTTGTGTGCTTTGAATGCTTTAAATGCGGGCCATTTAATATTGTCGAAGTTTTCATTAGTCTATGGAAATTAATATGACTAACAATCAACATAGTATGCAGGACGACCATAATATTGTATTACGACGGGAAGTAGACGAGTAATGGTAATGGTATTGTAATATTAGTTGAGTGATTTGGACTATTTGATGTCTCAATTCAACCTTATTCCGCATGAGTTATATGTATTAATTGTCTATATTACTAAACGAAGAATATTGGCGCAGTATGAAGTACATACAACGACATCCAACATTGCTCATTTTAGGACGTCGAAAATAGCATGGCCGGAGTGTAGAGTGAACCTTTGTTACTGTTGATCGTTACTCAGCGAATTCTTGTTACTAGTGGTTGTTACTCAGTAGCTAGAATCTTCGTGACTAGTAATAGTGGTTGTTACAGTTACTTGTACTGACAGTTGTTACTTGTTGTGTTACTATTTTTATTACTAATTGTAGGTAGTTTTTACACAAAATATGGAATTTTCCCGGACAGAAAAACAGGGCAATGAACAAAACATACAAGTAACATGAACATGAGAAGAACAAAAATTGGAAAATTCCTCCAACTTCTTGAACTTATTTCACATCAAAATCTTTCGAGGATATCGGTGAAAATTTTAAAACAAAACCTCACACTAGAAATTACAATAGTGTGGTTCTTATTCGATCCCCGCGTTTCTAGTCGACCTTTTTTATTGGATTTTTATAAAACGAACTAGCACTCCGACTTAATTGAACTTGCATGAGCACTGGTCCACGATGACTCCATGAATACTTAACACAAACAAAGGGGGAAAATTGTGAGGAAGGAAATTAAAGAATGATCAACCCAAACAAAAATGTGCTATTTAATTGAAAAAAAATAATTTTTAAAAAACCAAGAAAATAAATTGTGGAAATTGTCGTGATCTGCGTCGTCAGCAAATTGGAGATGCCATGATTGTGAAATAAATTCAACAACAACACGATCATCGTGGTGAAATACATCATGCAATCGAAAACCGCTCATTTAAACAACAAGAAATGTAGCAAAATTGAGATGATGAAACCAATGAACTTACTTAATCTATTGATCAATTTTCGCTTTTGCAGGAATTTGACTGAATTTCATTAGAAAATTAGAGAGTTTTATTAGTAAAAAATGGATGTGTTAATGTAAGAATGAAGATGGAAGAGTTCTGCAAAGAATGAAAGACACAAGATTATGCTCAATCTCTTAATTCGAGCTTGATAATGTTGGAATTGTCTTTTAAATTTTTTATTCTAATTTTACCAATAATTGTGAAGTTGTGATTAGTTACAGTAGTTATCAAGCTACTAATACACAAACTAAAATAATAAAAAACTAATATATAATTTAGAAAGAGGAAAAAAAATATAATTTCGACCAAATATTTCAGATATTTGTTCAAAATATTTTTTAAAAATGGTGCTACTAAATTAGATAAAGCTTGGACGTTTTTGAAAATATTATTATATCTAAACACTGTTGTAAAGAGGTTACAAAAGTTGGTGGTGTGTCTAATTAGCTCATCATGCAATCACCACGATATCACTTGAATCATGCAATTGCACGGTGCAATTTCACGGTGCAGCAGTTGGCATATGCGGTCGGCATGACCAATCCAATCACAAACGCCTAAATTCATTTTTGCCACTTTTTTCCAAAAAAAAAAAAAAAAAAAAAAAAAAAAAGAAGAAACAATCGAAAACGGTTAAAAAGTAACACCACCAAGTTTTAAAAGTGTCAAACGGATTGTAAAAAGTCACAAGTTGCCAAAGATTTTACCTTATTACACTCGCAAGTTGCCAAAGATTTTACCATATTACAATCTCACACTGAAAACTTAAGAAAATATTGAAGGGACTCTAGAAAATACTGTGTGTGCGCGAGAGTTATTTTTTTATCGATACCTTCAAATGAAGAAGCTGAGGCATTTGCTCGTTTATATATTTCAAGGCTGACAGCAAAGATGGCATCGGTTTGGAGAGTGAAAAATGATGCTACCATGCAGAGGTTCCCATTCGTGAGAATATATGCATGCTGCTGCTGATAAATGATTTATTTAAGTTGTCAGGCATTGATGGTGTAGCACAACAGTTTAACAAAAAAAGAAAAAAGAAAAGGTAATTGGTTTACACAATGTAGAATTGGTGCAATTGGGTAGTAAAACAAGAATGGAGAAGGTACATTGTTCTTTAGATACATTTATTTCATTCTGACATTAGATACATTGTTCTTTGTCACGAAGAGTGACAGCAAAAATTTAGGAAACAAAAAGCCTCTCTCTCAATACAAAAACTTGGAGGTAACAAAGCCATGTAAGACTGCTATTGTAGAAAATGAGAGACAGTGTTTGGGGGAGGGGGCGCGGGTTGTTTAATTAAAAGACTCATCATCTTATGCGGTTGAAGTGAGCAAACGGCTCAGTGTTCGTCGTCTTTGGTGCAGGCTTAGCCACTTCAGGTGTCCCGAAAACATTCCAAAATCTAAGAGTTTCATCTCCAGCTGCAGATGCAACTGTACATCCATCTGGGCTCTGCAAAAGATCATCATAACAATAAAAACATCAGCACAAGTTGTTAAAGATAGAGAGAATCGAATTACATACAACATACAAAATATTTTCAATATAATCAGTACCTGAGCCATAAAAAGAACTCTAGATGTATGACCAGTAAGCTCTGCTATCTTCACCATTGAAGGATACTTCCATAGAGTGAGCTGATTCTGAGTAAACCCATGCGAGCTAAGTAATTCGCGTTCATTTTTGCTCCACAACAGAGCACAAACTTGCGAACCAGTGTCCACCGAGTTCAAACACGCACCAGTATGTGTATTCCAAAACTTAATGCACCTATCACCTCCTCCTCCACCAGACGCAAGCAAGTTACCCTGAAAAGGACACCACGCAAGAGCCTTAACAGCGGCAGTGTGATCCTCAAGCCTGTGAAGCCACTGTGTTGGAGCACTAGATGAAGCCACTGATCTGTCCCATATGTGGAGGAGGTTATCATTTCCACCGCTTGCTAACTGCTGACCGGAGGCCGACCATTTAAGCCCACAAACTTCTTGATGATGGCCTGTATAAGTTTCAACGATGTGAGCCCTCACTCTCACATCATTGTTAATGATCTGACCATCCATTCCGCCAGTTGTCAAAATATGATTGTTCCAGTCCAAAGCACCAACTCGCGAACTGTGGCATCCTCTCAAAGTTCTTAGCTGTATGTATCAATTACATCAAAGAATGAGCACAAGTAAATTGACAGAGAACAATATAGCAAGGAATGAGGTTTGAATGTTAAGCCTCATACCAGTCTATTAGCTGTGGAATCCCATAGTTGAACTTCAGAGTTGTTCAGCCCCACAGCAATATGCCTTCCATCGGGAGCCCATTTAACACTCGTCACTGGCCCGTATTCTTCATCAACAGTGACAAGTTCTGTGGTAGCACCATCAGCGGCGTCCCATAAATAAACGGTGTTTCCAAGAGCAACGGAAAGAACATTGCTGTTACCCCAATCTAGTAGATTTAAGTAGTAATCGTCCAAAATATCGGGGGCATCTAAAGTTCTCTCAGAAGTCTGCACGTATATAATCATTTATATTAATGTCCATTCTATCAAATTGCAATAACCATCTAAACAAACATTGAAATCCCAAATTGAACTCCCTTACAATTTAGATATTTGATAGAATATATAAACAACACGAACCTGGGGAATGTGTCGTCTTGATTTCGAAGGCTTGGCCTGGTGAGCAGCAGATTGGAACTCAGTTGGAATGGCCTGTACCGGAGTGGGTGGCTTGTTCTTGAACGCGAGAATGCGACTCCTATTCATGTTGAAGGTTTCTGCAAGCATCTTCCTGTATGCAGATGGAGAAGAATTCAAAGTTGGATTTTCCTTACCTTTATTACCTTCTGTAAGCATGTAATGTGCGTAGTCGAAATCCATTGCAGATCGATTTGGTATGAATCTATCCAACTGTACACCAACACAATCATACAACTTAGATACACAGAACTTCAATTAAAGACACAATTTGGTTCAACTCAGTTGAAGATTTGAATACAATGCCAAAAGGGGTAAAACGGTAACATACATTCTCCCGTGAATTCGAATTCCTCCTTTGAAGAAGCTGATCTTGAAATTGGCACCGATATTGTGCGCCCTTCTTAGACGATGCAGATGAAGAGTTCAAATTTCCTGTTTCCATCACGTTAGCACAAAAACAAATACAAGAAACACAAAGAAGAGTGTGTGTGTGTGTGTGCGCGCCAAGCGAAAGCTAGAAAATTAAACACCCAGCAAAATCAAGAGTCAAGAAAACCAAAAAATCTGCAAAACCAACTGAAATTCAAACGAGGTTAAAGAACACTGAAAATGAATTAAAATGAACAATAACGAAGAA